>CM075768.1:22487500-24887500 GCA_037974665.1 Ehretia macrophylla | reverse complement strand
TTTATTGACGAATCACATGGTACATTGGGCAAGACAACTTCACTTCACGTAGAGGCTGGGCCTGCAAACAGAGGGCGTGGGGCTTGTGACCAGGTATCCGTCGCTTCGGTGCCCATAACTTTTATCCCGTAAAGAGTTACGCAGCACACAGTATACCGTCGGAAAGCTCTCCGAGAGCTCTACGACGGGGCCAACAAGCATGCTCGGCTGTGCCTATTTTCTGAGCCCAAAATCGAACGTTTTCATCAATTTTGGGACACTTTTCTTCTTTTGCGCTGTTTTTGGGTCTTGGATCGTACGTCGTGAGCCGCGAAAAGGACGACAACCTAATGCGTCACATTCCTATTACCGGATCCCACGGCACCTTGGGCAAGACAACTTCACTTCACGTAGAGGCTGGGCCCGCAAACAGAGGGCGTAGGGTTTATGACCAGGTATCCGTCGCTCCGGTGCCCATAACTTTTGATCCGTAAGGAGTTACGTGGCGCACAACATACCATTAGAAATCTCTCTGAGAGCTCTACGATGGGGGCATTTAGCCTGCTTGGCTGTGCCTATTTTCGGTGCCCAAAATCAAACATTTTCTTAAGTTTTGGGACAATTTTCTTCTTTTACGCCGTTTTTCTGTCCCGGATCGAACGTCGTGAGCCGCTAAAAGGACGACAACCTAATCCATCACATTTCTATTACCGAATCATATGACACCTTAGGCAAGACAACTTCACTTCACGTAGAGGCTGGGCCAGCAAACAAAGGGTGTGGGGCTTGTGACTAGGTATCCGTCGCTCCGGTGCCCATAACTTTTGATCCGTAAGGAGTTACGCGGCGCACAACATACCGTTGGAAAGCACACTGAGAGCTCTACGATAGGGGCACCTAGCCTGCCTGGTTGTGCCTGTTTTCAGAGCCCAAAATTGAACATTTTCATAAGTTTTGGGACACTTTTCTTCTTTTGCGCTATTTTTCTGTCCCGGATCGTACGTCGTGAGCCGCGAAAAGGACGACAACCTGATCTATCACATTTCTATTACCGAATCACACGGCACCTTGGGCAAGACAACTTTACTTCACGTAGAGGCTGGGCCTGCAAACAGAGGGCGTGGGGCTTGTGACCAGGTATTCGTCGCTCCGGTGCTCGTAACTTTTGATCCGTAAAGAGTTACGCGGCGCACAGCATACTGTTGGAATGATCTCCGAGAGCTCTACAACAGGGGAATCCACCTTGCTCCACTGCGCCTATTTTCAGAGCCTAAAGTAGAACGTTTTCATCAGTTTTGGGATACTTTTCTTCCTTGGCGCAATTTTTCCGTCCCGTATCGTGCATCGTGAGCCTTGAAAAGGACGATAACCTAATCCATCACATTTCTATTACCGAATCCCACGGCACCTTACGCAAGACAACTTCACTTCACGTAGAGGCTGGGCCCGCAAACAGAGGGCGTGGGGCTTGTGACCAGGTATCCGTTGCTCCGGTGCCCATAACGTTTGATCCGTAAGGAGTTACACGGTGCACAACATACCGTTGGAAAGCTCTCTTAGAGCTCTACGACGAGGGCACCAAGCATGCTCGCCTGTGCCTATTTTCGGAGCCCAAAATTGAACATTTTCATAAGTTGTGGGACACTTTTCTTCTTTTACGCTGTTTTTGGGTCCCGGATTGTGAGGCCCGACCTCGATTTACGTGAGATACTTCATTTTGTGTGCTCTAACCTAGATTTGCATGCCTTGACCTAGGTTTAAGAATTGTGTTTCGTTTTTTGTGCCTTGCGTTGAATTACGTGCATTCATTTAAGGTTGCGTGCATTTACTTGAAAAACGTGCTTTCATCTTGTAGTTCGTGCCTTACCTCGTAGTGCGTGCCCTAAACCTCGAAAAACGTGCCCACACGTTAATCAAGGAAGCATCTTACACAAAGCACTTGATCATTAATTAATCCTACAAACTCCACTAACCAATATTAAATTGCTAATTCAACCCACTAGAAGACAAAATCTCACAAAAACCTAGACATTCTTTATTCTTTATTCTTTATTCTTTGCATATCCCAAACACACAATTAATTATTGCTCAACCAAGACAAAAATTCAGATTGTATCACACCCTTGGCCGACCACTAGGAGCTTTGTGCATGCAATCCAATTTCAAAATTTATTCCCCAAACATTCTATGACACAAAGCAATAAAAAATTAGCTCAAAACCCTCCTCAAAGCTCCAAATCTCGACACAAGCTCCTTGCCCATGCTAGGTGATTCAAATTATGCTTCTTGAAGACACAAAATTCTGATTTTGCAAGGCCCTAGGCCGACATATGCATCAAACCTAGCAAGCTTTCATTTTTTTCTTTCATTCTTTCTTTCTTTCTCATATTTCCTCTCACTCTCCCATTCTTCTCTCTCTCTCTCTCTCGGCCTTGGCTGAGTTTCTACACTCCATAGCTTAACTTCATCACTCAATGGTTCATCAAGACATGCAAGAAGCTTAGGATCTCGACCAAGCAAAACTAGGAGCAAAGAAGCACACATGCAAGCCTTTAGCACATCCATTTCGGTTTAGGTGAGTTTGTTTGCTTCCATTTCTTTTCTTCTTGCTCTAACCACATGCACCTACTAAGAACATGGTAACTTAGCTAGGAAATTAGAGAAATCCCAAGTGGTCTCTCGGCTAAGTGAGGAAAAAGATCAACTTTGTGCTTCACCAAGAGTTTGAGCATCTTCTTTGTTGTCTTGCTAAGGTGAGGGCTAAAACTTCTTGAAAATCTTTCAAAAAACCACATGCATTCCCTTAAATGTCTATCTTTACTTCTGTTCTTGTGATATATGTGTGTTCATGAGCTTTTGTAAACATGCATGGCAAGATATTTGGCTAGAATGTGATGATAGATGAAATCGGGTATGTGACAGCCTTCTGCCTTGTTGGTGCGAGGTGATTTTGACTAGGTAAATGATGTTGAAAATGCGTGAAAATTGGTAGGTAACTAGTTTTGCCAGTTCGGAACACTTTTTGAAGAAATAGGCCAAAGCTAATTTTGACTCTAAGGTCCTCAAAATGGAAAATTATCAAGATGTGTCCAAATCTGGAAAGTTTGGTTAAATGAATCAGGTTTGGGCAGATTCACTGACCTTGTAGAACGAACCCATTTTGACTTAGTAAATGATATCCAAAATGCATGAAATTTTGTGTACAGCTAGATTTTTCAGTTCTGGACATTTTTGTCATAAATGGACTAAGGCTAAATGTGATCCTAAGGCCCTAAAAAACGACAAGCATTGGAATATGTGGAAATCTGGACAGTGTTGAGTAGTCTCACTGTTTTGGCTATACCTCTTGAACCCGAAATCCAAATGATACAAGGTTTGTTTCTGAATTTAGTTCACTCCTTAAGATTTAATTTGAAATCTTGTTCACTGGAATTGGAGTTTGTTTGCTTGTCTTAATGATCGTGAGAAAATAGTCCATTGCAGTGAGGGTTTCACCTATTGATACGCTTAGAAAATTAATGTAGCTTCACTTGTTGTATTAAATGCTTGGGATTGTGGCATTTGGATGTTGTGTGCACTGTTATGATTGCTTGAGGGTGTTTAATTTAAACAATACATGGCTTGAGCTTAATTACGAGATGACTTGGGGTTTAATCGCACGGGTAAGCACGAATTGAAACCCTAGTAACTAGGTAAACTCGCTAAGTGTTGATCCTATGGATATTGTGTTTGATTATGTGGGTAGGCTGCCCGTAGTTACCCTTGTAGCCCTAAATATGATTTCGATGATTACATGTTGATAAGTAGGCCTTTCTTGCACCCGGTTCCACTAGATGTCGTTGCATGTTGAATAATCTTATTATTTGATTACGTGAACTTCGAAATGAGTTATATGACTTAATTTACATGCGTTACATGGCTGCCTGTTTAATGTTCAATATAACTCCATGTGCTTTCAAGTGAAATTACTGGTCTTATCGTGCCACGCTTGTTTACTTGTCAATGTGCAATCTTATGACTGCTCGGAGGCAACCTACTTTGTTGTTCTCCTAATGTGATATATTAAATGTCTTAAATGTGCATTGCATACAAGGTTGCAACCTTTCATTCTGGCGTGGTAGCGTTCACGCACACCAGGCGACATCAGGCTTGCCGATGCAACCGTGACTACCATTGTCCAATTCCCTCTCTCGCTTGGGGGCTAGACTTCCTCGGAAAGTTGGGTCGTAGGATTTCGGGGTACATCCAGAGTACACCCATTTGGCGTGATAAGGGGACGATTTGAAGCCGGCCGCAACAATTGATACTGGAACTGAACTAAGAGCAAAAGCTCACCGTATCCTTTTTACTATGTGTATAAGTACTCTCGCTTGGTTCCTAGAGGACCTCGGGGAGGAAAGGCGGGTAATTGTGTTCCTTTACTTTTACATTACGTTATGTACTTGCTTGTGATATATTCATGCTTGCAAAAAGGATTTTTCATAAGTTGAACCGGAAAATGAGTTTCAAAACTTATTTCTCGTTCCCCCTCGCTGAGTTCATAAGGACTCACCCTCTTTTATCATCTCAGGTGAAGAAGACCAAGAACAGGTACCTGAGGACGACGTGCCTAATGATGATTCCTTGGAATGATTGCTTGCCCTACGTGCCTTGCTTGACTATGGCCATTTTGTGAACAATATGTTGCTTGAAGACTATTTCATTTCTTATGATGCTTGTTGTTGTAATGTAAAAGACCCCCATTGTAATTTGGGGTCTAATTTTGGCTTGTACTGATAATAACTAGATAGACACTACTATGGTCATTTTTGCCATCGTTAATGGCTAGTATCTGTCATAGGATTATGAAGTATCAGGTAAGGACTAAGTAAAATGAACCTATCCAATCTTAAGCAGGTACTCATTGTTAAGCTAAGATCAACAGGTACTTTCGCAACGAGGACAAACAAACAAACGAGACATAGTATCATGCTAGGTTATTAATCAAACGAGACTTCGAGATAACTAGTAAGCGTTTTAGTTGATGGTAAACAGTAATCTTAGTTGGAAATGAAATTGAGATTAGAAATTTTAAGACGTTTAGAAAATTAGGTCAAACTAAAAAGCCCAATTACAGTCGTTATACTGTCGGTTTTCCGGAAAATTGTGGAGTTTAGGCTAAAACGTTAAGTGCTAAACTTTCATGAACGATTAAGTACGAGATATGACTTGAATGTTTAGATCACACCCTAGTCTAACCTTTATAGGCCGGGTTGGGGCGTGACACGGATCGTACGTTGTGAGCTGCAAAATGGACGACAACCTAATCCATCACATTTCTATTACCGAATCCCACGGCACCTTGGGCAAGACAACTTCACTTCACGTAGAGGTTGGGCCCGCAAACAGAGGGCGTGGGGCTTGTGACTAGGTATCCATTGCTCCGATGCCCTTAACTTTTGATCCGTAAGGAGTTACGCGACGCATAGCATACTGTTGGAAAGCTCTCTAAGAACTGTACGAAGGGGGCACCTAGCCTGCTCGGCTGCGCCTATTTTCAAAGCCCAAAATCGAACATTTTCATAAGTTTTAGGATAGTTTTCTTCTTTTACGATGTTTTTTCGTCCCGGATAGTACGTCGTGAGCCGCGAAAAGGACGACAACCTAATCCATCACATTTCTACTACCGAATCACACGGAACCTTGGGCAAGACAACTTCACTTCACGTAGAGGTTGGGCTCGCAAACAGAGGGCGTGGGGCTTGTGACAAGGTATCCGTCGCTCCGGTGCCCATAACTTTTGATCCGTAAGGAGTTACGCGGCGTACAGTATTCCATCGGAAAGCTCTCCGAGAGCTCTACGACGAGGCAACCAAGCATGCTTGGCTGCGCCTATTTTCGGAGCCCAAAATTGAACGTTTTCATCAGTTTCGGGACAATTTTCTTCTTTTGCGCTGTTTTTCCATCCCGAATCGTACGTCATAAGCCGCGAAAATGACGATAACCTAATCCATCACATTTCTATTACCGAATCCCACGGCACCTTGGGCAAGACAACTTCACTTCACGTAGAGGCTGGGCCCATAAACAGAGGGCGTAGGGTTTGTGACCAGGTATCCGTCGCTCCGGTGCCCATAACTTTTGATCCGTAAGGAGTTACGCGGAGCACAACTTACCGTTAGAAATCTCTCTGAGAGCTCTACATTGGGGGCACCTAGCCTGCTTGGCTGCGCCTATTTTCGGTGCCCAAAATCAAACATTTTCATAAGTTTTGGGACACTTTTCTTCTTTTACTCCATTTTTCCGTCCCGGAACGTTCGTCGTCAGCCGCAAAAAGGACGACAACCTAATCCATCACATTTCTATTACCGAATCATACGGCACCTTGGGCAAGACAACTTCACTTCACGAAGAGGTTGGGCCCATAAACAAAGGGCGTGGGGCGTGTGACCAGGTATCCGTCGCTCCGGTGCCCATAACTTTTGATTCGTAAGGAGTTACGCGGCGCACAGCATACCGTTGGAAAGCACTCTGAGATCTCTACGATAGGGGCACCTAGCTTGCTCGGTTGAGCCTATTTTCGGAGCCCAAAATTGAACATTTTCATAAGTTTTAGGGCTCTTTTCTTCTTTTGTGCTGTTTTTCATACCTGGATCGTACGTCGTAAACCGCGAAAAGGACGACAACCTAATCCATCACATTTCTATTACCGAATCACACGACACCTTGGGCAAGACAACTTCACTTCACGTAGAGGCTAGGCCTGCAAACAGAGGGCGTGAGGCTTGTGACCAGGTATCCGTCGCTCCGGTGCTCATAATTTTTGATCCGTAAAGAGTTACACAGCGCACAGCATACCGTTGGAATACTCTCCGAGAGCTCTACAACGGGGGAATCCAGCTTGCTCCGCTGCACCTATTTTCGGAGCCCAAAATAGAACGTTTTCATAAGTTTTGGGATATTTTTCTTCCTTTGTGCAGTTTATCCGTCCCGTATCGTACATCGTGAGACGCGAAAAGGACGATAACCTAATCCATCGCATTTCTATTACCGAATCCCATGGCACCTTACGCAAGACAACTTCACTTCACGTAGAGGCTGGGCCGGCAAACAGAGGGCCTGGGGTTTATGACCAGGTACCCGTTGCTCCGGTGCCCATAACTTTTGATCCGTAAGGAGTTACGCGGTGTACAACATACCGTTGGAAAGCTCTCTGAGAGCTCTAGACGAGGGCACGAAGCATGCTCGCATGTGCCTATTTTCGGAGCCCATAATTGAACATTTTCATAAGTTGTGGGACACTTTTCTTCTTTTGTGCTATTTTCCGTCCCTGATCGTACGTTGTGAGCTGCGAAATGGACGACAACCTAATCCATCACATTTCTATTACCGAATCCCATGGCACCTTGGGCAAGACAACTTCACTTCACGTAGAGGCTGGGCCCGCAAACAGAGGGCGTGGGGCTTGTGACCAGGTATCCGTTGCTCCGGTGCCCTTAACTTTTGATCCGTAAGGAGTTACGCGGCGCACTGCATACTGTTGGAAAGTTCTCTAAGAACTGTACAAAGGGGGCACCTAGCCTGCTCAGCTGCACCTGTTTTCGAAGCCCAAAATCAAACATTTTCATAAGTTTTAGGACACTTTTCTTCTTTTACGGTGTTTTTCCGTCCCGGATCGTACGTCGTGAGCCGCGAAAAGGACGACATCCTATTCCATCACATTTCTACTACCGAATCCCACGGCACCTTAGGCAAGACAACTTGACTTCACATAAAGGCTGGGCCCGCAAACAGAGGGCGTGGTGCTTGTGACCAGGTATCCGTTGCTCCGTTGCCCATAAGTTTTGCTCCGTAAAGAGTTACGCGGCGCACAGCATACCGTTGGGAAGCTTTATGAGAGCTCTACGATCGGGGCACCTAGCTTGCTCGGTTGCGCCTATTTTTGAAACTCAAAATTGAACTTTTTAATAATTTTCGGTACACTTTTCTTCTTTTGCGCTGTTTTTCCATCCCGGATCGTTCGTCGTGAGCAGCGAAAAGGACGACAACCTAATCCATCACATTTCTATTACCGAATCCCATGGCACCTTGGGCAACACGACTTCACTTCACGTAGAGGCTGGGCCCGCAAACAGAGGGCGTGGGGCTTGTGACCAGGTATCCGTCGCTCCGGTACCCATAACTTTGGATCCCTAAGGAGTTACGCGGCGCACTGCATACCGTTGGAAAGCACTCTGAGAGCTCTACGATCAGGGCACCTAGCTTCCTCGGTTGCGCCTATTTTTGGAGCCCAAAATTGAACATTTTCAGAAGTTTTGGGACATTTTTCTTCTTTTGCGCTGTTTTTGGGTCTCGGATTGTCGTCGTGAGCCGCGAAAAGGACGGCAACCTAATGCATCACATTTCTACTACCGAATCACACAGCACCTTGGGCAAGACAACTTCACTTCACGTAGAGACTGGAACCACAAACAGAGGGCGTGGGGCTTTTGACAATGTATCCGTCGCTCCGGTGCCCAAAACTTTTGTTCATAAGGAGTTACGAGGCGCACAGCATACCGTTGGAAAGCTCTCTAAGAGCTCTACGATGGGGGCACCAAGCCTTCTCGACTGCTCGTATTTTTGGAGCCCAAAATCAACTCTTTTCATATGTTTTGGGACACTTATCTTCTTTTGCGCTGTTTTTTCATCCCGGATCGTACGTCGTGAACAACGAAAAAGACGACAACCTAATCCATCACATTTCTATTCCCTAATCTCATGGCACGTTGGGCAAGACAACTTCATTTCATGTAGAGGCTAGGCCCGCAAACAGAGGGCGTGGGGCTTGTGACCAGGTATCCGTCGCTCCGGTACCTATAACTTATGGATCTTTAAGGAGTTACGCGGCGCACTGCATACCGTTGGAAAGCACTCTGAGAACTCTACGATTACGGCACCTAGCCTGCTCGGTTGAGCCTATTTTCAGAGCCCAAAATTGAATATTTTCAAAAAATTTGGGACAATTTTATTCTTTTGCGCTGTTTTTCTGTCTCGTATCCTACGTCTTGACCGCGAAAAGGACGACAACCTAATCCATCACATTTCTATTCCCGAATCTCACGGCACCTTGGGCAAGACAACTTCACCTCACATAGAGGCTGGGCCCGCAAACAGAGGGCGTGGGGGTTGTGACCAGGTATCCGTCGCTCCGGTACTTATAACTTTTGATCCGTAACGAGTTATGCGGCGCACAGCATACCGTTGGAAAGCTCTCCGAGAGCTCTACGATGGGGACTGCAAGCCTGCTTGGCTGCACCAATTTTCTTATCCCAAAATCGAACGTTTTCATAAGTTTTGGGACACTTTTCTTCTTTTGCACTATTTTTTTGTCCCGTTTCGCACGTTGTGACCGCAAAAAGGACTACAACCTAATCCATCACATTTCTATTACCGAATCTCATGGTACCTGGGGCAAGACAACTTCACTACACATAGAGGCTGGGCCCGCAAACAGAGGGCATGGGGCTTGTGACTAGGTATCCGTCGCTCCGATGCCCATAACTTTTGATCCGTATGGAGTTACGTGGTGTACAACATACGGTTGGAAAGCTCTCCGAGAGCTCTACGTTGGAGGCAGCAAGCGTGCTGGGCTGTGCTTATTTTCAGAGCAAAAAATCGAACGTTTTCATCAGTTTCGGGACACTTTTCTTCTTTTGTGCTATTTTTCCATCTCGGATCGTACATCGTGAGCCGCGAAAAGGACGACAACCTAATCCATCACATTCCTATTACCGAATCCCACGGCACCTTGGGCAAGAAAACTTCACTTCACGTAGAGTCTGGGCCCGCAAATAGAGGGCGTGGGGCTTGTGACCAGGTATCCGTCGCTCCGGTGCCCATAACTTTTGATCCGCAAAGAGTTACGCGGCGCACAGCATGCCGTTGGAAAGCTCTCCGAGAGCTCTACGATGGGGGCACCAAGCTTGCTCAGCTGTGCCTATTTTCAGAGCCAAAAATTGAACGTTTTCATTAATTTCGGTACATTTTTCTTCTTTTGTGCTGTTTTTCGGTCCCGTATCGTACGTCGTGTGCCGTAAAAAGGATGACGACCTAATGCATCACATTCCTATTATCGAATCCCATAGTACCTTGGGCCAGACAACTTCATTTCACGTAGAGGTTGGGCCCGCAAATAGAGGGCGTGGGGCTTGTGACCATGTATCCGTCGCTCCAGTGCCCATAACTTTTGCTCTGTAAGGAGTTACGCGGTTTACAGCATACCGTTGGAAAGCTCTCTGAGAACTCTACGATGGGGGTCCCAAGCCTGCTCGGCTGCGCCTATTTTTGGAGCCAAAATCGAATGTTTTTTTTATCTATTTTGGGACAATTTTCTTCTTTTGCGTTGTTTTCGTTGTCCCGAATCGTACGTCGTCAGCTGCGAAAAGGACGACAACCTAATCCATCACATTTCTATTACCGAATCCCATGGCACCTTGGAAAAGACAACTTCACTTCACGTAGAGGCTGGGCTCGCAAACAGAGGGCGTGGGGCTTATGACCAAGTATCCGTCGCTCCGGTGCCCATAACTTTTGATCCGTATGGACTTACGCGGCGTACATCATGTGACGCCCGAGATTTAGCCATGCATTTAATTACTGTTGCATCCCTTGTTTGCGCATTTCTTTCTATGTCTTATTAACTGCTTTCTTAAATTACTATTCACTTCATTTTTAAACTGCATTCTATTAGTTAATTAACATTTTTATTAAATCATATTAATTGTTAAAGTAGTGGAAAAAATGTGCAATTGAGCTAGGAGCGATAGGAGCACTCGTTTAGAAAATGTTTTAATGGTTCAATGAATAGTGTTACGTAACATAACTTAGTAATTTAATTAGCTAGCATATATTCTTCACCTTAGGCTCGTTTTAAGGTTATCAACGTTCATTTTAGTGGACCACTAAGCACCTAACTTGATCCCATTTAATATATATGCTCATAAAACACCACCTAGCTCATAACTTAACAAAACACAAAAAAAAAAAGAGAAGATGCAGGAATTACTGTAGCAAATCCGAGAATAGTATAGGAGGAGAATGAGAGGATTTTGCTCATCAAATCTTCAAGCCAAGCCAAGCCTAGAACAAGTAGTTTAGGGTGTTTGCTAGCCTCCCGAGAGTTCCTACGCGCAATTGGTGAGGGTTTTCATGACTTTTTATGCATATCTAAAATGTTATATTTTTCTTGATTTGTTGAAAATGTTATCAAATGCTATTGCAAAGCTTATCTATGCTATTATACCTTGTATATAAGTGCTAGAGAACACATTTGAGCTATTAGTTCGCATTTTAAACGGTTGGAATCGTCATTTGAATTTATGAGGTGAATAGTGATGTTTTTTCTAGGGTTTTGTGTAATTGCTCGAATTAGCTTGATTTAATGCTTCTAATAGATGCCTTAGGTGCTAGTGAAGATAACCTAATAGCCCCGTGCCTTGCATTGCCCTTACATCGATTAAAGATGGAAAATACCCGATTTTAGCTTGGGGCTTTTGGGGTTAATGGGAATCCGGGTGGATTCGGGCTTCAATTGTAGTATCCTTAGGTTACCTAGGTGCTATAGATGCCTCGATATCCCTTGTTTGAAGCCCGGATAATGTACGCGTAGTTTAAAGCCATAAGAGGAAATTTGGGGCTTTCGGGGTAAACGCTGGCATTTGAATGAGTTAGAGGGTTGAGAGGGTACCTTGAGGGTTAGTTAGAAGGTTGGGAGAGTTCTCTTTGAAAATGAAATCATTAACTTTGGTTTGGAAGATAAATAGTTTGTAAAATAAAGGGGTTTAAGTGCAATTTCGGTTATCTCACATTTCTAAACCCACTGCATGTCTTCTTGAGTGTTTATATGTGATATTAAGTTGATTCGGAGCTTTTGGGTATAATTCAATGATTATTTTGTAATGTCTCTTTGCAAAACTGCATATTTGCTTATATAATTGTTCTATTCTCATTGCATCGAGGTCAACCTACTTTGTTGATCCTCATATGTGTTAATGCTTATATTATTGCTATTAACTTGTCATCGTTAAGTGCATTGCATAGTGGTTGCGCAACCATAGTGTCAGGGGCGGATGTGTTGAATATCGGCTGGGCGGCAGAGGGCTTGCCGGTGGATATTCAAACTCCGTACCCTAATCCCTCATTCGCCTGGTCCGGAGATTGCCAGGGGATGTTGGGTCGTAGGATTATTGGGGTACATCCGGAGTACACCCACTGGAGTGTTTGGGGTTATGCCGGCTTATCGTGATCGTGCTCGTGGTTCGTGGATCGTGAATGAAGACCAGTGAAGATTGGTGTATAGGGGTTATGTGAAATGTATCCTTTAAATGTGTGGTTATTTAAGTTTCATTGTTTCTTTAATTGTCTAAGTGTTATTGTTGTATAATTGTATTATCTGTTGCATTGCACGCCCCGGGACTATATCCCTCACTGGGCAACAGTGGTTGCTCATACCTCGCTAACATGTTTCAGGTGGCGCAGTTGGAGGAGTTGCCCTAGTTGCTGTGTGTTATTCTGAAGTGGCTGTGCCTTCTTGTTTCTATTTGGTATTTGTGTATCTATTTTGTGGCCTAAGGGCTTTGTTTATATTGGTTGATGTAAGAAGTTGAAGGATAGTTGGTTGTAGTGTAGATTTGGGAACCTATATCTTGTAATAACTTATGTTTCTGCTCTCAATTACCTTGCATGCTTGGTAGTGAATGTTCTAACTCTAGCCACTAGCATGCTTGTGTGTTTTTGGAACTATAGTATGCTTCAAGGCTCGGATGGCCTTAATCCTTTGATCTTTAGTTATGAAAAGTTTGTCTTATCTTGTTGTGGCTTTATTGAGTGTTTACAGGTTGTTCAGAATGTCCACAATACAGGGGAAACTCTGTCCGTTTTTCCCAAAATTTTGAGACTGGGTTTGGTATTGGGTTGAGAATAGCATGGTTATTAGAGCCTCCGGTCTCGTGAGGGATCGGGGCGTTACAGGTGGTATCAGAGCTTAGTTAGCTCTAAGCCGGGACAGGGTCCTCGGCCTGTCGGGTAGTAACCCTTGCGTGTGTGCTTGATTAAGTGTGTGTCTTAAAAGTGTATGCCTGCATGTTTGATTGTGTGTCTTGTATTGAATGTGTGCACCTATGTGATATAATTATGTGTTACGTGCTAAATGTGTGCTAAGTGAAGCAAAGTGGCTAGTTATGCATCAAATTGACTTCGTGAATTATTAATTGCTTGAACTGTTGCTTGTAATGTCTGTATTTGAATGACTTTGATGATTACACTGTTTCACTAACTCTTTTATTAACGTGTTTGCATAATAGTTTAAAGAATGATTATACATATGCAATTGTTTGGCATGCATACATAGCCGTCGAATGGTAAGAAAAACTTCTTCCTCCCCTGAAGAGAGGTGATTAGTGGTAGGCCTTCCAAATTATGTTGATTAGCAGAAATGAGAGGCAATTAATCAGCCTTTATTTGGGAATTGGTGGATATAGTTGGAGCTCAGTTATTGGGATTCTTCTAAGGCCTTCTTCAGTGCTTAGCGGTCATAAATGAGTAGCTTCTTTTGGGTTTCTATATGACAGTTCTCTGGAGTATATTCTTGGTATTTTCTTATCAGCTATTCTTTTGGTATTCTTTTGTCAGCATCTCTCGGAAGAATTGGTATATGGGATTCTTTTCAGCCTTATTATCTGGTATTATTTACAATACTCCTGCTCGGAACTTTTATTGGTATTTTCTCGCCGCTCTTAGTTGGGATCCTATTCTTCTATGGTATTCATGCCAGCGGGATTCTTATTTGGATTTCGAAGTACCATCTCTATTGGAGCCTTTATTTGGCCTTATTACGTGAGGTTCGCAGACAATACAACTGGAATTTCTTAATGAGCTTCCAAGAGAATTCGTGTATGGTATTCTTGCTTAGCAACTGATGACGAATAATCGGAGTTGGTTTCCAGTTGATGCAGAGTTCTCTTGTGAAGAAGAATTGCGTGGACGCAATTTGTTTAAGGGGGAGAGGATGTGACGCCCGAGATTTAGCCATGCATTTAATTACTGTTGCATCCCTTGTTTGCGCATTTCTTTCTATGTCTTATTAACTGCTTTCTTAAGTTACTATTCACTTCATTTTTAAACTGCATTCTATTGGTTAATTAGCATTTTTATTAAATCATATTAATTGTTAAAGTAGTGGGAAAAATGTGCAATTGAGCTAGGAGCGATAGGAGCACTCGTTTAGAAAATGTTTTAATGGTTCAATGAATAGTGTTACGTAACATAACTTAGTAATTTAATTAGCTAGCATATATTCTTCACCTTAGGCTCGTTTTAAGGTTATCAACGTTCATTTTAGTGGACCACTAAGCACCTAACTTGATCCCATTTAATATATATGCTCATAAAACACCACCTAGCTCATAACTTAACAAAACACAAAAAAAAAAAAAAAAGAGAAGATGCAGGAATTACTGTAGCAAATCCGAGAATAGTATAGGAGGAGAATGAGAGGGTTTTGCTCATCAAAGCTTCAAGCCAAGCCAAGCCAAGCCTAGAACAAGTAGTTTAGGGTGTTTGCTAGCCTCCCGAGAGTTCCTACGCGCAATTGGTGAGGGTTTTCATGACTTTTTATGCATATCTAAAATGTTATATTTTTCTTGATTTGTTGAAAATGTTATCAAATGCTATTGCAAAGCTTATCTATGCTATTATACCTTGTATATAAGTGCTAGAGAACACATTTGAGCTATTAGTTCGCATTTTAAACGGTTGGAATCGTCATTTGAATTTATGAGGTGAATAGTGACGTTTTTTCTAGGGTTTTGTGTAATTGCTCGAATTAGCTTGATTTAATGCTTCTAATAGATGCCTTAGGTGCTAGTGAAGATAACCTAATAGCCCCGTGCCTTGCATTGCCCTTAAATCGCTTAAAAATGGAAAATAGCCGACTTTAACTTGGGGCTTTTGGGGTTAATGCGAATCCGGGTGGATTCGGGCTTCAATTCTAGTATCCTTAGGCTACCTAGGTGCTATAGATGCCTCAATATCCCTTGTTTGAAGCCCGGACAATGTACGCGTAGTTTAAAGCCATAAGAGGAAATTTGGGGCTTTCGGGGTAAACGCTGGCATTTGAATGAGTTAGAGGGTTGAGAGGGTACCTTGAGGGTTAGTTAGAAGGTTGGGAGAGTTCTCTTTGAAAATGAAATCATTAACTTTGGTTTGGAAGAGAAATAGTTTGTAAAATAAAGGGGTTTAAGTGCAATTTCGGTTATCTCACATTTCTAAACCCACGGCATGTCTTCTTGAGTGTTTATATGTGATATTAAGTTGATTCGGAGCTTTTGGGTATAATTCAATGATTATTTTGTAATGTCTCTTTGCAAAACTGCATATTTGCTTATATAATTGTTCTATTCTCATTGCATCGAGGTCAACCTACTTTGTTGATCCTCATATGTGTTAATGCTTATATTATTGCTATTAACTTGTCATCGTTAAGTGCATTGCATAGTGGTTGCGCAACCATAGTGTCAGGGGCGGATGTGTTGAATATCGGTTAGGCGGCAGAGGGCTTGCCGGTGGATATTCAAACTCCGTGCCCTAGTCCCTCATTCGCGTGGTTCGGAGATTGCCAGGAGATGTTGGGTCGTAGGATTATTGGGGTACATCCGGAGTACACCCACTAAAGTGTTTGGGGTTATTCCGGCTTATCGTGATCGTACTCGTGGCTCGTGGTTCGTGGATCGTGAATGAGGACCAGTGAAGATTGGTGTATAGGGGATTGTGTGAAATGTATCCTTTTAAATGTGTGGTTATTTAAGTTTCATTGTTTCTTTAATTGTCTAAGTGTTATTGTTGTATAATTGTATTATCTGTTGCATTGCACGCCCCGGGACTATATCCCTCACTGGGCAACAGTGGTTGCTCATACCTCGCTAACATGTTTCAGGTGACGCAGTTGGAGGAGTTGCCCTAGTTGCTGTGTGTTATTCTGAAGTGGCTGTGCCTTCTTGTTTCTATTTGGTATTTGTGTATCTATTTTGTGGCCTAAGGGCTTTGTTTATATTGGTTGCTGTAAGAAGTTGAAGGATAGTTGGTTGTAGTGTAGATTTGGGAACCTATATCTTGTAATAACTTATGTTTCTGCTCTCAATTACCTTGCATGCTTGGTAGTGAATGTTCTAACTCTAGCCACTAGCATGCTTGTGTGTTTTTGGAACTATAGTATGCTTCAAGGCTCGGATGGCCTTAATCCTTTGATCTTTAGTTATGAAAAGTTTGTCTTATCTTGTTGTGGCTTTATTGAGTGTTTACAGGTTGTTCAGAATGTCCACAATACAGGGGAAACTCTGTCCGTTTTTCTCAAAATTTTGAGACTGGGTTTGGTATTGGGTTGAGAATAGCATGGTCATTAGAGCCTCCGGTCTCGTGAGGGATCGGGGCGTTACACAGCATACCGTTGGAAAGCTCTCCAAGAGCTCTACGACGAGGGCAGCAAGCCTTCTCGGCTGCTATCACGCCCCAACCTGACCAATAGAGTTTAGACTAGGATGTGATCTAAACATTTATATCGTTTCATGTACTTAATCGTTCATTAAGGTTTAACACTTAACGTCAGCCTAAACTCCAAAAATTCTCCGGAAAATATGCAGCATAACGGCTGCAATTGGGCTCTTTTGTTTGACCTAATTTCCTAAACGCCTTAAAACTTTCAATCTCAAATTTGATTCCAACTAAGATTACTATTTATCACCAATTCTCGTTTGATTAACACCTAGCATAGCAACTATGTCTCGTTTATGTGTCAATCCTTGTTACAAAAGTACATGTTGATCTTAGCTTACCAATGAGTACCTGCTTAAGATTGGATAGATTCATTTTACTTATCCCTTTACCTAATACTTCATAAGCCTGTGATAGACACTAAACCAAGGTAGCAATAGCAAAACGACCAAAAGAGTGTCTATCTAGTTATGATCAGTACAAACCAAAATTTGACCCCAAATTACAACGGGGGTCATTTATACCAACAAAGGAGATGATCTTCAAACAACATATCATTCACAAAACAGCCACAACCACATAAGGCTCGTAGAGCATGCAATCACTCCAAGGAGTCATCAATAGGCACGTTATCCTCAGGTATCTGTTCCTGATCTTCTTCATCTGAGATGATAAAAGAGGGTGAGTCCTTATGAACTCAGCGAGGGGGAACGAGAAATAAGTTTTGAAACTCTTTTTCCGGTTCAACTTATGAAAACCCTTTTTGCAAGCATGACATATATCAGAAGTAAGTTCATAATGTAATATAAAAGTAAAAGAACACAATTACCCGTCTTTTCTCCCCGAGGTCCTCTAGGAACCAAGCGAGAGTACTTATACACATTGTGAAAAGGATACAGTAAGCTTTTGCTCTCAGTTCATTTCCAGTATCAGTTGTTGCGGCCGACTTCAAATCATCCACTTATCACGCCAAATGGGTGTACTCCGGATGTACCCCGAAATCCTACGACCCATCTCTCTGAGGAAGTCTAGCCCCCAAGCGAGAGAGGAAATTGGACAATGGTAGTCACGGTTGCACCGGCAAGCCCGATGCCGCCCGGTGTGCGTGAAATGCTACCATGCCAGAATGAAAGGTTGCAACCTTGTATGCAACACACATTTATGACATTTAATATATCACATTAGGAGGACAACAAAGTAGGTTGCCTCTGAGCAGTCATAAGATTGCACATTGACAAGTAAACAAGCGAGGCATGCTATGACAAGTAATTTCACTTGTAAGGCACATGGAGTTATATGAAAATTAAACGGGCAGCCATGTAACACACGTAAATCAAGTCATATAACTCATTTCGGGGTTCACGTAATCAAATAATAAGTTTATACAACATGCAACGACGTCTACGTGGGACCGGGTGCAAGAAAGGCCTACTTGACAACATGTAATCATCGGAAATCACATTTAGGGCTATAAGGACAACTACGGGCACCCCACTAATCACATAATTAGACACGATAACCATAGGATCAACACTTAGCGAGTTTTCATAGTCATTAGGGTTTCAATTCATGCTTACCCGTGCGATTAAGCCACAAGTTGTCATGTAATTAAACCGAAGCCATGCATCGATTAATTAAACATCCTCAATCATTTAAAACAGTCCACACAACATCCAAGTGCCAAAATCCCAAGCATTTAATACCACAAGAGAAGTTACAATAATTTTCAAAACATATCACTAGATAAAAACCTCACTGCAATGGTCTATTTTCCCACAATCATTTAGACAAGCAAACAATCTCCAATTCCAGTGAACAAAATTTCCAATTAAATCTTATTAAGTGAACTAAATCCAGAAACAAACCTCGCATCATTTGGAGTTCGGATTCAAGAGTTATAGCCAAAACCGTGAGACTACGCAAAACTGTCCAGATTTGTACACATTTCAATACTTGTCATGTTTGAGGGCCTTAGGGTCCGATTTAGCCTTAGTCTATTTCTGACAAAAATGTCCAAAACTGAAAAATATAGTATCCTATAAAATTTAATGCATTTTGGATATCATTTACTAAGTCAAAACCGGTTCGTTCTACAAGGACAGTGAACTGCCAAAAACCTGCTCCATTTTCCCAGAATTTCCAGATTTGGACACCTTTCGATGTTTTACCATTTTGAAGACGTTAGAGTCAAAATTAGCCTTAGCCTATTTCTACAAAAAATTTTCAGAACTGGTAAAACTAGTCACCTACCAATTTTCATACATTTTCAACATCATCTACCAGGCAAAATGCACTTCGCTCTAACAAGTCAGAAATCTGCCATTTTCGCGATTTCACCTATCATCAAATTCCAGCTAAATATCTTGTCATGCATGGTTACAAAAGCTCATGTACACACATATATCACAAGTACAGAGGTAAAAATAGACATACGAAGGCATGCATGTGGTTTTTGAAAGCTTTTCAAAAGAGTTTTAGCCCTCACCTTAGCAAGACAATAATGAAGATGCACAAAGCTCTTGAAGATGCACAAGATCATCTTTTCTCCTTGCTTGGCCGAGAGATAACTTGAGATTCTCTAATTCCTAGCTTAGTTACCATGTTCTTAGTATATGCATGTGGCTAGAACAAAAGGAAATGAAGTAGAAGCTATCAAACATACCTATGCTGAAAATTGATGAGTTTTGTGTGCTTGCTTGCAAATTTTATTGCTTCTAGCTTGCTTGGTCGAGCTTCCTAGGGCCTTGAGTGTCTTAGTGAGCTTTAGGATGATGAGCTTAAGCTATGGAGTCTAAGGTTGCAGCCAAGGCCGAGAGAGAGAATGTGTGAATGAGAGAAAGAGAGAATGTGAGAAAGAAATGAAAAACTTGAGCATTTGGTCGGCTTTGGGCTTCTACAATCTGATTTTTTGTGTGTTGTCTTTTGAACATTATTTGAATTGTTGGTAGGCAATGGTGATGTGGCCAAGATTTGTGGCTTAGTAGTTAGCAAAATGTGGCTTTGGTGTAAGCAAAAAGGTATGACAATGTGAAGTCTTTGTCTAAGCATGCTTGGGTTAAAATAATTTTGTTCAAACTTTGCTCAAAGCCCTTGGTTTGGCCGACCCTATGAGCATCAAAATCTGAATTTTTTGTTTGTTCAAAGCTTATTTTATTGTAGGTTAGATTGTGGTCTTTTAGGTGCATAAGTTTTGGAAATAGAATAAGGAATAAAGAATAAAGAATAAGAATGTCTAGCTTTTTGTGAAATTTTGTCTTCTAGTGAGTTGAATTAGCAATTTAATATTAGTTAGTCGAGTTTGTAGGATTAATTAATAATCTAGTGCTTCGTGCAAGATGCTTTCTTGATTAGCGTGCGGGTATGCTTTCCTAGGTTTAGGGCACGCACTACAAGGTAAGGCACGAACTACGAGACGAATGCACGTTTCCCAAGTAAATGTACGCGGCTCTAAATGAATGCACGTAATTCGATGCAAGGCACATAAAACAAAACACGACTCTTAAACCTAGGTCAAGGCACGCAAATCTAGGTTAAGGCACACGAAACGAGGTATTGCACGCAAGTCGAGGTCGGGCCTCACAGCTGAGCTTATTTTTAGAGCCCAAAATCGAACGTTTTCATCAATTTCGGGACACTTTTCTTCTTTTGCGCTTTTTTTCGATCCTGGATCGTACGTCGTGAGCCGCGAAAAGGACGACAACCTAATCCATCACATTTCTATTACCGAATCCCACAGCACCTTGGGCAAGACAACTGCACTTCACGTAGAGGCTGGACACGCAAACAAAGGGCGTGGGGCTTGTGACCAGGTATCCGTCGATCCGGTGCTCATAAGTTTTGATCCATAAGGAGTTACGCTGCGCACAACATACCGTTGGAAAGATCTCTGAGAGCTCTGCGACGGGGGCACCAAACCTGCTCCGCTGCGCCTGTCTTTGGAGACCAAAATCAAACGTTTTCATTAGTTTTGGGATACTTTTATTTTTTTGCGCTTTTTTTTTCCATCCCGGATCGTACGTCGTGAGCCGCGAAAAGGACGACAACCTAATCCATAACATTTATATTACCAAATCCCACGACACCTTGGGCAAGACAACTTCACATAACATAGAGGCTGGGCGAACAAACTGAGGGCGTGAGGTATCCGTCACTCTGGTGCCCATAACTTTTGATCCGTAAGGAGTTACGTGGCGCACAGTATACCTTTGGAAAGCTCTCCGTGAGCTCTATGACGGGGGCAGCAAGCTTGCTTAGCTGTCCCTATTTTTGGAGCCCAAAATCAAATGTTTTCATAAGTTTTGGGACACTTTTCTACTTTTGCGCTGTTTTTTCATCCCGGATCGTACGTCGTGAGCCGCGAAAAGGACGATAACCTAATCCATCACATTTCTATTACCGAATCCCACGACACCTTGGGCAAGAAAACTTCACTTCATGTAGAGGCTGGGCCCGCAAACAGAGGGCGTGGGGCTTGTGACCAGGTATCTGTCGCTCCGGTACCCATAACTTTTGATCCGTAAGGTGTTACGCGGTGCAAAGCATACCGTTGGAAAGCTCTCTGAGAGCTCTACAGTGGGGGCAGCAAGCCTGCATGGCTGCGCCAATTTCCGGAGCCCAAAATCGAATGTTTTCATCAGTTTCGGGACACTTTTCTTCTTTTGCACTGTTTTTCAGTCTCGGATCGTACGTCGTGAGCCGCGAAAAGGACGACAACCTATTGCGTCACATTCCTATTACCGAATCCCACGGCACCTTGGGCAAGACAACTTCACTTCACGCAGAGGCTGGGCCCGCAAACAGAGGGTGTGGGGCTTGTGACCATGTATCCGTCGCTCCGGTGCCCATAACTTTTGCTCCGTAAGGAGTTACAAGGCGCACAACATGCCGTTGGAAAGGTCTCTGAGAGCTGTACAATAGGGGCACCAAGCTTGCTCAACTGTTCCTGTTTTCGGAGCCAAAAATTGAATGTTTTCATTTGTTTTTGGACACTTTTCTTCTTTTGCGCTGTTTTTTGGTTCCGGATCATACGCCGCGAGCAGCGAAAAGGACGACAACCTAGTCAATCACATTCCTATTACCGAATCCCATGGCAACTTGGGCAAGACAACTTCACTTCACGTAGAGGCTGGGCTCGTAAACAGAGGGCATGGGGCTTATGACCAGGTATCCGTCGCTTCGGTGCCCATAACTTTTGATATGTAAGTAGTTATGCGGCGCACAGCATACCATTGGAAAGCTCTCCAAGAGCTCTACGACGGGGGCAGCAAGCTTGCTCGGCTGCACTTATTTTCAGAGCCCAAAATCGAACGTTTTCATCAATTTCTGGACACTTTTCTTCTTTTGTGCTATTTTTTCATCCCGGATCGTACGTCGTGAGCCGCGAAAAGGACGACAACCTAATCCATCACATTCCTATTACCGAATCCCACGGCACCTTGGGCAAGACAACTTCACTTCACGTAGAGGATGGGCCCGCAAATAGAGGGCGTGGGGCTTGTGACCAAGTATCTGTCGCTCCGGTGCCCATAACTTTAGATCCGTAAGGAGTTACGCGGCGCACAGCATATGGTTGGAAAGCTCTCTGAGAGCTCTATGACGTGGGTAGCAAGCCTGCTCGGCTACGCTTATTTCTGTAGCCCAAAATCGAATGTTTTCGTTAGTTTCGGGACACTTTTCTTCTTTTGCTTTGTTTTTCGGTCCCGGATCATACGTCGTGAGCCGCGAAAAGGACGACAAACTAATGCATCACATTTCTATTACCGAATCCCACGGCACCTTGGGCAAGACAACTTCACTTCACGTAGAGGCTAGGCCTGTAAACAGAGGGCTTGGGGCTTGTGACCATCTATCCGTCGCTCCGGTGCCCATAACTTTTGCATCGTAAGGAGTTATGAGGCGCACAACATACCGTTGGAAAGCTCTCTAAGAGCTCTACGATGGGGGCACCAAGCCTACTAGGCTACGATTGTTTTCAGAGCCCAAAATTGAATGTTTTCATCTGTTTTGGGACACTTTTCTTCTTTTGCGCTGTTTTTTCGTCCTGGATCGTACGTCGTGAGCCGCAAAAAGGACGACAACCTAATCCATCACATTCCTATTACCGAATCCCATGGCACCTTGGGCAAGACAACTTCACTTCACATAGAGGCTAGGCTCGCAAACAGAGGGCGTGGGGCTTGTGACCAGGTATCCGTCGCTCCTCTGCCCATAACTTTTGATCCGTAAGGAGTTACGCGGCGCACAGCATACCTTTGGAAAGCTCTCCGAGAGCTCTACGATGGGGGCAATAAGCCTGCACGGCTGCGCCTATTTTCGGATACTAAAATCGAACGTTTTCATAAGTTTTGGGATACTTTTCTTCTTTTGTGCTATTTTTCCGTCCCGGATCGTACGTCGTGACCGTGAAATAGACGACAACCCAATCCATCACATTTCTTTTACCTCATCTCACAGCACCTTGGGCAAGACAGCTTTACTTCACGTAGAGGCTGGGCCCGAAAATAGAGGGCGTGGGGCTTGTGACACGGTATCCGTCGCTCCGGTGCCCATAACTTTTGATTCGTAAAGAGTTGCGTGGCACACATCATACGGTTGGAAAGCTCTCTGAGAGCTCTACGACGGGGGCAGCAAGCCTGCTCGGCTACGCTTATTTTCAGAGCCCAAAATTGAACATTTTCATCAGTTTTGGGATACTTATCTTCTTTTGCGCTATTTTTCCATCCCGGATCGTACGTCGTGAGCCGCGAAAAGGACGACATCCTAATCCATCACGTTTCTATTACTGAATACCATGGGACCTTGGGCAAGACAACTTCACTTCACGTAAAGGCTGGGCCCGCAAACAGAGGGCATGAGGCTTGTGACCAGGTATCTGTCGCTCCGGTACGCATAACTTATGCTCCGTAAGGAGTTACGCAACGCACAACATACCGTTGGAAAGCTCTTTGAGAGCTCTACGATGGGGGCACCAAACCTACTCTGCTGCACCTATTTTCGGAGTCCAAAATCAAACATTTTCATCAATTTTGGGATAATTTTCTTCTTTTGCGCTGTTTTTTCATCCCGGATCGTACGTCGTGAGCCGCGAAAAGTACGATAACATAATCCATCACATTTCTATTACCGAATCCCACGGCACCTTGGGCAAGACAACGTCACTTCACGTAGAGGCTGGGCCCGCAAACAGAGGGCGTGGGGCTTGTGACCAGGTATCTGTCGCTCCGGTGTCCTTAACTTTTGATCCTTAAGGAGTTACGCGGTGCACAGCATACCGTTGGAAAGCTCTCTTAGAGCTCTACGATGGGGGTAGCAAGCCTGCTCGGCTGCTGTCACGCCCCAACCCGACCTATAGAGGTTAAACTAGGGAGTGATCTAAATATTCAAGTCATTTCACGTACTTAATCGTTCACGAAGGTTTAACACTTAACGTTTAGCCTAGACTCCACAAATTCTCTGAAAAATCGGCAGCATAACTGCTATAATTGGGCTCTTTAGTTTGACCTAATTCTCTAAACGCCTCAAAACCTTCAATCTCAAATTCATTTCCAACTAAGATTACTATTTATCACCAATTGAAATGCCTACTAGTTATCTCGAAGTTTCGTTTGATTAACAACCTAGCATGATAACTCTGTCTCGTTTGTTTGTTAATCCTTGTTGCAAAAGTACCTGTTGATCTTAGCCTACCAATGAGTACCTGCTTAAGATTGGATAGATTCATTTTACTTCGTCCTTTTCCTGGTACTTCGTAAGCCTGTGATAAATATTAACCAGTAGTGATAGCAAAAACGACCATAAGAGTGTCTATCTATTTATGATCAGTACAACCCAAAATTTGACCCCAAATTACAATGGGGGTCATTTACAATACAAGAACAAGCAACATAAGAAATAGTCTTCAAGCAACATATCGTTCACAAAATGGCCATAGTCAAGTAAGGCACATAGGGTAAGCAATCATTCCAAGGAGTCATCAATAGGCACGTTGTCATTGGGTACCTGTTCCTGGTCTTCTTCACCTGGGATGATAAAAAAGGGTGAGTCTTTATGAACTCAGCGAGGGGGAACGAGAAATACGTTTTGAAACTCTTTTTCTAGTTAACTTATGAAAAACCCCTTTTTGAAAACATGTCACGTATTACAAGTAAGAAGGTAAGCAAGTATAAAATCAAATTGAGCAATAGATACAATTACCAATCATTTTAAGGATACGATGAGCATTTGCTCTCAATATCGATTTCGATACAATTGTTACGGCCGACTTCAATAATCCACTTATCGCTCCCATTTGGGTGTACTCCAGATGTACCCCGAAAACCTACGACCCAACTCTCTGAGGGTGGAACGCCAAGCGAGAGAGGGAATTGGATCATGATAGTCACGGTGGCACCAGCAAGCCCGATGCCGCTCGGCGTGCGTGAAACGCTACCATGCCACAATGAAAGGTTGCAACCTTGTATGCAATGCACATTTATAACATTTATCATATCACATTAGGAGGACAACAAAGTAGGTTGCCTCCGAGCAGTTATAAGATCGCACGTTTGACAAGTAAACACACGAGGCATGTTTGACATGTAATTTAACTTGTAAAACACATGGAGTTATATGAATATTAAACGGATAGCTATGTAACACATGTGAATCAAGTCATATAACTCATTTCGGGGTTCACGCAATCAAATAATAAGGTCATACAACATGCAACGATATCTACGTGGGACCGGGTGTAAGAAAGGTCTACTTATCAACATGTAATTGTCGGAATCACATTTAGGGCTATAAAGACAACTATGGGCAGCCCACTAATCACACAGTTAGACACGATAACCATAGGATCGATACTTAGCGAGTTTTTCATAGTCACTAGGGTTTCAATTCATGCTTGCACGTACGATTAAGCCACGAGTTGACAAGTAATTAAACCAAAGCCATGCATCGATTAATTAAACATCCTCAAGCATTCAAAACAATCCACACAACATCCAAGTGGCACAACCCCAAGCATTTAATACAACAAGAGAAGTTACAATAATTTTCAAAGCATATCACTAGATGAAAACCTCACTGCAATGGTCTGTTTTCCCACAATCATTTAGACAAGCAAACAATCTCCAATTCTAGTGAACAAAATGTCAAATTAAATCTTAAGGAGTGAACTAAATTCAGAAACAAACCTCGCATCATTTGGAGTTCGGATTCAAAAGTTATAGCCGAAACCGTGAGACTACGCAAAACTGTCCAGATTTGTACACATTTTAATACTTGTCATTTTTTAGGACATTAGGGTCAGATTTAGCCTTAGTCTACTTCTGACAAAAATGTCCAGAACTGAAGCATCTAGCAGCCTACCAAAGTTCATGCATTTTGAATATCATTTACTAAGTCAAAACTGGTTCGTTCTACAAGGACAGTGAACTGCCAAATACCTGCTTCATTTTTCCAAATTTTTCAGATTTGGACACCTTTCGATGTTTTGCCATTTTGGGGACCTTAGTGTCAAAATTGGCCTTCGCCTATTTGTACGAAAAATTCTCAGAACTGCAAAAACTAGTTACCAACCAACTTTCATGCATTTTCAACATCATTTACCTGGTCAAATTCACTTCGCTCCAACAAGTCAGAAAACTGCTATTTCCACGATTTCACCTATCTTCAAATTCTAGCCAAATATCTTGCCATGCATGTTTACAAAAGCTCATGTACACACATATATCACAAGTGTAGAGGTAAAAATAGACATTTAAAGGCATGCCTGTGGTTTTGGAAAGCTTTTAAAAAGGATTAACCCTCACCTTAGCAACTTTGTCAACAAAGGATGCTCAAAACTCTTGGAGATGCACAAATGGTGTTCTTTCCTTGTTTGGCTGAGGGATATTGCTTGATTTCCTTAATTCCTAGCTAAGTTACCATGTCCTTAGAATGTGCATGTGGTTGGAACAAAAAAAAAGAAATGAAATAGAAGCTATCAACATACCTAAGCCGAAATGAAGGTTCTATGAGCTTGCATGTCTGTCTTTTGCATTCTAGCTTGCTTGGTCAAATTCCTTAGTGTCTTGTATGTCTTGATGAATCTTAGGATAATGAGCTTAAGCCATGGAGACTAAAATTGCAGCTAAGGCCGAGAGAGAGAGAGGAAATGAGAGAGTGAGAGAATAAGAGAAAGAAAAATGAAATGCTTGGAAGAGTTTTGATGCTTTTGTGGGCATGTGTCGGCCTTGTGCTTCTAAATTTCAGAATTTGTGTCTTCAAGAGCATAATTTGGATCATCTTAGCATGGGTGATTGAGTGGGCCGAGATTGTGGTGCATTGGCTAGGGTTTTAATTCATTTTTTTTAATGCTTTGTGTCATAGGTTGTCTAGGTATAATTTTTGAATTATGCAAAGCATGCACAAATGCATCATGTGGCCGGCCAAGGCTTTGATCAAATTTGAATTTTTTGTTTGTTCAAAGCTTATTTTTATTGTGTGTTTGGGATGTGCAAAAGAATAAAGAATAAAGAATAAGAATGCTTAGCTTTTGGTGCAATTTCGTCTTCTAGTGACTTGAATTAGCATTTTAATATTAGTTAGTGGAGTTTGTAGAATTAATTAATAATCTAGTCCTTCGTGTAATATGCTTTCTTAATTAAAGTGCGCACACGCTTTCCTAGGTTTAGGACACGCACTATGAGGTAAGGCACGAACTACAAGACGAATGCACGTTTCCCAAGCAAATACACGCAACCCTAAATGATTGCACGTAATTCGATGCAAGGCACATAAAACGAGACACCACTCTTAAACCTAGGTCAAGGCATGCAAATCTGGGTTAGGGCACATGAAACGAGGTTTCGCACGTGAATCGAGGTCGGACCTCACATCCTTACCTCCTTAAAAGAATTTCGTCCCGAAATTCAATATTACCTTTGAAATAATACTGGGTACTGTTGCTCCATCTGGTCTCGCCTTTCCCACGTTGCTTCTTCAACTCCATGGTGATCCTACAACACTTTCACCATCGTATAGATTTGTTGCGCAACTCCCGATCTTGCTGGTCCAGGATCCGAATGGGCTTCTCTTCATAAGACAAGTTCTCCCGAAGCTGCAACGGCTCTGGCTCCAAGATATGCGATGGATCAGGGTGATACTTCCGTAGCATTGAAACATGAAAGATGTCGTGAATATTGGAGAGGTTTTGGGGTAGTTCCAGGCGATACGCCAATTTGCCAACCTTCTCAACTATCTCAAATGGTCCTACAAACCTCGGGCTCAACTTTCTACCCTTGCCGTGTTTAATCAGTCCCCTCCGAGGTGATATCTTCAAGAACACCTTGTCGCCGACCTCAAACTCTAGAATCCATCTCCGTCGGTCTGCATAACTTTTGTGCCTGCTTTGGGTGGTAAGGATTCATTTCCAGATGAGGTGGACATTATCAACAATCTTCATAAGTTCTGGTAGAAGGGTCGGGTCAAAAGTCTTCATCTCACCTACTTCGTCCCAGTAAATTGGGGATCGACACTTACGTCCATATAATGCCTCAAATGGGGCTATCCCGATAGTAGCCTAATAGCTGTTATTATAAGCGAACTCCGCTAAAGATAGATATTTCTCCCAACCTTTTCCGAAGTCTAAAACACACGCCCTCAGTATATCCTCCAGAATCTGAATAGTTCTCTCAGATTGTCCATCAGTTTGAGGGTGATAAGCAGTGCTGAAACTCAACTTCGTTCCCAAAGCTTCTTGCAATCTCTTCCAAACTCGGGAAGTAAAACGAGGATCCCTATCCGATACAATACTCACAGGCATCCCGTGCAACCTTACAATATCCGACACATACATATCTCCCAATTTCTCAGGACTATCCTCCTTGTTCATCGGTAAGAAGTGTGCTGACTTAGTCAATCTATCCACTATGACCCAAACAGCGTCATGACCCTTTTGTGACCTGGGCAGGTCCATGACAAAGTCCATAGTTATGTGTTCCCATTTCCATTGAGGAATTTCCAATGGTTGAAGTAAATCTGCTGGTCGTTGATGTTCTGCTTTGACTCTCTGGCAAGTCAAACACCGTGCCACAAACTCCGCAATCTCTCTCTTCATGTTATTCCACCAATAGTGTTGCTTCAAATCCCGGTACATCTTTGTTCCGCCGAGATGAATAGTATATCTTGAATTACGGGCTTCTTCAAGAATCTTCCTTTTCAACTCTGGATCATTAGGAACAAAAATTCGATTCCTAAACCTCTAAATACCATCATCATGAAACTTGAAATCTGTGTTGCTTTCTTTAATCTTCTGAAACTGTTGGTCCTTTTGTTGAGCCTCTTGTAATTGAGACAACAAGGTCGATTGAACTTGTGTAGTGGCAAATAGTAACCATTTTTGAGTCAATTGTGGTTTCCACAAAAATGCTTCCTCTAACAACTCCTGCACCTTAACTTCTAGTTTTGCCATGCTCGCTTTCCGACTTAAGGCATCTGCAACTACATTTGTTTTACCGGGCACATAATTGATTGTGCAATTATAATCATCCAAAAGCTCCATCCACCGTCTTTGCCTCATGTTCAACTCTTTTTTTGAGAACAAGTATTTCAAGCTCTTGTGATCAATAAACACCTCGAACTTGTTACCCCACAGATAGTGTCTCCATTTCTTGAGTGCAAACACAATAGCCGCTAACTCTAAATCATGCGTCGGGTAGTTCAATTCATACGGCTTCGGTTTCCTAGAAGCATACGCAATCACTCTACCATTTTGCATCAACACACAACCCAGTCCTTCCTTCGAAGCATCGCTATAGATTACAAAGCCTTGACTCCCTTTAGGCAATGTAAGAACAGGTGCGGTAGTCAATATTTTCTTCAATTCTTGGAAGTTGTTCTCACACTTGTCATCCCACACGAACTTTGTTTTCTTTTGAGTGAACTTTGTAAGCAGTCCTGCGATCTTTGAGAAATCCTTCACGAACCTCCGATAATAGCCGGCCAGACCGAGAAAACTCCGAATTTTCGTAACATTTTTCGACTTCTTCCAAGACATCACCGCTTCTATCTTTGTTGGATCCACCGCTATTCCCTTTTGGGATATGATGTGCCCCAAAAATGCAATCTGCCGCAACCAAAATTCGCATTTGCTAAACTTTGCATACAATCGATGCTCTCAAAGTTTCTGCAATACCAATCGCAGATGTTGTTCATGCTCAGCCTCGGATTTCGAGTATACCAAAATATCATCAATAAAGATCACTACAAATTGGTCCAAGTAGGGTTGAAACACCTTGTGCATCAAGTCCATAAAATCTGCAGGGGCATTAGTTAGCCCAAATGGCATCACCACATATTCATAATGCCCATATCTCGTCCTGAAAGCCATTTTAGGCACATCCTCCTTTTTGATTCGCAACTGATAGTACCCTTGCCTCAAGTCGAGCTTCGAATACACTTTGGCTCCCTGAAGTTGATCAAACAACTCGTCGATCAGTGGAAGTGGGTATTTATTCTTAACGGTCACTTGGTTCAAACCTCGGTAATCGATGCATAGGCTCAACGTTCCGTCTTTCTTCTTTATAAATAGGACTGGCGCACCCCACGGAGATGAACTTTGTTGAACAAACCCCTTCTTCAACAATCCTTGCAATTGGTCCTTCAGTTCTTGTAGCTCGGCTGGTGCCATACGATAGAGAGCTTTAGATATCGGCTGGGTGCCAGGCAGTAATTCTATAATGAACTCGATCTCCCGATTTAGGGGTAAACCGGGCAATTCTTTTGGAAACACATCCGCATAATCTTTAATAACTGGCATCTCCTCCAACTTAGCTTTGTCCGACGGCTTGTTGATGAGGTAAGCTAAGTATCTACTACATCCTTTTCTCAAGGACTTCACTGCTTTCGTAGATGAAATGATGGAACTCCCGGTGATATCTCTTCGACCCATTACCTCCAATGTTGGTTGACCAGGTATCTAAAATGTTACAATCTTCCTCCAGCAATCTAGTTGGGCATGATGCTTTGCCAACCAATCCATCCCTAAGATGACTTCATAGTCTCGAAAGGGTAATACAATAAGATAGGCTGACAATTCCCTATCTTTAATTTGGATTTTACATGCTTTACAAACTGAGTGAGTAACAAGTTTAGAACCCATCGGAGTACCAACTTCTACTTCGTAAGACAAACATACAAGTTATAGTTTCACACGTTGCACACATAAGGGAGTAATAAACGAATGAGTAGCACCTGGATCAATTAGCACCCTAACAGGTTGATTCAGTATGAAGAATGTACCTTCAACCATAGTAGTCTCCTCAGGAAGCTCCTCGCACTCAATAGCATAAGCTCGGGCCTGAACTCTAGGAACTGGAGTCTTTCCTCTACTAGCTGGTTTAATCTGATTTTATCCCCCTTGCCATTTAGGGCAATCCTTGACTTGGTGTTGATCGCTGCCACAACCTACACATCGTCCCGATTTCCTCCAACACTAGGCCTCGGTGTGACCCTTCCTGTTACAATAAGAACAGGTGACAGTCTGAGTAGTAGGTGAACTACTTGTGGATCCGCGGGTGAAAGAGGCTGATGGTGCTTTAGTCGGGCCACGGTTATTAACTGGTGTGTTCTGGCTCTGGCCCTGACTGCGACTCTGAGTCTAGAATTTCCTCTGTTGTACTGGAGGCTGATATGGTTTCTTGTTCGGCTGGCTCGAACCGGCTCTATCAAGTTTCCTCTTCTCAACTCGGGAGGCAGCTGCAAGGAGAGCAGAATAGGTAGTGAAGTCATGCGAAGCCAACTGATCCTGAATTTCTGGCCTCAATCCATTTGTAAATTTCCACATCTTCGCCTCAGGGGTACTGACCATGTATTAAGCATAGCAGGACAGTCGGTCAAAACGAGCCTCATACTGGGCCACCGTTATGTTACCCTGGTTCAAGTGCATGAATTCCTCAATTCGCCTCTGGCTGGAAACTGCACGTACGTATGTCTCCTTGAATGCCTTAACCGAATAACCCCACAACCGAGGTGTATGATTAGTTTCCCAAAGTGCCTCCATAGTATGCCACCAATGCTCAGCATCCCCGTGCAACAGAAACACAGCGAACTCAACCTTTTCTTCATCAGTATAGTCAAGTGGCCTGAAAATCCTTTCAATCTCGGATAGCTAAGCCTCTGCCTTTTCATCATCAACTTCCCCGTAGAATTTGGACGGGTGAAAGTCAAGGAACTCCCGCATTCTATTGTTTCTCCCATGGTTACCACAATTCCTGTTATTGTTGTTGTTTGCTTCACGTGCATCTAGACGTTCCATCACTTACGACACGCGATCCATAGCATTCGCCATCATGTTAAACATAGCCATGCCGGGATTAGTTTGATAAGCATCTCCGGTCTCTTGGGGCTCACCGCTCCTATTAGTATTGCGGGTACTAGGGCCAGCCATCTATAGGCACAGAGTATTAGGCACAATTGATTGGAATACGACAAACAATAATTTAATGTATAAGGTATGAAACATACAATTTTATATAGACACACAATTCTCGAAATAGCTAAGACATGTTAATCACATAAGCACATAGAAACAGAGAAGGCACAACTAATATTGTCACATAACAACATACATAACCAACTCATCCCAATAATCTTAGGGCTTCTACCCATGGTCCGAGAGTTAAACCTGGCTTAAGCAATCTAAGCTCTGATACCATTTCTCTAAGGTGTCACGCCCCAACCCGACCTATAGAGGTTAGACTAGGGAGTGATCTAAACATTCAAGTCATTTCACGTACTTAATCGTTCACAAAGGTTTAACACTTAACGTTTAGCCTAGACTCCACAAATTCTCCAGAAAAACGGCAGCATAACGGTTGTAATTGGGCTCTTTAGTTTGACCTAATTTTCTAAAGGCCTCAAAACTTTCAATCTCAAATTTATTTCCAACTAAGATTACTATTTATCACCAATTGAAACGCCTACTAGTTATCTCAAAGTCTCATTTGATTAACAACCTATCATGATAACTCTGTCTCGTTTGTTTGTTAATCCTTGTTGCAAAAGTACCTATTGATCTTAGCCTACCAATGAGTACCTGCTTAAGATTGGATAGATTCATTTTACTTCATCCTTTTCCTGGTACTTCATAAGCCTGTGATAGATACTAACTAGTCGCGATAGCAAAAACGACCATAAGAGTGTCTATCTAGTTATGATCAGTACAACCCAAAATTTGACCCCAAATTACAACGGGGGTCATTTACAATACAAGAACAAGCAACATAAGAAATAGTCTTCAAGCAACATATCGTTCACAAAATGGCCATAGTCAAGTAAGGCACGTAGGGCTAACAATCATTCCAAGGAGTCATCAATAGGCACGTTGTCCTCGGGTACCTGTTCCTGGTCTTCTTCACCTGGGATGATAAAAGAGGGTGAGTCCTTATGAACTCAGCGAGGGAGAATGAGAAATATGTTTTGAAACTCTTTTTTTGGTTAACTTATGAAAAAACCCCTTTTTGAAAACATGTCACGTATTACAAGTAATAAGGTACGCAAGTATAAAATCAAATTGAGCAGCAGATACAATTACCAATCATTTCAAGGATACGGTGAGCATTGGCTCTCAATATCGATTTCGATACGATTGTTACGGCCGACTTCAATAATCCACTTATCGCTCCCATTTGGGTGTACTCCGGATGTACCCCGAAAACCTACGACCCAACTCTCCGAGGGTAGAACGCCGAGCGAGAAAGGAAATTGGACCATGATAGTCACGGTGGCACCAGCAAGCTCGATGCCGCTTGGCGTGCGTGAAACGCTACCATGCCACAATGAAAGGTTGCAACCTTGTATGCAATGCACATTTATAACATTTATCATATCACATTAGGAGGACAACAAAGGAGGTTGCCTCCGAGCAGTTATAAGATCGCATGTTTGACAAGTAAACACACGAGGCATGTTTGACATGTAATTTCACTTGTAAAACACATGGAGTTATATAATATTAAACGTACAGCCATGTAACACATGTGAATCAAGTCATATAACTCATTTCGGGGTTCACGCAATCAAATAATAAGGTCATACAACATGCAACGACATCTACGTGGGACCGGGTGTAAGAAAGGTCTACTTATCAACATGTAATTGTCGGAATCACATTTAGGGCTATAAAGACAACTACGGGCAGCCCACTAATCACACAATTAGACACGATAACCATAGGATCGATACTTAGCGAGTTTTTCATAGTCACTAGGGTTTCAATTCATGCTTGCACGTACGATTAAGCCACGAGTTGACAAGTAATTAAACCAAAGCCATGCATCGATTAATTAAACATCCTCAAGCATTCAAAACAGTTCTCACAACATCCAAGTGCCACAACCCCAAGCATTTAATACAACAAGAGAAGTTACAATAATTTTCAAAGCATATCACTAGATGAAAACCTCACTGCAATGGTCTGTTATCCCACAATCATTTAGACAAGCAAACAATCTCCAATTCCAGTGAACAAAATGTCAAATTAAATCTTAAGGAGTGAACTAAATTCAGAAACAAACCTCGCATCATTTAGAGTTCGAATTCAAAAGTTATAGCCGAAACCGTGAGACTACGCAAAACTGTCCAGATTTGTACACATTTCAATACTTGTCGTTTTGAGGACATTAGGGTCAGATTTAGCCTTAGTCTATTTCTGACAAAAATGTCCAAAACCGAAAAATATAGCAGCCTACCAAAGTTCATGCATTTTTAATATCATTTACTAAGTCAAAACTGGTTCATTCTACAAGGACAGTGAACTGCCAAAAACCTGCTTCATTTTCCCAGATTTTCTAGATTTGGACACCTTTCGATGTTTTGCCATTTTCATGCCTTCGCCTATATCTACGAAAAATTCTCAGACCTAGCAAAACTAGTCACGTACCAATTTTCATGCATTTTCAACATCATTTACCTGGTCAAATTCACTTCGCTCCAACAAGTCTGAAAACTGTTATTTCCATGATTTCACCTATCTTCAAATTCTAGCCAAATATCTTGCCATGCCTGTTTACAAAAGCTTATGTACACACATATATCACAAGTGCAAAGGTAAAAATAGACATTTAAAGGCATGCCTATTGTTTTGGAAAGCTTTAAAAAGGATTAACCCTCACCTTAGCAACTTTGTCAACAAAGGATGCTCAAAACTCTTGGAGATGCACAAATGGTGTTCTTTCCTTATTTGGCCGAAGGATATTGCTTGATTTCCTTAATTCCTAGCTAAGTTACCATGTCTTTATAATGTGCATGTGGTTAGAACAAAAAAAAGAAATGAAATAGAAGCTATCAACATACCTATGCCGAAATGAAGGTTCTATGAGCTTGCATGTATGTCTTTTGCATTCTAGCTTGCTTGGCCGAGTTCCTTAGTGTCTTGTATGTCTTGATGAATCTTAGGATGATGAGCTTAAGCCATGGAGACTAAAATTACAGCTAAGGCCGAGAGAGTGAGAGAGTGAGAGAATGAGAGAATGAGAGAAAGAAAAATGAAATGCTTGGAAGAGTTTTGATGCTTTTGTGGGCATGTGTCGGCCTTGTGCTTCTAAATTTCAGAATTTGTGTCTTCAAGAGCATAATTTGAATCATCTTAGCATGGGTGATTGAGTGGGCGGAGATTGTGGTACATTGGGTAGGGTTTTAAGTCTTTTTTTTTTATGCTTTGTGGCATAGGTTGTCTAGGTATAATTTTTGAATTATGCAAAGCATGCACAAATGCATCATGTGGTCGGCCAAGGCTTTGATCAAATCTGAATTTTTTGTTTGTTCAAAGCTTATTTTTATTGTGCGTTTGGGATGTGCAAAAGAATAAAGAATAAAGAATAAGAATGCTTAGCTTTTGGTGCAATTTCGTCTTCTAGTGAGTTGAGTTAGCATTTTAATATTAGTTAGTGGAGTTTGTAGTATTAATTAATGATCTAGTGTTTCGTGTAAGATGCTTTCTTGATTAGCATGCGGGCACGCTTCCCTAGGTTTAGAGCACACACTACGAGGTAAGGCACGAACTACGAGACGAACGCACGTTTCCCAAGCAAATGCACGCAACCCTAAATGAATGCACGTAATTCGATGCAAGGCACATAAAACGAGACATGACTCTTAAACCTAGGTCAAGGCATGCAAATCTGGGTTAGGGCACACGAAACGAGGTATTGCACGCGAATAGAGGTCGGGCCTCACAGCAGCGCCTATTTTCGAAGCCCAAAATTGAACGTTTTCATCAGTTTCGGGACACTTTTCTACTTTTGCGCTATTTTTCGGTCCCGGATCGTACGTCGTGAGCCGCGAAAAGGACGACAACCTAATGCATCACATTTCTATTACCGAATCCCACGGCACCTTGGGCAAGACAACTTCACTTCACGTAGAGGCTGGGCCCGCAAATAGAGGGCTTGGGGCTTGTGACCAGGTATCCGTCGCTCTGGTGCCCATAACTTTTGATCCGTAAGGTGTTAGGCGGTGTACAGCATACCATTGGAAAGCCCTCTGAGAGCTCTACGACTGGGGCAGCAAGCTTGCTCGGCTGCGCCTATTTTTGGAGCCAAAATTGAACATTTTCATCAGTTTCGGGATACTTTTCTTCTTTTGCGCTGTTTTTGGGTCCCGAATCGTACGTCGTGAGACGCGAAAAGATCGACAACCTGATGCATCACATTCTTATTACCGAATCCCACGGCACCTTGGGCAAGACAACTTCACTTCACGTAGAGGCTGGGCCCGCAAGTAGAGGGCGTAGGGCTTGTGACCAGGTATCCGTCGCTCCGGTGCCCATAAATTTTGATCCGTAAGGAGTTAGGCGGTACACAACATACTGTTGGAAAGCCCTCTGAGAGCTCTACGACAGGGACAGCAAGCTTGCTCGGTTGCGCCTATTTTTGGAGCCCAAAATTGAACATTTTCATCAGTTTTGCGACACTTTTCTTCTTTTGCGCTGTTTTTGGGTCCCGAATCGTACGTCGTGAGACGCGAAAAGATCGACAACCTGATGCATCACATTCTTATTACCGAATCCCACGGCACCTTGGGCAAGACAACTTCACTTCACGTAGAGGCTGGGCCCGCAAACAGAGAGTGTGGGGCTTATGACCAGGTATCCGTCGCTCCAGAGCCCATAACTTTTGATCCGTAAGGAGTTACGAGGTGAACAACATACCGTTGGAAAGCTCTCTGAGAGCTCTACGATGGGGGCACCAAGCTTGCTCGGCTGCACTTGTTTTTGGAGCCCAAAATCAAATGTTTTCATCAGTTTTGGGACACTTCAATTCTTTTGTGCTGTTTTTTCGTCGGGGATCATACGTCGTGAGCCGCAAAAAGGACAACAACCTAATCCATCATATTTCTATTACAGAATCACATGGCACCTTGGGCAAGACAACTTCACTTCGCATAGAGGCTGGGCCTGCAAACCGAGGACATGGGGCCTGGGACCAGGCCTCTGGGACTGCGGTGCCCATAACTTTTGATCCATAAGGAGTTATGCGGCATACAACATACCATTGGAAAGCTCTTCGAGAGATCTATGATGGGTGCAGCAAGCCTGCTCGGCTGCTCCTATTTTCAGAGCCCAAAAATGAACGTTTTCATCAATTTTGGGCCACTTTTCTTCTTTTGAGCTGTTTTTCCGTCCCGGAAGAAAAATTGTGAGCTACGAAAAGGACGATAACCTAATCCATCACATTCCTATTACCCAATCCCACGGCACCTTGGGGAAGACAACTTCACTTCACGTAGAGGCTGGGCCCGCAAGTAGAGGGCGTAGGGCTTATGACCAGGTATCCGTCGCTCCGGTGCCCATAACTTTTGATCCGTAAGGAGTTACGTAGCGCACAACATACGGTTGGAAAGCTCTCTGAGAGCTCTATGACGGGGGCAACAAGCCTGCTCGGCTGCGCTTCTTTTCGGAGCCCAAAATCAAATGTTTTCATCAGTTTCGGGACACTTTTCTTCTTTTGCGATGTTTTTGGGTCCCGGATCGTACATCGTGAACCGCGAAAATAACGACAACCTAATGCATCACATTCCTATTACCGAATCCCCCGGCACCTTGGGCAATACAACTTCACTTCACACAGAGGCTGGGCTCGCAAACAGAGGGCGTGGGGCTTGTGACCATGTATCCGTCGCTCTGGTGCCCATAACTTTTGCTTCGTAAGGAATTACGTGGCGCACAGCATACCGTTGGAAAGCTCTCTTAGAGCTCTACGATGGGGGCACTAAACCTGCTCAGCTGCTCCTGTTTTTGGAGCCCAAAATTGAATGTTTTCATCTGTTTTGGGATACTTTTCTTCTTTTGCGCTATTTTTTCGTCCCGGATCGTACGTCGTGAGCCGCGAAAAGGAAGACAACCTAATCCATCACATTCCTATTACGGAATCCCACGGCGCCTTGGGCAAGACAACTTTACTTCACATAGAGGCTGGGCTCGCAAATAGAGGGCGTGGGGCTTTTGACTAGGTATCCGTCGCTCCGGTGCCCATAACTTTTGATCCGTAAGGTATTACGCAGCGCACAGCATACCGTTGGAAAGCTCTCTTAGAGCTCTACGACGGGGGCAGCAAACCTACTTGGCTGCGCCTGTTTTCAGATCCCAAAATCAAATGTTTTCAGAAGTTTTGGGACGCTTTTCTTCTTTTGCGCTGTTTTTTCATCCCGGATCGTACGTCATGACCGCGAAAAGGACGACAACCCAATCCATCACATTTATATTACCGAATCTCATGACATCTTGGGCAAGACAACTTCACTTCTTGTAGTGGCTGGGCCCATAAACAGAAGGCGTGGGGCTTGTGACCAGCTCTCCGTCGCTCCGGTGCCCATAACTTTTGATCTGTAAGGAGTTACGCGGCGCACAACATGCGGTTGGACAACTCTTTGAGAGCTCTACGACAGGGGCACCAAGCCTGCACGGCTGTGCTTATTTTTAGAACCCAAAATCGAACGTTTTCATCAATTTCGGGACACTTTTCTTCTTTTGCGCTATTTTTCCGTCCCGGATCGTACGTCGTGACCGCGAAAAGGACGACAACCCAATCCATCACATTTCTATTAACAAATCTCACGCACCTTGGGCAAGACAACTTCACTTCTTGTAGTGGCTGGGCCCGTAAACAGAGGGCGTGGGGCTTGTAACCAGCTATACGTCACTTCGGTGCCTATAACTTTTGATCCGTAAGGAGTTACGCGGCACACAAAATGCGGTAGAAAAGCTCTCCGAGAGCTCTACGATGGGGGCAGCAAGCTTGCTAGGTTGCGCCTATTTTCGGAGCCCAAAATCGAACGTTTTCATCAGTTTCGGGACACTTTTCTGCTTTTGCGCTATTTTTCGGTCCCGAATCGTACGTCGTAAGCTGCGAAAATGACGACAACCTAATGCATCACATTACTATTACTGAATCCCACGGCACCTTGGGCAATACAACTTCACTTCACGTAGAGGCTGGGCTCGCAAACAGAGGGCGTGGGGCTTGTGACCATGTATCCGTCGCTCCGGTGCCCATAACTTTTGCTCCGTAAGGAGTTACGCGGCGTACAACATACCGTTGGAAAGCTCTCTGACAGTTCTATGATGGGGGCACTAAGCCTGCTCGGCTGAGCCTGTTTTGGGAGCCAAAAATCGAATGTTTTCATCTGTTTTGGGACACTTTTCTACTTTTGCGCTGTTTTTCTGTCCCGGATCGTACGTCGTGAGCCGCGAAAAGGACGACAACCTAATCCATCACATTCCTATTACCGAATCCCATGGTACCTTGGGCAAGACAACTTCACTTCACGTAGAGGATGGGCTCGCAAACTGAGGGCATGGGGCTTGTGACCAGGTATCCTTCACTCCGGTGCCCATAACTTTTTATACGTAAGGAGTTACGCGGCGCACAACATACCGTTGTAAAGCTCTCTTAGAGCTCTACGACAGGTGCAGCAAGCCTTCTCGGTTGCACCTATTTTCAGATCCCAAAATCAAATGTTTTCATAAGTTTTGGGACGCTTTTCTTCTTTTACGCTGTTTTTCAGTCCCGAATCGTATGTCGAGACCACGAAAAGGACGATAACCCAATCTATCATATTTCTATTACCGAATATCACGGCACCTTGGGCAAGACAACTTCACTTCTTGTAGTGGCTGCGCCCGTAAACAGAGGGCGTGGGGCTTGTGACCAGCTATCCGTTGCTCCGATGCCCATAACTTTTGATCCGTAAGGAGTTACGCGGTGCACAGCATGCGGTTGGAAAGCTCTCCGAGAGCTCTAAGACGGGGGCAACAAGCATGCACGGCTGCGCTTATTTTTAGATCCCAAAATCAAACGTTTTCATCAGTTTCTGGATACTTTTCTACTTTTGCGCTGTTTTTCCTTCCCGGATCGTACGTCGTGAGCCGCGAAAAGGACGACAACCTAATCCATCACATTCCTATTACCGAATCCCATGGTACCTTGGGCAAGACAACTTCACTTCACGTAGAGGCTGGGTCCGCAAACAGATGGCGTAGGGCTTGAGACCAAGTATCCGTCGCTTCGGTTCCCATAACTTTTGATCCGTAAGGAGTTACGTGGCGCACTGCATACCGTTGGAAAGCTCTCCGAGAGCTCTACGACGAGGGGAGTAAAGCATGTTAAGCTGCGCCTGTTTTCAGAGCCCAAAATATAACATTTTCATCAGTTTCGGGATACATTTCTTCTTTTGCGCTGTTTTTCTGTCCCGGATCGTACGTTGTGAGTCGCGAAAAGGACAACAACCTAATCCATCACATTTCTATTACCGAATCACACGGCACCTTGGGCAAGAAAACTTCACTTCACATAGAGGCTGGGCCCTCAAACAGAGGGCGTGGGGCTTGTGACCAGGTATCCATTGCTTCAGAGCCCATAACTTTTGATCCGTAAGGAGTTACGCGGCGCAAACCATACCGTTGGAAAGCACTCTGAAAGCCCTACGATCGGGGCACCTAGCCTGCTCGATTGCACTTATTTTCGGAGCCCAAAATTGAACATTTTCATAAGTTTTGGGATACTTTTCTTCCTTTGCACTGTTTTTCGGTCCCGGATCGTACGTCTTGAACAGCGAAAAGGACGACAACCTAATCCATCACATTTCTATTACCGAATCACACGGCTCCTTGGGCAAGAAAACTTCACTGCACGTAAAGGCTGGGCCCACAAACAGAGAGCGTGGGGCTTGTGACCCAGTATCCGTCGCTCTGGTGCTCATAACTTTTGATCCGTAAAAAGTTACGCGGCGCACAGCATACTATTGGAAAGCTCTCCGAGAGCTCTATGGCGGGGGCATCCAGCTTGCTCCGCTGCGGCTATTTTCGGAGCACAAAATCGAACGTTTTCATCAGTTTCGGGACACTTTTCTTCTTTTGCCCAGTTTTTTCGTCCCGTATTGTACATCCTCAGCCGCGAAAATGAGGACAACCTAATCCATCAAATTTCTATTGCCGAATTCCACGACACCTTGTAGAAGACAACTTCACTTCACATAGAGGCTGGGCCCGCATACAGAGGGTATGGGGCTTATGACCAGGTATCCGTTGCTCCGGTGCCCATAACTTTTGATCCTTAGGGAGTTACGCAGCGCACAGTATACCGTTGGAAAGCTCTCTCATAGCTCTACGACGAGGTCAATAAGGATTCTCACATGCGCCTATTTTCATAGCCCAAAATCGAACATTATCATAAGTTTTGGGATATTTTTCTTGTTTTGCGCTATTTTTTCGTCCCGGATCGTACATCGTGAGCCGCGAAAAGGACGACAACCTAATCCATCGCATTTCTATTACCTAATCCCACGGCACCTTGGGCAAGAGAACTTTACTTCACGTAGAGGCTAGGCCCGCAAGCAAAGGGCGTGGGGCATGTGACCAAGTATGCGTTGCTCCGGTGCCCTTAACTTTTGATTCGTAAGGAGTTACGCGGCGTACAGCATACCGTTGGAAGGCTCTCTAAGAACTGTACGAAGGGGGCACCTAGCCTGCTTGGCTGCGCCAGTTTTCGGAGCCCAAAATTAAACATTTTCATAAGTTTTGGAACACTTTTCTTCCTTTGCGCTGTTTTTCCGTCTCGGATCTCACGTTGTGAGCCTCGAAAAGGACGACAACCTAATCCATCACATTTCTATTACCGAATCACACAGCACCTTGGACAAGACAACTTCACTTCACGTAGAGGCTGGGCCCGCAAACAGAGGGCGTGGGGCATGTAACTAGGTATCGTCGCTCTGGTGCCCATAACTTTTGATCCGTAAGGAGTTACGCGGCGCACAGCATACCGTTGGAAAGTTCTCCGAGAGCTCTACGATAGGGGCACCAAGCCTTCTTAGCTGCACCTATTTTCCTAGCCCAAAATCGAAAGTTTTCATCAGTTGCGGGACACTTTTCTTCTTTTGTACTGTTTTTTTGTCCCGTATCGTACGTCATGAGCCGCGAAAAGGATGACAACCTAATCCATCACATTTCTATTACCGAATCACACGGCACCTTGGGCAAGAAAACTTCACTTCACGTAGAGGCTGGGCCCACAAACACAGGGCGTAGGGGCTTGTAACCAGGTTTCCGTTGCTCCGGTGCCCATAACCTTTGATCCACAAGGAGTTTCGCGACGCACAGCATACTGTTGGAAAGCTCTCCGTGAGCTCTACGATGAGGGCACTAAACCTGCTCGGCTGCACCTATTTTTGGAGCCAAAAATAGAATGTTTTCATCTATTTTGGGATACTTTTCTTCTTTTACGCTATTTTTTCGTCCTGGATCGTATGTCATGAGCCGCTAAAAAGACGACAACCTAATCCATGACATTCCTATTACCAAATCTCACGGCACCTTAAGGAAGACAACTTCACTTCACGTAAAGGCTGGGCCCGCAAACAGAGGGCGTGGGGCTTGTGACTAGGTAACCGTCGCTCCGGTGCCCATAACTTTTGATTTGTAAGGAGTTACGCGGCGCACAACATACGGTTGGAAAGCTCTCCGAGAGCTCTAGGACGGGGGTAGTAAGCCTGCTCGATTACGCTCATTTTCAGAGCCAAAAATCGAACATTTTCATCAATTTCGCGACACTTTTCTTTTTTTGCGCTGTTTTTTGGTCTTGGATCGTACGTCGTGAGCTGCGAAAAGGACGACTACCTACTCCATCACATTCCTATTACCGAATCCCACGGAACCTTGGGCAAGACAACTTCACTTCACGTAGAGGCTGGGCCCGCAAGTAGAGGGCGTGGGGCTTGTGACCAGGTATCCGTCGCTCTAGTTCCCATAACTTTTGATCCGTAAGGAGTTACGCAGCGCACAGCATACGGTTGGAAAGCTCTCCGAGAGCTCTACGATGGGGGCAGCAAGCCTGCTCGACTGTGCTTATTTTCGGAGCCCAAAATCGAACGTTTTCATCAGTTTCGGGATACTTTTCTTCTTTTGCGCTATTTTTTGGTCCCGGATCGTACGTCGTGAGCCGCGAAAATGACGACAACCTAATGCATCACATTCCTATTACCGAATCCCACGGCACTTTGGGCAATACAACTTCACTTCATGTAGAGGCTGGGCTCGCAAACAGAGGGCGTGGGGCTTGTGACCATGTATCCGTCATTCCGGTGCCCAAAACTTTTGCTCTATAAGGAGTTACGCGGCGCACAGCATACTGTTTGAAAGCTCTTTGAGAGCTCTACGATGGGGGCACTAAACCTGCTCAGCTGCGCCTGTTTTCAGAGCCAAAAATCGAATATTTTCATCTGTTTTGGGATACATTTATCTTTTTGCGCTATTTTTTCGTCCCGGATCGTACGTCGTGAGCCGCGAAAAGGACGACAACCTAATCCATCACATTCCTATTACCGAATCCCATGGTACCTTAGGCAAGACAACTTCACTTCACGTAGAGGCTGGGCCTGCAAACAGAGGGCGTGGGGCTTGTGACCAGGTATCCGTCGCTCCGGTGCCCATAACTTTTGATCAGTAGGGAGTTACGCGGCGCACTGCATACCGTTGGAAAACTCTCCGAGAGCTCTACGACGGGGGCGGTAAAGCCTATTCGGCTGCGCCTATTTTCGGAGCCCAAAATATAACATTTTCATCAATTTCGAGATACATTTTTTCTTTTGCGCTGTTTTTCCGTCCCGGATTGTACGTCGTGAGCCTCGAAAAGGACAACAACCTAATCCATCACATTTCTATTACCGAATCACACGGTACCTTGGGCAAGAAAACTTCATTTCACGTAGAGGCTTGGCCCGCAAACAGAGGGCGTGGGGCTTGTGACCAGGTATCCATTGCTCCGGAGCCCATAACTTTTGATCCGTAAGGAGTTATGCAGCGCACAGCATACCGTTAGAAAGCACTCTGAGAGCCCTATTTTCGGAGCCCAAAATCGAACATTTTCATAAGTTTTGAGACATTTTTCTTCTTTTGCGCTGTTTCTCCGTCCCGGATTGTACGTCTTGAACCGCGAAAATGGCGACAAACTAATCCATCACATTTCTATTACCGAATCACACGGCACCTTGGACAAGACAACTTCACTTCATGTAGAGATTGGGCCCACAAACACAGGGCGTGGGGCTTGTGACCCGGTATCCGTCGCTCCGGTGCTCATAACTTTTGATCCGTAAAGAGTTATCGGTGCACAGCATACCGTTGGAAAGCTCTTCGAGAGCTCTATGGCGGGGGCATCCAGCTTGCTTCGCTGCGCCTAATTTCGGAGCCCAAAATCGAACGTTTTCAGCAGTTTTGGGACACTTTTCTTCCTTTGCCCAGTTTTTTCATCCCGTATTGTATGTCGTTAGCCGCAGAAAGGATGACAACCTAATCCATCACATTTTTATTACCGAATTCCACGGTACCTTGCGCAAGACAACTTTACTTAACTTGGAGGCTGGGCCCGCATACAAAGGGCGTGGGACTTGTGACCAGGTATTCGTTGCTACAGTGCCCATAACTTTTGATCCTTAAGGAGTTACGTGGCGCACAACATACCGTAGAAAAGCTCTCTCAGAGCTCTACGACGAGGTCACGAAGCACGCTCGCCTGCGCTTATTTTCGTAGCCCAAAATTGAACATTTTCATAAGTTTTGGGACACATTTCTTCTTTTGCGCTGTTTTTCTGTACCGGATCGTACGTCGTGAGCCGCGAAAAGGACGACAACCTAATCCATCACATTTCTATTACCAAATCCCACGGCACCTTGGGCAAGACAACTTCACTTCACGTAGAGGCTAGGCCCGCAAACAGAGGGCGTGAGACTTGTGACCAGGTATACGTTGCTCCGGTGCCCTTAACTTTTGATCGGTAAGGAGTTACGCGGCGTACAGCATACCGTTGGAAGGCTCTCTAAGAACTGTACAAAGGGGGCACCTAGCCTGCTTGGCTGCGCCAGTTTTCAAAGCCCAAAATTGAATATTTTCATAGGTTTTGGAACACTTTTCTTCGTTGGCGCTGTTTTTCCGTCTCGGATCTTACGTCGTGAGTCTCGAAAAGTACGACAACCTAATCCATCACATTTCTATTACCGAATCACACAGCACCTTGGACAAGACAACTTCACTTCACGTAGAGGCTGGGCCCGCAAACAGAGGGCGTGGGGCATGTGACTAGGTATCCGTCGCTCTGGTGCCCATAACTTTTGATCCGTAAGGAGTTAGGCGGCGCACAACATACCGTTGGAAAGCTCTCCGAGAGCTCTACGACGGGGGCACCAAGCCTGCTCGGCTGCACCTATTTTCATTGCCCAAAATCGTATATTTTCATCAGTTTCGGGACACTTATCTTCTTTTGTGATGTTTTTCCATCCCGGATCGTACGTCGTGAGCTGCGAAAAGGACGACAACTAAATCCATCAGATTTTTATTACCGAATCACACGGCACCCTGGGCAAGACAACTTCACTTCACGTAGAGGCTGGGCCTGCAAACAGAGGGCGTAGGGCTTGTGACTAAGTATCCGTCGCTCCGGTGCCCATAACTTTTGATCCGTAAGGAGTTATGCAGCACACAGCATACTGTTGGAAAGCTCACCGAGAGCTCTACGGCGGGGGCAGCAAAGCCTGCTCGGCTGCGCTTGTTTTTTGGTGCCCAAATCGAACATTTTCATCAGTTTTGGGTTACTTTTCTTCTTTTGCGCTGTTTGTCCATCCTGGATCGTACGACGTGAGCTGCGAAAAGGACAACAACCTAATCCATCACATTTCTATTACCGAATCACACGGCACATTTGGCAAGACAACTTCACTTCACGTAGAGGCTGGGCCCGCAAACGGAGAGCGTGGGGATTGTGACCAGGTATCCGTTGTTCGGTGCCCATAACTTTTGATCCGTAAGGAGTTACGCGACGCACAGCAAACCGTTGGATAGCACTCTGAGAGCTCTACGATGGGGACACCTAGCCTGCTTGGTTATGCCTGTTTTCGAAGCCCAAAATTGAACATTTGCATAAGTTTTGGGACATATTTCTTCTTTTGCTTTGTTTTTTCATCCCGGATCGTACGTCGTGAGCTGCGAAAAGGACGACAACCTAATCCATCACATTTCTATTACCGAATCACACGGCACCTTGGGCAAGACAACTTCACTTCACGTAGAGGCTGGGCCCGCAAACAGAGGGCGTAGGGCTTGTGACCAGGTATCCGTCACTCCGGTGCCCATAACTTTTGATCCGCAAGGAGTTACGCGGTGCACAGCATACCGTTGGAAAGCTCTCCGTGAGTTCTACGACGGGGGCAATAAGGCCTGCTTGGCTGCGTTTGTTTTCAGAGCCCAAAATCGAACATTTTCATCAATTTTGGGATACTTTTCTACTTTTGCACTGTTTGTTCGTCCTGGATCGTACTACGTGAGCCGCGAAAAGGACAACAACTTAATCCATCACATTTCTATTACCGAATCACACGGCACCTTGGGCAAGACAACTTCGATTCACGTAGAGGCTAGGCCCGCAAACAGAGGGTGTGGGGTTTGTGACCAGGTATACGTTGCTTCGGTGCCCTTAACTTTTGATCCGTAAGGAGTTACGCGGCGTACAGCATACCGTTGGAAGGCTCTCTAAGAACTGTACGAAGGGGGCACCTAGCCTACTTCGCTGCGCCAATTTTTGAGACCCGAAATTGAACATTTTCATAAGTTTTGGAACACTTTTCTTCCTTTGCGCTGTTTTTCCTTCTCGGATCTCACGTCGTGAGCCTCGAAAAGGACGACAACCTAATCCATCACATTTCTATTACCGAATCACACGGCACCTTGGGCAAGACAACTTCACTTCACGTAGAGGCTGGGCCCGCAAATAGAGGGCGTGGGGCATGTGACCAGGTATCCGTCTCTCCGGTGCCCATAACTTTTTATCCGTAAGGAGTTACGCGGTGCACAACATACCGTTGGAAAGCTCTCCGACAGCTCTACGACGGGGACACCAATCCTGATCAGCTGCGCCTATTTTCGTAGCCCAAAACTAACATTTTCATAAGTTTCGGGACACTTTTCTTCTTTTGTGATGTTTTTCTGTCCCAGACCGTACGTCGTGAGCCGCGAAAAGGACGACAACTAAATCCATCACATTTCTATTACCGAATCACACGGCACCTTGGGCAAGACAACTTCACTTCACGTTGAGGCTGGGCCCGTAAACAGAGGGCGTAGGGGCTTGTAACCAGGTATCCGTCGCTCCGGTGCCCATCACTTTTGATCCATAAGGAGTTACGCGGCGCACAGTATACCGTTGGAAAGCTCTCTGAGAGCTCTACGATGGGAGTACTAAACCTGCTCGGCCGCGCTGGTTTTGGGAGCCAAAAATCGAATGTTTTCATCTGTTTTGGGATACTTTTCTTCTTTTGCGCTGTTTTTTCATCCCGGATTGTACGTCGTGAGCCGCTAAAAGGACGACAACCTAATCCATCACATTCCTATTACCGAATCTCACGGCACCTTAAGGAAGACAACTTCACTTCACGTAGAGGCTAGGCTCGCAAACAGAAGGCGTGGGGCTTGTGACCAAGTATTCGTCGCTCCGGTGCCCATAACTTTTGATCTGTAAGGAGTTACACGGCGCACAACATACGGTTGGAAAGCTCTCCGAGAGCTCTATGACGGAGGCAGCAAGCCTGCTCGGCTGCGCTTATTTTTAGGGCCCAAAATCGAAAATTTTCATAAATTTCGCGAAACTTTTGTTCTTTTACGCTGTTTTTCCGTCCCGGATCGTACGTCGTGAGCCGCGAAAAGGACGACAACCTAATCCATCACATTCCAATTACCGAATCCCACTACACCTTGGGCAAGACAACTCCACTTCACGTAGAGGCTGGGCCTGCAAGTAGAGGGCGTGGGGCTTGTGACCCGGTATCCGTCGCTCCGATTTCCATAACTTTTGATACGTAAGGAGTTACGCAGCGCACAACATACGGTTGGAAAGCTCTCCGAGAGCTCTACGATGGGGCAGCAAGACTTCTCGGTTGCGCTTATTTTTGGAGCCCAAAATTGAACGTTTTCATCAGTTTCAGGACACTTTCTTCTTTTGCACTATTTTTCGGTCCCGGATCGTACGTCGTGAGCCGCGAAAATGACGACAACCTAATGCATCACATTCCTATTACCGAATCCCACGGTACCTTGGGCAATACAACTTCACTTCACGTAGATGCTGGGCTCGCAAACAAAGGGCGTAGGGCTTGTGACCATGTATCCGTCACTCCGGTGCCCATAACTTTTGCTTTGTAAGTAGTTACGCGGCGCACAGCATACCATTGGAAAGCTCTCTGAGAGCTCTATGATGGGGGCAATAAACCTGCTCAGCTGCGCCTGTTTTCGGAGCCAAAAATTGAATGTTTTCATCTATTTTGGGATACTTTTATTCTTTTGCGCTGTTTTTTCGTCTTGGATCGTACGTCGTGAGCCGCGAAAATGACAACAGCCTAATCCATCACATTCCTATTATCGAATCCCACGGCGCCTTGGGCAAGACAACTTTACTTCACGTAGTGGCTGGGCTCGCAAACAGAGGACGTGGGGCTTGTGACCAGGTATCCGTCGCTCCGGTGCCCATAACTTTTGGTTCGTAAGGAGTTACGCGGCGCACAGCATACCGTTGGAAAGCTCTCTGAGAGCTCTACGACGGGGGCAGTAAAGCCTGCTCGGCTGCTCCTATTTTCGGAGACCAAAATATAACATTTTCATTAGTTTTGGTATACTTTTATTGTTTTGCGCTGTTTTTCTGTCCTGGATCGTACGTCCTGAGCCGCGAAAAAGGACAACAACCTAATCCATCACATTTCTATTACCGAATCACACGGCACCTTGGACAAGAAAACTTCACTTCATGTTGAGGCTGGGCCCACAAACAGAGGGCATGGGGCTTGTGACCAGGTATCCATTACTCCGGAGTCCATAACTTTTGATCCGTAAGGAGTTACGTGGCGCACAGCATACCGTTGGAAAGCACTCTGAGAGCCCTACGATCGGGGCACCTAGCGTGTTCTGTTGCGCCAATTTTCGGAGCCCAAAATTGAATATTTTCATAAGTTTTGGGACACTTTTCTTCTTTTGCGCTGTTTTTCCGTCCCGGATCGTACGTCTTGAACCGCGAAAATGCCAACAAATTAATCCATCACATTTCTATTACCGAATCACACGGCACCTTGGGCAAGACAACTTCACTTCACGTAAGGACTGAGCACACAAATAGAGGGCGTGGGGCTTATGACCCTGTATCCGTCGCTCCGGTGCTCATAACTTTTGATCCGTAAAGAGTTACGCGGCACACAGCATACCATTGGAAAGCTCTCCGAGAGCTCTTTGGCGGGGGCATCCAGCTTGCTTCGCTGCGCTTAATTTCGGAGCCCAAAATTGAACGTTTTCATCAGTTTTGTGATACTTTTCTTTTTTTGCCTAGTTTTTCTGTCCCGTATTGTACATCGTGAGCCGAGAAAAGGACAACAACCTAATCCATCACATTTCTATTACCGAATTCCACAGTACCTTGTGCAAGACAACTTTACTTCACGTAGAGGCTGTGCCCGCATACAGAGGGCGTAGGGCTTGTGACCAGGTATCCGTTGCTACGGTGCCCATAACTTTTGATCCTTAAGGAGTTACGCAGCGCACAGCATACCGTTGGAAAGCTCTCTCAGATCTCTACGAAGAGGTCACCAAGCACGCACACCTGCGCCTATTTTCGTAGCCCAAAATTGAACATTTTCATAAGTTTTGGGACACATTTCTTCTTTTGCGCTATTTTTTCGTCCTGAATCGTACGTCGTGAGCCGTAAAAAGGATGACAACCTAATCTATCACATTTCTTTTACCGATTCCCACGGCACCTTGGGCAAGACAACTTCACTTCACATAGAGGCTAGGCCAGCAAACCGGGAGCTTGGGGCTTGTGACCAGGTATCCGTCGCTCCGGTGCCCATAACTTTTGATTTGTAAGGAGTTACGCGGTGCACATCATACAGTTGGAATGCTCTCTAAGAACTGTACGATGCGGGCAGCAAGTCTACTCAGCTGCGCTTATTTTCAGAGCCCAAAATCGAACGTTTTCATCTGTTTCAGGATACTTTTCTTCTTTTCCGCTATTTTTCTGTCCCGAATCGTACGTCGTGAGCTCGAAAAGGATGACAACATAATCAATCACATTCCTATTACCGAATCCCATGGAACCTTGGGCAAGACAACTTCACTTCACATAGAGGCTGGGCCAGCAAATAGAGGGCGTGGGGCTTGTGACCAGGTATCCGTCGCTCCGGTGCCCATAACTTTTGATCCGTAAGGAGTTACGCGGCGCACAACATAAGGTTGGAAAGCTCTCCGAGAGCTCTACACGGGGGCAGCAAGCTTGCTCGGCTGCACTTATTTCCAGATCCGAAAATTGAACATTTTTAAAAGTTTTGGGACAATTTTCTTCTTTTGCGCTATTTTTTGATCCCGGATCGTACGTCGTGAGCCGCGAAAAGGACGACAACCTAATGCATCACACTCCTATTACCGAATCCCACAGCACCTTGGGCAAGAAAACTTCACTTCACGTAGAGGCTGGGCCCGCAAACAGAGGGCGTGGGTCTTGTGACCATGTATCCGTCGCTTCGGTGCCCATAACTTTTGCTCCGTAAGGAGTTACGCGGAGCACAACATACCGTTGGAAAGCTCTTTGTGAACTCTACGATGGGGGCACCAAGCATGCTCGGCTGTGCCTGTTTTCACAGCCCAAAATTGAATGTTTTCAACTGTTTTGGGACACTTTTTTTCTTTTGCGCTGTTTTTTCATCCCGGATCGTACGTCGTGAGCCGCGAAAAGGACGACAACCTAATCCATCACATTTCTATTACCGAATCGCACGGCACCTTGGGCAAGACAACTTCACTTCACGCAGAGGCTAGGCCCGCAGACAGAGGGCGTGGGGCTTGTGACCATGTATCCGTTGCTCCGGTGCCCATAACTTTTGCTCCGTAAGGAGTTACGCGGCGCACAGCATACCGTAAGAAAGCTCTCTGAGAGCTCTATGATGGGGGCACCAAGCCTTCTCGGCTGCGTCTATTTTCGGAGCCCAAAATCGAATGTTTTCATCTGTTTTGGGGTGCTTTTCTTCTTTTGCTTTATTTTTTCATCCCAGATCGTACATCGTGAGCTGCGAAAAGGACGACAACCTAATCCATCACATTCCTATTACCGAATCCCACGTTACCTTGGGCAAGACAACTTCACTTCACGTAGAGGCTGGGCCCGCAAACAGAGGGCGTGGGTCTTGTGACCATGTATCCGTCGCTTCGGTGCCCATAACTTTTGCTCCGTAAGGAGTTACGCGGAGCACAACATACCGTTGGAAAGCTCTTTGTGAACTCTACGATGGGGGCACCAAGCATGCTCGGCTGTGCCTGTTTTCACAGCCCAAAATTGAATGTTTTCAACTGTTTTGGGACACTTTTTTTCTTTTGCGCTGTTTTTTCATCCCGGATCGTACGTCGTGAGCCACGAAAAGGATGACAACCTAATGCATCACATTCCTATTACCGAATCCCACGGCACCTTAGGCGAGGCAACATCACTTCACGCAGTGGCTGGGCCTGCAAACAGAGGGTGTGGGACTTGTGACCAGGTATCCATTGCTCCGGTGCCCATAACTTTTGATCCGCACGGAGTTACGCAGCGCACAGCATACCGTTAGAAAGCTCTCTGAGAGCTCTACGATGGGGGCACCAAGCCTGCTCGGCTGCTCCTATTTTTGGACCTTAAAATCGAATGTTTTCATCTGTTTTGGGATACTTTTTTTCTTTTGCATTAATTTTTCGTCCCAGATCGTACATTGTGAGCCGCGTAAAGGACGACAACCTAATCCATCACATTCCTATTACCGAATCCCACGGCACCTTGGCCAACACAACTTCCCTCCACGTAGAGGCAAGGCACGCAAAGAGAGGGCGTGGGGCTTGTGACCAGGTGTCAATCGCTTCGGTGCGCATAACTTTTGATCGATACAGAGTTACGCTGCGCACAGCATACCGTCGGAAAGGCCTCCGAGAGCTCTATGACGGGGGCAACAAGCTAGCTCAGCTGCGCCTGTTTTCGGATCCCAAAATTGAGCGTTTTCATAAGTTTTAGGACACTTTTCTTCTTTTGCGCTATTTTTCTATCCCGGATCGTACGTCATGACCGCGAAAAGTACTACAACCCAATTCATAACATTTCTATTACTGAATCTCACGGCACCTTGGGCAAATCAACTTCACTTCAAGTAGAGGCTGGGCCTGCAAACAGAGGGCGTGGGGCTTGTAACCAGGTATCCGTCTCCCCGGTGCCCATAACTTTTGATCCGTAAGGAGTTACGCGGCGCACAGCATACGGTTGGAAAGCTCTCCGAGAGCTATACGACGGGGGAAGCAAGCCTGCTCAATTGCGCTTATTTTAAGAGCCCAAAATCGTACGTTTTCATCAGTTTCAGGATACTTTTCTTCTTTTGCGCTATTTTTCCGTCCCGGATCGTACGTCGTGACTGCGAAAAGGACGCCAACCAATCCATCACATTTGTATTACCAAATCTCACGGCACCTTAGGCAAGACAACTTCACTTCACGTAGAGGCTGGGTCCACAAACTGAGGGCGTGGGAGTTGTGACCAGGTATCCGTCGCTACGATACCCAGAAATTTTTATCCGTAAGGAGTTACACGGTGCACGGCATACCGTTCGAAAGCTCTCTGAGAGCTCTACGACGGGGGCCGCAAGCCTGCTCGGCTGCGCCTATTTCCGAAGCCCAAAATTGAACGTTTTCATCAGCTTTGGGACACTTTTCTTCTTTTGTGCTGTTTTTTGGTCTCGGATCGTACGTCTTAAGCCACGAAATGGATGACAACCTAATGCATCACATTCCTATTACCGAATCCCATGACACCTTGGGCAAGACAACTTTGCTTCACATAGAAGATGGGCCCGCAAACCAAGGGCGTGGGGCTTGGGACTAGGTCTCCGTCGCTCCGGTGCCCATAACTTTTGATCTGTAAGGAGTTACGCGGCTCACAGCATATCGTTGGAAAGATCTCCAAGATCTCTACGACAGGGGCAAGAAGCCTGCTCAACTGTGCCAGTTTTAAGAGCCCAAAATCGAACGTTTTCATTAGTTTCGGGACACTTTTCTTCTTTTACACTATTTTTCCTTCCCAGATCGTACGTCGTGAGCAGCGAAAAGGACGCCAACCAATCTATCACATTTCTATTATCCAATCTCATGACACTTGGGCAAGACCACTTCACTTCATGTAGAGGCTGGGCCCACAAACAAAGGGCGTGGGGCTTGTGACCAGATATCTGTCGCTCTGGTACCAAGAACTTTTGATCCGTAAGGAGTTACGCGGTGCAAAGCATACCGTTGGAAAGCTCTTTGAGAGCTCTACGACGGGGGCTGCAAGCCTGCTCTGCTGCGCCTATTTCTGAAGCCGAAAATGAACGTTTTCATCAGCTTCAGGACACTTTTCTTCTTTTGCACTATTTTTCGGTCCCGGATCGTACGTCCTAAGCCGCGAAAAGGATGATAACCTAATGCATCACATTCCTATTGCCGAATCCCACGGCACCTTGGGCAAGACAACTTCACTTCATGTAGAGGTTGGGCCCGCAAACAGAGGGCGTGGGGCTTGTGACCAGGTATGCCTCGATCCGGTGCCCATAACTTTCACTCCGTAAGGAGTTACACAGCGCACAACATACCGTTGGAAAGCTCTCTGAGAGCTCTACGATGGGGATACCAAGCCTAGCTGCACCTATTTTCGGAGTACAAAATCGAATCTTCTCATCTATTTTGGGACACTTTTCATCATTTTTGCTGTTTTTTCGTCCTGGATCGTACGTCATGAGCAGCGAAAAGTACAACAACCTAATCCATCACATTCCTATTACCGAATCCCCCGGCACCTTGGGCAAGACAAATTCACTTCACGTAGAGGCTGGGCTCGCAAACAGAGGGCGTGGGGCTTATGACCAGGTATCCTTCGCTTTGGTGCCCATAACTTTTGATTCGTAAGGATTTACGCGGCACAAAGCATACCGTTGGAAAGCTCTCTGAGAGCTCTACGATGGGGTCAGCAAGTCTGCTCCGCTACGCTTATTTCTAGATCCGAAAACTGATTGTTTTTATCATTTTTGTGACACTTTTCTTCTTTTTCGCTGTTTTTCGGTCCCGGATCGTACGTCGTGAGCAGCGACAAGGACGACAACGTAATGCATCACATTCCAATTACCGAATCGTACAACCCCTTGGGCAAGACAACTTCACTTCACGTAGAGGCTGGGCCCACAAACAGAGGGCGTAGGGCTTGTGACCTTGTCTCCGTCGCTCCGGTGCCCATAACTTTTGATCCGTAAGGAGTTACGCGGTGCACAGTATACCGTTGGAAAGCTCTCTGAGAGCTCTACGATGGGGGCAGCAAGCCTGCTCGGTTGCGCATGTTTTCGGAGCCTAAAATCGAATGTTTTCATCAGTTTCAGACCACTTTTCTTCCTTTCCTCTATTTTTTCATCCCAGATCGTAAGTCGTGAGCCGCGACAAGGACGACAAACTAATGCATCACATTTCTATTACCGAATCCCACGTCACCTGGGGCAAGACAACTTTACTTCACGTAGAGGCTAGGCCTGCAAACGAAGGGCGTGGGGCTTGTGACCATGTATCCGTCGCTCCGGTGCCCATAACTTTTGCTCCGTAAGGAGTTATGCGGCGCACAGCACACCGTTGAAAAGCTCTTTGAGGGCTCTACGATAGGGGCACCAAGCCTACTCGGTTGCGCCTATTTTCGGAGCCCAAAATCGAATGTTTTCATATGTTTTGGGACACTTTTCTTCTTTGGAGCTATTTTTTCATCCCGTATCGTACGTCGTGAGCTGTGTAAAGGACGACAACCTAATCTATGACATTCCTATTACTGAATCCCACGACACCTTGGGCAAGACAACTTCACTTCACGTAGAGGCTGGGCTTTCAAACCGTGGGCGTGGGACTTGTGACCTGGTATCCGTTGCTCCGGTGCCCATAACTTTTGATCCGTAAGGAGTTACACGGCGCACAGCATACCGTTGGAAAGCTCTACGAGAGCTTTATGATGGGGGTACCAAGCCTGCTTGATTGTGCCTTTTTTCGGATCCCAAAATCAAATGTTTTCATCTGTTTTGGGACACTTTTCTTCTTTTGCGCTATTTTTTCATCCTGGATCGTACGTCGTGAGCCGCGAAAAGGACGACAGCCTAATCCATCACATTCCAATTACCAAATCCCACAGCACCTTGGGCAAGACAACTTCACTTCACGTAGAGGCTGGGCCCGCAAACAAAGGGCGTAGGGCTTGTGACCAGGTATCTATCGCTCCGGTGCCCATAACTTTTGATCCGTAAGGAGTTACGCGGTGCACAGCATACGGTTGGAAAGCTCTCTGAGAGCTCTACAAAGGAGGCAGCAAGCCTGCTCGGCTGCGCTAATTTCCAGAGACCAAAATCAATCATTTTCATCAGTTTCGTGACATTTTTTTTCTTTTGCGTTGTTTTTCCGTCCCGGATCGTACGTTGTGAGCCGCGAAAAGGACGACAACATAATCCATCACATTTCTATTACCGAATACCACGGGACCTTGGGCAAGACAACTTCACTTCATGTAGAGGCTGAGCCCGCAAACAGAGGACGTGGGGCTTGTAACTCGGTATCCGTCGCTCCGGTGCCCATAAATTTTGCTCCGTAAGGAGTTACACAGTGCACAGCATACCGTTGGAAAGCTCTCTAAGAGCTCTACGATGGGGGTACCAAATCTGCTAGGTTGCACCTGTTTTCGTAGTCCAAAATCGAACATTTTCACCAGTTTTGGACACTTTTATTCTTTTACGCTGTTTTTCCAACCCGGATCGTACGTCGTGAGCCGCGAAAAGGACGACAACCTATTCCGTAACATTTCTATTACCGAATCCCACGGCACTTTGGGCAAGACAAATTCACTTCACGTAAAGGCTGGGCCCACAAACAGAGGGCGTGGGGCTTGTGACTACGTATACATCGCTCCAGTGCCCATAACTTTTGATCTGTAAGGAGTTATGCGGCGCATAGTATACTGTTGAAAAGCTCTCCGAGAGCTCTACGACGTGGGTAGCAAACATGCTCAGTTGCGCTTGTTTTCGGAGCCAAAATCGAATGTTTTCATAAGTTTTGGGACACTTTTCTTCTTTTGCGCTATTTTTTTCGTCCCGAATCATGCGTCGTGAGCCGCAAAAAGGACGACAACCTAATCCATAACATTTCTATTACCGAATCCCACGACACCTTGGGCAAGGCAACTTCACTTCACGTAGAGGTTGGGCCCGCAAATAGAGGGCGTGGGGCTTATGACCAGATATCCGTCGTTCCGATGCCCATAACTTTTGATCCGTAAGGTTTTACGCGCTGCACAACCTCCCGTTGTAAAGCTCTCTGAGAGCTCTACGAAGGGGGCCGCAAGTATGCTCGGCTAAGCCAATTTTTATAGCCCAAAATCGAATGTTTTCATTAGTTTCTGGACACTTTTCTTCTTTTGCTCTATTTTTTGGTCCCGGATCGTATGTCGTGAGCCGCGAAAAGGACGACAACCTAATGCATCACATTCCTATTACCTAATCCCATGGCACGTTGGTCAAGACAACTTCACTTCACGTAGAGGCTGGGCCTGCAAGCAGAGGGCGTGGGGCTTGTGACGTTGTATCCGTCGCTCCGGTGCCCATAACTTTTGATCCGTAAGGAGTTACGAGGCGCACAACATACCGTTGGAAAGCTCTCCGAGAGCTCTACAACAGGAGGCAGCAAGCCTGCTCGGCTGCGCTAATTTCCAGAGACCAAAATCAATCATTTTCATCAGTTTCGTGACATTTTTTTTCTTTTGCGTTGTTTTTCCGTCCCGGATCGTACGTTGTGAGCCGCGAAAAGGACGACAACATAATCCATCACATTTCTATTACCGAATACCACGGGACCTTGGGCAAGACAACTTCACTTCATGTAGAGGCTGGGCCTGCAGGAAGCTTGCTCGACTGCGCTTATTTTCGGAGCCCAAAATCAAACGTTTTCATCAATTTTGAGACACTTTTCTTCTTTTGCGCTGTTTTTCGGTCCCAGATCGTACGTCGTGAACCACGAAAAGGATGGCAACCTAATGCATCACATTCCTATTACCAAATCCAACGGCACCTTGGGCAAGACAACTTCACTTCACATAAAGGCTGGGCCCGCCAACAGAGGGCGTGGGGCTTATAACCATGTATCCGTCGCTCCGATGCCCATAACTTATGATCCGTAAGGTGTTACGCGGCGCACAACATGTCGTTGGAAAGCTCTCTGAAAGTTCTAGGATGGGGGAAGCTAGCCTGCTCGATTGCGGCTGTTTTCATAGCCCAAAATCGAACGTTTTCTTCTATTTTGGGACATTTTTCTACTTTTGCGCTGTTTTTTCGTCCCGGATCGTACGTCGTAAGCCCCGATAAGGACGACAACCTAATCCATCACATTCCTAATACCGAAACCCACGACACCTTGGGCAAGACAACTTCACTTCACGTACAGGCTGGGCTCACAAACCAAGGGCGTGGGGCTTGTGACCAGGTATCCGTCGTACCGGTACCCATAACTTTTGATCCAGAAGGAGTTACGCGGCGCACAGCATACCGTTGGAAATATCTCCGAGAGCTCTACGACGGGGGTAGCAAGCCCGCTCAGCTGCGCCTGTTTTTGGATCCCAAAATCGAACATTTTCATAAATTTTGGGACACTTTTCTTCTTTTACGCTATTTTTCCATCCCGGATCGTACGTCATGACCGCGAAAATGGCGACAACCCGGTCCATCACATTTCTATTACCGAATCTCACGACACCTTGGGCAAGACATGTGAGGCCTGACCTCAATTTGTGTGCTATACCTCATTTCGTGTGCCCTAACCTAGATTTGTGTGCCTTGACCTAGGTGTAAGAGTCGTGTTTCGTTTTGTGTGCCTTGTATTGAATTACGTGCATACATTTAGAGTTGCGTGCATTTACTTGAAAAACGTGCACTCATCTCATAGTACGTGCCTTATCTCGTAGTGTGTGCCCTAGACCTAGAAAAGCGTGCCCGCACAGTAATCAAGAAAGCATCTTACATGAAGCACTAGATCATTAATTAATCCTACAAACTCCACTAACGAATATTAAATTGCTAATTCAACCCACTAGAAGACAAAATTGCACCAAAAGCTAGACATTCTTTATTCTTTATTCCTTATTCTTTTGCACATCCCAAACACACAATATTATATTGCTCAACCAAGACAAAAATTCAGATTCTTGCACAAGCTTGGCCGACCACTATTGCATAGTGAACTAGCTTTGCATAATTCAAAATTTATTCCTAGACATTCTATGACATGTTTTTACACAAAACAAAAACAAAAAAGGGCTCAAAAACCCTACCCAATGCACCCATTCTCGACATATACAAGTGCCCATGCTAGGTGATTCAAAATTATGCTCCTTGAAGACACAAATTTCTGAAATTTCAAGGCCCTAGGCCGACACAAGCATCAAACCCATCAAGCTTTTCATTTTTCTTTCATTCTTTCCTTCTTTCTCTCATTTTCTCTCACTCTCTCATTTCTTCTCTCTCTCTCGGCCCTAGCTGAAATCCTACTCTCCATAGCTTAAGTTCATCACTCAATGGTTCATCAAGTCATGCAAGCTACTTAGGAGCTCGACCAAGCAAAGCTAGGAGCAAAGAAACGCACATGCAAGCTCATAGCACATTCATTTCGGCTTAGGTAAGTTTGTTAGCTTCCATTTCATTTTCTTTTTTTCTTGCCACTTGCACATACTAAGAACATGGTTACTAAGCTAGGAATTAGAGAAATCTCAAGTGGTCTCTCGGCTAAGCAAGGAAAAAGGTCAACATTGTGCTTCATCAAGAGTTTGTGCATCTTCTTTGTTGTCTTACTAAGGTGAGGGCTAAAACTTCTTGAAAAGCTTTCAAAAAACCACATGCATGCCTTTAAATGTCTATTTTTACCTCTGTACTTGTGATATATGTGCGTACATGAACTTTTGTAAGCATGCATGGCAAGATATTTGGCTAGAATGTGAAGATAGGTGAAATCACGTATTTGGCAGCTTTCTGTTCTGTTGGAACGAAGTGATTTTGACCAGGTAAATGATGTTAAAAATGTGTGAAAATTGGTAGGTGACTAGTTTTTCCAGTTCTGAGAATTTTTCATAGAAATAGGCCAAAGATAATTTTGAATCTAAGGTCCTCAAAATGGCAAAATATCAAAATGTGTCCAAATCTGGGAAAATGAAGCAGGTTTTGGCAGATTCACTGTCCTTGTAGAACGAACCAGTTTTGACTTAGTAAATGTTATCAAAAATGTATGAAATTTTGTGTGATGCTATATTTTTCAGTTCTGGACATTTTTGTCAGAAATAGACTAAGGCTAAATCTGACCCTAAGGTCCTTAAAAACGACAAGTATTGAAATGTGTGCAAATCTGGAGAGTTTTGCGTAGTCTCACGGTTTTGGCTATAACTCTTGAACCCGAACTCCAAATGATGCGAGGTTTGTTTCTGGATTTAGTTCACTCCTTAAGATTTAATTTGACATTTTGTTCACTGGAATTGGAGTTTTTTTGCTTGTCTCAATGATTGTGAGAAAACAGACCATTGCAGTGAGGTTTTCATCTAGTGATTTGCCTTGAAAATTATTGTAACTTCTCTTGTTGTATTAAATGCTTGGGATTGTGGCATTGGGATGTTGTGTAGACTGTTTTGAATGCTTGAGGGTGTTTGAATTAATCAATTCATGGCTTGAGTTTAATTACGTGACAACTTAGGGCTTAATCGCACGGGTAAGCATGAATTGGAACCCCAATGACTAGGAAAACTCGCTAAGTGTTGATCGTATGAATATCTTGTTTAATTATGTAATTAGTAGGCTGCCCGTAGTTGCCTTCATAGCCCTAAACATGATTTCGATGATTACATGTTGACAAGTAGGCCTTTCTTGCACCCGGTCCCACGTAGATGTCGTTGCATGTTGAATAATCTTATTATTTGATTATGTGAACTTCGAAATGAGTTATACGACTTGATTTACATGCGTTACATGGCTGCCCGTTTAATATTCATATAACTCCATGTGCTTTTCAAGTGAAATTACTTGTCATATCGTGCCTCGCGTGTTTACTTGTCAATGTGCAATCTTATGACTGCTCGGAGGCAACCTACTTTGTTGTCCTCCTAATGTGATATATTAAATGTCATAAATGTGCATTGCATACAAGGTTGCAACCTTTCATTCTGGCGTGGTAGCGTTCACGCACACTGGGCGGCATCGGGCTTGCCGGTGCAACCGTGACTACCATTGTCCAATTCCCTCTCTCGCTTGGGGGCTAGACTTTCTCGGAGAGTTGGGTCATAGGATTTTGGGGTACATCCGGAGTACACCCATTTGGAGTGATAAGTGGATGATTTGAAGTCGGCCGCAACAACTGATACTGGAAATGAACTGAGAGCAAAAGCTCACCGTATCCTTTTCACTATGTGTATAAGTACTCTCGCTTGGTTCCAAGAGGACCTCGGGGAGGAAAGTCGGGTAATTGTGTTCTTTTACTTTTATATTACATTATGTACTTACTTGTGATATATGTTATGCTTGGAAAAAGATTTTTCATAAGTTGAACCGGAAAAAGAGTTTCAAAACTTATTTCTCGTTCCCCCTCGCTGAGTTCATAAGGACTCACCCTCTTTTATCATCTCAGGTGAAGAAGACCAGGAACAGGTACCCGAGGACAACGTGCCTTTTGATGATTCCTTGGAATGATTGCTTGCCCTACGTGCCTTACGTGACTATGGCCATTTTGTGAACGATATGTCGCTTGAAGACTATTTCTTATGTTGCTCGTTATTGTATTGTAAATGACCCCCGTTGTAATTTGGGGTCAAATTTTGGCTTGTACTGATCATAACTAGTTGGACACTCTTATGGTCGTTTTTGCTATCGTTACTGGCTAGTATCTATCAGAGGCTTATGAAGTATCAGGTAAAGGATTAAGTAAATAAATCTATCCAATCTTAAGCAGGTACTCATTGGTAGGCTAAGATCAACAGGTACTTTGTAACAAGAATTAACAAACAAACGAGACATAGTATCACGCTAGGTTATTCATCAAACGAGACTTCGAGATAACCAGTAGGCGTTCGATTGGTTATAAATAGTAATCTTAGTTGGAAATGAAATTGAGATTGAAGTTTTGAGGCCTTTAGAAAATTAGGTCAAACTAAAGAGCCTAATTACAGCCGTTATGCTGTCGGTTTTTCAAAGAATTTGTGGAGTTTAAGCTAAAACGTTAAGTGTTAAACCCCTCATGAATGATTAGGTACGTGAAATGACTTGAATGTTTAGATCACACCCTAATCTAACCTCTATAGGAGTTTCGCAGCGCAAAGCATACCGTTGGAAAGCTCTCCGAGAGCTCTACGACGGGAGCAGCAGGCCTGCTTGGCAGCACCAATTTTTGGATCCCAAAATTGAACGTTTTCATCAGTTTTTGGAAACTTTTCTTCTTTTGCCCTGTTTTTTCGTCCCAGATCATATGTTGTGAGCCGCGAAAGGGACGACAACCTAATCCATCACATTTCTATTACCGAATCCCATGGCACTTTGGGCAGGACAACTTCACTTCACGTAGAGGCTGGGCCTGCAAACAGAGGGCGTAGGGCTTGTGACCAGGTATCCGTCGCTCCAGTGCCCATAACTTTTGATTTGTAAGGAGTTACGCGGCGCACAGCATATCGTTGGAAAGCTCTCCGAGAGCTCTAAGATGGGGGCAGCAAGCCTACTCGGCTGCGCCTATTTTCGGAGCCCAAAATTGAACGTTTTCATCAGTTTTGGGACATTTTTCTTCTTTTGCGCTGTTTTTTGGTCCCGGATTGTACATCGTGAGCCGTGAAAAGGACGACAACCTAATCTATCACATTTCTATTACCGAATACCACGGCACCTTGGGTAAGGCAACTTCACTTCACGTAGAGGCTGGGCCCGCAAACAGAGGGCGTGGGGCTTGTGACTAGGTATTCGTCGCTCCAATGCCCATAACATTTGCTCCATAAGGAGTTACGCAGCGCACAACATACCGTTGGAAAGCTCTCAGAGAGCTCTACGATGGGGGCACCAAACCTGCTCGGCTGTACCTATTTTCGGAGTCCAAAATCGAACATTTTCATCAGTTTTGGGACACTTTTCTTCTTTTGCGCTATTTTTTTGTCCTGGATCGTACGTCGTGAGCCTTGAAAAGGACGACAACTTAATCCATCACATTTCTATTACCGAATCCCACAGCACCTTGGGCAAGAAAACTTCACTTCACGTAGAGGCTGGGCCCGCAAACAGAGGGTGTGGGGCTTGTGCTAGATATCCATCGCTCCGGTGGCCATAACTTTTGATCCATAGGGAGTTATGCGGTGCACAACATACCGTTGAAAAGCTCTCTGAGAGCTCTATGACGTGAGTAGCAAGCCTACTCAGCTGTGCCTATTTTTGGAGCCCAAAATTGAACAATTTCATTAGTTTTAAGACACTTTTCTTCTTTTGCGCTATTTTTTCATCCCAGATCGTACGTCGTGAGCCGCGAAAAGGACGACAACCAAATCCATCACATTTCTATTACCAAATCCCACGGCACCTTGGGCAAGACAACTTCACTTCACGTAGAGGCTGGGCCCGCAAACAAAAGGCGTGGGGCTTGTGACCATTTATCCGTCACTCCGGTGCCCATAACTTTTGATCTGTAAGGTGTTATGCGGTGCACAACATACCGTTGGAAAGCTATTTGAGAGCTCTACGACGGGGTTAGCAAGACTGCTCGGTTACACCTATTTCCAGAGCCCAAAATCGAACGTTTTCATCAGTTTTTGGATACTTTTCTTCTTTCGCACTGTTTTTGGCTCCTGGATCGTAAGTTGTGAGCTGTAAAAAGGACAACAGCCTAATGCATCACATTTCTATTTCCGAATCCCATGGCACCTTGGGCAAGACAACTTCACTTCAGGTAGTGGCTGGGCCCACAAACAGAGGGCGTGGGGCTTGTGACCATGTATCCGTCGCTCCGATGCCCATAACTTTTGCTCCGTAAGGAGTTACGAGGCGCACAACATACCGTTCGAAAGCTCTCTAAGAGCTCTACGATGGGGGCACCAAGCCTGCTCGGCTGCGCTTGTTTTCGGAGACCAAAATTGAATGTTTTCATCTATTTTGGGACATATTTCTTTTTTTGCGCTGTTTTTTCATCTCGGATCGTATGTCGTGAGCAGCGAAAAGGACGACAACCTAATCCATCACATTCCTATTACCGAATCCCACGGCACCTTGGGCAAGACAACTTCACTTCACGTAAAGGCTGGGCGCGCAAATAGAGGGCGTGGGACTTGTGACCAGGTATCCGTCGCTCCGGTGCCCATAACTTTTGATCCGTAAGGAGTTACGCCCACAACATACCGTTGGAAAGCTCTCTGAGAGTTCTACGACTGGGGCAGCAGGCCTGCTCGATTGCGCCTATTTTTGGATCCCAAAATCGAACATTTTCATAAGTTTTGGGACACTTTTCTTCTTTTGCGCTGTTTTTTTGTCCCGGATCGAACGTCGTGACCGCTAAAAGAACGACAACCTAATCCATCACATTTCTATTACCGAATTTCACAGCACCTTGGGAAAGACAATTTCACTTCACGTAGAGGCTGGGCCCGCAAACAGAGGGCGTGGGGCTTGTGACCTGGTATCCGTCGCTCCGGTGCCCATAACTTTCAATCCGTAAGGAGTTAAGCGAAGCACAACATACAGTTCGAAAGCTCTACGACGGGGGCAGTATGCCTGCTCGGCTGCGCTTACTTCCAGAGCCCAAAATTGAATGTTTTCATCAGTTTTGGGACACTTTTCTTCATTTGCGCTGTTTTTCCGTCCCGGATCGTATGTTGTGAACCGCAAAAAGGACGACAACCTAATCCATCACATTCCTAATACCGAAACCCACAGCACCTTGGGCAAGGCTACTTCACTTCACGTAGAGGCTTGGCCCCCAAATAGAGGGCATAGGGCTTGTGACCAAACATCCGTCGCTCCGGTGCCCATAACTTTTGATCCATAAAGAGTTACGCGGTGCAAAGCATATGGTTGGAACGCTCCCGAGAGCTCTACGACGGGGGCAGCAAGCCTGCTCGACTGCGCTTATATTCGGAGCCCAAAATCAAATGTTTTCATGAGTTTTTGGACACTTTTCTTCTTTTGCGCTGTTTTTGGGTCCCGGATCGTACGTCGTGATCAGCGAAAAGGACGCCAACCGAGTGCATCACATTCCTATTACCGAATCCCATGGCACCTTGGGCAAGACAACTTCACTACACGTAGAGGCTGGGCCCGCAAACAGAGGGCGTGAGGCTTGTGACCATCTATCCGTCGCTCCGGTGCCCATAACTTTTGCTCCGTAAGGAGTTACGTGGCACACAGCATACCGTTGGAAAACTCTCTGAGAGGTCTACGATGGGGGCACCAAGCGTGCTCGGTTGCCCCAGTATTCGGAGCCAAAAATCGAATGTTTTCGTCTCTTTTTGGACACTTTTCTTCTTTTGCACTATTTTTCGTCACAGATCGTACGTCGTGAGCCGCAAAAAGGACGACAATCTAATACATCAAATTCCTAATACCGAATACCATGGCACCTTGGGCAAGACAACTTTACTTCACGTAGAGGCTGGGCTCACAAACAAAGGGCGTGGGGCTTGTGACAAGGTATCCGTCGCACCGGTGCCCATAACTTTTGATCCATAAGGAGTTACACGGCGCACAGCATACCGTTGGAAAGCTCTCCGAGAGCTCTATGACGGGGGCAGCATGCCTGCTCGGCTACGCCTGTTTTTGGATTCCAAAATCGAACATTTTCATAAGTTTTGGGACACTTTTCTTCTTTTGCGCTGTTTTTCTGTCCCGGATCGTACGTCGTGACTGCGAAAAGGACGACAACCCAATCCATCACATTTCTATTACCGAATCTCACAACACCTTGGGCAAGACAACTTCACTTCACGTAGAGGTTAGGCCCACAAACAGAGGGCGTGAGTCTTGTGACCAGGTATCCGTCGCTCCGGTGCCCATAACTTTTGATCCGTAAGGAGTTACGTGGCGCACAACATAATGTTGGAAAGCTCTCCTAGAGCTCTACGATGGGGGCAGTAGGTCTGCATGGCTGCGCCTGTTCTCGGAGCCCAAAATTGAATGTTTTCATTAGTTTAGGGATACTTTTCTTCTCCTGTGGTATTTTTCTATCTCGGATCGTACGTCGTGAGCCGCGAAAAAGATGACAACTTAATCCATCACATTTTTTTTACCGAATCCCACACCACCTTGGGCAAGGCTACTTCACTTCACGTAGAGGCTGGGTCCGCAAATAGAGGGCATAGGGCTTGTGACCAGGCATCTGTCGCTCCGGTGCCCATAACTTTTGATCCGTAAAGAGTTACACGGCGCACAGCTACGACGGGGGCAGCAAGCCTGCTCGGCTGCGCTTATATTCGGAGCCCAAAATCAAATGTTTTCATGAGTTTTTGGACACTTTTCTTCTTTTGCTCTATTTTTTCGTCCCGGATCGTACGTCATGAGCCGCGAAAAGGACGACAACCTAATGCATCACATTCCTATTACCGAATCCCACTGCACCTTAGGCAAGGCAACTTCACTTCAGCAAGAGGCTGGGCCTGCAAACAGAGGGCGTGGGGCTTGTGACCATGTATCTGTCGCTCCGGTGCCCATAACTTTTGCTCTGTAAGGAGTTACATGGCGCATTGCATACCGTTGGAAAGCTCTCTGAGTGCTCTACGATGGGGGCACTAAGCCTACTCGGTTTCCCCAGTATTCGGAGCCAAAAATCGAATGTTTTGGTCTCTTTTTGGACGCTTTTCTACTTTTGCACTATTTTTCATCACAGATCGTACGTCGTGAGCCGCGAAAAGGACGACAATCTAATACATCACATTCCTATTACCGAATACCACGGCACCTTGGGCAAGACAACTTTACTTCACGTAGAGGCTGGGCTCACAAACAGAGGGCGTGGGGCTTGTGACCAGGTATCCGTCGCTCCGGTGCCCATAACTTTTGCTCCGTAAGGAGTTACACGGCGCGTAGCATACCGTTGGAAAGCTCTCTGAGAGCTCTACGACGGGGGCACCAAGCATGCTTGGCTGTGCCTGTTTTCAGAGCCCAAAATCGATAATTTTCATCAGTTTTGGGACACTTTTCTTCTTTTGCGCTATTTTTTCGTCCCGGATCGTACGTCGTGAGCCGCGAAAAAGACGACAACCTAATCCATCACATTTCTATTACCGAATCCCATGGTACCTCGGGCAAGACAACTTCACTTAACGTACAAGCTGGGCCTGCAAACAGAGGGCGTGGGGCTTATGACCGGTATCTGTCGCTCCGGTGCCCATAACTTTTGATCCATAAGAAGTTACCCGGCACACAACATACAGTTGGAAAGATATCCGAGAGCTCTACGACAGGGGTAGTAGCCTGCTCGGCTGCGCCTATTTTCGGAGGCCAAAATCGAACGTTTTCATCTGTTTTGTGACACTTTTCTTCTTTTGCGTTGTTTTTTGGTCCCGGATCGTACATCGTGAGCCGCGAAAAGGACAACAACCTATTTCATCACATTTTTATTACTGAATCCCATGGCACCTTGGGTAAGACAACTTCACTTCACGTAGAGGATGGGCATCCAAACAGAGGGCGTGGGGCATATGACAAGGTATCCGTCGCTCCGGTGCCCATAACTTTTGATACATAGGGAGTTACAAGGCGCACAACATACCGTTGGAAAGCTCTACGAGAGCTCTACGACGGGGATAGCAAGCCTGCTCGGCTGCGCCTATTTTCGGAGCCCAAAATTGAACGTTTTAATTAGTTTCGTGACACTTTTTTTCTTTTGCGCTGTTTTTCTGTCCCGGATTGTACGTCGTGAGCCGCAAAAAGGATGACAACCTAATCCATCACATTTCTATTACCGAATCACACATTATCTTGGGAAAGACAACTTCACTTCACATAGAAGCTGGGCCCGCAAACAAAGGGCGTGGAGCTTGTGACCAGGTATCCGTCGCTCCGGTGCCCATAACTTTTGATCTGTAAAGAGTTACGTGGGGCACAGCATACCGTTGTAAAGCTCTCTGAGAGCTCTACTATGGGGGAACCTAGCCTACTCGGTTGCGCCTATTTTTGGAGCCCAAAATCGAAAATTTTCATAAGTTTTTGGACACTTTTTTTCTTTTACGCTGTTTTTCTGTCCCGGATCATACATCGTGAGCCGCGAAAAGTACGACAACCTAATCCATCACATTTCTATTACAGAATCACATGGCACCTTGGGCAAGACAACTTCACTTCAAGTAGAGGCTGGGCCCGCAAACCGTGGGCGTGGGGCTTGTGACCAGGTATCTATCGCTCCGGTGCCTATAACTTTTGATCCGTAAGGAGTTACGCGGTGCACAACATATCGTTGTAAAGCTCTCCGAGAGCTCTATGACGGAGGCACCTAGCCTGCTCGGCTGCGCTTGTTTTCAGAGCCCAAAAATGAATGTTTTCATCAGTTTTGGGATACTTTTCTTCTTTTGCGCTGTTTTTCCATCCCGGATCGTACGTCGCGAGCGGCGAAGGAGGCGAGAACCGAACCCATCACCTTTCCATTACTGAATTCCACGGCACCATAGGCAAGACAATTCCACTACACGTAGAGGCCTGGCCAGTAACCAGAGGGCGTGGGGCTTGTGACCAGGTATCCGTCACTCCGGTGCCCATAACTTTTGATCCGTAAGGAGTTACGCGGCGCACAGCATACCGTTGGAAAGTTCTTCGAGAGCTCTACGATGGGGGCATCAAGCCTTCTCAGCTAGGCCTATTTTTGAAGTTCAAAATCGAACGTTTACATTAGTTTCGGGCCACTTTTATTCTTTTGCGTTGTTTTTTCGTCCCGAATTGTACGTCATGAGTCGCGAAAAGGATGACAACCTAATCCATCACATTTCTATTACCGAATTCCACGGCACCTTGGGCAAAACAACTTCACTTCACGTAGAGGCTGGGTCCACAAACAGAGGACGTGGGACTTGTGACCAGGTATCCGTCGCTCCGTTGCCTATAACTTTTGCTCCGTAAGGAATTATGCGGCGCCCAGCATACCGTTGGAAAGCTATCAGAGAGCTCTACGACGGGGGCGCCAAGGCTACTCGGCTACGCCTTTTTTCGGAGCTCAAAATCGAACGTCTTCATCAGTTTTAGGACATTTTTCTACTTTTGCTCTGTTTTTTCGTCCCGGATCGTACGTCGTGAGCAGCGAAAAGGATGACAACCTAATCCATCATATTTCTATTACCGAATCCCATGGCACCTTGGGCAATACAACTTCACTTCGAGTAGAGGCTGGGCCCGCAAACAGAGGGCGTGGGGCTTGTGACTAGGTATCCGTCGCTCCGGTGCCCATAACTTTTCATCCGTAAGGAGTTACGCGACGTACAGCATACCGTTGGAAAGCTCTCCGAAAGCTCTACGACTAGGGCACCAAGTCTGCTCGGCTATGCCCGCTTTCGGAGCCCAAAAATGAAAGTTTTTATTAGTTTCGGGACATTTTTCTTATTTTGCACTGTTTTTCTATCCCGTATCGTACGTCGTGTGCCGCAAAAAAGACGACAACCTAATCCATCACATTTCTATTACTGAATTCTATGGCACCATAGGCAAGACAGTTTCACTTCACGTGGAGGCTGGGCTTGCAAACAGAGGGCGTGGGGCTTGGGACTAGGTCTCCTTCGCTCCGGTGCCCATAACTTTTGATCCGTAAGGAGTTACACGGCACACAGCATACCGTTGGAAAGCTCTCCGAGAGCTCTACAACGGGGCCACCAAGCCTGCACGGCAGCACCTATTTTTGGAGCCCAAAATTGAATATATTCATCAGTTTCGGGACACTTTTCTTCTTTTGCACTGGTTTTCTATCCCGGATCGTACGTCGTGAGCAGCGAAAAGGACGACAACCTAATCCATCACATTTCTATTACCGAATCACATGGCACCATGGGCAAGACAACTTCACTACACGTAGAGGCTGGGCCCGCAAACAGAAAGCGTGGGGCTTGTGACCAGGTATCTGTCGCTCCGGTGCCCATAACTTTTGATCTGTAAGGAGTTACGCGACGCACAACATACCGTTGGAATGCTCTCCGAGAGCTCTACGATGGAGGTAGCAAGCCTATTCAACTGCGCATGTTTTTAGAGTCCAAAATCGAATGTTTTCATTAGTTTCGGGACACATTCTTCTTTTGTGCTATTTTTCTGTCCCGGATCGTACGTCGTGTGCCGCAAAAAGGACGACAACCTAATCTATCACATTTCTATTACTGAATTTCACGGCACCTTTGGCAAGAAAACAACACTTCACGTAGAGGCTAGGCTTGCAAACAGAGGGCGTGGGGCTTGTGACCAGGTATCCATCGCTTCGGTACCCATAACTTTTGATCCGTAAGGAGTTACGCGGTGCACAACATACCGTTGGAAAGCAATCTGAGAGCTCTACTACGGGGGCAGCCAGCTTGTTTGGCTACACCTATTTTCGGAGCTCAAAATTGAATGTTTTCATCATTTTTGGGATATTTTTCTTCTTTTGCTCTATTTTTCGTCCCGGATCGTACATCGTGAGCCGCGAAAAGGACGACAACCAAATCTATCACATTTCTATTACCGAATCCCACGACATCTTAGGCAAGACAACTTCACTTCACGTAGAAGCTGGGCCCACAAACCGAGGGCGTGGGGCTTGTGACCAGGTATTCGTCGCTCCGTTGCCCATAACTTTTGATCCGTAAGGAGTTACGCGGCGCAAAGCATACCGTTGGAAAGCTCTCTGAGAGCTCTACGATGGGGGCAGCACGGTTGTTCCACTACGCCTATTTTCAGAGCTCAAAATTGAACATTTCATCAGTTTCGGGACACTTTTCTTCTTTTGCGCTGTTTTTCCATCTCGGATCGTACGTCGTGAGCCGCGAATAGCTCGACAACCTAATCCATCACATTCCTATTACCGAATCCGATGGCACCTTGGGCAAGACAACATCACTTCATGTTGCGGATGGGCCTGCAAACATAGGGCGTAGGGCTTGTGACCAGGTATCCGTCGCTCCGGTGCCCACAACTTTTGATCCGTAAGGAGTTATGCGGCGCATAGCATACTGTAGGAAAGCTCTCCGAGAGCTCTACGACGGGGCCACCAAGCCAGCCGAGCTCTGCCTATTTTCGGAGATAAAAAATTGAACATTTTCATTAATTTCGGGACACTTTTCTTCTTTTGCACTATTTTTTCGTCCCGGATCGTACGTCGTGAGCGACGAAATGGACGAGAACCTAATCCATCACATTTCTATTACCGAATCATATGGCACCTTGAGCAAGACAACTTCACTTCACGTAGAGGCTGGGCCCGCAAACAGAGGGCGAGGGGCTTGTGACCAAGTATCCGTCGCTACGGTGCCCATAACTTTTGTTCCGTAAGGAGTTACACGGCGCACAACACACCGTTGGAAAGCTTTATAAGAGCTCTATGATGGGGGCACCTAGCCTGCTCAGTTGCACCTATTTTCAGAGCCCAAAATCGAACATTTTCATAAGTTTTGGGACACTTTTCTTCTTTTACGCTATTTTTTCATCCCGGATAGTACGTCGTAAGCCGCGAAAAGGATGACTACCTAATCCATTACATTTCTATTACCGAATAACATGGCACCTTGGGCAAGACAACTTCACTTCACATAGAGACTGGGCCCGCAAACCGTGGGCGTGGGGTTTGTGACAAGGTATCCGTCGCTCTGGTGCCTATTACTTTTGATCCGTAAGGAGTTACCCGGCGCATGGCATACCATTGGAAAGCTCTACAAGAGCTCCACGACGGGGGCACCAAGCCTTCTCGGCTGTAACTTTTTTCGGAGCCCAAAAATGAATGTTTTCATCAGTTTTGGGATACTTTTCTTCTTTTGCGCTGTTTTTCCATCCTGGATCGTCGTCGTAAGCCGTGAAAAGGATGAGAACCTAATCCATCACATTTCTATTACTGAATTCCACGGCACCATGGGCAAGACAATGTCCCTTCACGTAGAGGCTTAGCCCGCAAACAAAGGGCAAGGGGCTTGTGACCAGGTATCCGTCGCTCCGGTGCCTATAACTTTTGATCCGTAAGGAGTTACGCGGCGCACAACATACCGTTGGAAAGCTCTCCAAGAGCTCTATGATGGGAGTAACAAGCCTGCTCAACAGCGCCTATTTTAGGAGTCCAAAATCGAATGTTTTCATTAGTTTCGGGACACATTCTTCTTTTGTGCTATTTTTCTGTCCCGGATCGTACGTCGTGTGCCGCAAAAAGGACGACAACCTAATCTATCACATTTCTATTACCGAAATCCACCGCACCTTGGGCAAGAAAACTTCACTTCACGTAGAGGCTGGGCCCGCAAACAGAGGGCGTGGGACTTGTGACCATGTATCCGTCGCTCCGGTGCCCATAACTTTTGCTCCGTAAGGGGTTACGCGGCGCACAACATACTGTTGGAAAGCTCTCTGAGAGCTTTACCACGGGGGCACCAAGGCTGCTTGGCTGTACCTATTTTAAGAGCCCAAAATCAAACGTTTTCATCAGTTTTGGAACATTTTTCTTCTTTTGCGCTATTTTTTCGTCCCAGATCGTACGTCATGAGCCGCAAAAATGACAACAACCTAATCCATCACATTTCTATTACCGAATCCCACGACACCTTGGGCTAGACAATTTCACTTCACGTAGAGGCTGGGCCCGCAAACAGAGGGCGTGGGGCTTGTGACCAGGTATCCGTCGCTCCGGTGCCCATAACTTTTGATCCGTAAGGAGTTACGCAACGCATAGCATACCGTTGGAAAGCTCTCCGAGAGCTCTACGATGGGGGCAACAAGCTTTCTCGGCTGCGCCTGTTTTTGGAGCCCTAAATTGAACATTTCATCAGTTTCGGGATACTTTTCTTCTTTTGTGCTATTTTTCCATCCCGGATTGTATGTCATGAGTCGCGAAAAGGATGACCACCTAATCCATCACATTTCTATTTCTGAATCCCATGGCACCTTGGGCAAGACAACATCACTTCATGTTGCAGATGGGCCCGCAAACATAGGGCATAGGGCTTGTGACAAGGTATCCGTCGCTCCGGTGCCCACAACTTTTGATCCGTAAGGAGTTACGCAGCGCATAGCATACTGTAGGAAAGCTCTCCGAGAGCTCTACGACGAGGCCACCAAGCCAGCTAAGCTCTGCCTGTTTTCGGAGATAAAAAATTGAACGTTTTCATTAATTTCGGGACACTTTTCTTCTTTTGCACTGTTTTTTCATCCCGGATCGTACGTCGTGAGCAGCGAAATGGACGAGAACCTAATCCATCAAATTTCTATTACCGAATCATATGGCACCTTGAGCAAGACAACTTCACTTCATGAAGAGGCTGGGCCCGCAAACAAAGGGCGTGGAGCTTGTGACCAAGTATCTGTCGCTCCAGTGCCCATAACTTTTGATCCGTAAGGAGTTATGCAGCGCACAACACACCGTTGGAAAGCTTTATAAGAGCTCTATGATGGGGGCACCTAGCCTGCTCAGTTGCACCTATTTTCAGAGCCCAAAATCGAACATTTTCATAAGTTTTGGGACACTTTTCTTCTTTTGCGCGGTTTTTCCATCCCGTATCGTACGTCGTGAGCCCCGAAAAGGACAACAACCTAATCCATTACATTCCTATTACCGAATAACATGGTACCTTGGGCAAGACAACTTCACTTCACATAGAGACTGGGCCCGCAAACCGTGGGCGTGGGGCTTGTGACCAGGTATCCGTCGCTCCGGTGCCTATTACTTTTGATCCGTAAGAAGTTACGCGGCGCACGACATATCGTTGGAAAGCTCTACAAGAGCTCTACGACGGGGGCACCAAGCCTTCTCAGCTGTGCCTTTTTTCGAAGCCCAAAAATGAATGTTTTCATCAGTTTTGGGATACTTTTCTTCTTTTGCGCTGTTTTTCCATCCTGGATCGTCGTCGTAAGCCGTGAAAATGATGAGAACCTAATCCATCACATTTCTATTACTGAATTCCACGGCACCATGGGCAAGACAATGTCCCTTCACGTAGAGGCTTGGCCCGCAAACAAAAGGCAAGGGGCTTGTAACCAGGTATCCGTCGCTCCGGTGCCCATAACTTTTGATCCGTAAGGAGTTACGCGGCGCCCAACATACAGTTGGAAAGCTCTCCGAGAGCTCTATGATGGGGATAACAAGCCTACTCAACTGCGCCTGTTTTTGGAGGCCAAATTCGAATGTTTTCATTAGTTTCGGGACACATTCTTCTTTTGTGCTATTTTTCTGTCCCGGATCGTACGTCGTGAGCCGCGAAAAGGACGACAACCTAATCTATCACATTTCTATTACCGAAATCCACCGCACCTTGGGCAAGAAAACTTCACTTCACGTAGAGGCTGGGCCCGCAAACAGAGGGCGTGGGACTTGTGACCATGTATCCGTTGCTCCGGTGCCCATAACATTTGATCCGTAAGGAGTTACGCGGAGCACAACATACTGTTGGAAAGCTCTCCAAGAGCTCTACGATAGGGGCATCAAGTCGGCTTGGCTACATCAATTTTCGGAGCCCAAAATCAAATGTTTTCATTAGTTTTGGAATACTTTTCTACTTATGCGGTGTTTTTTTGTCCCGGAGCGTATGTCGTGAGCCACGAAAAGGACGACAACCTAATTCATCACATTTTTATTACCGAATCCCACGACACTTTGGGCAAGACAAATTCAGTTCACGCAGAGGCTGGGCCCGCAAAACGAGGGCGTGGAGCTTGTGACCAGGTATCCGTCGCTCCTGTGCCCATAACTTTTGATCCGTAAGCAGTTACACGACGCACAGCATACCGTTAGAAAGCTCTCTGAGAGCTCTACGACGGGGGCAGCAAGGCTGTTCGGCTGCGCCTATTTTCATAGCCCAAAATTGAAGGTTTCATCAGTTTCGGGACACTTTTCTTCTTTTGCGTTGTTTTTCCATCTCGGATCGTACGTCGTGAGCCGCGAATAGGTCGACAAACTAATCCATCACAATCCTATTACCGAATCCGATGGCACCTTGGGCAAGACAACATCACTTCATGTTGAGGCTGGGCCCGCAAATAGAGGGTGTGGGGCTTATGAACAGGTATCCGTCGCTACAGTGCCCATAACTTTTGATCCATAAGGAGTTACGCGGCGCACAGCATACCGTAGGAAAGCTTTCCGAGAGCTCTACGACGGGGCCACCAAACAAGCTGAGCTGTGCCGATTTTCTGAGATAAAAAATTGAACGTTTTCATCAGTTTTGAGACACTTTTCTTCTTTTGCCCTGTTTTTCCATCCCGGATCGTACGTCGTGAGCCGCGAAATGGACGACAGCGTAATCCATCACATTTTTATTACTGAATCACATGGCACCTTGAGCAAGACAATTTCACTTCACGTAGAGGCTGGGACCGCAAACAGAGGGCGTGGGGCTTGTGACCAAGTATCCATTGCTCCGATGCCCATAACTTTTGATCCATAAGGAGTTACGCGGCGCACAGCATACCGTAGGAAAGCTTTCCGAGAGCTCTACGATAGGGGTACCAAGCCTGCTCGGTTGCGCCTGTTTTTGGAGCCCAAAATTGAACATTTTCATAAGTTTCGGGACACTTTTCTTCTTTTACGTTATTTTTTCGTCCCGGATCGTACGTCGTGAGCCGCGAAAAGGATAACAACCTAATCCATCACATTTCTATTACCTAATCACAATGCACCTTGGGCAAGACAACTTCACTTCACGTAGTGGCTGGGCCAGCAAACCGTGGGCGAGGGGCTTGTGACCAGGTATCCGTCGCTTCGGTGCCTATAATTTTTGATCCGTAAGGAGTTACGCGGCGCACAGCATACCGTTGGAAAGTTCTCCGAGAGCTCTACGATAGGGGTAGCAGGCCTGATCAATTGCGCCTATTTTTGGAGCCCAAAATCGAATGTTTTCATTAGTTTCGGGACATTTTTCTTCTTTTGCGCTATTTTTCCGTCCCGGATCGTACGTCGTGAGCCTTGAAAAGGACGACAACCTAATCAATCACATTTCCATTACCAAATCCCACGACACCTTGGGCAAGACAACTTCACTTCACGTAGAGGCTGGGCCCGCAAAAAGAGGGCGTGGGTCTTGTGACTAGGTATCCGTTGCTCCGGTGCCCATAACTTTTGAACCATAAGGGGTTACACGGCACACAACATACCGTTGGAAGGCTATCCGAGAGCTCTACGACGGGGGTAGCAAGCCAGCTATGCTGTGCCTATTTTCAGAGCCTAAAATCGAATGTTTTCATCAATTTTGGGACACTTTTCTTCTTTTGCACGGTTTTTCCGTCCTGGATCGTAAATCGTGAGCTGTGAAAAGGACGGCAACCTAATTCATCACATTTCTATTACCGAATCCCATGACACTTTGGGCAAGACAACTTCACTTCACGTAGAGGCTGGGCCTGCAAACCGAAGGCGTGGGGTTTGTGACCAGGTATCTGTCGCTCCGGTGCCCATAACTTTTGAATTGTAAGGGGTTACACGGCACACAACATACCGTTGGAAAGCTCTCCGACAGCTCTACGACATGGGCAGCAAGCTCGCTTGGATGCGCCTGTTTTCAGAGCCCAAAATCAAACGTTTTCATCAGTTTCGGCACCCATTTCTTCTTTTGCGCTATTTTTTCATCCCGGATCGTACGTCGTGAGCCGCGAAAGGATGACAACCTAATCCATCACATTCCTATTACCGAATCCCATGACACCTTAGGCAAGAAAACTTCGTCTCACGTAGAGTCTGGGGCCGCAAATAGAGGGCGTGAGGCTTGTGACCAGGTATTCGTCGCTCCAGTGCCTATAACTTTTGATCCGTAAGGAGTTACGCGGCGCACAACATACCGTTGGAAAGCTCTCCGAGAGCTCTACGACGCGGGTGGCAAGCTTGCTCAGCTGCGTCTATTTTTGGAGCCCAAAATCGATCATTCTCATCAGTTTTGGGACAATTTTCTTCTTTTGTGCTATTTTTTCTTCTCGAATTGTACGTCGTGAGCCGCGAAAAGGACGACAACATAATCCATCCCATTCCTATTAAAGAATCACACTGCACCATGGACAAGACAACTTCACTGCACGTAGAGGCTGGGCCTGCAAACAAAGGGCATAGGGTTTGTGACCAGGTATCCGTCGTTCCGGTGCCCATAACTTTTGCTCCGTAAGGAGTTTCGCTGCGCACAGTATACCGTTAGAAAGCTCTATGAGAGCTCTACAACGGGGGCATCAAGCTTGCATAGCTGCATCTATTTTTGGATCCCAAAATCCAACGTTTTTATCAGTTTTGGGACACTTTTCTTCTTTCGCGCTGTTTTTTCGTCCCGGATCGTACGTCGTGAACTGCGAAAAAGATGACAACCTAATCCATCAATTTCTATGACGGGGGCACAAAGCCTGCTCGGCTGCGCCTATTTTTGAAGCCCAAAATCGAACGTTTGTCATCAATTTTGGGACACTTTTCTTCTTTTGTATTGTTTTTTCGTCCCGGATCGTACGTCGTGAGTCGATAAAAGGACGACAACCTAATCCATCACATTTTTATTACCAAATGCCATGGCACCTTGGGCAACACAACTCCTTTTCACGTAGAGTCAGGGCCCGCAAACAGAGGGCGTGGGGCTTGTGACTAGGTATCCGTCGCTCTGATGCGCATAACTTTGGAACCGTAAGGAGTTACGCGGCGCACAACATACTGTTGGAAACCTCCCTAAGAGCTCTACGTCGGAGGCAACAAGCCTGCTCAGCTGCGCCTATTTTCGAAACCCAAAATCGAACGTTTTCATTAGTTTCGGGACACTTTTCTTCTTTTGTACTGTTTTTCCGTCCTGGGTCGTACGTCGTGAACTGCGAAAAGGACGACAGCCTAATCCATCACATTCCTATTACCGAATCCCACTACACCTTGGGCAAGACAACTTCACTTCACGTAGAGCCTGGGCCCGCAAACAGAGGACGTGGGGGTTGTGGCCAGGTATCTGTCGCTCCGGTGCCCATAACTTCTGCTCCGTAAGGAGTTTCGCGGCGCACAGCACGCCATTGGAAAGCTCTATGAGAGCTCTACGACAGGGGCACAAAACCTGCACAGCTGCGTCTATTTTCGAAGCCCAAAATCCAACGTTTGCATCAGTTTTGGGACACTTTTCTTCTTTTGCGCTGTTTTTTCATCCCGGATCGTACGTCGTGAGCCGAGAAAAGGATGACAACCTAATCCATCACTTTTCTACTACCGAATCCTATAGCACCTTGGGCAAGACAACTTCACTTCACATAGAGGCTGGGCCCGCAAACAGAGGGCATGGGGCTTGTGACCAGGTATCCGTCGCTCCGGTGCCCATAACTTTTGCTCTATAAGGAGTTACGCGACGTACAGCATACCGTTGGAAAGCTCAATGGGAGATCTACGATGGGGGCGCAAAGCCTGCTCGGCTGTGTCTGTTTTCAGAGCCCAAAATCCAACGTTTTCATTAGTTTTTGGATACTTTTCTTCTTTTGCGCTGTTTTTTCATCGCGGATCGTACGTCGTGAGCAGCAAAAAGGACGACAACTTAATCCATCACATTCCTATTACTGAATCCCACTGCACCTTGGGCAAGACAACTTTACCTCAAGTAGAGGCTTGGCCCGCAAACAAAGTGTGTGGGGCTTGTGACCAAGTATCTGTTGTTCTGGTGTCCATAACTTTTGATCAGTAAGGAGTTACATGACGCACAGCATACCGTTGGAAAGCTCTCCGAGAGCTCTACGTCAGGGGTAGCAAGCTTGCAGAATTGTGCCTGTTTTCAAAACCCAAAATAAAACGTTTTCATTATTTTCGGGACGCTTTTCTTGTTTTGCGCTGTTTTTCCTTCCTGGATCATACGTCATGAGCCTCGAAAAGGACGACAACCTAATCCATCACATTTCTATTACCGAATCCCATGGTACCTTGGGCAAGACAACTTCACTTCACGTAGAGGCTGGGCCTGCAAAAAGAGGGCGTGGGTCTTGTGACTAGGTATCGGTTCCTCCGGTGCCCATAACTTTTGAACCGTAAGGGGTTACACGGCACACAATATACCGTTGGAAAGCTCTCCGAAAGCTCTATGACGGGGGCAGCAAGCCAGCGTTGCTGCGCATATTTTCAGAGCCCAAAATTGAATGTTTTCATCAATTTTGGGACACTTTTCTTCTTTTGCACTATTTTTCTATCCCGGATTGTACGTCGTGAGCCGCGAAAAGGACGACAACCAAATCCATCACATTCCTATTACCGAATCCCACGACACCTTGGGCAAGACAACTTCAATTCACATAGAGGCAGGGCTCGCAAACAGAGGGCGTGGGGCTTGTGACCAGGTATTCCTCGCTCCGGTGCCCATAACTTTTGCTCCGTAAGGAGTTACGCGGCGCACAGTAGACCTTTGGAAAGCTCTCTGAGAGCTCTACGATGGGCACACCAAGCCAGATTTGCTGCGCCTATTTTTGGAGCCCAAAATTGAATGTTTTAATCAATTTTGGGACACTTTTCCTCTTTTGCGCAGTTTTTTCGTCTCAGATCGTACGTTGTGAGCCACGAAAAGGATGACAACCTAATCCATCACATTTCTATTACCGAATCCCATGCCACCTTGGGCAAGACAACTTCTTTTCATGTAGAGTCTGGGCCCGCAAACAGAGGGCTTGGGGCTAGTAACCAGGTATCTGTCGCTTCGGTGCCCATAACTTTTGATGCGTAAGGAGTTACGCGGTGCACAACATACCGTTGAAAAGCTCTCCGAGAGCTCTACGACAGAGGCAGCAAGCCTGCTCGGCTACGCCTATTTTTAGAGGCCAAAATCGAATGTTTTTATCAGTTTCAGGACACATTTCTTCTTCTGTGTTTTTTTTCCGTCCCGGTTCATACGTCGTAAGCCGCGATAAGGACGACAACCTAATCCATCACATTTCTATTACCGAATCCCACTGCACCTTGGGCAAGACAACTTCGCTTCACGTAGAGGCTGGGCCCGCAAACAGAGGACGTGGGGGTTGTGGCCAGGTATCTGTCGCTCCGGTGCCCATAACTTTTGCTCCTTAAGGAGTTTCGCGGCGCACAGCATACCGTTGGAAAGCTCTATGAGAGCTCTACGACGGTGGCACAAAGCCTGCATAGTCGCGCCTATTTTTGAAGCCCAAAATCTAACATTTTCATCAGTTTTGGGACACTTTTCTTGTTTTGCACTGTTTTTTCGTGCCGGATCGTACGTTGTGAGCTGCGAAAAGGACGACAACCTAATCCATCAATTTCTGTTACCGAATCCCATGGCACCTTGGGCAAGACAACTTCACTTCACGTAGAGGCTGGGCCCGCAAACAGAGGGCATGGGGTTTGTGACCAGGTATCCGTCGCTCCGGTGCCCATAACTTTTCTTTGTAAGGAGTTACGCGGCGCACAGCATACCGTTGGAAAGCTCTATGAGAGCTCTACGACGGGGGCAAATATCCTGCTCGGCTGCGTTTGTTTTTGGAGCCCAAAATCTAACGTTTTCATCAGTTTTGGGACACTTTTCTTCTTTTGTGCTTTTTTTTCGTCCTGGATCGTACGACGTGAGCCGCGAAAAGGACGACAACCTAATCTATCACATTCCTATTACCGAATCCTACTGCACCTTGGGCAAGACAACTTCTCTTCACGTATAGGCTGGGCCCGCAAACAGAGGGCGTGGGGGTTGTGACCAGGTATCCGTCGCTGTGGTGTCCATAACTTTTGCTTTGTAAGGAGTTACGTGGCTCAGAGCATACCGTTGGAAACCTCTATGAGAGCTCTACGACGGGGGCACAAAGCCTGCACGGCTGCATCTGTTTTTGGAGCCCAAAATCCAACATTTTCATCAATTTTAGGATACATTTCTTCTTTTGCGCAGTTTTTTCGCCCCGGATCGTATGTCGTGAGCCGCGAAAAGGACAACAACCTAGTCCATCACATTTCTATTAACAAATCCCATGACACCTTAGGCAAGACAACTTCACTTCACATAGAGGATGGGCCCGCAAACAAAGGGCATGGGGCTTGTGACCAGGTATCCGTCGCTTCGGTGCCCATTAACTTTTGATCCGTATGGAGTTACGCGGAGCACACCATACCGTTGGAAAGCACTCTAAGAGCTCTATGATGGGGGTAATAGGCCTGCTCGGCTGCTTCGATTTTCGGTGCCCAGAATCGAACATTTTCATAAGTTTCGGCATACTTTTCTCCTTTTGCGCTGTTTTTCAGTCCGGGATCGTACGTTGCTAGCCGCGAAAAGGACGACAACCTAATCCATCACATTCCTATATCCGAATCCCACTACACCTTGGGCAAGACAACTTCACTTCACGTAGAGGCTGGGCCCATAAACAGAGGGCGAGGGCATGTGACCAGGTATCCGTCGCTACGGTGCCCATAACTTTTGATCCGTAAGGAGTTACGCGGCGCACAGCATACCGTTGGAAAGCTCTCCAAGAGCTCTACGACGAGGGCAAAAAGCCTGCTCATCTGCACTAGTTTCTGTGCCCAAAAATGAATATTTTTATCAGTTTCGGGACACTTTTCTTCTATTGCGCTATTTTTCTATCTCGGATCTTACGTCGCGAGTCACAAAAAGGACGACAACCTAATCCATCACATTTCCATTACTGAATTCTATGGCACCATGGTCAAGACAATTTCACTTCACGTAGAGGCTTGGCCCGCAAACAGAGGGTGTGGGGCTTGTGACCAGGTATCCGTCGCTCTGGTGCCCATAACTTTTAATCCGTAAGGAGTTACTGCGCACAGCATACCGTTGGAAAGCTCTCCGAGAGGTCTACGACGGGGGTAGCAAGCCTGCTCAATTGTGCCTGTTTTCGGAGCCCAAAATCGAACGTTTTCATTAGTTTTGGGACACTTTTATTCTTTTGCTCTGTTTTTCCTTTCTGGATCGTACGTCGTGAGCCTCGAAAAGGACGACAACCTAATCCATCACATTTCTATTACCGAATCTCATGGTACCTTGGGCAAGACAACTTCACTTCACGTAGAGGCTGGGCCTAAAAAAAGAGGGCGTGGGTCTTGTGACTAGGTATCGGTTCCTCCGGTGCCCATAACTTTTGAACCGTAAGGGGTTACACGGTACACAGTATACCGTTGGAAAGCTCTCCGAAAGCACTATGACGGGGGCAGCAAGCCTGCTCAGCTGCGCCTATTTTCGAAGCCTTAAATCGAACGTTTTCATCAATTTTGGGACACTTTTCTTCTTTTGCACTGTTTTTCCATCCTGGATTGTACGTCGTGAGCCGCGAAAAGGACGACAACTTAATCCATCACATTTCTATTACCGAATCCCACGACACCTTGGGCAAGACAACTTCAATTCACGTAGAGGCTGGGCCCGCAAACAGAGGGCGTGGGGCTTGTGACCAGGTATCCGTCGCTCCGGTGCCCATAACTTTTGATCTGTAAGGAGTTACGCGGCGCACAGCATACCGTTGGAAAGCTCTATGAGAGCTCTACGACGGGGGCACAAAGCCTGCCTAGCAGCGTCTATTTTTGGAGCCCAAAATCTAACATTTTCATCAGTTTTGGGACACTTTTCTTCTTTGGCGGTATTTTTTCGTCCCGGATCGTACGTCGTGAGCCTTGAAAAGGACGAAAACCTAATCCATCACATTTCTATTACCAAATCCCATGGCACCTTGCGTAAGACAACTTCACTTCACGTAGAGGCTGGGCCCGCAAACAGAGGGCATGGGGCTTGTAACCAGGTATCCATCGCTCCGGTGCCCATAACTTTTGATCCGGATGGAGTTATGCGGAGCACAGCATACTGTTGGAAAGCACTCTGAGAGCTCTATGATGGGGGCAATAGGCCTACTCGGATTCTCTGATTTTTGAGGCCCAGAATCGAACGTTTTCATAAGTTTCAGGACACTTTTCTTCTTTTGCGCTATTTTTCAGTCCTGGATCGTACGTCGCGAGCCGCGAAAAGGACGACAGCCTAATCCATTACATTCCTATTACCGAATCCCACTGCACCTTGGGCAAGACAACTTCACTTCACGTAGAGGCTGGGCCCATAAACAGAGGGCGAGGGGCATGTGACCAGGTATCCGTCGCTACGGTGCCCATAACTTTTGATCCGTAAGGAGTTACGTGGCGCACAGCATACCGTTGGGAAGCTCTCCAAGAGCTCTACGACGGGGGCACCAAGCCTGCTCATCTGTGCCAGTTTTCAGAGCCCAAAAATAAATATTTTCATCAGTTTCGGCACACTTTTCTTCTTTTGAGCTATTTTTTCATCCTGGATCCTACGTCGCGAGTCGCGAAAAGGACGACAACATAATCCATCACATTTCCATTACTGAATTCTACGGCACCATGGTCAATACAATTTCACTTCACGTAGAGGCTTGGCCCGCAAACAGAGGGTGTGGGGCTTGTGACCAGGTATCCGTCGCTCCGGTGCCCATAACTTTTGATCCGTAAGGAGTTACACGGTGCACAGCATACCGTTGGAAAGCTCTGCGAGAGCTCTATGACGAGGGTAGCAAGTCTGCTCAACTGCACCTATTTTCAGAGCCCAAAATCGTACGTTTTCATTAGTTTCGGGACACTTTTCTTCTTTTGCGCTATTTTTTCATCCCGGATCGTACGTCGTGAGTCTCGAAAAGGACGACAACCTAATCCATCACATTTCTCTTACCGAATCCCACGGTACCTTGGGCAAGACAACTTCACTTCACGTAGAGGCTGGGCCTGCAAAAAGAGGGCGTTGGTCTTGTGACCAGGTATCGATTCCTCCGGTGCCCATAACTTTTGAACCGTAAGGGGTTACACGGCACACAGCATACTGTTTGAAAGTTCTCCGAGAGCTCTACGACGGGGGTAGCAAGCCAACACCACTGCGCCTATTTACGGAGCCCAAAATCGAATGTTTTCATCAATTTCGGGACACTTTTCTTCTTTTGCGCTGTTTTTCCATCCCGGATTGTACGTCGTGAGCCGCGAAAAGGACGACAACCAAATCCATCACATTCCTATTACCGAATCCTATGACACATTGGGCAAGACAACTACAGTTCACATAGAGGCTGGGCCCGCAAACAGAGGGCGTGGGGCTTGTGACTAGGTATCCCTCGCTCCAATGCCCTTAACTTTTGCTCCGTAAGGAGTTACGCGGCGCACAGCAGACCGTTGGAAAGCTCTCTGAGAGATCTATGACGGGTGCACCAAGCATGCTCGGCTGCGCCTATTTTTGAAGCCCAAAATCGAATGTTTGTCATCAATTTTAGGACACTTTTCTTCTTTTGCATTGTTTTTTCATCCCGGATCGTACGTCGTGAGCTGCTAAAGGACGACAACCTAATCCATCACATTTCTATTACTGAATCCCACGGCACCTTGGGCAAGACAACTTCTTTTCACGTAGAGTTTGGGCCCGCAAACAGAGGGCGTGGGGCTTATGACCAGGTATCTGTCACTCCGGTGCCCATAACTTTTGATCCGTAAGGAGTTATGCGGCGCACAGCATACTGTTGGAAACCTCTCCGAGAGCTCTACGACGGAGGCAGCAAGCCTGCTCAGCTGCGCCTATTTTCAGAGCCCAAAATCCAATGTTTTCATCAGTTTCGGGACACTTTTCTACTTTTGTGCTATTTTTCCGTCCCAGATCGTACGTCGTGAGACGCAAAAAGGACGACAACCTAATCCATCACATTCCTATTACCGAATCCCACTGCACCTTGGGCAAGACAACTTCACTTCACGTAGAGGCTGGGCCTGCAAACAGAGGGCGTGGGGGTTGTGACCATGTATCCGTTGCTCCGGTGCCCATAACTTTCGCTCCGTAAGGAGTTTCGTGGCGCACAGCATACCATTGGAAAGCTCTATGAGAGCTCTACGACGGGGGCACAAAGCCTGCATAGTCGCGCCTATTTTTGAAGCCCAAAATCTAACATTTTCATCAGTTTTGGGACACTTTTCTTCTTTTGCGTTATTTTTTCGTCCCGGATCGTACGTCGTGAGCTGCGAAAAGGACGACAACCTAATCTATAACATTTCTACTACCGAATCCCACGGCACCTTGGGCATGACAACTTCTTTTCACTTAGAGTCTGGGCCCGCAAACAGAGGGCGTGGGGCTTATGACCAGGTATCCGTCGCTCCGATGCCCATAACTTTTGATCCGTATGGAGTTACGCAGAGCTCAACATACCGTTGGAAAGCACTATGAGAGCTCCACGACGGGGGCAATGGGCCTGCTCGGCTGTGCCTATTTTTGGTGCCCAGAATCGAACGTTTTCATAAGTTTCGGGACACTTTTCTTCTTTTGCGCTATTTTTCAGTCCTGGATCGTACGTCACGAGCCGCGAAAAGGATGACAACCTAATCCATCACATTCCTATTACTTAATCCCACTGCACCTTGGGCAAGACAACTTCACTTTATGTAGAGGCTGGGCCCGCAAACAGAGGGCGAGGGGCATGTGACCAGGTATCCATCGCTATGGTGCCCATAACTTTTGATCCGTAAGGAGTTACTCGGCGCACAGCATACCGTTGGAAAGCTCTCCAAGAGCTCTACGACGGGGGCACCAAGCCTGTTCATCTGCGCCAATTTCGCAGACCAAAAATGACTATTTTCATTAATTTCGGGACACTTTTCTTTTTTTGCGTTGTTTTTCCGTCCCGGATCGTACGTCGTGAGCCTCGAAAAGGACGACAACCTAATCCATCACATTTCTATTACCGAATCCCACGGTACCTTGGGCAAGAGAACTTCACTTCACGTAGAGGCTGGGCCCGCAAAAAGAAGGCGTGGGTCTTGTGACCAGGTATCCGTTGCTCCGGTGCCCATAACTTTTGAACCGTAAGGGGCTACACGGTACGCAGCATACCGTTGGAAAGCTCTCCGAGAGCTCTACGACGGGGGCAGCAAGCCAGCATCCCTGCGCATATTTTCGGAGCCCAAAATCGAATGTTTTCATCAATTTCGGGATACTTTTCTTCTTTTGCACTATTTTTCCATCCCGGATTGTACGTCGTGAGCCGCGAAAAGGACGACAACCAAATCCATCACATTCCTATTACCGAATCCCACGACACCTTGGGCAAGACAACTTCAATACACGTAGAGGCAGGGCTCGCAAACAGAGGGCGTGGGGTTTGTGACCAGGTATCCCTCGCTCCGGTGCCCATAACTTTTGCTCCGTAGGGAGTTACGCGGCACACAGCAGACTGTTGGAAAGCTCTCTGAGAGCTCTACAACGGGTGCACCAAGCCTGCTCGGCTGCGCCTGTTTTTGAAGCCCAAAATGGAACGTTTGTCATCAATTTTGAGACACTTTTCTTCTTTTGCATTATTTTTTCGTCCCGGATCGTACGTCGTGAGCCGCATAAAGGACGACAATCTAATCCATCACATTTCTATTACCGAATCCCACGGCACCTTGTGTGTGAGACCCGGCCCCAAATAGCATGTGTTACCTTGATTTGCGTGCCATAGACCAAGAATGATACGACTGACCTTGGATTACGTGTCCTATCTTGGTTTTCGTGCATGCCTCGTCATTCGTGCCTTGACCTAGAATTATGTGCCCTAATCCTCGACTTACGTGCCCCAATTTCTAATTGCGTGCCTTATCTCGTTTTGTTTGCCTTGACCTTGAATTGCGTGTCCTAACCTAGGTTTAAGAGTCGTACCTCGAATTACGTGCCTTGTATTGGTTTACCTACATTTACCTAGGGTTGCGTGCATTTGCATTGAAATCCATGCATTTATCTTGAAGTACGTGCATTAGTCTTGAAGTTCGTGTCTTACCTCGTAATTCGTGTCTACCTCGTAATTCGTGCCCTAGACCTAGGAATCCGTGCCACCACGTTAATCAAGAAAGAATCCTACACAAAGCACTAGACACTAAAATAATCCTACACAATCCACTAACCAATATTATATTCCTAATTCAAATTATCTACAAACTCCACTAACAATAAAATAATACTAAACTATTCCTACATTTCCCACTATCTATTATTCTATTCATAATTCAACTCATCAACAAACATTCCTATATTTTATTCTACCTAGATTCCCTAAATTCCCAACATTCCTATGACAATTCTATGACACAAAATGCATAAAAATTAACCCAAAACCCTACCCAATGCACCCAAAATCTCGACACATGCATATGCCCATGCTAGGATGATTCAAATTGTGCTTCTTGGAGACACAAATCTGATTTTTGCATGCCCAAGGCCAACATTTGCATCAACAATTGCAAAAGCTTCTATTTTCTCTCATTTCTCTCACTCTCCTCACATTTCTCTCTCTCCCTCTCATTCTTCTCTCTCAATCTCAGTTTTGGCTGAGTTCTTTCACTTCATAGGTCATCTTCATCACACCATAGTTAATCAAGACAAGCAACAAGCAACGAAACTCGCCCAAGCTAGCTAGGATGCAAGAATCACACATGCAAGCTTTTTGAACAACCATTTCGGCCTTGGTGAGTTTGCTAGCTTCCATTTCTTTTCTTCTTGTTCTAACCTCATGCATCTACTAAGAACTTGGTCACTAAGCTAGGAAAAATAGAGAGAAATCGGGTGGTGTCTTGGCTAAGCAAGGAAGAAGAAGAAATTTGTGCTTCATCAAGTTTTGTGCATCTTCTTGTTGATTTGCTAAGGTGAGGGCTAAAACCTTTTGAAAATCCTTTAAAAATCCACATGCATGCTCTTAAATGTATGTCTTTGCTTCTGTACTTGAGTTATATGTGTGTTCATAAGCTTTTACAACCATGCATGGCAAGATTTTGGCTTGAAGTTGATGATAGATGAAATCGGGTTTGTTGACAACTCTCTGACTTGTTGTTACGAGGTGAGTTTGGCTAGGAAAATGATGTTGAAAATGCATGAAAATTGGTAGGTAACTAATGTTGCCAGTTTTGAACATTTTTCGAAGAAATAGGCCAAAGCTAAATTTGTTTCTAAGGTCCTCAAAATGGAAAATCATTAAAATGTGTCCAAATCTGGAAATCTGGGAAAAATGAAGCAGGTTTTGGCAGATGCACTGACCTTGTGGAAAGAACCGGTTTTGACTTAGTAAATAATGTCCAAAATGCACAAAATTTGGTGTGCTGCTATATTTTTCAGTTCTGGACATTTTTGTCAGAAATGGACTAAGGCTAAATCTGACCCTAAGGACCTCAAAAACGATAATTATCGAAATGTGTGCAAATCTGGACAGTTTTGTGCAATCCCACTGTTTTGGCTATAACTATTGATCTCGAACTTCAAATGATGCAAGGTTTGTTTCTGATTTTAGTTCACTTATTAAGCTTTAATTTGACATCTTATTCACTGGAATTGGAGATTGTTTGCTTGTCTTAATGATTGTGAGAACACAGCCTATTGCAGTAAGGGTTTCACATAGTGTTATGCTTAGAAAAATTGTTGTAACTTCTCTTGTTGAATTAAATGCTTGGGATTGTGGCTTTGGGATGTTGTGTGGACTGTTTTGAGTACTTGGGGATGTTTGGATTAATTGATGCTTGGCTTGAGATTGATTTTGAGTGGACTTGGGGCTTAATCGCACGGGTAAGCACGAAATGGAAACCCTAGCAACTAGGTAAACATGCTAAGTGTTGATCCTTTGAATATTAGGTGTAATTATATGTTTAGTAGGCTGCTCGTAGTTTCCTTATAGCCCTAAATGTGATTTGATTCGTTGCATGTTGACAAATAGGCCTTTCTTGCATCCGAACCACGTAGATTGTTGTTGCATGTTGAATAACCTTATTATTTGATTACGTGGACGTTGAAATGAGTTATATGACCTGATTTACGTGCGTTACATGGCTGCCCGTTTAATGTTCATATAACTCCATATGCTTTTCAAGTGAAATTACTTGTCTATTCGTGCCTTGCTTGTTTACTTGTCAATGTGCAATCTTATGACTGTCCGGAGGCAACCTACTTTGTTGTCCTCCTAATGTGATATATTAAATGTCATAAATGTGCATTGCATACAAGGTTGCAACCTTTCATTCTGGCATGGTAGCGTTCACGCACACCGGGCGGCATCGGGCTTGCCGGTGCAACCGTGACTACCATGGTCCAATTCCCTCTCTCGCTTGGGGGCTAGACTTCCTCGGAGAGTTGGGTCGTAGGATTTCGGGGTACATCCGGAGTACACCCACTTGGCGTGATGAGGGGATGATTTGAAGTCGGCCGCAACAACTGAGAGCAAAAGCTCACCGTATCTTTTTCACTATGTGTGTAAGTACTCTCGCTTGGTTCCTAGAGGACCTCGGGGAGGAAAGACGGGTAATTGTGTTCCTTTACTTTTATATTACGTTATGTACTTACTTGTGACATATTCATGCTTGCAAAAAGGATTTTTCATAAGTTGAACCGGAAAAATGAGTTTCAAAACTTATTTCTCGTTCCCCCTCGCTGAGTTCATAAGGACTCACCATCTTTTTTGTCACAGGTACAGCAGATTTGGAACAAGTACCCGAAGTAAATGTGCTTGTTGATGATTCCTGGGAGTGACTACGTGCTTTTGTGCTTTGCCTGAAAGTAGTTGCTATATGGATATTGTGTTGAATTGCAAACTGTTCATTTTATTGATGTAAATGACCCCGTTGTAATTTGGGTCTAATTTTGGCTTGTACCGATTTTAGCCGGACGAACTCTTTATTTGGTCGTTTACTTTCGTCATTTAATTAGTAGTTATCGTAGGCGTTTGAACCGCTAGGTGAAGAAGTAAATAATGTAACTCTACTTTATCTCACCTAGTGATCATGCACAAGCTAAAGGATAATAGGTACTTGCATGATAGGAAATTGACAAATAAACAAGACCTAGCTATCATGTTAGGCTTATTAACCAAACGAGACTTTCAAGATAAACTAGTAGGCAAATCGGTTGGTGACAAAATAGGAGTCCTTAATGGAATTGGATTAATGATTCGAATAATTGAGGCGTTTAGAAATTAGATCAAACTAAGGAGCCAATTACAACTGTTATGCTGCCGGTTTTCCGGAAAATTTTGGAGTTCTAGACTAACGTTAAGCGTTAAACCTTAATGAACGATTAAGTACATGAAATGATATGAACGTTTAGATCACACCCTAGTTTAACCTCTATAGGTCGGGTTGGGGCGTGACATTGGGCAAGACAACTTCATTTCACGTACAGTCTGGGCCCGCAAACAGAGGGCGTGGGGCTTGTGACCAGGTATCCGTCGCTCCGGTGCCCATAACTTTTGATCCGTAAGGAGTTATGCGCCGCACAGCATACCATTGGAAACCTCTCCGAGAGATCTATGACGGAGGCAGCAATCCTGTTTGGCTGCGCACGTTTTCGGAGCCCAAAATCCAACGTTTTCATAAGTTTTGGGACACATTTCTTCTTTTGCGCTATTTTTCTGTCCCGGATCGTACGTCGTGAGCCGCGAAAAGGACGACAACCTAATCCATCACATTCCTATTACCGAATCCCACGGCACCTTGGGCAAGACAACTTCACTTCACGTAGAGGCTGGGCCCGCAAACAGAGGGCATGGGGCTTGTGACCAGGTATCCGTCGCTCCGGTGCCCATAACTTTTGATCCGTATGGAGTTACGTGGAGCACAGCATACCGTTGGAAAGCACTCTGAGAGCTCTACGATGGGGGCAATAGGCTTGCTCGGCTGCACCTATTTTTGGTGCCCAAAATCGAATGTTTTCATAAGTTTTGGGACACTTTTCTTTTTTTGCGCTATTTTTCAGTCCTGGATCGTACGTCGCGAGCCGCAAAAAGGACGACAACCTAATCCATCACATTTTTATTACCGAATCCCACTGTACCTTGGGCAAGACAACTTCACTTCACGTAGAGGCTGGGCCCGCAAACAGAGGACGAGGGGCTTGTGACCAGGTATCCGTCGCTACGGTGCCATAACTTTTGATCCGTAAGGAGTTATGCGACGCACAGCATACCGTTGGAAAGCTCTCCAAGAGCTCTACGACGGGGGCACCAAGCCTGCTCGTCTGCGACAGTTTTTCGAGCCCAAAAATGAATATTTTTATCAGTTTCGGGACACTTTTCTTCTTTTGCGCTATTTTTCCATCCCGGATCTTACGTCGCGAGCTGCGAAAGGATGACAACCTAATCCATCACATTTCAATTACTGAATTCTACGGCACCATGGTCAAGATAATTTCACTTCACGTAGAGGCTTGGCCCGCAAACAGAGGGCGTGGGGCTTGTGACCAGGTATCCATTGCTCCGGTGCCCATAACTTTTGATCTGTAAGGAGTTACATGGTGCACAGCATACCGTTGGAAAGCTCTCCGAGAGCTCTATGACGGGGGTAGCAAGCCTGCTCAACTGCGCCTATTTTTGGAGCCCAAAACTGAATGTTTTCATTAGTTTTGGGACACTTTTCTTCTTTTGCAATGTTTTTCCGTCCCGGATCGTACATTGTGAGCCTCGAAAAGGACGACAACCTAATCCATCACATTTCTATTACCGAATCCCACAGTACCTTGGGCAAGACAACTTCACTTCACGTAGAGACTGGGCCCACAAAAAGAGGGCGTGGGTCTTGTGACCAGGTATCCGTTGGTCCAATGCCCATAACTTTTGAACTGTAAGGGGTTACACGACACACAACATACCATTGGGAAGCTCTCCGAGAGCTCTACGACGGGGTCACCAAGCCAGCTTTGCTGCACATATTTTCGGAGCCCAAAATCAATTGTTTTCATCAATTTCGGGACACTTTTCTTCCTTTGCACTATTTTTCCGTCCCCGATTGTACGTCGTGAGCCGCGAAAAGGACAACAACTTAATCCATCACATTCCTATTACCGAATCCCACGACACCTTGGGCAAGACAACTTCAATTGACGTAGAGGCTGGGCCCGCAAACAGAGGGTGTGGGGCTTGTGACCAGATATCCGTCGCTCCGGTGCCCATAACTTTTGCTCCGTAAGGAGTTACGCGGCGCACAACAGACCGTTGGAAAGCTCTCCGAGAGCTCTACGACGAAGGCAACAAGCCTATTCGGCTGTGCCTATTTTCGGAGCCCGAATTCCAATGTTTTCATAAGTTTTGGGACACTTTTCTTTTTTTGTGCTATTTTTTCGTCCCGAATCGTACGTCGTGAGCCGCGAAAAGGACGACAAACTAATCCATCACATTCCTATTACCGAATCCCACAACACCTTGGGCAAGACAACTAGAATTCACGTAGAGGCTGGGTTTGCAAATAGAGGGCGTGGGGCTTGTGACCAAGTATCCGTCGCTCTTGTGCCCATAACTTTTGCGCCATAAGGAGTTACGCTGCGCACAACATACCGTTGAAAAGCTCTCTGAGAGCTCTACGACGGCGGCACCAATCCTGCTCAGCTGCGCCTATTTTTGGAGCCCAAAATTGAACATTTTTATCAGTTTTGTGACACTTTTCTTCTTTTGCGCTATTTTTTCATCCCGGATCGTACGTCATGAGCCGCGAAAAGGACGACAACCTAATCCATCACATTTCTATTACCGAATCCCACGGCACCTTGGGCAAGACAACTTCATTTCACGTAGAGGCCAGGCCCGCTAACAGAGGGCGTGGGACTTGTGACCAGGTATCCATCGCTTCGGTGCCCATAACTTTTGATCCGTAAGGAGTTACGCGGCGCATAGTATACCGTTGGAAAGCTCTCCAAGAGCTCTACAACGGGGGCAGCAAGCCTACTCGGCTGCAATTATTTCAGAGCCCAAAATAGAATGTTTTCATAAGTTTTGGGACATTTTTCTTCTTTTACGATGTTTTTCCGTCCCGGATCGTACGTCGTGAGCCGCGAAAAGGATGACAACCTAATCCATCACATTTCTATTACCGAATCCCACGGCGCCTTGGGCAAGACAACTTCACTTCACGTAGTGGCTGGGCCCCGCAAACAAAGGGCGTAGGGGTTGTGGCCAGGTATCCGTCGCTTTGGTGCCCATAACTTTTGATTCGTAAGGTGTTACGCGGCGCACAACATACCGTTGGAAAGCTCTTCGAGGGCTCTACGACGGGGGCAGCAAGCCTGCTCGGCTGCGCCTATTTTTGGAGCCCAAAATTGAACATTTTCATCAGTTTCGAGACACTTTTCTTCTTTTGCGCTGTTTTTCCGTCCCGGATCGTACGTCGTGAACCGCGAAAAGGACGACAACCTAATCCATCACATTCCTATTACCGAATCCCATGCCACCTTGTGCAAGATAACTTCACTTCACGTAGAGGCTGGGACCGGAAACAGAGGGCGTGGGGCTTGTGACCAGGTATCTGTCGCTTTGGTGCCCATAACTTTTAATCCATAAGGAGTTACGCGGCGCATATCATACTGTTGGAAAGCTATCTGAGAGATCTACGACGGGGATAGCAAGCCTGCTCGGCTGTGCCTATTTTTGGAGCCCAAAATAGAACGGTTTCATCAATTTCGGAACACTTTTCTTCTTTTGTGCTATTTTTCTATCCCGGATCGTACGTCGTGAACCGCGAAAAGGACGACAACCTAATCCATCAAAATTCTATTACCAAATCACATGGCATCTTGGGCAAGATAACTTCACTTCACGCAGAGGCTGGGCCGGCAAACAGAGGGCGTGGGGCTTGTAACCAGGTATCCGTCGCTCCGGTGCCCATAACTTTTGACCCGTAAGGAGTTACGTAGTGCACAACATACCGTTGGAAAGCTCTCTGAGAGCTCTACGATAGGGGCACCTAGCCTGCTCGGCTGTGCCTATTTTTGCAGCCAAAAAATGAACATTTTCATAAGTTTTGGGACATTTTTCTTCTTATACGCTGTTTTTCCGTATCGGATCGTACGTCGTGAGCCGCGAAAAGGATGGCAACCTAATCCATCACATTTCTATTAATGAATTCCACGGCACCTTGGGCAAGACAATTTCACTTCACGTAGAGGCTTGGCGCGCAAACAGAGGGCGTGGGGCTTGTGAGGCCCGACCTCGATTTGTGTGCGATACCTCATTTCATGTGCCCTAATCTAGATTTGTGTGCCTTGACCTAGGTTTAAGAATTGTGTTTCGTTTTATGTGCCTTGCATTGAGTTACGTGCATTCATTTAGGGTTGCGTGTATTTATTTAGAAAACGTGCATTCGTCTCGTAGTTCGTGTCCTACCTCGTAGTACGTGCCCTAGACCTAGAAAAGCGTGCCCTCATGCTAATCAAGAAAGCATCTTACACGAAGTACTAGGTCATTAATTAATCCTACAAATCCTACTAACTAATATTAAATTACTAATTCAATCCACCAGAAGACAAAATCTCACAAAAAGCTAGATAATTCTTATTCTTTTTGCACTTTCAGCACACAATTAAATAATGCTCAAAAGGTGACAAAAAATCATATTTTTACATGCCTTGGCCGACCACCACATGGGCTTTTATGCTTGCTTGCTCAATTCAAAAGTAATTCTAGACAATGCTATGACAAGTTATGACACAAATGCATAAAAAATTAGCTCAAAGACCTCCCAAAAGCTTCCAAATCTCGACAAGGCTCCTTGCCCATGCTAGGTGATTCAAAAATCAAGCTTCTTGAAGACATAAACCTGATTTTTTTTGTATGCCCAAGGCCGAACATGCTTCATCAATTGCAAGGCCTTCATTCTTTGTCATTTTATCTCATTCTCCTTACATTTCTCTCTCTCCCTCTCATTCTTCTCTCTCTCTCTCGGCCTTGGATGAGTTTCATCTTACCATAGCTCATCTTCATCATTCCATGGTGCATCAAGGCAAGCGAGAAGGTAGAGAACTCGACCAAGCTAGCTAAGTTGCAAGAATCACACATGCAAGCTTTTTGAACAACCATTTCGGCCTTGGTGAGTTTGCTAGCTTCCATTTCTTTTCTTCTTGTTCTAACCACATGCACCTACTAAGAACTTGGTCACTAAGCTAGGAAAAATAGAGAGAAATCGGGTGGTGTCTCGGCTAAGCAAGGAAGAAGACCAAATGTGTGCTTCATCAAAGTTTTGTGCATCTTCTTGTTGATTTGCTAAGGTGAGGGCTAAAACTTCTTGAAAATCTTTCAAAAATCCACATGCATGCTCTTAAATGCATGTCCTTGCTTCTTTACTTGAGTTATATGTTTGTTCATAAGCTTTTACAACCATGCATGTCAAGATTTTGGCTTGAAGGTGATGATAGATGAAATCGGGTTTGGTGACAGCTCTCTGTCTTGTTGTTGCGAGGTGAGTTTGGCTAGGAAAATGATGTTGAAAATGCATGAAAATTGGTAGGTAACTATTTTTGCCAGTTTTGAACATTTTTTTGCAGAAATAGGCCAAAAGTTAATTTTGACTCTAAGGTCCTCAAAATGGAAAATCATTAAAATGTGTCCAAATCTGGAAGTCTGGAAAAAATGAAACAGGTTTTGGCAGATGCACTGACCTTGTAGAACGAACCAGTTTTGACTTAGTAAATGATGTCCAAAATGCATGAAATTTGGTGTGCTGCTAGGTTTTTCAGTTCTGGACATTTTTGTCAGAAATGGACTAAGGCTAAATCTGACCCTAAGGACCTCAAAAATGACAAGTATTGAAATGTGTGCAAATCTGGACAGTTTTGTGCAATCCCACTGTTTTGGCTATAACGATTGGACCCGAACTCCAAATGATGCAAGGTTTGTTTCTGATTTTAGTTCACTTCTTAAGCTTTAATTTGACATCTTATTCACTGGAATTGGAGATTATTTTCTTGTCTTAATGATTGTGAGAAAACAGCCTATTGCAGTGAGGGTTTCACTTAGTTATATGCTTAGAAAATTTGTTGTAACTTCTCTTGTGGTATTAAATGCTTGGGATTGTGGCATTGGGATGTTGTGTGGACTGTTTTGGATACTTGGGGATGTTTGAATTAATTGATGCATGGCTTGAGATTGATTTTGAGTTGACTTGGGGCTTAATCGCACGGGTAAGCACGAAATGGAAACCCTAGTGACTAGGTAAACTTGCTAAGTGTTGATCCTTTGGATATTGTGTGTAATTATATGTTTAGTAGGCTGCCCGTAGTTGCCCTTATAACCCTAAATGTGATTTTGATCATTGCACGCTGACAAATAGGCATTTCTTGCATCCGAACCCACGTAGATGTTGTTGCATGTTGAATAGTCTTATTATTTGATAACGTGGATTTTGAATTGAGTTATATGACTTGATTTACGTGCGTACATGGCTGCCCGTTTAGTGTTCATATAACTCCATATGCCTTTCAAGTGAAATTACTTGTCTATCGTGTCTCGCTTGTTTACTTGTCAATGTGCAATCTTATGACTATCCGGAGGCAACCTACTTTGTTGTCCTCCTAATGTGATATATTAAATGTCATAAATGTGCATTGCATATAAGGTTGCAACCTTTCATTCTGGCATGGTAGCATTCACGCACACTGGGCGGCATCGGGGCCTGCCGGTGCAACCGTGACTACCATTGTCCAATTCTCTCTCTCGCTTGTGGGCTAGACTTCCTCGGAGAGTTGAGTCGTAGGATTTCGGGGTACATCCGGAGTACACCCACTTGGTGTGATAAGGGGATGATTTGAAGTCGGCCGCAACAACTGAGAGCAAAAGCTCACCGTATCCTTTTCACTATGTGTATAAGTACTCTCGCTTGATTCCTAGAGGACCTCGGGGAGGAAAGACGGGTAATTGTGTTCCTTTACTTTTATATTATTGTTATGTACTTAATTGTGTTATATTCATGCTTGCAAAAGGATTTTCATAAGTTGAACCGGAAAATGAGTTTCAAAGCTTATTTCTCGTGCCTCATCACTGAGTTCATAAGGACTCACCCTCTTTTATCATCTCAGGTGAAGAAGATCAAGAACAGGTACCCGAGGACGACGTGCCTAACGATGATTCCTTGGAGTGATTGCCTGTCCTATGTGCTTTGCGTGATTATGGCTTTTTGGGAACACTATGCTACTTGAAGAATATTTCTTGTATGCTGCTTGTTGTTTGTAATGTAAAAGACCCCCGTTGTAATTTGGGGTCTAATTTTGGTTTGTACTGATATGAACTAGACAAACACTACTATGGTCATTTTGCTATTATTACTGCTAGTATCTATAATAGGATTACAAAGTATTAGGTAAGGGCTAAGTAAAATGAACCAACCAATTCTTAAGCAGGTACTCATTGTTAAGCTAAGATCAACATGTACTTTGTAACGAGGATAAACAAATAAACGAAATATAGTATCATGCTAGGTTATTAATCAAATGAGACATCGAGATAACCAGTAGGAATTTCAATTGATGGTAAATAGTAATCCTAGTTGGAAATGAAATTGAGAATGGAAAATTTGAGGCATTTAGAGAATTAGGTCAAACCAAAGAGCCCAATTACAACCGTTATACTGCCGGTTTTCCGAAAAATTTTGGAGTTTAGGCTAAAACATTAAGTGTTAAATTTTCATGAACGGTTAAGTATGTGATATGACTTGAATGTTAGATCACACCCTAGTCTAACCTTTATAGGCCGGGTTGGGGCGTGACAGGGCTTGTGACCAGGTATCCGTCGCTCCGGTGCCCATAACTTTTGATCCGTAAGGAGTTACGCGGCGCACAGCATACCGTTGGAAAACTCTCTGAGAGCTCTACGACAGGGCCAGCAAGCCTGCTCGGCTGCGCCTATTTTCGGAGCCCAAAATTGAACATTTTCATCAGTTTTGGGACACTTTTCTTCTTTTGCACTGTTTTCCCATCCCGGATTGTACGTCATGAGCCGCGTAAAGGACGACAACCTAATCCATCACATTCTTATTACCAAATCCCACGGCACCTTGGGCAAGACAACTTCACTTCACATAGAGGCTGGCCCGCAAATAGAGGGCGTGGGGCTTGTGACCAGGTATCCGTCGCTCCGGTGCCCATAACTTTTGATTCGTAAGGAGTTACACGGCGCACAACATACCGTTGGAAAGCTCTCAGAGAGCTCTATGACGGGGCCACCAAGCCTGCTCAGCTGTGCCTATTTTCGGAGCCCAAAATCTAATATTTTCATCAGTTTCGGGACACTTTTCTTCTTTTGTGCTGTTTTACCATCCTGGATTGTACGTCGTGAACCGCGAAAAGGACGACAACCTAATCCAACACATTTCTATTACCGAATCACACGGCACCTTGGGCAAGACAACTTCACTCTACGTAGAAGCTGGGCCCGCAAACAGAGGGTGTGGGGCTTGTGACCAGGTATCCATCGCTCCGGTACCCATAACTTTTGATCTGTAAAGAGTTATGCGGCACACAGCATACTGTTGGAAAGCTCTTTGAGTGCTCTACGATGAGGGCACCTAGCATGCTCGGCTGCGCCTATTTTTGGAGCCCCAATTCAAACATTTTCATAAGTTTTGGGATATTTTTCTTCTTTTACGCGGTTTTTTCGTCCCGAATAGTATGTCGTGAGCTACGAAAAGGATGACAACCTAATCCATCACATTTCTGTTACCGAATCCCACTAAACCTTGGGCAAGACAACTGCACTTCACGTAGAAGCAGGGCCCGCAAACAGAGGGAGTGAGGCTTGTAACCAGGTATCCGTCGCTCCGGTGCCCATAACTTTTGATCCGTACGGAGTTAATCGGCGTAGTACATACCGTTGGAAAGCTCTCAGAGAGCTTTACAACGGGGCAGTAAGCCTGCTCGTCTGCGCCTATTTTGAGAGCCCAAAATTGAATGTTTTCATCAGTTCGGGACACTTTTTTTCTTTTGCGCTGTTTTTCCGTCCCGGATCGTACGTCGTGAGCCGCGAAAAGGACGGCAACCTAATCCATCACATTCCTATTACCGAATCCCACGACACCTTGGGCAAGACAACTTCACTTCACGTAGAGGCTGGGCCAGCAAACAGAGGGCGTGGGGCTTATGACCAGGTATCCGTCGCTCTGGTGCCCATAACTTTTTATCCGTAAGGATTTACGCGGCGCACAACATACTGTTGGAAAGCTCTCCGAGAGCTCTACGACCGGGCCACCAAGCCTGCTAGGCTGCGCCTATTTTTGGAGCCCAAAATTGAACGTTTTCATCAGTTTCGAGATACTTTTCTTCTTTTGCACTATTTATCCGTATTGGATCGTACGTCGCAAGCCGCGAAAAGGACGATAAGCTAATCCATCACATTTCTATTACCGAATCACATGGAAATTTGGGCAAGACAACTTCACTTCACGTAGAGGTTGGGCCCGCAAATAGGGGGCGTGGGGCTTGTGACCAAGGATCCGTCGCTCCGGTGCCCATAACTTTTGATCCGTAAGGAGTTACGCGGTGCACAGTATATTGTTGGAAAACTCTCTCAGAGCTCTATGACGGGGGCACCTAGCCTGCTTGGCTGCGCCTATTTTCAGAGCCCAAAATTGAACATTTTCATAAGTTTGGGACACTTTTCTTCTTTTACGCTATTTTTCCGTCCTGGATCGTGCGTCGTGAGCCGCGAAAAGGACGACAACCTAATCCATCACATTTCTATTACCGAATCCCATCCCCCCTTGGGAAAAACAACTTCACTTCACGTAGAGGCTGGGCTCGGAAACTGAGGGCGTGGGGCTTGTGACCAGGTATCCGTCGCTCCGGTGCCCATAACTTTTGCTCCGTAAGAAGTTACACGGCGCACAGTAGACCGTAGAAAAGCTCTCTGAGGGCTCTACGACGGGGGCACCAAGCCTGCTCGGCTTCGCTTATTTTCATAGCCCAAAATCGATCGTTTGTCATCAATTTTGGGACACTTTTCTACTTTTGTGCTATTTTTTTTTTGGCCCAGATCGTACATCCTGAGCCACAAAAAGGACCACAACCTAATCCATCACATTTCTATTACCGAATCCCACGGCACCTTGGGCAAGACAACTTCATTTCACGTAGAGGCTGGGCCAGCAAACAGAGGGCGTGGGGCTTGTGACCAGGTATCCGTCGCTCCGGTGCCCATAACTTTTGATCCGTAAGGAGTTACGCGGCACACAGCATACCGTTGCAAACCTCTCCGAGAGCTCTATGACAGAGGCAGCAAGCCTGCTCGGCTACGACTATTTTCGGAGCCCAAAATCCAACGTTTTCATAAGTTTTGGGACACTTTTCTTCTTTTGCGTTGTTTTTTCGTCCCGAATCGTACGTCGTGAGCAATGAAAAGGACGACAACCTAATCCATCACATTCCTATTACCAAATCCCATGGCACCTTGGGCAAGAAAACTACAATTCATATAGAGGCTGGGCTTGCAAACAGAGGGAGTGGGGCTTGTGATCAGGTATCCGTCGCTCCTGTGCCCATAACTTTTGCTCCGTAAGGAGTTACGCGGCGCACAGCATACCATTGGAAAGCTCTCTAAGAGCTCTACGACGGGGGCACCAATCCTGCTCGGCTGCGCTTGTTTTCGGAGCCCAAAATCGAACATTTTCATCAGTTATGGGATGGTTTTTTTCTTTTGTGCTATTTTTCCATCCCACATCGTACGTCGTGAGCCGCGAAAATGAAGACAACCTAATCCATCATATTTCTATTACCGAATCCCACGGCACCTTGGACAAGACAACTTTACTTCACGTAGAGGCTGGGACTGTAAACAAAGGGCGTGGGGCTTGTGACCAGGTATCCGTTGCTCTGGTGCCCATAACTTTTGATCCGTAAGGAGTTACGCGGCGCATAGCATACCGTTGGAAAGCTCTCCGAGAGATCTACGACGGGGACAGCAAGCCTGCTCGGCTGCTGTCACGCCCCAACCCGACCTATGATGGTTAGACTAGGGTGTGATCTAAACATTCAAGTCATATCACGTACTTAATCATTCAAGAGGGTTTAACACTTAACGTTTTAGCCTAAACTCTACAAATTCTCTGGAAATTCGGCAGCATAACGACTGTAATTGGGCTATTTGGTTTGACCTAATTCTCTAAACGTCTCAAAACTTTCAATCTCAAATTCATTTCCAACTAAGATTACTATCAATTGAAACGCCTACTAGTTATCTCGAAGTCTCGTTTGATTAATAACCTAGCATGATACTATGTCTCGTTTGTTTGTTAATCCTTATTACAAAAGTACCTGTTGATCTTAGCTTAACAATGAGTACCTGCTTAAAATTGGATAGATTCATTTTACTTAATCCTTACCTGATACGTCATAATCCTGTGATAGATACTAGCCAAATAGCGATAACAAAATGACCATAGTAGTGTCTATCTAGTTACGATCAGTACAAGTCAAAATTAGACCCCAAATTACAACGGGGGTCATTTACAATACAATAACAAGCAACATAAGAAATGAAATAGTCTTCAAGCAACATATTATTCACAAAATGGCCATAGTCAAGCAAGGCATGTAGGGCAAGCAATCATTCCAAGGAATCATCACTAGGCACGTTGTCATCGGGTACCTGTTCCTGGTCTTCTTCACCTGAGATGATAAAAGAGGGTGAGTCCTTATGAACTCAGCGAGGGGGAACGAGAAATAAGTTTTGAAACTCATTTTCCAGTTCAACTTATGAAAACCCTTTGCAAGCATGACATGTATCACAAGTAAGTACATAATGTAATATAACAGTAAAAGAACTCAATTACCCGTCTTTCCTCCCCAAGGTCCTCTAGGAACCAAGCGAGAGTACTTATACACATAGTGAAAAGGATACGTTGAGCTTTTGCTTTCAGTTCATTTCCAGTATCAGTTGTTGCGGCCGACTTCAAATCATCCCCTTATCACGCCAAATGGGTGTATTCCGGATGTACCCCAAAATCCTATGACCCAACTCTCCGAGGAAGTCTAGCCCCCAAGCGAGAGAGGGAATTGGACAATGGTAGTCACGGTTGCATCGGCAAGCCCGATGCCGCCCGGTGTGCGTGAACGCTACCACGCCAGAATGAAAGGTTGCAACCTTGTATGCAATGCACATTTATGACATTTAATATATCACATTAGGAGGATAATAAAGTAGGTTGCCTCCGAGTAGTTATAAGATTGCACATTGACAAGTAAACACGCGAGACACGATATGACAAGTAATTTCAATTGTAAAGCACATGGAGTAATATGAATATTAAACGGACAGCCATATAACTCATGTAAATCAAGTCATATAACTCATTTCGAAGTTCATGTAATCAAATAATAAGATTATTCAACAAGCAACGACATCTACGTGGGACCGGGTGCAAGAAAAGCCTATTTGTCAACATGTAATCATCGGAATCGTATTTAGGGCTATAAGGGCAACTACGGGCAGCCTACTAATTACGTAATTAAACACGATATTCATAGGATCAACACTTAGCAAGTTTACCTAGTCATTAGGGTTTTAATTCATGCTCACCCATGCGATTAAGCCCTAAGCTGTCATGTAATTAGACTCAAGCCATGCATTGATTAATTCAAACACCCTCAAACATTCAAAACAGTCCACACAACATCCCAATGCCACAATCCCAAGAATTTAATACAACAAGAGAAGCTACAATAATTTTTCTAAGCATATCACTAGGTGAAACCCTCACTGCAATGGGCTGTTTTCTCACAATCATTAAGACAAGCAAACAAACTCCAATTCCAGTAAACAAACTGTCAAATTAAAGCTTAAGGAGTGAACTAAATCCAGAAACAAACCTCACATCATTTGGAGTTCGGGTTCAAGAGTTATAGCCAAAACCGTGAGACTACACAAAACTGTCCAGATTTGCACACATTTCAATACTTGTCGTTTTTGAGGGCCTTAGGGTCAGATTTAGCCTTAGTCCATTTCTGACAAAAATGTCCAGAACTGAAACATCTAGCAACAAACCAAATTTCATGCATTTTCGATATCATATACTAAACATACCGTTGGAAAGCTCTCTGAGAGCTCTACGACCGGGCCACCAAGCCTACTGCTTGTGACAACTGCACTTCACGTAGAGGCAGGGCCCGCAAACAGAGGGAGTGAGGCTTGTGACCAGGTGTCCGTCGTTCTAGTGCCCATAACTTTTGATCCGTACAGAGTTACCCGGAACACAACATACCGTTGGTAAGCTCTCCGAGAGCTCTACGACGAGGGCAGCAAGCCTGCTCGTCTGCGCCTATTGTGAGAGCCCAAAATCGAATGTTTTCATCAGTTTTGGGACATTTTTCTTCTTTTGCGCTGTTTTTCCGTCCCGGATCGTACGTCGTGAGCCGCGAAAAGGACGGCAACCTAATCCATCACATTCCTATTACCGAATCCCACGGCGCCTTGGGCAAGACAACTTCACTTCACGTAGAGGCTGGGCCCACAAACAGAGGGCATGGGGCTTGTGACCAGGTATCCGTCGCTCCGGTGCCCATAACTTTTTATCCGTAAGGAGTTACGCGGCGCACAGCATACCGTTGGAAAGCTCTCCGAGAGCTCTACGACGGGGCTACCAAGCCTGCTAGGTTGCACCTATTTTCGTAGCCCAAAATCAAATGTTTTCATCAGTTTCGGGACACTTTTCTTCTTTTGCACTATTTCTCCATATCGGATCGTACGCTGCGAGCCACGAAAAGGACGATAACCTAATCCATCACATTTCTATTACCAAATCATAGGGCACTTTGGGCCAGACAACTTCACTTCACATAGAGGCTGGGCCCGGAAGCAGAGGACGTGGGGCTTGTGACCAAGTATCCGTCGCTCCGGTGCCCATAACTTTTGATCCGTAAGAAGTTACGCGGCGCACAGCATACCGTTGGAAAACTCTCTCAGAGCTCTATGACGGGGGCACCTAGCCTGCATGGCTGCGCCTATTTTCTGAACCCAAAATTGAACATTTTCATAAGTTTTGGGACACTTTTCTTCTTTTACGCTGTTTTTTCGTCCCGGATCGTACGTCGTGAGCCACGAAAATGACGACAACCTAATCCATCTCTTTTCTATTACCAAATCACATGGCACTTTGGGCAAGACAACTTCACTTCACATAGAGGCTGGGCCAGCAATTCGTGGGCATGGGGCTCGTGACCAGGTATCCGTCACTCCGGTGCCCTTAACTTTTGATCCGTAAGGAGTTACACGACGCACAACATACGTTGAAAAGCTCTCCAAGAGATCTACGAGGTGGGTAACAAGCCTACTCGGCTACGCCTGTTTTCGAAGCCCAAAATTGAATGTTTTCACAAGTGTTGGCACACTTTTCTTCTTTTGTGCTGTTTTTCCGTCTCGGATCGTACGTCATGAGCCGCAAAAAGCACAACAACCTAATCCATCTCATTTCTATTACCGAATTCCACGACACCTTGGGCAAGACAACTTCACTTCACGTTGAGGCTGGGCTCGCAAACTAAGGGCGTGGGGCTTGTGACCAGGTATCCGTCGCTCCGGTGCGCATAACTTTTGATCCGTAAGGAGTTACGCGACGCATAACATACCGTTGGAAAGCTCTCCGAGAGCTCTACGACATGGGCAGCAAGCTTGCTAGGCTATGCCTATTTTCAGAGCCCAAAATCAAACGTTTTCATTAGTTTCGGGACACTTTTCTTCTTTTGCGCAGTTTTTTCGTCCCGGATCGTACGTCGCGAGGCGCGAAAAGGACGATAACCTAATCCATCACATTTCTATTACCGAATCCTACGGTACCTTAGGCAAGACAACTTAACTTCACGTAGATGTTGGGCCCGCAGACAGAGGGCGTGGGGCTTATGACTAGATTTCCGTCGCTCCGGGACCCATAACTTTTGAACCGTAAAGAGTTACGCAGCGTACAGCATACCGTTTGGAAGCTCTCCGAGAGCTCTATGACGAGGACAGGAGGCCTACTCGGCTGCGCCTGTTTTCAGAGCCCAAAATCAATTGTTTTCATAAGTTTTGGGACACTTTTCTTCTTTTACGCTCTTTTTCTGTCCCGGATCGTACGTCGTGAGCCGCGAAAAGGACGATAACCTATTCCATCTCATTTCTATTACCGAATCCCACGGCACCTTGGGCAAGACAACTTCACTTCACGTAGAGGCTGGGCCCGCAAACAGAAGGCATGGGGCTTATGACCAGGTTTCCGTCGTTCCAGTGCCCATAACTTTTGATTCGTAAGGAGTTACGCAGCGCACAGCATACCGTTGAAAAGCTCTCAGAGAGCTCTACGACGGGGGTGGGAAGCCTGCTTTGCTGCTCCTATTTTCGAAGCCCAAAATCGAACGTTTTCATCAGTTTCGGGATACTTATCTTCTTTTGCGCTGTTTTTTCGTCCCGGATCGTACGTCATTTGCCGCGAAAAGGACGACAACTTAATCCATCACATTCCTATTATCGCATCCCCTAGCACCTTGGGCAAGACAACTTCACTTCACGTAGAGGCTGGGCCGGCAAACATAGGGCGTGGGGCTTATGACCAGGTATCCGTCGCTCTGGTGCCCATAACTTTTGATCCGTAAGGAGTTACACGGCGCATAGTACACCGTTGGAAAGCTCTCTGAGAGCTCTACAACGGGACCACCAAACCTGCTTAGCAGCACCTGTTTTTGGAGCCCAAAATTGAACATTTTCATCAGTTTCAGTATACTTTTCTTCTTTTGCACTATTTCTCCGTCCCGGATCGTACGTCGTGAGCCGTGAAAAGGACGACAACCTAATCAATCACATTTTTGTTACCGAATCACATGGATCTTTGGGCAAGACAACTTCACTTCACGTAGAGGCTGGGCCCGCAAACAGAAGGCGTGGGGCTTGTGACCAGGTATTCGTCGCTCCGGTGTCCATAACTTTTGATCCGTAAGGAGTTACGCGGCGCACAATATACCGTTGGAAAGCTCTCTGAGAGCTCTATGATGGGGGCACCTAGCCCGCTCAACTGCGCCTATTTTCGGAGCCCAAAATCAAATATTTTTATAAGTTTTGGGACACTTTTCTTATTTTACCCTGTTTTTCAGTCCCAGATCGTACGTCGTGAGCCGCGAAAAGGACGACAACCTAATCCATCACATTTCTATTACCGAATCACACGGCACCTTAGGCAAGACAACTTCACTTCACGTAGAGGATGGGCCCGCAAACCGTGTACGTGGGGCTTGTAACCAGGTATCCGTCGCTCCGGTGCCTATAACTTTTGATCCGTATGCAGTTACGCGGCGCACAGCATACCGTTGGAAAGCTCTCCGAGAGCTCTATGGTGAGGGCACCAAGCCTACTCAGCTGTGCCTATTTTTGAATCCCAAAATTGAATGTTTTCATTAGTTTCAGGACACTTTTCTTCTTTTGCGCTGTTTTTCCATCCCGGATCGTATTTCGTGAGCCGCGTAAAGGACGACAACCTAATCCATCAAATTTGTATTACTAAATTCCACAGCACCTTGGGCAAGACAATTTCACCTCACGTAGAGGCTTGGCCTGCAAACCGATGGCGTGGGGCTTGTGACCAGGTATCCGTCGCTCCAGTGCCTATAATTTTTGATCCACATGGAGTTACGCGGCGCACAACATATCATTGGAAAGCTCTCTGAGAGCTTTACGACAGGGGTAGCAAGCATGCTCAACTAAGCATGTTTTAAGAGCCCAAAATCGAACGTTTTCATTAGTTTCGGGACACTTTTCTTCTTTTGCGCTGTTTTTCGGTCCCGGATCGCACTTCATGAGCCGTGAAATGGACGACAACCTAATCCATCACATTTCAATTACCGAATCCCACGGCACCTTGGGCAAGACAATTTCACTTCACGTAGAGGTGGGCCCGCAAACAGAGGGTGTGGGGCTTGTGACCAGGTATCCGTCGCTCCGGTGGCCATAACTTTTGATCCGTAAGGAGTTACACGGCGCACAACATACTGTTGGAAAGCTCTCCGAGAGCTCTACGACGAGGACAGCAAGCCTACTCAGCTACACCTATTTTTGGAGCCCAAAATCGAACGCTTTCATCAGTTTCGGGACACTTTTCATCTTTTGCACTGTTTTTTTGTCCCGGATCGTACGTCGTGTGCCGCAATAATGACGACAACCTAATCGATCACATTTCTATTACTGAATCACATGGCACCTTGGGCAAGACAACTTCACTTCACGTAGAGGCTTGGCCTGCAAACAGAGGGCGTGGGGCTTGTGACCAGGTATCCGTCGCTCTGGTGCCCATAACTTTTGATCCGTAAGGATTTACGCGGTGCACAGCATACCGTTGGAAATCTCTCTGAGAGCTTTACGACAGGGGTAGCAAGCATGCTCAACTAAGCCTGTTTTCGGAGCCCAAAATCGAACATTTTCATTAGTTTCGGGACACTTTTCTTCTTTTGCACTGTTTTTCCGTCCCGGATTGCACTTCGTGAACCGCAAAAAAGTCGACAACCTAATCCATCACATTTCTATTACTGAATTCTATGGCACCTTGGGCAAGACAATTTCACTTCACGTAGAGGCTTGACCTGCAAACAGAGGGCGTGGGGCTTGTTACCAGGTATCCGTCGCTCCGGCACCCATAACTTTTGCTCCGTAAGGAGTTACAAGGTGCACAGTATACCGTTGGAAAGCTCTCCGAGAGCTCTACAATGGGGGTAGCAAGCATGCTCGACTGCGCCTGTTTTCGGAGCCCAAAATCAAACATTTTCATTAGTTTCGGGACACTTTTCTTCTTTTGCGCTGATTTTCCGTCCCGAATTGCACATCTTGAGCCGCGAAAAGGACGACAACCTAATCCATCACATTTCTATTACAGAATCCCATGGCACCTTGGGCAAGACAATTTCACTTCACATAGAGGATGGGCCCGCAAACAGAGGGCGTAGGGCTTGTGACTAGGTATCCGTCGCTCCGGCACCCATAACTTTTGCACCGTAAGGAGTTACGCGGTGCACAGCATACCGTTGGAAAGCTCTCTAAGAGCTCTACGACAGGGGCACCAAGCCTGCTTAGCAGCGCCAGTTTTCGGAGCCCAAAATCAAAAGTTTTCATCAGTTTTGGGACACTTTTCTTCTTTTGCACTGTTTTTCGTCCCGGATCGTGTGTCATAAGCAGCGAAAAGAATGACAACCTAATCCATCACATTTCTATTACCGAATTCCATAGAACCTTAGGCAAGACAACTTTACTTCCCTTAGATGCTGGGCCCGCAAACAGAAGGCATGGGGCTTGTGACCAGGTATCCGTCGCTCCGGTGCCCATAACTTTTGATCCGTAGGGAGTTACAAGGCGCATAACATACCGTTAGAAAGCTCTTTGAGAGCTCTATGATGGGGGCACCTAGCCTGCTCAACTGCGCCTATTTTTGAAGCCTAGAATTGAACATTTTCATAAGTTTTGGGACACATTTCTTCTTTTACGCTATTTTTTCGTCCCGTATCGTACGTCGTTAGCCGCGAAAAGGACGACAACCTAATCCATCACATTTTTATTACCGAATCACTCAGCACCTTGGGCAAGACAACTTCACTTCACGTAGAGCCTGGGTCCGCAAACTGAGGGCTTGGGGATTATGACCAGGTATCCGTCGCTCCGGTGCCCATAACTTTTTATCCATAAGGAGTTACGCGGCGCACAACATAACGTTAGAAAGCTCTCCGAGAGCTCTACGACACGGGTAGTAAGCACGCTCGACTGCGCTTGTTTTCAGAGCCCAAAATCGAACATTTTTATTAGTTTCAGGACACTTTTATTCTTTTGCGCTATTTTTTTATCCCGGATCGCACGTCGTGAGCCGCAAAAAGGACGACAACCTTATCCATCACATTTCTATTACCGAATCCCACAGCACCTTGGGCAAGACAATTTCACTTCACGTAGAGGCTGGGCCAGCAAACAGAGGGCGTGGGGCTTGTGACCAGAAATCCGTCGCTCTGGCGCCCATAACTTTTGCTCCGTAAGGAGTTACACGGTGCACATCATACCGTTGGAAAGCTCTCTGAGAGCTCTATGACGGGGGTACCAAGCCTGCTCAGCTGCGCCTGTTTTCGGAGCCCAAAATCGAACATTTTCATCAGTTTTGGGATACTTTTCTTCTTTTGCCCTGTTTTTTCATCCCGGATCGTACGTCGTGAGCCGCGAAAAGGACGACAACCTAATCCATCATATTTCTATTACTGAATCCCACGGTTCCACAGGCAAGACAACTTCACTTCATGTAGAGGCTGGGCCCGCAAACAGAGGGCGTGGGGCTTGTGACAAGTATCCGTCGCTCTGGTGCCCATAACTTTTGAACCATAAGGAGTTATGCGGCGCACAGTATACCGTTGGAAAGCTTTTCGAGAGCTCTACGATGGGGACAACAAGCCTGCTTGGCTGCGCCTATTTTCAGAGCCCAAAATCGAACATTTTCATAAGTTTTGGGACACTTTTCTTCTTTTGCGCTATTTTTCCGTCCCCGATCGTACGTCGTGATCTGCGAAAAGGACGACAACCTAATCCATCACATTCCTATTACTGAATCCCACTGCACCTTAGGCAAGAAAACTTCACTTCATGTAGAGGCTGGGCCCATAAACAGAGGGTATGGGGCTTGTGACTAGGTATCCGTCGCTCTGGTGCCCGTAACTTTTGATCCGTAAGGAGTTATGCGGCACACAACATACCGTTGGAAAGCTCTCTGAGAGCTCTACGATGAGGGCAACAAGCCTGCTTAGCTGCGCCTATTTTCAGAGCCCAAAATCAAACATTTTCATCAGTTTTGGGATACTTTTCTTCTTTTACACTATTTTTCTGTCCTGGATCGTACGTCGTGAGCCGGGAAAAGGACGATAACCTAATCCATCACATTTCTATTACTTAATCACACGACACCTTGGGCAAGACAACTTCACTTCACGTAGAGGTTGGGCCCGCAAACAGAGGGCATGGGGCTTGTGACCAGGTATCCGTCGCTCCGGTGCCCATAACTTTTGATCCGTAAGGTGTTACGCGACGTAAAGTATACCGTTGGAAAGCTCTCTGAGAGCTCTACGACGGGGGCAGCATTCCTGCTAAGCTATGCCTATTTTCAGAGCCTAAAATTGAACATTTTCATAAGTTTTTGGACACTTTTCTTCTTTTAAGCTATTTTTCCGTCCCGGATCGTACGTCGTGAGCCGTGAAAAGGACAACAACCTAATCCATCACATTTCTATTATCGAATCCAACAACACCTTGGGCAAGACAACTTCACTTCACGTAGAGGTTGGGCCCGCAAACCGAGGGCGTGGGGCTTGTGACCAGGTATCCGTCACTCCGTTGCCTATAACTTTTGATTCGTAAGGAGTTACGCGGCGCACAGCATACCGCTAGAAAGCTCTCCGAGAGCTCTACGACGGGGGCACCAATCCTGCTCGGCTATGCCTGTTTTCGGAGCCCAAAATTGAATATTGTCATCAGTTTCGGGACATTTTTGTTCTTTTGCACAGTTTTTCTGTCCCGGATCGTGCGTCGTGAGCCGCGAAAAGGACGACAACCTAATCCACCACATTTCTATTTCCGAATCACACGACACTTTGGGCAAGACAACTTCACTTCACGTAGAGGCTGGGCCAGCAAAACCGTGGGCATGGGGCTTGTGACCAGGTATCCGTCGCTCCGGTGCCTATAACTTTTGATCCGTAAAGAGTTACGCGGTGCACAACATACCGTTGGAAAGCTCTCCGAGAGCTCTACAACGGGGACACCAATCCTGCTCGACTGTGCCTATTTTTGAAGCCCAAAATTGAATTTTTTCATCAGTTTCGGGACACTTTTCGTCATTTGCGCTATTTTTTCGTCCTGGATCATACGTCGTGAGCCGCGAAAAGGACGACAACCTAATCCATCACATTTTTATTACCGAATCCCACAGCACCTTGGGCAAGACAACTTCACTTCACATAGAGGCTGGGCTCTCAAACTGAGGGCGTGGGGCTTGTGACTAGGTATCTATCGCTCCAATGCCCATAACTTTTTATCAGTAAGGAGTTACGAGGCACACAGCATACCGTTGGAAAGCTCTCCGAGAGCTCTACGATGGGGGCACCAAGCTTGCTTGGCTGCACCTATTTTCGGAGCTCGAAATTGAATGTTTTCTTCGGTTTTGGGATACTTTTTTTCTTTTGTGCTGTTTTTCTGTCCTGGATCGTACGTCGTGAGCCGTAAAAGGGACGACAATCTAATCTATCATATTTCTATTATCGAACCCCATGTCACCTTGGGCAAGACATGTGAGGCCCGACCTCGATTTGCGTGCGATACCTTGTTTCTTGTGCCCTAACCTAGATTTACGTGCCTTGACCTAGGTTTAAGAATCGTGTTTCGTTTTGTGTGCCTTGCATTGAACTACGTGCATACATTTAGGGTTGCGTGCATTTGCTTGGGAAACGTGTATTCATCTCGTAGTTCATGCCTTACCTCGTAGTGCCTGCCCTAAACCTAGGAAAGCGTGTCCTCACGCTAATCAAGAAAGCATCTTACACGAAGCACTAAATCATTAATTAATCTTACAAATTCCACTAACTAATATTAAATTGCTAATTCAACCCACTAGAAGACAAAATCTCACAAAAAGCTAGACATTCTTTATTCTTTATTCTTTATTCTTTGCATATCCCAAACACACAATTAAATAATGCTCAAAAGATGACAAAAATTTAGATTTATGCACAAGCTTGGCCGACCACTATTGCATATTAAACAAGCATTTCAATTTCAAAATTTATTCCCAAACATTCTATGACATATTATGACACAAAGCAATAAAAAAAAAAATGCCTCAAAACTCTACCCAAAGCTCCAAATCTCGACACACACTCCATGCCCATGCTAGGTGATTAAAAAATGCTTCTTGAAGACACAAAATTCTGATTTTACAAGGCCCTAGGCCGACAAGCATCAATACCCATCAAAGCTTTTCATTTTTCTTTCAATTTCTCTCTTTCTCTCATTCTTCTCTCTCTCTCTCGGCCTTGGCTGAAATTCTTCTCTCCATAGCTTAAGTTCATCACTCAATGGTTCATCAAGACATGCAAGAAGCTAGGAGCTCGACCAAGCAAAGCTAGGAGCAAAGAAACTCACATGCAAGCTCATAGCACTTTCATTTCGGCTTAGGTGAGTTTGTTAGCTTCCATTTCATTTTCTTCTTGTTCTAACCACATGCACCTACTAAGAACTTGGTTACTAAGCTAGGAAATTTGAGAAAATCAAGTGGTCTCTCGGCTAAGCAAGGAAAAGAGTCAATCTTGTGCATCCTCAAGAGTTTGTGCATTTTCTTGTTGTCTTGCTAAGGTGAGGGCTAAAACTTCTTGAAAAGCTTTTAAAAACCACATGCATGCCTTTGAATGTCTATTTTTACCTCTGTACTTGTGATATATGTGTGTACATGAGCTTTTGTAAGCATGCATGGCAAGATATTTGGCTAGAATGTGAAGATAGGTGAAATCGCGTATTTGACAGCTTTCTATTCTATTGGAACGAAGTGATTTTGACCAGGTAAATGATGTTTAAAATGCGTGAAAATTGGTAGGTGACTAGTTTTTCCAGTTCTGAGCATTTGTCCTTAAAATGGCAAAATATCAAAATGTGTCCAAATCTGGAAAATCTGGGAAAATGAAGCAAGTTTTGGTAGATTCACTGTTCTTGTAGAACAAACCAGTTTTGACTTAGCAAATGATATAAAAAATGCATGAAATTTGGTGTGCTGCTATATTTTTCAGTTCTGGACATTTTTATCAGAAATAGACTAAGGCCAAATCTGACCCTACGGTCCTAAAAAACGACAAGTATTGAAATGTGTGCAAATCTGGACAGTTTTGCGTAGTCTCACTGTTTTGGCTATAACTCTTGAACCCGAACTCCAAATGATGTGAGGTTTGTTTCTGAATTTATTTCACTCCTTAAGCTTTAATTTGACATTTTGTTCACTGGAATTGGAGATTTTTTGCTTGTCTCAATGATTGTGAGAAAACAGACCATTGCAGTGAGGTTTTTATCTAGTGATATGCTTAGAAAAATTATTGTAGCTTCTCTTGGTGTATTAAATGCTTGGGATTGTGGCATTTGGATGTTGTGTAGACTGTTTTGAATACTTGAGGGTGTTTGAATTAATCAATGCATGGCTTGAGTTTAATTACATGACAACTTAGGGCTTAATCGTATGGGTGAGCATGAATTGAAACCCTAATGACTAGGTAAACTCGCTAAGTGTTGATCCTATGAATATCGTGTTTAATTATGTAATCAGTAGGCTGCCTATAGTTTCCCTTATAGCCCTAAATATGATTCCGATGATTACATGTTGACAAGTAGGCATTTCTTGCACCCGGTCCCACGTAGATGTCATTGCATGATGAATAATCTTATTATTTGATTACGTGAACTTTGAAATGAGTTATATGACTTGATTTAAATGCGTTACATGGCTTTCCGTTTAATATTCATATAACTCCATGTGCTTTTCAAGTGAAATTGACTGTCATATCGTGCCTCGTTTGTTTACTTGTCAATGTGCAATCTTATGACTGTTCGGAGGCAACCTACTTTGTTGACCTCCAAATGTGATATATTAAATGTCATAAATGTGCATTGCATACAAGGTTGCAACCTTTCATTCTGGCGTAGTAGCGTTCACGCACACCGGGCGGCATCAGGCTTGCCGGTGCAACTGTGACTACCATTGTCCAATTCCCTCTCTCGCTTAGGGGCTAGACTTTCTCGGAGAGTTGGGTCGTAGGATTTCGGGGTACATCCGGAGTACACCCATTTGGCATGATAAGAGGATGATTTGAAGTCGGCCGCAACAACTGATACTGGAAGTAAACTGAGAGCAAAAAGCTCACTGTATCCTTTTCACTATGTGTATAAGTACTCTCGCTTGGTTCCTAGAGGACCTTGGGGAGGAAAGACGGGTAATTGTGTTCTTTTACTTTTACATTACGTTATGTACTTACTTGTGATATAATGTCATGCTTGCAAAAGGGTTTTCATAAGTTGAACCGAAAAATGAGTTTCAAAACTTATTTCTCGTTCCCTCTCGCTGAGTTCATAAGGACTCACCCTCTTTTATCATCTCAGGTGAAGAAGACCAGGAACAGGTACCCAAGGACAACGTGCCTATTAACGATTCCTTGGAATGATTGCTTGCCCTACGTGCCTTACATGACTATGGACATTTTGTGAACGATATGTTGCTTGAAGACTATTTCATTTCTTATGTTTCTTGTTATTGTGTTGTAAATGACCCCCGTTGTAATTTGGGGTCTAATTTTGGCTTGTACTGATCATAACTAGATAGTCACCACTATGGTCGTTCTTGCTATCGCTATTGACCAGTATCTATCATAGGATTATGAAGTATCAGGTAAAGATTAAGTAAAATGAATCTATCCAATCTTAAGCAGGTACTCATTGTTAAGCTAAGATCAACAGGTACTTTTGTAACAAGGGTTAACAAACAAACGAGACATAGTATCATGCTAGGTTGTCAATCAAACGAGACTTCGAGATAACTAGTAGGCGTTTCGATTGGTGATAAATAGTAATCTTAGCTAGAAATAAAATTAAGATTGAAAATTTTGAGGCGTTTAGAGAATTAGGTCAAACTAAAGAGCCCAATTACAGCCGTTATGCTGCCGGATTTCTAGAAAATTTGTGGAGTTTAGGCTAAAACGTTAAGTGTTAAACTCTCATGAACGATTAAGTACGTGATATGATTTGAATGTTTAGATCACTCCCTAGTCTAACCTCCATAGGTCGGGTTGGGGCGTGACAAGACAACTTCACTTCACGTAGAGGCTGGGCCCTCAAACCGAGGGCGTGGGGCTTGTGACTAGGTATCCGTCGCTCCGGTGCCCATAACTTTTGATCCGTAAGGAGTTACGTGGCACACAACATACCGTTGGAAAGCTCTCCGAGAGATCTACGATAGAGGCACCGAGCCTCCTTGGCTGCACCTTTTTTCGAAGCCCAAAATTGAACATTTTCATCATTTTCGGGAAACTTTTCTTCTTTTGCGCTGTTTTTTCGTCCAGGATCGTACGTCGTGAGCCGTGAAAAGGACAACAACCTAATCTATCACATTTCTATTACCGAATCTCACGGTACCTTGGGCAAGACAACTTCATTTCACGTAGAGGATGGGCCCGCAAACAGAGGGCATGGGGCTTGTGACCAGGTATCCGTCGCCCCGGTGCCCATAACTTTTGATCCATAAGGAGTTATGCGGCGCACAGCATACCATTGGAAAGCTCTCTGAGATCTTTGCGACGGGGGTAAGATTTTGGGCTTTCAAAATAGGCACAACCTAGCAGGCTTGCTACCCCCATCGTAGAGCTTTGGGAGAGCTTTTCAACGGTATGCTGTGCGCCGCGTAACTCCTTACAGATCCAAAGTTATGGGCACCGGAGCGACGAATACCTGGTCACAAGCCCCACGCCCTCTGTTTGCGGGCCCAGCCTCTACGTCAAGTGAAGTTGTCTTACCCAAGGTGCCGTGGGATTCGGTAATAGAAATGTGATGGATTAGGTTTTCGTCCTTCTCGCGGCTCATGACGTACGATCGGGGATAGACAAAACAGAGCAAAGAAAGAAAAGTGTCCCGAAACTGATGAAAACGTTCGATTTTGGACTCCGAAAATAGTGGCAACCAAGCAAGCTTGGTGCCCTTGTCGTAAAGCTCTAGGAGAGCTTTCCAACGGTTTGCTGCGCGACGCATAACTCCTTACGGATCAAAAGTTATAGAAACCGGAGCGACGGATACCTGGTCACAAGCCCCACGCCCTCTATTTGCAGTCCCAGCCTCTACATGAAGTGAAGTTGTCTTGCCCAAAGTGCCGTGTGATTCGGTAATAGAAATGTGATGGATTAGGTTGTCGTCCTTTTCGCGGCTCAATCCGTATAATCCGGGATGAAAAAACAGCACAAAAAAAGAAAAATGTCCCAAAACTTATGAAAATGTTCGATTTTGGGCTCTGAAAATAGCCGCAACCGAGCAGGCTAGGTGCCTCTAGCGTAGAGCTCTCAGAGTGCTTTCCAACGTTATGCTGTGTACCGCGTAACTCCTTACGGATCAAAATTTATGGGCACTGGAGCGACGGATACTAAACACAAGCCCTACGCCCTCGGTTTGCGGGCCCAGCCTCTACGTGAAGTGAAGTTTTCTTTCCCAAGGTGCCAAGTGAATCGCTAATAGAAATGTGATGGATTAGGTTGTCATCCTTTTCACGGCTCATGACGTACGATCCGGGACGGAAAAACAGCGCAAAAGAAGAAAAGTGTCTCGAAATTGATGAAAACGTTTGATTTTGTGTTTTGAAAACAGGCGCAGCCGAGCAGGCTAGGTGCCCCCATCGTATAGCTCTCAGAGTGCTTTCCAACGGTATGCTATGCACTGCGTAACGCTTTACGGATCAAAAGTTATGGGCACCGGAGCGACGGATACATGTTCACAAGCCCCACGCCCTCTATTTGTGGTCCCAGCCTCTACGTAAAGTGAAGTTGTCTTGCCCAAAGTGTCGTGTGAATCGCTAATAAAAATGTGGTGGATTAGGTTGTCGTCCTTTTCGTGGCTCACGACGTACGATCTGGGACGGAAACACAGCGCAAAAGAAGAAAAGTGTTCCGAAACAGATGAAAACGTTGGATTTTTTACTCCAAAAATAGGTGCAGCAGAGCAGGCTAGGTGTCCCCGTCGTAGAGCTCTCCGAGAGCTTTCCAACAGTATGTTGTGCGCCTCGTAACTCCCTACGGATCAAAAGTTATAGGCACCAGAGCGACGGATACCTGGTCACAAGCCCCACGCCCTCTGTTTGCGGGCCCAGCCTCGACATGAAGTGAAGTTTTCTTGCCCAAGGTGCCGTGTGAATCGCTAATAGAAATGTGATGGATTAGGTTGTCGGGCTTTTCGCGGCTCACGACGTACGATCTGGGACGGAAAAATAGCGCAAAAGAAGAAAAGTGTCCCGAAACTGATAAAAACGTTCGATTTTGTGCTCCAAAAATAGGCGCAGCTAAGCAACTTGCTGCCTCCGTCGTAGAGCTCCCAGAGAGCTTTTCAACGGTTTGCTGTGCACCGCGTAACTCCTTACAGATCAAAAGTTATGGGCGCAGGAGAGACGGATACCTAGTCACAAGCCCCACGTCCTCGGTTTCTGGGCCCATCCTCTACGTGAAGCGAAGTTGTCTTGCACAAGGTGCCATAAGATTCGGTAATAGAAATGTGATGGATTAGGTTGTCGTCCATTTCGCGGCTCACGACGCACTATCCGGGACGGAAAAACATCGCAAAAGAAGAAAAATGTTCCAAAACTGATGAAAATGATCAATTTTGGACTCTGGAAATAGGCACAGCCAAGCAGGCTTGGTACCCACGTCGTAGAGCTCTCGGAGAGCTTTTGAACGGTATTTAGTGCGCCGCATAACTCCTTATGGATCAAAAGTTATAGGCACTGGAGCGACGAACACTTGGTCATAAGCCCCACGCCCTCTGTTTGCGGTCCCAGCCTCTACGTGAAGTGAAGTTGTCTTGCCCAAGGTGCCATGGGATTTGATAATAGAAATGTGATGGATTAGGCTGTCGTCCTTTTTACGGCTCACGACGTACGATCCGGGATAGAAAAGCAGCACAAAAGAAGAAAAGTTTCCTGAAACTGATGAAAACATTCGATTTTGGACTCTGAAAATAGTGGCAACCGACCAGGCCTGGTACCCCCGTCGTAGAGCTCTTAGAGAGCTTTCTAACGGTATGTTGTGCGCCGCATAACTCCTTACGGATCCTAAGTTATGGGCACCGGAGCAACGGACACCTGGTAACAAGCCCCACGCCCTCTGTTTGTGGGCCCATCCTCCACGTTAAGTGAAGTTGTTTTGCCCAAGGTGCCATGTGATTCGGTAATAGAAATGTGATGGATTAGGTTATCGTCCTTTTCGCAGCTCACGACGTACGATCCGAGACAGAAAAACAGCGCAAATGAAGAAAAGTATCCCGAACCTAATGAAAACGTTCAATTTTGGACTCCAAAATAGTTGCAGCGTAGTAGGCTAGGTGCCCCCATTGTAGAGCTCTCAGAGAGATTTTCAACGGTATGTTGTGCGCCGCGTAACTCCTTACATATCCAAAGTTATAGGCACCAGAGCGACGGATACCTGGTTATAAGCCCCACGCCCTCTGTTTGCAGGCCCAGCCTCTACGTTAAGTGAAGTTGTCTTCCCTAAGGTGCCGTGTGATAAGGTAATAGAAATGTGACGGATTAGGTTGTCGTCCTTTTCGCGGCTCATGACGTACGATTCGAGACTGAAAAATAGCACAAAAGAAAAAAAGTAGCCCAATACTGATGAAAATGTTTAATTTTGTGCTCCGAAAATAGTCGCAGCCTCGTAGGCTTGCCGCACACATCGTAGAGCTCTCGAAGAGCTTTTCAACGGTATGTTGTGCGCCACGTAACTCCTTACGGATCAAAAGTTATGGGCACCCGAGCGACGGAGACCTGGTCACAAGCCCCATGCCCTCTGTTTGCGAGCTCAGCCTCCACGTGAAGTGAAGTTGTCCTGCCCAAGGTGCCGTGTTATTCGGTAATAGAAATGTGATGGATTAGGTTGTCGTCCTTTTCGCGGCTCACTACGTACCGTCCTGGACCGAAAAACAGCCCAAAAGAAAAAAAGTGCCCCAAAACTGATGAAAACGTTCAATTTTGGGCTCTGAAAATAGACGCAGTAGAGCAGGCTTAGTGCCAACGTCGTAGAGCTCTCGGAGAGCTATCCAATGGTATGTTGTGCGCCGCATAACTCCTTATGGCTCAAAAGTTATAGGCACTGGAGCGACGGATACCTGGTCACAAGCCCCACGCCCTTTGTTTGCGGGCCCAGCCTCTATGTGAAGTGAAGTTGTCTTACCCAAGGTGCCGTGGGATTCGGTAATAGAAATGTGATAAATTAGGTTGTCGTCCTTCTCGCGGCTCACGTTGTACGATTCGGTACAGAAAAACATCGCAAAAGAATAAAAGTGTCCCGAAACTAGTGAAAATGTTCGATTTTGGACTCTGAAAATAGTGGCAGCCGAGCAGGCTTAGTGCCCCTGTCGTAGAGCTCTTGGAGAGCTTTCTAACGGTATGCTGCGTAACTCCTTACGGATCAAAAGTTATGGGCACCAGAGCGACGAATAACTGGTCACAAGCCCTACGCCCTCTGTTTGCGGGCCCAGCCTCTACATGAAGTGCAGTTGCCTTGCCCAAGGTGTCCTGTGATTCTGTAATAGAAATGTGATGGATTAGGTTGTCTTCCTTTTCGCGGCTCACGACGTACGATCCGGGACAAAAAAATAGCGTAAAAGACGAAAAGTATCCCGAACCTAATGAAAACGTTCAATTTTGGACTCTGAAATAGTTTCAGCCGAGTAGGCTAGGTGCCCTGTCACGCCCCAACCCGGCCTATAAGGTTAGATTAGGGTGTGATCTAAACATTCCGGACATGTCATATACTTAACCGTTATGAAGATTTAACACTTATCGTTTAGTCTAAACTCCAAAGTTTTTCGGAAAACCGGCAACATAACGGCTGTAATTGGGCTCTTTGGTTTGGCCTAATTCTCTAAACGCCTCAAGTTTCTCTAATCTCAATTTCATTTCCAACTAGGATTACCATTTAACATCAATTGAAACGCCTATTGGTTATCTCGATGTCTCGTTTGATTTATAACCTAGCATGATACTATGTCTCGTTTGTTTGTTTATCCTCGTTACAAAAGTACCTGTTGATCTTAGCTTAATAGTGAGTACCTGTTTAAAATTGGATAAGTTCATTTACTTAGTCCTTAACTAATACGTCATAACCTATGATAGATACTAGCGGTAATAATAGCAAAAACGATCATAGTAGTGTCTAGCGTCAGTCTACTTAATATCAGTACAAACCAAAATTAGACCCCAAATTACAACGGGGGTCTTTTACATTACAAATAGCAAGCAACATAAAAGAAATAGTCTTCAGGTAGCATAGAGTTCACAAGTAACCACAATCACGCAAAGCACACAAGACAGGCAATCACTCCAAGGATTCATCGTTAGGCACACCGTCCTCGGGTACCTGTTCTGGATCTTCTTCACCTGAGATGATAAAAGAGGGTGAGTCCTTATGAACTCAGCGAGGGGGAACGAGAAATAGATTTTGAAACTCATTTTCTGATTCAACTTATGAAATCCTTTTGCAAGCATGAATATAACAATAATATAAGTACAGGAACAGAAATACCAGTCTTTCCTCCCCAAGGTTCTCTAGGAACCAAGCGAGAGTACTTATACAAAGAGTAAAAAGGATACAGTGAGCTTTTGCTCTCAGATTAGTTCCAGGATCAGTTGTTGCGGCCGACTTCAAATCATCCCCCAAACACGCCAGGTGGGTGTACTCCGAATGTACCCCGAAATCCTACGACCCAACTCTCCGAGGAAGTCTAGCCCCCAAGCGAGAGAGAGAATGGGACCATGGTAGTCACGGGTACACCGGCAAGCCCGATGCCACCCGGTGTGCGTGATCGCTACTATGCCGACAAGAAAGGTTGCAACCTTGTATGCAGTGCACATTTATGACATTAACATATCACATTAGGAGGACAACAAAGTAGGTTGCCTCCGGACAGTCATAAGATTGCACATTGACAAGTAAACAGGCGAGGCACGAATGGACAAGTAGTTTCACTTGAAAAGCATATGGAGTTATATGAACATCATGTATTGCACATAAATCAAGTCATATAACTCAATTCAAAGTCCACGTAATCAAATAATAATAAGATTATATAACATGCAACAACATCTACGTGGGCTCGGATGCAAGAAGCCTATTTGTCAACATGCAATGATCAAAATCACATTTAGGACTATAAGGGCATCTACGGGCAGCCTACTAAGCACATAATTCCACACAATACCCAAATGATCAACACTTAGCAGGACTACTTAGTCATTAGGGTTTCCATTTCGTACATATCCGTTCAATTTAAGCCCCAAACCAATTCAAAATCAATCTCAAGCCATGCATCATTTAATTCAACATCCTCAAACATTCAAAACAGTCCACACAACATCCCAAAGCTACAAACCCAAGCATTTATTTCAACAAGAGAAGTTACAACAATTTTTCTAAGCATAACACTAAGTGAAGCCCTTACTGCAATAGGCTGTATTCTCACAATCATGAAGATAAGAAAAAAAATCTCCAATTCCAGTGAATAAGATGTCAAATTAAAGCTTAAGAAGTGAACGAAAATCAGAAACAAACCTTGCATCATTTGGAGTTCGGGATCATTAGTTATAGCCCAAATAGTGGGATAGCACAAAACTGTCCAGATTTGCACACATTTCAATAATTGACGTTTTTGAGGTCCTTAGGGTCCGTTTTAGCCTTAGTCCATTTCTGACAAAAATGTTCAGAACTGAAAAATATATCAGAAAACCAAATTTCATGCATTTTGGAAATCATTTACTAAGTCAAATCTGATTCGTTCTACAAGGATCTGCTAAAACCTTCTTCATTTTTCCAGATTTCGAGATTTGGACACATTTTAAAGATTTGCTATTTTGAGGACCTTAGAGTCAAAATTAGCTTCGGCCTATTTCTACGAAAAATGTTCAAAACTGGCAAAACTAGACATCTACCAATTTTAATGCATTTTAAACATCATTTGCCTAGCTAAACTTACCTCGAAACAAACTGGTCAGAGAGCTGTCAACAATCCGACTTCACCTATCATCACTTCCAAGTCAAGATCTTGCCATGCATGGTTGCAAAAGCTTATGAACGAACATATAACTCAAGTACAGAAGCAAAGACATACATTTATGAGCATGCATGTGGATTTTTGAAGGATTTTCAAAAGGTTTTAGCCCTCACCTTAGCAAATCAACAAGAAGATGCACAAAACTTTGATGAAGCACAATTTTCTTCTTCTTCCTTGCTTAGCCAAGACACCACCCGATTTCTCTCTATTTTTCCTAGCTTAGTGGACAAGCTCTTAGTACATGCATGTGGTTTTTTGAAGGATTTTCAAAAGGTTTTAGCCCTCACCTTAGCAAATCAACAAGAAGATGCACAAAACTTTGATGAAGCACAATTTTCTTCTTCTTCCTTGCTTAGCCAAGACACCACCCGATTTCTCTCTATTTTTCCTAGCTTAGTGGCCAAGCTCTTAGTACATGCATGTGGTTAGAACAAGAAGAAAAGAAATGGAAGCTTAGTAACTCACCTAGGGCCGAAATGAAGACTCAAAGGACATGCATGTGTGATTCTTGCATCCTAGCTAGCTTGGTTGAGTTCCTTTGCTTGTTGTTTGTCTTGATGCACCATAGGATGATGAAGATGAGCTAAGGGATGAAGAAACTCAGCCCAAAACCGAGATTGAGAGAGAAGAATGAGAGGGAGAGAGAGAAATGTGAGGAGAGTGAGAGAAATGAAAAAAAAATGATAGCTTTTGCAAAAGATGAAGCATGGGTCGGCCTTGGGCTTCTACAAGTCTGAATTTTTGTCATCTTTGAGCATTTTTGAAATGTTTTAGCATGCCTTGGGTGTGTTGAACGAGAAAGGGTGCTTGGGGTAGGGTGTATGGGTTTATTTTATGCCTAGTGTCTTGTGTGTGTGTCATAGTTTGTCTAGGACTAATTTTTTTTATGCATTTGTGTCATAGAATTGTCATAGGAATGTTGAGAATTTAGGGAATTTAGGTAGAATAAAATATAGGAATATTTGTTGATGAGTTGAATTATGAATAGAATAATAGATAGTGGGAAATCTAGGAATAGTTTAGTATTATTTTATTGTTAGTGGGTTTTGTAGAGATTTGAATTAGGAATATAATATTGGTTAGTAGATTGTGTAGGATTATTTTAGTGTCTAGTGTTTTGTGTAGGATTCTTTCTTGATTAACGTGGTGGCACGGATTCATAGTTCTAGGGCACGAATTACGAGGTAGACACGAACTTCAAGACTAATGCACGTACTTAAAGACTAATGCACGCAATCCTAGGTGAATGCACGTAAACCAATGCAAGGCACGTAATTCAATGCAATGCACGCAAATCAAGGCATGACTCTATATCTAGGTTAAGGTGCGCAGTTCTAGATTAGGGTACACAAAATGAGGTATCACACGTAAATCGAGGTGAGGGCACGTATATCTAGGTATCGCACGTCAGTCGGGGATTAAGGTACACTATTCTAGGTCAAGGCACGTATGACAAGGTATGCACGAAAACCAAGACATGACACGTAATCCAAGGTTGGTCATATAATTAGGGGTCTATGGCACGCAAATCGAGGTATGACACGTTATTCAGGGTCGGGCCTCACATCCTCCCCTCCTTAAAAGAATTTCGTCCCGAAATTCATTCTTGCCTATTGAGGTCATTTAGATGGATTTTGACTATTGTTATTCTTCCTACTCCTATTCGTCCCGTGTTTGGTGATCTCTCACCACAACCAATTCCCTTCCTATGTTTCTCCAATCATTTAGTTCGGTGTGACCTCTACATTTACAGTTCTTTCCTTTGAACGACTCTATTCTTCATTTGATCTTAAGGTCAAGTTTATTAACTAAGGTTAGAATCTCCATACATAGTCGTCAAGGCTGCATCGGTATTCAGACTATATAACTATAACTCCAAAATCATGACTCATGTTGTATCAATCTCGCATTCATACCTCAAAAGGAATATCACAATAATTCTATGACCCTAGGGTGACATATGCTAATTTCAAGATGATAGGTCTATATCCGATTTACATATCCTATCTACTAGCTTCAAAATTGTTAACACGTAGGATATACACATGTTATGGATTATTTTCACGATACGACCCTATTTTCAGGAAGAACTCACCAAACAAACTAATCCATCTCAAACCATCATCTATCGATAGTATCATAGTCCTTATCTTGTAGGTACATTGGATTAACAAATCTTCTAATGACTAGTCTCCCGATTACAGGCTCCTATTCCCTAACATTCTTTCCCAGTTTCGTTAACCTTTACGTTCGTAATCAAGAAGAAAGGCCGTTGAGATTCATAAAACTCAAACTCCAAGGTTTATTAAGTACTACCAACAAATTGCCATTGAAATTGCATGGGTAAACTAATCATGTGGCACTAGTTCAACTTTTCAAGTAAGCTTCATCAGCTTGTAATCCACAATTTATTTCCTTATTCAAATCTCTAATTTCAAGTCATAAGGCTTCAGAATTTTCTTTTAATCTTATCCAAAACTCCTAAGGCGAATAGTTTCAACCTCAAATAAATTCCACTCATCTCAATCCAAGGTTACCTCATATTCAAGAAGACAATGGTCCTACTCACTTAGCAACCTAGTCATTTCTTCGAACACTTAATGCCCGCCAATATATCTTCAACATTAATGTTACTAAGCTAGGTTCATAGCCATGTAAGTGAGATCAATTCTCTACTAGGTTACTGGTCCTACAACAACAATTTTAGGACTATAAATGGGTAGCGAAATGATCTAGCTCATAAGATACTTACCATACTAATCCAAGTAGCTTGTTACACAAAATAACTTCAAGGTCGTGTCAACATAAGAATTACAACCACAATATAATCTAATAGAACTTCAAAAGTAGTCAACGACTCATTTAACTATCACTACAAGATCTGCCCTCCATTTAACGACCACGATTCGAAGTCTACCAACGGCTAGTTTTTAGACATGAAACGGTACACATAATACGGTTGTTTAACAACAGTCTCTTGGGTTATCATGACTTTAATTCATCTCTATCTTAACTATATGGAATCTTACTCTCTTCATTTACATGTTCAACTAGCTAAAAGCATCAAGTCTTAATGACCTTAGGTCCTAGGGTTCACCATGAATCATCATGCATACTCAATATTAGCTATTTAGGATTACTAATCATATCCTAACGACTTTACTTTGCAACCAGATGCTTTAATTTCATTTCCATGGTTTATATACTAGGTCCATCGGTCTTATTTCGCATAATCACAACTAAATCTGAGGGGCAACAATTTGATACCATGATTCTTAATATCACCAATATCCAACTTAGGACCTTAGCAACATTAGTCATCTAATACATAATTCAATACCTTACACTTCCATTCGACCTAACATTTAGGTGTAGTCTTCCGAACACGAGTTCTAGTTACGCGAATTCCTCGATTCCAACGTCCCCATATCTTGTTATACTAAAGATTCATCAACCTTGTTAAACTTAGTCTCCAGAGTTGCCCACATGTCTTGAGGTTATCCATTGTTAAGTTACTTAAACATACTATTCACGCCTTAATAATCTAACCCCTATCGTCAATTTCCACGAGTTTATCTCTTAATTTCTAGGTCACAATCTTACCATTGAGTGAACTTGAAACTCGCTAGTATACACCATATTAGATTCATCAATGCTTAATTCTAATCAAGTAAGGATTCAATCGTACGAGTATTTTACTAACTTCTTAGATAGCCTATCAAGCCAATTTTAAGATATGAGAAATGGATTCAAAGAAACCTCCAAGTCAACTTCCACTATCAGAACATGAGAATATATACTATTCTACATATTTAATAGTATCTCCTTATATCTAAGGAAGTATCATGTCTTTAACCTTTATACTTGAACCACAATGAGAAGAACGGTTTAATGGAATCAAAACTTCATAGTCATAAAATCGATAACTTAATCATAGGTATGAGTATTCCAAAGATAAGGGGATAACTTTACCTCAACATTTATACATGTGATGCGCATTTTATATATGCATATCCAATAATACATACGATCCATCGAGTACCTATGAAGATGTGAGAAATCTTTAACCGAGCCTTTTCGTTCGTCCTGCACAAATTCACTTCCCTGCAAGTCCTAATCCTAACTATCTATGTGTATAAACAGTCATTCACTGTTATATAACATGCATATGTATCAAGGAAGGAGTATAAAAGCATGCATGCATTATTAAGGTCACTAGCGTGTCGGTGTGCATGACACATAATACATATGGTCCTCAAAAGCACATAATATTCAATGCTCAAAGCAATTAAAGCACATTACCGCACATGAAGACATATAAACAAGATAGCATAATTACCTTAGGGCTCTACCCACGGTCCAAGAGTTAAACCCGGCTTAAGCAATCTAATCTCTGATACCATTCTTGTATCAAGGTGTCATGCCCCAACCCGGCCTATAAGGTTAGACTAGGGTGTGATCTAAACGTTCAGGACATGTCACATACTTAACCGTTTATGAAGATTTAACACTTATCATTTTAGTCTAAACTCCAAAGTTTTTCGGAAAATCGGGAGCATAACGGCTGTAATTGGGCTCTTTGGTTTGACCTAATTCTCTAAACGCCTCAAATTTCTCTAATCTCAATTTCATTTCCAACTAGGATTACCATTTAACATCTATTGAAACGCCTATTGGTTATCTCGATGTCTCGTTTGATTTATAACCTAGCATGATACTATGTCTCGTTTGTTTGTTTATCCTCGTTACAAAAGTACCTGTTGATCTTAGCTTAATAGCGAGTACCATTTTAAGATTGGATAAGTTCATTTACTTAGTCCTTAACTAATACGTCATAACCTATGATAGATACTAGCGGTAATAATAGCAAAAACGATCATAGTAGTGTCTAGCGTCAGTCTACTTAATATTAGTACAAACAAAAATTAGACCCCAAATTACAACAGGGGTCTTTTACATTACAAATAGCAAACAACATAAAAGAAATAGTCTCCAGGTAGCATAGAGTTCACAAGTAGCCACAATCACGCAAAGCACACAAGACAGGCAATCACTCTAAGGATTCATCGTTAGGCACACCGTCCTCGGGTACCTGTTCTGGATCTTCTTCACCTAAGATGATAAAAGAGGGTGAGTCCTTATGAACTCAGCGATGGGGAACGAGAAATAGGTTTTGAAACTCATTTTTCGGATCAACTTATGAAATCCTTTTTGCAAGCATGAATATAACAATAATACAAGTATAGGAACAGAAATACCAGTCTTTCCTCCCCGAGGTTCTCTAGGAACCAAGCGAGAGTACTTGTACACATAGTAAAAAGGATACAGTGAGCTTTTGCTCTCAGATCAGTTCCAGAATCAGTTGTTGCGGCTGACTTCAAATCATACCCTTAACACGCCAGGTGGGTGTACTCCGGATGTACCTCAAAATCCTACGACCCAACTCTCTGAGGAAGTCTAGCCCCCAAGCGAGAGAGGGAATGGGACCATGGTAGTCACGAGTGCACCGGCAAGCCCGATGCCGCCCGGTGTGCGTGATCGCTACCATGCCGACAAGAAAGGTTGCAACCTTGTATGCAGTGCACATTTATGACATTAACATATCACATTAGGAGGACAACAAAGTAGGTTACCTCCGGACAGTCATAAGTTTGCACATTGACAAGTAAACAGGCAAGGCACGAATGGACAAGTAGTTTAACTTGAAAAGCATATGGAGTTATATGAACATTAAATGGATAGCCATGTATCGCACATAAATCAAGTCATATAACTCAATTCAAAGTCCACGTAATCAAATAATAATAAGATTATATAACATGCAACAACATCTACGTGGGTTCGGATACAAGAAAGCCTATTTGTCAACATGCAATGATCAAAATCACATTTAGGACTATAAGGGCATCTACGGGCAGCCTACTAAGCACATAATTCCACACAATACCCAAATGATCAACACTTAGCAAGACTACTTAGTCATCAGGGTTTCCATTTCGTGCATATCTGTGCAATTTAAGCCCCAAACCAATTCAAAATCAATCTCAAGCCATGCATCATTTAATTCAACATCCTCAAACATTCAAAATAGTCCACAAAACATCCCAAAGGTACAATCCGAAGCATTTATTTCAACAAGAGAAGTTACAACAATTTTTCTAAGCATAACACTAAGTGAAACCCTTACTGCAATAGGCTGTATTATCACAATCATTAAGATAAGCAAACAATCTCCAATTCCAGAGAATAAGATGTCAAATTAAAGCTTAAGAAGTGAACTAAAATCAGAAACAAACCTTGCATCATTTGGAGTTCAGGATCATTAGTTATAGCCGAAACAGTGGGATAGCACAAAACTGTCCAGATTTGCACACATTTCGATAATTGACATTTTAGAGGTCCTTAGGGTCAGTTTTAGCCTTAGTTCATTTCTGACAAAAATGTCCATAACTGAAACATATAGCAGTACACCAAATGTCATGCATTTTGGACATCATTTACTAAGTCAAATCTGGTTCGTTCTTCAAGGTCAGTGCATCTCCTAAACCTGCTTCATTTTTCCAGATTTCCAGATTTGGACACATTTTAAAGATTTGCTATTTTGAGGACCTTAGAGTCAAAATTAGCTTCGGTCTATTTCTGGGAAAAATGTTCAAAACTGGAAACAATAGTCACCTACCAATTTTCAAGCATTTTTAACATCATTTTCCTTGCTAAACTTACCTCGAAACAAATTTGTCAGAGAGCTGTCAACAATCCGACTTCACCTATCATCACTTCCAAGCCTAGATCTTGCCATGCATGGTTGCAAAAGCTTATGAACGAACATATAACTCAAGTACAGAAGCAAAGACATACATTTATGAGCATGCATGTGGATTTTTGAAGGATTTTCAAAAGGTTTTAGCCCTCACCTTAGCAAATCAACAAGAAGATGCACAAAACTTTGATGAAGCACAATTTTCTTCTTCTTCCTTGCTTAGCCAAGACACCACCCGATTTCTCTCTATTTTTCCTAGCTTAGTGGCCAAGCTCTTAGTACATGCATGTGGTTTTTTGAAGGATTTTCAAAAGGTTTTAGCCCTCACCTTAGCAAATCAACAAGAAGATGCACAAAACTTTGATGAAGCACAATTTTCTTCTTCTTCCTTACTTAGCCAAGACACCACCCGGTTGCTGTCTATTTTTCCTAGCTTAGTGGCCAAGCTCTTAGTACATGCATGTGGTTAGAACAAGAAGAAAAGAAATGGAAGCTTAGTAACTCACCTAGGGCCGAAATGAAGACTCAAAGGACATGCATGTGTGATTCTTGCATACTAGCTAGCTTGGTTGAGTTCTTTTGCTTGTTGTTTGTCTTGATGCACCATAGGATGATGAAGATGAGCAAAGGGATGAAGAAACTCAGCCCAAAACCGAGATTGAGAGAGAAGAATGAGAGGGAGAGAGAGAAATGTGAGGAGAGTGAGAGAAATGAAAAAAATGATAGCTTTTGCAAAAGATGAAGCATGGGTCGGCCTTGGGCTTCTACAAGTCTGAATTTTTGTCATCTTTGAGCATTTTTGAAATGTTTTAGCATGCCTTGGGTGTGTTGAACGAGAAAGGGTGCTTGGGGTAGGGTGTATGGGTTTATTTTATGCCTAGTGTCTTGTGTGTGTGTCATAGTTTGTCTAAGACTAATTTTTTTATGCATTTGTGTCATTAGAATTGTCATAGGAATGTTGGGAATTTAGGGAATCTAGGTAGAATAAAATATTAGAATGTTTGTAGATGAGTTGAATTATGAATAGAATAATAGATAGCGGGAAATGTAGGAATAGTTTAGTATTATTTTATTGTTAGTGGAGTTTGTAGAGAATTTCAATTAGGAATATAATATTGGTTAGTGGATTGTGTAGGATTATTTTAGTGTCTAGTGCTTTGTGTAGGATTCTTTCTTGATTAACGTGGTGGCACGGATTCCTAGGTCTAGGGCACAAATTACGAGGTAGACACGAACTTCAAGACTAATGCACGTACTTCAAGACTAGTACACGCAATCCTAGGTGAATGCACGTAAACCAATACAAGGCACGTAATTCAATGCAATGCACACAAATCAAGGCACGACTCTATATCTAGGTTAAGGTACGCAGTTCAAGGTTGGGGCACACGAAATGAGGTAACGCACGTACATTGAGGTTAGGGCACGTATATCTAGGTATCGCACGTCAATCGAGGATTAAGGCACACTATTTTAGGTCAAGGCACGTATGACAAGGTATGCACGAAAACCAAAACAGGACACGTAATCCAAGGTCGGTCATATAATTAAGGATCTATGACACACAAATCAAGGTATGACACGTTATTCGGGGTCGGGCCTCACATGCCCCCGTCGTAGAGCTCTCAGAGAGCTTTCCAACGGAATGCTATACGCAGCATAACTCCTTAAGGATCAAAAGTTATGGTCACCGGAGCGACGGATACCAGGTCATAAGCCCCACGCCCTATGTTTGTAGACCTGGCCTCTACGTGAAGCGAAGTTGTCTTGCCCAAGGTGCCGTGTAATTTAGTAATAGAACTGTGATGGATTAGGTTGTCGTCCTTTTTGCGGCTCACGACGTACGATCCGGGACGGAAAATAACGCAAAAGAAGAAAAGTGTCCCGAAATTGATGAAAACGTTCAATTTTGTGCTCTGAAAATAAGCACATCCTGGCAGGCTTGCTGCCTCCATAGTAGATCTCTTGGAGAGCTTTCCAACGGTATGCTATGCGCCGCATAACTCTTTACGGATCAAAAGTTATGGGCACCGGAGCGACAGATACCTGGTCACAAGCCCCACGCCCTCTGTTTCCAAGCCCAGCCTCTACGTGAAGTGAAGTTGTCCTACCCAAGGTGCCGTGTTATTCGGTAATAGAAATGTGATGGATTAGGTTGTCGTCCTTTTCGCGGCTCACAATGTACGATCCAGGAGAGAAAAACAGCGCAAAAGAAGAAAAGTATCCCGAAACTGATGAATACGTTCGATTTTGGGTTCTGAAAATAGGCGCAGCCGAGTAGGCTTGGTGACCACGTCCTAGAGCTCTCGGAGAGCTTTCCAACGGTATGCAGTGCGCCGCATAACTCCTTATGGATCAAAAGTTATAGGCACCGGAGCGACAGATACCTGGTCACAAGCCCCACGCCCTCTGTTTGCGGTCCCAGCCTCTACGTGAAGTGAAGTTATCTTACCCAAGGTGCCGTGGGATTCGGTAATAGAAATGTGATGGATTAGGTTGTCGTCCTTTTCGCGGCTCACGATGTACGATCTGTGACAGAAAAACAGCGCAAAAGAAGTAAAGTGTCTCGAAACTGAGGAAAATGTTCGATTTTGGACTCCGAAAATAGTGGCAGCCAAGCAGTCTTGGTACCCACGTCATAGAGCTCTCGGAGAGCTTTCCAATGGTATTCTGTGCGCCGCGTAACTCCTTACGGATCAAAAGTTATGGGCACCAGAGCGACGGATACCTGGTCACAAGCCCCACACCCTCTATTTGCAAGCCCAGCCTCTACGTGAAGTGAAGTTGTCCTGTACAAGGTGCTGTGTTATTCGGTAATAGAAATGTGATGGATTAGGTTGTCGTCCTTTTCGCGGCTCACAACGTACGATCCAGGACGGAAAAGCAGCGCAAAAGAAGAAAAGTGTACCGAAACTGAAGAACACGTTCGATTTTGAGTTCTGAAAATAGGCGCAGCTGAGCAGGCTTGGTGACCACATCGTTGATCTCTCGGAGAACTTTCCAACGGTATGGAGTGCGCCGCATAACTCCTTATGGATCAAAAGTTATAGGCACCGGAGCGACGGATACCTTTTCACAAGCCCCACGCCCTCTGTTTGCAGGCCCAGCCTCTACGTGAAGTGAAGTTATCTTACCCAAGGTGCCGTGGGATTCGATAATAGAAATGTGATGGATTAGGTTGTTATCCTTTTCACGGCTCACGACGTACGATCCGGGACAGAAAAACAGCGCAAAAGAAGAAAAGTATCCCGACCCTGATGAAAACGTTTGATTTTGGACTCCGAAAATAGTAGCATCCAAGCAGGCTAGGTGCCCCCATCGTAGAGCTCTCAGAGAGATTTCCAAAGATATGTTGTGCGCCGAGTAACTCCTTATGGATCTAAAGTTATTGGCACCAGAGCGACGGATACCTGGTCACAAGCCCTACGCCCTGTGGTTGAGGGCCCAGCCTCTACGTGAAGTGAAGTTGTCTTGCCCAAGGTGACGTGGGATTCGGTAATAAAAATGTGATGGATTAGGCTGTCGTTCTTTTCGCAGCTCACGACGTACGATCCGGGATGAAAAAACAGCGTAAAAGAAGAAATGTATCCCAAAACTTATGAAAATGTTCGATTTTGGGCACCAAAAGAAGGTGCAGCCGAGCAGGCTAGGTGCTCCCATCGTAGAGCTCTTAGAGTGCTTTCCAATAGTATGTTGTGCACTGCGTCACTCTTTATTGATCAAAAGTTATGGGCACCAGAGCGACGGATACTTGGTCACAAGCCACACGCCCCCTGTTTGCGGGTCCCGCCTCTACGTGAAGTGAAGTTGTCTTGCCCAAGGAGGCCTGGGATTCAGAAATAGAAATGTGATGGATTAGGTTGTCATCCTATTCGCGGCTCACGACGTACGATCCGTGACAGAAAAACAGCACAAAAGAAGAAAAGTGTCCCAAAACTGATGAAAACGTTCGATTTTGGACTCCAAAAATAGTGGCAGCTGAGCAGGCTTGGTGCCCCCGTTGTAGAGCTCTCGGAGAGCTTTCCAACGGTATGCTGTACGCTGCGTAACTCCTTACGGATCCAAAGTTATGGGCACCGAAGCGACGGATAACTGGTCACAAGCCCCACGCCTTCTGTTTGCGGGCCCAACCTCTACGTTAAGTGAAGTTGTCTGGCCCAAGGTACCATGTGATTCGGTAATAGAAAAGTGATGGATTAGGTTGTCGTCCTTTTCGTAGCTCACGACGTACGATCCGGGACAAAAAAATAGCACAAATGAAGAAAAGTGTCCCGAAACTGTTGAAAATGTTCAATTTTGGACTCTGAAAATTGTGGCAGCCAAGCAGGCTAGTTGCCCCCATCGTAGAGCTCTCAGAGAGGTTTCCAACGATATGCTGTGCGCCGTGTAACTCCTTACGGATCAAAAGTGATGGACACCGGAGCGACGGATACCTAGTAATAGGCCCCACGCCCTCTGTTTGCGGGCCCAGCCTCTACGTGAAGTGAAGTTGTCTTGCCAAGGTGCCGTATGATTTAGTAATAGAAATGTGGTGGATTAGGTTATCGTCTTTTTTGCTGCTCACGACGTACGATCTGTGACAGAAAAACAGCGCAAAGAAAGAAAAGTATCCTGAAACTGATGAAAACGTTCGATTTTGTGCTCCAAAAATAGGCACAGCGGAGCAGGCATGGTGCCACTGTCGTACAACTCTCAGAGAGCTTTCTAACGGTATGCTGTGCGCCGCGTAACTCCTTACAGATCCAAAGTTATGGGCACCGGAGCGACGGATACCTAGTCACAAGCCCCACGCCCTCTATTTGCGGGCCCAGCCTGTACGTTAAGTGAAGTTGTCTTGCCCAAGGTGCCGTGGGATTCGGTAATAGAAATGTGATGGATTAGGTTGTCGTCCTTTTCACGGCTCATGACGTACGATACGGGACAGAAAAACAACTCAAAAGAAGAAAAGTGTACCAAAACTGGTGAAAACATTCAATTTTGGACTCCAAAAATAGTGGTAACCGAGCAGGCTGGGTGCCCCTATTGATGAGCTCTCGAAGAGCTTTCCAACGGTATGCTATGCGCCGCGTAACTCCTTACGGATCAAAAGTTATAGGCACCGGAGCGACAGATACCTGGTCACAGGCCCCACGCCCTCTGTTTGCGGGACCAGCCTCTACGTGAAGTGAAGTTGTCTTGCCCAAGCTGCCGTAGGATTCGGTAATAGAAATGTGATGAATTAGGTTGTCGTCCTTTTCGCGGCTCACGACGTACGATTCGGGATGAAAAAATATCTCAAAAGAAGAAAAGTATCCCAAAACTTATGAAAATGTTCGATTTTGGGGTCCAAAAACACGTGCAACCGAGTAGGCTAGGTACCCCCATCGTAGAGCTCTCAGAGTGCTTTCCAATGGTATGTTGTGAGCCGCATAACTTCTTACGGAGCAAATGTTATGGGGACCGGAGTGACGGCTACCTGGTCACATGCCCCACGCGCTCTGTTTACGCGCCCAGCCTCTACGTGAAGTGAAGTTGTCTTGCCTAAGGTGCCGAGTAATTCAGTAATAGAAATGTGATAAATTAGGTTGTCGTCCTTTTTGCGGCTCACGACGTACGATCCGGGACGGAAAAACAGCGTAAAAGAAGAAAAGTATCCCAAAACTTATGAAAATGTTCAATTTTGGGCTTCAAAAACAGGTGCAGCCTAGCAGGCTAAGTGCCCCCATCGTAGGGCTCTCAGAGTGCTTTCCAACGGTATGCTGTGCACCGCGTAACTCCTTACTGATCAAAAGTTATGGGCATCGGAGCGACGGTCACAAGCCCCACGCCCTCTGTTTGCGGGCCCAGCCTCTACGTGAAGTGAAGTTGTGAGGCCCAACCCCGAATAACGTGTCATACCTCGATTTGCATGCCATAGACCCAGAATTATATGACCGACCTTGGATTATGTGCCCTATCTTGGTTTTCGTGCATGCCTCGTCATACGTGCCTTGACCTAGAATAGTGTGCCCTAATCCCCGACTGACGTGCGATACCTAGATATACGTGTCCTGACCTCAATGTACGTGTGTTACCTCGTTTCTTGTACCCCAACCTTGAACTGCGTACCTTAACCTTGATATAGAGTCATGCCTTGATTTGCATGCATTGCATTGGTTTACGTGCATTCACCTAGGATTGTGTGCATTAGTCTTGAAGTACGTGCATTAGTCTTGAAGTACGTGCCTTAGTCTTGAAGTTCGTGTCTTACCTTGTAGTTTGTGTCTACCTCGTAATTCGTGCCATAGACCTAGGAATCCGTGCCACCACGTTAATCAAGAAAGAATCCTACACAAAGCACTAGACACTAAAATAATCCTACACAATCCACTAACCAATATTATATTCCTAATTCAAATTCTCTACAAACTCCACTAACAATAAACAATTTTAACTACAGAAACACCTAAACATTCTTTATTCTTTATTCTCACCCAAAACCAATGCACCTCAAATTCCACCCTTATTATAATCTATAATGTATTAAATAGAATCTGAAATTTCAGAAATTGCAAGCCCTTGGCCGACCATAACAAGGTAATAGGACCAAAGTTTGAACAAATTATTTAAACTATGCATGCCTAGACATTATATGACACACACACAAGACACTAAGCATAAAATAATCCCATACACCCTACCCCAAGCACCCTTTCTCGGCCAACTCACCCAAGGCATGCTAAAACAATTCAAAAATGCTCAAAGATGACAAAATTTCAGATTGGCAAGGCCCTAAGGCCAACACACACACACAACTCATCAAAGCATCAATTTTCTCTCAAAAAAACTCTCCCTTCTCTCTCATTTTCGACCATGGCATCTCTTGACCTTCCAAGAACTCAAGCTCACTCTCAAGATCTCTCTCAAGCTCAGCCATAGCAGCCCAAGCAAGCAAGAAGCAAGGAAGATGCCCTTTGTGCATTTTGAAGAGCATTTGAGCATCCTCATCTATTGTCTTGCTAAGGTGAGGGCTAAAAGTCTTTTAAAAGCTTTCAAAAACCACATGCATGCCTTCATATGTCTATTTTTACCTCTGTACTTGTGGAATATGTGTGTACATGAGCTTTTGTAACCATGCATGGCAAGATATTTAGCTAGAATTTGAAGATAGGTGAAATCGCGAAAATGACAGATTTCTGACTTGTTAGAGCGAGGTTAATTTGACCATGTCAATGACGTTGAAAATGCATGAAAATTGGTAGGTTACTAATTTTTCTAGTTCTGAGTATTTTTCGTAGAAATAGACCAAGGCCAATTTTGATTCTAAGGTCTCCAAAATGGAAAAACATCGAAGGGTGTCTAAATCTGGAAAATCTGGGAAAATGGAGCAGGTTTTTGGCAGTTCATTGTCCTTGTAGAACGAACCAGTTTTGACTGAGTAAATGATATCTAAAATGCATGCAATTTGGTAGGTTGCTATATTTTGCAGTTCTGGACATTGTTTCCAGAAATATACTAAAGCCAATTCTATCCCTAAGACCCTCAAAATTAGAAACCATCGTAATGTGTCTAAAACTGGACAGTTTTGCGTAGTCTCACGGTTTTGGCCATAACTCCTAGGTCTGAACTCCAAATGAGGTGAGGTGTGTTTCTGAATTTAAATCCCTCCTTAAGATTTACTTTGACATTTCACTGGAATTGGAGATTCTTTTCTTGTCTAAATGATTGTGGGAAAACAGACCATTGCAGTGAGGTTTTGTTTAGTAATATGCTTTGAAAAATGTTGTAACTTCTCTTGTGGTAGTGAATGCTTGGGATTGTGGCACTTTGATGTTGTGTGGACTGTTTTGGATGCTTGAGGATGTTTTAATTAATCAACGCATGGCTTGGGTTTAATTACTTGTCAACTTGTGGCTTAATCGCACGTGTAAGCATGAATTGAAACCCTATTAACTATGAAATCTCACTAAGCGATGATCCTATGGTTATTGTGTTTTATTGTGTAATTAGTGGGCTGCCTAATAAATGTTAAGTATGTTTGAAATGGTTTAAGAATTGCTTATGGTGATTAGCAAGCGAACCAACCCCGAGCACGGCCTAGTAAACCCTAATGGCCCCGTAGGTTCCTGAGTCATAAACCGTCCTTTTGTGAATTATGAATGATATTGAGGAAGGTTAATAGGCTGCCCGTATATGTCCTTATAGCCCTAAATGTGATTCCCAATGATTACATGTTGATAAGGAGACTTTGCTTGCGCCCTGTCTAAAGTAAACATCGTTGCATGCTTGTATAATCTTATTTCTTGATTTCGTGAACCCCAAAATGAGCTATATGACTTGATTTACATGTGTTACATGGCTGCTCGTTTAATTTTCATATAACTCCATGTGTTTTACAAGTGAAATTACATGTCAAGCATGCCTTGTGTGTTTACTTGTCATCGTGCGATCTTATAACTGTTCGGAGGCAACCTACTTTGTTGTCCTCCTAATGTGATATGTTAAATGTTATAAATGTGTATTGTATACAAAGTTGCAACCTTTCATTGTGGCATGGTAGCGTTCACGCACGCCGGGCGGCATCGGGCTCGCCGGTGCTACCGTGACTACCATGGTCCAATTCCCTCTCTCGCATGGCATTCCACCCTCGAAGAGTTGGGTCGTAGGTTTTCGGGGTACATCCGAAGTACACCCAAATAGGAGCGATAAGTGGATTATTGAAGTTGGCCGTAACAATCGTATCAAAATTAATATTGAGAGAAATGCTCACCGTATCCTTGAAATGATTGGTAATTGTATCTGTTGCTCAATTTGATTCTTATACTTTGCGTACCTTATTACTTGTAATACGTGACATGTTTTCAAAAGGGGTTTTTCATAAGTTTAACTGGAAAAAGAATTTCAAAACGTATTTCTCGTTCCCCCTCGCAGTCACGCCCCAACCCGGCCTATAAGGTTAGACTAGGGTGTGATCTAAACGTTCAGGACATGTCACATACTTAACCGTTTATGAAGATTTAACACCTATCGTTTGTGTCTAGACTCCAAAGTTTTTCAGAAAACTGGCAGCATGACGGCTGTAATTGGACTCTTTGGTTTGGCCTTATTCTCTAAACGCCTCAAAATTTTCTAATCTCAAGTTTCAATTCCAACTAGGATTACTATTTAATATCAATTGAAATGCCTATTGGTTATCTTGATGTTTCGTTTGATTTATGACCTAGCATGATACTATGTCTCGTTTGTTTGTTTATCCTCGTTACAAAAGTACCTGTTGATCTTAGCTTAATAGCGAGAACCTGTTTAAGATTGGATAGGTTCATTTTCTTGGTCCTTAACTAATACGTCGTAACCTATGATAGATACTAGCGGTAATAATAGCAAAACGATCACAGTAGTGTCTAGTGTCTGTCTACCAATATCAGTACAAACCAAAATTAGACCCCAAATTACAACGGGGGTCTTTTATATTACAAATAACAAGCAACATAAAGGAAATAGTCTTCAAGTAGCATAAAGTTCACAAGTAGCCATAATCACGCAAAGCACACAAACAGGCAATCACTCCAAGGATTCATCGTTAGGCACACCATCCTCGGGTACCTGTTCTGGATCTTCTTCACCTGAGATGATAAAAGAGGGTGAGTCCTTATGAACTCAGCGAGGGGGAACGAGAAATAGGTTTTGAAACTCATTTTCCGGTTCAACTTATGAAATCCTTTTGCAAGCATGAATATAACAATAATATAAGTACAGGAATAGAAATACCGGTCTTTCTTCCCTGAGGTTCTCTAGGAACCAAGCGAGAGTACTTATACACATAGTAAAAAGGATACAGTGAGCTTTTGCTCTCAGATCAGTTCCAGAATCAGTTGTTGCGGCCGACTTCAAATCATCCCCCAAACACGCCAAGAGGGTGTACTCCGGATGTACCCCGAAATCCTACAACCCAACTCTCCGAGAAAGTCTAGCCCCCAAGCGAGAGAGGGAATGGGACCATGGTAGTCACGGGTGCACCGGCAAGCCCGATGCCGCCCGGTGTTCATGATCACTACCATGCTGGCAAGAAAGGTTGCAACCTTGTATGCAGTGCACATTTATGACATTACCATATCACGTTAGGAGCACAACAAAGTAGGTTGCCTCCAGACAGTCATAAGATTGCACATTGATAAGTAAACAGGCAGGGCATGATAAGACAAGTAATTTCACTTGAAAGGCATATAGAGTTATATGAACATTAAACGGGCAGCCATGTAACACATGTAAATCAAGCCATATAACTCATTTCGAAGTCCACGTAATCAAGTGATAGGATTATTCAACATGCGACAACATCTACGTGGGTTCGGATGCAAGAAAAGCCTATTTGTCAACATGCAATTATCAAAATTACATTTAAGGTTATAAGGGTTACTACGGGCAGCCTACTAAGCGTATAATTCCACACAATATCCAAATGATCAATACTTAGCAAGCCTATCAAGTCATTAGGGTTTCCGTTTCATGCTTAACCGTGTGATTAAACCCTAAGTCAACTCAAAATCAATCTCTAGTCATGCATCATTTAGTTCAAACATCCTCAAGTACTCAAACAGTCCACACAACATCCCAACACCACAATTCCAAGCAATTAACACCACAAGAGAGGTTACAACAATTTTTCCAAGCATATAACTAAGTGAAACCCTCACTGCAATAGGCTGTTTTCTCACAAACATTAAGATAAGCAAACAATCTCCAATTCCAGTGAATAAGATTTCAAATTAAAGATTAAGAAGTGAAATAAAATCAAGAACAAACCTTGCATCATTTGGAGTTCGGGATCACTAGATATAGCCGAAACAGTGGGATAGCACAAAACTGTCCAGATTTGCACACATTTTGATAATTGACGTTTTTGAGGTCCTTAGGGTCAGATTTAGCCTTAGTCGATTTCTGACCAAAATGTCCAGAACTGAAAAATATAGCAGTAAACCAAATTTAATGCATTTTGGACATCATTTACTAAGTCAAATCTGGTTCGTTCTACAAGGTCAGTGCATTTGCCAAAACCTGCTTCATTTTTCCAGATTTCCAGATTTGGACACATTTTAAATATTTGCTATTTTGAGGATCTTCAAGTAAAAATTAGCTTCGGCCTATTTCTGCAAAAAATGTTCAAAACTGGCAAAACTAGTCACCTACCAATTTTCATGCATTTTCAACATCATTTTCCTAGCTAAACTTACCTTGAAACAAACTTGTTAGAGAGCTGTCAACAATCCGACTTCACCTATCATCACTTTCAAGCCAAGATCTTGCCATGCATGGTTGCAAAAGCTTATGAACGAATATATAACTCAAGTACAGAAGCAAAGACATACTTTTATGAGCATGCATGTGGATTTTTGAAGGATTTTCAAAAGGTTTTAGCCCTCACCTTAGCAATCAACCAAGAGGATGGACAAAAACTTGTCGAAACACAATGTTCTTCTTCTCCTTTGCCTAGCCGAGGTTCCAACTAGATTTTCTCTATTTTTCCTAGCTTAGTGACCAAGCTCTTAGTACATGCATGAGTTTTGAACAAGAAGAAAAGAAATGGAAGCTTAAAAACTCACCTAGGGCCGAAATGAAGACTTCAAAGGACATGCATGTGTGATTTTCGTATCCTAGCTTGTTTGGTCAAGCCTCTGCTTGTTGCTTGACTTGATGAACTATGGTGTGAATAAGATGAGCTATGGAAGGTGAGAAACTCAGCCAAGGCTGAGAGAGAGAGAGAGAGAAAAATGAGAGGGAGAGAGAGAAGTTGAGAGGAAATGAGAGAATATGACAAGGAATAAAGCTTTTGCAAGTTTGATGCATATGGTGGTCGGCCTTGGGCAGCAAAATCCAGTCTTTTGTGTCTTCAAGGAGTGATTTTAAAATGCTAGCATGCGCAAAGAGGGTTTGGTCCAGTATGGTAGAGTTTTGAGGTGGCTTTGAGCAATTTTCTATGCATTTGTGTCATAGTTTGTCTAAGCATGCAGAGGTAAAAGAATAACTGTGTAATCCTTGCTCAAATGTCTTGGTATGGTCGGCTATAGCATGTGTAAATTCTGAATTTTTGTCATCATTTGAGTGTTATTTAATTGTGTGTTGAAAGTACAAAAAGAACAAAGAATAAAGAATAAGGAATGTCTAGTGTTTAGTGGATTTTTGTCTTCTAGTGAGTTGAATTAGTAATTTAATAATAGTTAGTGGATTTTGTAGGATTAATTAATGACCTAGTGCTTCGTGTAAGATGCTTTCTTGATTAGCGTGAGGGCACGTTTTCCTAGGTCTAGCGCACGCACTACGAGATGAATGCATGTTTTTCAAGTAAATGCACGCAACCCTAAATTAATGCACGTAATTCAATGCAAGGTACACAAAACGAACCCAATTCTCAAACCTAGGTCAAGGCACGTAAATCTAGGTTAGGATACACGAAACAAGGTATCGCACGCTAATCGGGGTCGGGCCTCACACTCGCTGAGTTCATAAGGACTCACCCTCTTTTATCATCACAGGTGAAGAAGATTAGGAACAGGTACCCGAGGATAACGTGTGCCTATTGATGACTCCTTGGAGGCCTATTGATGACTCCTTGGAGTGATTTCCTGCCCTACGTGCCTTACTTGACTATGGTCATTTTGTGAACGATATGTTGCTTTGAAGACTATTTCTTATGTTGCTTGTTGTTGTATTGTAAATGACCCCCGTTGTAATTTGGGGTCTAATTTTGGTTTGTACTGATCATAATTAGATAGACACTCTTCTGGTCGTTCTGCTATCGTTACTTTGGTTTAGTATCTATCATAGACTTATGAAGTATTAGGTAAAGGGTTAAGTAAAATGAATCTATCCAATCTTAAGCAGGTACTCAATGGTGAGCTAAGATCAACAGGTACTTTTGTAACAAGGATTGACAAACAAACGAGACATAGTTAGCATGCTAGGTTGTTAATCAAACAAGACTTTGAGATAACTAGTAGACTTTTCAATTGGTGATAAATAGTAATCTTAGTTGGAATCGAATTTGAGATTGAAAGTTTTGAGGCATTTAGAAAAATTAGGTCAAACTAAAGAGCCAATTACAACCGTTATTATGAGGCCCGACCTCGAATAACGTGTCTAACCTCGATTTACGTGCCTTTGACCTAGAATTATATGATTGATCTTGGATTGTGTGCCCTGTCTTGGTTTTCGTGCATGCTTCGTTATACGTGCCTTGACCTAGAATTGTGTGCCCTAATCCTCGATGTACTGCATACCTAGATATACGTGCCCTAACCTTGAATTGCGTGCGAGACCTCGATTTGTGTGCGTTTCCTCATTTCATATGCCATAACCTTGAACTGCGTGCCCTAACCTAAGTCTAAGCGTCATACCTTGATTTACGTGCATTACATTGAATTACGTGCCTTGCATTGGTTTACGTGCATTCACCTAAGATTACGTGCATTAGTCTTGGAGTACGTGCCTTAGTCTTGAAGTTCGTGTCTTATCTCGTAGTTCGTGTCTACCTCGTGATTCGTGCCCCGTATTGATTTCTGTACGTGTCTCGTAGTGCGTGCCATAGACATAGGAAAACGTGCTCGCACGCTAATCGATAAAGAATCCTACACAAATCACTAAATTATAAAATAATCCTACAAACACCACTAACTATTATTATAATCCTAATTCAAATCTCTACAAAATCCACTAACAATAAACAATTCAATCTACACAAACACCTAAACATTCTTTATTCTTTATTCTTACCTAAAATCAATACACCTCAAATTCCACACTTATTATAATCCATTATATACTTAAAAAGAATCTGAAATTTCAGAAATTGCAAGCCTTTGGCCGACCATAACAAGGTATTAGGACCAAAGTTTGAACAAATTATTTAAACTATGCATGCCTAGACATTATATGACACACACACAAGGCACTAGGCATAAAATAATCCCATACACCCTACCCCAAGCACCCTATCACGACCAAATCACCCTAGGCATGCCTCACAATTCAAAATTGCACAATTGACAAAGCAAGAATCATATTTGAAAGGCTCAAGGCCGACACACACATACAAGCATCATTTTTCCTCTAAAAAACCCTCTCAAGCTCTCATTCTCTCTCCATTTCGACCTTGGCGGCCTCTTGACCTTCCAAGACCTCAAGCATGCTCTCAAGATCTCTCCCAAGCTCGGCCATAGCAGCCCAAGCAAGCAAGAAGCAGGAAAGAAGCTCCATTGGTGCATTCTCAAGAACATTGTGCATCTTCATCTACTAACTTGCTAAGGTGAGGGTTAAACTCTTTTAAAAGCTTTCAAAAACCACATGCAAGCCTTCATATGTCTATATTTACCTCTGTAATTGTGGTATATGTGTGTACATGAGCTTTTGTAACCATGCATGGCAAGATATTTGGCTAGAACTTGAAGATAGGTAAAATCGCGTAAATGGCAGTTTTCTGACTTGTTAGAGAAAAGTGTATTTGGCCTGGTAAATGAGGTTGAAAATGCATAACAATTGGTAGGTGACTAGTTTTTCCAGTTCTGAGCATCTTTCGTAGAAATAGGCCAAGGCCAATTTTGACTCTAAGGCTTCCAAAATGGCAAAATAACGAAAGGTGTCTAAATCTGGAAATATGAGAGAGGTTTTGACAGATTACTGGCTCTGTAGCGTTTTTGACCTAGTCATTGTTGGTGAAATTGCATGAAAATTGGTAGGTTGCTAGATTTTGCAGTTCTGGAAATTTTCTCCAGAAATAGACCAAATCCAATTATGACTCTAAGACCCTTAAAATGGCCAAATATAAAAAGGTGTCGAAATCTTGAAAATCTGGGAAAATGGAACAGGTTTTTGGCAGATCACTAGCCTTGTAGAACGAAACCATTTTTGCCTAGTAAACGATATTAAAAATTCATGAAATTTGGTAGAATGCTATAATTTTCAGTTCCGGACATTTTTGTCAGAAATATACTAAAGCTAAATCTAACCCTAAGGCCCTCAAAAATGGAAAGTATTAAAATGTGTACGAATCTGGACAGTTTTGCGTAGTTTCACGGTTTTGGCTATAACTCCTAAGTTCGAACTCCAAATGAGGTTAGGTTTGTTTCTGGATTTAAATAACTCCATAAGATTTAATTGGAAATTTTGTTGACTGAATTTGGAGATTTTTTGCTTGTCTAAATGAATGTGGGAAAACAGACCAATGCAGTGAGGTTTTGTTTAGTGATATGCTTTGAAAAATGTTGTAACTTCTCTTGTGGTATTGAATGCTTGGGATTGTGGCACTTGGATGTTGTGTGGACTGTTTTGGATGATTGAGGATGTTTTAATTAATCGATGCATGGCTTGGGTAACTTATGGCTTAATCGCTCGTGTAAGCATGAATTGAAACCCTATTGACTATGAAAACTCGCTAAGTGTTGATCCTATGATTGTTGTGTTTCATTGTGTGATTCGTGGGCTGCCTAATAAATGTTAAGTATGCTTGAAATGGTTTAAGAGTTTCTTGTGGTGCTTAGCAAACGGAACCGACCCCGAGCATGGCCTAGTAAACCCGAATGGCCCGGTAGGTTCCCGAGTCATAGACCATTCTTTTGTGAATTATAAATGACATTGAGGAAGATTAATAGGCTGCCCGTAATTGTCCATATAGCTCTAAACATGACTCCCGATGATTGCATATTGATACGTGAACTATTCTTGCACCCGGTCTTGTACAAGTGTCGTTGCATGCTCGTATAATCTCAACACTTCATATGTGAACTAAAATGAGCTATATGACTTGTTTTATATGGTGATATTTGGCTGTCCGTTAAATGTTCACATGCTCCTAAGTGTTTTACAAAGTGAATGTACATGTTAAAGCATGTCTTGTAAGTTTACTTATCGATATGCGATCTTATAATTGCTCGGAGGCAACCTACTTTGTTGACCTCCTAATGTGAATTGGCTAAAGACATGCTATGGCTTATTTGAACATGGTTACTTGACTGCCCGTGAGAGTTTAATTGCTTTCGAATTGATATATGAAACAATTACATGTTCTTACAATGTTTTATATGCCAATATGTCAAAATGTGATCTTATACTTGCTCGGAAGCAACCTACTATGTTGACCTCCTAATGTGAAATGTAAATGTTATAAATGTGCATTGCATACAAGGTTGCAACCTTTTATTATGGCATGGTAGCGTTTCACGAACGCCGGACGACATAGGGCTTGTCGGTGCTCCCGTGACTACCATGGTCCAATTCTCTCTCGCTTGGCATTCCACCCTCGGAGAGTTGGTTTGTAGGATTTTGGGGTACATCCGGGGTATACCCAATTGGGAGTGATAAGTGGATGATTGAAGCCGACCGCAACTATTGTTATCGAAAATGATATTAAGAGCAAATGCTCACCGATTGAACTTGAGAGCAAAAGCTTACCGTATCCTTGAAATGATTGGTAATTGTATATGTTGTTCAATTTGATTCTTATATTTTGAGTACTTTGTTAATTGTAATATGTGACATGTTTTCAAAAAGGGGTTTTCATAAGATTAACCGGAAAAGAGTTTTTAAAATGTTATCTCTTGTTCCCCCTCGCTGAGTTCATAAGGACTCACCCTCTTTTATCATCACAGGTGAAGAAGATTTTGGAACATGTACCCGTGGAGAATGTGCCTGTTGATGATTCCTTGGAGTGATTACGTGCTTTATGTGCCTTGTTTTTTAGTGGTTGTTCTATGAACGTTGTGTTTGCTCTGAAGACTACTCATTTTGTTGATGTAAATGACCCTGTTGTAATTTGGGTATAATTTTGGATTGTACTATCTATAACCTGACTAACTCTTTATTTGGTTTTGCTTTCATTATCTTGAATAGTAGCTATTGTAGGCAATTAAACTGCTAGGTGAAAAATCAACTAAGTTAATTTTATCTAATTTCTCTTAGGTGCTCATTTGTAAACTAAAGGATAATAGGTACTTACATGATATGAAATTGACAAATAAACGGGACATAGTTATCTTGCTAGGCTTATTAACCAAACGAGACTTTCAAGATAGACTAGTAGGCATATCGGTTGATGACAAAATAGGAGTCCTTAATGGAATTGGGTTAATGATTGGAATAATTGAGGCCTTTAGGAAATTAGGTTAAACCAAAGGTCTTAAAAACAGTCGTTATGCTGCTGAATTTCTGGAAAATCTTTTGAAGTTCTAGGCTAACGTTAAGTGTTAAATCACAACAAATGGTTAAGTATGTGAATTGGCGTAAAAGAATCAGATCACACCCTAGTCTAACCTCTATAGGTCTGGTTGGGGGCGTGATACCCTATATTAGAATGGTATCAGAGCTTAGTTTGCTAACTAGGCATTAGTCGGGTTCAACTCTCGGACCATGGGTAGAAGCCCTAAGGTAATTATGATGTCTTGTTTATATGTGTTAATGTGTGCTAATGTGATTTAATTGCTTTGAGCATTGAATATTATGTGCCTTTGTGGATTATATGTATTATATGTCATGCACACCAACACGTTAGTGCCCTCAATAATGCATATATGCTTTTATACTCCTTTGATACATGTGCATGTTATATAACCTTGATTGACTGTTTATATACATAGATAGGTAGGACTAGAACTTTCAGGGAAGTGAATTCATGCTGGAAGGACGAAAAGTCTCAGTTAAAGATTTTTGGCATCTTCACAGGTACTCGATGGATCGCATGTATTATTGGATATGCATATATAAAATGCGTAGCACAGGTATAATTGTTGAGGTAAAGTTATCTCCTTATCTTTGGAATACCCATGCCTGTGATTAAGTTATCAATTTTATAGCTATGAAGTTCTTGATTCCGTTAAACCGTTTTTCTAATTGTGGTTCAAGTATGAAGGTTAAAGATATACAACTTTCCTCAATATATAAGAGTATACTATTAAATATGTAGAGTAGTATATATTTTCTTGTGGTGATAGTGGAAGTTGACTTGGAGGTTTCTTTGAATCCATTTCTCACATCTTAAAATTGGCTTGATAGACTATCTAAGAAGTTAGCAATATACTCGTACAATTGAATCATTACTTGATTGGAATTAAGCATTGATGAATCTGATATGGTGTATACTAGCGAGTTTTAAGTTCACTAAATGTTGAGATCATGACCTAGAAATTAAGAGATGAATTTGTGGAAGTTGATGATAGTAACTTGAAGGGGTTAGATTATTAAGACATGGATAGTGTATTTTAGTGACTTAATAATGGATAACCTCAAGACATGTAGGCAACTATGGAGACTGAGTTTAACAAGGTTGATGATTCTTTTGTATAACAAGATGTGTGGATGTGGAATTGAGGAATTCACGTAGCTAGAACTTGTGTTCGAAAGACTCCACCTAAAATGTTAGGTCAAATAGAAGCGTAAGGTATTGAATTATGCATTAGATGACTAACGTTGCTAAAGGTCCTAAGTTGGATATCAGTGATATTGAGAATCATAGTATTAATTTGGTGCCTCTCAGATTTAGTTGTAATTACGCAAGTAAGTCAATCTATGCACTCGTTGTTCGGATACCCTATAGGGTGTTAGGAAGCATATATCCCTAAGTAATACCGATGGACCTACTATATAAATAGTAGAAGTGAGATTAAAGCATCTAGCTACAAAGTAGAGTCGTCAGGGTATGATTAGTAATCCTAAATAGCTAATAGTGAGTATGCATGATGATTCATGGTAAACCCTAGGACCGAAGGCCGATAAGCCTTGATGCTCTTAGCTAGCTGAACAGGTAAATGAGGAGAGTACGATTTCATATAGTTAAAATAGAGATGAATTAAGTCACGATGACCCAAGAGACTGCTGTTAGACAACCGTATTTATGTGCACCGTTTCACGTCTAGAAACTAACGGTTGGTAGGCTTCGAATCGTGGTCGTTGAATGGAGGGTGGATTTTGTAGTGATAGTTAAATGAGTAGTTGATTACTTTTGAAGTTTTATTAGATTATATTGAAGGATGTCTCGCGGTCATAATTCTTATGTTGATACAACCTTGAATTTATTTCATGTAACAAGCTACTTGGATTAGTATAGTAAGTATCTTATGAGCTAGATCATTTCGGTACCCATTTATAGTCCTAGGTCTGTTGTTATACGGCCGGTAACCTAGTGGAGCATTGATACCACTTACATGGCTATAACCCTATCTTAGCAACAATAATATTGAAAATATATTGGCGGTCATTAGGTGTTCGAAGGAATGATTAGATCGCTAAGTGAGTAAGACCATTGTTTTCTTAAGTATGACGTAACCTTGGATCAAGGTGAGTGGAATTTATTTGTGGTTGAAACTATTCGCCTTAGGAGTCTTGGTTAAGGTTAAAATAAATTCTGAAGCCTCGTGACTTGAAGATAGCGATTTGAATAAGGAAATAAATTGTGGACCACAATCTGATGAAACTTACTTGAAGAATTGAACTAGTGCCACATGATTAGTTTACCCATGCAATTTCGATGGCAATTTGTTGGTGGTACTTAATAAACCTTAGAATTTGTGTTTAACGAATATCAACGGTCTTTCTTCTTGACTATGAGCGTGAAGGTTAACGAAGCTGGAAAAGAATGTTAGTGAATAGGAGCCTATAACCGGGAGGCTAGTCATTAGAAGATTTGCTAATCTAATGTACCTACGAGATAAGAAGGCCTACGATATTATCAATAGAGAACGATTTGAGATGGATTAGTTTGCTTGGTGAGTTCTTCTTGAATGTAGGGTTGTATCGTGGAAATGATCCATAACATGTGTATGTCCTACGTGCTAACAATTTTGAAGCTAGTAGATAGGATATGTAAATCAGATATAGACATATCATCTTGAAATTATCGTATGTCACCATAGGATCATGAAATTATTGTGATATTCCTTTTGAGGTATGAATGCGAGATTGATACAACATGAGTCATGATTTTGGAGTTATAGTTATATAGTTAGAATACCGATGCAGCTTTGATGACTATATATGGAGATTCTAACCTTAATTAATGAACTTGACCTTAAGATCAAATGGAGAATAGAGTCGTTCAAAGGAACGAACTGTAAATGTAGGGGTCACACCGAATTAAATGATTGGAGAAACGTAGGAAGTGAATTGGTTGTGGTAAGAGAGATCACATAACGTGGGACAAACCATAATGGAAAAATAACAAAGGTCAAAATCCGTCTAAATGAACTCAACAAGTAAGAATGAATTTCGGGACGAAATTCTTTTAAGGAGGGGATGATGTGAGGCCTAACCCCGAATAACGTGTCATACCTCGATTTGCGTGCCATAGACCCAGAATTATATGAATGACCTTGGATTACGTGCCTTGTCTTGGTTTTCGTGCATGCCTCATCATACATGCCTTGACCTAGAATAATGTGCCCTAATCCCTAACTGACGTGCGATACCTAGATGTACGTGCCCTGACCTCGATATACGTGTGTTACCTCGTTTTGTGTACCCCAACCTTGAACTGCATACCTTAACCTAAATATAGAGTCATGCCTTGATTTGCGTGCATTGCATTGAATTATGTGCCTTGCATTGGTTTACGTGTAGTCACCTAGGATTGTGTGCATTAGTCTTGAAGTACATGCCTTAGTCTTAAAGTTCGTGTCTTATCTCGTAGTTCGTGTCTACCTCGTAATTTGTGCCATAGACCTAGGAATCCGTGCCACCACGTTAATCAAGAAAGAATCCTACACAAAGCACTAGACACTAAAATAATCCTACACAATCCACTAACCAATATTATATTCCTAGTTCAAATTCTCTACAAACTCCACTAACAATAAACAATTTTAACTACACAAACACCTAAACATTCTTTATTCTTTATTCTCACCCAAAACCAATGCACCTCAAATTCCACCCTTATTATAATCTATAATGTATTAAATAGAATCTGAAATTTCAAAAATTGCAAGCCCTTGGCCGACCATAACAAGGTAATAGGACCAAAGTTTGAACAAATTATTTAAACTATGCATGCCTAGACATTATATGACACACACACACAAGACACTAAGCATAAAATAATCCCATCCACCCTACCCCAAGTACCCTTTATCGGACAACTCACCCAAGGCATGCTAAAACAATTCAAAAATGCTCAAAGATGACAAAATTTTAGATTGGCAAGGCCCTAAGGCCAACATACACACACAACTCATCAAAGCATCAATTTTCTCTCAAAAAAACTCTCCCTTCTCTCTCATTTTCGACCATGGCATCCCTTGAGCTCCCAATACCTCAAGCTCAATCTCAAGATCTCTCCCAAGCTCAGCCATAGCAGCCCAAGCAAGCAAGAAGAAAGGAAGAAGCCTTTTGTGCATTTTGAAGAGCATTTGAGCATCCTCATCTATTGTCTTACTAAGGTGAGGCCTAAAACTCTTTTAAAAGCTTTCAAAAACCATACGCATGCCTTCATATGTCTATTTTTACCTCTGTACTTGTGGAATATGTGTGTACATGAGCTTTTGTAACCATGCATGGCAAGATATTTAGCTAGAATTTGAAAACAGGTGAAATCGCGAAAATGGCAGATTTCTGACTTGTTAGAGCGAGGTGAATTTGACCAAGTCAATGGTTTTAAAAATGCATGAAAATTGGTGAGTTACTAATTTTTCTAGTTCTGAGCATTTTTCATAGAAATAGACCAAGGCCAATTTTGACTCTAAGGTCTCCAAAATTGCAAAACATTGAAGGGTGTCTAAATTTGGAAAATCTGGGAAATGGAGCAGGTTTTATGCAGTTCACTGTCCTTGTAGAACGAACAATTTTTTACTAAGTAAATTATATCTAAAATGCATGAAATTTGGTAGGTTGTTATATTTTTCAGTTCTGGACATTTTTTCCAGAAATAGACCAAAGCCAATTCTGAATCTAAGACCCTCAAAAATATCAAAAATCATAATGTGTCCAAAACTGGACAGATTTGCGTAGTCTCACGGTTTTGGCCATAACTCCTAGGTCTGAACTCCAAATGAGGTGAGGTTTGTTTCTGGATTTAAATCACTCATTAAGATTTAAGTTGACATTTTTATCACTGGAATTGGAGATTTTTTGCTTGTCTAAATGATTGTGGGAAAACAAACCATTGCAGTGAGATTTTGTTTAGTCATATGCTTTGAAAAATGTTGTAACTTCTCTTGTGGTAGTGAATGCTTGGGATTGTGGCACTTGGATATTGTGTGGACTGTTTTGGATGCTTGATGATGTTTTCATTAATCAATGCATGGCTTGGGTTTAATTACTTGACAACTTGTGGCTTAATCGCACGTGTAAGCATGAAACAAAACCCTATCGACTATGAAAACTCGCTAAGCGATGATCCTATGGTTATTGTGTTTTATTGTGTGATTAGTGGGATGCCTAATAAATGTTAAGTATGTTTGAAATGGTTTAAGAATTGCTTATGGTGATTAGCAAACGAACCAACCCCGAGCACGGCCTAGCAAACCCTGATGGCCCCGTAGGTTCCCAAGTCATAAACCATCCTTTTGTGAATTATGAATGATATTGAGGAAGGTTAATAGGCTGCCCGTATATGTCCTTATAGCCCTAAATGTGATTCCCGATGATTACATGTTGATAAGGAGACTTTGCTTGCACCCGGTCTAAAGTAAACGTCGTTGCATGCTTGTATAATCTTATTTCTTGATTTCGTGAACCCCGAAATGAGCTATATGACTTGATTTACATGTGTTACATGGCTGCCCGTTTAATATTCATATAGCTCCATGTGTTTTACAAGTGAAATTACATGTCAAGCATGCCTTGTGTGTTTACTTGTCATCATGCGATCTTATAACTATTCGGAGGCAACCTATTTCATTGTTCTCCTAATATGATATGTTAAATGTTATAAATGTGCATTGCATACAAGGTTGCAACCTGTCATTGTGGCATGGTAGCGTTCACGCACGCCGGGCGGTATCGGGCTCGCCGGTGCAATCGTGACTACCATGGTCCAATTCCCTTTCTCGCTTGGCATTCCACCCTCGGAGAGCTGGGTCGTAGATTTTCGGAGTACATCCGGAGTACACCCAAATGGGAGCGATAAGTGGATTATTGAAGTCGGCCGCAACAATCGTATCGAAATCGATATTGAGAGCAAATGCTCACCGTATCCTTGAAATGATTGGTAATTGTATCTGTTGCTCAATTTGATTCTTATACTTTGCGTACCGTTTTACTTGTAATACGTGACATGTTTTCAAAAGGGGTTTTTCATAAGTTTAACCGGAAAAAGAGTTTCAAAACGTATTTCTTGTTCCCCCTCGCTGAGTTCATAAGGACTCACCCTCTTTATCATCTCAGGTGAAGAAGACCAGGAACAGGTACCCGAGGATAATGTATGCCTATTGATGACTCCTTGGAGGCCTATTGATGACTCCTTGGAGTGATTGCCTGCCCTACGTGCCTTACTTGACTATGGCCATTTTGTGAACGATATGTTGCTTTGAAGACTATTTCTTATGTTGCTTTTTGTTGTATTGTAAATGACCCCCGTTGTAATTTGGGGTCTAATTTTGGTTTTTACTGATCATAACTAGATAGACACTCTTCTGGTCGTTCTGCTATCGTTACTCTGGTTTAGTATCTATCACAGGCTTATGAAGTATTAGGTAAAGGGTTAAGTAAAATGAATCTATCCAATCTTAAGCAGGTACTCAATGGTGAGCTAAGATCAACAGGTACTTTTGTAACAAGGATTGACAAACAAACGAGACATAGTTAGCATGCTAGGTTGTTAATCAAACGACACTCCAAGATAACTTGTAGGCATTTCAATTGGTGATAAATAGTAATCTTAGTTGGAATCGAATTTGAGATTGAAAGTTTTGAGGCATTTAGAAAAATTAGGTCAAACTAAAGAGCCAATTACAGCCGTTATTGTGAGGCCCGACCTCGAATAACGTGTCTAACCTCGATTTACGTGTCTTAGACCTATAATTATATGATTGATCTTGGATTGCGTGCCCTATCTTGGTTTTCGTGCATGCTTCGTCATATGTACCTTGACCTAGAATTGTGTGCCCAAATCCTCGATGTACGTGCATACCTAGATATACATGCCCTAACCTTGAATTACGTGCGAGACCTCGATTTGTGTGTGTTTTCTCGTTTCATATGCCATAACCTTGAACTACGTGCCCTAACCTAGGTTTAAGTGCCATACTTTGATTTACGTGCATTACATTGAATTACGTACCTTGCATTGGTTTACGTGCATTCACCTAAGATTACGTGCATTAGTCTTAGAGTATGTACCTTAGTCTTGAAGTTCGTGTCTTATCTCGTAGTTCGTATCTACCTCGTGATTCATGCCACGTATTGATTTCTGTGCGTGTCTCGTAATGCGTGCCATAGACATAGGAAAGAGTCTCCGCACGCTAATCGATAAAGAATCCTACACAAATCACTAAATTATAAAATAATCCTACAAACACCACTAACTATTATTATAATCCTAATTCAAATCTCTACAAAATCCACTAACAATAAACAATTCAATCTACACAAACACCTAAACATTCTTTATTCTTTATTCTTACCCAAAACCAATACACCTCAAATTCCACACTTATTATAATCTATTATATACTTAAAAAGAATCTGAAATTTCAGAAATTGCAAGCCTTTGGCCGACCATAACAAGGTATTAAGACCAAAGTTTGAACAAATTATTTAAACTATGCATGCCTAGACATTATATGACACACACACACAAGGCACTAGGCATAAAATAATCCCATACATCCTACCCCAAGCACCCTATCTCTACCAAATCACCCTAGGCATGCCTCACAATTCAAAATTGCACAATTGACAAAGCAAAAATCAGATTTGAAAGGCTCAAGGCTGACACACACACACAAGCATCAGTTTTCCTCTCAAAAACCCTCTCAAGCTCTCATTCTCTCTCCATTTCGACCTTGGCTGCCTCTTGACCTTCCAAGACCTCAAGCATGCTCTCAAGATCTCTCCCAAGCTCGGCCATAGCAGCCCAAGCAAGCAAGAAGCAAGAAAGAAGCTCCATTGGTGCATTCTCAAGAACATTGTGCATCTTCATCTACTAACTTGCTAAGGTGAGGGTTAAACTCTTTTAAAAGCTTTCAAAAACCACATGCAAGCCTTCATATGTCTATATTTACCTCTGTAATTGTGGTATATGTGTGTACATGAGCTTTTGTAACCATGCATGGCAAGATATTTGGCTAGAACTTGAAGATAGGTAAAATCGCGTAAATGGCAGTTTTCTGACTTGTTAGAGCAAAGTGTATTTGTCCTGGTAAATGAGTTTGAAAATGCATAAAAATTGGTAGGTAACTAGTTTTTCCAGTTCTGAGCATCTTTCGTAGAAATAGGCCAAGGCCAATTTTGACTCTAAGGCTTCCAAAATGGCAAAATAACGAAAGGTGTCTAAATCTGGAAATATGAGAGAGGTTTTGACAGATTACTGGCTCTGTAGCGTTTTTGACCTAGTCATTGTTGGTGAAATTGCATGAAAATTGGTAGGTTGCTAGATTTTGTAGTTCTGGACATTTTTTTCCAGAAATAGACCAAATCCAATTATGACTCTAAGACCCTTAAAATGGCCAAATATAAAAAGGTGTCGAAATCTGGAAAATCTAGGAAAATGGAACAGGTTTTTGGCAGATCACTGGCCTTGTAGAACGAAACCATTTTGGCCTAGTAAATGATATTAAAAATTCATGAAATTTGGTAGGTTGCTAGAATTTTCAGTTCTGGACATTTTTGTCAGAAATAGACTAAAGCTAAATCTAACCCTAAGGCCCTCAAAAATGGAAAGTATTGAAATGTGTACGAATCTGGACAGTTTTGCGTAGTCTCACGGTTTTGGCTATAACTCCTAAGTTCGAACTCCAAATGAGGTGAGGTTTGTTTCTGGATTTAAATAACTCCTTAAGTTTTAATTGGAAATTTTGTTGACTGAATTTGGAGATTTTTTGCTTGTCTAAATGAATGTGGGAAAACAGACCAATGCAGTGAGGTTTTGTTTAGTGATATGCTTTGAAAAATGTTGTAACTTCTCTTGTGGTATTGAATGCTTGGGATTATGGCACTTGGATGTTGTGTGGACTGTTTTGGATGATTGAGGATGTTTTAATTAATCGATGCATGGCTTGGGTTTAATTACGTGACAACTTATGGCTTAATCGCTCGTGTAAGCATGAATTGAAACCCTATTGACTATGAAAACTCGCTAAGTGTTGATCCTATGATTGTTGTGTTTCATTGTGTGATTCGTGGGCTGCCTAATAAATGTTAAGTATGCTTGAAATGGTTTAAGAGTTTCTTGTGGTGCTTAGCAAACGGAACCGACCCCGAGCATGGCCTAGTAAACCCGAATGGCCCCGTAGGTTCCCGAGTCATAAACCATTCTTTTGTGAATTATAAATGACGTTGAGGAAGATTAATAGGCTGCCCGTAATTGTCCATATAGCTCTAAACATGACTCCCGATGATTGCATATTGATACGTGAACTATTCTTGCACCCGGTCTTGTACAAGTGCCGTTGCATGCTCATATGTTCTCAACACTTAATATGTGAACTAAAATGAGTTATATGACTTGTTTTATATGGTGATATTTGGATGTCCGTTAAATGTTCACATGCTTCTAAGTGTTTTACAAAGTGAATGTTCATGTCAAAGCATGCCTTGTAAGTTTACTTATCGATATGCGATCTTATAATTGCTCGGAGGCAACCTACTTTGTTGACCTCCTAATGTGAATTGTTAAAAGACATGCTATGGCTTATTTGAACATGGTTACTTGATTGCCTGTGAGAGTTTAATTGCTTTCGAATTGATATATGAAACGATTACATGTTCTTACAATGTTTTATATGCCAATATGTCAAAATATGATCTTATACTTGCTCGGAAGCAACCTACTTTGTTGACCTCCTAATGTGAAATGTAAATGTTATAAATGTGCATTGCATACAAGATTGCAACTTTTCATTGTGGCATGGTAGCGATTCACGAACGCCGGACGGCATAGGGCTTGTCGGTGCTCTTGTGACTACCATGGTCCAATTCCCTCTCTCGCTTGGCATTCTACTCTCGGAGAGTTGGGTCGTAGGTTTTCGGGGTACATCCGGAGTATACCCAATTGGGAGGGATAAGTGGATGATTGAAGCCGGCTGCAACAATTGTTATCGAAAATGATATTGAGAGCAGATGCTCACCGATTGAACTTGAGAGCAAAAGCTCACCGTATCCTTGAAATGATTGGTAATTGTATCTATTGTTCAATTTGATTCTTATATTTTGAGTACTTTGTTAATTGTAATATGTGACGTGTTTTCAAAATGGGGTTTTCATAAGATTAACCGGAAAAGAGTTTTTAAAACGTTATCTCTCGTTCCCCCTCGCTGAGTTCATAAGGACTCACCCTCTTTTATCATCACAGGTGAAGAAGATTTTGGAACATGTACCCGAGGAAAATGTGGTTGTTGATGATTCCTTGGAGTGATTATGTGCTTTATGTGCCTTGTTTATCAGTGGCTATTCTATGAACGTTGTGTTTGCTCTGAAGACTACTCATTTTGTTGATGTAAATGACCCCGTTGTAATTTGGGTCTAATTTTGGATTGTACTATCTATAACCGGACTAACTCTTTATTTGGTTTTGCTTTCATTATCTTGAATAGTAGCTATTGTAGGCAATTAAACCGCTAGGTGAAAAATCAACTAAGTTAATTTTATCTAATTTCTCTTAGGTGCTCATTTGTAAACTAAAGGATAATAGGTACTTGCATGATAGGAAATTGACAAATAAACGGGACATAGTTATCATGATAGGCTTATTAACCAAACGAGACTTTCAAGATAGACTAGTAGGCATATTGGTTGATGACAAAATAGGAGTCCTTAATGGAATTGGGTTAATGATTGGAATAATTGAGGCGTTTAGGAAATTAGGTTAAACCAAATGTCTTAAAAACAGTCGTTATGCTGCCGAATTTCTGGAAAATCTTTTGAAGTTCTAGGCTAACATTAAGTGTTAAATCACATCAAACGGTTAAGTATGTGAATTGGCGTAAAAGAATCAGGTCACACCCTAGTCTAACCTCTATAGGTCTGGTTGGGGACGTGACACCTTATATTAGAATGGTATCAGAGCTTAGTTTGCTAACTAGGCTTTAGTCGGGTTCAACTCTCGGACCATGGGTAGAAGCCCTAAGGTAATTATGATGTCTTGTTTATATGTGTTAATGTGTGCTAATGTGCTTTAATTGCTTTGAGCATTGAATATTATGTGCCTTTGTGGATTATATGTATTATATGTCATGCACACCGACACGTTAGTGCCCTCAATAATGCATGTATGCTTTTATACTCCTTTGATACATGTGCATGTTATATAACCTTGATTGACTGTTTATATACATAGATAGGTAGGACTAGAACTTTCAGGGAAGTGAATTCATGCAGGAAGAACGAAAAGTCTCGGTTAGAGATTTCTGGCATCTTCACAGGTACTCGATGGATCGTATGTATTATTGGATATGTATATATAAAATGCGTAGCACATGTATAATTGTTGAGGTAAAATTATCTCCTTATCTTTGACATACCCATGCCTGTGATTAAGTTATCAATTTTATAGCTATGAAGTTCTTGATTCCGTTAAACCGTTCTTCTAATTGTGGTTCAAGTATGAAGGTTAAATATATACAACTTTCCTCAATATATAAGAGTATACTATTAAATATGTAGAGTAGTATATATTTTATTGTGGTGATAGTGGAAGTTGACTTGGAGGTTTCTTTGAATCCATTTCTTACATCTTAAAATTGGCTTGATAGACTATCTAAGAAGTTAGCAATATACTCGTACAATTGAATCATTACTTGATCGGAATTAAGCATTGATGAATATGATATGGTGTATACTAGAGATTTTTAAGTTCACTAAATGTTGAGATCATGACCTAGAAATTAAGAGATGAATTTGTGGAAGTTGATGATAGTAACTTGTAGGGGTTAGATTATTAAGACATGGATAGTGTATTTAAGTGACTTAATAATGGATAACCTCAAGACATGTAGGCAACTATGGAGACTGAGTTTAACAAGGTTGATGATTCTTTAGTATAACAAGATGTAGGGATGTAGAATTGAGGAATTCACGTAGCTAAAACTTGTGTTCGAAAGACTACACCTAAAATGTTAGGTCAAATAGAAGCGTAAGGTATTGAATTATGCATTAGATGACTAACGTTGCTAAAGGTCCTAAGTTGGATATCGGTGATATTGAGAATCATGGTATTAATTTGGTGCCTCTCAGATTTAGTTGTAATTATGCAAGTAAGTCAATCTATGCACTCGTTGTTTGGATACCCTAGAGGGTGTTAGGAAGCATATATCCCTAAGTAATACCGATGGACCTACTATATAAACCGTAGAAGTGAGATTAAAGCATCTGGCTACAAAGTAGAGTCGTCAGGGTATGATTAGTAATAGTGAGTATGCATGATGATTCATGGTAAACCCTAGGACCGAAGGCCGATGAGCCTTGATGCTCTTAGCTAGCTGAACATATAAATGATGAGAGTAAGATTTCATATAGTTAAAATATAGATGAATTAAAGTCACAATGACCCAAGAGACTATTGTTAGACAACCATATTTATGTGCACCATTTCATGTCTAGAAACTAACGGTTGGTAGGCTTCGAATCGTGGTCGTTGAATGGAGGGTGGATTTTGTGAGGCCCGACCTCCATTTGCGTGCGATACCTCATTTTTTGTACCCTAATCTAGATTTGCGTGCCTTGACCTAGGTTTAAGAATTGTTTTCATTTTGTGTGCCATGCATTGAATTACTTGCATTCATTTAGGGTTGCGTGCATTTACTTGGAAAACGTGTGTTCGTCTCGTAGTTTGTGCCCTACCTCGTAGTGCGTGCCCTAGACCTAGGAAAGCGTGCCCTCACGCTAATCAAGAAAGCATCTTACACGAAGCACTAGGTCATTAGTTAATCCTACAAATTCCACTAACTATTATTAAACTACTAATTCAACCCACTAGAAGACAAAATCTCATAAAAAGCTAGACATTCCTTATTCTTTATCCCTTATTCTTTTTGCACTTTCAACACACAATTAAATAATGCTCAAAAGATGACAAAAAAATCAGAATTTTGATGCCTTGGCCGACCACCATGTGGGTTTTTATGCTTGCTTGCTCAATTCAAATTAATTCTAGACAACTTATGACAATTCTATGGTACAAATGCATAAAAAATTGCTCAAAACCTCCTCAAAACTCCACCATTCTCGACAATGCTCCCTTGCCCATGCTAAACACTTCAAAATTCAAGCTTCTTGAAGACACAAATCTGATTTTTGCTATGCCCAAGGCCGAACATGCTTCATCTTTTGCAAAGCCATCATTTTTCTTTCATTTCTCTCATTCTCCTCACATTTCTCTCTCTCCCTCTCATTCTTCTCTCTCTCTCTCGGCCTTGGCTGAGTTTCTTCCCTTCATAGCTCATCTTCATCACACCATAGTTAATCAAGACAAGCAACAAGCAAGGAGACTCGATCAAGCTAGCTAGGATGCAAGAATCACACATGCAAGCCCTTTGAACAACCATTTCGGCCTTGGTGAGTTTTACTAGCTTCCATTTCTTTTCTTCTTGTTCTAACCACATGCACCTACTAAGAACTTGGTCACTAAGCTAGGAAAAATAGAGAGAAATCGGGTGGTGTCTCGGCTAAGCAAGGAAGAAGAAGAAATTTGAGCTTCATCAAGTTTTGTGCATCTTCTTGTTGATTTGCTAAGGTGAGGGCTAAAACCTTTTGAAAATCCTTCAAAAATCCACATGCATGCTCTTAAATGTTTGTCTTTGCTTCTGTACTTGAGCTATTTGTGTGTTCATAAGCTTTTACAACCATGCATGGCAATATTTTGGCTTGAAGATGATGATAGATGAAATCGGGTTTGGTGACAGCTCTCTGTCTTGTTGTTGCGAAGTGAGTTTGGCTAGGCAAATGATGTTGAAAATGCATGAAAATTGGTATGTAACTATGTTTGCCAGTTTTGAACATTTTTCGCAGAAATAGACCAAAGCTAATTTTGACTCTAAGGTTCTCAAAATGGCAAATCATGAAAATGTGTCCAAATCTGAAAGTCTGGAAAAAATGAAGCAGGTTTTGGCAGATGCACTGACCTTGTGTAACGAACCAGTTTTGACTTAGTAAATGATTTCCAAAATGCATGAAATTTGTTGTACTGCTAGATTGTTCCGTTCTGGACATTTTTGTCAGAAATGGACTAAGGCTGAATCTGACCTTAAGGACCTCAAAAATGACAAATATTGAAATGTGTGCAAATCTGGACAGTTTTGTGCAATCCCACTGTTTTGGCTATAACTATTGGACCCGAACTCCAAATGATGCAAGGTTTGTTTCTGATTTTAGTTCATTTCTTAAGGTTTAATTTGACATCTTATTCACTGGAATTGGAGTTTTTTTTCTTGTCTTAATGATTATGAGAAAACCTCCTATTCCAGTGAGGGCTTTATTTAGTTATCTGCTTAGAAAATTTGTTGTAACTTCTCTTGTGGTACTAATTGCTTGGGATTGTGGCATTGAAATGTTGTGTGGACTGTTTTGAGTACTTGGGGATGTTTGAATTAATTGATGCATGGCTTGAGATTGATTTGAGTTGACTTGGGGCTTAATCGCACGGGTAAGCACGAAATGGAAACCCTAGTGACTAGGTGAACTTGCTAAGTGTTGATCCTTTGAATATTGAGTGTAATTATATGTTTAGTAGGCTGCCCGTAGTTTCCCTTATAGCCTAAAGGTGATTTTGATCATTGCATGTTGACAAATAGGCCTTTCTTGTATCCGAACCCACGTAGATTGTTGTTGCATGTTGAATAATGTTATTATTTGATTACGTGGACATTGAAATGAGTTATATGACCTGATTTACGTGCGTTACATGGCTGCCCGTTTAATGTTCATATAACTCCATATGCCTTTCAAGTGAAATTACATGTCTTATCGTGCCTCACTTGTTTATTTGTCAATGTGCAATCTTATGACTGTCCGGAGCAACCTACTTTGTTGTTCTCCTAATGTGATATATTAAATGTCATAAATGTGCATTGCATACAAGGTTACAACCTTTCATTCTGGCGTGGTAGTGTTCACGCACACCGGGCAGCATCAGGCTTGCTAGTGTAACCGTAACTACCATTGTCTAATTCCCTCTCTCGCTTGGGGGCTAGACTTCCTCGGAGAGTTGGGTCGTAGGATTTTGGGGTACATCCGGAGTACACCCACTTGGCGTGATAAGGGGATGATTTGAAGTCGGCCACAACAACTGATACTGGAAATGAACTGAGAGCAAAAGCTCAACGTATCCTTTTTACTATGTGTATAAGTACTCTCGCTTGGTTCCTAGAGGACCTCAGGGAGGAAAGACGGGTAATTGTATTCCTTTACTTTTGTATTATTGTTATGTACTTAATTGTGTTATATTCATGCTTGCAAAAGGATTTTCATAAGTTGAATTGGAAAATGAGTTTCAAAACCTATTTCTCGTTCCGCCTCGCTGAGTTCATAAGGACTCACCCTCTTTTATCATCTCAGGTGAAGAAGATCAAGAACAGGTACCTGAGGACGATGTGCCTAACGATGATTCCTTGGAGTGATTGCCTGTCCTATGTGTTTTGCGTGATTATGGCTATTTGTGAACACTATGCTACTTGAAGACCATTTCTTTTTATGTTGTTCAATGTTTGTAATGTAAAAGATCCCCATTGTAATTTGGGGTCTAATTTTGGTTTGTACTAATATTAACTAGACAGACACTAGACACTACTATGATCGTTTTGCTATTATTACTGCTAGTATCTATCATAGGATTATGACATAACAGATAAGGACTAAGTAAATGAACCTATCCAATCTTAAGCAGGTACTCGTTGTTAAGCTAAGATCAACAAGTACTTCTGTAACGGGGATAAACAAACAAACGAGACATAGTATCATGCTAGGTTATTAATCAAACGAGACATTGAGATAACCAGTAGTCATTTCAATTGATGGTAAATAGTAATCTTAGTTAGAAATGAAATTGAGATTGGAAGATTTGAGGCGTTTAGAGAATTAGGTCAAACCAAAGAGCCCAATTACAGTCGTTATGTTGCCGGTTTTTCGGAAAATTTTAGAGTTTAGGCTAAAACATTAAGTGTTAAGTTTTCATGAACGGTTAAGTATGTGATATGACTTGAATGTTAGATCACACCCTAGTCTAACCTTTATAGGCCGGGTTGGGGCGTGACAGATTTTGTAGTGATAGTTAAATGAGTAGTTGATTACTTTTGAAGTTCTATTTGATTATATTGAAGGATGCCTCGCGGTCATAATTCTTATGTTGATACAACCTTGAAGTTATTTCATGTAACAAATTACTTGGATTAGTATAGTAAGTATCTTATGAGCTAGATCATTTCGGTACCCATTTATAGTCCTAGGACTATTGTTATACGACCGATAACCTAGTGGAGCATTGATACCACTTACATGGCTATAACCCTATCTTAGCAACAATAATGTTGAAAATATATTGACGGTCATTAGGTGTTCGAAGGAATGATTAGATCGCTAAGTGAGTAGGACCATTGTTTTCTTAAGTATGACGTAACCTTGGATCAAGGTGAGTGGAATTTATTTGTGGTTGAAACTATTCGTCTTAGGAGTCTTGGTTAAGGTTAAAATAAATTCTGAAGCCTCGTGACTTGAAGATAGCGATTTGAATAAGGAAATAAATTGTGGACCACAAGCTGATGAAACTTACTTGAAGAGTTGAACTAGTACCACATTATTAGTTTACCCATGCAATTTCGATGGCAATTTGTTGGTGGTACTTAATAAACCTTAGAGTTTGAGTTTAACGAATCTCAACGGTCTTTCTCCATGATTACGAGCGTTAAGGTTAACGAAGTTGGGAAAGGATGTTGGTGAATAGGAGCCTGTAACCGGGAGGCTAGTCATTAGAAGATTTGCTAATCTAATGTACCTACGAGATAAGAAGGCCTATGATATTATCAATAGAGAATGATTTGAGATGGATTAGTTTGCTTGGTGAGTTCTTCCTGAATAGGGTCGTATTATGGAAATAATCCATAACATGTGTATGTCCTACGTGTTAACAATTTTGAAGCTAGTTGATACGATATGTAATCGGATATAGACCTATCATCTTGAAATTAGCGTATGTCACCATAGGATCATGGAATTATTGTGATATTCCTTTTGAGGTATGAATGCGAGATTGATACAACATGAGTCATGATTTTGGAGTTATAATTATATAGTTAGAATACCGATGCAGCTTTGATGACTATATATGGAGATTCTAACCTTAGTAATGAACTTGACCTTAAGATCAAATGGAGAATAGAGTCGTTCAAAGAAACGAACTGTAAATGTAGGGGTCACACTGAATTAAATGATTGGAGAAACGTAAGAAGTGAATTGGTTGTGGTAAGAGAGATCACATAACGTAGGACAAACCAGAATGGGAAAATAACAAAGGTTAGAATCCGTCTAAATGAACTCAACAAGTAAGAATGAATTTCGGGACGAAATTCTTTTAAGGAGGGGAGGATGTGAGGCCCAACCCCGAATAACGTGTCATACCTTGATTTGCGTGCCATAGACCCAAAATTATATGACCGACCTTGGATTACGTGCCTTGTCTTGGTTTTTGTGCATACCTCGTCATATGTGCCTTGACCTAGAATAGTGTGCCTTAATCCCCGACTGACGTGCGATACCTAGATATACGTGCCCTGACCTCGATGTACGTGTGTTACCTCATTTCGTGTACCCAAATCTTGAACTGCATACCTTAACCTAGATATAGAGTCATGCCTTGATTTGTGTGCATTGCATTGAATTACGTGCCTTGCATTGGTTTACGTGCATTTACCTAGGATTGCGTGTATTAGTCTTGAAGTACGTGCATTAGTCTTGAAGTACGTGCCTTAGTCTTGAAGTTCGTGTCTTATCTCATAGTTCATGTCTACCTCGTAATTCGTGCCACAGACCTAGGAATCCATGCCACCACGTTAATCAAGAAAGAATCCTACACAAAACACTAGACAATAAAATAATCCTACACAATCCACTAACCAATATTATATTCCTAATTCAAATTCTCTACAAACTCCACTGACAATAAACAATTTTAACTACACAAACACCTAAACATTCTTTATTCTTTATTCTCACCCAAAACCAATGCACCTCAAATTCCACCCTTATTATAATCTATAATGTATTAAATAGAATATGAAATTTCAGAAATTGCAAGCCCTTGGCCGACCATAACAAGGTAATAGGACCAAAGTTTGAACAAATTATTTAAACTATGCATGCCTAGACATTATATGACACACACACAAGACACTAAGAATAAAATAATCCCATACACCCTACCCCAAGCACCCTTTCTCGGCCAACTCACCCAAGGCATGCTAAAACAATTCAAAAATGCTCAAAGATGACAAAATTTCAGATTGGCAAGGCCCTAAGGCCAACACACACACACAACTCATCAAAGCATCAATTTTCCCTCAAAAAAACTCTCCCTTCTCTCTCATTTTCGACCATGGCATCTCTTGAGCTTCCAAGACCTCAAGGTCACTCTCAAGATCTCTCCCAAGCTCAGCCATAGCAGCCTAAGCAAGCAAGAAGCAAGGAAGAAGCCCTTTGTGCATTTTGAAGAGCATTTGAGCATCCTCATCGATTGTCTTGCTAAGGTGAGGGCTAAAACTCTTTTAAAAGCTTTCAAAAACCACATGCATGCCTTCATATGTCTATTTTTACCTCTGTACTTGTGGAATATGTGTGTACATGAGCTTTTGTAACCATGCATAGCAAGATATTTAGCTAGAATTTGAAGATAGGTGAAATCGCGAAAATGGTAGATTTCTGACTTGTTAGAGCGAGGTGAATTTGACCTGGTAAATGACGTTGAAAATTCATGAAAATTGGTAGGAGGCTAATTTTGCTAGTTCTGACCATTTTTCGTAGAAATAGGCCAAGGCCAATTTTGACTCTAAGGTCTCCAAAATGGAAAAACATCGAAGGGTGTCTAAATTTGGAAAATCTGGGAAAATGGAGCAGGTTTTTGGCAGTTCACTGTCCTTGTAGAACGAACAAGTTTTGTCTTAGTAAATGATATCTAAAATGCATGAAATTTGGTAAGTTGCTATATTTTTCAGTTCTGGACATTTTTTCCAGAAATAGACCAAAGCCAATTCTGAATTTAAGACCCTCAAAAATAGCAAAAATCATAATGTGTCCAAAACTGGACAGATTTGCGTAGTCTCACGGTTTTGGCCATAACTCCTAGGTCTGAACTCCAAATGAGGTGAGGTTTGTTTCTGGATTTAAATCACTAATTAAGATTTAATTTGAAATTTTTCTCACTGGAATTGGAGATTTTTTGTTTGTCTAAATGATTGTAGGAAAACAGACCATTGCAGTGAGATTTTGTTTAGTGATATGCTTCGAAAAATGTTGTAACTTCTCTTGTGGTAGTGAATGCTTGGGATTGTGGCACTTGGATGTTGTGTGGAATGTTTTGGATGCTTGAGGATGTCTTAATTAATCAATGCATGGCTTGGGTTTAATTACTTGTCAACTTGTGGCTTAATCGCACATGTAAGCATGAAACGAAACCCTATCGACTATGAAAACTCGCTAAGCGATGATCCTATGGTTATTTTGTTTTATTGTGTGATTAGTGGGCTGCCTAATAAATGTTAAGTATGTTTGAAATGGTTTAAGAATTGCTTATGGTGATTAGCAAGCGAACCAACCCCGAGCACGGCCTAGCAAACCCTAATAGCCCCGTAGGTTCCCTTAGTCGTAAACCGTCCTTTTGTGAATTATGAATGATATTGAGAAAGGTTATTAGGCTGCCCGTATATGTCCTTATTTCCCTAAATGTGATTCCCGATGATTACATGTTGATAAGGAGACTTTGCTTGCACCTTGTCTAAAGTAAACGTCGTTGCATGCTTGTATAATCTTATTTCTTGATTTCGTGAACCCCGAAATGAGCTATATGACTTGATTTACATGTGTTACATGGCTACCCGTTTAATATTCATATAACTCCATGTGTTTTACAAGTGAAATTACATGTCAAGCATGCCTTGTGTGTTTACTTGTCATCGTGCGATCTTATAACTGTTCGGAGGCAACCTACTTTGTTGTCCTCCTAATGTGATATGTTAAATTTTATAAATGTGTATTGCATACAAGGTTGCAACCTTTCATTGTGGCATGGTAGCGTTCACGCACGCCGGGCGGCATCGGGCTCGCCGATGCTACCGTGACTACCATGGTCCAATTCCCTCTTTCACTTGGCATTCCACCCTCGGAGAGTTGGGTCGTAGGTTTTCGGGGTACATCTGGAGTACACCCAAGTTGGAGCGATAAGTGGATTATTGAAGTCGGCCGCACAATCGTATCGAAATTGATATTGAGAGCAAATGCTCACCGTATCCTTGAAATGATTGGTAATTGTATATGTTGCTCAATTTGATTCTTATACTTTGCGTACCTTATTACTTGTAAAACGTGACATGTTTTCAAAAGGGGTTTTTCATAAGTTTAACCGGAAAAAGAGTTTCAAAACGTATTTCTCATTCCCCCTCGCTGAGTTCATAAGGACTCACCCTCTTTTATCATCACAGGTGAAAAAGATTAGGAACAGGTACCCGAGGATAACGTGTGCCTATTGATGACTCCTTGGAGGCCTATTGATGACTCCTTGGAGTGATTGCCTACCCTACGTGCCTTTCTTGACTATGGCCATTTTGTGAACGATATGTTGCTTTGAAGACTATTTCTTATATTGCTTGTTGTTGTATTGTAAATGGCCACTGTTGTAATTTGGGGTCTAATTTTGGTTTGTACTGATCATAATTAGATAGACACTCTTCTGGTCGTTCTGCTATCGTTACTTTGGTTTAGTATCTATCACAGGCTTATGAAGTATTAGGTAAAGGGTTAAGTAAAATGAATCTATCCAATCTTAAGCAGGTACTCAATGGTGAGCTAAGATCAACAGATACTTTTGAAACAAGGATTGACAAACAAACGAGACATAATTAGCATGCTAGGTTGTTAATCAAACGAGACTCCGAGATAACTAGTAAGCATTTCAATTGGTGATAAATAGTAATCTTAGTTGGAATTGAATTTGAGATTGAAATTTTTGAGGCATTTAGAAAAATTAGGTCAAACTAAAGAGCCAATTACAACCGTTATGCTACCGGTTTTCGAAGAATTGTTGGAGTTCTAGTCTAACGGATAAGCTTATTCTTCGTTAATCAATTATAGTCATAAAAGAACGTGAATATTTAGATCACACCCTAGTCTAACCTCTATAGGTCTGGTTGGGGCGTGACAGAAGTTGTCTTGCCTAAGGTGCCGTGGGATTCGGAAATAGAAATGTGATGGATTAGGTTGTCGTCCTTTTCGCGGCTCACGACGTACAATCTGGGACAGAAAAACAGCGCAAAAGTAGAAAAGTATCCCGAAACTGATGAAAACGTTCGATTTTGGACTCCAAAAATAGTGGCAGCAGGGCAGGCTTGGTGCCCCCGTCGTAGAGCTCTTAGAGAGATTTCCAACGGTATACTATGCACCGCGTAACTCCTTAAGGATCCAAAGTTATGGGCACTGGAGCGACAAATACCTGGTCACAAGCCCCACACCTTCTGTGTGCGAGCCCAGCCTCTACGTTAAGTAAAGTTGTCTTGCCCAAGGTGCCGTGTGATTCGGTAATAGAAATGTTATGGACTAGGTTATCGTCCTTTTCGCTGATCACGACAAACGATCCGGGACAGAAAAATAGCACAAAAAAAGAAAAATGTCTCGAAACTAATGAAAATGTTCAAATTTGGACTCCAAAAGTAGTGGCAGCCGAGCAGGCTAGCTGCCCCCATTGTAGAGCTCTCAGAGAGCTTTCCAACGGTATATTGTGCACCGCGTAACTCCTTACAGATCAAAAGTTATGGGCACCAGAGCGACGGATACCTGGTCACAAGCCCCACGCCCTCTGTTTGCGGGCCCAGCCTCTACGTGAAGTGAAGTTGTCTTGCCCAAGGTGCCGTGGGATTCGGTAATAGAAATGTGATGGATTAGGTTGTCGTCCTTTTCGCAGCTCACGACGTACGATCTGGGACGGAAAAACAGCGCAAAAGAAGGAAAGTGTCCCAAAACTGATGAAAACGTACGATTTTGTGCTCCGAAAACAAGCACAGCCGAGAAAGCTCGCTACCTCCGTCGTAGAGCTCTCAGAGCGCTTTTCAACGGTATGTTGTGTGCCGCGTAACTCCTTACGAATCAAAAGTTATGGGCACCGGAGCGACGGATACTTGGTCACAAGCCCCACGCCCTCTGTTTTCGGGCCTAGCCTTTACGTGAAGTGAAGTTGTCTTGCCCAAGGTGCTGTGGGATTCGGTAATAGAAATGTGATGGATTAGGTTGCCGTCCTTTTCACGGCTCAAAACGTACGATCCGGGATTAAAAAATAGCGCAAAAGAAGAAAAGTGTTGCAAAACTGATGAAAACGTTCAATTTTGGGGTCCGAACATAGGCGCAGCAAAGCAGGCTTGGTGCCTCCGTCGTAGAGCTCTCGGAGAGCTTTCCAACGATATGATGTGCGCCGCATAACTCCTTATGGATCAAAAGTTATAGGCACTGGTGCGATGGATACTTGGTCACAAGCCCCACGCCCTCTGTTTGTGGCCCCAGCCTCTACGTGAAGTAAAGTTGTCTTGCCCAAGGTGCTGAGGGATTCGGTAATAGAAATGTGATGGATTAGGTTGTTGTCCTTTTCGCGGCTCACGACATACGATCCGGGACAGAAAAATAGCGCAAAAGAAGAAAAGTGTCCCGAAACTGATGAAAACGTTTGATTTTAGACCTTGAAAATAGTGGCAGCCGAGCAGGCTTGGTGGCCCGTCGTAGAGCTCTCAGAGAGCTTTCCAACGGTATGCTGTGCGCAGTATAACTTCTTACGGATCATAAGTTATAGGCGCCGGAGCGACGGATACCTGGTCACAAGCCCCATGCCCTCTGTTTGCTGGCCCAGCCTCTACGTGAAGTGAAGTTGTCTTGCCCAAGATACCGTGGGATTCGGTAATAGAAATGTGATTGATTAGGTTGTCGTCCTTTTCATGGCTCACGACGTACCATCCGAAACGGAAAAACATCGTAAAAGAATAAAAGTGTCCTAAAACTGATAAAAATATTTGATTTAGGGCACCGAAAACAAGCGCAATCGATCTAGCTTGGTGCCCCCATCGTAGAGCTCTCGGATAGCTTTCCAACGGTATGCTGTGCACCACGTAACTCTTTACGGATCAAAAGTTATGGGCACCAGAGCGACGGATACCTGGTCACAAGGCCCACGCCCTCTATTTGTGGGCCCAGCCTCTACGTGAAGTGAAGTTGTCTTGCATAAAGTGCCATGTGATTCGGTAATAGAAATGTGATGGATTAGGTTGTCGACCTTTTCGCCGCTCACGACGTATGATCCAGGACGGAAAAATAGTGCAAAAGAAGAAAAGTGTCCCGAAACTGATGAAACGTTCGATTTTGGGCTCTGAAAATATTGGCTGCCTAGCACGCTTGGTGCCTCCGTCGTAGAGCTCTCGGAGAGCTTTCCAACGGTATGTTATGCGCGGTGTAACTCCATACGGATCAGAAGTTATAGGCATCGGAGCGACGGATACCTGGTCACAAGTCCCACGCCCTCTGTTTGTGGGCCCAGCCTATACCTGAAGTGAAGTTGTCTTGCCTAAGGTGCCATGGGATTCGGTAATAGAAATGTGATGGATTAGGTTGTTGTCCTTTTTGTGGCTCACTACGTACGATCCGGGACCGAAAAACAGCACAAAAGAAGAAAAGTGTCCCGAAACTGATGAAAATGTTTGATTTTGGCTGCAAAAATAGGCGCAGCCGAGCAAGCTTGTTGCCCGCGTCGTAGAGATCTCGGAGAGCTTTCCAACCGTATGCTGTGCACCGCGTAACTCCTTATGGATCAAAAGTTATGGGCATCGGAGCGACGGATACCTGTTCACAAGCCCCACGCCCTCGGCTTGCGGGCCTGACCTCTACGTGAAGTCAAGTTGTCTTGCCCAAGGTGCAGTGGGATTCAGTACTATAAATGTGATGGATTAGGTTGTCATCCTTTTTGTGACTAACGACGTACGATTCGGGAGAAAAAAATAGCGTAAAAGAAGAAAGTGCCCCGAAACTGAGGAAAATATTCAATTTTGGGCTCTGAAAATAGGTGCAGCAGAGTAGGCATGGAGCCCCATCATAGAGCTCTCGGAGAACTTTCCAACAGTATGTTGTGCACCGCGTAACTCCTTACAGATCAAAAGTTATGGGCACCGAAGCGACGCATGCCTGGTCACCAGCCCCACGCCCTCTGTTTGCGGGACCAGTCTCTAGGTGAAGTGAAGTTGTCTTGGGCAAGGTGCCATGGGATTCGGTAATAGAAATGTGATGAATTAGGTTGTCGTCCTTTCCGCAGTTGACGACGTACGATCCGGGACATAAAAACACCGCAAAAGAAGAAAAGTGTCCCAAAACTTATGAAAATGTTCGATTTGGGGATCAGAAAACAGGCCAAGCCGAGCAAGCTAGGTGCCCTCGTCGCAGAGCTCTCAAAGAGCTTTCCAACGGTATACTGTGAGCCGCGTAACTCCTTACGGATCAAAAGTTAAGGGTACCAGAGCAACGGATACCTGGTCATAAGCTCCATGCCCTCTGTTTGCGGGCCTAGCCTCTACGTGAAGTGAAGTTGTCTTGCGCAAGGTGCCGTGGGATTCGGTAATAGAAATGTGATGGATTAGGTTGTAGTCCTTTCCGCGGCTCACAATGTATGATACAGGACCCAAAAACAGTGCAAAAGAAGAAAAGTGTCGCAAAATTGATGAAAATGATCGATTTCAAGCTCCAAAAATAGGCACAACCGAGCATGCTTGGTGCCCCCGTCATAGTGCTCTCGGAGAGCTTTCAAACGATATGTTGTTTGCCGCGTAACTCCTTACGGATCAAAATTTATGGGCACCGGAGCGACGGATACCTGGTCACAAGCCCCTCGCCCCCGGTTTTGAGGGCCCAGCCACTACGTGAAGTGAGGTTATCTCGCCCAAGGTACTATGGGAATCGGTAATAAAAATGTGAGAGATTAGGTTGGCGTCCTTTTCGCGGCTCACGACGGACAATCCGGGACTGAAATATAGCACAAAAGAAGAAAAGTGTACCAAAACTGATACAAACATTCGATTTTGGGCTCCGAAAACAGGCACAGCCGAGCAAGCTTGCTGCATACGTCGTAGATCTCTCGGAGAGCTTTCCAACGGTATGTTGTGCGCCGTGAAACTCCTTACTGATCAAAAGTTATGGGCACCGGAGCGACGGATACCTTGTCACAAGCCCCACGCCCTCTGTTTGCGTGGCCAGCCTCTACGTGAAGTGAAGTTGTCTTGCCAAAGGTAGCGTGGGATTCGGTAATAGAAATGTGATGGATTAGGTTGTCGTCCTTTTCGCAGCTGACGACGTACGATCCGGGACAGAAAAACAGCGCAAAAGAAGAAAAATGTCCCAAAACTTATGAAAATGTTCGATTTTGGGTTCAGAAAACAGGCCCAGCTGAGCAGGTTAGGTGCCCTCGTCGGAGAGCTCTCAAAGAACTTTCCAACGTATACTGTGCACCGCGTAACTCCTTACGGATCAAAAGTTAAGGGCACCGAAGCAACGGATACCTGGTTGCAAGCCCCATGCCCTCTGTTTGCAGGCCCAGGCTCTACGTGAAGTGAAGTTGTCTTGCGCAAGGTACCGTGGGATTCGGTAATAGAAATGTGATGGATTAGGTTGTAGTCCTTTTCGCGGCTCACGACGTATGATACGGGACGAAAAAACAACGCAAAAGAAGAAAGGAGTCGCAAAATTGATGAAAATGATGGATTTTGGGCTCTGAAAATAGGCACAGCCGAGCATGCTTGGTGCCCCCGTCGTAGTGATCTTGGAGAGCTTTCAAACGATATGTTGTCTGCCACGTAACTCCTTACAGATCAAAAGTTATGGGCACCGGAGCGACGGATACCTAGTCACAAGCCCCACGCCCTCGGTTTGAGGGCCCAGCCTCTACGTGAAGTGAAGTTGTCTCGCCCAAGGTGCCATGGGATTCGGTAATAGAAATGTGATGGATTAGTTTTTCGTCCTTTTCGAGGCTCACGACAAACGATCCGGGACAGAAAAACCGCGCAAAAGAATAAAAGTGTCCCAAAACTTATGAAAACATTCGTGTTTGGGCTCTGAAAACAGGCACAGCTGAGCAAGCTTTGCTGCCCCCGTAGTAGAGCTCTCGGAGAGCTTTCCAACAGTATGTTGTGCACCGCGTAACTCCTTACGGATCAAAAGTTATGGGTACCGGAGTGACGGATACCTAGTCACAAGCCCCACACCCTCTGTTTGCGGGCCCAGCCTCTACGTGAAGTGAAGTTGTCTTGCCCAAGGTGCCTGGGATTCGGTATTAGAAATGTGATGGATTAGGTTGTTGTCCTTTTTGCGGCTCATAACGTACGATTCGGGACGAAAAAACTGTACAAAATAAGAAAAGTGTTCCGAAACTGATGAAAACGTTCGATTTTGGGCTCCGAAAACCGGCGTGGCCGAGCAAGCTTTGCTGCCCCCGTAGTAGAGCTCTCGGAGAGCTTTCTAACGGTATGCTGTGCGCCGCGTAACTCCTTACAGATCAAAAGTTATGGGCACCGGAGCGACGGATACCTGGTCACAAGCCCCACGCCCTCTGTTTGTTGGCCATCCTCTACGTGAAGTGAAGTTGTCTTACCCAAGGTTCCGTGTGATTCGATAATAGAAATGTGATTGATTAGGTTGTCGTCCTTTTGGACGCTCACGACGTACAATTCAGGACGAAAAAACTTCACAAAGCAAGAAAAGTGTCCCAAAACTGATGAAAACATTAGATTTTGGGCTCCGAAAACAGGCAGAGCCGAGCAAGCTTGCTACCCTCGTCGTAGAGCTCTCAGAGAGATTTCCAACGGTATGCTGTGCGCCGCGTAACTCCTTACAGATCAAAACTTATGAGCACCAGAGCGACATATACCTGGTCACAAGCCCCATGCCCTCTGTTTGCAGGCCCAGCCTCTACATGAAGTGAAGTTGTCTTGCCCAAGGTACCGTGGGATTTGGTAATAGAAATGTGATAGATTAGGTTGTCGTCCTCTTCGCTGCTCACGACGTACAATCCGGGACGGAAAAACTGCGCAAAAGAAGAAAAGTATCCATAAACTAATGAAAACATTTGATTTTGGGGTTCTAAAACATACAACCGAGCAGGCTCGTAGAGCTCTCGGAGAGCTTTCAAACTTTATGTTGTGCGCTGCGTAACTACTTACGGATCAAAAGTTATAGGCACTGGAGCGACGGATCCCGGGTCACAAGCCCTACGCCCTCTGTTTTTGCGCCCAGCCTCTACGTGAAGTGAAGTTGTCTTGCCTAAGGTGCTGTGGAATTCGGTAACAGAAATGTGATGGATTAGGTTGTCCTCCTTTTCGTAGCTCACGACGTACGATCCGGGACAAAAAAACTGGGTAAAAGAAGAAAAGTGTCCTGAAACTGATGAAAACGTTCGATTTTGCTCTCCGAAGATAGGCGCAGTCGAGCAAGCTTGGTGCCCCCGTTGTAGAGCTCTCGGAGAGCTTTCCAACGATATGATGTACGCCGCTTAACTCCGTACGGATCAATAGTTATGGGCACCGGAGTAACGGATACCTTGTCAAAAGCCCCATGCCCTCTGTTTGCGGGCCCAGCCTCTACGTGAAGTGAAGTTGTCTTGCCCCAGGTGCCATGTGATTCGGTAATAGAAATGTGATAGATTAGGTTGTCGTCCTTTTCGCGGCTCACGTACGATCCAGGACGGAAAAACAGCGCAAAAGAAGAAAAGTGTCCCAAAACTTATGAAAATGTTCGATTTTAGGCTCTAAAAACAAGCACAACCGAGCAAGCTTGCTACCCCCGTCGTAGAGCTCTCGGAGAGCTTTCCAACAATATACTGTGCGCCGCGAAACTCCTTACGGATAAAAAGTTATGGGCACCGGAGCGACGAATACCTGGTCACAAGCCCCACGCCCTCTGTTTGTGTGGCCTGCCTCTACGTGAAGTGAAGTTGTCTTACCCAAGATACCGTGGGATTCGGTAATAAAAATGTGATGGATTAGGTTGTCGTGCTTTTGGCGGCTCACGACGTACGATTCGGGACGAAAAAACTACACAAAATAAGAAAAGTGTCCCAAAATTGATGAAAACGTTCGATTTTGGGCTCCAAAAATAGGTGCTGCCTAGCAAGCTTGTTACCCCCGTCGTAAAGCTCTTGGAGAGCTTTCCAATGGTATGCTGTGTGCCACGTAACTCCTTACGGATCAAAAGTGATGGGCACAGCAGCGACAGATACTTGGTCACAAGCCCCACGCCCTCTGTTTGCTGGCCCAGCCTCTACATGAAGTTAAGTTGTCTTCCCAAGGTGCCGTGTGATTCGGTAATAGAAATGTGATAGATTAGGTTGTCGTCCTTTCCGCGGCTCACAACGTACAATCCGGGATGAAAAAACAGCACAAAAGAAGTAAAGTATCCATAAACTAATGAAAACATTTGATTTTGGGGTTCTAAAACATGCGCAATCGAGCAAGCTTGGTGCCCCCATCGTAGAGCTCTCGTAGAGCTTTCCAATGATATGTTGTGCGCCGCGTAACTCCTTACGGATCAAAAGTTATGAGCACCGGAGCGACGGATACCTTGTCAAAAGCCCCACGCCCTCTATTTGCGGGCCCAGCCTCTATGTGAAATGAAGTTGTCTTGCCCAAGATGCCATGTGATTCGGTAATAGAAATGTGATGGATTAGGTTGTCGTCCTTTTCGCGGCTCACATACGATCCGGGATGGAAAAACAGAGCAAAAGAAGAAAAGTGTCCCAAAACTTATGAAAATGTTCGATTTTAGGCTCCGAAAACAAGCACAACCGAGCAAGCTAAGTTCTCCCATCGTAGAGCTCTCATGGTGCTTTCCAACGGTATGCTATGCGTCGTGTAACTCCTTACGGAGCAAAAGTTATGGGGCACCGGAGCGACGGATACCTGGTCACAAGCCCCACGCCCTCTGTTTGTGAGCCCAGCCTCTACGTGATGTGAAGTTGTCTTGCTCAAGGTAACATGTGATTCGAAAATAAAAATGTTATAGAATAGGATGTCGTCTTTTTTTCGACTCACGACATATGATACAGGACGGAAAAACAGCGTAAAAGAAGAAAAGTGTCCCAAAACTTATGAAAATGTTCGATTTTGGGCTTAGAAAGTAGAAGCAACCGAGTGGGCTAGGTGCCCCCATCGTAGAACTCTCTGAGAGCTTTCCAACGGTATGCTATGCGTCGCGTAACTCGTTACGGATCAAAAGTTATGGGCACCAGAGCGACAGATACCTGGTCACCAGCCCCACGCCCTCTGCTTGTAGGCCCAGCCTCTACGTGAAGTGAAGTTTTCTTGCCCAAGGTGCCGTGTGATTGGGTAATAGAAATGTGATCGATTAGGTTGTCATCCATTTTTGTGTCTCACGACGTACAATCCGGGACGAAAAAACAGCGTAAAAGAAGAAAAGTGTCCCAAAACTTATTAAAATGTTTGATTTTGGGCTCTGAAAGTAGGCGCAGCTAGGCTGGATTGGTACCCCCGTCGCAGAGCTCTTGGAGAGCTTTCCAACGGTATACTGTGCGCCGCGTAACTCCTTATGGATCAAAAGTTATAGGCACTGGAGTGACAGATACCTGGTCACAAGACCCACGCCCTTTGTTTGCGGGCCCTGCCACTACGTGAAGTGAAGTTGCCTTGCCCAAGGTGCCATGGGATTCGGTAATAGAAATGTGATGGATTAGGTTGTCGTCATTTTCGCGGCACACGACGTACGATCCGGGACGAAAAAACAGCGCAAAAGAAGAAAAGTGTCCTGAAACTGATGAAAACGTTTGATTTTGGGCTCCGAAAATATTAGCAACCAAGCACGATTGGTGCCTCCGTAGTAGAACTCTCGGAGAGCTTTCCAACGGTATGTTGTGCGCCGCGTAACTCCTTATGGATCAGAAGTTATAGGCACTAGAGCGACGAATACCTGGTCACAAGCCCCACTTCCTTTGTTTGCGAGCCCAGCCGCTACGTGAAGCGAAGTCGTCTTGCCCAAGGTGCCATGGGATTAGGTTGTCGTCCTTTTTGTGGCTCACGACGTACGATCCGAAACGAAAAAACAGCGCAAAAGAAGAAAAGTGTCCTAAAATTGATGAAAATGTTATGTTTTGGGCTCTGAAAGTAGGCACAGTCGAGCAAACTTGCGGCCCTCATCATAGAGCTCTCATAGAGCTTTCCAACGGTATGCTGTGCGCAGCAAAACTCCTTACGAATCAAGAGTTATTGTCATCGGAGCGACGGATACATGGTCACAAGCCCCACGCCCTCTGTTTGCATGCCCAGCCTCTACGTGAAGTGAAGTTGTCTTGCCCAAGGTGCCGTCGAATTCGGTAATAAAAATGTGATGGATTAGGTTGTCGTCCTTTTCGCGGCTGACGACGTATGATCCGTGACGGAAAAACTGAACAAAAGAAGAAATGTGTCCCGAAATTGAAAAAAATGTTCGATTTTGGGATCCGAAAACAGGCGCAGCCGGGCAAATTTGCCACCCCCGTCGTAGAGCTCTCGGAGAGCTTTCCAACGGTATGCTGTGCGCAGCGTAACTCGTTACGGATCAAAACTTATGAGCACTAGAGCGACGGATACCTGGTCACAAGCCCCATGCCCTCTGTTTGCGGGCCCAGCCTCTACATGAAGTGAAGTTGTTTTGCCCAAGGTGCCGTGGGATTCAGTAATTAAAATGTGAGGGATTAGGTTGTCGTATTTTTCACGGCTCACGACGTACAATCCGGGTCGAAAAAACAGCGCAAAAGAAGAAAAGTATCCATAAACTAATGAAAACATTCGATTTTTGGCTTTTTAAACAGGCGCAGTCGAGCAGGCTTGGTGCCCCCGTCGTAGAGCTCTTGGAGAGCTTTCCAACGGTATGTTGTGCGCCGCGTAACTCCTTACGAATCAAAAGTTATAGGCACCGGAGCGACGAATACCTAGTCACAAGCCCCACGCCCTCTGTTTGCGTGCCCAGCCTCTACGTGAAGTGAAATTGTCTTGCCCAAGGTGCCGTGGGATTCGGTAACAGAAATGTGATGGATTAGGTTGTCGTCTTTTTCGCGGGTCGCGACGTGCGATCCGTGATGGAAAAACTGCGCAAAAGAAGAAAAGTGTCCCAAAACTGTTGAAAACGTTCGATTTTGGTCTCCGAAAATAGGCGCAGCCGAGCAAGTTTGGTGCCCCCGTCGTAGAGCTCTTGGAGAGCTTTCCAACAATATGTTGTGCGGCGTATAACTCCTTACGAATCAAAAGTTATGGGCTCCGAAGCGACGAATACCTTGTCATAAGCCCCACGCCCTCTGTCTGCGGACCCAGCCTCTACGTGAAGTGAAGTTATCTTGCCCAAGGTGCCGTGTATTTCGATAATAGAAATGTGATGGATTATGTTGTCGTTCATTTTGCGGCTCACGACGTACGATCCGGGACGAAAAAACATCGTAAAAGATGAAATGTGTTCCGAAACTGATGAAAATGTTCAATTTTGGTCCACGAAAACAAACGCAGTCCAGAAGGCTTGCTGCCCCCGTCATAGAGCTCTCGGAGAGCTTTCCAACTGTATGCTGTGCACCACGTAACTCCTTACGAATCAAATGTTATGGGCACCGGAGCGACGGATACTTGGTCACCAGCTCCACGTCCTCTGCTTGAGGGCCCAGCCTCTTCGTGAAGTGAAGTTGTCTTGCATAAGGTGCCATGGGATTCGGTAATAGAAATGTGATGGATTAGGTTGTAGTCCTTTTCGATGCTCAAGACGTACGATACGGGATAGAAAAACAGCGCAATAGAAGAAAAGTGTCCTGAAATTGATGAATATGATCGATTTCGGGCTCCGAAAATAGGCGCAGCCGAGCATGCTTGGTGCCCCTGTCGTCGTACTATCGGAGAGCTTTCATACGGTATGTTGTGCGCCGCGTAACTCCTTACGGATCAAAAGTTATAGGCACAAGAGCGACGGATACCTAGTCACAAGCCCCACGCCCTCGGTTTGAGGGCCCAGCCTCTACGTGAAGTGAAGTTGTCTTGCCCAAGGTGCCATGGGATTCGGTAATAAAAATGTTAGGGATTAGGTTGTTGTCCTTTTCGCGGCTCACGATGTACGATTCGGGACTGAAAAACTGTGCAAAAGAAGAGAAGTGCCCTAAAACTGATGAAAACGTTCAATTTTGGGCTCCAAAAATAGGCACAGCCTAGCAAGCTTGCTGCCCCCATCGTAGAGTTCTCGGAGAGTTTTTGAACGGTATGCTGTGTGCTGCGAAACTCCTTACGGATCAAAAGTTATGGGCACTGGAGTGACGGATACCTGGTCACAAGCCCCACGCCCTCTGTTTGCGTGCCCTGCCTCTACGTGAAGTGAAGTTGTCTTGGCCAAGGTGCCGTGGGATTTGGTAATAAAAATGTGATAGATTTGGTTGTCGTCCATTTCGAGGCTCACTACATACGATCTGGGACGGAAAAACTGCACAAAAGAAGCAAAGTATCCCAAAACTGATGAAAATGTTCAATTATGGGCTCCGAAAAAAGGTGCAGCCGAGCAAGCTTGCTACACCTGTCGTAGAGCTCTCAGAGAGCTTTCCAACGGTATACTATACGCCGCGTAACTCCTTAAGGATCAAAAGTTATAGGCACCGGAGCGAAGGATACCTTGTCACAAACCTCACGCCCTCTGTTTGCGTGCCCAGCCTCTACGTGAAGTGAAGTTGTCTTGCCCAAGGTGCCGTGGGATTCTGTAACAGAAATGTGATGGATTAGGTTGTCGTCCTTTTCGCCGCTCACGACGTACGATCCGGGATAGAAAAACTGCGCAAAAGTAGAAAAGTGTCCCGAAACTGATGAAAATGTTCAGTTTCGGTCTCCGAAAATAGGCACAACGGAGCAAGCTAGGTGCCCCCGTCGTAGAGCTCTCGAAGAGCTTTTGAACGATATGTTGTGCGCCGCGTAACTCATTTCGGATCAAAAGTTATGGGCACCGGAGCGACGAATATCCTGTCATAAGCCCCACGCCCTCTGTTTGCGGGCCCAACCTCTGCATGAAGTGAAGTTGTCTTGCCCAAGGTGCCGTGTGATTCGGTAATAGAAATGTGATGGATTATGTTGTCGTCCTTTTTGCGGCTCACGACGTACGATCCGGGACGGAGAAATAGCGCAAAAGAAGAAAAGTGTCCCGAAACTGATGAAAATGTTTGATTTTGGGTAGCGAAAATAGGCGCAGCCGAGCAAGTTTGCTGCCCCGTCGTAGAGCTCTCGAAGAGCTTTCCAACCGTTGCTCTGCACCGCGTAACTCCTTTCGGATCAAAAGTTATGGGCACCGGAGCGACGGATACCTTGTTATAAGCCCCACGCCCTTTGTTTGCGGGCCCAGCCTCTGCGTGAAGTAAAGTTGTCTTGCCCAATGTGCCGTGTGATTCGGTAATAGAAATGTGATGGATTATGTTGTCGTCCTTTTTGCGGCTCATGACGTACAATCCGGGACGGAAAAATAGTGCAAAAGAAGAAAATTGTCCCGAAACTGATGAAATTGTTCAATTTTGGGCTGCGAAAATAGGCGCAGCCGAGCAAGCTTGCTACCCCAGTCGTAGAGCTCTCGGAGAGCTTTCCAACCGTGTGCTGTGCACCGCGTAACTCCTTTCGGATCAAAAGTTATGGGCAACGGAGCGACGGATACCTGGTCGCAAGCCCCACGCCCTCGGTTTGCGGGCCCGGCCTCTACGTGAAGTGAAGTTGTCTTGCCCATGGTGCCGTGGGATTCGGTAATAGAAATGTGATGGATTAAGTTGTCGTCATTTTTGTGGCTCACAACGTATGATCCGGGACAGAAAAACTGCACAAAAGAAGAAAAGTATCCCGAAATGGATGAAAATGGTCAATTTTGGGCTCCAAAAATAGGTGCAGCCGAGCAAGCTTGCTACCCCCGTCGTAGAGCTCTCGGAGAGCTTTCCAATGGTATGTTGTGCGCCGTGTAACTCCTTACGGATCAAAACGTATGAGCACTGGAGCGACGGATACCTAGTCATAAGCCCCATGTCCTCTGTTTGTAGGCTCAGCCTCTACATGAAGTAAAGTTGTCTTGCCCAAGGTGCCGTGGGATTCAGTAATAAAAATGTGATGGATTAGGTTGTCATCCTTTTCGCGGCTCACAACGTACAATCCGAGATGAAAAAACAGAGTAAAAGAAGTAAAGTATCCGTAAACTAATGAAAACATTCGATTTTGGGCTTCTAAAACAGGCGCAACTGAGCAGGCTCGGTGTCCCCGTCGTAGATCTCTCGGAGAGCTTTCCAAAAGTATGTTGTGCGCCTCGTAACTCCTTACGGATCAAAACTTATAGGCACCGGAGCGACAGATACCTGGTCATATGCCCCACGCCCTCTATTTGCGTGCCCAGCCTCTACGTGAAGTGAAGTTGTCTTGCCCAAGGTGTCACGGGATTCGGTAACAGAAATGTGATGGATTAGGTTGTCGTTCTTTTCGCAGCTCACGACGTACGATCCGGGACGGAAAAAATGCGCAAAAAAAGAAAAGTGTCCCGAAACTAATGAAAACATTCGATTTTGGTCACCGAAAATAGGTGCAGCCCAGCAAGCTTTGTGCCCCCGTCGTAGAGCTCTCGAAGAGCTTTCCAACGATATGCTGTGCGCCGCGTAACTCCTTACGGATCAAAAGTTATGGGCACCGAAGCGACGGATACCTTGTCATAAGCCCCACGCCTTTTGTTTGCGGGCCCAGCCTCTCCGTGAAGTGAAGTTGTCTTGCCCAAGGTGCCATGTGATTCAGTAATAGAAATGTGATGGAATAGGATGTCGTCCTTTTCGCGACTCACGTACGATCCGGAACGGAAAAACAGCGCAAAAGAATAAAAGTGTCCCAAAACTTATGAAAATATTCGATTTTAGGCTTCGAAAACAAGCGTAACCGAACAGGTTAGGTGCCCCCATCGTAGAGTTCTTAGAGTGCTTTCCAACGGTATGCTGTGCGCCGCGTAACTCCTTACAAAGCAAAAGTTATGGGCAACGGAGATACGGATACCTGGTCACAAGCCCCACGCCCTCTGTTTGCAGGCCCACCCTCAACGTGAAGTGAAGTTGTCTTGCCCAAGGTGCTATGTTATTCGGTAATAGAAATGTGATGGAATTGGATGTCCTCTTTTTTGCGGCTCACGACGTACGATGCGGGATGGAAAAACAGCGCAAAAGAAGAAAAGTGTCCCAAAACTTATGAAAATGTTCGATTTTGGGCTTAGAAAATAGGTGCAGCCGAGTAGGCTAGGTGCCTCCATCGTAGAGCTCTTAGAGTGCTTTCCAACGGTATGCTGTGCGCTGTGTAACTCCTTACGAATCAAAAGTTATGGGTACCGGAGTGACAGATACCTGGTCACAAGCCCCATGCCCACTGTTTGCAGGCCCAGCCTCTACGTGAAGTGAAGTTGTCTTGCCCAAGTTGACGTGGGATTCGGTAATAGAAAAGTGATGGATTAGGTTGTTGTCCTTTTCGCGGCTCACGACGTACGATCCGGGACTGAAAAACTGCGCAGAAGAAGAAAAGTGTCTCGAAACTGATGAAAAAATTCGATTTTGGGCTCCGAAAACAGTGGCAACCTAGCAAGCTTGCTGCACCCATCGTAGAGCTCTCGGAGAGCTTTCCAACAATATGCTGTGCATCGCGTAACTTCTTACGGATCAAAAGTTATGGGCACCGGAGCGACGAATACCTGGTCACAAGCCCTAAACCCTTTGTTTGCGGGCCCAGCCTCTACGTGAAGTGAAGTTTTCTTGCCCAAGGTGCTGTGGGATTCGGTAATAGAAATGTGATGGATTAGGCTGTCATCCTTTTCGCGACTCACGACGTACGATCCGGGACGAAAAAACAGCGTAAAAGAAGAAAAGTGTCCCGAAACTGACGAAAATGTTCAATTTTCAGCTGTGAAAATAGGCGCAGCCAAGAAGGCTTGCGCCCCCGTCGTAGAACTCTCAGAGAGCTTTCCAATGGTATACTGTGCGCCGCGTAACTCCTTACGGATCAAAAGTTATGAGCACCGGAGCAAAGGATACCTGGTCACAAGCCCCACGCCCTCTGTTTGCAGGCACAACCTCTACGTGAAGTGAAGTTGTCTTGCCAAGGTGCCATGGGATTCGGTAATAGAAATGTGATGGATAAGGTTGTCGTCCTTTTCTTGGCTCACGACGTATGATCTGGGACGGAAAAATGATGCAAAAGAAGAAAAGTATCTCGAAACTGATGCAAACGTTCGATTTTGGGCTCCGAAAATAGTGGCAGCCGATTAGGCTTGCTGCCCCCGTTGTAGAGTTCTCGGAGAGCTTTCCAACGCCATGCTGTGCGCCGCGTAACTCCTTACGGATCAAAAGTTATGGGCACAGGAGCGACGGATACTTGGTCACAAGCCCCACGCCCATGTTTGCGGGGCCAGCCTCTACGTGTTGTGAAGTTGTTTTGCCCAAGTTTCCATGGGATTCGGTAATAGAAATGTGATGGATTAGGTTGTTGTTCTTTTCGCGGCTCACGACGTATGATCCGTGACTGAAAAACTGCGCAAAAGTAGAAAAGTATCCCGAAACTGATGAAAACATTCGATTTTGGGCTCCGAAAATAGGCACAGTCAAGCAAGCTTGGTGCCCCCATCATAGAGATCTCGGAGAGCTTTCTAACGGTATGCTGTGCGCCGCGTAACTCCTTACGGATCAAAAGTTATGGGCACCGGAGCGACGGATACCTAGTCACAACCCCCACGCCCTCTGTTTACGGGCCCAGCCTCGACGTGAAGTGAAGTTGTCTTGCCCAAGGTGCTGTGTGATTCGGTAATAGAAATGTGATGGATTAGGTTATCGTCCTTTTCACGGCTCACGATGTACGATTCGGGACGAAAAAATAGCCCAAAGGTAGAAAAGTGTCCCAAAACTTATACAAAATGTTCAATTTTGGGCTCCGAAAACAGGCACAACCAAGCAGGCTAGGTGCCCCCATTGTAGAGCTCTTAGAGTGCTTTCCAACGGTATTCTGTGCGTTGCGTAACTCCTTACAGATCAAAAGTTATGGGCACCGGAGCGACGGATACTTGGTCACAAGCCCCATGCCCTTTGTTTGCAGGCCCAGCCTCTACATGAAGTGAAGTAGACTTGCCCAAGGTGCAGTGTGATTCGGTAATAGAAATGTGATGGATTAGGTTGTCGTCCTTTTCGCGGCTCACGACGAACGTTCCGTGATGGAAAAATAGCGTAAAAGAAGAAAAAAGTCTCAAAACATATGAAAATGTTCGAATTTGGGCTCCTAAAATTGGCGCAGGTGAGCAGGCTAGGTGCCTCTATCGTAAAGCTCTCAGAGAGCATTCCAACGGTATACTGTGCGCCGCGTAACTCCTTACGGATCAAAAGTTAAGGGCACCGGAGCGACGGATACCTGGTCACAAGCCCCACGCCCTCTGTTTGCGGGCCCAGACTCTACGTGAAGTGAAGTTGTATTGCCCAAGGTACCGTGTGATTCGGTAATAGAAATATGATGGATTAGGTTGTCGTCCTTTTCACGGCTCACGACTTACGATCTGGGATGGAAAAATAGCGTAAAAGAATAAACGTGTCTCAAAACTTATGTAAATGTTCGAATTTGGGCTCCTAAAATAGGCGTAGCTGAGAAGGCTAGGTGCCCCCATCGTAGAGCTCTCAGAGAGCTTTCTAACGGTATGCTGTGCGCCGCGTAACTCCTTACGGATCAGAAGTTAAGGGCACCGGAGCGACAGATACCTGGTCACAAGCCCCACGCCCTCTGTTTGCGAGCCCAGCCTCAACGTGAAATGAAGTTGTCTTGCCAAGGGTGCCGTGGGATTCGGTAATAAAAATGTGATAGATTAGGTTGTCGTCTTTTTTTCGTTTCACGTCGTACGATCCGGGATGAAAAAATAGTGCAAAGAAGAAAAGTGTCCCAAAACTGATGAAAACATTCGATTTTCGGCTCCGAATTAGGCACTGCCGAGCAAACTTGGTGCCCCCGTCGTTGAGCTCTTGGAGAGCTTTCCAACGGTATGTTGTGCGCCGCGTAACTCCTTACGGATCAAAAGTTAAGGGCACCGGAGCGACGGATGCCTGGTCATAAGCCCTACGCCCTCATTTTGTGGGCCCAACCTCTACGTGAAGTAAAGTTGTCTTGCCAAAGTTGCCATGGGATTCGATAATAGAAATGTGATGGATTATGTTGTCTTCCTTTTCGCGGCTCGCGACATACGATCCGGGATGAAAAAACAACGCAAAAGAAAAGTGTCCCAAAACTGATGAAAATGTTCAAATTTGGGCTCTGAAAATAGGCGCAGACGAGCAGGCTTGCTGCCCACATCGTAGAACTCTAAGAGAGCTTTCCAACGGTATACTGTGCACGGTGTAACTCCTTACAGATCAAAAGTTATGGGCACAGGAGCGACGGATATCTGGTCACAAGCCCCACGCGCACTGTTTGCGCTCCCAGCCTCTACGTGAAGTGAACTTGTCTTGCCCAAGGTGCCGCATGATTCGATAATAGAAATGTGATGGATTAGGTTGTAGTCCTTTTCGCGGCTCACGAAATACGATCCGGGACGAAAAAACAACGCAAAAGAAGAAAAGTGTCCCGAAACTGATGAAAATGTTTGTTTTTGGGCTGCGAAAACAGGTTCAGCCGAGGAGGCTTGTTGCCCCGTCGTAGAATTCTCGGAGAGCTTTCCAACGGTATGCTATGCACTGCATAACTCCCTATGGATCAAAAGTTATAGGTACCGGAGCGACAGATAGCTAGTCACAAGCCCCACACCCTCGGTTTGCGGGCCTTGTCTCTACGTGAAGTGAAGTTGTCTTGCCTAAGGTGCCATTGGATTCGGTAATAGAAATGTGATGGATTAGGTTGTCGTCCATTTCGCGGGTCACGACGTACGATCCGGCACGAAAAAACTGCGCAAAATAATAAATGTGTCCCGAAACTAATGAAAACATTCGATTTTGGATTCTGAAAATAGGCGCAGCCGAGCAAGTTTGGTGCCCCCGTCATAGAGCTCTCAGAGAGTTTTCCAATGGTATGTTGTTCGCTGCGTAACTCCTTATGGATCAAAAGTTATGGGCTCCGAAGCGACGAATACCTGGTCATAAGCCCCACGCCCTCTGTTTGTGGGCCCAGCCTCTACGTGAAGTGAAGTTGTCTTGTCCAAGGTGTCGTGTGATTCGGTAATAGAAATGTGATGGATTAGGTTGTCGTCCTTTTTGCGGCTCACGACGTACGATCCGGGACGAAAAAACTGCACAAAAGAGGAAAAATATCACGAAACTAATGAAAACATTTAATTTTGGGGACCGAAAATAGGCGCAGCCGAGCAGGCTTGGTGCCCTTGTCGTAGAGCTCTCAGAGAGCTTTCCAACGGTATGCTGTGCGCCGCGTAACTCCTTACGGATCAAAAGTTATAGTTACCGGAGCGACGGATACCTGGTCACAAGCCCCACGCCCTCGGTTTGCAGGCCCAGTCTCTACATGAAGTGAAGTTGTCTTGCCTAAGGTGCCATGGGATTCGATAATAGAAATATGACAGATTAGGTTGTCGTCCTTTTAGCGGCTCATGATGTACGATCCGGGATGAAAAAACAGCGCAAAAGAAGAAAAGGGTAGCGAAACTCGTGAAAATGTTCGATTTTGGGCTGCGAAAACAAGCGCAGTTGAGCAGGCTTGCTGCCCCCGTCGTAGAGCTCTCTGAGTGCTTTCCAACTGTATGCTGTGCGGAGCGTAACTCCTTACGGATCAAATGTTATGGGCACCGGAGCGACAGATACCTGGTCACCAGCCCCACGCCCTCTGTTTGCGGGCCCAGCCTCTACGTGAAGTGAAGTTGTCTTGCCCAAGGTGCCGTGTGATTCGGTAATAGAAATGTGATGGATTAGGTTGTCATCCTTTTCGCGAGTCACGACGTACGATCCGGGATGGAAGAACAGCGGAAAAGAAGAAAAATATCTCAAAACTTATGAAAATGTTCAATTTTGGGCTCAGAAAACTAGCGCAGCCGAGCAGGCTTGGTGCCGTTGTCATAGAGCTCTCAGAGAGCTTTCTAACGGTATGCTGTGCGCCGCGTAACTCCTTACGGATCAAAAGTTAAGGGCACCGGAGCAACGGATACCTGGTCACAAGTCCCACGCCCTCTGTTTGCGGGCCCAGCCTCTACGTGAAGTGAAGTTTTCTTGCGCAAGGTGCCGTGGGATTCGGTAATAGAAATGTGATGGATTAGGTTGTCGTCCTTTTCGCGGCTCACGACGTACGATACGGGACGGAAAAACAGCTCAAAAATAGAAAAGTGTCTCAAAACTGATGAAAATGTTCGATTTTGGACTCCGAAAATAGGTGCAGCCGTACAAGCTTTGTGCCCCCGTCGTAGTGCTCTTGGAGTGCTTTCCAACGGTACGCTGTGCACCGCGTAACTCTTTATGGATCAAAAGTTATGGGCAGCGGAGCGACGGATACCTGGTCACAAGCCCCACGCCCTCGGTTTGAGGGCCCAACCTCTACGTGAAGTGAAGTTGCCTTGCCCAAGGTGCCATGGGATTCAGTAACAAAAATGTGATGGATTAGGTTGTCGTCCTTTTCACGGCTCACGACGTACGATCCGGGACGGATAAACAATGCAAAAGAAGAGAAGTGTCCCAAAACAGATTAAAATGTTCGATTTTGGGCTCTGAAAATAGGCACAGCCGAGCAATCTTGCTGCCCCTGTTGTAGAGCTTTCGGAGAGCTTTCCAACGGTATGTTGTGCACCGCATAACTTCTTACGGATCAAAAGTTATGGGCACCGGAGCGACGGATACCTGGTCACAAGCCCTACGCCCTCTATTTGCGTGCCCAGCCTCTACGTGAAGTGAAGTTGTCTTGCCCAAGGTGCTGTGGGATTCGGTAATAGAAATGTGATGGATTAGGTTGTCGTCCTTTTCGCGACTCACGACTTACGATCCGGGACGAAAAAACTGCACAAAAGAGGAAAAATATCACGAAACTAATGAAAACATTTAATTTTGGGGACCGAAAATAGGCGCAGCCAAGTAGGCTTGGTGCCCTTGTCGTAGAGCTCTCAGAGAGCTTTCCAACGGTATGCTGTGCGCCGCGTAACTCCTTACGGATCAAAAGTTATAGTTACCAGAGCGAAGGATACCTGGTCACAAGCCCCACGCCCTCGGTTTGCAGGCCCAGCCTCTACGTGAAGTGAAGTTGTCTTGCCCAAGGTACCGGGGGATTCGGTAATAGAAATGTGATGGATTAGGTTGCTATCCTTTTCGCGGCTCACGACGTACGATCCGGGACGAAAAACCTGTGCAAAAGAAGAAAAGTGTCTGTAACTAATGAAAACATTCAATTTTGGACTTCGAAAATAGGCGCAGCCGAGCAGGCTTGGTGCCCCTGTCGTAGAGCTCTCAGAGAGCTTTACAACGGTATGCTGTACGCCACGTAACTCCTTACGGATCAAAAGTTATAGGCACGGGAACGACGGATACCTGGTTACAAGCCCCACGCCCTCGATTTGTGGGCCCAGCCTCTACGTGAAGTGAAGTTGTCTTACCCAAGGTGCCATAGGATTCGATAATAGAAATGTGATAGATTAGGCTGTCGTCCTTTTCGCGGCTCACGACGTACGATCCGGGACGGAAAAACTACGCAAAAGAAGAAAAGTACACCGAAACTTATGAAAATGTTTGATTTTGGGCTGTGAAAATAGGCGCAGCCGTGCAGGCTTGCTGCCAACGTCGTAGAGCTCTCAGATTGCTTTCCAACGGTATGTTGTGCGCCATGTAACTCCTTACGGATCAAAAGTTATGGGCACCGGAGCGACAGATACCTAGTCACCAGCCCCACGCCCTCTGTTTGCGGGCCCAGTCTCTACGTGAAATGAAGTTGTCTTGCCCAAGGTCCGGTGGGATTCAGTAAAAGAAATGTGATAGATTAGGTTGTTGTCCCTTTCGCGGGTCATGACGTACGATCCGGGACGAAAAAATAGAGCAAAAGAATAAAAGTGGCCCAAAACTTATGAAAACGTTCAATTTTGGGCTACGAAAACAAGCGCAGCCGAGTAGGCTTATTGCTCCTGTAGTAGAGCTCTCAGAGAGCTTTCCAACGATATGCTGTACGCCACGTAACTCCTTACGGATCAAAAGTTATAGGCACCGGAGCGACAGATACCTGGTCACAAGCCTCGCGCCCTCGGTTTGCAAGCCCAGACTCTACGTGAAATGAAGTTGTCTTGCCCAAGGTGCCCAAGGCTCACGACGTATGATACAGGACGGAAAAATAGCGCAAAAGAAGAAAAGTATCCCGAAACTGATGAAAATGATCGATTTTGGCTTCAAAAATAGGCGCAGCCGAGCATGCTTGGTGCCCCCATCGTAGTACTCTCGGAGAGCTTTCCAACAGTATGTTGTGCGTCGCATAACTCCTTACGAATCAAAAATTATGGGCACCGGAGCAACGACTACTTGGTCACAAGCCCCACGCCCTCGGTCTGAAGGCCCAGCCTCTACGTGAAGTGAAGTTGTCTTGCCAAGGTGCTGTGGGATTCGGTAATAAAAATGTGATGGATTAGGTTGTCGTCCTTTTCACGGCTCACGACGTACGATCCGGGACTTAAAAATAGCGCAAAAGAAGAGAAGTGTTCCAAAACTGATGAAAACGTTTGATTTTGGGCTCCGAAAATAGGCGCTGCCAAGCAACCTTGGTACTTACGTCGTAGAGCTCTCGGAGAGCTTCCCAAAGGTATGATGTGCGCCGCGTAGCTCCTTACGGATCAAAAGTTATGAGCGTCGGAACGACAGATACCTAGTCATAAGCCCTACGCCCTCTGTTTGCTGGCCCAGCCTTTACGTCAAGTGAAGTTGTCTTGCCCAAGGTACCGTGGGATTCGATAATAAAAATGTGATGAATTAGGTTGTTGTCCTTTTCGCGGCTCACGATGTACGATCCCGGACGAAAAAATAATGGAAAAGAAGAAAAGTATCCTGAAACTAATGAAATCATTCGATTTTGGCTTCTAAAACAGGTACAACTGAGCAGGCTTGGTGCCCACGTTGTAGAGCTCTCGGAGAGCTTTCTAACGCTATGCTATGCACCGCGTAACTCCATACGGATCAAAAGTTATAGGCACCGGAGCGACGGATACCTGGTCACAAGCCCCACGCCCCCTGTTTGCGTGCCCAGCCTCTACGTGACGTGAAGTTGTCTTGCCCAAGGTGTCGTGGGATTCGGTAATAGAAATGTGATGGATTAGGTTGTCGTCCTTTTCACGGCTCACGACGTACGATCCGAGATTGAAAAACTTCGCAAAAGAAGAAAAGTATTCCGAAACTGATGAAAACGTTCGATTTTGGGCTTCGATCTTGGTGGCCCCATCGTAGAGCTCTCGGAGAGCTTTTCAACGGTATGCTGTACGCCGCGTAACTCCTTACAGATCAAAAGTTCTAGGCAACGGAGCGACGGATACTTGGTCACAAGCCCCACGTCCTCTATTTGCGGGCCCAGCCTCTACGTGAAGTGAAGTTGTCTTGCCCAAGGTGCCGTGGGATTCGGTAATAGAAATGTGATGTATTAGGTTGTCGTCCTTTTTGCAGCTGACGACGTACGATTTGTCACGCCCCAACCCGACCTATAGAGGCTAGACTAGGGGGTCAGCTAATCATTATCGTTATTTTACGTCCTTAACTGTTTCACTATGATTAATGCGTAACGTTAGCCTAGAACTCTAAAAGTTTTTTCGGAAAACCGGCAGCATAACGGTTGTATTTAAGACCTTTTAGTTTGACCTAATTTCTAAACATCTCGATTATTCTAATCATTAATCCAATTCAATTAAGGACTCCTATTTTGTCATCAACTGTTATGCCTACTAGTCTACCTTGAAAGTCTCGTTTGGTTAATAAGCCTAACATGATAACTATGTCCCGTTTATTTGTCAATTTCCTATCATGCAAGTACCTATTATCTTTTAGTTTACAAATGACCACCTAAGTAAAATTAGATAGAATTAACTTAGTTGATTGTTCATCTAGTGGTTTAAATGCCTACGATAACTACTAATCAAGAAAACGAAAGCAAACAACCAAATAAAGAGTTTGTCCGGTTATAGATAGTACAATCCAAAATTAGACCCAAATTACAACGGGGTCAATTACATCAACAAAATGAAGAGTCCGCAAATAAACACAACATCCCTAATAGCATCGCATCCATGTTCACAAAAAGCACGCAATGCACATAGTTGTTCCAAAGGTTCATCAACTAGCACATTTCCTTCGAGTACCTGTTCTGGGTCTTCTTCACCTGAAATGATAAAAGAGGGTGAGTCCTTATGAACTCAGAGAGGGGGAACGAGAAATAAGTTTTGAAACTCATTTTCCAGTTCAACTTATGAAAACCCTTTTCGCAAGCATGAATATATCACAAGTAAGTACATAACATAATATAAAAGTAAAGGAACACAATTACCCGTCTTTCCTCCCCGAGGTCCTCTAGGAATCAAGCGAGAGTACTTATACACATAGTGAAAAGGATACGGTGAGCTTTTGCTCTCAGTTCATATCAGTATCAGTTGTTGCGGCCGACTTCAAATCATCCCCTTATCACGCCAAATGGGTGTACTCCGGATGTACCCCGAAATCCTACGACCCAATTCTCCGAGGAAGTCTAGCCCCCAAGCGAGAGAGAGAATTGGACAATGGTAGTCACAGTTGTACCGGCAAGCCCGATGCCTCCCGGTGTGCGTGAACGCTACCACGACAGAATGAAAGGTTACAACCTTGTATGCAATGCACATTTATGACATGTAATATATCACATTAGGAGGACAACAAAGTAGGTTGCCTCTGAGCAGTCATAAGATTGCACATTGACAAGTAAACAAGCGAGGCACGATAAGACAAGTAATTTCACTTGAAAGGCACATGGAGTTATATGAACATTAAACGGGCAGCCATGTAATACATGTAAATCAAGTCATACAACTCATTTCAAGGTTCACATAATCAAATAATAAGATTATTCATCATGCAATGACATCTATGTGGGACCGGGTGCAAGAAAAGCCTACTTATCAACATGTAATCATCGAAAGCATATTTAGGGCTACAAGGGCAACTACGGGCAGCCTACTAAACACATGATCAAACACAACATCCAAAGGATCGACACTTAGCAAGTTTACCTAGATATTAGGGTTCCAATTCGTGCTTACCCGTGCGATTAAGCCCCAAGTCATCTCAAGATCAAACTCAAGCCATGCATCGATTAATTCAAACACCCTCAAGTATTCAAAACAGTCCACACAACATCCCAATGCCACAATCCCAAGCATTTAATACAACAAGAGAAGCTATAATAATTTTTCTAAGCATATCACTAAGTGAAACCCTCACTGCAATGGACTGTATTCTCACAACCATTAAGGCAAGCAAAAAATCTCCAATTCCAGTGAATAAGATGTCAAATTAAATCTTAAGGAGTTAACTAAATTCCGAAACAAACCTCGCTTCATTTGGAGTTCGGGTTCAATAGTTATCGCCAAAACAGTGAGACTGCACAAAACTGTCCAGATTTGCACACATTTCAATACTTGTCGTTTTTGAGGGTCTTAGGGTCAGATTTAGCCTTAGTCCATTTCTGACAAAAATGTCCAGAACTGAAAAATCTAGCTGTGCAAAAAATTTCATGCATTTTGGATATCATTTACTAAGTCAAAACTGGTTCGTTCTACAAGCTCAGTGAATCTGGCAAAATCTGCTTCATTTTTCCAGACTTTCCAGATTTGGACACTTTTTAATAATTATCCATTTTGAGTACTTTAGAGTCAAAATTAACTTTGGTCTATTTCTGCGAAAAGTGTTCGGAACTGGCAAAACTAGTTACCAACCAATTTTCATGAATTTTCAACATTGTTAACCTAGGCAAAATCACCTCGCACCAACAAGACAGAAAGCTGTCACATGCACGATTTCATCTATCATCACATTCTAGCCCAAAATCTTGCCATGCATGGTTATAAAAGCTTATGAACACACGTATATCTCAAGTACAGAAGTAAAGATAGACATTTAAGGGCATGCATGTGGTTTTTTGAAAGATTTTCAAGAAGTTTCAGCCCTCACCTTAGCAAAACAACAAGAAGATGCACAAGACTCTTGGTGAATCACAAAGTTGACCTTTTTTCTTGATTAGCCGAGACACCACTCGATTTTTCTCAAATTTCCTAGCTTAGTAACCAAGTTCTTAGTAGGTGCATGTGATTAGAACAAGAAGAAAAGAAATGGAAGCTAGCAAACTCACTTAAGCCGAAATGGAGCTTCAAAGAGCTTGCATGTGTGTTTCTTGCACCCTACCTTGCTTAATCAAGCTCCCTAGCTTCTTGCATGCCTTGATGAACCATGGAGTGATGAAGATAAGCTAAGGAGTATAGAAACTCAGCCAAGGATGAGAGAGAGAGAAGGATGAGAGGGAGAGAGAAGAATGAGAGGAAATGAGAGAAATGAAAAAAAAAAAAAAGCTTTTGCAAGATTTGAAGCATGTGTCGGCCTTGAGCTTTGAAATGTCAGATTTTTGTGTGTTCAAGGAGGATAATTTGAAGTGTTTAGCATGGGCAAGGAGCTTATATCGAGATTGGTGGAGCTTGGTAGAGTTTTAGAGCTATTTTTTTTTATTGCTTTGTCTCATTAGTTGTCATAGACTTGTCTAGGTTCAATTTGAATTATGCAAAGAAAGCACCAAGCACACAAGATGGTTGGCCAAGGCATGAAAAATGCTGAATCTTTGTCATCTTTTGAGCATTATTTAATTGTGTGTTTGGAAAGTGCAAAAGAATAAGGAATAAAGAATAAGAATGTCTAGCTTTTGGTGCAATTTCGTCTTTTAGTGGGTTAAATTAGTAATTTAATATTAGTTAGTGGGATTTGTAGGATTAATTAATGACCTAGTGCTTCGTGAAAGATGCTTTCTTGATTAGCGTGAGGGCATGTTTTCCTAGGTCTAGGGCACGTATTACGAGGTAGGGCACGAACTACGAGATGAATGCACGTTTCCCAAGTAAAAGCACGCAACTCTAAATGAATGCAAGCAATTCAATATAAGGCACACAAAATGAAACACAATTCTTAAACCTAGGTCAAGGTACGCAAATCTAGGTTAGGGCACACGAAACGAGGTATTGAACGCAAATCGAGGTTGGGCCTCATATCCTCATCTCCTTAAAAGAATTTCGTCCCGAAATTCAATATTACCTTTGAAATAAAGCTGGATACTGTTGCTCCATCTGGTCTCGCCTTTCCCACGTTGCTTCTTCAACTCCATAATGATCCCACAACACTTTCACCATTGGTATAGATTTGTTGCGCAACTCTTGATCTTGCTGGTCTAGGATTCGAATGGGCCTCTCTTCATAAGACAAGTTCTCCCGAAGCTGCAACGACTCTGACTCCAAGATGTGCGATGGATCTGGGTGATACTTCCGCAGCATCGAAACACGAAAGACGTCGTGAATATTGGAGTGGTTTTGGGGTAGTGCCAGGCGATACGCCAACTTGCCAACCTTCTCAATTATTTCAAATGGTCCTACACACCTCGGCCTCAACTTTCCACCCTTGCCGCGTTTAATCAGTCCTCTTTGGGGTGATATCTTCAAGAACACCTTGTCGCCGACCTCAAACTCTAGGCTCCGTCTCCGTCGGTCTGCATAACTTTTCTGGTTGCTTTGGGCGGTAAGCATCCGTTTCTGGATGAGGTGGATATTATCAACAGTCTTCATAAGTTCAGGTAAAAGGGTCGGGTCAAAAGTCTTCGTCTCACCTACATCATCCCAGTAAATTGGGGATCGACACTTACGTCTTTACAATGCTTCAAATGGGGCCATCTCGATAGTGGCCTGATAACTATTATTATAAGCGAACTCGGCTAGAGACAGATATTTCTCCCAACCTTTCCCGAAGTCTAAAACACACGCCCTTAGCATATCCTCCAGAATCTGAATAGTTCTCTCCGATTGTCCATCAGTCTGAGGGTGATAAGCCGTGATAAACTCAACTTCGTTCCCAAAGCTTTTTGCAATCTCTTCCAAAATCGGGAAGTAAAACGAGGATCCCTATCCAATACAATACTCACAGGCATCCCGTGCAATCTTACAATCTCCGCCACATACATATCTCCCAATTTCTCAGGACTATCCTCCTTGTTCATCGGTAAGAAGTGCGCTGACTTAGTCAATCTATCCACTATGACCCAAACAGCGTCATGACCCTTTTATGACCTGGGCAGGTCTATAACAAAGTCCATAGTTATATGTTCCCATTTCCATTGAGGAATCTCCAACGGCTGTAGTAAACCTGCTGGTCGTTGATGTTCCGCTTTGACTCTCTGGCAAGTCAAACACCGTGCCACAAACTCCACAATCTCTCTTTTCATGTTATTCCACCAATAGTGTTGCTTCAAATCCCGATACATCTTTGTTCCGCCGGGATGAATAGTGTATATTGAATTATGGGCTTCTTCAAGAATCTTCTTTTTCAGCTCTAGTTCATTAGGAACACAAGTCCGATTCCTAAACCTCCAAATACGATCATGATGAAACTTGAAATGTGTGTTTCTTTCTTTAATCTTCTGGGATTGTGGGTCCTTCTGTTGAGCCTTTTGTAATTCAGACAACAAGGTTGATTGAACTTGTGTAGTGGCAAAAAGTAACCCTTTTCCGAGTCAATTGTGGTTTCCACAAAAATGCTTCCTCCAACAACTCTTGCACCTTAACTTCCAATTTTGCCATGCTCGCTTTCCGACTTAAGGCATCTGCAACTACATTTTCTTTATCGGGCACATAATTGATTGTCCAGTTATAATCATCCAAGAGCTCCATCCACCATCTTTGCCTCATGTTCAACTCTTTTTGTGAGAACAAGTATTTCAAGCTCTTGTGATCAGTAAACACCTTGAACTTGTTACCCCACAGATAGTGTCTCCATTTCTTGAGTGTAAACACAATAGCCGCTAACTCCAAATCATGCGTCGAGTAGTTCAATTCATACGGCTTTGGTTTCCTAGAAGCATACGCAATCATTCTACCATTTTGCATCAACACACAACCCAGTCATTCTTTCGAAGCATCGCTATAGATTACAAAACCTTGACTCCCTTTAGGCAATGCAAGAATAGGTGCGGTAGTCAATCTTTTCTTCAATTCTTGGAAGTTGTTCTCACACTTGTCATCCCACATGAACTTTGTTTTCTTTTGAGTAAGCTTTGTAAGCGGTCCTGCGATCTTTGAGAAATCCTTCACGAACCTCCGATAATAGCCGGCTAGACCAAGAAAACTCCAAACTTCCGTAACGTTTTCCTGCTTTTTCCAAGACATCACCGCTTCTATCTTTGCTAGGTCCACTGCTATTCCCTCTTGGGATATGATGTGCCCCAAAAATGCAATCTGCTGTAATCAAAATTTGCATTTGCTAAACTTTGCATACAATTGATGCTCTCGAAGTTTCTGCAATACCAATCGTAGATGTTGTTCATGCTCAGCCTCGGATTTCGAGTATACCAAAATATCATCAATGAAGATCACTACAAATTGGTCCAAGTAAAGTTGAAACACCCTGTGCATCAAGTCCATAAAAGCCGCAGGGACATTAGTTAGTCCAAATGGCATCACCACATATTCATAATGCCCATATCTTGTCCTGAAAGCCGTTTTAGGCACATCCTCCTTTTTGATCCGCAACTGATAGTACCCTTGCCTCAAGTCGAGTTTCGAATACACTTTGGCTCCTTGAAGTTGATCAAACAACTCGTCGATTAGTGGAAGTGGGTATTTATTCTTGATAGTCACTTGGTTCAATCCTCGGCAGTCGATGCATAGCCTCAGCGTTCCGTCTTTCTTCTTTACAAATAGGACTGGTACACCCCACGGAGAAGAACTTGGTTGAACAAACCCCTTCTTCAACAATCCTTGCAATTGGTCCTTCAATTCTTATAGCTCGGCCGGCGCCATACGATAAGGGGCTTTAGATATCGGCTGGGTGCCAGGCAATAATTCTATAATGAACTCGATCTCCCGATTTGGGGGTAAACCGGGCAATTCTTCTGGAAACACATCCGGATAGTCTTTAATCACTGGCATCTCCTCCAACTTAGCTTTATCCGACGGCTTGTTGATGAGGTAAGCTAAGTATCCACTACACCCTTTTCTCAAGGACTTCACTGCTTTCGTAGATGAAATGATGGAACTCCCGGTGAAATCTCTTCGACCCATTACCTCCAGTATTGGTTGACCAGGTACCCGAAATGTTACAATCTTCGTCCGACAATCTAGTTGGGCATGATGCTTTGCCGACCAATCCATCCCTAAAATGACTTCATAGTCTCGAAAAGGTAATACGATAAGATTGGCTGAGAATTCCCTATCCTTAATTTGGATTTTACATGTTTTACAAGCTGAGCTAGTAACAAGTTTAGAATCCATCGGAGTACCAACTTCTACTTCGTAAGGCAAACATACAACTCGTAGTTTCACACGTTGCACACATAAGGGAGTAATAAATGAATGAGTAGCACCCGGATCAATTAGCACCCTAACAGGTTGATTCAGTATGAAGAATGTACCTTCAACAACAGCGGTCTCCTCTCGAAGCTCCTCGCACTCAATAGCATAAGCTCGAGCCTGAACTCTAGGAACTGGAGTCTTGTCTCTACCAGCTGGTTTAACCTGATTTTGTCTTGCTTGCCATTTATGGCAATCCTGGATCTGATGTTGATCACTGCCACACCGCACACATTGTCCTGACTTCTTCCAGCACTAGTCCTCGGTATGCCCCTTCTTGTCATAATAAGAATAGTTGATAGACTGAGTAGCAGGTGAACTACCTGTGGATCCGCGGGTGGAAGAGGCTGATGGTGCTTTAGTCGGGCCACGGTTATTCACTGGTCTGTTCTGGCTCTGGCTTGATTACGACTCTGACTCTGGAATTTCCTCTGTTGACCTGAAGGCTGGTATGGTTTCTTGTTCGGTTGACTCGAACCGGCTCTATCAAGTTTTCTCTTCTCAACTCGGGAAGTAGCAGCAAAGAGAGCAGAATAGGTATCGAAGTCATGCAAAGCCAACTGTCCTGAATCTCTGGCCTCAATCCCGTAGTAAATTTCCACATCTTCGCCTCCGGAGTACTGACCATGTATTGTGCATAGTGGGACAGTCGGTCAAAACGAGCCTCGTATTGGGCCACCGTCATGTTACCCTGGTTCAAGTGCATGAATTCCTCAATCCGCCTCTACATGGAAACTGTAGGTACATATTTTTCCTTGAATGCCTTAACGAAATTACCCCACAAACGAGGGGTATGATCAGTTTCCCACAGTGCCTCCACAGTGTGCCACCAATGCTCAGCATCCCCGTGCAACAGAAACACAGCAAACTCCACCTTTTCTTCATCAGTATAATCAAGTGGCCTGAAAATCCTCTCGATCTCAGACAGCCAAGCCTCTGCTTTCTCATCATCAGCTTCCCCATGGAATTTGGACGGGCGAAAGTCAAGGAACTCCCTCATTCTGCTATGTCTCCCATGGTTACCATCATTCCTGTTGTTGTTGTTGTTGTTGGTTTCACGTGCATCTTGACGTTCCATTACTCATGACAAGCGATCCATGGCATTCGCCATCATGTTAAACATAGCTATGCCAGGATTAGTTTGATAAGCATCTCCGGTCTCTTGGGGTTCACCGCTCCTATTAGTAGTGCGGGTACTAGGGCCAGCCATCTATAGGCACAGATTGCGATGCACAATTTATTGAAATACGACAAACAAGAATTTAATGCATAAGATATGCAACATAATATAGATACACAATTCTAGAGACAATTAAGGCATGTTAATCACTTAAGCACATAGAACATAGAAGGCACAATTAACATTATCACACAATAACATATAGACAAGTCATCCTGATTATCTTAGGGCTCTACCCATGGTCCGAGAGTTAAACCCGGCTTAAGCAATCTAAGCTCTGATACCATTTCTTTCTATAAAAGGTATCACGCCCCAACCCGGCCTATAAAGGTTAGACTAGGGTGTGATCTAAACATTCAAGTCATGTCTCGTACTTAACCGTTCAAGAAAGTTTAACACTTAACGTTTAGCCTAGACTCCACAATTTTTCCGAAAAACCGACAGCATAACGGTTGTAATTGGGCTCTTTAGTTTGACCTAGTTCTCTAAACGACTCAAAATTTTCAATCTCAATTTCATTTCCAACAAAGATTGATATTCATCAATTGAAATGCTACTAGTTGTCTCGAAGTCTCGCTTGATTAATAACCTACCATGACACTATGTCTCGTTTGTTTGTTAATCCTCGTTATAAAAGTACATGTTAATCTTAGCTTAACAATGAGTACCTGCTTAAGATTGGATAGGTTCATTTTACTTAGTCTTTACCTGGTACTTCATAATCCTATGATAGATACTAGCCAGAACCAAAAGAAAAATGACCATAGTAGTGTATGTCTAGTTATTATCAGTACAAGCCAAAATTAGACCCCAAATTACAACGGGGGTCTTTTACATTACAAATATCAAGCAACATGAAAAGAAATAGTCTTCAAGTAGCATAGTGTTCACAAATGGCCATAATCAAGCAAAGCACATAGGACAGACAATCATTCCAAGGAATCATCATTAGGCACGTCGTCCTCGGGTATCTGTTCCTGATCTTCTTCACCTGAGATGATAAAAGAGGGTGAGTCCTTATGAACTCAGCGAGGGGGAATGAGAAATAGGTTTTGAAACTCATTTTTTGGTTCAACTTATGAAAACCCTTTTTACAAGCATGAACATATCACAAGTAAGTACATAACATAATATAAAAGTAAATGAAGACAATTACCCATATTTTCTCCCCGAGATCCTTTAGGAACCAAGCGAGAGTACTTATACACATAGTGAAAAGGATACGGTGAGCTTTTGCTCTCAGTTCATGTCAGTATCAGTTGTTGCGGCCGACTTCAAATCATCCCCTTATCACGCCAAATGGGTGTACTCCAGATGTACCCCAAAATCCTATGACCCAACTCTCCGAGGAAGTCTAGCCCCCAAGCGAGAGAGGGAATTGGACAATGATAGTCACGGTTGCACCGACAAGCCCGATGCCGCCCGGTGTGCGTGAACGCTACCACGCCAGAATAAAAGGTTGCAACCTTGTATGCAATGCACATTTATGACATTTAATATATCACATTAGGAGGACAACAAAGTAGGTTGCCTCCGAGCAGTCAAAAGATTGCACATTGACAAGTAAACAAGCGAGGCACGATAAGACAAGTAATTTCACTTGAAAGGCACATGGAGTTATATGAACATTAAACGGGCAGCCATGTAATACATGTAAATCAAGTCATACAACTCATTTCAAGGTTCACATAATCAAATAATAAGATTATTCATCATGCAACGACATCTATGTGGGACCGGGTGCAAGAAAAGCCTACTTATCAACATGTAATCATCGAAAGCATATTTAGGGCTACAAGGGCAACTACGGGCAGCCTACTAAACACATGATCAAACACAACATCCAAAGGATCGACACTTAGAAAGTTTACCTAGATATTAGGGTTCCAATTCGTGCTTACCCGTGCGATTAAGCCCCAAGTCATCTCAAGATCAAACTCAAGCCATGCATCGATTAATTCAAACACCCTCAAGTATTCAAAACAGTCCACACAACATCCCAATGCCACAATCCAAAGAATTTAATACAACAAGAGAAGCTACAATAATTTTTCTAAGCATATCACTAAGTGAAACCTCACTGCAATGGACTATTTTCTGACAACCATTAAGACAAGAAAACAATCTCCAATTCCAGTGAATAAGATGTCAAATTAAATCTTAAGGAGTGAACTAAATTCCGAAACAAACCTCGCTTCATTTGGAGTTCGGGTTCAATAGTTATCGCCAAAACAGTGAGACTGCACAAAACTGTCTAGATTTGCACACATTTCAATACATGTCGTTTTTGAGGGCCTTAGGGTCAGATTTAGCCTTAGTCCATTTCTAACAAAAATGTCCAGAACTGAAAAATATAGCTGACCTTTTTTAAGCGCATGCATGTGGTTTTTTGAAAGATTTTCAAGAAGTTTCAGCCCTCACCTTAGCAAAACAACAAGAAGATGCACAAGACTCTTGGTAAAGCACAAAGTTGACCTTTTTTCTTGCTTAGCCGAGACACCACTCGATTTTTCTCAAATTTCCTAGCTTAGTAACCAAGTTCTTAGTAGGTGCATGTGGTTAGAACAAGAAGAAAAGAAATGGAAGCTAGCAAACTCACCTAAGCCGAAATGGTGATTCAAAGAGCTTGCATGTGTGTTTCTTGCAACCTAGCTTGCTTAGTTGAGCTCCCTAGCTTCTTGCATGACTTGATGAACCATGGAGTGATGAAGATAAGCTAAGGAGTGTAGAAACTCAGCCAAGGCCGAGAGAGAGAGAAGGATGAGAGGGAGAGAGAAGAATGAGAGGAAATGAGAGAAATGAAAGAAAAATAAAAGCTTTTGCAAGGTTTGAAGCATGTGTCGGCCTTGAGCTTTGCAATTTCAGATTTTTGTGTCTTCAAGGAGTATAATTTGAAGTGTTTAGCATGGGCAAGGAGCTTATGTCGAGATTGGTGGAGCTTGGTAGAGTTTTTGAGCTATTTTTTTTATTGCTTTGTGTCATTAGTTGTCATAGAATTGTCTAGGTTCAATTTGAATTATGCAAAGCAAGCACAAAGCACACAAGGTGGTTGGCCAAGGCATGAAAAATGCTGAATCTTTGTCATCTTTTGAGCATTATTTAATTGTGTGTTTGGAAAGTACAAAAGAATAAGGAATAAAGAATAAGAATTTCTAGCTTTTGGTACAATTTCGTCTTCTAGCGGGTTGAATTAGTAATTTAATATTAGTTAGTGGAATTTTTAGGATTAATTAATGACCTAGTGCTTCGTATAAGATGCTTTCTTGATTAGCATGAGGGCACATTTTCCTAGGTCTAGGGCATGCATTACGAGGTAGGGCACGAACTACGAGACGAATGTACGTTTTCCGAGTAAATGCACGCAACTCTAAATGAATGCACGTAATTCAATGCAAGGCACACAAAACAAAACACAATTCTTAAACCTAGGTCAAGGTTTGCAAATCTAGGTTAGGGCACACGAAACGAGGTATCGCATGCAAATCGAGGTTGGGCCTCACACAATAGGTGAAACCCTCACTGCAATGGACTGTTTTCTCACGATCATTAAGACAAGTAAACAATTTGGAATTCCAGTGAACAAGATGTCAAATTAAATATTAAGGAGTGAACTAAATTCAGAAGCAAACCTCACATCATTTGGAGTTCGGGTTCAAGAGTTATAGCCAAAACAGTGAGACTACACAAAACTGTCCAGATTTGCACACATTTCAATACTTGTCCTTTTTGAGGGCCTTAGGGTCAGATTTAGCCTTAGTCTATTTCTGACAAAAATGTCTAGAACGGAAAAATATAGCTTCACACCAAATTTCATGAATTTTGGATGTCATTTACTAAGTTAAAACAGGTTCGTTCTACAAGGTCAGTGAATCTGCCAAAACCTGCTTCATTTTTCCAGACTTTCCAGATTTGGACACATTTTGATAATTAGCTATTTGGAGGACCTTAGAGTCGAAATTAGCTTTGGCCTATTTCTGTGTAAAGTGTTCAGAACTGGAAACACTAGTTACCTACCAATTTTCACGCATTTTCAACATCTTTTACCTGGCCAAAATCACCTCGCACCAACAAGGCAGAAGGCTGTCACATACCCGATTTCATCTATCATCACATTCTAGCCAAATATCTTTCCATGCATGTTTACAAAAGCTCATGAACACACATATATCACAAGTACAGAAGTAAAGATAGAAATTTAAGGGCATGCATGTGGTTTTTTGAAAGATTTTCAAGAAGTTTTAGCCCTCACCTTAGCAAGACAACAAAGATGATGCACAAACTCTTGGTGAAGCACAAAGTTGATCTTTTCCTTGATTAGTCGAGAGACCACTTGGGATTTCTATAATTTCCTAGCTAAGTTACCATGTTCTTAGTAGGTGCATGTGGTTAGAACAAGAAGAAAAGAAATGGAAGCTAACAAACTCACCTAAACCGAAATGGATGTGCTAAAGGCTTGCATGTGTGCTTCTTTGCTCCTAGTTTTGTTTGGTCGAGCTCCTAAGCTTCTTGCATGTCTTGATGAACCATTGAGTGATGAAGTTAAGCTATGGAGTGTGGAAACTCAGCCAAGGCCGAGAGAGAGAGAGAAGAATGAGAGAAAGTGAGAGAAATGTGAGAAAGAAAGAATGAATGAAGGAAAAATGAAAGGCTTTGAAGAAATTGATGCATATGTCGGCCTAGGGCCTTGCAAATTCAGATTTTTGTGTCTTCAAGGAGCATAATTTGAATCCTTAGCATGGGCAATTGAGAATGGGTCGAGAATGGTGCATTGGGGAGGGTTTTGGGTTAATTTTTTTTATGCATTGTGTCATTAAATTGTCACAGAATGTTTGGAGAATAAATTTTGAAATTGGATTGCATGAACAAAGCTCCTAGTGGTTGGCCAAGGCTTATGTAAAATCTGAATTTTTGCCTTGGTTATGCAATATTTAATTGTGTGTTTGGGATATGCAAAGAATAAAGAATAAAGAATAAAGAATGTCTAGCTTTTTGTGAGATTTTGTCTTCTAGTTGGTTGAATTAGCAATTTAATATTAGTTAGTAGAGTTTGTATGATTAATTAATGATCTAGTGCTTCGTGTAAGATGCTTTCTTGATTAGCGTGAGGGCACGCTTTCCTAGGTTTAGAGCACGCACTACGAGGTAAGGCACGAACTACGAGACAAATGCACGTTTTCCAAGTAAATGCACGCAACCCTAAATGACTGCACGTAATTCAATGCAAGGCACACAAAACAAAACACAATTCTTAAACCTAGGTCACGGCATGCAAATCTAGGTTAGAGCACACAAAACGAGGTATCGCACATAAATCGAGGTCGGGCCTCACATCCTCCCCTCCTTAAAAGAATTTCGTCCTAAAATTCATTCTTGCCTATTGAGGTCATTTAGACGGATTCTGACCCTTGTTATTCTTCCTACTCCGGTTCATCCCGTGTTTGGTGATCTTTTACCACAACCAATTCACTTCTTATGTTTCTCCAATCATTTAGTTCAGTGTGACCTCTACATTTATAGTTCTTTCCTTTGAACGACTCTATTCCTTTCATTTGATCTTAAGGTCAAGTTCATTAACTAAGGTTAGAATCTCCAAACATAGTAATCAAGGCTGCATCGATATTCTAACAATGTAACTATAACTCCAAAATCATGACTCATGTTGTATCAAACTCGCATTTATACCTCAAAAAGGAATATCACAATAATTCCATGATCCTATGGTGACATACGCTAATTTCAAGATAATAGGTCTATATCCGATTTACATATCCTATCTACTAGCTTCAAAAATGATATCACATAGGTCATACACATATTATGAATTATTTTCACAATACGACCCTATTTTCAGGAAGAACTCACCAAACAAACTAATCCATCTCAAGTCGTCATCTATCGATAGTATCATAGTCCTTCTATTGTAGGTATATTAGATTAACAAATCTTCTAATGACAAGTCTCTCGGTTACAGGCTCCTATTCATTAACATTCTTTCCCAGCTTCGTTAACCTTCACGCTCGTAATCAAGGAGAAGGACCATTGAGATTCGTTAAACTCAAACTCTAAGGTTTATTAAGTACCACGAACAAGTTGCCATCGAAATTGCATGGGTAAACTAATCTTGTTGCACTTGTTCCACTCTTACAAGGAAATTCATCAACTTGTAATCCACAATTTATTTCCTTATTCAAATCTCTATTTTCAAGTCATGAGGCTTGAGAATTTCTTTTAATCTTAGTTTCAATCTCAAATAAATTTCATTCACCTCAATCCAAGGTTACGTCATACTTAAGAAGACAATGGTCCTACTCACTTAACGACCTAGTCATTCCTTCGAACACTTAGTGCCCGCCAATATATCTTCTACACTAGTGTTACTAAGCTAGGGCTATAGCCATGTAAGTTATATCAATGCTCCACTAGGTTACCGGCCGTACAACAACAATCTTAGGACTATAAATGGGTGCCGAAACGATCTAGTTCATAAGATACTTACCATACTAACCCAAGTAGCTTGTTACACGAAATAACTTCAAGGCATCAACCGCCTATTTAATTATCACTACAAGATTCACCCTCTATTCAACGACCACGATTCGAAGTCTACCAACAGCTAGTCTTTAGACGTGAAACGGTGCACTTAAATATGGTTGTCTAACAATAGTCTCTTGGGTCATCATGACACTAATTCATCTCTATCTTAACTATATGAAATCTTACTCTTCTCATTTACATGTTCAACTAGCTAAGAGCAACAAGACTCATCGACCTTAGGTCCTAGGGTTCACCATGAATCATCATGTATACTCACTATTAGCTATTTAGGATTACTAATTGTACCTTAACGACTCCACTTTGCAGCCGGATGCTTTAATCTTATTTCCATGATTTGTATACTAGGTCCATCGGTATTGCTTAGGGATATATGCTTCCTAATATCCTTTAGGGTATCCAAATAACGAGTGTGTAGAATGACTTACTTGGCATAATCGCAACTAAGTCCAAGGGGCACCAAATTAATACCATGATTCTTAATATCACCAATATTCAACTTTGGACCTTTAGAACGTTAGTCATCTAATACATAATTCAATACCTTACACTTCTATTCGACCTAACATTTAGGTGTAGTCTTCCGAACACGAGTTCTAGCTACGTGAATTCCTTGATTCCAGCATCCCTATATCTAGTTATACTAAAGAATCATCAACCTTGTTAAATTCGGTCTCCAGAATTGCCTACATGTCTTGAGGTTATCCATTGTTAAGTTACTCAAATACACTATCCATGCCTTAATAATCTAACCCCTATTGTCAATTTTCACGAATTCATCTCTTAATTTCTAGGTCACGACCTTACCATTGAGTGAACTTGAAACTTGCTAGTATACACCTTTTTAGGTTCAACGATGCTTAATTCCAATCAAGTAAGGATTCAATCATATAAATAGTCTATTATACCAATTTAAGATATAAGAATTTGATTCAAAGCAACTCCTAAGTCAAACTTCCATTATAAGCATATGAATATATATATTATACCCCACATGTCCAATAGTATCATCTTATATCTTAAGGAAAGTTGTATGTCATTAGCCTTTATACTTGAACCACAATTAGAAGAACGGTTTAACGGAATCAAGAAGTTCATAGCTATAAGATTGATAACTTAATCACAGGTATGGGTATTCCAATGATAAAGAGATAATTTTACTCAACAATTATACCTGTGCTACGCATTTTATATATATGCATATCCAATAATATATACGATCTATCAAGTACCTGTGAAGATGCGAGAAATCTCTAACCGAGCCCTTTTCGTTCTTCCTGCATAAATACACTTCCCTGAAAGTTCTAGTCCTAACTATCTATGTGTATAAACAGTCATTCATGGTTATATATCATGCAAATGTATCAAGAAAGGAGTATAAAAGCATGCATGCATCATTGAGGACGTGTCGATGTGATGTGCATGATACATAATAAATATCGTCCACAAAGGCACATAATATTCAATACTTAAAGCAATTAAAGCACATTAGCACATATAAACAAGACATCATAATTACCTTAGGGCTTCTACCCATGGTCCGAGAGTTGAACCCGACTAACGCCTAGTTAGTAAACTAAGCTCTGATACCATTCTAATATAAGGTGTCACGCCCCAACCCGACCTATAGAGGCTAGACTAGGGGGTGAGCTAATCATTATCGTTATTTTACGTCCTTAACTGTTTCACTATGATTAATGCTTAACGTTAGCCTAGAACTCCAAAAGTTTTTCCGGAAAACCGGCAGCATAACGGTTGTATTTAAGACCTTTTAGTTTGACCTAATTTCTAAACGTCTCAATTATTCCAATCATTAATCCAATTCCATTAAGGACTCCTATTTTGTCATCAACTGTTATGTCTACTAGTCTACCTTGAAAGTCTCGTTTGGTTAATAAGCCTAACATGATAACTATGTCCCGTTTATTTGTCAATTTCCTATCATGCAAGTACCTATTATCTTTTAGTTTACAAATGACCATCTAAGTGAAATTAGATAGAATTAACTTAGTTGATTGTTCATCTAGTGGTTTAAATGCCTACGATAACTACTAATCAAGAAAACGAAAGCAAACAACCAAATAAAGAGTTTGTCTGGTTATAGATAGTACAATCCAAAATTAGACCCAAATTACAACGGGGTCAATTATATCAACAAAATAAAGAGTCCGCAAATAAACACAACATCTCTAATAGCATCGCATCCATGTTCACAAAAAGCACGCAATGCACATAGTTGTTCCAAAGGTTCATCAACTAGCACATTTCCTTCGGGTACCTGTTCTTGGTCTTCTTCACCTGAGATGATAAAAGAGGGTGAGTCCTCATGAACTCAGTGAGGGGGAACGAGAAATACGTTTTGAAACTCTTTTTCCGGTTAACTTATGAAAACTCTTTTTGCAAGGATGACATATATCACAAGTAGGTACATAATGTAATGTAAAAGTAAAAGAACACAATTACCCGTCTTTCCTCCCCGAGGTCCTCTAGGAACCAAACGAGAGTACTTATACACATAGTGAAAAGGATACGGTGAGCTTTTGCTCTCAGTTCATGTCAGTATCAGTTGTTGCGGCCGACTTCAAATCATCCCCTTATCATGCCAAATGGGTGTACTCCGGATGTACCCCGAAATCCTACGACCCAATTCTCCGAGGAAGTCTAGCCCCCAAGCGAGAGAGGGAATTGGACAATGGTAGTCACGGTTGCACCGGCAAGCCTGATGCCCAGTGTGCGTGAACGCTACCATGCCAAAATGAAAGGTTGCAACCTTGTATGCAATGCACATTTATGACATTTAATATATCACATTTGGAGGTCAACAAAGTAGGTTGCCTCCGATGAGTCATAAGATTGCACATTGACAGGTAAACAAGCGAGGCACGATATGACAGGCAATTTCACTTGAAAAGCACATGGAGTTATATGAATATTAAACGGGCAGCCATGTAACGCATGTAAATCAAGTCATATAACTCATTTCGAAGTTCACGTAAATCAAATAACGTGATTATTCAACATGCAACGACATCTACGTGGGACCGGGTGCAAGAAAGGCCTACTTGTCAACATGTAATCATCAAAATCATGTTTAGGGCTACGAGGGCAACTTCGGGCAGCCTACTAATTACATAATCAAACACAATATCCAAAGGATCAACACTTAGCGAGTTTACCTAGTTACTAGGGTTTCAATCTGTGCTTACCTGTGCGATTAAGCCCCAAGTCATCTCATAATTAAGCTCAAGCCATACATTGATCAATTCAAACACCATCAAGCATTCAAAACAGTCCACACAACATCCAAATCCCACAATCCCAAGCATTTAATACCAAAAGGGAAGCTACATTAATTTTCTAAGCATATCAATAGGTGAAACCCTCACTGCAATGGACTGTTTTCTCACGATCATTAAGACAAGCAAACAATTTGTAATTCCAGTGAACAAGATTTCAAATTAAAGCTTAAGTAGTGAACTAAATTCAGAAGCAAACCTCACATCATTTGGAGTTCGGGTTCAAGAGTTATAGCCAAAACAGTGAGACTACACAAAACTGTCCAGATTTGCACACATTTCAATATTTATTGTTTTTGAGGGCCTTAGGGTCAGATGTAGCCTTAGTCCATTTCTGACAAAAATGTCGAGAACGGAAAAATATAACTGTACACCAAATTTCATGCATTTTGGATTTCATTTACTAAGTCAAAACTGGTTCGTTCTACAAGGTCAGTGAATCTGCCAAAACCTGCTTCATTTTTCTAGACTTTCCAGATTTGGACACATTTTGATAATTAGCCATTTTTAGGACTTTAGAGTTGAAATTAGCTTTGGCCTATTTCTGCATAAAGTGTTCAGAACTGGAAAAACTAGTTACCTACCAATTTTAACGCATTTTCAACATCTTTTACCTGGCCAAAATCACCTCGCACCAACAAGGCAGAAGGCTGTCACATACCCAATTTCATCTATCATCACATTCTAGCCAAATATCTTGCCATGCATGTTTACAAAAGCTCATGAACACACATATATCACAAGTACAGAAGTAAAAATAGATATTTAAGGGCATGCATGTGGTTTTTTGAAAGATTTTCAAGAAGTTTTAGCCCTCAACTTAGCAAGACAACAAAGATGATGCACAAACTATTGGTGCAGCACAAAGTTGATCTTTTCCTTGCTTAGCCGAGAGACCACTTGGGATTTTTCTAATTTCCTAGCTAAGTTACCATGTTCTTAGTAGGTGCATGTGGTTAGAAGAAGAAGAAAAGAAATGGAAGCTAACAAACTCACCTAAACTGAAATGGATGTGCTAAAGGCTTGCATGTTTGCTTCTTTGCTTCTAGTTTTGTTTGGTCGAGCTCCTAAGCTTCTTGCATGTCTTGATGAACCATTGAGTGATGAAGTTAAGCTATGGAGTGTGAAAACTCAGCCAAGGCCGAGAGAGAGAGAGAAGAATGAGAGAAAGTGAGAGAAATGTGAGAAAGAAAGAAAGAATGAAGTAAATATGAAAGGCTTTGAAAAAATTGATGCATATGTCGGCCTAGGGCCTTGCAAATTCAGATTTTTGTGTCTTCAAGGAGCATAATTTGAATCCTTAGCATGGGCAATTGAGAATGGGTCGAGAATGGTGCATTGGGGAGGATTTTGGGTTAAATTTTTTTATGCATTGTGTCATTAAATTGTCATAGAATGTTTGGAGAATAAATTTTGAAATTGGTTTGCATGCACAAAGCTCCTAGTGGTCAGACAAGGCTTATGCAAAATCTGAATTTTTGTCTTGGTTATGTAATATTTAATTGTTTGTTTGGGATATGCAAAGAATAAAGAATGTCTAGCTTTTTGTGAGATTTTGTCTTCTAGTGGGTTGAATTAGCAATTTAATATTAGTTAGTGGAGTTTGTAGGATTAATTAATGATCTAGTGCTTGGTGTAAGATGCTTTCTTGATTAGCGTGAGGGCACGCTTTCTTAGGTTTTGGCACGCACTACGAGGCAAGACACGAACTACTAGATAAATGCACGTTTCTCAAGTAAATGCACGCAACCCTAAATGACTGTACGTAATTCAATGCAAGGCACACAAAATGAAACAAAATTCTTAAACCTAAGTCACAGCACGCAAATCTAGGTTAGGGCACACGAAACTAGGTATCGCACGTAAATCGAGGTCGGGCCTCACACGATCTGGGACTAAAAAACTGTGAAAAAGAAGAAAAGTATCCCGAAACTGATGAAAACATTCAATTTTGGGTTCCGAAAACAGGCGCAGCCTAGCAAGCTTGGTGCCCTTGTCGTAGAGCTCTCGGAGAGCTTTCCAACGGTATTTTGTGCCCCGGGTAACTCCTTACGGATCAAAAGTTATGGGCACCGGAGCGACGGATACCTGGTCACAAGCCCCACGCCCTCTGTTTGCTGGCCCAGCCTCTACGTGAAGTGAAGTTGTCTTGCCCAAGTTGCCGTGGGATTCGGTAATAGAAATGTGATGGATTAGGTTGTCGTCCGTTTCGTGGCTCACGACATACGATCCGGAACGAAAAAAAATGAAAATGAAGAAAAGTATCCCGAAACTGATTAAAACATTCAATTTTGGGCTCCAAAAATAGATGCAGCCGAGCAGGCTTAGTGCCCTCGTCTTAGAGCTCTATGGGAGCTTTCCAACAGTATGCTATGCGCCACGTAACTCCTTACGGATCAAAAGTTATAGGCATCGGAGCGACGGATACCTGGTCACAAGCCCCTCGTCCTCTGTTTGTGTGCCCAGCCTCTACGTGAAGTGAAGTTGTCTTGCCCAAGGTGTCGTGGGATTCAGTAATAGAAATGTGATGGATTAGGTTACCGTCCTTTTCGAGGCTCACGACGCACGATCCGGGACGGAAAAACTGCGCAAAAGAAGAAAAGTATCCGAAATTGATGAAAATGTTCAATTTTGGGCTACGAAAACAAGCATAATGGAGTAGGCTAGGTGCACCCATCGTAGAGCTCTGAGAGTGATTTCAAACAGTACGCTGTGCACCGCGTAACTCCTTACGGGGCAAAAGTTATGGGCACCGGAGCGACGGATACCTGGTCACCAGCCCCACGCCCTCTGTTTGCGGGCCCAGCCTCTACGAGAAATGAAGTTGTCTTGCCCAAGGTGCCATGTGATTCGGTAATAGAAAAGTGATGGAATAGGATGTCGTCCTTTTCGCGGCTCACGACGTATGATCCAAGACAGAAAACATCGTAAAAGAAGAAAAGTGTCCCAAAACTTATGACAATGTTCGATTTTGGGCTCTGAAAATAGGCACAGCAGAGTAGGCTAGGTGCCCCCATCGGAGAGCTCTCAGAGAGCTTTCCAACGGTATGTTGTGCGCCGCGTAACTCCTTACGAATCAAAAGTTATGGGCACCGGAGCGACGGATACCTGGTCACTAGCCCCACGCCCTCTGTTTGCGGGCCCAGCCTCTACGTGAAGTGAAGTTGTCTTGCCCAAGGTGCCGTGGGATTCGGTAATAGAAATGTGATGGATTAGGTTGTCGTCCTTTTCGCGGCTCACGACGTACGATCCAGGACGGTAAAACAGCGTAAAAGAAGAAAAGTGTCCCAAAACTTATGAAAATGTTCGATTTTGGGATCAAAAAACAGGCGCAACCGAGCAGGCTAGGTGCCTGTCGTAGAGCTCTCAGAAAGCGTTCCAACGGTATGCTGTGCGCCGCGTAAGTCCTTACGGATCAAAAGTTAAGGGCACTGGAGCAACAGATACCTGGTCACAAGCCCCACGCCCTCTGTTTGTGGGCCCAGCCTCTACATGAAGTGAAGTTGTCTTGCGCAAGTTGCTGTGGGATTCGGTAATAGAAATGTGATGGATTAGGTTGTCGTCCTTTTCGCAGCTTACGACGTACGTACGGGATGAAAAACATCGCAAATGAAGAAAAATGTCCTGAAACTGATGAAAATAATCAATTTTGGGCTTCAAAAATGGGCACAGCCGAGCATGCTTGATGCCCTCGTCGTAGTGCTCTCGGAGAGGTTTCCAATAGTATGTTGTGCGCTGTGTAACTCCTTACCGATCAAAAGTTCTGGGCACTGGAGCGACCGATACCTGGTCATAATTCCCACGCCCTCGGTTTGAGGGCCCAGCCTCTACGTGAAGTGAAGTTGTCTTGCCCAAGGTGCCGTGGGATTCGGTAATAAAAATGTGATGGATTAGGTTGTCCTTTTTTTCGCGGCTCACGACGTACGATCTGGGACTGAAAAACAGTGCAAAAGAAGAGAAGTGTCCAAAAACTGATGAAAACGTTCGATTTTGGGCTCCGAAAACAGGCGCTGCTGTCATACCCCAACCCGACCTATAGAGGTTAGACTCGGGTGTGATCTAAACATTCAAGTCATTTCACGTACCTAATTGTTCATGAAGGTTTAACACTTAACGTTTTAGCCTAAACTCCACAAATTCTCTAGAAAACCGGCAGCATAACGGCTGTAATTAGGCTCTTTAGTTTGACCTAATTTTCTGAAGGCCTCAAAACTTCCAATCTCAAATTTATTTCCAACTAAGATTACTATTTGTCATCAATTGAAATGCCTACTAGTTATCTCGAAGTCTCGTTTGATTAATAACCTAGCATGATACTATGTCTCGTTTGTTTGTTAATCCTCGTTACAAAAGTACCTGTTGATCTTAGCTTAACAATGAGTACCTGCTTAAGATTGGATAGATTTATTTTACTTAATCCTTACCTGATACTTCATAATCCTATGATAGATACTAGCCAGTAGCGATAGTAAAATTGACCACAAAAGTATCTAACTAGTTATGATCAGTACAAGCCAAAATTAGACCTCAAATTACAACGGGGGTCGTTTACAATACAATAACAAGCAACATAAGAAATGAAATAGTCTTCAAGCAACATATCGTTCACAAAATGTCCATAGTCAAGTAAGGCACGTAGGGCAAGCAGTCATTGCAAGGAATCATCATTAGACACGTTGTCCTCGGGTACCTGTTCCTGGTCTTCTTCACCTGAGATGATAAAAGAGGGTGAGTCCTTATGAACTCAGCGATGGGGAATGAGAAATAAGTTTTGAAACTCATTTTCCGGTTCAACTTATGAAAACCCTTTGCAAGCATCACATATACCACAAGTAAGTTCATAATGTAATATAAAAGTAAAAGAACACAGTTACCTATCTTTCCTCCCCGAGGTCCTCTAGGAACCAAGCGAGAGTACTTATACACATAGTGAAAATGATACGGTGAGCTTTTGTTCTCAGTTCATTTCCAGTATCAGTTGTTGCGGCCGACTTCAAATCATCCCATTATCATGCCAAATGGGTGTACTCCGGATGTACCTCGAAATCCTACGACCCAACTCTCCGAGGAAGTCTAGCCTCCAAGTGAGAGAGGGAATTGGATAATGGTAGTCACGGTTGCACCGGCAAGCCCGATGCCGCCCGGTGTGCGTGAACGCTACCACGCCAGAATGAAAGGTTGCAACATTGTATGCAATGCACATTTATGACATTTAATATATCACATTAGGAGGACAACAAAGTAGGTTGCCTCCGAGCAATCATAAGATTGCACATTGACAAGCAAACACGCGAGGCATGATATAACAGGTAATTTCACTTGTAAAGCACATGGAGTTATATGAATATTAAACGGGCAGCCATGTAACGCATGTAGATCAAGTCATATAACTCATTACGAAGTTCACGTAATCAAATAATAAGATTATTCAACATGCAACGACATCTACGTGGGACCGGGTGCAAAAAAGGCCTACTTATACTTGTCAACGTGTAATCATCGAAATCACATTTAGGGCTACAAGGGCAACTACGGACAGCCTACTAATTAAACACGATATCCATAGGATCAACACTTAGCGAGTTTACCTAGTCACTAGGGTTTTAATTCGTGCTTACCCGTGCGATTAAGCCCCAAGTCATCTCGTAATTAAACTCAAGCCATGCATTGATTAATTCAAACACCCTCAAGCATTCAAAACAGTCTACACAACATCCAAATGCCACAATCCCAAGCATTTAATACAACAAGAGAAGCTACAATAATTTTTCTAAGCATATCACTAGATGAAACCTCACTGCAATGGTCTGTTTTCTCACAATCATTTAGACAAGCAAACAATCTCCAATTCCAATGAACAAAATATCAAATTAAATCTTAAGGAGTGAACTAAATTCAGAAACAATCCTCGCATTATTTGGAGTTCGGGTTCAAGAGTTATAGCCAAAACCGTGAGACTACGCAAAACTGTCCAGATTTGCACACATTTCAATACTTGTCGTTTTTGAGGGCCTTAGATTCAGATTTAGCCTTAGTCGATTTCTAACAAAAATGTCCAAAACTGAAAAATATAGTATTACACCAAATTTTATGTATTTTTGATATCATTTACTAAGTCAAAACTGGTTCGTTCTACAAGGACAGTGAATCTGCCAAAACCTGCTTCATTTTCCCAGATTTTCCAGATTTGGACACATTTTGATATTTTTCCATTTTGAGGACCTTAGAGTCAAAATTAGCTTTGGCCTATTTCTATGAAAAATGCTCAGAACTGGCAAAACTAGGCACCTACCATTTTCGCGGATTTTCAACATCATCTACCTGGTCAAAATCACATCGCACCAACAAGACAGAAGACTGTCCCATACGCGATTTCATCTATCATCACATTCTAGCCAAATATCTTGCCATGCATGTTTACAAAAGCTCATGAACACACATATATCACAAGTACAGAAGTAAAAATAGACATTTAAAGGCATGCATGTGGTTTTTGAAAGCTTTTCAAGAAGTTTTAGCCCTCACCTTAGCAAGACAACAAAGAAGATGCACAAACTCTTGATGAAGCACAATGTCGACTCTTCTCCTTGCTTAGCCGAGAGACAACTTGAGATTTCTCTAATTTCCTAGCTAAGTTACCATGTTCTTAGTAGGTGCATGTGGTTAGAACAAGAAGGAAAAGAAATGGAAGCTAACAAACTTACCTAAGCCGAAATGAATGTGCTATGAGCTTGCATGTGCGTTTCTTTGCTCCTAGCTTTGCTTGGTCGAGCTCCTAAGTAGCTTGGAGGTCTTGAAGAGCCTTAGGATGAAGAACTTAGCTATGGAGTCTATAATTTCAGCTAGGGCCGAGAGAGGGAGAGAAGGAATGAGAGAGTGAGAGAAAGTGTGAGAAAGAAAGAAAGAATGAAAGAAAAATGAAAGCTTTGAGGAATATGATGCTTGTGTCGGCCTAGGGCCTTGCAAAATTCAGAATTGTGTCTTCAAGGAGTATAATTTGAAGTGTCTAGCATGGGCAATTGGAGTATGTCGAGAATATGGAGCTTTGGGTAGAGTTTTGAGCCAATTTTTTTTATGCTTGTGTCATAAAATTGTCATAGAATGTCTAGGTGTAGATTTTGAAATTAAAATGCATGCACAAAAGCTCCATGTGGTCGGCCAAGCTTGTGTTCAAATCTGAATTTTTTGTCTTGGTTGAGCATTATTTAATTGTGTGTTTAGGAAGTGCAAAAGAATAAGGAATAAAGAATAAGAATGTCTAGCTTTCGGTGCAATTTCGTCTTCTAGTGGGTTGAATTAGCAATTTAATATTAGTTAGTGGAGTTTGTAGGATTAATTAATGATCTAGTGCTTCAAGTAAGATACTTTCTTGATTAACATGCGGGCACGTTTTCCTAGGTTTAGGGCACGTACTATGAGGTAAGGCACGTACTACGAGGCGAATACACATTTTCTAAGTAAATGCATGCAACCCTAAATGTTTGCACGTAATTCAATGCAAGGCACACAAAACGAAACATGATTCTTAAACCTAGGTCAAGGCACGCAAATCCAAGTTAGGGCACATGAAATGAGGTATCATATGCAAATCGAGGTCGGGCCTCACATCATCCCCTCCTTAAAAGAATTTCGTCCCGAATTTCAATATTACCTTTGAAATAAAGCTGGATATTGTTGCTCCATCTGGTCTGGCCTTTCCCACGTTGCTTCTTCGACTCCATGGTGATCCCACAACACTTTCACCATCGGTATAGATTTGCTGCGCAACTCCCGATCTTGCTGGTCTAGGATCCGAACGGGCTTCTCTTCATAAGACAAGTTCTCCCGAAGCTGCAACGGCTCTGGCTCCAAGATATGCGATAGATCAGGGTGCTACTTTCGTAGCATTGAAACATGAAAGATGTCATGAATATTGGAAAGGTTTTGGGGTAGTGCCAGGCGATACGCTAATTTGCCAACATTCTCAACTATCTCAAATGGTCCTACAAACTTCGGGCTCAACTTTCCACCATTGCCGTGTTTAATCAGTCCCCTCCGGGGTGATATCTTCAAGAACACCTTGTCGCCGACCTCAAACTCTAGACTCCATCTCCGTCGGTCTATGTAACTTTTCTGCCTGCTTTGGGCAGTAAGCATCCATTTACGGATGAGGTGGATATTATCAACAGTCTTCATAAGTTCAGGTAGAAGGGGCGGGTCAAAAGTCTTCATCTCACCTACTTCATCTCAGTAAATTAGGGATCAACACTTACGTCCATACAATGCCTCAAATAGGGCCATTCCGATAGTGGCCTGATAACTATTATTATAAGCGAACTCCGCTAGAGACAGATATTTCTCCCAACCTTTCCCGAAGTCTAAAACACACGCCCTCAGTATATCCTCCAGAATCTGAATAGTTCTCTGAGATTGTCCATCAGTCTGAGGGTGATAAGCCGTGCTGAAACTCAACTTCGTTCCCAAGGCTTCCTGCAATCTCTTCCAAAATCGGGAAGTAAAACGAGGATCCCTATTCGATACAATACTCACAGGCATCCCGTGCAACCTTACAATATCCGCCACATACATATCTCCCAATTTCTCAGGACTATCGTCCTTGTTCATCGGTAAGAAGTGTGCTGACTTGGTCAATCTATCCACTATGACCCAAACGGCGTCATGACCCTTTTGTGACCTGGGCACGTCCATGACAAAGTCCATAGTTATATGTTCCCATTTCCATTGAGGAATTTCCAACTGCTGAAGTAAACCTACTAGTCGTTGATGTTCTGCTTTGACTCTCTGGCAAGTCAAACACCGTGCCATAAACCCCTCAATCTCTCTCTTCATGTTATTCCACTAATAGTATTGCTTCAAATCCCAGTACATCTTTGTTCTGTCGGGGTGAATAATGTATCTTGAATTATGGGCTTCTTCAAGAATCTTATTTTTCAGCTCTGGCTCATTAGGAACACAAATCCGATTCCTGAACCTCCAAATATCATCACCATGAAACTTAAAATATGTGTTACTTTCTTTAATATTCTGAAATTGTTGGTCCTTCTGTTGAGCCTTTCGTAATTCAGACAACAAGGTCGATTGAACTTGTGTAGTGGCAAATAGTAACCCTTTTTGAGTCAATTGTGGTTTCCACAAAAATGCTTCCTCTAATAACTCCTCCACCTTAACTTCCAGTTTTGCCATGCTCGCTTTCCGACTTAAGGCATCTGCAACTACATTTGCTTTACCGGGCACATAATTGATTGTGCAGTTATAATCATCCAAAAGCTCAATCCTCCGCCTTTGCCTCATGTTCAACTCTTTTTGTGAGAACAAGTATTTCAAGCACTTGTGATCAGTAAACACCTCGAACTTGTTACCCCACAGATAGTGCCTCCACTTCTTGAGTGCAAACACAATAGCCGCTAACTCCAAATCATGCGTCGGGTAATTCAATTCATACGACTTCGGTTTCCTAGAAGCATACGCAATCACTCTACCATTTTGCATCAACACACAACCCAATTCTTCCTTCGAAGCATCGCTATAGATTACAAAACCTTGACTCCCTTCAGGCAATGCAAGAACGGGTGCGGTTGTCAATCTTTTCTTCAATTCTTGGAAACTGTTCTCACACTTGTCATCCCACACGAACTTTGTTTTCTTTTGAGTGAGCTTTGTAAGTGGTCCTGCAATCTTTCAGAAATCGTTCATGAACCTCCGATAATAGCTGATAAATCCGTATTTTTAGTAACTTTAACCAATTAAATTATGTATATTGCATTATTATTTCAAGCTTAATTATATATTTTACACAAATTTAATGCAATATAGGTTCTGAAGAAGAAATAGCAAAAATGGCCACAAAAGCCAACTTTTGAAGTGAATTTTCAGTGCAATACTGAAGGAGGAAGGAAGAACAACCTTGACAAAAGCAAATTGAGATTGAATTTGGCCAAATGGAGTGCGAAAGAAAAACCTTGAAGTAGCTTTGGTCAACTTTTGGTCAAAGTCAAAGTCAACGGGTGAATAGTAAAAGTCAAAGTCAACGCATGAATAGTAAAGTCAACGTGTGAATAGTATCTTCGCTGACATCATGCTGACACAATGATGACTTAGGCAAATGACATCACGCTGACACAATGATGACTTAGGCGAATGACATCACGCTGACACAATGATGACCTAGGCAAATGACATCACGCTGACACATTGATGATATCATGGTTTGAATAGTACTTGTGAATAGTGCCAAAATTTCTCTATAAATACTTCATTCCTCATTTCATTTTGCTTGTACCATTTTCTCTTCTTAGCTTAGATTTTGCTCTTGTGTTTGAGTGCTTTAGTTATTATTCTGAGTTGTGTGCAAAGTTTTAATCCCAAAGGGAGGGGCTAGTGAGCCATCATCATACCGAAATCATACCGGTCTACCAAAATCCGTTCAACACGATAAGTATTCTTTTATTTTGGTTTTCGTTATGATTTCTTGTACTTTACAGTTTATTATGGCACACTAGACCTGAGATTCGGGGTGGTACGTGTGAGGTTACTCTTGTACATATGTTGTGATTCAGATTTATTAAAGTCTCGTATTTCTATTTTTAAGTATTCTTTGATTAATTATACATATACTTGTAGTTATGTTATATTTAATTGAAAGTACATATACGCCCGGTTTTGTAAACCAGTGGCAATACGAGACTACCTTGGATGGATTCTAGTCTGGTTGTACCGACACCTCCAGATTACATAAGTGAAAGATTAATTGAGATATTGGAAATCGTTAGGTTGTACCAACACATCGAGTCTTGTTAATTAATTAATCTCATCACTTATATAATTAAAGGCTCATTTCAGTAGTGGGAGCTTGTAGCCCTATTTCTGAAGGACTTAACTTTTAATCTGAATCAATAACTTTGTACTTGCGTATACCAAGCTATAACCACCCTGAATCATTAACCCTTTGGACTTTTACTATTGAGTGTTGTGATTCTTTAATTTAGTGCTTTTGATTAATTCACTTTTGGACTTTGTTACTACCGCATCTTTGGACATTTTGTGGACATTTCTTGGACTTAATTTTCCGTACTTCCGTACTTTTGGACTTTTGGACTTAATCAAACTTATTCATGACGGGAGATAGTCAAACAATTCTAAATTAAGGACTTAACTTAATCTGATAACCCAATCTCTGTGGATCGACCCTCTACTCGCCACAGCTAGAGGTAATTCAAGGTAAGCAAAATTTTCAATCATTTAACCTTACTATTTTTTAGCGCAAAAAGACGCGATCAAAATTTGGCGCCGTTGCTAGGGATCGGTGTTCATCAAATAAGGTAAGTCTTTGATTTATGTATATAAGTGTTTATATGTATATATTTTAGATTTTAGTTTTTATTTTTATTTAAGTCAATTTAGCTATTTTGTATAGACTTTATTATTATTATTTTTATTTTTATTTTATTTTATTTTATTTTTGTTTCTTTTTGAGTTTTAGTTTTGTATGCATAGTCGGAGTTCTTTAAAGCCACCCATCTTTGTCTTGGATTCAGAAATTGAGAAAACCTTTAAATCCAGAATCAAAGCACGAACTATTCTAATCATGGCTGATCAACATCTGAATCAAAACCAAAATCAGGATCAAGTTGAAGGTAGAGAAGTAGGAAATGTGAGGAAGAGCATAAAATATTTTTCTACACCACAAGATTATGTTCCTCTACGATCTATCGCCTTACCTGAAACTGATGATGGTTTTAAAATAAAGTCTCACATGATTTCAATGCTTCCCTTGTTCCACGGTCTTTCTAATGAAAACCCGTATGATCACATTAATACTTTTGTTCATATATGCAGATCGATCAATACTAGAACTGCCTCAGAAGAGGTTGTTAAATTGAGATTGTTTCCTTACTCTTTAATGGGTCAAGCACAAAATTGGCTTTACAGATTACGATCTGGTTCTATTACTTCTTGGGATCAATTGCAAAGAGAATTTCTTGAAAGATTTTACTCTTCTTCAAAAACCAATGAATGTAGGAATCAATTAAATAATTTTTCTCAGTTACTTGGAGAGGCACTTCATGAGAGTTGGGACAGATTTGAAACCTTAACTTATGAATGTCCACACCACAGTATTCCAGATTGGCAATTAGCTCAAAATTTCTATCAAGGGTTAAATGAGCATAATCAAAGTTTGCTCGATTCAGCTTGTAATGGCTCACTTCTTGAAAAATCCCCAGAAGAAGCCACATAATTGTTCATAAAACTGAGCAACAATTTGTGAAAGCGTGCAACTTCATCTAGAGAAAAGAGAGAAAGTGTAGGATCAAATGATTACAATTCTTTGACATCAAAGATTGAAAATCTAACTCTTGCATTGGAAAAAATGGTTAAAAGGAAAGAATCATTGCATGTAGTTGATTCAGGTGAAGGTGTTCTTGCATCAAATCCCAATTCAATTTCAGAGCAAGCTTGTGCTGCTTATAGATATCCCCGTACTTATGATCCATTCTCTAACACTTATAATCCAGGTACACGAGATCATCCAAATTTTCGGTGGGATCAGAATCAGGAAGATGTTCAACAACAAAGACCAAGAAGCTATCCTCCAGGATTTCATTCAGTTCCACAAGGACAGGTACCTACGAGCTCCAATTCAGGTTTCAATTCTTATGGGACTACTTTTGAAGAACAGGTTTTGAAAAAGCTTCACAGTTGGGAACCAACTATGCAACTGGTAAGTACACATACAAAGGCAATTGCCAACTTGGAAAGACAAATTAGGCAATTAGCTAACACAATTCAGAAAAGGGAGGAAGGAACACTCCCTGCCCAACCAGATGGAAACCCAAAAGGTAAGGCCCATGTAGCATCTACAAGTCAAATAGTGGAGGATCTTCAAGCTGTCACAACATTGCGAAATGGTAAGAAAGTTGATAACAAAGTAAGTGTCGAAGCTTACGAAAATGCAAGACTTGTAAAGCAAAAAGCTAAGTCTCAAGTTACTGTTGATTCATCAAAAGAAACTGCAAATGAACCTAAAACTTTCATTTCACATGAAAATATTCCATTGACATTGAGTCCCAAGGCACCCTTTCCACAGGCATTAGGTAATCCACCTAATAAAGATTGAAAAAGGGAAGAAATGCTTGAAACCTTTAAGCAAGTTAAAATCAATTTACCTCTGTTAGAAATCATCAGGCAAATTCCTGCTTATGCAAAGTTTCTTAAGGATTTATGCACTCAGAAAAGAAGGAATTCAGCTTTGATATCAAACAAAGTAAGATTGACTGAAAAGGTAAGCAGCATTCTTACTTTTCATGTTCCACCAAAATTGAAAGATCCAGGTGCATTTATCATTCCTTGCTATATTGGTAATCATTGTGTAGATCGTGCCCTTCTTGATTTAGGAGCTAGTGTGAATCTTCTCCCCTTTAATCTTTTTGAGCAGTTAGATATAGGAGAATTGAAACCTACTCCTGTCACCCTTCAACTGGCTGATAGATCGCTTAGAATTCCTAGGGGCATGATTGAAGATGTGTTGATAAAGGTTGATGAATTTTATTTTCCTGTGGATTTTGTTGTGCTAGATATGGAACCAGGAGAAATTCAAAAGTTCCAAACTCCAGTTATATTAGGGAGACCATTTTTAGCAACAGCTAATACAAAAATTCACTGTGCAACTAGAGAATTGGAGTTTACATTTGGAGATATTAAGGTAAAGCTGAATGTTTCTAATCCTGCTAGGTTTGCAAATGGAGATGATGGTCTTGAATGTTTTATTCTTGATAAGATTGATCCATTAATTGAAGAGTCTTTTCTTAGTCTTATGCAAAAAGATTTTTTGGAGAATACTTTGAATGATGATGAAGTAGTGTTGAGTAGGTTTGAGGAGGAATCTGATGAATTTTTAGAAAGCAATTTAAGATTTGATGAAAAACTTCAAGTTTGTGCAATAGAACCATCCTTGACTCTTTCTAAAGAACCCATGCTTCCTTCTATACAATCTCCTCCTGAGTTGGATCTGGAGCAACTTCCTAGTCATCTTAAGTATATTTTTCTAGGGGCAGAACAAACATTTCCAGCCATTATTGCTTCTAACCTTTCTTTGGAACAGGAAGCTAAACTTGTAGATGTGTTGTCTAAGAATAAGGAAGCGTTAGGCTGGACTGTTGCAGACCTTAAAGGAATAGATCCCTCTTTTTGCATGCATAAGATTAATTTGGAAGATGGAGCCAAGACATCTAGAGAGATGCAACGTAAGCTGAACCCGAACATGAGGGAAGTTGTAAAGAAGGAAATAGTGAAGTTGTTAGATGCAGGTATCATTTACCCTATTTCGGATAGTAAATGGGTTAGTCCTATACAGTCTGTGCCTAAGAAATCAGGAATCACTGTGGTAACAAATGATAATGGTGAATTGGTACCTACCCGTACCACAACTGGATGGCGTGTGTGTATTGACTATAGGAAACTCAATGTTGCCACAAGAAAGGATCATTTTCCTTTACCATTCATTAATCAAATTTTGGACTGGTTGGAAGGACAAGGTTATTACTGTTTTCTTGACGAGTACTCGGGATACAATCAAATCCCTGTGGACCTTGAAGATCAGGAAAAGACAACTTTTACATGTCCTTTTGGCACGTTTGCTTATAGAAGAATGCCTTTTGGCCTTTGTAATGCACCAGCCACTTTTCAACGCTGCATGATGTCTATTTTCACTGATATGATGGATGAATTTGTTGAAGTCTTTATGGATGATTTTTCTATCTTTGGTTATTCATTTGACATTTGGTTGAATAATCTTTCTTTGGTGCTGAAAAGAGGTCAAGAATCTAATCTCATACTTAGTTGGGAGAAAAGTCATTTAATGGTTCAAGAGGGAATTGTTCTCGGACACATTATATCCAAGGAAGGAGTTCGAGTTGATAAAGCTAAGGTTGATATTATTTCTGATTTGCCCCCTCCAACAACTGTTAAACAGGTGAGATCGTTCCTTGGACATGCTGGTTTCTACCGACGATTTATAAAGGATTTTAGTAAAATTGCTAGACCTTTATCAAATTTGTTGGCACAAGATACTCCATTCCAATTTGATGAAAAATGTGTTACTGCTTTTGAAACATTGAAAAATGCACTTTCCACTGCTCCAGTGATTCAACCACCAGATTACTCTCTTCCTTTTGAAATTATGTGTGATGCTTCGGATTATGCCAAAGGAGATGTATTAGGTCAATGCAAGGATCGAGTTCCTTGTGTGATCTGTTACGCCAGCCGAACTTTAGATGATGCCCAGAAAAACTATACCACCACAGAGAAAGAATTGCTTGCTGTAGTTTTTGCATTAGAAAATTTTCGGTCTTATGTGTTAGGGTAAAAAATAATCATTTTTTTCTGACCACTCGGCATTAAGATACCTGTTGGAAAAGAAAGATGCAAAACCTAGGCTTATTCGATGGTTGTTATTAATTCAAGAATTTGATTTAACAATCAAGGATAAGAAAGGTCGAGAAAATGTTGTTGCTGATCATTTGTCAAGGATTGTAACTCAAGAAACAGAAAATGAGTTACCCTTGAGAGATATATTTTTTGATGAACAGTTACTGTTAATTTCTACTCCTAAACTTCCTTGGTATGCTCATATTGTGAATTATCTTGTAGTTGGTAAAATACCCAAGGAGTGGAACAAGGCTAAGAGAGATCGATTTTTCACAATTGTAAATAATTATTTTTTGGAGGATCCTCATCTGTTCCGTATTTGTTTTGATCAAATTATTCGTAGATATGTACCCGAGTCTGAACAGCTAAGCATCATGTCATTTTGTCATTCGCAGGAATGTGGGGGACACTTTGGAGGACGACGGACAGCTATCAAAGTTCTGCAAAGTGGGTTTTATTGGCCCACATTAATCAAGGACACTCATGAGTTTTGTAAGGCATGTGAAAGATGCCAAAAGACAGGTAACATGGGAAAAATGGATATGATGCCCTTAAATCCCATCGTGGTTTGTGAACTTTTTGATGTTTGGGGTATTGATTTTATGGGTCCTTTCCCCATCTCCTTTGGTTTTCAATACATTTTGGTTGGTGTTGATTACGTGTCTAAATGGATTGAAGCAATTGCAACAAGAACTAATGATCACCCTATTGTGATGAAATTCATAAAAGAAAACATTTTCTGTCGGTTTGGAATTCCAAGAGCCATCATTAATGACAGTGGAAGTCATTTCATTCACCGAACTTTTGAAAAATTGTTGAAGAAATACTCAGTCATTCATAAGGTTGCAACTCCATATCACCCACAAACTAGTGGATAGGTTGAAGTTTCTAATAGGGAAATTAAATCAATCCTTGAGAAGACAGTTAGACCTGATAGGAAGGATTGGTCCACTCGATTGAATGATGCAATTTGGGCATATAGAACTGCATATAAAACTCCCATAGGAATGTTACCTTTTCGTTTAGTTTATGAAAAAACATGTCATTTACCTATTGAGTTACAATATAAGGCTTATTGGGCAATTAGAATTGTGAATTTTGACTTGCAGAAAGCTGGTAAAAATAGGTTATTCCATCTAAATGAACTTGAAGAAATGCGTTTAGAGGCATACGAGAATGCCAAGATTTACAGTGAGAAAATGAAGAGAACGCATGATAAAATGATTATTCGTAAGTCATTTATTCCTAGAGAAGATGTGTGGTTATTTAATTCTAAGTTACGATTGTTTCCAGGAAAATTGAGGTCTAGGTGGGATGGACCATTTGAGGTTGAACAAGTTTTTCCGTCTGGGGTTGTCAAGATAAAAGATAAAATAAATGGGAAAACTATGTTTGTAAATGGACAAAGGCTAAAACCAACGATCCAGTTAAAGAATTGGGGTGAAAAGTCAATTGACCTTAAGAATCCAATCCCTACAGAGTAACAATTTCAAAGTAATTCTGTCTGGCTGAAGACATTAAACTTAGCGCTCCTCGGAGGCAACCTAGGATTTTTAATTTTATTTTTATTCTTTTTGTTTTTTTCATTAGTACCAAATGAGTCTTTCTCCAGTTTAAAGTAGTTTGGGTATTAACCCTGAGAAACACTCATAAAGGTATAATTGTCATGATACTAGTGGTCACTGTACGTTTTCTGTGTGCGGTTGTCTGACCAGTGCAACTCTGTCTAACAGTATTTGCCACTCCACCAGCTTAATGTAGTTTAGGGTCTGTTTGGGCATTACTTGATAAGGTAGTTAGGAGTGAGAGCATTCACCAGACTGTATTGTCTGTAACGTAAAACCCCACTGTCTTGCTCTTGACCCTGTGGAACTGGTTGTGGCCCCATGTGAGTGTCGAAGGAAAGTACTAGATGGCCTGAACACAGAAACCTCTGGAAGAGCTAGTCCCTTGATTTTAATATATTATTTAAAAAAAAAAAATTGCCTGAAGGCGTTAAACTACGGCACTTAACTGTGTATGCATGTCTTGCTAGCTGACATTAAATGGTTCAAGTGCCCATTCCCAGTTAGAAGGAAAAAACTCTGACAATTTATGTGACGCGCTCATCCTAAATGGGTGGGAGGATGGGTACACAGTGGCAACATTCGGTAATGACTGTCTGAGGATAAAACAGGGTGTTGTTTGTGCTAGGGTGTGTGCCTCACATGAACCCAAGTGATCTCTGGGTAATCTAGGATCTCGTGGCGGTAACATTCCAAGGTTTGTCCTAGATGTTGTCATTTGGTTACCAATTAGCTTTAAATTGGCGTTAACTTCAACGTTAGGAGGTCTTTTTTCCACCGTTATGGAAATAGTGGCTCTCATGGTATTTGAGAGAAAGATAACTTATACCATTCTGAGGGGTAAGTGATACGTGATTCATCACCTCTGCTTCGGCTAGTTCTTACACTATGGCGGGTAGATTTACTTTCCAGATTTTACTGCCATTCACTTGGTGTTCAGATGTGGTTTACTTTGCTACATAGGTATGAAACTGAAATAGGGTTGGGATCCTATTTTTGTTTTTCCCAAGCTTCCAGTGTTGCCTTCCAAACTAGCGAACAACTCTTCGTTAAGTTGATGAACACTAAATTTAGTCTAAACTCAAATTTTCTTAAATTAAATCTAGATCCAACTGTTCCTTTTGGAAGCATATTTAAGGTTTGAATCTTGATGGATGACTATTGGACGGTGTTCATTTGTATATTCTTACACTTGTTTTAGGATATTTAAATGGTTTAAAATTCGTGTATTTATTTTTCTCATGTACCAATTTTATTTTATTTTATTAAAAAAAAAACTCTTGTAGGAAATAGGTTTGAGGAAGATTATATCTTCCTACTTTGTAAATTTGCAAAAGCATTTAAGGCAGAAATGGGAAGAATCACGCTCGAACGCACTTAAAGGGCGCTCGAGCGCGGTATGACCTAACTGACGGGTTTAAAGCCCTCTTTCTTTCTTTTTCTCCTCTTTCTTTCTTTTTCTCCTCATTTTTCTTTCTCTCCACTGCCGCCTTCTCTCTCTCTCTCTCAAAATTTTTTTTTCTTTCATTTTTCTATTTAGCTGCATTCAACACAATGATGTTTGGAACTCTCACGCATGATCAATTTGCCATGGTTGTGTACTATTTTGCAAGCATTTTCATCCTTTATATATTTTTTTATTTATCTCCTAGTCAAGTAGGATCGTAGGAATATTAGGAATGATTGAAGTTAATCATGTATTTCCAAGTTTAGAGGATAGTCTTCTGTTGTTGTATTTTCATTTCTTTTATGTAATGTCTTTATGATTAATAAAATAGTGTGGTTTGTTTATGGTTTTTGTATTCATATATAATTTTTTTTTAAGTTAAGATATTTATGTTAAATAATGTATATAAATTTATGTATATATATATATGTTAGTCTGCTATATATGTATTTATTGCTATTAAAAAAAATAAAAAATAAAAAAAATTCACTGAAAGAACGCAGCAGGGCGCTTGAGCGCCTTGTAGGCGCTCGAGCGCCCAACCACAGTCGGGGCTTATAACATAAGCCCTGATTGCAGCAGCCTTGAAACCTAAAAAAAACACACCCCCCACCCACGGAAATCACCCACACACCTCAACAAAACCCTTCCCCACCCTAAGTTTTCTCCAGATCTACATTAAGAGGTTAGTTTTTATGCTTTCTTTCTTATTTTCGCATTTATTTTTAGTTTATTTCAAGTATTAGATCTATTTTTACATATTTATTTACGCATGTATATACACATATTTGAAGGCTTTAGGATGATTCTTACTGCTTACTTTCAGTTTATTGTTGTTCTATAGCTCTTAATCTTCGTTTCGGTATGATTTTTTTTTCTCCAGATTTATGTATGTATATATGAATGTATGTGTATGTATATGTGTATGTATATGTGTATGTATATAGAATTTGGTTAGATTTTAATTTTAAATTTTCTGTTAGAATTTCTTTAAATTTAATTTTTAAAAAAATCCAAAAATTAAAAAAAATTAGATTTATGTAGATTCATTTATGTCTATTATTTTTGTTGCCCTACATCTAAGATTTATAAAGTATTTACATGTTATAGAATTTAACCGGATGATTTATAATGTTGTGTGTTAAGGATGATTTTTCGGTTGTTATTTGGTGTTGTTTGAATAAATAGTATTTATGTAAAAAAAAAACAATATATATAAATATATATAAATAAATAATTTTGTTTTGTGACTTTTCTGATTTAGTTTTTTTTTGTTTATTATTAAGATTATGAGCTCCCAAAAGGCAGAAATTATCATTGACTGCAAGACTTAACAATGCTCAAATTGAGGCCGAAACTAATTTTTCGGATGCGTTGAGAGCCTTCGAAGGTGGGCAATGTGCTTTTGAATTTTTTGAGGGGTATTTTCTTGATTGTTTTTTTGCACCCACCTTTTGATGATGTTCTTGTTTTTCCTCGTCTCATTCGCCGTTTTTATGAGCATCTTTCGTACGATAATGAAAAATTTACTGCATCAATTGATGGTTTTGAATTTCAATTTACTACTGCTGATATCATGACTATACTGTGTGGGCATGATTATTTTTATGAGGAAAATATGGATTTCCCTGCTACATCTACTGATTTAGACATTGCTACAAATTTGTGTGGGGGTCCGGTTCTGCCACACGGTGTGGGTGTAAGGAGATCTTCCCTTCCAAGGGACATGTGGTTAACAGATATCATTGTTAAAAAGAACCTTTGCCCTTATGGTCATGATCATGAAAGGACGGGAGTTAGTTTACAAGCTTTATATTGGATTTATCATGGTGCTCTTTTTGATGTTGGGGCTGTTATTGGGGACAACATGATGAGTCTTATAGACCACATGAGGAGGTTTGATGCTACATCTACACTTTGTTTTCCTCGACTGATAATTTCTTTGCTTCAACGATTTGATTTTTCTTTTGCACCTGATGAGCCATACATGGATCTCCCTATTACTTCATATGGTGAATCAGAGTTCTCGAAGAGTTTTAAACATTTGGAGCGTGTTGTTCAAAAAATGCCCTTAGCATTAAATGCTCCACGACCTTCCACTCAATTTGTTGAAGGCTCCACTTCTTCCCAACAACAGGATGATCAATCTGAAGAATCATTAATGGAAAAAATGTATAGAGAATTGCAAGTCATGAATACTAACCTTGCTGCAGGATTGAGAGATATAGGTGAACTGAAAGCTGAATTTGCTGAATTTAAGTAGTCATAGAGGGAAAAGTTTGCTGCATTACGAGCTGAACTTGCTTCAATTAGAGATTCAGGCTTAGGTCCTCAGCCGCCACCATCGTAATTCAGTGGCGTGTTTTTATTTATTTATGTTATTTTAGTTATTTCATCATTTTTTTTATATTTTAGTTTTTATTTAACCTCACGGCTAATGTTAGTTTTTGAGATTTTATTTGACAATTCTTCTTTCAGAAAGTTTTTGAGGAACATTGCTTGGATTGTTTATCAGGTTGTGTCTTTCTTTTTACTTGGCATTACATAGTTTTCTTTCATTGAGGACAATGTAAGGTTTGAGTTTGAGGAGGAAAAAAAAGTTGATAGCAACCTGATGCCAAAAAAAAAAAAATTATTTCACTTATTCATACTAATTAAAATTGAGTGGTTAATTGTTGAAATATGGTTAGATTGTGATAAAATATTTGAATTAACTGTGAATTTGGAATGAAAAAATGATTGGCCGCTAAGAGTTGAGTTTGTATCTAGATTTTTTTTGAAACCTTGTTAACTATTATTACATCCCAACAGTGTCACATGATTCAATTAGAAGTTTTTGTAATTATAAAAAAAAAGAGTAGATTGAGATGTTTTCAATGTGAGATGTTGTGTTTTATTAAAATTTGACTTACTTTTCTAGATCGGTATACTCCTTTGAATTTTTTTTTTATTATGTGTAGATGATTCGCTCAATATCATTCAAATATAAAAAATGTTGATTCAACAAAAAAAGGCAGAAAAGAAATCCATAACAAATGCTTTCTTCTAACCATTTTTGAGCATTTTTGTTATGAAAAAGCTATCAATACAAATCTTGCCAACCAAGCCTTCTTTCACCAAACACAATTCAACTGAAGAAAAGGCAATACTTCAATGATGTCGTTGAATCAACCAACATCTATCATTCGAGTCATCTATTTCATAAAAAGAAAAAAAGAAAAAAAATATAAAAAAATCTAAGGGAGTACTACATGATTTGGAAGGTAGTTGAGTTTTAACATTTCCTGATTATCCATAGAAAATATTTTCAATTTTACAAATTTTGCATGATTAATTTTCTTACTTCTTAATTGAGTTACAAGTGCTCAAAAAGGCTCAGAGGATTTTTTGTAATTAAGTTGGTTTTATTTCTTCTAGATACAAAACGATTTCTTGGGGTAGAATTGTTTGGAAGACAAATTCATTGTTAATCTTGTAATTTTATAAAATTTAACTGTATGAATACATTGACTGCTTAGATTTAATATTTATGAATATATGAAGTAATTGATGCCTTTACTTGAGGACAAGCAAAGAATGGGTTTGAGGAGGTTGATAAATCCGTATTTTTAGTAACTTTAACCAATTAAATTATGTATATTGCATTATTATTTCAAGCTTAATTGTATATTTTACACAAATTTAATGCAATATAGGTTCTGAAGAAGAAATAGCAAAAATGGCCACAAAAGCCAACTTTTGAAGTGAATTTTCGGTGCAATACTGAAGGAGGAAGGAAGAACGACCTTGACATGAGCAAATCGAGATTGAATTTTGCCAAACAGAGTGCGAAAACGGATTCAGGACGCTGAAAAACCTTGAAGTAGCTTTGGTCAACTTTTGGTCAAAGTCAAAGTCAACTTTTGGTCAAAGTCAAAGTCAACGGGTGAATAATAAAAAGTCAAAGTCAATGCATGAATAGTAAAGTCAACGTGTTAATAGTATCTTCACTGACATCACGCTGACACAATGATGACTTAGGCGAATGACATCACGCTGACACAATGGTGACTTAGGCGAATGACATCACATTGACACAATGATGACTTAGGCGAATGACATTACGCTGACATAATGATGACCTAGGCAAATGACATCACGCTGACACATTGATGATATCATGGTTTGAATAGTACTTGTGAATAGTGCCAAAATTTCTCTATAAATACTTCATTCCTCATTTCATGTTGCTTGTACTATTTTCTCTTCTTAGCTTAGATTTTGCTCTTGTGTTTGAGTGCTTTAGTTATTATTCTGAGTTGTATGCAAAGTTTTAATCCCAAAGGAAGGGGCTAGTGAGCCATCATCATACCGAAATCATACCGGTCTACCAAAATCCGTTCAACACGATAAGTATTCTTTTATTTTGGTTTTCGTTATGATTTCTTGTACTTTACAGTTTATTATGGCACACTAGACCCGAGATTCGGGGTGGTACATGTGAGGTTACTCTTGTACATATGTTGTGATTCAGATTTATTAAAGTCTCGTATTTCTATTTTTAAGTATTCTTTGATTAATTATACGTATACTTGTAGTTATGTTATATTTAATTGAAAGTACATATACGCCCGGTTTTGTAAACCAGTGGCAATACAAGACTACAAGATTCTAGTCTGGTTGTACCAATACCTCCAGGTTACATAAGTGAAAGATTAATTGAGAGATTGGAAATCGTTAGGTTGTACCAATACATCCAGTCTTTTTAATTAATTAATCTCATCACTTACGTAATTAAGGGCTTATTTCAGTAGTGGGAGCTTGTAGCCCTATTTCTGAAGGACTTAACTTTTAATCTGAATCAATAACTTTGTACTTGCGTATACCAAGCTATAACCACCCTGAATCATTAACCTTTTGGATTTTTAGTGTTGAGTGTTGTGATTCTTTAATTTAGTACTTTTGATTAATTCACTTTTGGACTTTGTTACTACCGTATCTTTGGACATTTTGTGGACATTTTTTGGACTTAATTTTCTGTACTTCCGTACTTTTGGACTTTTGGACTTAATCAAACTTATCCGTGACGGGAGATAGTCAAACAATTCTAAATTAAGGACTTAACTTAACTTGATAACCCAATCTCCGTGGATCGACCCTCTACTCGCCACAGCTAGAGGTAATTCAAGGTAAGCAATATTTTCAATCATTTAACCTTACTATTTTTGAGCGCAAAACGACGCGATCAATAGCCGGCTAGACCAAGAAAACTCCGAACTTCCGTAACATTTTTCTGCTTCTTCCAAGACATCACCGCTTCTATCTTTGCTGGGTCCATTGCTATTCCCTCTTGGGATATGATGTGCCCCAAAAATGCAATCTGCTACAACCAAAATTCGCATTTGCTAAACTTTGCATACAATTGACGCTCTTGAAGTTTCTGCAATACCAATCGCAGATGTTCATGCTCAGCCTCGGATTTCGAGTATACCAAAATATCATCAATGAAGATCACCACAAATTGGTCCAAGTAGGGTTGAAACACCCTGTGCATCAAGTCCATAAAAGCTGCAGGGGCATTAGTTAGTCCAAATGGCATCACCACATATTCATAATGCCCATATCTCGTCCTGAAAGCCGTTTTAGGCACATCCTCTTTTTTGATCTGCAACTGATAGTACCCTTGCCTCAAATCGAGCTTTGAATACACTTTGGCTCCCTGAAGTTGATCAAACAACTCGTCGATCAGTGGAAGTGGGTATTTATTCTTGACGGTTACTTGGTTCAATCCTCGGTAATCGATGCATAGCCTCAATGTTCCGTCTTTCTTCTTTATAAATAGGACTGGTGCACCCCACGGAGAAGAACTTGGTTGAACGAACCCCTTCTTCAACAATCCTTACAATTGGTCCTTCAGTTCTTGTAGCTCGGCTGGTGCCATACGATAGGGAGCTTTAGATATCGGTTGGGTGCCAGACAGTAATTCTATAATGAACTCGATCTCCTGATTTGGGGGTAAACCGGGCAATTCTTATGGAAATACATCTGCATAATCTTTAATCACTGGCATCTCCTCCAACTTAGCTTTGTCCGACGGCTTGTTGATGAGGTAAGCTAAGTATCCACTACATCATTTTCTCAAGGACTTCACTACTTTTGTAGATGAAATGATGGAACTCCCGATGAAGTCTCTTCGACCCAAGACTTCTAATATTGGTTGACCAGGTATCCAGAATATTACAATCTTCGTCCGGCAATCTAGTTGGGCATGATACTTTGCCAACCAGTCCATCCCTAAGATGACTTTATAGTCTCGAAAGGGTAATACAATAAGATTGGCTGAGAATTCCCTATCTTTAATTTGGATTTTACATGCTTTACAAGCTGAGCTAGTAACAAGTTTAGAACCCATCGGCGTACCAACTTCTACTTCGTAAGGCAAACATACAACTTTCAGTTTCACACGTTGTACACATAAGGGAGTAATAAATGAATGAGTAGCACCTGGATCAATTAGCACCCTAACAGGTTGATTCAGTAACAAGAATGTACCTTCAACAACAGCGGTCTCCTCAGGAAGCTCCCCACACTCAATAGCATAAGCTCGGGCCTGAACTCTAGGAACTAGAGTCTTGCCTCTACCAGCTGGTTTAACTTGATTTTGTCCTCCTTGCCATTTAGGGCAATCCTTGATCTGATGCTGATCACTGCCACACCGCACACATCGTCCTGACTTCTTCTAGCACTGGGCCTCGGTGTGACCCTTCTTGTCACAGTAAGAACAGTTGATAGACTGAGTAGCAGGTGAACTACCTGTGGATCCGCGGGTGGAAGAGGCTGATGGTGCTTTAGTCGGGCCACGGTTATTAACTGGTATGTTCTGGCTCTGGCCCTGACTACGACTTTGGCTCTGGAATTTCCTCTGTTGACCTGGAGGCTGGTATGGTTTCTTGTTCAGCTGGCTTGTACCGGCTCTATCAAGTTTTCTTTTCTCAACTCGGGAAGCAGCAGCAAGGAGAGTAGAATAGGTATCGAAGTTATGCGAAGCCAATTGGTCCTGAATTTCTGGCCTCAATCTAGTCGTAAATTTCCACATCTTCGCCTCAGGGGTACTGACCATGTATAGAGCATAACGGGATAGTCGGTCAAAACGAGCCTCGTACTGGGCCACCGTCATGTTACCCTGGTTCAAGTGCATGAATTCCTCAATCCGCCTCTGCCTGGAAACTGCAGGTACATATTTCTCCTTGAATGCCTTAACGAAATTACCCCACAAGCGAAATGTTTGATCAATTTCCCAAAGTGCCTCTACAGTGTGCCACCAATGCTCAGCATCCCCGTTGAACAGAAACACAGCAAACTCCACCTTTTTTTCATCAGTATAATCAAGTGGCTAGAAAATCTTCTCGATCTCAAACAACCAAGTCTCTGCCTTTTCATCATCAGCTTCCCTGTGGAATTTGGACGGGCGAAAGTCAATGAACTCCCTCATTCTGCTATGTCTCCCATGGTTACCATCATTCCTGTTGTTGTTGTTGTTGTTGTTGTTTGCTTCACGTGCATCTTGACATTCCATCACTTGCGACACGCGATCCATGGCATTCGCCATCATGTTAAACATAGCCATGTCGGGATTGGTTTGATAAGCATCTTCGGTCTCTTGGGGCTCACCACTCCTATTAGTAGTGCGGGCACTAGGGCCAGCCATCTATAGGCACATATTACGATGCATAATTTATTGGAATACGACAAGACAAGAATTTAATGTATCAGGTATGCCACATATAATTTTATATAGATACACAATTCTAGAAACAGTTAAGACATGTTAATCACATAAGCACATAGAAACGGAGAAGGCACACTTGATATTGTCACACAATAACACACATAAACAAGTCATCCTAATAACCTTAGGGCTTCTACCCATGGTCCGAGAGTTAAACCCGGCTTAAGCAATCTAAGCTCTGATACCATTCTCATAAGGTGTCATGCCCCAACCCGACCTATAGAGGTTAGACTAGGGTGTGATCTAAACATTCAAGTCATTTCACGTACCTAATTGTTCATGAAGGTTTAACACTTAACGTTTTAGCCTAAACTCCACAAATTCTCTAGAAAATCGGCAGCATAGCTGCTGTAATTAAGCTCTTTAGTTTGACCTAATTTTCTAAAGGCCTCAAAACTTTCAATCTCAAATTTATTTCCAACTAAGATTACTATTTGTCATCAATTGAAATGCCTACTAGTTATCTCGAAGTCTCATTTGATTAATAACCTAGCATGATACTATGTCTCGTTTGTTTGTTAATCCTCGTTACAAAAGTACCTGTTGATCTTAGCTTAACAATGAGTACCTGCTTAAGATTGGATAGATTCATTTTACTTAATCCTTACCTGATACTTCATAATCCTATGATAGATACTAGCCAGTAGCGATAGCAAAAACGACCACAAAAGTGTCTAACTAGTTATGATCAGTACAAGCCAAAATTAGACCCCAAATTACAACAGGGGTCGTTTACAATACAATAACAAGCAACATAAGAAATGAAATAGTCTTCAAGCAACATATCGTTCACAAAATGTCCATAGTCAAGTAAGGCACGTAGGGCAAGCAGTCATTCCAAGGAATCATCATTAGGCACGTTGTCCTCGGGTACCTGTTCCTAGTCTTCTTCACCGGAGATGATAAAAGAGGGAGAGTCCTTATGAACTTAGCGAGGGGGAACGATAAATAAGTTTTGAAACTCATTTTCTGATTCAACTTATGAAAACCCTTTGCAAGCATCACATATACCACAAGTAAGTTCATAATGTAATATAAAAGTAAAAGAACACAGTTACCCGTCTTTTCTCCCCGAGGTCCTCTAGGAACCAAGAGAGAGTACTTATACACATAGTGAAAAGGATACGGTGAGCTTTTGCTCTCAGTTCATTTCCAGTATCAGTTGTTGCGGCCGACTTCGAATTATCCCCTTATCATGCCAAATGGGTGTACTCCGGATGTACCCCGAAATCCTACGACCCAACTCTTCGAGGAAGTCTAGCCCCCAAGCGAGAGAGGGAATTGGACAATGGTAGTCACGGTTGCTCGGCAAGCCCGATGCCGCCCGGTGTGCGTGAACGCAACCACGCCAGAATGGAAGGTTGCAACCTTGTATGTAATGCACATTTATGACATTCCTATAACTTTTGATCCATAAGGAGTTACGCGGCGCACAACACCATTGGAAAGCTCTCCGAGAGCTATATGATAGGGGCAGCAAGCTTGCTTGGCTGCTCCCATTTTTGGAGCCCAAAATTGAACGTTTTCATCAGTTTTGGGCCACTTTTCTTCTTTTGCTTTATTTTTCGTCCCGGATCGTACGTCGTGAGCTGTTAAAAGGATGACAACCTAGCTCGCGGGACATTAGAGGCATCTACAATGCGTCTATATCACATCTAGCGAGGATGCTGCATTGTTGAAGTGGATCGGTTGTTGTTAAGCCCATTGGGCCTTTTGAATGGGTCATCTCTCTAGGCTGGGACTGTTAACCGTCAACACATAAAGGATTTGTGCCCTCAACATGACGGGTGCGATCATACCAGCACTAATACACTGGATCCCATCAGAACTCCGAAGTTAAGTGTGCTTGGGCGAGAGTAGTACTAGGATGGGTGACCCCTTGGGAAGTCCTCGTGTTGCACCCCCCTTTTCAATTTTTTCTTCCACGGTTAGGGTCGCCAAGATGCTTTATCTACCACATTTCTATTACTAAATCCCACCGCACCTTGGGCAAGACAACTTCGCTTCACGTAGAGGCTGGGCACGCAAACCGAGGGCATGGGGCTTGTGACCAGGTCTCCGTCGCTACAGTGCCTATAACTTTTGATTCGTAAGGAGTTACGCGGTGCACAACATACCGTTGGAAAGATCTCCGAGAGCTCTATGACGAGTAAAGCAAGCTTGCTCAGCTGCGCCCATTTTCGGAGCCCAAAATGAAACGTTTTAATCAGTTTCGGGCCACTTTTCTTCTTTTGGTCGATTTTTCCATCCCAGATCGTACGTCGTGAGCTATTAAAAGGACGACAACCTAACTCACGGGACTTTAGAGGGGCCTACAACACGTCGATATCACATCTTGCGAGGATGCTACGTTGTTGAAGTGGATGGGTTGTTGTTTAGACCATTGGGCCTTTTGAATGGGCCATCTCTCTAGGCTAGGATTGTGAACCGTCAACACATAAAGGATTTATGCCCTCAACCTGACGGGTGCGATCATACCAGCACTAAAGCACCGGATACCATCAGAACTACGAAGTTAAGCGTGCTTGGACGAGAGTAGTACTAGTATGGGTGACCCCCTGGGAAGTCCTTATGTTGCACCCCTCCCTTTTCAATTTTTTTTGCCTCGGTTAGGGTTGCACAGATGCTTTATCCACCACATTTCTATTACCGAATCCCACCGCACCTTAGGCAAGCCAACTTCGCTTCACGTAGAGGCTGGGCCTGCAAATCGAGGGCGTGGGGCTTGTGACCAAGTCTCCGTAGCTCTGGTGCCATTAACTTTTGATTCGTAAGGAGTTACACGGTGTAAAGCATACTGTTGGCAAGCTCTCCGAGAGCTCTAGGATGGGGGAAACAAGCATGCTCGGTTGCGCCTATTTTTAGAATAAAAAATCGAACATTTTCATCAGTTTCGGGCCAATTTTCTTCTTTTGCTCTTTTTTTGGTCCTGGATCGTACGTCATGAGCTGTTAAAAGGATGACAACCTAACTCGTGGGACATTAGAGGGCCCTACAACGCGTCGATATCACGTCTTGCGAGGATGTTGTGTTGTTGAAGTGGATGGGTTGACGTAGCCCATTGGGCCTTTTGAATGGGCCATCTCTCTGGGTTAGGAATGTGAACCGTCAACACATAAGGGATTTCTGTGCTCAACAAGATGGGTGCGATCATACCAGCACTAATGCACCGGATCCCATCAGAACTTTGAAGTTAAGCGTGCTTGGGCGAGAGTAGTACTAGCATAAGTGACCCCTTGGGAAATCCTCGTGTTGCACCCCCCTTTTCAATTTTGTTTTGCCCCGGTTAGGGATGTCAAGATGCTTTATCCACCACATTTCTATTACTGAATCCCACGGCACCTTGGGCAAGACAACTTCGCTTCAGGTAGAGGCTGGGCCAGCAAACCGAGGGCGTGGGGCTTGTGACCAGGTCTCCGTTGCTCTGATGCCTATAACTTTTGATCGGTAAGGAGTTATGCGGTGCATAGCATACCGTTGGAAAGTTCTCCGAGAGCTCTATGATGGGGGCATCAAGCTTGGTTGGCTGCGTGCATTTTTAGAGCCCAAAATTGAACGTTTCATCAGTTTCGGGCCACTTTTCTTCTTTTGCTCTGTTTTTCATCTCGGATCGTACGTCGTGAGCTGTTAAAAGGATGACAACCAAACTCGCGGGACATTAGAGGCCCCTACAATGCGTCTATATCACGTCTAGAGAGGATGCTGCGTAGTTGAAGTGGATGGGTTGTCGTTAAGCCCATTGGGCCTTTTGAATGGGTCATCTCTCTAGGCTGGGACTGTGAACCGTCAACACATAAAGGATTTGTGCCCTCAACATGATGGTTGCAATCATACCAGCACTAATGCACCGGATCCCATCAGAACTCCGAAGTTAAGCGTGCTTGGGCGAGAGTAGTACTAGCATAGGTGACCCCCTGGAAAGTCCTCGTGTTGCACCCCCCTTTTCAATTTTTTTTGCCCCGGTTAGGGTTGCCAAGATGCTTAATCCACCATATTTCTATTACCGAATCCCACGGCACCTTGGGCAAGACAACTTCTGTGAGGCCCGACCTCGATTTTCGTGCGATACCTCATTTTTTGTGCCCTAACCTTGATTTGCGTGCCTTGACCTAGGTTTAAGAGTCGTGTTTCATTTTGTGTGCCTTGCATTGAATTACGTGCATTCTTTTAGGGTTGCATGCATTTACTTGGAAAAACGTGCATTCATCTCGTAGTTCATGCCTTACCTCGTAGTGCGTGCCCTAAACCTAGGAAAGCGTGCCCACACGCTAATCAAGAAAGCATCTTACACGAAGTACTAGATCATTAATTAATCCTACAAACCCCAGTAACTAATATTAAAATGCTAATTCAACTCACTAGAAGACGAAATTGCACTAAAACCTAAACATTCTTATTCTTTATTCTTTTTGTATATTCCAAGCACATGCAATAAAATAAGCTCAACCAAGACAAAAATTTAGAATTTTCCACTAGCTTGGCCGACCACATGGAGCATTTGTGCTTGCTTTGCATAATTCAAAATTAAACTTAGACAACCTATGACACAAAGCATAAAAAAATGACTCAAAACCCTACCCAATGCACCAAAATCTCGACACACTCAATTGCCCATGCTAAGGTGATTCAAATTATGCTCTTGAAGACACAAAATCTGAAATTTAGAAGCTCAAGGCCGACACATGCCCACAAAAAGCATCAAACTCTTCAAAGCATCTCATTTTTCTTTCTCTCATTCACTCTCTCATTTCCTCTGTCTCTCTCTCGGCCTTGGCTGAAATTATAGACTTCATAGCTTAAGCTCATCATCCTAAGGTTCATCAAGTCATTCAAGCCACTAAGGATCTCGACCAAGCAAAGCTAGGAGCAAAGAAACTTGCATGCAAGCAATTAGAACACTCATTCGGCACTTACGTATGTTTCACAGCTCCTATTTCATTTTCTTTTGTTCTAGCCACTTGCACATACTAAGAACATGGTTACAAAGGTAGGAATTAGAGAATCTCAAGTTATCTCTCGGCCAAGCAAGGAGAAAAGTCAACCTTGTGCATCATCAAGAGCTTTATGCATCTTCATTTTTGTCTTGCTAAGGTGAGGGCTAAAACTCATTTGAAAAGCTTTCAAAAACCACATGCATGCCTTTAAATGTCTATTTTTACCTCTGTACTTGTGATATATGTGTGTACATGAGCTTTGGTAAACATGCATGGCAAGATATTTGGCTAGAATGTGAAGATAAGTGAAATCGCGTCAATGACAGCCTTCTGACTTGTTGGAGCGAAGTGAATTTGACCAGGTAAATGATGTTGAAAATGCGCAAAAAATGGTAGGTGACTAGTTTGGCCAGTTCGGAGCATTTTTCATAGAAATAGGCCAAAGCCAATTTTGACTCTAAGGTTCCCAAAATGGCAAAACATGGAAAGGTGTCCAAATCTGGAGAATCTGGAAAAATGAAGCAGATTTTTGGCAGATTCACTGTCCTTGTAGAACGAACCCGTATGGACTTAGTAAATGATATCCAAAATGCATGAACTTTGGTATGATGCTATATTTTTCAGTCCTGAACACTTTTTCCAGAAATAGACTAAGGCTAAATCTGACCTAAGGTCTTAAAAAATGAGTAGTATTGAAATGTATACAAATCTGGACAGTTTTGCGTAGTCTCACGGTTTTGGCTATAACTCTTGAACCCGAACTCCAAATGATGCGAGGTTTGTTTCTGGATTTAGTTCACTCCTTAAGCTTTAATTTGACATTTTTTTAACTAGAATTGGATATTTTGAGAAAACAGACCATTGCGTTGAGGTTTTCATCTAGTGACATGCTTTGAAAATTATTGTAACTTCTCTTGTTGTATTAAATGCTTGGGATTGTGGCACTTGGATGTTGTGTGGACTGTTTTGAATGCTTGAGGGTGTTGTAATTAATCGATGCATGGTTTGAATTCAATTACTTGACAACTTGGGTCTTAATCGCACGGGTGAGCATGAATTGAAACCCTAGTGACTAGGAAAACTCGCTAAGTGTTGATCCTATGGATATCGTGTTTAATTATGTGATTAGTAGGCTGCCCGTAATTGCCCTTATAGCCCTAAATGTGATTCCGATGATTACATGTTGACAAGTAGACATTTTTTGCACTCGGTCCCACGTAGACGTTGTTACATGTTGTATAATCTTATTATTTGACTGCGTGAACCCCGAAATAAGTTACATGAATTGATTCACTTGTATTACATGGCTGTCCATTTAATAGTCATATAACTCCATGCGTTTATTAAGTGAAATTACCTGTCATGGCATGCCTTGCGTGTTTACTTGTCAACGTGCGATCTTATAACTGCTCGGAGGCAACCTACTTTGTTGTCCTTCTAATGTGATATGTTAAATGTTATAAATGTGCATTGCATACAAGGTTGTAACCTTTCATTGTGGCATGGTAGCGTTTCACGCACGCAGGGCGGCATTGGGCTTGCCAGTGTTACCGTGACTACCATGGTCCAATTCCCTCTCTCGCTTGGCATTCCACCCTCGAAGAGTTGGGTCGTAGATTTTCGGGGTACATCCGGAGTACACCCAAATGGGAGTGATAAGTGGATTATTGAAGTCGGCCGCAACAATCGTATCGAAATCGATATTGAGAGCAAATGCTCACCATGTCCTTGAAATGATTGGTAATTGTATCTGTTGCTCAATTTGATTCTTATACTTGTGTACCTTATTACTTGTAATACGTGACATGTTTTAAAAAAAAGGGTTTTCATAAGTTAACCAGAAAAAGAGTTTGAAAACGTATTTCTCGTTCCCCTTCGCTGAGTTCATAAGGACTCACCCTTTTTTATCATCTCATGTGAAGAAGACCAGGAACAGGTACCCGAGGACAATGTGCCTATTGATGACTCCTTGGAATGATTGCTTTTTGTGAATGATATGTTGCTTGAAGACTATTTCTTATGTTGCTTGTTGTTGTATTGTAAATGGCCCTCGTTGTAATTTGAGGTCAAATTTTGGTTTGTACTGATCATAACCAGATAGACACGCTTATGGTCGTTTTTGCTATCGCTACTGGTTAGTATCCATCGCAGGCTTATGAAGTATCAGGTAAATGATTAAGTAAAATGAATCTATCCAATCTTAAGCAGGTACTCATTGGTAGGCTAAGATCAACAGGTACTTTTGTAACAAGGATTAACAAACAAACGAGACATAGTATCATGCTAGGTTGTTAGTCAAACGAAGCTTCGAGATAATTAGTAGGCACCCTGATTGGTGATAAATAATAATCTTAGTTGGAAATGAATTTGAGATTGAAAGTTTCGAGGCGTTTAGAGAATTAGGTCAAACTAAATAGCCTAATTACAGCCGTTATGCTGTCGGTTTTTCGGAGAATTTGTGGTGTTTAGGCTAAACGTTAAGTGTTAAACCTTCATGAGCGATTAAGTATGTGAAATGACTTGAATGTTTAGATCACTCCCTAGTCTAACCTCAATAGGTTGGGTTGGGGCATGACACCTTAGAGAAATGGTATCAGAGCTCAGATTGCTTAAGCCAGGTTTAACTCTCGGACCATGGGTAGAAGCCCTAAGATTATCGGGATGACTTGTTTATGTGTGTTATTGTGTGACAATATCAATTGTACCTTTTCTATTTCTATATGCTTATGTGATTAGCATGTCTTAACTGTTTCGAGAATTGTGTGTCTATATAAAATTGTATGTTGCATACCTTATACATTAAGTTCTTCCTTGTCGTATTCCAATAAATTGTGCATAATAAACTGTGCCTATAGATGGCTGGCCCTAGTACTCGCAATACTAATAGAAGCGGTGAGCCCCAAGAGACCGGAGATGCTCATCAAACTAATCCCGGCATGGCTATGTTTAATATGATGGCAAATGCCATGGATCGCGTGTCGCGAGTGATAGAACGTCAAGATGCACGTGAAACAAACAACAACAACAATAACAAGAATGGTGGTAACCATGGGAGAAACAACATAATACGGGAGTTCCTTGACTTTCACCAGTCCAAATTCTTCGAGGAAGCTGATGATGAAAAGGCAGAGGCTTGGCTGTCTGAGATTGAAAGGATTTTCAGGCCACTTGATTATACCGACGAGGAAAAGGTTGAGTTCGCTGTGTTTTTGTTGAACGGGGATGCTGAGCATTGGTGGCACACTGTGGAGGCACTTTGGGAAACTGATCATACACCTCGCTTGTGGGGTAATTTCGTTAAGGCATTCAAGGAGAAATACATACCTGCAGTTTCCAGGCAGAGGCGAATTGAGGAATTCATGCACTTGAACCAGGGTAACATGACGGTGGCCTAGTATGAGGCTCGTTTTGACTGACTATCCCGCTATGCCCAATACATGGTCAGTACCCCTGAGGCGAAGACGTGGAAATTTACGAATGGGTTGAGGCCAGAAATTCAGGACCAGTTGGCATCGCATGACTTCACTACCTATTCTGCTCTCCTTGCGGCTGCCTCCCGAGTTGAGAAGAGGAAAATTGATAGAGCCGGTTTGAGCCAGCCGAACAAGAAACCATATCAGCCTCCAGGTCAACAGAGAAAATTCCAGACTCAGAGTCGCAGTCAGGGCCAGAGCCAAAATAAACCAGTTAATACCCATGGCCCGACTAAAGCACCAGCAGCCTCTTCCACCCGCGGATCCACAGGTAGTTCACCTACTACTCAGACTGTCACATGTTCTTACTGTAACAGGAAGGGTCACACTGAGGCCCAGTGTTGGAGGAAATCGGGACAATGCGTAGGGTGTGGCAGCGATCAACACCAGGTCAAGGATTGTCCTAAATGGCAAGGGAGACAAAATCAGATTAAACCAGCTGGTAGAGGCAAGACTCCAGTTCCTAGAGTTCAGGCCCGAGCTTATGCTATTGAGTGCGAGGAGCTTCCTGAGGAGACTGCTGTTGTTGAAGGTACATTCTTGATACTGAATCAACCTGTTAGGGTGCTAATTGATCCAAGTAATACTCATTCATTTATTACTCCCTTATGTGTACAACGTGTGAAACTACGAGTTGTATGTTTGCCTTACGAAGTAGAAGTTGGTACTCCGATGGGTTCTAAACTTGTTACTCGCTCAGCTTGTAAAGCATTTAAAATCCAAATTAAAGATAGGGAATTCTCAGCCAATCTTATTGTATTACCCTTTCGAGACTATGAAGTCATTTTAGGGATGGACTGGTTGGCAAAGCATCATGCCCAACTAGATTGCCGGACGAAGATTGTAACATTCCAGATACCTGGTCAACCAATATTGGAGGTAATGGGTCGAAGAGACTTCACCGGGAGTTCCATCATTTCATCTACAAAAGCAGTGAAGTCCTTGAGAAAAGGATGTAGTGGATACTTAGCTTACCTCATCAACAAGCCGTCGGACAAAGCTAAGTTGGAGGAGATGCCAGTGATTAAAGATTATACGGATGTGTTTCCAGAAGAATTGCCTAGTTTACCCCCAAATTGGGAGATCGAGTTCATTATAGAATTACTGCCTGGCATCCAGCCGATATCTAAAGCTCCCTATCGTATGGTACCAGCCAAGCTACAAGAACTGAAGGACCAATTGCAAGGATTGTTGAAGAAGGGGTTTGTTCAACCCAGTTCTTCTCCGTGGGGAGCGCCAGTCCTATTTGTAAAGAAGAAAGACAGAACGTTGAGGATATGCATCGATTACCGAGGATTGAACCAAGTGACCGTCAAGAATAAATACCCACTTCCACTGATCGACGAGTTGTTTGATCAACTTCAGGGAGCCAAAGTGTATTCAAAGCTCGACTTGAGGCAAGGGTACTATCAGTTGCGGATCAAAAAGGAGGACGTGCCTAAAACGGCTTTCAGGACGAGATATGGGCATTATGAATATGTGGTGATACCATTTGGGCTAACTAACGCCCCTGCAGCTTCTATGGACTTGATACACAATGTGTTTCAACCCTACTTGGACCAATTTGTGGTGATCTTTATTGATGATATTTTGGTATACTCGAAATCTGAGGCTGAGCATGAACAACATCTGCGATTGGTATCGCAGAACTCCGAGAGCATCAATTGTATGCAAAGTTTAGCAAATGCGAATTTTGGTTGCGGCAGATTGCATTCTCGGGGCACATTATATCCCAAGAGGGAATAGCAGTGGATCCAGCAAAGATAGAAGCAGTGATGTCTTGGAAGAAACTGGAAAACGTTACGGAAGTTCGTAGTTTTCTTGGTCTAGCCGGCTATTATCGGAGGTTCATGAAAGATTTCTCAAAGATTGCATGACCGCTTACAAAGCTCACTCAAAAGAAAATGAAGTTTGTATGGGATGACAAGTGTGAGAATAGCTTCCATGATTTGAAGAAAAGATTGACTACCGCACCTGTTCTTGCGTTGCCTGAAGGGAGTCAAGGCTTTGTAATCTATAGCGATGCTTCGAAGGAAGGATTGGGTTGTGTGTTGATGCAAAATGGTACAGTGATTGTGTATGCCTTTTGGAAACCGAAGTCGTATGAATTGAACTACCCGTCACATGATTTGGAGTTAGCGACTATTGTGTTTGCACTCAAGAAATGGAGGCACTATCTGTAGGGTAACAAGTTCGAGGTGTTTACTGATTACAAGAGCTTGAAATACTTGTTCTCACAAAAAGAGTTGAACATGAGGCAAAGACGGTGGACGGAGCTTTTGGATGATTATAACTGCACAATCAATTATGTGCCCGGTAAAGCAAATGTAGTTGCAGATGCCTTAATTCGGAAAGCGAGCGTGGCAAAACTGGAAGTTAAGGTGCAGGAGTTGTTAGAGGAAGCATTTTTGTGGAAACCACAATTGACTCAAAAAGGGTTACTATTTGCCACTACATAAGTTCAATCGACCTTGTTGTTTGAATTACGAGAGGCTCAACAGAAAGACCAACAATTTCGGAAGATTAAAGAAAGCAACACAGATTTCAAGTTTCATGATGATGGTATTTGGAGGTTTAGGAATCAGATTTGTTTTCCTATTAAGCCAGAGCTGAAAAAGAAGATTCTTGAAGAAGCCCATAATTCAAGATACACTATTCACCCCAGCGGAACAAAGATGTACCGGGATTTGAAGCAACACTATTGGTGGAATAACATGAAGAGATAGATTGCGGAGTTTGTGGCACGGTGTTTGACTTGCCAGAGAGTCAAAGCAGAACATCAACGACCAGCAGGTTTACTTCAGCCATTGGAAATTCCTCAATGGAAATGGGAACATATAACTATGGACTTTGTCATGGACCTGCCTATGTCACAAAAGGGTCATGATGCCGTTTGGGTCATAGTGGATAGATTGACCAAGTCAGTGCACTTCTTACCGATGAACAAGGAGGATAGTCCAGAGAAATTGGGAGATATGTATGTGACGGATATTGTAAGGCTACAAGGGATGCCTGTGAGTATTGTGTCGGATAGGGATCCTCGTTTTACTTCCCGATTTTGGAAGAGATTGCAAGAAGCTTTAGGAACGAAGTTGAGTTTCAGCACGGCTTTTCACCCTCATACTGATGGACAATCTAAGAGAACTATTCAGATTCTGGAGGATATGCTGAGGGCGTGTGTTTTAGATTTCGGAAAAGGTTGGGAGAAATATCTGTCTCTAGCGGAGTTCACTTATAATAACAGTTATCAGGCCACTATCGGGATGGCCCCATTTGAGGCATTGTATGGACGTAAGTGTCGATCCTCAATTTATTGGGACAAAGTAGGTGAGACGAAGACTTTTGACCCGACCCTTCTACATGAACTCCACCTCATCCGAAAATGGATGCTTACCGCCCAAAGCAGGCAAAAAAGTTATGCAGACCGACGGAGACGAAGTCAAGAGTTTGAGGTCGGCGACAAGGTGTTCTTGAAGATATTACCTCGGAGGGGACTGATTAAACAAGGCAAGGGTGGAAAGTTGAGCCCGAGGTTTGTAGGACCATTTGGGATAATTGAGAAGGTTGACAAATTGGCGTATCGACTGGAACTACCCTAAAACCTCTCCAATATTCATGACGTCTTTCATGTTTCAATGCTACGGAAGTATCACCCTAATCCATCGCATATCTTGGAGCCAGAGCCGTTGCAGTTTCGGGAGAACTTGTCTTATGAAGAGAAGCCCATTCGGATCCTAGACTAGCAAGATCGGGAGTTATGCAACAAATCTATACCGATGGTGAAAGTGTTGTGGGATCATCATGGAGTTGAAGAAGCAATGTGGGAAAGGCGAGACCAGATGGAGACACAGTATCCAGCATTATTTCAAAGGTAATATTTAATTTCGGGATGAAATTCTTTTAAGGAGGGGAGGATGTGAGGCCCGACCTCTATTTGCTTGCGATATCTCGTTTCGTGTGCCCTAACCTAGATTTGCGTTCCTTGACCTAGGTTTAAGAGTCGTGTTTCGTTTTGTGTGCTTTGCATTGAATTACGTGCATTCATTTAGGGTTGAGTGCATTTGCTTGGAGAATGTGTATTCATCTCGTAGTTCGTGCCTTACCTCGTAGTGCGTGCCCTAAACCTGGAAAGCATGCCCGCACACTAATCAAGAAAGCATCTTGCACAAAGTACTAGATCATTAATTAATCCTACAAACTCCACTAACTAATATTAAAATGCTAATTCAACTCAGTAGAAGACGAAATTGCATCAAAAGCTAAACATTCTTATTCTTTATTCTTTATTCTTTTTGTATATTCCAAGCACATGCAATAAAATAAGCTCAACCAAGACAAAAATTCAGAATTTTCCACTAGCTTGGCTGACCACATGGAGCATTCTTACTTGCTTTGCATATTTCAAAATTCATACCTAGACAACCTATGACACAAAACATAAAAAAAATGAATCAAAACCCTACCCAATGCACCAAAATCTTGACACACTCAATTGACCATGCTAAGGTGATTCAAATTATGCTCTTGAAGACACAAAATCTGAAATTTAGAAGCTCAAGGCCAACACATGCCCACAAAAAACATCAAACTCTTCAAAGCATCTCATTTTTCTTTCTCTCATTCACTCTCTCATTTCCTCTCTCTCTCTCTCGGCCTTGGCTGCAATCTCACTCTCCATAGCTTAAGCTCATCATCCTAAGGTTCATCAAGACATTCAAGCTACTAAGGAACTCGACCAAGCAAAGCTAGGAGCAAAGAAACATGCATGCAAGCTCTTGGAACACTCATTCGGCCCTTAGGTATGTTTGATAGCTCATATTTCATTTTCTTTTGTTCTAGCCACTTGCACATACTAAGAACATGGTTACTAAGCTAGGAATTAGAGAATCTCAAGTTATCTCTCGGCCAAGCAAGGAGAAAAGTTGACCTTCTGTATCTTCAAGAGCTTTGTGCATCTTCATTTTTGTCTTGCTAAGGTGAGGGCTAAAACTCCTTTGAAAATCTTTCAAAAACCACATCCATACCTTTAAATGTCTATTTTTATCTTTTTACTTGTGATATATGTGTGTACATGAGCTTTGGTAAACATGCATGGCAAGATATTTGGCTAGAATGTGAAGATAAGTGAAATCGCGTAAATGACAGCCTTCTGACTTGTTGGAGCGAAGTGAATTTGACCAGGTAAATGATATTGAAAATGCCTGAAAATTGGTAGGTGACTAGTTTGGCCTGTTCGGAGAATTTTTCATAGAAATAGGCCAAAGCCAATTTTGATTCTAAAGTCCCCAAATTGGCAAAACATCGAAAGGTGTCCAAATCTGGAGAATCTGGGAAAATGAAGCAGGTTTTGGCAGATTCACTGTTCTTGTAGAACGAACAAGTTTTGACTTAGTAAATGATATCTAAAATGCACTAATTTGGCATGTTTCTATATTTTTCAGTTCTGGACATTTTTGTCAGAAATAGACTAAGGCTAAATCTGACCCTAAGGTCCTTAAAAACGAGTAGTATTAAAATGTGTACAAATCTGGATAGTTTTGCGTAGTCTCACGGTTTTGGCTATAACTCTTGAACCCGAACTCCAAATGATGCGAGGTTTGTTTATGGATTTAGTTCACTCCTTAAGATTTAATTTGAGATTTTGTTCACTAGAATTGGATATTGTTTGCTTGTCTCAATGATTGTGAGAAAACAGACCATTGCAGTGAGGTTTTCATCTAGTGACATGCTTTGAAAATTATTGTAACTTCTCTTGTTGTGTTAAATGCTTGGGATTGTGGCACTTGGATGTTGTGTGGACTGTTTTGAATGCTTGAGCGTGTATTAATAAATTGATGCATGGTTTGAGTTTAATTATGTGACAACTTGGGGCTTAATCGCACGGGTGAGCATGAATTGAAACCCTAGTGACTAGAAAAACTCGCTAAGTGTTGATCCTATGGATATCGTGTTTAATTATGTGATTAGTAGGCTGCCCGTAATTGCCCTTATAGCCCTAAATGTGATTCCGATGATTACATGTTGACAAGTAGACTTTTTTTGCACCCGGTCCCACGTAGACGTCGTTACATGTTGTATAATCTTATTATTTGGCCGCGTGAACCCCGAAATAAGTTACATGACTTGATTCACTTGTATTACATGGATGTCCATTTAATATTCATATAACTTCATGCGTTTTACAAGTGAAATTACCTGTCATAGCATGCCTTGCGTGTTTACTTGTCAACGTGCGATCTTATAACTGCTCGGAGACAACCTACTTTGTTGTCCTCCTAATGTGATTTGTTAAATGTTATAAATGTGAATTGCATACAAGGTTGCAACCTTTCATTGTGGCATGGTAGCGTTTTATGCACGCCGGGCGGCATCAGGCTTGCCGGTGCTACTGTGACTACCATGGTCCAATTCCCTCTCTCGCTTGGCATTCCACCCTCGGAGAGTTGGGTTGTAGATTTTCAGGGTACATCCGGAGTACACCCAAATGGGAGCGATAAGTGGATTATTGAAGTCGGCCGCAACAATCGTATCGAAATCGATATTGAGAGCAAATGCTCACCGTATCCCTAAAATGATTGGTAATTGTATCTGTTGCTCAATTTGATTCTTATACTTGCGTACCTTATTACTTGTAATACGTGACATGTTTTCAAAAAAAGGGGGTTTTCATAAGTTAACAAGAAAAAGAGTTTGAAAACGTATTTCTCGTTCCCCTTCGCTGAGTTCATAAGGACTCACCCTCTTTTATCATCTGAGGTGAAGGAGACCAGGAACAGGTACCCGAGGACAACGTGCCTATTGATGACTCCTTGGAGTGATTGCTTGCCCTACGTGCCTTACTTGACTATGACCATTTTGTGAATGATATGTTACTTGAAGACTATTTCTTATGTTGCTTGTTGTTGTATTGTAAATGACCCCCGTTGTAATTTGGGGTCAAATTTTGGTTTGTACTGATCATAACCAGATAGACACGCTTATGGTCATTTTTGCTATCGCTACTGGTTAGTATCTATTACAGGTTTATGAAGTATCAGGTAAAGGATTAAGTAAAATGAATCTATCCAATCTTAAGCAGGTACTCATTTGTAGTCTAAGATCAACAGGTACTTTTGTAACAAGGATTAACAAACAAACGAGACATAGTATCATGCTAGGTTGTTAATCAAACGAGGCTTTGAGATAACTAGTAGGCACCCCGATTGGTGATAAATAATAATCTTAGTTGGAAATGAATTTGAGATTGAATGTTTCGAGACGTTTAGAGAATTAGGTCAAACTAAAGAGCCAAATTACAACCGTTATACTGTCGATTTTTCAAAGAATTTGTGGAGTTTAGGCTAAACGTTAAGTGTTAAACCTTCATGAACGATTAAGTACGTGAAATGACTTGAATGTTTAGATCACTCCCTAGTCTAACCTCAATAGGTCGGGTTGGGGCGTGACACCTTTGAGAAATGGTATCAGAGTTTAGATTACTTAAGCCAGGTTTAACTCTCGGACCATGGGTAGAAGCCCTAAGATTATCGGGATGACTTGTTTATGTGTGTTATTGAGTGACAATATCAATTGTACCTTCTCTATTTCTATGTGCTTATGTGATTAATATGTCTTAACTGTTTCGAGAATTGTATGTCTATATAAAATTGTATGTTGCATACCTTATACATTAAGTTCTTGCTTGTCGTATTCCAATAAATTGTGCATAATAATCTGTGCCTATAGATGGCTGGCCCTAGTACCCGCAATACTAATAGAAGCGGTGAGCCCCAAGAGACCGGAGATGCTCATCAAACTAATCCCGGCATGGCTATGTTTAATATGATGCCGAATGCCATGGATCGCGTGTCGCGAGTGATGGAACATCAAGATGCACGTGAAGCAAACAACAACAACAATAACAGGAATGGTGGTAACCATGGGAGAAACAACAGAATGCGGGAGTTCCTTGACTTTCACCCGTCCAAATTCTTCGGGGAAGCTGATGATGAAAAGGCATAGGCTTGGCTGTCTGAGATTGAAATGATTTTTAGGCCACTTGATTATACTGACGAGGAAAAGATTGAGTTCGCTGTTTTTCTGTTGTACGGGGATGCTAAGCATTGGTGGCACACTATGGAGGCACTTTGGGAAACTGATCATACACCTCGCTTGTGGGGTAATTTCGTTAAGGCATTCAAGGAGAAATACGTACCTGCAGTTTCCAGGCAGAGGCGAATTGAGGAATTCATGCACTTGAACCAGGGTAACATGACGGTGGCCCAGTATGATGCTCGTTTTGACCGACTGTTCTGCTATGCTCAATACATGGTCAGTACCCCTGAGGCGAAGATGTAGAAATTTACGAATGGGTTGAGGCCAGAAATTCAGGACTAGTTGGCTTCGCATGACTTCACTACCTATTCTACTCTCCTTGTGGCTGCCTCCCGAGTTGAGAAGAAGAAACTTGATAGAGCCGGTTCGAGCCAGCCGAACGAGAAACCATATCAGCCTCTAAGTCAATAGAGGAAATTCCAGACTCAAGGTCGCAGTCAAGGCCAGAGCCAGAACAGACAAGTTAATAATCGTGGCCCGGCTAAAGCACCATCAGCCTCTTCCACCCGCGGATCCACAGGTAGTTCACCTACTACTCAGACTGTCACCTGTACTTACTATAACATGAAGGGTCACACCGAGGCCCAGTGTTGGAGGAAATTGGGACGATGTGTAGGGTGTGGCGGCAATCAACACCAGGTCAAGGATTGTCCAAAATGGCAGGGGGGACAAAATCAGATTAAACTAGCTGGTAGAGGTAAGACTCCAGTTCCTCGAGTTCAGGCCCGAGCTTATGCTATTGAGTACGAGGAGCTTCCTGAGGAGACCGCTGTTGTTGAAGGTACATTCTTGATACTGAATCAACCTGTTAGGGTGCTAATTGATCCAGGTGCTACTCATTCATTTATTACTCCCTTATGTGTGCAACGTGTGAAACTACGAGTTGTATGTTTGCCTTACGAAGTAGAAGTTGGTACTCCGATGGGTTCTAAACTTGTTACTCGCTCAGCTTGTAAAGCATGTAAAATCCAAATTAAAGATAGGGAATTCTCAGCCAATCTTATTGTATTACCCTTTCGAGACTATGAAGTCATCTTAGGGATGGACTGGTTGGCAAAGCATCATACCCAACTAGATTGTCGGACAAAGATTGTAACATTCCAGATACCTGGCTAACCAATATTAGAGGTAATGGGTCGAAGAGACTTCATCGGGAGTTCCATCATTTCATCTACGAAAGTAGTGAAGTCCTTGAGAAAAGGATGTAGTGGATACTTAGCTTACCTCATCAACAAGCCGTCGGACAAAGCTAAGTTGGAGGAGATGCCAGTGATTAAAGATTATACGGATGTGTTTCTAGAAGAATTGCCCGGTTGGGAGATCGAGTTCATTATAGAATTACTGCCTGGCATCCAGCCGATATCTAAAGCTCCTTATCGTATGACACCAGCCAAGCTACAAGAACTGAAGGACCAATTGCAAGGATTGTTGAAGAATAGGTTCGTTCAACCCAGTTTTTCTCTGTGGGGAGCGCCAGTCCTATTTGTAAAGAAGAAAGACGGAACGTTGAGGCTATGCATCGATTACCGAGGATTGAACCAAGTGATCGTCAAGAATAAATACCCACTTCCACTGATCGACGAGTTGTTTGATCAACTTCAGGGAGCCAAAGTGTATTCAAAGCTCGACTTGAGGCAAGGGTACTATCAGTTGCGGATAAAAAATGAGGACGTGCCTAAAATGGCTTTTAGGATGAGATATGGGCATTATGAATATGTGGTGATATCATTTGGGCTAACTAATGCCCCTGCAGCTTTTATGGACATGATGCACAGGGTGTTTCAACCCTACTTGGACCAATTTGTAGTGATCTTTATTGATGATATTTTGGTATACTCAAAATCTGAGGCTGAGCATGAACAACATCTGCGATTGGTATTGCAAACACTCCGAGTGCATCAATTGTATGCAAAGTTTAGTAAATGCGAATTTTGGTTGCGGCAGATTGCATTCTTGGGGCACATTATATCCCAAGATGGAATAGCGGTAGATCAAACAAAGATAGAATCAGTGATGTATTGGAAGAAGATGAAAAACGTTACAGAAGTTTGGAGTTTTCTTGGTCTAGCCGGCTATTATCAGAGGTTCGTGAAGGATTTCTCAAAGATTGCATGACCGCTTACAAAGCTCACTCAAAAGAAAATGAAGTTTGTATGGGATGACAAGTGTAAGAACAACTTCCAAGAATTGAAGAAAAGATTGACTACCGCACCTGTTCTTGCGTTGCCTGAAGGGAGTCAAGGCTTTGTAATCTATAGCAATGCTTTGAAGGAAGGACTGGGTTGTGTGTTGATGCAAAGTGGTACACTGATTGGCTATGCGTCTAGGAAACCGTATGAATTGAACTACCAGATGCATGATTTGGAGTTAGCGGCTATTGTGTTTGCACTCAAGAAATGAAGGCACTATTTGTGGGGTAACAAGTTCGAGGTGTTTACTGATCACAAGAGCTTGAAATACTTGTTCTCACAAAAAGAGTTGAACATGAGGCCAAGACGGTGGATGGAGCTTTTGGATGATTATAACTGCACAATCAATTATGTGCCCGGTAAAGCAAATGTAGTTGCACATGCCTTAAGTCGGAAAGCGAGCATGGCAAAACTAGAAGTTTAGGTGCAGGAGTTGTTAGAGGAAACATTTTTGTGGAAACCACAATTGACTCGAAAAGGGTTACTGTTTGCCACTACACAAGTTCAATCGACCTTGTTGTCTGAATTACGAGAGGCTCAACAGAAGGACCAACAGTTTCAGAAGATTAAAGAAAGCAACACAGATTTCAAGTTTCATGATGATGGTATTTGGAGGTTTAGAAATCGAATTTGTGTTCCTAATGAGCCAGAGCTGAAAAAGAAGATTATTGAAGAAGCCCATAATTCAAGATACACTTTTCACCCCGGTGGAACAAAGATGTACTGGTATTTGAAGCAATACTATTGGTAGAATAACATGAAGAGAGAGATTGCAGAGTTTGTGGCACGGTGTTTGACTTGCCAGAGAGTCAAAGCAGAACATCAGCGACCAGCAGGTTTACTTCAACCATTGAAAATTCCTCAATGGAAATGGGAACATATAACTATAGACTTTGTCATGGACTTGCCCAGGTCACAAAAGGGACATGACGTCGTTTGGGTCATAGTGGATATAATGACCAAGTCAGCGCACTTCTTACCGATGAACAAGGAGGATAGTCCTGAGAAATTAGGAGATATGTATGTGGCGGATATTGTAAGGCTGCATGGGATGCCTGTGAATATTGTGTCAGATAGAGATCCTCGTTTTACTTCCCGATTTTGGAAGAGATTGCAAGAAGCTTTAGGAACGAAGTTGAGTTTCAACACGGCTTATCACCCTCAGACTGATGGACAATCTGAGAGAACTATTCAGATTTTGGAGGATATGCTGAGGGCGTGTGTTTTAGATTTCGGAAAAGGTTGGGAGAAATATCTGTCTCTAGCGGAGTTCGCTTATAATAACAGCTATCAGGCCACTATCGGGATGGCCCCATTTGAGGCATTGTATGGACGTAAGTGTCGATCCCCAATTTACTGGGATGAAGTAGGTGAGACGAAGACTTTTGACCCGACCCTTCTACCTGAACTTTTGAAGACTGTTGATAGTGTCCACCTCATCCGGAAAAGGATACTTACCGCCCAAAGCAGGCAGAAAAGTTATGCAGACCGATGGAGACGGAGTCTAGAGTTTGAGGTTGGCGACAAGGTGTTCTTGAAGATATCACCTCGGAGGGGACTGATTAAACACGGCAAGGGTGGAAAGTTGAGCCCGAGGTTTGTAGGACCATTTGAGATAATTGAGAAGGTTGGCAAATTGGCGTATCACCTGGAACTACCCCAAAACCTCTCGAATATTCACGACGTCTTTCATGTTTCAATGCTACGGAAGTATCACCCTGATCCATCGCATATCTTGGAGCCAGAGCTGTTGCAGCTTCGTGAGAACTTGCCTTATGAAGAGAAGCCCATTCAGATCCAAGACCATCAAGATCGGGAGTTGCGCAACAAATCTATACCGATGGTGAAAGTGTTGTAGGATCATCATGGAGTTGAAGAAGCAAAGTGGGAAAGGTGAGACCAGATGGAGATACAGTATCCAGCATTATTTCAAAGGTAATATTGAATTTCGGGATGAAATTCTTTTAAGGAGGGGAGGATGTGAGGCCCGACCTCGATTTGCGTGCGATACCTCATTTCGTGTGCCCTAACCTAGATTTGCGTGCCTTGACCTAGGTTTAAGAGACGTGTTTCGTTTTGTGTGCCTTGCATTGAATTACGTGCATTCATTTAGGGTTACGTGCATTTGCTTGAAAAATGTGCATTCATCTCGTAGTTTGTGCCTTACCTCGTAGTGCGTGTCCTAAACCTAGGAAAGCGTGTCCACATGCTAATCAAGAAAGCATCTTACACGAAGCACTAGATCATTAATTAATCCTACAAACTCCACTAACTAATATTAAAATGCTAATTCAACTCACTAGAAGACGAAATTGTACCAAAAGCTAAACATTCTTATTCTTTATTCTTTATTTTTTTTGTATATTCCAAGCACATGCAATAAAATAAGCTCAACCAAGAAAAAAATTCAGTATTTTCCACTAGCTTGGCCGACCACATGGAGCATTTGTGCTTGCTTTGCATAATTCAAAATTAAACTTAGACAACCTATGACACAAAGCATAAAAAAATGACTCAAAACCCTACCCAATGCACCAAAATCGCAACACACTCAATTTCCCATGCTAAGGTGGTTCAAATTATGCTCTTGAAGACACAAAATCTGAAATTTAGAAGCTCAAGGCCGACACATGCCCACAAAAAGTATCAAACTCTTCAAAGCATCTCATTTTTCTTTCTCTCATTCACTCTCTCATTTCCTCTCTCTCTCTCTCAGCCTTGGCTGCAATTATAGACTCCATAGCTTAAGCTCATCATCCTAAGGTTCATCAAGTCATTCAAGCCACTAAGGAACTCGACCAAGCAAAGCTAGGAGCAAAGAAACATGCATACAAGCTCTTAGAACACTCATTCGGCCCTTAGGTATGTTTGATAGCTCCTATTTCATTTTCTTTTGTTCTAGCCACTTGCACATACTAAGAACATGGTTACTAAGCTAGGAATTAGAGAATCTCAAATTATCTCTCGGCCAAGCAAGGAGAAAAGTCGACCTTGTGCATCATCAAGAGCTTTCTGCATCTTCATTTTTGTCTTGCTAAGGTGAGGGCTAAAACTCCTTTGAAATGCTTTCAAAAACCACATGCATGCCTTTAAATGTCTATTTTAACCTCTGTACTTGTGATATATGTGTATACATGACCTTTGGCAAACATGCATGGCAAGATATTTGGCTAGAATGTGAAGATAAGTGAAATCGCGTAAATGACAACCTTCTGACTTGTTGGATTGAAGTGAATTTGACCAGGTAAATGATGTTTCAAAATGCGTGAAAATAGGTAAGTTACTATTTTGGCCTGTTCTGAACATTTTTTGTAGAAATAGGCCAAAGCCAATTTTGACTCTAAGGTCCCCAAAATGGCAAAATATCGAAAGGTGTCCAAATTTGGAGAATCTGAGAAAATGAAGCAGGTTTTGGCAGATTCACTGTCCTTGTGGAATGAACCAGTTTTGACTTAGTAAATGGTATCCAAAATGCATGAAATTTGGTATGCTGCTAGATTTTTCAGTTCTGGACATTTTTTTTTCAGAAATAGACTAAGGCCAAATCTGACCCTAAGTTCCTCAAAAACGACAAGTATTGAAATGTGTACAAATCTGGACAGTTTTGCGTAGTCTCACGGTTTTGGCTATAACTCTTGAACCCGAACTCCAAATGATGCGAGGTTTGTTTCTGGATTTAGTTCACTCCTTAAGATTTAATTTGATATTTTTTTCACTAGAATTGGAGATTGTTTGCTTGTCTCAATGATTGTGAGAAAACAGACCATTGCAGTGAGGTTTTCATCTAGTGACATGCTTTGAAAATTAATGTAACTTCTCTTGTTGTGTTAAATGCTTGGGATTGTGGCACTTGGATGTTGTGTGGACTGTTTTGAATGCTTGAGGGTGTTTTAATTAATCGATGCATGGTTTGAGTTTAATTACGTGACAACTTGGGGCTTAATCGCACGGGTGAGCATGAATTGAAACCCTAGTGACTAGGAAAACTCGCTAAGTGTTGATCCTATGGATATCATGTTTAATTATGTGATTAGTAGGCTGCCCGTAATTGCCCTTATAGCCCTAAATGTGATTCCGATGATTACATGTTGACAAGTAGACCTTTTTTGCACCCGGTCCCACGTAGACGTCGTTACATGTTGTATAATTTTATTATTTGACTGCGTGAACCCCAAAATAAGTTATATGACTTGATTCACTTGTATTACATGGATGTCTGTTTAATATTAATATAACTACATGCGTTTTACAAGTGAAATTACCTGTCATAGCATGCCTTACGTGTTTATTTGTCAACGTGCGATCTTATAACTGCTCGGAGGCAACCTACTTTGTTGTCCTCCTAATGTGATATGTTAAATGTTATAAATGTGCATTGCATACAAGGTTGCAACCTTTCATTGTGGCATGGTAGCGTTTCACGTACGCCGGGTAGCATCGAGCTTGCCGGTGCTACCGTGACTACCATGGTCCAATTCTTTCTCTCGCTTGGCATTCCACCCTCGGAGAGTTGGGTCGTAGATTTTCGGGGTACATCCGAAGTACACCCAAATGGGAGCGATAAGTGGATTATTGAAGTCGGTCGCAACAATTGTATCGAAATCGATAGTGAGAGCAAATGCTCACCGTATCCTTGAAATGATTGGTAATTGTATCTGTTGTTCAATTTGATTCTTATACTTGCGTACCTTATTGCTTGTAATACGTGACATGTTTTCAAAAAAAGGGGGGTTTTCATAAGTTAACCGGAAAAAAGAGTTTCAAAACGTATTTCTCGTTCCCCCTCGTTGAGTTCATAAGGACTCACCCTCTTTTATCATCTCAGGTGAAGGAGACCAGGAATAGGTACCCGACGACAACGTGCCTATTGATGACTTCTTGGAATGATTGCTTCCCCTCCGTCCCTTCCTTGACTATGGCCATTTTGTGAACGATATGTTGCTTGAAGACTATTTCTTATGTTGCTTGTTGTTGTATTGTAAATGACTCCTGTTGTAATTTGGGGTCAAATTTTTGTTTGTACTAATCATAACCAGATAGACACGCTTATGGTCGTTTTTGCTATCGCTACTGGTTAGTATCTATCGCAGGCTTTTGAAGTATCAAGGTAAAGGATTAAGTAAAATGAATCTATCCAATCTTAAGCAGGTACTCATTGGTAGGCTAAGATCAACAGGTACTTTTGTAACAATGATTAACAAACAAACGAGACATAGTATCATTCTAGGTTGTTAGTCAAACGAGGCTTCGAGATAACTAGTAGGCACCCCGATTGGTGATAAATAATAATCTTAGTTGGAAATGAATTTGAGATTGAAAGTTTCGAGGCATTTAGAGAATTAGGTCAAACTAAAGAGCCCAATTACAGCCGTTATGCTGCCAGTTTTCCGGAGAATTTGTGGAGTTTAGGCTAAATGTTAAGTATTAAACCTTCATGAACGATTAAGTACGTGAAATGACTTGAATGTTTAGATCACTCCCTAGTCTAACCTTAATAGGTCGGGTTGGGGCGTGACAACTTCGCTTCACGTAGAGGCTGGGGCCACAAACCGGGGATGTGGGGCATGTGACCAGGTCTCCGTCGCTCCGGTGCCTATAACTTTTGATCCGTAAGGAGTTACGTGGCGCATAACATACAGTTGGAAAGTTCTCCGAGAGCTCTACGACGGGGGCAACAAGCCTGCTCGGCTGCACCTGTTTTGGGTGCCCAAAATTGAACGTTTTTATCAATTTTGGACCACATTTCTTCTTTTGCTCTATTTTTTCATCCCAGATCGTACGTCGTGAGCTGTTAAAAGGACGACAACCTAACTCGCGGTACATTAGAGGGCCTTACAATCCGTCGATATCACGTCTTGTGAAGATGCTGCGTTGTTGAAGTGGATGTGTTGTCGTTAAGCCCATTGGGCCTTTTGAATGTGCCATCTCTCTAGGCTGAGACTGTGAACCGTCAACACATAAAGGATTTGTGCCCTCAACATGACGGGTGCGATCATACCAGCACTAATGCACCGGATCTCATCAGAACTCCGAAGTTAAGCATGCTTGGGCGAGAGTAGTACTAGGATGGGTGACCCACTGGGAAGTCCTCGTGTTGCACCCCCCTTTTTCAATTTTTTTTGCCCCGGTTAGGGTTGCCAAGATGTTTTATCCACCACATTTCTATTACCGAATCCCACGGCACCTTGGGCAAGACAACTTCGCTTCACGTAGAGGCTGGGCCCACAAACTGAGGGCGTGGGGATTGTGACCAAGTCTCCGTCGCTTCGGTGCCCATAACTTTTCATCCGTAAGGCGTTATGCGGCGCACAGCATACCGTTGGAAAGCTTTCCAAGAGTTCTATGATGGGGGCAGGAAGCCTGCTCGGCTGCGCCTGTTTTTGGAGCCCAAAATTAAACGTTTTCTTCAGTTTCAGGCCACTTTTCTTCTTTTGCATTGTTTTTCTGTCTCGGATTATACATCGTGAGCTGTTAAAAGAACGAAAACCTAACTCGCGGGATATTAGAGGGCCCTACAATGCGTCGATATCACATCTTGCGAGGATGCTACGTTTTTTAAGCGGATGGGTTGTCGTAAAGCCCATTGGGCCTTTTGAATGGGCCATCTCTCTCGGTTGGGACTGTGAACCGTCAACACATAAAGGATTTGTGCCCTCAACATGACGGTTGCAATCATCCCAGCACTAATGCACCGGATCCCATCAGAACTCCGAAGTTAAGCATGCTTGGGCGAGAGTAGTACTAGGATGGGTGACCCCCTGGGAAGTCCTCGTGTTGCACCCCTCTTTTCAATTTTTTTTGCCCCGGTTAGGGTTGCCAAGATGTTTTATCCACCACTTTTCTATTACCGAATCCCATGGCACCTTGGGCAAGACAACTTTGCTTCACGTAGAGGCAGGGCCCGCAAACGATGGCGTAGGGCTTATGACCAAGTCTCCGTCACTCCGATGCCCATAACTTTTGATCTGTAAAAAGTTACGCGGCATACAGCATACCGTTAGAAAGCTTTCCGAGAGTTCTACGACGGGGGCAGCAAGCCTGCTCAGTTGTGCCTGTTTTCATTTCCTAAAATTGAATGTTTTCACTATTTTCTGGCCACTTTTCTTCTTTTGCTCAGTTTTTCCGTCTCGGATCGTACGTCGTGAGCTGTTAAAAGGATGACAACCTAACTCGCGGGATATTAGAGGGCCCTACAACGCGTCGATATCACATCTTGCGAGGATGCTGCGTTGTTGAAGTAGATGGGTTGTCGTTAAGCCCATTAGGCCTTTGGAATAGGCCATCTTTCTAGGCTGGGACTGTGAATCGTCAACACATAAAGGATTTGTGCCCTCAACATGATGGTTGCAATCATACCAGCACTAATGCACCGGATCCCATCAGAACTCCGAAGTTAAGCATGCTTGGGCGAGAGTAGTACTAGGATGGGTGAACCCCTAGGAAGTCCTCGTGTTGCACCCCCCTTTTCAAATTTTTTTGCGCCCCGGTTAGGGTTGCCAAGATGCTTTATCCATCACATTTCTATTACCGAATCCCACGGCACCTTGGGCAAGACAACTTCGCTTCACGTAGAGGCTGGGCCCGCAAACCGAGGGCGTGGGGCTTGTGACCAGGTCTCCGTCACTCCGGTGCCCATAACTTTTGATCCGGAAGGAGTTACGCAGCGCACTGCATACCGTTGGAAAGCTCTTCGAGAGCTCTATGACGGGGGCATCAAGCCCGCTTGGCTGCACCCGTTTTTGAAGCCCAAAATCGAACGTTTTTGTCACGCCCCAACTCGACCCCTCTTATGATCAGTCAGGACGCAACGGAATTTCGGCAGCATAACGACAGTAACATGAACTTCAGGGCTCTAAACCAACCCTTCAGAACAACATACATCAAACTCCACAAATCACCAATCAACTCCACAATCAAATTAACAACATACAACACAACTATTTCATAGATTAAACATTCTTTCTTCAACTCATTCATCGTTATGCACCTCCGTTCCTACATCATACATTTATTATATAACATACACTTCCAAAATAGATTATAACCAATTCAGCAACCTAACCATGTTCTAAAACAAGACTACTAAATTAGCAATATACATAAGTCTTATAATTGAGTAAGTTATACAATATAACATATTACAATAACTAAGACAAATTCATGGCAATGACTCCGACACACAAGACTCGTCCATATAAAGCACATTCTCAGCTTCCTGAGGCACATATCTGTAATCTTGATCAATATCACCTGTATGCATGCAATAATAGAGAGTGAGCTTATATAAAACAAGCTCAGTGAGGATCCGATAGATCTCTAACAGTATTTACTATACTCCTTGGAAATGATCCTTTGAGCAGTAAACACGCAATAAAACATCAATAACAATATAAACACATAACTATAATAACCAATCAATAAAGGATACTCTAGTTGGTGTAGCTCCAAACGCCATCATGATCTCAACCATTCTTCTTGTAACTCCCCATTACTCACGCACCCGAGGTACCTCACTAGCCCCTCCCTCCATAACACCTCCGTCATGCGAGCTGGGGATAGTTCTGGTAGTCATGCCGTTATCAACCCGACAGCCCGATGCTGCTCGAGAGATGGCACACACATACCAAGAGTCACCAATAATAATAAACATCATTCACAGGAGGACAATCTAGCAGAATTGCCTATCTCTCGGTTCATCAATCATCAATCAATAATCATCAATAATCATCAATTATCATCAATATAACATGAAGTAATTAATTAAACAACAAACAACTAAGTTAGATGACAAAGTAGGCCATCCAACTTAACATGCATTAAACACGTAATCTAACCCTAGTCTAACCATCAACAACTCACAATTCAATCACTCAAACACCACCCAATCATCTAAAGGCTCAATTCAACAATTTAAAGAAAGACAACCTAAACTTCAAATAATCATATCTTACATTCTACTAATCCAAATCACTCCAAATCAGTTTCAAACACTCACCCATTCAATCAACTACATTAGTCCTATCGAAAACCAACCAAGACACATCAAAATCAAGCCCAACAACCCTAAAACCTCAATGCACCTAGGCTGAAATTTCCGGATTTTCACCCAAACATCGCAATCGAAAATTCGGCATTATAACGGCGTTACCACGTAATTAACAAACTTTTAGAAATCGACGGCAATCGATTCCAACCACAACAACTCAAGATAATCCTCAAATAGCCAATCTATCAACTTTAAATACCCGAAAATAAAGAATTTTACTACAATGGCTCAAATCTCGTAGTAATACACATAAACGATCCCTAGCATGCACTGAGCAATAATATAACTTCAAATTAACATTCTAACGGTTCAAAATGCAGTTATAAGCAAAAACATAAAAATTGACTTTTGAGATCTAGAATTTTTCTCTCACCTTTGATGCAATATAAGCCTAGATATGCATGCAATGCGTGACCAACAAGCAGAATCCAACTCGGCACGAAGTTATACGGACAAAAACTAGGTTTTTCTATGAAAAATTGCTTTGAAAACCTTGAAAATTCTTTCTCTTTTTCTCCCTTGAAACTCTCTGGCCCTTTGTGTGTGTTGATGAGTGTGTTTTGTGTTGTGTTTTGTGTGTGTTGATGCATATAAGCTAAAGTTCAAACTTATTAAAATGGTCAATGTTAGTTTATTTAGTCCTTTAATTGTTTTTCTAGTCTTTTAATTCATTTCTTGAGTATTTCTTGCTCAACTATTAAATTAACACTTAAACTAATTCTAGACAATATATTTTAGGTGACAAAGAATATTACATTAAAATAGTTTCACCCGAATCGGCTTAAAACTCATTTTCTTGCAAAAGAAAGTGTAAAAATCTTTAACATTTCAAAACCGATTCCAAATCCGTTTTAATCAAACACGGGTCTATTAATACTCGAGGACTAGGTTTTAAAACGTTTAAAACACCCCTGTAAAAATTTTAGCGGACAGGTGTTGAAAATACTATTCACCAAAATCGATGATAAAATTTCTAATTCCGTTTTTTATGAAAATTTCATGAATGCACACTTAGTATGTATTAGGAGTATTAATCACTTATTTAGCACATTCTAAGTCATATAGCACATAAACAGGCTAATTCACACAAAACGAGGTAAAGCACGTAAATCGAGATAAAGACAAAAACTGGGGTTTCACAGTTTTCATCAGTTTCGGGCTACTTTTCTTCTTTTACACTGTTAAAAGGAGGATAACCTAACTCGCGGGATATTAGAGGGCCTTACAACGCGTTGATATCACATCTAGCGAGGAAGCTGCGTTGTTGAAGTGGATAGGTTGTTGTTAAGCCCATTGGGCCATTTGAATGGGTCATTTCTCTAGGCTGGGACTGTGAACCGTCAAAATATAAAGGATTTGTGCCCTCAACATGATGGGTGTGATCATACCAGGACTAATGCACCGGATCCTATCAGAACTCCGAAGTTAAGCGCGCTTGGGCGAGAGTAGTACTAGGATGGGTGACCCCTTGGGAAGTCCTCGTGTTGCACCCCCCTTTTCAATTTTTTTTGCCCCGGTTAGGGTTGCCAAGATGCTTTATCTACCACATTTCTATTTCCGAATCCCACGGGACCTTGGGTAAGACAACTTCACTTCACGTAGAGGCTGGGCCCGCAAACCGAGGGCGTGGGGCTTGTGACCAGGTCTCTGTCGCTCTGGTGCCCATAACTTTTGATTTGTAAGGAGTTATGTGGTGCACAGCATACCGTTGGAAAGATCTTCGAGAGCTCTATGACGGGGGCAGCAAGCTTGCTCTGCAGCGCCTATTTTTGGAGCCAAAAATCGAACGTTTTCATCAGTTTTGGGGTACTTTTCATCTTTTACTCGGTTTTTCCGCCCCGGATCGTACGTCGTCAGCTGTTAAAAGAACGACAACCGAACTTGTGAGACATTAGAGGGCCCTACAATGTGTCAATATCAAGTCGTGAGAGGATGCTTCGTTGTGGAAGTGGATGGGTTATCGTTAAGCCCATTGGGCCTTTTGAATGGGCCATCTCTCTCGGCTGGGTCTGCGGACCGTCAACACATAAAGGATTTGTGCCCTAAACATGACGGGTGTGATCATACCAGCACTGATGCACCGGATCCCATAAGAACTCCGAAGTTAAGCATGCTTGGGCGAGAGTAGTACTAGGATGGGTAACCCCTTGGGAAGTCCTCGTGTTGCACCCCCCTTTTCAATTTTTTTTGCCCCAGTTAGGGTTGCCAAGATGCTTTATCCACCACATTTCTATTGTCGAATCCCACGGCACCTTGGGCAAGACAACTTCGCTTCACATAGAGGCTGGGCCCGCAAACCGGGGGCGTGGGGCTTATGACCAAGTCTCCGTCGCTCCGGTGCCCATAACTTTTGATCCGTAAGGAGTTACGCGGCGTACAGCATACCGTTGAAAAGCACTCCCAGAGCTCTAGCACGGAGATAACAAGCCGGCTCGGGTGCGCCTTTTTTTGAGTGCCCAAAATCGAACATTTTCATTAGTTTTGGGCCACTTTTCTTCTTTTACTCTGCTTTTTCATCCCGGATCGTACGTTGTGAGCTGTAAAAAGGACAACAACCTAACTCGCGGGACATTAGAGGGCCCTACAACGCGTCGATTTCACATCTTGCGAGGATGCTGCGTTGTTGAAGTGGATGTGTTGTTGTTAGGCCCATTTGGCCTTTTGAATGGGCCATCTCTCTAGGCTGAGACTGTAAACCGTCAACACATAAAGGATTTGTGCCCTCAACATGATGGATGCGATCATACCAGCACTAATGCACTGGATCCCATCAGAACTCCGAAGTTAAGCGTGCTTGGGCGAGAGTAGTACTAGGATGGGTGACCCCTTGGGAAGTCCTCCTGTTGCACCCCCCTTTTCAATTTTTTTTGCCCCGGTTAGGGTTGCCAGGATGCTTTATCCACCACATTTCTATTACCAAATCCCACGGTACCTTGGGCAAGACAACTTCACTTCACGTAGAGGCTGGGCCCGCAAACCTAGGGCGTGGGGCTTGTGACCAGGTCTCCGTCGCTCTGGTGCCCATAACTTTTGATCCGTAAGGAGTTATGCGGTGCACAACATACTGTTGGAAAGATCTCTGATAGCTCTACGACGGGGGCAGTAACCTTGCACGGTTACGCCCTTTTTGGAGCCCAAAATCGAATGATTTCATCAGTTTCAGGCTATTTTTCTTCATTTGCTTAATTTTTCCGTCCCGAATCGTACGTCATGAGCTGTTAAAAGGACGAGAACCTAACTCGCGGGAAATTAGAGGGCCCTACCATGTGTCGATATCAAGTCTTGCGCGGATGCTGCGTTGTTGAAGTGGATGGGTTAACGTTAAGCCTATTAGGCCTTTTGAATGGGCCATCTCTCTAGGTTGAGATTGTGAACCATCAACACATAAAGGATTTGTGCCCTCAACATGATGGGTGTGATCATACCAGCACTAATGCACCGGATCCCATCAGAACTCCGAAGTTAAGCGTGCTTGGGCGAGAGTAGTACTAGGATGGGTGACCCCCTGGTAAGTCCTCGTGTTGCACCCGCCTTTTCAATTTTTTTCGCCCTGGTTTGGCTTGCCAAGATGCTTTATCCACCACATTTCTATTTCCGAATCCCACCGCACCTTGGGCAAGACAACTTCGCTTCACGTAGAGTCTGGGCCCGCAAACTGAGAGCGTGGGGATTGTGACCAAGTCTCCGTCACTCCGGTGCCCATAACTTTTCATCTGTAAGGAGTTATGCTGCGCACAGCATACCGTTGGAAAGCTCTCCGAGAGCTCTATAACGGGTGCAGGAAGCCTGCTTGGCTGCGCTCGTTTTGGTTCCCAAAATCGAACGTTTTCATCAGTTTCGGGCTACTTTTCTTCTTTTGCTCTATTTTTCCATCCCTGATCGTACGTCGTGAGCTGTTAAAAGGACGACAACCTAACTCGCAGGACATTAGAGGGCCCTACAATTCGTCGATATCACGTCTAGCGAGGATGCTGCGTTGTTGAAGTTGATGGGCTGTCGTTAAGCCCATTGGGCCTTTTCAAAGGGCCATCACTCTAGGCTGGGACTGTGAACCGTGAACACATAAGGGATTTATGCACTCAACATGACAGGTGCGATGATACCAACACTAATGCACTGGATCCCATCAGAACTCTGAAGTTAAGCGTGCTTGGGCGAGAGTAGCACTAGGGTGGGTGACCCCCTGGGAAATTCTCGGGTTGCACCCCCCTTTTAATTTTTTTTTGCCTCGGTTGGAGTTGCCAAGATGTTTTATCCACCATATTTCTATTACCGAATCCCACGGCACCGTGGGCAAGACAACTTTGCTTCACGTAGAGGTTGGGCCAGCAAACCGAGGGCGTGGGGCTTGTGACCAGGTCTCCGTCACTACGGTGCCCATAACTTTGGATCCGTAAGAAGTTACGAGGCGCACATCATACCGTTGGAAAGCTCTCCGAAAGTTCTACGATGGGGGCAGCAAGCTTGCTCAGTTGTGCCTATTTTCGGAGCCAAAAATAGAACGTTTTCATCCGTTTCGGGCCACTTTTCTTCGTTTGCTCTGTTTTTCAGTCCCGAATCGTACGTCGTGAGCTGTTAAAAGGACGACAACCTAACTCGCGGGACATTAGAGGGCCCAACAATGCGTCGAAATCAAGTCTTGCGAGGATGCTGCGTTGTTGAAGTGGATGGGTTGTTATTAAGCCCATCGGGCCTTTTGAATGGGTCATCTCTCTAGGCTGGGACTGTAAACCGTCAACACATAAAGGATTTGTGCCCCCAACATGACGGATGCGATCATACCAGCACTAACGCACCGGATCCCATCAGAACTCTAAAGTTAATCGTGCTTGGGTGAGAGTAGTGCTAGGATGGGTGACCCCCTGGGAAGTCCTAGTGTTGCACCCCCCTTTTCAATTTTTTTTGCCCTGGTTAGGGTTGCCAAGATGCTTAATCCACCACATTTCTATTACCGAATCGCACCACACCTTGCGTAAGACAACTTCGCTTCACGTAGAGGTTGGGCTTGCAAACTAATAGCGTGGGGCTTGTGACCAGGTCTCCGTCGCTTTGGTGCCATTAACTTTTGATCCATAAGGAGTTACGTGGCGCAAAGCATACCTTTTGAAAGCTCTCCGAGTGCTCTACGACGGGGGCAACAAGCTTGCTCAGCTGCGCCTATTTTTGGAGCCGAAAATCGAACGTTTTCATCAGTTTCAGGCTACTTTTCTTCTTTTGCTCTATTTTTTCTTCCTGTATTGTACGTCGTGAGTTGTTAAAAGGATGACAACCTAACTCGCGGGACATTTGAGGGCCCCACAACCCGTCGATATCACCTCTTGCGAGGATGCTACGTTGTTGAAATGGATGGGTTGACGTTAAGCCCATGGGCCCTTTTGAATGGGCCATCTCTCTCGGCTGGGAATGTGAACCGTCAACACATAAGGGATTTGTGCGCTCAACATAACGGGTGCGATCATACCAGCACTAATGCACCGGATCCCATCAGAACTCCGAAGTTAAGCGTGCTTGGGCGAGAGTAGTACTAGGAAAGGTGACCCCTTGGGAAGTCCTCGTGTTGCACCCCCCTTTTCAATTTTTTTGGCCCCTGTTAGGGTTGCCAAGATGCATTATCCACCACATTTCTATTACCGAATCCCACCGCACCTTGGGCAAGACAACTTCGCTTCACGTAGAGGTTGGGCCCGCAAACCGGAAGCGTAGGGCATGTGACCAGGTCTCCGTCGCTCCGGTGCCCAAAACTTTTGATCCGTAAGGAGTTACCCGTCTCACAGCATACCGTTGGAAAGCTCTCCGAGAGCTCTACGACGGGGAAAACAAGCATGCTCAACTGCGTCTGTTTTGGGTGCCCAAAATCTAACGGTTTCATCAATTTCAGACCACTTTTCTTCTTTAGCTATGTTATTTTGTCCCGGATCGTACGTCGTGAGCTGTTAAAAGGACGACAACCTAACTTGTTGGACATTAAAGGGCCCTACAACGCGTCGATATCACGTCTTGCGAGGATGCTGCGTTGTTGAAGTGGATGGGTTGTCGTTCAGCCCATTAGGCCTTTTGAATGGGCCATCTCTCTAGGCTGAGACTTTGAACCATCAACACATAAAGGATTTGAGCCCTCAACATGACGGATGTGATCATACCAGCACTAATGCACCGGATCCCATCAGAACTCCGAAGTTAAGCGTGCTTGGGCGAGAGTAGTACTAGGATGGGTGACCCACTGGGAAGTCCTCGTGTTGCACCCCCCTTTTCAATTTATTTTGCCTCGATTAGGCTTGCCAAGATGCTTTATCCACAACATTTCTATTACCGAATCCCACGGCACCTTGGGCAAGACAACTTTGCTTCACATAGAGGCTGGGCCTGCAAACTGAGGGCGTGGGGATTGTGACCAAGTCTCCGTCGCTCCGGTGCCCATAACTTTTCATCCGTAAGGAGTTATGCGGTGCACAGAATACCGTATGAGAAAGCTCTCCGAGAGCTCTATGATGGGGGCAGTAATCCTGCTCAGCTGCGCCCATTTTTGGAGCCCAAAATTGAACATTTTCATCAGTTCTTGGCTACTTTTCTTCATTTGCTATGTTTTTTCATCCCGGATCATACGTCGTGAGTTGTTAAAAGGATGAAAACCTGACTCATGGGACATTAGAGGGCCCTACAACGCGTGGATATCACGTCTATCGAGGATGCTGAGTTGTTGAAGTGGATGGGTTGTCGTTAAGCCCATTGCGTCGTCTGAATGGGCCATCTCTTTAGGCTGAGACTGTGAACCGTCAACACATAAAGGATTTGTGCCCTCAATATGATGGGTACGATCATACCAGCACTAATGCATCGAATCCCATCTGAACTCTGAAGTTAAGCATGCTTGGGCGAGAGTAGTACAAGGATGGGTGATCCCTTGAGAAGTCCTCGTGTTGTACCCCCCTTTTCAATTTTTTTTGCCCCGGTTAGGGTTGCCAAGATGTTTTATCCACCACATTTCTATTACCGAATCCCACGGCACCTTGGGCAAGACAACTTCGCTTCACGTAGAGGCAGGGCCCGTAAACCGAGGGCGTGGGGCTTGTGACCAGGTCTCCGTCGCTCCGGTGCCCATAACTTTTGATCCGTAAGGAGTTACGCAGCATACAGCATACCATTGGAAAGCTTTCTAAGAGTTCTACGATGGAGGAAACAAGACTGCTCGGCTGCACCCATTTTCGGAGCCCAAAATCAAACGTTTTCACGAGTTTCTAGCTATTTTTCTTCTTTTGCTCGGATTTTCTGTCCCGGATCGTACGTCGTGAACTGTTAAAAGGACGACAACCTAACTTGTTGGACATTAGAGGGACCTACAACGCGTTGATATCACGTCTTGCGAGGATGCTGCGTTGTTGAAGTGGATGGGTTGTCTTTAAGCCCATTAGGCCTTTTGAATAAGCCAACTCTCTAGGCTGCGACTGTGAATCATCAACACATAAAAGGATTTGTGCCCTCAATATGACGGTTGCAATCATACCAGTACTAATGCACCGGATCCCATCAGAACTCCGAAGTTAAGCGTGATTGGGCGAGAGTAGTACTATGATGGGTGACCCCCTGGGAAGTCCTCATGTTGCACCCCCCTTTTCAAATTTTTTTGCCCCGATTAGGCTTGCCAAGATGCTTTATCCGCCACATTTCTATTACCGAATCCCACAGCACCTTGGGCAAGACAACTTCGCTTCACGTAGAGGCTGGGCCAGCAAACCGAGGGCATGGGGCTTGTGACTAGGTCTCCAACGCTCCGGTGCCCATAACTTTTGATCGGAAAGGAGTTACGCCGCGCACTGCATACCGTTGGAAAACTTACCAACAGCTCTATGACGTGGGCAGCAAGCTTGCTTTGCTGCGCCCATTTTTGGAGCCTAAAATTGAACGTTTTCATCAGTTTCGGGCCACTTTTCTTCTTTTGCTCGGTTTTTCCATCCCAGATCGTATGTCGTCAGCTGTTAAGAGGACGACAACCTAACTTGTGGGACATTAGAGAGCCCTACAACGCGTCGATATCAAGTCTTGCGAGGATGCTATGTTGTTGAAGTGGATGGGTTGTCCTTAAGCCCATTGGGCCTTTTGAATGGGCCATCTCTCTAGGCTGGGACTGTGAACCGTCAACCCATAAAGGATTTGTGCCCTCAACATGACGGGTGCGATCATACCAGCACTAATGCACCGGATCATATCAGAACTCCAAAGTTAAGCGTGCTGGGCGAGAGTAGTACTAGGATGGGAGACCCCCTGGGAAGTCCTCGTGTTGCACCCCCCTTTTCAATTTTTTTTGCCTTGGTTAGGGTTGCCAAGATGCTTTATACACCCCATTTCTATTACCGAATCCCAGCACACCTTGGGCAAGACAACTTCACTTCACGTAGAGGCTGGGCCCGCAAACTGAGGGCATGGGGCTTACGGCTAGGTCTCCGTCGCTCCGGTGCCCTTAAGCGGAGTTAAGCGGTGCACAACATACCGTTGGTAAGCTCTCCGAGAGCTCTAAGACAGGGGAAACAAGCCTGCTCGGCTGTGCCTATTTTCGGAGAACAAAATCAAACATTTTCATCAGTTCCAGGCCATTTTTCTTCTTTTGCTCTGTTTTTCCGTCCCGGATCGTACGTCTTGTGCTGTTAAAAGGACGACAACCTAATTCACGGGACATTAGGAGCCTACAACGCGTCGATATCACGTCTTGCGAGGATGCTACGTTGTTGAAGTGGATGGGTTGATGTTAAGCCCATTAGGCCTTTTGAATGGGCCATTTCTCTAGGCTGGGAATGTGAACCGTCAACATATAAGGGATTTGTGCGCTCAACATGGCGGGTGCGATCATACCAACACTAATGCACTGAATCCCATCATAGCTACGAAATTAAGCATGCTTGGGCTAGAGTAGTACTAGGATAGGTGACCCCTGGGAAGCCTCGTGTTGCACCCCCCTCTTCAATTTTTTTGCCCCGATTAGGCTTGCCAAGATGCTTTATCCACCATATTTCAATTACCGAATCCCACGGCACCTTGGGCAAGACCACTTCGCTTCACGTAAAGGCTGGGCCCGCAAACTGAGGGCGTGGGCTTATGACCAGGTTTCCGTCGCTTCGGTGCCCAAACTTTTGATTCGTAAGGAGTTACCCAGTGCACAACATACCGTAGGAAAGCTCTCCGAGAGCTCTACGACGGAGGCAACAAGCCCGATCGGCTGCGCCTGTTTTGGTTGCCAAAACTTGAATATTTTCATCAGTTTCTGGCCACTTTTATTCTTTTGCTCTGCTTTTTCATCCTGGATCGTACGTTGTGATCTGTTAAAAGGACGACAACCTTATTCGCAGGACATTAGGTGGCCCTACAACGCGTTGATATCACGTTTTGCGAGGATGCTGCGTTGTTGAAGTGGATGGGTTGTTGTTAAGCCCATTGGACCTTTTGAATGGGCCATCTCTCTAGGCTGAGACTGTAAACCGTCAACATATAAAGGATTTGTGCCCTCAACATCACGGGTGCGATCATTCCAGCATTAATGCACTAGATCCCATCAGAACTCCGAAGTTAAGCGTGCTTGGACGAGAGTAGTACTAGGATGGGTGACCTCCAGGGAAGTCCTCATGTTGCACCCCATTTTCAATTTTTTTATTATCCCGGTTAGGCTTGCCAAGATGCTTTATCCACCACATTTCTATTACCGAATCCCACGGTACCTCGGGCAACACAACTTTGCTTCACGTAGAGGCTGGGCCTGCAAACTAAGGGCGTGGGGATTGTGACCAAGTCTCCGTCGCACTAGAGCCCATAACTTTTCATCCGTAAAGAGTTACGTGGCACACAGCATACCGTTAGAAAGCTCTCCGAGAGCTCTTTGACGGGTAGGCAGCCCGATCGACTGCGCCCTTTTTTAGAGCCCAAAATCAAACATTTTTGTCAATTTCGGGCCACTTTTCTTCTTTTGCTTTATTTTTCTGTCCCGGATCGTACGTCGTGTGCTGTTAAAAGGACGACAACCTAACTCGCGGGACATTAGAGGGCCTTAAAAAGTGACGATATCACGTCTAGCGAGGATGCTGCGTTGTTGAAGTGGATGGGTTATCGTTAAGCCCATTGGGCCTTTTGGATGGGTCATCTCTCTAGGCTGGGACTGTGAACCGTCAACATATAAAGGATTTGTGCCCTCAACATGACAGGTGTGATCATACAAGCACTAATGCACCGGCTCCCATCAGAACTCTAAAGTTAAGCGTGCTTGGAAGAAAGTAGTACTAGAATGGGTAACCCCCTGGGAAGTCCTCGTGTTGCACCCCCCTTTTCAATTTTTTTTGCCCCGGTTAGGGTTGCCAAGATGTATTATCCACTTCATTTCTATTACCGAATCTCACAATACATTGGGCAAGACAACTTCGCTTCACGTAGAGGCTGGGCCGCCAACCGACGGCGTGGGGCTTGTGACCAGGTCTCCGTCGCTCCGGTGCCCATAAGTTTTGATCCGTAAGGAGTTACGCGGCGCACAACATACGGTTGGAAAGCTCTCCGAGAGTTCTACGATGGGGGCTACAAGCCTGCTCGGCTGTGCCCATTTTTGGAGCCCAAAATTGAATGTTTTCATTCATTTCGGGCTACTTTTCTTCTTTTGCTCAGTTTTTCCGTCCCGGATCGTACGTCGTCAGCTGTTAAAAGGACTACAACCTAACCAGCGGGACATCAAAGGGTCCTACAACGCGTCCATATCAAGTCTTGCGAGGATGCTGCATTGTTGAAGTTTAATGGGTTGTCGTTAAGCCCATTGAGCCTTTTGAATGGGCCATCTCTCTAGGGTAGGACTGTGAACCGTTAACACATTAAGGATTTGTGCCCTCAACATGACGGGTGCGATCATACCAGCACTAATGTACCGGATACCATCAGCACTCCAAAGTTAAGCGTGCTTGGGCGAGAGTAGTACTAGAATCGGTGACCCCCTGTGAAGTCCTCGTGTTGTACCCCCCTTTTCAATTTTTTTGCCTCGGTTAAGGTTGCCAAGATGCTTTATCCACCACATTTCTATTACCGAATCTCACGGCACATTAGGCAAGACAACTTCGCTTCACGTAGAGGCTGGGCCTGCAAACCGAGGGCGTGGGGCTTGTGGCCAGGGCTCTGTCACTCTAGTGCCCATAAGTTTTGATCCGTAAGGAGTTACGTAGCGCACAACATACCGTTGGAAAGCTCTCCGAGAGTTCTACGATAGGGGCAGCAAGCCTGCTCAACTGTGCCCATTTTTAGAGCCAAAACTCAAACGTTTTCATCTATTTCGGGCCACATTTCTACTTTTACTAGGTTTTTCCGTCCCAGATCGTACGTCGTGAGCTGTTAAACAGACGACAACCTCACTCGCGGGACATTAGAGTGCCCTACAATGCGTTGATATCACATCTAGCGAGGATGCTGCATTGTTGAAGTAGATGGGTTATCGTTAAGCAAATTGGGCCTTTTGAAAGAGTCATCTCTCTAGGATGGGACTGTGAACCGTCAACACATAAAGGATTTGTGCCCTCAACATGACGGGTGCAATCATACTAGCACTAATGCACCGGATCCCATCAGAACTCTGAAGTTAAGCGTGCTTGGGCGAGAGTAGTACTAGGATGGGTGACCCCCTGGGAAGTCCTCGTGTTGTACCCCCCTTTTCACTTTTTTTGCCCCGGTTAGGGTTGACAAGATGCTTTATGCCCCGCATTTCTATTACCGAATCCCACAGCACCCTGGGCGAGATAACTTCACTTCACGTAGAGGCTGGGCCCGCAAACCTAGGGTGTGGGGCTTATAACCAGGTCTCCGTCACTCCGGTGCCCATAACTTTTGATCTGTAAGGAGTTACGCGGCGTACAATATACCATTTGACAGCTCTCCGAGATCTGTATGACGGGGGCAGCAATCCTGCTCGGCTGCGCTCGTTTTTGGTGCCCAAATCAAACGTTTTCATCAGTTTCGGACCACTTTTCTTCTTTCACTCAATTTTTCCGTCCCGGATCGTGCGTCGTGAGTTTTAAAAGGAAGACAACCAAACTTGTGGGACATTAGAGGGCCCTGCAATGAGTCGATATTAAGTCTTGCGAGGATGTTGCGTTGCTGATATAGATGTATTGTCGTTAAGCCCATTGGGCCTTTTGAATGGGCCATCTCTCTAGGCTAGGACTATGAACCATCAACACATAAAGGATTTGTGCCCTCAACATGATGGGTGCGGTCATACCAGCACTAATGCACCGGATCCCATCAGAACTCCGAAGTTAAGCGTGCTTGGGCGAGAGTAGTACTATGATGGTTGACCCCCTGGGAAGTTCTCGTGTTGAACCCCTCTTTTCAATTATTTTTACCCCGGTTAGGGTTCCCAAGATTCTTTATCCACCACATTTCTATTACCAAATCCCACGGCACCATGGGCAAGACAACTTCACTTCACGTAGAGACTGGGCCCAGAAACCGAGGGCGTGTGGCTTATGACCAGGTCTTTGTCGCTCCGGTGCCTATAACTTTTGATCCGTAAGGAGTTACACGGCGCATAGCATACCGTTGGAAAACCTTCTGAGAGCTCTACGACTGGGAAAACAAGACTGCTTGGCTACGCCTATTTTCGAAGCCCAAAATCTAAATTTGTCATCAGGTTCGGGGCACTTTTATTCTTTTGCTCTATTTTTCCTTCCCGGATCGTACATCGTGAGCTGTTAAAAGGACGACAACCTTACTTGCGGGACATTAGAGGGCCCTACAACTCGTCGATATCATGTCTTGCGAGGATGCTACATTGTTGTAGCGGATGGGTTGTTGTTAATCCCATTGGGCCTTTCGAATGGGTCATCTATCTGGGCTAAGACTGTGAACCATCAACACATAAAAGATTTGTGCCCTCAACATGACGGGTGCGATCATACCAGCACTAATGCACCGGATCCCATCAGAACTCCAAAGTTAAACATGATTGGGCGAGAGTAGTACTAGGATGGGTGACCACCTGGGAAGTTCTCGTGTTGCACCTCCCTTTTTCAATTTTTTTTGCCATGGTTAGGCTTGCCAAGATGCTTTATCCACCACATTTCTATTACTGAATCCCACATCATCTTGGGCAAGACAACTTTGCTTCACGTAGAGGCTAGGCTCGTAAACTGAGGGCATGGGGCTTGTGACCAGGTCTCCATCACTCCGCTGCTCATAACTTTTGATCCGTAAGGAGTTACGTGGCGCACTGCATACCGTTGGAAAACTTTCCAATAGCTCTATGACGTGGGCAGCAAGCTTGCTTTGATGCGCCCGTTTTTAGAGCCTAAAATTGAATGTTTTCATCTGTTCCGGGCTACTTATCTTCTTTTGTGCTATTTTTCCGTCCCAGATCGTACGTCGCGAGTCGTGAAGAGGACGACAACCTAACTTGCGGGACATTAGATGGCCCTACAATGCATTGATATCACGTCTTGCGAGGATGATGTGCTGTTGAAGTGGATGGGTTGTCGTTAAGCCCATTGGGCCTTTTCAATCGGCCATCTCTCTAGGCTGGGACTGTGAACCGTCAACCCATAAAGCATTTGTGCCCTCAACATGACGGGTACGATCATACCCACAGTAATACACCGGATCCCATCAAAACTCCAAAGTTAAGCGTGCTGGGCGAGAGTAGTACTAGGATGGGAGACCCCCTGGGAAGTCCTCGTGTTGCACCCCCCTTTTCAATTTTTTTTGCCTTGGTTAGGGTTGCCAAGATGCTTTATACACCCCATTTCTATTACCGAATCCCAGCACACCTTGGGCAAGACAACTTCACTTCACGTAGAGGCTGGGCCCGCAAACTGAGGGCATGGGGCTTACGGCTAGGTCTCCGTCGCTCCGGTGCCCTTAAGCGGAGTTAAGCGGTGCACAACATACCGTTGGTAAGCTCTCCGAGAGCTCTAAGACAGGGGAAACAAGCCTGCTCGGCTGTGCCTATTTTCGGAGAACAAAATCAAACATTTTCATCAGTTCCAGGCCATTTTTCTTCTTTTGCTCTGTTTTTCCGTCCCATATCGTACGTCTTGTGCTGTTAAAAGGACGACAATCTAACTCACGGGACATTAGGGGCCCTACAACGCGTCGATATCATGTCTTGCGAGGATGCTACGTTGTCGAAGTGGATGGGTTGACGTTAAGCCCATTGGGCCTTTTGAATGTGCCATCTCTCTAGGTTAGGAATGTGAACCGTCAACATATAAGGGATTTGTGCGCTCAAATGGCGGGTGCGATCATACCAACACTAATGCACTGAATCCCATCATAGCTACGAAATTAAGCATGCTTGGGCTAGAGTAGTACTAGGATAGGTGACCCCTGGGAAGCCTCGTGTTGCACCCCCCTCTTCAATTTTTTTTGCCCCAGTTAGGGTTTCCAAGATGCTTTATCCACCATATTTATATTACCGAATCCCACGGCACCTTGGGCAAGACCACTTCACTTCACGTAAAGGCTGAGCCCGCAAACTGAGGACGTCGGGCTTGTTACCAGGTCTCCGTCGCTTCGGTGCCCAAACTTTTGATTCGTAAGGAGTTACCCAGTGCACAACATACCGTAGGAAAGCTCTCCGAGAGCTCTACGACGGAGGCAACAAGCCCGATCGGCTGCGCCTGTTTTGGGTGCCAAAAATTGAACGTTTTCATCACTTTCGAGCCACTTTTCTTCTTTTGCTCTTCTTTTTCGTTCAGGATCGTACGTTGTGAGATGTTAAAAGGACCACAACCTTACTCGCAGGACATTAGGCGGCCCTACAACGCGTCGATATCACGTCTTGCGAGGATGCTGTGTTGTTGAAGTGGATGGGTTGTTGTTAAGCCCATTGGGCCTTTTGAATGGGCCATCTCACTAGGCTGAGACTGTAAACCATCAACAAATAAAGGATTTGCGCCCTCAACATGACGGGTGCGATCATACCAGCACTAATGCATCGGATCCCATAAGACTCTGAAGATAAGCGTGCTTGGGCGAGAGAAGTACTAGGATGGGTGACCCCCTAGGAAGTCCTCGTGTTGCACCCCCTTTTCAATTTTTTTGGATCCGGTTAGGCTTGCCAAGATGCTTTATCCACCACATTTCTATTACTGAATCCCACGGTACCTTGGGCAAGACAACTTCGGTTCACGTGGGGGCTGGGCCCGCAAACTAAGGGCGTGGGGATTGTGACCAAGTCTCCGTCGCACTAGAGCCCATAACTTTTCATCCGTAAAGAGTTACGCGGCGCACAGCATACCGTTAGAAAGCCCTCTGAGAGCTCTATGACGGGTAGGCAGCCTGATCGACTGCGCCCTTTTTTGGAGCCCAAAATCGAACGTTTTCATCAATTTCGGGCCACTTTTCTTCTTTTGCTTTATTTTTCTGTCCCGGATCGTACGTCGTGTGCTGTTAAAAGGACGACAACCTAACTCGCGGGACATTAGAGGGCCTTAAAAAGTGACGATATCACGTCTAGCGAGGATGCTGCGTTGTTGAAGTGGATGGGTTATCGTTAAGCCCATTGGGCCTTTTGGATGGGTCATCTCTCTAGGCTGGGACTGTGAACCGTCAACATATAAAGGATTTGTGCCCTCAACATGACAGGTGTGATCATACAAGCACTAATGCACCGGCTCCCATCAGAACTCTGAAGTTAAGCGTGCTTGGGTGAGAGTAGTACTAGAATGGGTAACCCCTTGGGAAGTCCTCGTGTTGCACCCCCCTTTTCAATTTTTTTTACGCCGGTTAGGGTTGCCAAGATGTATTATCCACTTCATTTCTATTACCGAATCTCACATTACATTGGGCAAGACAACTTCGCTTCACGTAGAGGCTGGGCCCGCAAACCGAGGGCGTGGGGCTTGTGACCAGGTCTCCGTCGCTCCGGTGCCCATAAGTTTTGATCCGTAAGGAGTTACGCGGCGCACAACATACGGTTGGAAAGCTCTCCGAGAGTTCTACGATGGGGGCTACAAGCCTGCTCGGCTGTGCCCATTTTTGGAGCCCAAAATTGAATGTTTTCATTCATTTCGGGCTACTTTTCTTCTTTTGCTCAGTTTTTCCGTCCCGGATCGTACGTCGTCAGCTGTTAAAAGGACGACAACCTAACTCGCGGGACATTAGAGGGTCCTACAACGCGTCGATATCAAGTCTTGCGAGGATGCTGCATTGTTGAAGTTTAATGGGTTGTCGTTAAGCCCATTGAGCCTTTTGAATGGGCCATCTCTCTAGGGTAGGACTGTGAACCGTTAACACATTAAGGATTTGTGCCCTCAACATGACGGGTGCGATCATACCAGTACTAATGTACCGGATCCCATCAGAACTCCAAAGTTAAGCGTGCTTGGGCGAGAGTAGTACTAGAATCGGTGACCCCCTGTGAAGTCCTCGTGTTGTACCCCCCTTTTCAATTTTTTTGCCTCGGTTAAGGTTGCCAAGATGCTTTATCCACCACATTTCTATTACCGAATCTCACGGCACATTAGGCAAGACAACTTCGCTTCACGTAGAGGCTGGGCCTGCAAACCGAGGGCGTGGGGCTTGTGGCCAGGGCTCTGTCACTCTAGTGCCCATAAGTTTTGATCCGTAAGGAGTTACGTAGCGCACAACATACCGTTGGAAAGCTCTCCGAGAGTTCTACGATAGGGGCAGCAAGCCTGCTCAACTGTGCCCATTTTTAGAGCCAAAACTCAAACGTTTTCATCTATTTCGGGCCACTTTTCTACTTTTGCTAGGTTTTTCCGTCCCGGATCGTACGTCGTGAGCTGTTAAAAGGACAACAACCTAACTTGCGGGACATTAGAGGGCCGTACAATGCGTCGATATCACGTCTTGCGAGGATGCTGCGCTGTTGAAGTAGATGGGTTGTCGTTAAGCCCATTGGGCCTTTTGAATAGGTCATCTTTCTAGGCTGGAACTGTGAACCGTCAACACATAAAGGATTTGTGCTCTCAACATGACGGGTACGATCATACCAGCACTAATGCACCGGATCCCATCAGAACTCCGAAGTTAAGCGTGCTTAGGCTAGAGTAGTACTAGGATGGGTGACCCTCTGGGAACTCCGCATGTTGCACCCCCCTTTTCAATTTTTGCCCTGGTTAGGGTTGACAAGATGCTTTATCCCCCGCATTTCTATTACCGAATCCCACGGCACCATGGGCGAGACAACTTCACTTCACGTAGAGGTTGGGCCCGCAAACTGAGGGTGCGGGGCTTATAACCAGGTCTCCGTCACTCCGGTGCCCATAACTCCGTTGGAAAGCTCTCCGAGATCTGTATGACGGGGGCAGCAATCCTGCTCGGCTGCGCTCGTTTTTGGTGCCCAAATCAAACGTTTTCATCAGTTTCGGACTACTTTTTTCTTTTACTCAATTTTTCCCTCCCGGATCGTACGTCGTGAGCTGTTAAAAGGAAGACAACTAAACTTGCGAGACATTAGAGGGCCCTACAATGAGTCGATATTAAGTCTTGCGAGAATGCTGCGTCGCTGATGTGGATGTGTTGTCGTTAAGCCCATTGAGACTTTTGAATGGGCTATCTCTCTAGGCTGGGACTGTGAATCGTCAACACATAAGGGATTTGTGCCCTCAACATGACGGGTGCGGTCATACCAGCACTAATGCACTGGATTCCATCAGAACTCCGAAGTTAAGCGTGCTTGGGTGAGAGTAGTACTATGACGGTTGACCCCCTAGGAAGTCCTCGTGTTGAACCCCTCTTTTCAATTATTTTTGCCCCAGTTAGGGTTCCCAATATTCTTTATCCACCACATTTCTATACCAAATCCCACGGCACCATGGGCAAGATAACTTCCCTTCACGTAGAGGCTGGGCCCAGAAACCGAGGGCGTGCGGCTTGTGACCAGGTCTCCGTCACTACGGTGCCCATAACATTGGATCCGTAAAGAGTTACGAGGCGCACAGCATACCGTTGGAAAGCTCTACGAGAATTCTACGACGTGGGTAGCAAGCTTGCTCGGCTGTGCCTGTTTTCAGAGCCCAAAATCGAACGTTTTCATCAGTTTCGGACAACTTTTCTTCTTTTGCTCTATTTTTTCGTCCCGGATCGTACGTCGTGAGCTATTAAAAGGACGACAACCTAACTCGCGGGACATTAGAGGGACCTACAACGTGTCGATATTATGTCTAGCGAGTATGATGCGTTGTTGAATTGGTTGGGCTATCGTTAAGCCCATTGGGCCTTTTGAATGGGTGATATCTCAAGGCTGGGATTGTGAACCGTCAACACATAAAGGATTTGTGCCCTCAACATGAAAGGTGCGATCATACCAGGACTAATGCACTGGATCCCATCATTACTCCGAAGTTAAGCGTGCTTGGGCGAGAGTAGTACTAGGATGGGCGACCCCCTGGGAAGTCCTCGTGTTGCACCCCCCCTTTTCAATTTTTTGACTCAGTTAGGGTTGCCAAGATGCCTTATCAACCAAATTTCTATTACCGAATCCCACGGCACCTTGGGCAAGACAACTACGCTTCACCTAGAGGCTGGGCCCACAAACTGAGGCAGTGGGGCTAGTGACCAGGTCTCCGTCGCTCTAATGCCCATAATTTTTGATGTGTAAGAAGTTACGCGGCGCAAAGCAAACCGTTGGAAAGCTCTCTGAGAGCTCTACGACGGGGGCAGCAAACCAGCTAAGCCGCGCCCATTTTTGGATCCCAAAATAAAAAAAATTCATTAGTTTCGGACCACTTTTCTTCTTTTGATCATTTTTTTCGTCCCGAATCGTACGTCGTGAGCTGTTAAAAGGACGACAACCAAAGTTGGGATACATTAGAGGGCCCTACAATGCATCAATATCACGTCTTGTGAGGATGCTGCATTGTTGAAGTACATGGGTTGTAGTTAAGCCCATTGAGCCTTTTGAATGGGCCATCTCTCTAAACTGAGACTGTGAACCGTCAACACATAAAGGATTTGTGCCCTCAACATGACGGATGCGATCATACCAGCACTAATGTACCGGATCCCATCAGAACTCCGAAGTTAAGAGTGCTTGGGTGAGAGTAGTACTAGGATGGGTGACCCACTGGGAAGTCCTCGTGTTGCACCCCCCTTTTCATTTTTTTTTTGCCCCGGTTAGGCTTTCCAAGTTGCTTTATCCACCACATTTCTATTACCGAATCCCACGACACCTTAGGCAAGACAACTTCGCTTCACGTAGAGGCTGGGCCCGCAAATAGAGGGCGTGGGGATTGTGACCAAGTCTCCGTCACTTCGGTGCCTATAACTTTTCATCCTTAAGGAGTTATGCGGCGCACAGCATACCGTTGGAAAGCTCTCCGAGAGCTCTATGATGGAGGCAGTAGCCTGCACGGCTGTGCCTATTTTCATAGCCCAAAATTGAATGTTTTCATCAATTTTGGGCCACTTTTCTTTTTTTTGCACTATTTTATCGTCCCGGATCGATCGTTGTGAGCTGTTAAAAGGACGAAAACCTAACTTGCGGGACATTAGAGGGCCCTACAATGCGTGGATATCACGTCTATCGAGGATGCTGAGTTGTTAAAGTGGATGGGTTGTCGTTAAGCCCATTGGGCCGTTTGAATGGGCTATCTCTCTAGGCTGATACTGTGAACCGTCAACACATAAAGGATTTGTGCCCTCAACATGATGGGTACGATCATACCAGCACTAATGCATTGGATCCTATCTGAACTCAGAAGTTAAGCGTGCTTGGGCGAGAGTAGTACTAGGATGGGTGTCCCCATGGGAAGTCCTTGTGTTGCAACCCCCTTTCCAATTTTTTTTGCCGCCGTTAGGGTTGCCAAGATGTTTTATCCATCACATTTCTATTAATGAATCCTACGGCACCTTGGGCAAGACAACTTCGCTTCACGTGGAGGCAGGGCCTGCAAACCGAGGGCGTGGTGCTTGTGACCAGGTCTACGTCGCTCCGATGCCCATAAATTTTGATCATTAAGGAGTTATGCGGCATACATCATACCATTGGAAAGCTTTCTGAGAGTTCTACGACAGGGGCAGCAAGCCTTCTCGGCTGCACTCGTTTTCGGAGCCCAAAATCGAACGTTTTCATGAGTTTCTGGCCATATTTCTTCTTTTGCTCGATTTTTCTGTCTCGGATCATACGTCGTGAGCTGTTAAAAGGACGACAACCTAACTCGCTGGACATTAGAGGGCCCTACAACGCGTTGATATCACGTCTTGCAAAGATGTTGCGTTGTTGAAGTGGATGGGTTGTTGTTTAGCCCATTGGGCCTTTTGAATAGGCCATCCCTCTAGGCTGCGACTGTGAATCGTCAGCACATAAAGGATTTGTGCCCTCAACATGATGGTTGCAATCATACCAGCACTAATGCACCGGATCCCATCAGAAATCCGAAGTTAAGCGTGCTTGGGCTTGAGGTACTAAGATGGGTGACCCCCTGGGAAGTCCTCGTGTTGCACCCCCATTTTCAATTTATTTTCCCCCTGTTAGGGTTGCCAAGATGCTTTATTTACCACATTTCGATTACCGAATCCCACAGCACCTTGGGCAAGACAACTTCGCTTCACGTTGAGGCTGGGTCCGTAAACCGAGGGCATGGGGCTTGTGACCAGGTCTCCGTCACTCCGGTGCCCATAACTTTTGATTAGTAAGGAGTTACGCGGTGCACTGCATACCGTTGGAAAACTTTCCAAGAGCTCTATGACGGGGGCAGCAAGCTTGCTTGGTTGCGCCCGTTTTTGGAGCCCAAAATCGAACGTTTTCATCAGTTTTGGGCCACTTTTTTTCTTTTGCTCTGTTTTTCCATCCCGGATCGTACGTCATGAGCTGTAAAAAGGATGACAACCTAAGTCGCGGGACATTAAAGGGCCCTACAATGCGTCAATATCACGTCTAGCGAGGATGCTACGTTGTTGAAGATGATGGGCTGTTATTATGCCCATTGGGCCTTTTGAATGGGTCATCTCTCTAGGCTGGGAATGTGAACCATCAACACATAAAGGATTTGTGCCCTCAACATGATAGGTGCGATCATACCAACACTATTGCCTCGGATCCCATCAGAACTCTGAAGTTAAGCGTGCTTGGGCGAGAGTAGTACTAAGATGGGTGACCCCCTGGGAAGTCCTCGTGTTGCGCCCCCCTTTTCAATTTTTTTTCCCTGGTTAGGGTTGTCAAGATGTTTTATCCACCACATTTCTATTGCCAAATCCCACGGCACCTTGGGCAAGACAACTTCACTTGACGTAGAGGCTGGGCCTGCAAACCGAGGGCGTGGGGCTTGTGACCAGGTCTCCGTCACTCCGGTGCCCATAACTTTTTATCTGTAAGGAGTGACGCGGCGCACTGCATACCGTTGGAAATCTTTCTAAGAGCTCTATGACGGGGGTAACAAGCTTGCTTTGCTGTGCCCATTTTTGGAGCCCAAAATTGAAAGTTTTCATCAGTTTCGGGCCGCGTTTCTTTTTTTGCTTGGTTTTTTCATCCCGGATCGTACATCGTCAGCTATTAAGAGGACGACAACCTAACTTGCGGGACATTAGAGGGCCCTACAATGCGTCAATATCAAGTCTTGCGAGGATGCTACGATGTCGAAGTGGATGGGTTGTCCTTAAGCCCATTGGGCCTTTTGAGTGGGCCATCTCTCTAGGCTGGGACTGTGAACCGTCAACCCATAAAGGATTTGTGCCCTCAACATGACGGGTGCGATCATACCAGCACTAATGCACCGGATCCCATCAGAACTCCAAAGTTAAGCGTGCTGGGCGAGAGTAGTACTAGGATGGGAGACCCCCTGGGAAGTCCCCGTGTTGCACCCCCCTTTTCAATTTTTTTTGGCCCCGGTTAGGGTTGCCAAGATGTCTTATCCACCACATTTCTATTACCGAATCCCAGCACACCTTGGGCAAGACAACTTCACATCACGTAGAGGTTGGGCTCGCAAACCGAGGCCATGGGGCTTATGACTAGGTCTCCGTCGCTCCGATGCACTTAACTTTTGATCCGCAAGGAGTTACGTGGTGCACAGCATACCGTTGGTAAGCTCTTCGAGAGTTCTAAGACAGGGGAAACAAGGCTGCTCGGCTGTGCCTATTTTTGGAGAACAAAATCAAACATTTTCATCAGTTTCAGGCCATTTTTCTTCTTTTGCTCTGTTTTTTCATCCCGGATCGTACGTCTTGTGCTGTTAAAAGGATGACAACCTAACTCATGGGATATTAGGGGCCCTACAATGCGTCAATATCACGTTTTGTGAGGATGCTACGTTGTTGAAGTGGATGGGTTGACGTTAAGCCCATTGGTCCTTTTGAATGGGCCATCTCTTTGGGCTGGGAATGTCAACCGTCAACATATAAGGGATTTGTGCGCTCAACATGGCGGGTGCGATCATACCAGCACTAATTCACTGGATCCCATCAGAACTACGAAGTTAAGCGTGCTTGGGCGAGAATAGTACTAGGATAGGTGACCCCTGGGAAGTCCTCGTGTTGCACCCCCCTCTTCAATTTTTTTTTTGTGCTGGTTAGGGTTGCAAAGATGCTTTATCCACCACATTTTTATTACCGAATCCCACGGCACGTTGGGCAAGACCACTTCGCTTCACGTAAAGGCTGGGCTCGCAAACTGGGGGCGTGTGGCATATGACCAGGTCTCCGTCGCTCCGGTACCCATAACTTTTGATTCGTAAGAAGTTACCCAGCGCACAGCATACCGTAGGAAAGCTCTCCGAGTGCTCTACGACAGAGGCAACAAGTCTGCTCGGCTGCGCCTAGTTTGGGTGCCTTAAATAGAATGTTTTCATCAGTTTCGGGCCACTTTTCTTTTTTTGTTCTGCTTTTTCGTCCTAGATCGTATGTCGTAAACTGTTAAAACGACGACAACCTTACTCGCAGGACATTAGACGGCCCTACAACGCGTCGATATCATGTCTTGCGAGGATGCTGCATTGTTGAAGTGGATGGGTTGTTGTTAAGCCCATTGGGACATCTCACTAGGCTGAGACTGTAAACCATCAACACATAAAGGATTTGCGCCCTGAACATGATGGGTGCGATCATACCAGCACTAATGCACTGGATCCCATCAGAACTCTGAAGTTAAGCGTGCTTGGGCGAGAGTAGTACTAGGATGGGTGACCCCTTGGGAAGTCCTCGTGTTCCACCACCTTTTCAATTTTTTTCACCTTGGTTAGGCTTGCCAAGATGCTTTATCCACCACATTGCTATTACCGAATCCCACGGCACCTTGGGCAAGATAACTTCGGTTCACGTAGAGGCTGGGCCCGAAAACTATGGGCGTGGGATTGTGACCAAGTCTCAGTCGCCCTAGAGCCCATAACTTTTCATCCGTAAAGAGTTACGCGGCGCACAGCATACCGTTGGAAAGCTCTCTGAGAGCTCTATGATAGGGGTAGGCAGCCTGCTCAACTGCACCCATTTTTGGAGCCCAAAATTGAACGTTTTCATCAGTTTCGGGCTACTTTTCTTCTTTTGCTCTATTTTTCTGTCCCGGATCGTACGTCGTGAGCTGTTAAAAGGAAGACAACCAAACTTGCAGGACATTAGAGGGCCCTACAACGAGTCGATATTAAGTCTTACGAGGATGCTGCGTTGTTGAAATTTAATGGGTTGTTGTTAAGCCCATTGGGCCTTTTGAATGGGTCATCTCTCTAGGATGGGACTGTGAACCGTCAACATATAAAGGATTTGTGCCCTCAACATGACGAGTGTGATCATACCAGCACTAATGCACTGGATCCCATCAGAACTCTGAAGTTAAGCATGCTTGGGCAAGAATAGTACTAGGATGGGTGACCCCTTGGGAAGTCCTCGTGTTGCACCCACCTTTTCAATTTTTTTTGCCCCGGTTAGGGTTGCCAAGATGTATTATCCACTTCATTTCTATTACCAAATCTCACGGCACACTGGGCAAGACAACTTCGCTGAGAGTTCTACGACGGTGGTAGTAAGCCTGCTAGGCTGTGCCTATTTTCAGAGCCCAAAATTGAACGTTTTCATTCGATTCGGGGCCCTTTTCTTCTTTTGCTCGATTTTTCTGTCCCGGATCGTACGTCGTCAACTGTTAAAAGGACGACAACCTAACTCGCGGGACATTAGAGGGTCCTACAACGCGTCGATATCAAGTCTTGCGAGGATGCTGCGTTGTTGAAGTTTAATGGGTTGTCATTAAGCCCATTGGGCCTTTTGAATGGGCCAACTCTCTAGGGTAGGACTGTGAACCGTCAACACATAAAGGATTTGTGCCCTCAACATGACGGGTGCGATCATACCAGCACTAATGTACCGGATCCCATCAGAACTCCAATGTTAAGCGTGCTTGGGCGAGAGTAGTACTAGAATGGGTGACCGCCTTTGAAGTCCTCGTTTTGTACCCCGCTTTTCAATTTTTTTTCCCCGGTTAGGGTTGCCAAGATGCTTTATCCACCACATTTCTATTACCGAATCTCACGGCACACTGGGCAAGACAACTTCGCTTCACGTAGAGGCTGGGCCCTCAAACCGAGGGCATGGGGCTTGTGACCAGGTCTCCGTTGCTCCGGTGCCCATAAGTTTTGAACCGTAAGGAGTTACGCGGCGCACAGCATACCGTTGGAAAGCTCTTCGAGAGTTCTATGATGGGGCAGCAAGCCTGCTCAGCTGTGCCCATTTTTAGAGCCAAAAATCGGACCTTTTCATCCGTTTTAGGCCACTTTTCTACTTTTGCTAGGTTTTTCTGTCCCAGATCGTACGTCGTGAGCTGTTAAAAGGACGGCAACCTAACTTGCGTGACATTAGAGGGCCGTACAATGCGTCGATATCACGTCTTGTGAGGATGCTGCTTTGTTGAAGTAGATGGGTTGTCGTTAAGCCCATTGGGCCTTTTGAATAGGTTATCTTTCTAGGCTGGGACTGTGAACCGTCAACACATAAAGGATTTTTGTTCTCAACATGACGGGTGCGATCTTACCGGCACTAATGTCCCAAATCCCATCAGAACTCCGAAGTTATGCGTGCTTGGGCTAGAGTAGTACAAGGATGGGTGACCCCCTGGGAAGTCCTCGTGTTGCACCCCCCTTTTCAATTTTTTTTTCCCCCAGTTAGGGTTGCCAAGGTGCATTATCCCCCGCATTTCTATTACTGAATAGCACGGCACCATGGGCGAGACAAATTCACTTCACGTAGAGGCTGGGCCCTCAAACGGAGGGCGTAGGACTTGTAACCAGGTCTCCGTCACTCCAGTGCCCATAACTTTTGATCCGTAAGGAGTTACGCGGCGTACAGCATACTGTTGGAAAGCTCTCCGAGAGTTCTATGACGGGGCCAGCCAACTTGCTCGGCTGCGCACATTTTTGGTGCCCAAATCAAACGTTTTCATCAGTTTCATGCCACTTTTCTTATTTGGGTCAATTTTTCCATCCCGGATCGTACGTCGTCAAATGTTAAAAGGAAGACAACCAAACTCGTAGGAGATTAGAGGGTTGATATTAAGTCTTGCGAGGATGTTGCGTTGTTGATGTGGATGTGTTGTAGTTAAGCCCATTGGGCCTTTTGAATGGGCCATCTCTCTAGGCTGGGACTGTGAACCGTCAACAAATAAAGGATTTGTGCCCTCAACATGATGGGTGTGGTCATACCAGCACTAATGCACCGGATCCCATTAGAACTCCGAAGTTAAGTGTGCTTGGGCGAGAGTAGTACTATGATGGGTGACCCCTTGTGATGTCCTTGTGTTGCACCCCCATTTCCAATTTTTTTTACCCTGATTAGGCTTGTCAAGATGGTTTATCCACCACATTTCTATTACCGAATCCCACGGCACCTTGGGCAAGACAACTTCGCTTCACTTAGCGGTTGGGCCCACAAACCGAGGGCGTGGGGCTTGTGAGCAGCTCTCCGTCGCTCTGGTGCACATAACTTTTGATTCGTAAGGAGTTATGTGGCGCACAACATACCGTTGGAAAGCTCTCTGAGAGCTCTACGATGGGGGCAGCCAGCTGCTCGCCTGCGCCAATATTTGGAGCCCAAAATCAAACGTTTTTATCAATTTCGAGCCACTTTTCTTCTTTTGCTCAGGTTTTCCATCTCGGATCGTACGTCGTGAGCTGTTAAAAGGACGACAACCTAACTCGCGGGACAATAGAGGGCCCTACAACGCGTCAATATCACGTTTTGCAAGGATGCTGCGTTCTTGAAGTGGATGGGTTGTCGTTAAGCCCATTGGGCCTTTTGAATGGGACATCTATCTAGGCTGGGATTGTGAATCGTCAACACATAATGGATTTGTGCCCTCAAGATGACAAGTGCGATCATACCATCACTATTGCACCGGATCCCATCAGAACTCCGAAGTTAAGCGTGCTTGGGCGGGAGTAGCACTAGGATGGGTGACCCCTTGGGAAGTCCTCGTGTTGCACCCCTAGTTTCAATTTTTTTTGCCTCGATTAGGGTTGGCAAGATAGTTTATCCACCACATTTCTATTACCGAATCTCACGGTACCTTGGGCAAGACAACTTCGCTTTACATAGAGGCTGGGCCCGCAAACCGGGGGCGTGGGGCTTGTTACCAGGTCTCCATCGCTCTGGCGCCCATAACTTTTGATTCGTAAAGAGTTATGCGGCGCATAGCATACCGTTGCAAAGCTCTTCGAGAGCTCTACGACAGAGGCAGCTAGCCTGCTTGGCTGCACCCATTTTTGGTGCCCAAAATCAAACGTTTTCATCAGTTTCGAGCCACTTTTCTTCTTTTGCTCTGTTTTTTCGTCCCGGATCGTACGATGTGAGCTGTTAAAAGGACGACAACCTAACTCGTAGGAATATTAGAGGGCCCTACAACGTGTCGATATCACGTTTAGCGAGGATAATGCGTTGGTGAAATGGATGGGTTGTCATTAAGCCTATTGGGTCTTTTGAATGGGTCATCTCTCTAGGCTAGGACTGTGAACCGTCAACACATAAATGATTTGTGCCCTCTATATAACGGGTGTGATCATACCAGCACTAATGCACTGGATCCCATCTGAAATCTGAAGTTAAGCGTGCTTGGGCGAGAGTAGTACTAGGATGGGTGACCCCCTAGGAAGTCCTCGTGTTGCACCCCCTTTTTCAATTTTTTTGCCCAGGTTAGGGTTGCCAAGATGCCTTATTAACCAAATTTCTATTACCGAATCCCACGACACCTTGGGCAAGACAGCTTCCCTTCACCTAGAGGCTGGGCCCGCAAACTGAGGCCGTGGGGCTATTGACCAGGTCTCCGTCACTCTGGTGCCCATAACTTTTGATGTATAAAGAGTTACGCGGTGCACAGCAAACCGTTGGAAAGCTCTTCGAGAGCTCTACGACAGGGGCAGCAAACCAGGTTAGCTGCACCCATTTTTGGATCCCAAAATCAAAAATTTTCATCAGTTTCGGACCACTTTTCTTCTTTTGCTCGGTTTTTCCGTCCCGGATCGTACGTCGTCAGCTGTTAAAAGGATGAAAACCTAACTCGGGATACATTAGAGGGCCCTACAATGCGTCGATATCACGTCTTGCGAGGATGCTGCATTGTTGAAGTGCATGGGTTGTCGTTAAGCCCATTGGGCCTTTTGAATGGGCCATCTCTCTAGGCTGAGACTGTGAACCGTCAACACATAAAGGATTTGTGCCCTCAACATGACGGATGTGATCATACCAGCACAAATGCACCGGATCCCATCAGACCTCCAAAGTTAAGCGTGCTTAGGCGAGAGTAGTACTAGGATGGGTGACCCACTGGGAAGTCCTCGTGTTGCACCCCCCTTTTCAATTTTTTTTGCCCCGGTTAGGCTTGCCAAGATGCTTTATCCACCACATTTCTATTACCGAATTCTACGGCACCTTGGGCAAGACAACTTCACTTCACGTAGAGGCCGGGCTCACAAACGGAGGGCGTGGGGCTTGTGACCAGGTCTCCCTTGCTCCGGTGCCCATAACTTTTGATCCGTAAGGTGTTACGCGGCATACAGCATGCCATTGGAAGGTTTTCTGAGAGTTCTACGACAGGGGCAACAAGCCTGCTCGACTGCACCCATTTTCGAAGCCCAAAATCAACGTTTTCATGAGTTTCTGGCCACTTTTCTTCTTTTTCTCTATTTTTCAGTCCCGGATCGTACGTCGTGAGCTGTTAAAATGACGACAACCTAACTCGCTGGACATTAGAAGGCCCTACAACGCTTTGATATCACGTCTTGTGAGGATGCTGCGTTGTTGAAGGGGACGGGGTGTCGTTAGGCCAATTGGGCCTTTTGAATGGGTCATCTCTCTAGGCTATCCCTCTAGGCTGCGACTGTGAATCGTTAACACATAAAGGATTTGTGCCCTCAACATGATGGTTGCAATCATACCAGCACTAATGCATCGGATCCCATCAGAAATCTGAAGTTAAGCGTTCTTGGGCTTGAGTAGTACTAGGATGGGTGACCCCTTGGGAAGTCCTCATGTAGCACCCCCCTTTTCAAGTTTTTTTTTCCCGGTTAGGGTTGCCAAGATGCTTTATCTACCACATTTCTATTACTAAATCCCACAGTATCTTGGGCAAGACAACTTCGCTTCACGAAGAGGCTGGGCCAGCAAACCGAGGGCATGGGGCTTGTGACCAGGTCTCCGTCACTCCAGTGCCCCTAACTTTTGATCCGTAAGGAGTTACGCGGCGCACTGCATACCGTTGGAAAACTTTCCAAGAGCTCTATGACGGGGGCAGCAAGCTTGCTTTGCTGTGCCCATTTTTGGAGCCCAAAATCGAACATTTTCATCAGTTTCGGGCCACTTTTCTTCTTTTGCTCTATTTTTCCATCGCGGATCGTACGTCATGAGCTGTAAAAAGGATGACAACCAAAGTCGCAGGACATTAAAGGTCCCTACAACGCGTCAATATCACGTCTAGCGAGGATGCTGCGTTGTTGAAGTGGATGGGCTATCATTATGCCCATTGGGCCTTTTGAATGGGTCATCTCTCTAGGCTGGGAATGTGAACCGTTAATACATAAAAGATTTGTGCCCTCAACATGATGGGTGCGATCATACCAGCACTAATGCCTCTGATCCCATCAGAACTCTGAAGTTAAGCGTGCTTGGGCGAGAGTAGTACTAAGATGGGTGACCCCCTGGGAAGTCCTCATGTTGCACCCCACTTTTCAATTTTTTTTCACCGGTTAGGGTTGCCAAGATGCTCTATCCACCACATTTCTATTGCCGAATCCCACGACACCTTGGGCAAGACAACTTCACTTCACGTAGAGGCTGGGCCTGCAAACCGAGGGCGTGCCGCTCGTGACCAAGTCTCCGTCACTCCGATGCCCATAACTTTTGATCCGTAAGGAGTTATGCGGCGCACTGCATACCATTGGAAAGCTCTGTGAGAGCTCTATGACGGGGGCAGCAAGCTTGATTTGCTGTGCCAGTTTTTGTAGGCCAAAATCGAACGTTTTCATCAGTTTCGAGCCACTTTTCTTCTTTTGCTCGGTTTTTCCATCCCGGATCGTATGTCATCAGCTGTTAAGAGGACGACAACCTAACTTGCGGGATATTAGAGGGCCCTACAACGCGTCGATATCAAGCCTTGCGAGGATGCTACGTTGTTGAAGTGGATGGGTTGTCCGTAAGCCTATTAGGCCTTTTGAATGGGCCATCTCTCTAGGCTGGGATTGTAAACCGTCAACCCATAAAGGATTTGTGCCCTCAACATGACGGGTGCGATCATACCAGCACTAATGCACCGGATCCCATCAGAACTCCAAAGTTAAGCGTGCTGGGCGAGAGTAGTACTAGGATGGGTGACCCACTGGGAAGTCCTCGTGTTGCACCCCCCTTTTCAATTTTTTTTGCCCCGGTTAGGCTTGCCAAGATGCTTTATCCATCACATTTCTATTAAAGAATCCCAGCACACCTTGGGTAAGACAACTTCGCTTCATGTAGAGGCTGGACCCGCAAACCGAGGGCGTAGGGCTTATGACTAGGTCTCTGTCGCTCTGGTGCCCTTAACTTTTGATCCGCTAGGAGTTACGCGGTGCACAGCATACCGTTGGTAAGATCTCCGAGAGCTCTAAGACAGGGGAAATAAGGCTACTCGGCCGTGCCTATTTTCGGAGAACAAAATCAAACATTTTCATCAGTTTCAGGCCAATTTTCTTATTTTGCTCTGTTTTTCCATCCCGGATCGTACGTCTTGTGCTGTTAAAAGGACGACAACCTAACTCACGAGACATTAGGGCCCTACAACGCGTCGATATCACGTCTTGCGAGGATGCTACGTTGTTGAAGTGGATGGGTTGACGTTAAGCCCATTGGGCCTTTTGAATGGGCCATCTCTCTGGGCTGGGAATGTGAGCCGTCAACATATAAGGGATTTGTGCGCTTAACATGGCGGGTGCAATCATACCAGCACTAATGCACTGGATCCTATCGGAACTACGAAGTTAAACGTGCTTGGACGAGAGTAGTACTAGGATAGGTGACCCCTGGGAAGTCCTCGTGTTGCACCCCCCTCTTCAATTTTTTTTGCCCCGGTTAGTGTTGCAAAGATGCTTTATCCACCACATTTCTATTACCGAATCCCACGGCACCTTGGGCAAGACAACTTTGCTTCACGTAAAGGCTGGGCCCGCAAACCAGTGGCGTGGGGCATGTGACCAGGTCTCCGTCGCTCCGGTGCCCATAACTTTTGATTCGTAAGGAGTTACCCAGCGCACAGAATACCATAGGAAAGCTCTCCAAGAGCTCTACGACGGAGCAAACAAGCATGCTCGGCTGCGCCTGGTTTGGGTGCCCAAAATAGAACGTTTTCATCAGTTTTGGCCCACTTTTCTTCTTTTGCTCTGCTTTTTCGTCCCGGATTGTACATCGTGAGCTGTTAAAAGGATGATAACCTTACACGCAAGACATTAGACGGCCCTACAACGCGTCGATATCACGTCTTGCGAGGATGCTACGTTGTTGAAGTGGATGGGTTGTTGTTAAGCCAATTGGGCCTTTTGAATGGGCCATCTCTCTAGGCTGAGACAGTAAACCGTCAAAACATAAAGGATTTACGCCCTCAACATGACGGGTGCGATCATACCAGCACTAATGCACCGGATCCCATCAGAACTCCGAAGTTAAACGTGCTTGGGAGAAAGTAGTACTAGAATGGGTGACCACCTGGGAAGTCCTCGTGTTGCACCTCTCCCCCCCCCCTTTTCAATTTTTTTTGCCCCGGTTAGGCTTGCCAAGATGCTTTATCCACCACATTTCTATTACCGAATCCCACGTCACCTTGGGCTAGACAACCTTACTTCATGTAGAGGCTGGGCCCACAAACCGAGGGTAAGGGGCTTGTGACCAAGTCTCCGTCGCTCCGGTGCCCTTATCTTTTGATCTGTAAGAAGTTACGCGGCGCACAACTTACTGTTAGAAAGCTCTCCGAGAGATCTACTACGGAGGCAGCAAACCAGCTTAGCTGCGCCCATTTTTGGATCCCAAAATCGAAAATTTTCATCAGTTTTGGACCACTTTTCTTCTTTTGCTCAGTTTTTCCATCCCGGATCGTACATCGTGAGCTGTTAAAAGGACGACAACCTAACCAGCGGGACATTAGAGGGCCCTACAATGCGTCGATATCACGTCTTGCGAGGACGCTGCGTTGTTAAAGATGATAGGTTATCGTTAAGTCCATTGGGCCTTTTGAATGGGCCATCTCTCTAGGCTAGGACTGTGAACCGTAAACACATAAAGGATTTGTGTCCTCAACATGACGGGTGCTATCATACCAGCACTAATGCACTGGATCCCATCAGAACTCGGAAGTTAAGCGTGCTTGGGCGAGAGTGGCACTAGGATGGGTGACCCCCTGGGAAGTCCTCGTATTGAACCCTATTTTTAATTTTGTTTTGCCCTGGTTAGGGTTGCCAAGATGCTTTATCCACCACATTTCTATTACCGAATCCCACGGCACCTTGGGAAAGAAAACTTCGCTTCACGTAGAGGCTGGGCCAGTAAACCGGGGGCGTTAGGCTTGTGACCAGGTCTCCGTCACTCCGGTGCCCATAACTTTTGATCCGTAAGGAGTTACACGGCGCACAGCATACCGTTAGAAAGCTCTCCGAGGGCTCTACGACGGGGGCAACCAACTTGCTAGGCTGCCCATATTTTCGGAGCCCAAAATCGAACGTTCTCATTAGTTTTGGGCCATTTTTTTCTTTTGTTCTGTTTTTCCGTCCCGAATCGTACGTCGTGAGCTGTTAAAAGGACGACAATCTAACTCGCGGGATATTATAGCGTCCTACAATGCGTCGATATCACGTCTTGCGAGAATGCAGCATTGTTCAAGCGGATGGGTTATCATCAAGCCTATTGGGCCTTTTGAATGGGCCATCTCTCTGGGCTGGGACTGTGAACCGTCAACACATAAGGGATTTGTGCATTCAACATGAGGGGTGCGATCATACCAGCACTAATGCACCGGATCCCATCAGAATTCTGAAGTTAAGCGTGCTTGGGCGAGAGTAGTACTAGGATGGGTGAACCCTTGGGAAGTCCTCGTGTTGCACCCCCATTTTAAATTTTTTTTGCCCCGGGTAGGGTTGCCAAGATGATTTATACACCACATTTCTATTACCGAATCCCACGGCACCTTGGGCTAGACAACTTCGCTTCACGTAAAGGCTGGGCCCGCAAACCGGGGACGTGGGGCTTGTGACCAAGTCTCTATCGCTCTGATACCCATAACTTTTGATCCGTAAGGAGTTACGTGGCACACAGTATACCGTTGGAAAGCTCTCGGAGATCTCTACGATGGGGGCATCAAGGCTGCTCGGCTGAGCCCATTTTTGGTTCCCAAAATTGAACGTTTTCATCAGCTTGGGGCCACTTTTCTTCTTTTGCTATGTTTTTCCTTCCCGGATCGTACGTCGTGAGTTGTTAAAAGGATGACAACCTAACTCGCAGGACAATAGAGGGCCCTACAATGCGTCAATATCACGTCTTCCGAGGATGATGCGTTGTTGAAGTAGATTGGTTGTCGTTAAGCCCATTGGGCCTTTTGAGTGGGCCTTCTCTCTAGGCTGAAACTGTGAACCGTCAACACATAAAGAATTTGTGCCCTCAACATGATGGGTGCGATCATACCAGCACTAATGCACCGGATCCCATCAGAACTCCGAAGTTAAGCATGTTTGGACGAGAGTAGTACTAGGATGAGTGACCCCTTGGGATGTGCTCGTGTTGCACCCCCCTTTTCAATTTTTTTTCCCCGGTTTGGGATGCCAAGATGCTTTCTCCAGCACATTTCTATTACCGAATCCCGCAACACCTTGGGCAAGACAACTTCGCTTCACGTAGAGACTGGGCCCACAAACCGAGGGTGTGGGGCTTGTGACCAGGTCTCCGTCGCTCCGGTGCCCATAACTTTTGATCCGTAAGGAGTTACGTAGCGCACAGCATACCGTTGGAAAGCTCTCCGACAGCTCTACAATAGGGATAGCAAGCTTGCTCGACTGCGCCCATTTTGGGTGCCCAAAATAGAATGTTTTCATCAGTTTTGGACCACTTTTCTTCTTTAGCTCTTTTTTGCCATCTCGAATCGTACATCGTGAGCAGTTAAAAGGACGACAACCTAACTCGCTAGACATTAGAGTGCCCTACAACATGTTTATATAACGTCTTGCGAGAATGCTGCGTTGTTGAAGTGGATGGGTTGTTGTTATACCTATTGGGCCTTTTGAATAGGTTATCTCTCTAGGCTGAGACTGTGAACCGTCAACACATAAAGGATTTGTACCCTCAACATGACGGGTGCAATCATACCAACACTAATGCACCGGATCCCATCAGAACTCCGAAGTTGAGCATGCTTGGGCGAGAATAGTACAAGGATGGGTGACCCCCTGGGAAGTCCTCGTGTTTTACCCCCCTTTTCAATTTTTTTGCCCCGGTTTGGCTTGCCAATATGCTTTATCCACCACATTTCTATTACCGAATCCCACAGTACCTTGGGCAAGACAACTTCGCTTCACATAGAGGCTGGGCCCGCAAACCGGGGGCGTGGGGCTTGTGACCAGGTCTCTGTCGTTCCGGTGCCCATATCTTTTGATATGTAAGGAGTTATACGGCGCACAGCATACCGTTAGAAAGCTTTCTAAGAGCTCCACGTCGGGGGCAGGAAGCATGCTCGGCTGCGCTTGTTTTCAGAGGCCAAAATCGAATGTTTTCATCAGTTTTGGGCCACTTTTCTTCTTTTGTTCAATTTTTCCAACACGGATCGTACGTCGTGAGCTATTAAAAGGACGACAACCTAACTCGAGAGACATTAGACATTCCTACAACGTGTCGATATCACGTCTTGCAAGGATGCAACGTTGTTGAAGTGGATGGGTTGTCGTTAAGCCCATTGGGCCTTTTGAATAGGCCATCTCTCTGGGCTGGGACTATGAACCGTCAACAGATAAGGGATTTGCGCGCTGAACATGACGGGTGCGATCATACCAGCACTAATGCACCGGATCCAATTAGAACTCCGAAGTTAAACGTGCTTGGGCGAGAGGAGTACTAGGATGGGTGACCCCCTGGGAAGTCCTCGTGTTGCACCCCCCTTTTCAATTTTTTTTGCCCCGGTTAGGGTTCACAAGATGCTTTATCCACCACATTTCTATTACTGAATCCCACGGTACCTTGGGCGAGGCAACTTCGCTTCACGTAGAGGCTGGGCCCGCAGATCGGGGGCGTGGGGCTTGTGACCACGTCTCCGTCGCTCCGGTGCCCATAACTTTTGATTTGTAAGGAGTTACGCGGTGCACAACATACCGTTGAGAAGCTCTCCGAGAACTCTATGACGGGGGCAGCAGCTTGCTAGGCTGCGCTCGTTTTTGGAGCCCAAAATCGAACGTTTTCATCAATTTCGGGCCACTTTTCTTCTTTTGCTCTATTTTTTTGTCCCGGGTCGTACGTCGTGAGCTGTTAAAAGGATGACAACCTAACTCGCGGGGCATTAGAGGGCCCTATAACGTGTTGATATCACGTCTAGCGACGATGCTGCGTTGTTGAAGTGGATAGGTCGTCGTTTAGCCCATTGGGCCTTTTGAATGGGTCATCTCTCTAGGTTGGGAATGTGAACCGTCAACACATAAAGGATTTGTGCCCTCAACATGACAGGTGCGATCATACCAGCTCTAATGCACCAAATCCCATCAGAACTCTGAAGTTAAGCGTGCTTGGGCGAGAGTAGTACTAGGATGGGTGACCCCCTGGGAAGACCTCGTGTTGTACCCCCCTTTTCACTTTTTTTGCCCCGGTTAGTGTGGCCAAGATGCTTTATCCACCACATGTCTATTACCGAATCCCACGGCACCTTGGGCAAGACAACTTCGCTTCACGTAGAGGCTGGGCCCGTAAACCGAGGGTGTGGGGATTATGACCAGGTCTTCATCGCTCCGGTGCCCCTAACTTTTGATCCGTAAGGAGTTTCGCGGCGCACAGCATACAGTTGGAAAGCTCTCCGAGAGCTCTACGACGGGAGTAGCAAGCCTCCTCTACTGCGCCTGTTTTCGGAGCCCAAAATCTAACAATTTTATCTGTTTTGGGCCACTTTTCTTCTTTGTTTGGTTTTTCCATCCCGGATCATACGTCGTGAGCTATTAAAAGGACGACAACCTAACAACCAGGACATTAGAGGGTCCAACAACGCGTCGATATCACGTCTTCCGAGGGTGCTACGTTATTGAAGCGGATGTGTTGTCGTTAAGCCCATTGGGCCTTTTGAATGGGCCATCTCTCTGGGCTGGGACTGTGAACCGTGAACACATAAGGGATTTGTGCGCTCAACATGACGTGTGCGATCATACCAGCACTAAGGCACTGGATCCAATTAGAACTCAGAAGTTAAGCTTGCTTGGGCGAGAGTAGTACTAGGATGGGTGACCCCTGGGAAGTCCTCGTGTTGCACCCCCCTTTTCAATTTTTTTTCCCCGGTTTGGGATGCCAAGATGCTTTCTCCACCACATTTCTATTACCGAATCCCGCAACACCTTGGGCAAGACAACTTCGCTTCACGTAGAGGCTGGGCCTGCAAACCGAGGGCGTGGGGCTGGTAACCAAGTCTCCGTCACTCCGGTGCCCAGAACTTTTGATCGATAAGGAGTTACATGGCGCACAGCATGCCGTTGGAAAGCTCTCCAAGAGCTCTACGACTGGGGCAGCAAGCCTACTCGGCTATGCCCTTTTTGGAGCCCAAAATCGAACGGTTTCATCAGTTTCGGGCCACTTTTCTTCTTTTGCACTATTTTTTTGTCCCGGATTGTACGTCGTGAGCTTTAAAAAGAACAACAACCTAACTCGCGGGACATTAGAGGGCCTTACAACGTGTCGTTATCACATCTTGCGAGGATGCTGCGTTGTTGAAGTGAATGGGTTGTTGTTAAGCCCATTGGGCCTTTTGAATTGGCCATCTCTCTAGGTTGGCACATAGAGGATTTGTGCCCTCAACATGAAGGGTGCAATCATACCAGCACTAATGCACCGGATCCCAACAGAACTCCGAAGTTAAGCGTGCGTGGGCGAGAGAAGTACTAGGATGGGTGACCCCCTAGGAAGTCCTCGTGTTGCACCCCCTTTTTCAATTTTTTTTGCCCCAGTTAGGGTTGCCAAGATGCTTTATCCACCACATTTCTATTACCAAATCCCACAGCACCTTGGGCAAGACAACTTCGCTTCACGTAGAGGCTGGGCCCGTAAACTGAGGGTGTAGGGCTTGTGACCAGGTCTCTGTCGCTTTAGTGCCAATAACTTTTAATCCTTAAGGAGTTTCGTGGTGCATAGCATACCGTTGGAAAGCTCTCCGAGAGCTCTACGACGGGGGCAGCAAGCTTGCTCGGCTGCGCCTGCTTTCGAAGCCCAAAATCAAAAATTTTCATCCGTTTTGGGCCAGTTTTCTTCATTTGTTCAATTTTTTCGTCCCGGATCGTACATCATGAACAATTGAAATGATGACAACCTAACTCGCGGGACATTAGAGATTCCTACAATGCATCAATATCACGTCTTCCGAGGGTGCTACGTTATTGAAGCGGATGGGTTGTCGTTAAGCCCATTGGGCCTTTCGAATGGGCCATCTCTCTGGGCTGGGACTGTGAACCATCAACACATAAGGAATTTGTGCCCTCAACATGACGGCAGATCATACTAGCACTAATGCACCGGATCCTATCAGAACTCTGAAGTTAAGCATGCTTGGGCGAGAGTAGTACTAGGATAGGTTACCCCCTGGGAAGTCGTCGTGTTGCACCCCCCTTTTCAAATTTTTTTTGCCCCGTTTTGGCTTGCCAAGATGCTTTATCCACTACATTTCTATTACCGAATCCCACAGCACCTTGGGCAAGACAACTTCGCTTCACATAGAGAGTGGGCCCACAAACATGGGGCGTGGGGCTTGTGACCAGGTCTCCGTCGCTCCGGTGCCTATAACGTTTGATACGTAAGGAGTTATGCGGCGCACAACATACCGTTAGAAAGCTCTCTGAGAGCTCTACGACGGGGGCAGCAAGCATGCTCGGCTGCGCTTGTTTTCAGAGCCCAAAATTGAACGTTTTCATCAATTTTGGGCCACTTTTCATCTTTTTTTGGTTTTTCCAACCCGGATCGTACGTCGTGAGTTGTTAAAAGGACGACAACCTAACTCAAGAGACATTAGAGTATCCTACAACATGTCGATATCACGTCTTGCGAGGATGCATTGTTGTTGAAGTGGATGGGTTGTCGTTAAGCCCATTGGGCCTTTTGAATAGGCCATCTCTCTGGGCTGGGACTGTGAACCGTCAACACATAAGGGATTTGTGTGCTCAACATGACGGGTGCGATCATACCGGCACTAATGCACCGGATCCAATTAGAACTCCAAAGTTAAACGTGCTTGGGCGAGAGGAGTACTAGGATGGGTGACCCCCTGGGAAGTCCTCGTGTTGCACCCCACTTTTCAATTTTTTTTGCCCCAGTTAGTGTTGACAAGATGCTTCATCCACCACATTTCTATTACTGAATCCCACGGTACCTTGGGCGAGGCAACTTCGCTTCACGTAGAGGCTGGGTCGGCAGATCGGGGGCGTGGGGCTTGTGACCACGTCTCCGTCGCTCCGGTGCCCTTAACTTTTGATTTGTAAGGAGTTACGCGGTACACAACATACCGTTGAGAAGCTCTTCGAGAGCTCTATGACGGGGGCAGCAGCTTGCTAGGCTGCGCTCATTTTTGGAGCTCAAAATCGAACGTTTTCATCAATTTCGGGCCACTTTTCTTCTTTTGCTCTATTTTTTTGTCCCGGGTCGTACGTCGTGAGCTGTTAAAAGGATGACAACCTAACTCGCGGGGCATTAGAGGGCCCTATAACGTGTTGATATCACGTCTAGCGACGATGCTGCGTTGTTGAAGTGGATAGGTCGTCGTTAAGCCCATTGGGCCTTTTGAATGGGTCATCTCTCTAGGTTGGGAATGTGAACCGTCAACACATAAAGGATTTGTGCCCTCAACATGACAAGTGCGATCATACCAGCTCTAATGTGCCGAATCCCATCAGAACTCCGAAGTTAAGCGTGCTTGGGTGAGAGTAGTACTAGGATGGGTGACCCACTTGGAAGTCCTCGTGTTGCACCCTACTTTTCAATTTTTTTTGCCACGGTTAGGGTGGCCAAGATGCTTTATCCACCACATTTCTATTACCGAATCCCACGGCACCTTGGGCAAGACAAATTCGCTTCACGTAGAGGCTGGGCCCGCAAACCGAGGGTGTGGGGATTGTGACCAGGTCTCCATCGCTCCGGTGCCCCTAACTTTTGATCCGTAAGGAGTTTCGCAGCGCACAGCATACAGTTGGAAAGCTCTCCGAGAGCTCTACGACGGGAGTAGCAAGCCTCCTCTACTGCGCCTGTTTTCGGAGCCCAAAATCTAACAATTTTATCTGTTTTGGGCCACTTTTCTTCTTTGTTCAATTTTTCCATCCCGGATCATACGTCGTGAGCTATTAAAAGGATGACAACCTAACAACCGGGACATTAGAGGGTCCAACAACGCGTCGATATCACGTCTTCCGAGGGTGCTACGTTATTGAAGCGGATGTGTTGTCGTTAAGCCCATTGGGCCTTTTGAATGGGCCATCTCTCTGGGCTGGGACTGTGAACTGTGAACACATAAGGGATTTGTGCGCTCAACATGACGTGTGCGATCATACCAGCACTAAGGCACTGGATCCAATTAGAACTCAGAAGTTAAGCATGCTTGGGCGAGAGTAGTACTAGGATGGGTGACCCCTGGGAAGTCCTCGTGTTGCACCCCCCTTTTCAATTTTTTTTCCCCGGTTTGGGATGCCAAGATGCTTTCTCCAGCACATTTCTATTACCGAATCCCGCAACACCTTGGGCAAGACAACTTCGCTTCACGTAGAGGCTGGGCCTGCAAACCGAGGTCGTGGGGCTGGTAACCAAGTCTCCGTCACTCCGCTGCCCATAACTTTTGATCGGTAAGGAGTTACACGGCGCACAACATACCGTTGGAAAGCTCTCCAAGAGCTTTATGACTGAGGTAGCAACCCTACTCGGCTGTGCCCTTTTTGGAGCCCAAAATCGAACGGTTTCATCAGTTTCGGGCCACTTTTCTTCTTTTGCCCTATTTTTTTGTCCCGGATCGTATGTCATGAGCTGTTAAAAGGACAACAACCTAACTCGCGACACATTAGAGGGCCTTACAATGTGTCGATATCACATCTTGCGAGGATGCTGCGTTGTTGAAGTGAATGGATTGTCGTTTAGCCCATTGGGCCTTTTGAATGGGCCATCTCTCTAGGCTTGCACATAGAGGATTTGTGCCCTCAACATGAAGGGTGCAATCATACCAGCACTAATGCACCGGATCCCATCAGAACTCCGAATTTAAGCGTGCATGGGCGAGAGTAGTACTAGGATGGGTGACCCCCGTGGAATTCATTGTGTTGCACCCCCTTTTTCAATTTTTTTTGCCCCAGTTAGGGTTTCCAAGATGCTTTATCCCCCAGATTTCTAATACCGAATCCCACGGCACCTTGGACAAGACAACTTCTCTTCACATAGAGGCTGGGGCCGCAAACTGAGGGTGTAGGGCTTGTGACAAGGTCTCCGTCGCTCTGGTGCCAATAACTATTAATACTTAAGGAGTTTCGCGGCGCATAGCATACCATTGGAAAGCTCTCCGGGAGCTCTACGACAGGGGTAGCAACTTGCTAGGCTGCGCCCATTTTTGGATCCCAAAATCGAACGTTTTCATCAGTTTCGGGCCACTTTTCTACTTTTGCATTGTTTTTTTGTACCGGATCATACGCTGTGAGCTGCTAAAAGGAAGACAACCTAACTCGCGGGGCATTAGAGGTTCCTATAACGTGTCGATATCACGTCTAGCGAGGATGCTGCGTTGTTGAAGTGGATGGGTCGTCGTTAAGCCCATTGGGCCTTTTGAATGGGTCATCTCTCTAGGTTGGGAATGTGAACCGTCAACACATAAAAGATTTGTGCCCTCAACATGACAGGTGCGATCATACCAGCTCTAATGCGCCGAATCCCATCAGAACTCCAAAGTTAAGCATTCTTGGGCGAGAGTAGTACTAGGATGGGTGACGCACTGGGAAGTCCTCGTGTTGCACCCCACTTTTCAATTTTTTTTGCCTCGGTTAGGCTTACCAAGATTCTTTATCCACCTCATTTCTATTACCGAAACCCACGGCACCTTGGGCAAGACAACTTTGCTTCACATAGAGGCTGGGCTCGCAAATCGATGGAGTGGGGCTTGTGACCAAGTCTCCGTCGCTCCGATGCCCATAACTTTTGAGCCGTAAGGAGGTACACGACGCACAGCATACCGTTGTAAAGCTCTCTGAGAGCTCTACGACGGGTGTAGCAAGCCTCCTCTACTGCGCCTGTTTTCGGAGCGCAAAATCCAACAATTTTATTAGTTTTAGGCCACTTTTTTTCTTTGTTCGGTTTTTCCATCCCGGATCATACGTCGTGAGCTATTAAAAGGGTGACAACCTAACAACCGGGACATTAGAGGGTCCTACAACGCGTCGATATCACGTCTTGCGAGGGTGCTACATTATTGAAGCGGATGTGTTGTCGTTAAGCCCATTGGGCCTTTTGAATGGGCCATCTCTCTGAGCTGGGACTATGAATCGTGAACACATAAGGGATTTGTGCGCTCAACATGACGTGTGCGATCATACCAGCACTAATGCACCAGATCCCATCAGAACTCCGAAGTTAAGCATGCTTGGGCGAGAGTAGTACTAGGATGGGTGACCCGTGGGTAGTCCTCGTGTTGCACCCCCCTTTTCAATTTTTTTCCCCGGTTAGGGATGCCAAGATGCTTTATCCACCACATTTCTATTACTAAATCCCGCGGCACCTTGGGCAAGACAACTTCGCTTCACGTAGAGGCTGGGCCTGCAAACCGAGGGCGTGGGGTTGGTGACCAAGTCTCCGTCACTCCGGTGCCCATAACTTTTGATCGGTAAGGAGTTACACGGCGCACAACATACCGTTGGAAAGCTCTCCAAGAGCTCTACGACTGGGGCAGCAAGCCTTCTCGGCTGTGCCCTTTTTGGAGCCCAAAATCGAACGGTTTCATCAGTTTCGGGCCACTTTTCTTCTTTTGCCATGTTTTTTTGTCCCGGATTGTACGTCGTGAGCTGTTAAAAGGACAACAACCTAACTCGCGGGACATTAGAGGGCCTTACAACGTGTCGATATCATATCTTGCGACGATGCTGCGTTGTTGAAGTGAATGGATTGTCGTTAAGCCCATTGGGCCTTTTGAATTGGCCATCTCTCTAGGTTGGCACATAGAGGATTTGTGCCCTCAACATGAAGGGTGCAATCATACCAGCACTAATGCACCGGATCCCAACAGAACTCCGAAGTTAAGCGTGCGTGGGCGAGAGAAGTACTAGGATGGGTGACCCCCTAGGAAGTCCTCGTGTTGCACCCCCTTTTTCAATTTTTTTTGCCCCAGTTAGGGTTGCCAAGATGCTTTATCCATCACATTTCTATTACCGAATCCCACGGCACCTTGGGCAAGACAACGTCGCTTCACGTAGAGGCTGGGCCCGTAAACTGAAGGCGTAGGGCTTGTGACCAGGTCTCTGTCGCTCTGGTGCCAATTACTTTTAATCCTTAAGGAGTTTCACGACGTATAGCATACCGTTGGAAAGCTCTCCGAGAGCTCTACGACGGGGGCAGCAAGCTTACTCGGCTGTGCCTATTTTCGGAGCCCAAAATCGAACATTTTCATCTGTTTTGGGCCAGTTTTCTTTGTTTGTTCGATTTTTCCGTCCCGGATCGTATGTCGTGAGCAATTAAAAGGACGACAACCTAACTCGCGGGACATTAGAGGTTCCTACAACGCGTCGATATCACATCTTCCGAGGTTGCTGCGTTGTTGAAGCGGATGGGTTGTCGTTAAGCCCATTGGGCCTTTTGAATGGGCCATCTCTCTAGGCTGGGACTGTGAACCATTAACACAAAAAGGAATTGTGGCCTCAACATGACGGGTGTGATCATACCAGCACTAATATACCGGATCCCATTAGAACTCCGAAGTTAAGCATTCTTGGGTGAGAGTAGTACTATGACGGGCGACCCATTGGGAAGTCCTCGTGTTGCACCCCCCTTTTCAATTTTTTTGCTCCGGTTAGGGTTGCCAAGATGCTTCATCCACCACATTTCTATTACCGAAACTGGCGGCACCTTAGGCAAGACAACTTCGCTTCACGTAGAGGCTGGTCCTGCAAACCGAGGGCGTGGGGCTTGTGACCAGGTCTCCGTCACTCCGGTGCCCAAACTTTGGATTAGTAAGGAATTATGCGGCACACAGCATACCGTTGGAAAGCTCTCCAAGAGCTCTACGACTGGCGTAACAAGCCTGCTCGGCTGTGCCTATTTTTGGAGCCCAAAATCGAACAGTTTCATCAGTTTTGGGCCACTTTTCTTCTTTTGCCCTATTTTTTTGTCCCAGATCGTACATCGTGAGCTGTTAAAAGGACAACAACCTAACTCACCAGACATTAGAGGGCCTTACAACGTGTCGATATCACATCTTGCGAGGATGCTGCGTTGTTGAAGTGAATGGGTTGTCGTTAAGCCTATTGGGCCTTTTGAATGGGCCATCTCTCTAGGCTGGGACTGTGAACAGTCAACACATAGAGGATTTGTGCCCTCAACATGAAGGGTGCAATCATACCAGCACTAATGCACCGGATCCCATCAGAACTCTGAAGTTAAGCGTGCATGGGCGAGAGAAGTACTAGGATGGGTGACCCCCTAGGAAGTCCTCGTGTTGCACCCCCTTTTTCAATTTTTTTTGCCCCAGTTAGGGTTGCCAAGATGCTTTATCCATCACATTTCTATTACCGAATCCCACGGCACCTTGGGCAAGACAACGTCGCTTCACGTAGAGGCTGGGCCCGTAAACTGAAGGCGTAGGGCTTGTGACCAGGTCTCTGTCGCTCTGGTGCCAATTACTTTTAATCCTTAAGGAGTTTCACGACGTATAGCATACCGTTGGAAAGCTCTCCGAGAGCTCTACGACGGGGGCAGCAAGCTTACTCGGCTGTGCCTATTTTCGGAGCCCAAAATCAAACATTTTCATCCGTTTTGGGCTAATTTTCTTCGTTTGTTCAATTTTTCTGTCCCGGATCGTACGTCGTGAGCAATTAAAAGGACGACAACCTAACTCGTTGGACATTAGAGGTTCCTACAACGCGTCGATATCACGTCTTGCGAAGATACTGCATTGTTGAAGCGGATGGGTTGTCATTAAGCCCATTGGGCCTTTTGAATGGGCCATCTCACTGGGCTGCGATTTTGAACCGTCAACACATAAGGGATTTGTGCACTCAAATGACGGGTGCGATCATACCAGCATTAATGCACCGGATCTCATCAGAACTTCGAAGTTAAGCGTGCTTAGGCGAGAGTAGTACTAGGATGGGTGACCCCCTGGGAAGTCCTCGTGTTGCACCCCCCCTTTTCAATTTTTTTCCCCGGTTAGGGTTGCCAAGATTCTTTATCCACAACATCTCTATTACCGAATCTGGTGGCACCTTGGGCAAGACAACTTCACTTCACATAGAGGCTGGGCCCGTAAACCGAGGGGGTGGGGCTTTTGACCAGGTATCCGTCACTCCGGTGCCCATAACTTTTGATCCGTAAGGAGCTACGCAGCGCACATCATACCGTTAGAAAGCTCTCCAAGCGCTCTAGGATCAGCGTAGCAAGCCTGCTCGGCTGTGCCTGTTTTTGGAACCCGAAATCGAACGTGTTCATCTGTTTTGAGACACTTTTCTTCTTTTGCCATATTTTTTTGTACCGGATTGTACGTCGTGAGCTGTTAAAAGGACAACAACCTAACTTGTGGGACATTAGAGGTCCTTACAACGTGTCGATATCACATCTTGCGAGGATGCTGCGTTGTTGAAGTGAATGGGTTGTCGTTAAGCTCATTGGGCCTTTTGAATGGGCCATCTCTCTAGGCTGGGACTGTGAACAGTCAACACATAGAGGATTTGTGCCCTCAACATGAAGGGTGCAATCATACTAGCACTAATGCACCGGATCCCATCAAAACTCCGAAGTTAAGCGTGCATGGGCGAGAGAAGTACCTGGATGGGTGACCCCCTAGGAAGTCCTTGTGTTGCACCCCCATTTTCAATTTTTTTTGCCCTAGTTAGGGTTGCCAAGATGCTTTATCCACCACATTTCTATTATCGAATCCCATGGCACCTTGGGCAAGACAACTTCGCTTCACGTAGAGGCTGGGCCCGTAAACTGAGGGCGTAGGGCTTGTGACCAGGTCTCCGTCGCTCTAGTGCCAATAAATTTTAATCCTTAAGGAGTTTCGTGGCGCATAGCATACCGTTGGAAAGCTCTCCGAGAGCTCTACGATGGGGGCAGCAAGCTTGCTCGGCTGCGCCAGTTTTCGGAGCCCAAAATCGAACATTTTCATCTGTTTGGGACAGTTTTCTTCATTTGTTCGATTTTTTCGTCCCGGATCGTATGTCGTGAGCAATTAAAAGGACGACAGCCTAACTCACGGGACATTAGAGGTTCCTACAAATCGTCGATATCACGTCTTGCGAGGATGCTGCGTTGTTGAAGCGGATGGGTTGTCATTAAGCCCATTGGGCCTTTTGAATGGGCCATCTCGCTGGGCTGCGACTGTGAACCATCAACACATAAGGAATTTGTGCGCTCAAATGACTGGTACGATCATACCAGCAATAATGCACCGGATCCCATCAAAACTCCGAAGTTAAGCATGCTAGGGTGAGAGTAGTACTAGGATGGGTGACCCCCTGGGAAGTCCTCGTGTTGCACCCCCATTTTCAATTTTTTTTGCCCTGGTTAGGGTTGCCAAGATGATTTATACACCATATTTCTATTACCGAATCCCACAGCACCTTGGGCAAGACAACTTCGCTTCACGTAGAGGCTGGGCCAGCAAACCGAGGGCGTGGGGCTTGTGACCAGGTCTCCGTCGCTCTGGTGCCCATAACTTTTGATCCGGAAGGAGTTTCGCAGCGTACAATATACCGTCGGAAAGCACTCCTAGAACTCTACGACGGGGGCATAAGGCTTGCTTGGCTACGCCTATTTTTTGAGCCCGAAATCAAACGTTTTCATCAGTTTTGGGCCACTTTTCTTCTTTTGTTCGGTTTTTCTGACCCAGATCGTACGTCGTGAGCTGTTAAAAGGACGACAACCTAACTTGCGGGACATTAGAGGGTCCTACAATGCGTCGATATCACGTCTTGTAAGGATGCAGCGTTGTTGAAGTGGATGCCTTGTTGTTAAGCCCATTGGTCCTTTTGAATGGGCCATCTCTCTGGGCTGGGACTGTGAACCGTCAACACATAAGGAATTTGTGCGCCCAACATGACGTGTGTGATCATACCAGCACTAATGCACCGGATCCCATCAGAACTCCGAAGTTAAGCGTGCTTGGGCGAGAATAGTACTAGGATGGGTGACCCCCTGGGAAATCCTAGTGTTGCACCCCTCTTTTCAATTTTTTTTCCCCGGTTACGCTTGCCAAGATGCTTTATCCACCACATTTCTATTATCGAATCCGGCGGCACCTTGGGCAAGACAACTTCGTTTCACGTAGAGGCTGGGCCCGCAAACCGAGGGCGTGGGGCTTGTGACCAGGTCTCCGTCGCTCCGGTGCCCAAACTTTGGATCCGTAGGGAATTACGCGGCGCACAGCATACCGTTGGAAAGCTCTCCAAGAGCTCTACGACTGGGGCAGCTAGCCTACTCGGCTGTGCTTGTTTTTGGAGCCCAAAATCGAACGGTTTGATCAGTTTCGGGCCACCTTTCTTCTTTTGCACTATTTTTTCATCCCGAATCGTATATCTTGAGCTGTAAAAAGGACAACAACCTAACTCGCGGGACACTAGAGTGCCCTACAATGCAACAATATCATGTCTTGCGAGGATGCCGCATTGTTGAAGTGGATGAGTCGTCGTTAAGCCCATTGGGCCTTTTGAATGGGCCATCTCTTTAGGCTGGGACTGTGAACCGTCAACACATAATGGATTTGTACTCTCAACATGACGGGTGGGATCATACTAGCACTAACGCACAGGATCCCATCAGAACTCCGAAGTTAAGCGTGCTTGGGCGAGAGTAGTACTAGGATGGGTGACCCCCTGGGAAGTCCTAGTGTTGCACCCCCCTTTTCAATTTTTTTTGCCCCGGTTAGGGTTGCCAAGATGCTTTATACACCATATTTCTATTACTGAATCCCACTGCACCTTGGGCAAGACAACTTCACTTCACGTAGAGGCTGGGCCAGCAAACTGAGGGTGTGGGGCTTGTGACTAGGTCTCCATCGCTCTAGTGCCCATAACTTTTGATCCGTAAGGAGTTTCGCAGCGCACAGTATACCGTCGGAAAGCATTCCAAGGGCTCTACGCCGGGGGCATAAAGCCTGCTTGGCTACGCCTATTTTTTGAGCCCGAAATCAAACGTTTTCATCAGTTTTAGGCCACTTTTCTTCTTCTGTTCGGTTTTTCTGACCCAGATCGTACGTCGTGAGCTGTTAAATGGACGACAACCTAACTTGCGGGACATTAGAGGGTCCTACAATGCGTCGATATCACATCTTGCGAGGATGCAGCGTTGTTGAAGTGGATGGGTTGTTGTTAAGCCCATTGGTCCTTTTGAATGGGCCATCTCTCTGGGCTAGGATTGTGAACCGTCAACACATAAGGGATTTGTGCGCCCAACATGACGGGTGCGATCATACCAGTCCTAATGCACCGGATCCCATCAGAACTCCGAAGTTAAGCGTGCTTGGGTAAGAGTAGTACTTGGATGGGTGACCCCCTGGGAAGTCCTAGTGTTGCACCCCCCTTTTCAATTTTTTTTGCCCCGGTTAGGGTTGCCAAGATGATTTATCCACCACATTTCTATTACCAAATCCCACGGCTCCTTGGGCAAGACAACCTCGCTTCATGTAGAGGCTGGGCCCGCAAACCGGGGGCATGGGGCTTATGACTAGGTCTCCGTCGCTCCGGTACCCATAACTTTTGATCCGTAAGGCGTTACGCGGCGCACAACATATCGTTGGAAACCTCTCCGAGAGCTCTACAATTGGGGAAGCAAGCCTGCTCGGCTGCGGCCTTTTTTGGTGCCCAAAATCAAATGTTTTCATCACTTTCAGGCCACTTTTCTTCTTTTGCTCTATTTTTCCATCCCGGATCATACGTCGTGAGCTGTTAAAAGGATGACAACCTAACTCGTAGGATATTAGAGGGCCCTACAATGCATCGATATCACGTCTTGCGAGGATGCTACGTTGTTGAAGTGGATGGGTTGTCGTTAAACACATTGGGCCTTTTGAATGGGCCATCTCTCTAGGCTGAGACTGTGAACCGTCAACACATGTAGGATTTATGACCTCAACATGACGGGTGCGGTCATACCAGCAGTAATGCACCGAATCCCATCAGAACTTTGAAGTTAAGCGTGCTTGGGCAAGAGTAGTACTAGGATCGGTGACCTCTATGGAAGTCCTCATGTTGCACCCCCATTTTCAATTTTTTTTCCCCGGTTAGGCATGCCAAGATGCTTTATCCACCACATTTCTATTACCGAATCCCACGATACCTTGGGCAAGACAACTTCGCTTCACGTAGAGGCTGGGCCCGCAAACCGAGGGCGTGGGGCATGTGACCAGGTATCCGTCACTCTGGTGCCCTTAACTTTTGATCCTTAAGGAGTTACGCGGCACACAACATACTGTTGGAAAGCTCTCCAAGAACTCTATGACGGGGGCAGCAAGCCTGCTTGGCTGCACCCATTTTTAGAGCCTAAAATCGAACGTTTTCATCAGTTTCGGGCCACTTTTCTTCTTTTGCTCTGTTCTTTCGTCCCCGATCGTACGTCGTGAGCCGTTAAAAGGACGACAACAAAACTCGTGGGACATTAGAGGATCCTACGATGCGTCGATATCACGTCTTACGAGGATGATGCATTGTTGAAGAAGATGGGTTGTCGTTAAACCCATTGGGCCTTTTGAATGGGTCATCTCTCTGGGTTGTGATTGTGAACCGTCAACAAATAAGGGATTTTTGTCTTCAACATGACGGGTGCAATCATATCAGAACTAATGCACCGGATCCCATCAGAACTCCAAAGTTAAGCGCGCTTGGGCGAGAGTAGTACTAGGATGGGTGACCGCCTGGGAAGTCCACGAGTTGCACCCCCATTTTCAATTTTTTTTTGCCCCAGTTAGGTTTGCCAAGATGCTTTATCCACCACATTTCTATTACCGAATCCCACGGTACCTTGGGCAAGACAACTTCGCTTCACGTAGAGGCTGGGCCCGTAAACTGAGAGCATGGGGCTTGTGACCAGGTCTCCGTCGCTCTGGAGCCAATAACTTTTGATCCGTAAGGAATTGCGCGGCGCACAGCATACTGTTGGAAAGCTCTCCGAGAGCTCTACGAGGGGAGCAGTAAGCTTGCTTTGCTGCCCCTGTTCTCGTAACCCAAAATCGAACGTTTTCATCAGTTTTGGGCCACTTTTCTACTTTTGTTTGGTTTTTCCATCCCGGATCGTACGTCGTGAGCTATTAAAAGGTCGACAACCTAACTCGCGGGACATTAGAGGGTCCTACAACGCTTCGATATCACGTCTTTCGAGGATGCTACGTTATTGATGCGGATGGGTTGTCGTTAAGCCTTTTGGGCCTTTTGAAAGGGCCATCTCTCTGGGCTGGGACTGTGAACCGTCAACACATAAGGGATTTGTGCGCTCAACATGATGGGTACGATCATACCAGCACTAATGCACCGAATCGCATCAGAACTACAAAGTTAAGCGTGCTTGGGCGAGAGTAGTACTAGGATATGTGACCCCCTGGGAAGTCCTCGTGTTGCACCCCCCTTTTCAATTTTTTTTTCCCCGGTTAGGGTTGCCAAGATGCTTTATCCACCACATTTCTATTACCGAATCCGGCGGCACGTTGGGCAAGACAACTTCACTTCATTTAGAGGCTAGGCCCGCAAACTGAGGGAGTGGGGCTTGGGACTAGGTCTCCGTTGCTCCGGTGCCCATAACTTTTGATCTGTAAGGAGTTACGCGGCACACAGCATACCGTTGGAAAACTCTCCAAGAGCTCTACGACCGAGGCAGCAAGCCTGCTCAGCTCTGCCCGTTTTTGCAGCCCAAAATCGAACGGTTTCATCAGTTTCGGGCTACTTTTCTTCTTTTGCTCTTTTTTTTCATCCCGGATCGTACGTCGTGACCTATTAAAAGGATGACAACCTAACTTGCGAGACATTAGAGGGCCCTACAACACGTCGATATCACGTCTTACGAGGATGCTGTATTTTTGAAGTGGATGGGTTGTCGTTAAACCCAATGGGCTTTTTGAATGGGTCGTCTCTCTAGGCTGGGACTGTGAATCATCAACACATAAAGGATTTGTGCCCTCAACAAGACTGGTGCGATCATACGAGCACTAATGCACCGGATCCCATCAGAACTCCAAAGTTAAGCGTGCTTGGGCGAGAGTAGTACTAGGATTGAAGACCCTGTGGGAAGTCCTCGTGTTGTACCCCCCTTTTCAATTTTTTTTGCCCCGGTTAGGGTTGCCAAGATGCTTTATCCACCACATTTCTATTACCGAATCCGGCGGCACCTTGGGCAAGACAACTTCACTTCACGTAAAGGCTGGGCCCGCAAACCGAGGGCGTGGGGCTTGTGACCAGGCCTCCATCGCTCTGGTGCCCATAACTTTTGATCCGTAAGGAGTTTCACTGCGCACAGCATACCATTAGAAATCTCTCCGAGAGCTCTACGATGGGGACAGCAAGCATGCTTTGTTGCGCCTATTTTTGGAGCCCAAAATTGAACGTTTTCATTGATTTTAGGCCACTTTTATACATTTGTTCAGTTTTTCCGTCCCGGATCGTGCATCGTGAGCTATTAAAAGGACGACAACCTAACTCGCGGGACATTAGAGGGTCCTACAATGCGTCGATATCACGTCTTGCGAGAATGCTGCGTTGTTGACGCGGATGGGTTGTCGTTAAGCCCATTAGGCCTTTTGAATGGGCCATCTCTCTGGGCTGGGACTGTGAACCGTCAACACATAAGGGATTTGTGCGCTCAACATGATGGGCGCGATCATACCAGCACTAATGCACCGGATCCTATAAGAACTCCGAAGTTAAGCGTGCTTGGGCGAGAATAGTACTAGGATGGGTGACTCCTTGGGAAGTCCTCGTGTTGCACCCACCTTTCCAATTGTTTTTTCCCCGGTTAGGGTTGCCAAGATGCTTTATCCACCACATTTCTATTACCGAATCCGGTGGCACCTTGGGCAAGACAACTTCGCTTCACGTAGAGGCTGAGCACGCAAACCGAAGGCGTGGGGCAGGTGACCAGGTCTCTGTCACTCTGGTGCCCATAACTTTTGATCCGTAAGTAGTTTCGCGGCACACAGGATACCGTTGGAAAGCTCTCCAAGTGCTCTACGACTGGGGCAGCAAGCCTGCTCGGATGTGCCCTATTTGGAGCCCGAGATCGAATGGTTTCATCAATTTTAGGCCACTTTTCTTCTTTTGCTCTATTTTTTAATACCGGATTGTACGTCGTGACTTGTTAAAAGGACGACAACCTAACTCGCGAGAGATTAGAGGGCCCTACAACGCGCCGATATCACGTCTTGCGAGGATGCTGCTTTGTTGAAGTGGATGGGTTGTAGTTAAGCCCATTGGGCCTTTTGAATGGGCCATCTCTCTAGGCTGGGACTGTGCACCGGATCCCATTAGAACTCCGAAGTTAAGCGTGCTTGGGCGAGAGTAGTACTAGGATGGGTGACCCCCGGGGAAGTCCTCGTGTTGTACCCCCCTTTTCAATTTTTTTTTGCCCTAGTTAATGTTGCCAAGATGCTTTATCCACCACATTTCTATTATCGTATCGCACGATACGGCACCTTGGGCAAGAAAACTTCGCTTCACGTAAAGGCTGGGCCCACAAACCGAGGGAGCGGGGTAGGTGACCTAGTCTCCGTCGCTCTGGTGCCCATAACTTTTGATCCGTAAGGAGTTATTCATCGCACAACATACCGTTGGAAAGCTCTCCGGGAGCTCTAAAACGGGGACAGCAAGCCTGCTCGACTGCGCCTATTTTCAGGGCCCAAAATTGAAAGTTTTCATCAGTTTTGGGCCACTTTTCTACTTTTGTTTGGTTTTTTTGACCCGGATCGTACGTCGTGAGTTGTTAAAAGGACGACAACCTAAGTCACGGGACATTAGAGGGTCCTACAATGCATCGATATCACGTCTTGCGAGGAAGCAGCGTTGTTGAAATGGATGGGTTGTCGTTAAGCCCATTGGGCCTTTTGAATGGGCCATCTTTCTGGGTTGGGATAGTGAACCGTCAACACATAAGGGATTTGTGCGATCAACATGACGGGAGCGATCATACCAGCACTAATGCACCGGATCCCATCAGAACTCCGAAGTTAAGCGTGCTTGGGCGAGAGTAGTACTAAGTTTGGTGACCCCCTGGGAAGTCTTCGTGTTGTAGTCCTCTTTTCAATTTTTTTTGCCCCAATTAGTGTTGCCATGATGCTTTATCCACCACATTTCTATTACCGAATCCCACGGCACCTTGGGCAAGACAACTTCACTTCACGTAGTGGCTGGGCCCGCAAACCGGGGGCGTGGGGCTTGTGACCAGGTCTCCGTCGCTCCGGTTATCCCGCTCCAACCCGACCTATAGAGGTTAGACTAGGGTGTGATCTAAACATTCAAGTCATTTCACGTACTTAATCGTTCATGAAGGTTTAATACTTAACGTTTAGCCTAAACTCCACAAATTCTCCGTAAAATCGACAACATAACGGCTGTAATTGGGCTATTTAGTTTGACCTAATTCTCTAAAACGCCTCAAAATTTCCAATCTCAATTTCATTTCCAACTAAGATTACTATTTATCACCCCTCGAAACACCTACTAGTTATCTCGAAGTCTCGTTTGACTAATAACCTAGCATGATACTATGTCTTGTTTGTTTGTTAATCCTTGTTACAAAAGTACCTGTTGATCTTAGCTCAACAATGAGTACCTGCTTAAGATTGGATAGATTCATTTTACTTAATCCTTTACCAGATACTTCATAAGCCTATGATAGATACTAACTAGTAGCGTTAGCAAAAACGACCATAAGAGTGTCTAACTAGTTATGATCAGTACAAGCCAAAATTAGACCCCAAATTACAATGGGGGTCATTTACAATACAATAACAAGCAACATAAGAAATAGTCTTCAAGCAACATATCGTTCACAAAATGGCCATAGTCAAGTAAGGCACGTAGGGCAAGCAATCATTCCAAGGAGTCATCAATAGCCACGTTATCCTCAGGTACCCATTCCTGGTCTTCTTCACCTGAGTTGATAAAAGAGGGTAAGTCCTTATGAACTCAGCGAGGGGCAACGAGAAATACGTTTTGAAACTCTTTTTCTGGTTAACTTATGAAAAACCTCTTTTTGAAAACATGTCAGGTATTACAAATAATAAGGTACGCAAGTATAAGAATCAAATTGAGCAACATATACAATTACCAATCATTTCAAGGATACAGTGAGCATTTGCTCTCAATATCGATTTCGATACGATTGTTGCGGCCGACTTCAATAATCCACTTATCATTCCCATTTGAGTGTACTCCGGATGTACCCCAAAAACCTACAGCCCAAATCTCTGAGGAAGTCTAGCCCCCAAGCGAGAGAGGGAATTGGACAATGGTAGTCACAGTTGCACCGGCAAGCCCGATGCCGCCCGGTGTGTATGAAACGCTACCACGCCAGAATGAAAGGTTGCAACCTTGTATGCAATGCACATTTATGACATTTAATATATCACATTAGGAGGACAACAAAGTAGGTTGCCTCCGGACAGTTATAAGATCACACATTGACAAGTAACACGCAAGGCATGCTATGACATGCAATTTCACTTGTAAAACGCATGGAGTTATATGAATCTTAAACGGAAAGCCATGTAACACATGTGAATCAAGTCATATAACTCATTTAGGGGTTCACGCAATCAAATAATAAGATTATACAACATGCAACGACATCTACGTTGGACCGGGTGCAAGAAAGGCCTACTTGTCAACATGTAATCATCGGAATCACATTTAGGGCTATAAGGGCAACTACGGGCAGCCTACTAATCATATAATTAAACACGATATCCATAGGATCAACACTTAGCGAGTTTTCCTAGTCACTAGGGTTTCAATTCATGCTTACCAGTGCGATTAAGACCCAAGTTGTCCTGTAGTTAAACTCAAGCCATGCATCGATTAATTAAAACACCCTGAAGCATTCAAAATAGTCCACACAACATCCCAGTGCCACAATCACAAGCATTTAATACAACAAGAGAAGTTACAATAATTTTCAAAGCATATCACTAAATGAAAACCTCACTGCAATGGTCTGTATTCTCACAATCATTGAGACAAGAAAAAAATCTCCAATTCCAGTGAACAAAATTTCAAATTAAAGCTTAAGGATTGAACTAAATCCAGAAACAAACCTCACATCATTTGGAGTTCAGATTCAAGAGTTATAGCCAAAACTGTGAGACGACGCAAAACTGTCCACATTTGTACATATTTCAATACTTGTCATTTTTTAGGACCTTAGGGTCAGATTTACCCTTAGTCCATTTCTGACAAAAATGTCCCGAACTGAAAAATCTAGCAGCATACCAATTTTCATGAATTTTAGATATCAGTTACAAAGTCAAAACTGGTTTGTTCTACAAGGACAGTGAACTGCCAAAAACCTGCTTTATTTTCCCAGATTTTCCAGATTTGGACACCTTTCGATGTTTTGCCATTTTGGGGACCTTAGAGTCAAATTGGCTTTGGCCTATTTATGTGAAAAATGCTCAAAACTGGCAAAACTAGTCTCCTACCAATTTTCACGTATTTTCAACATCATTTACCTTGTCAAAATCACTTCGATCCAACGAGTCAGAAGACTGTCCTTTACGCAATTTCATCTATCTTCTCATTCTAGCCAAATATCTTGCCGTGAATGTTTACAAAAGCTCATGTACATACATATATCACAAGTACAGAGGTAAAAATAGACATTTAAAGGCATGCATGTTGTTTTTGAAAGCTTTTCAAAAGAGTTTTAGCCCTCACCTTAGCAAGACAATAAGGAAGATGCACAAAGCTCTTGATGGTGCACAAGATCGACTTTTCTCCTTGCTTGGCCGAGAGATAACTTGAGATTCTCTAATTCCTAGCTTAGTAACCATGTTCTTAGTATGTGCAAGTGGCTAGAACAGAAAGAAAATGAAATAGGAGCTATCAAACATACCTAAGCCGAAATGAAGGTTCTATGAGCTTGCATGTGTGTCTTTTTGCATTCTAGCTTGCTTGGTCGAGCTTCCTAGTATCTTGTATGCCTTGATGAACCTTAGGATGATGAGCTTAAGCTATGGAGACTAGAATTGCAGCCAAGGCCGAGAGAGAGAGAGAGAATGAATGAGAGAAAGAGAGAATGTGAGAAAGAAATGAAAGCTTGGTAGAGTTTTGATGCATGTGTCGGCTATGGGCTTGCAAATTTCAGAATTTGTGTTTTCAAGAGCATAATTTGAATCATCTTAGCATGGGTGATTGAGTAGGCCGGGATTGTGGTGCCTTGGGTAGAGTTTTTGAGTCATTTTTTTATGCTTTGTGTCATGAGCTTGTCATAGAATGTCTAGGTATAATCTTTGAAATATGCAATGCTTGTTCAAATGCTCCATGTGGTCGGCCAAGGCTTGTAAAATTCTGAATTTTTGTCATGTTTTGAGCATTATTTAATTGTGTGCTTGGAATATGCAAACGAATAAAGAATAAAGAATAAGAATGTCTAGCTTTTTGTGAGATTTCGTCTTCTAGTGAGTTGAATTAGCATTTTAATATTGGTTAGTGGAGTTTGTAGGATTAATTAATGATCTAGTGCTTCGCGTAAGATGTTTTCTCGATTAGCATGTGGGCATACTCACCTAGGTCTAGGGCACACACTACGAGGTAAGGCATGAACTACGAGACGAATGCACGTTTCCCAAGTAAATGCACGCAACCCTAATTTATGCACGTAATTCAATACAAGGCACACAAAACGAAACACGACTCTTAAACCTAGGTCAAGGCACGTAAATCTAGGTTAGGGCACACGAAACAAGGTATCGCACGCAAATTGAGGTCGGGCCTCACATCCTCCCCTCCTTAAAAGAATTTCGTCCCGAAATTCGATATTAGCTTTGAAATAAAGCTGGATACTGTTGCTCCATCTGGTCTCGCCTTTCCCACGTTGCTTCTTCAACTCCATGATGATCCCACAACACTTTCACCATCGGTATAGATTTGTTGCGCAACTCCCGATCTTGCTGGTCTAGGATCCGAATGGGCTTCTCTTCATAAGACAAGTTCTCCCGAAGCTGCAACAGCTCTGGCTCCAAGATATGCGATGGATCAGGATGATACTTCCGTAGCATTGAAACATGAAAGACGTCGTGAATGTTGGAGAGCTTATGGGGTAGTTCTATGTGATACGCCAATTTGCCAACCTTCTCAATTATCTCAAATGGTCCTACATACCTCGGGCTTAACTTTCCACCCTTGCCGTGTTTAATCAGTCCCCTCCGAGGTGATATCTTCAAGAACACCTTGTCGCCAACCTCAAACTCTAGACTCCGTCTCCATCGATCTGCGTAACTTTTCTGCCTTCTTTGGGCGGTAAGCATCCGTTTCTGGATGAGGTGGACATTATCAACAGTCTTCATAAGTTCTGGTAGTAGGGTCAGGTCAAAAGTCTTTATCTCGCCTACTTCATCCCAGTAAATTAGGGATCGACACTTATGTCCATACAATGCCTCAAATGGGGCCATCCCGATAGTTGCCTGATAACTATTATTATATGCGAAATCCGCTAGAGACAGATATTTCTCCCAACCTTTTCCGAAGTCTAAAACACACGCCCTCAGCATATCCTCCAGAATCTGAATAGTTCTCTCAGATTGTCCATCAGTCTGAGGGTGATAAGCCGTGCTGAAACTCAACTTCGTTCCCAAAGCTTCTTGCAATCTCTTCCAAAATTGGGAAGTAAAACGAGGATCCCTATCTGATACATTACTCACAGGCATCCCGTGCAATCTTACAATATCCGCCACATACATATCTCTCAATTTCTCAGGACTATCTTCCTTGTTCATCGGTAAGAAGTGCGCTGACTTGGTCAATCTATCCACTATGACCCAAACGGCGTCATGACCCTTTTGTGACCTAGGCAGGTCTATGACAAAGTCCATAGTTATATGTTCCTATTTCCATTGAGGAATTTCCAACGGTTGAAGTAAACCTGCTGGTCGTTGATGTTCTGCCTTGACTCTCTAGCAAGTCAAACACCGTGCCACAAACTCCACAATCTCTCTCTTCATGTTATTCCACCAATAGTGTTGCTTCAAATCCCGGTATATCTTTGTTCCGCTGGGGTGAATAGTGTATCTTAAATTATGGGCTTCTTCAAGAATCTTCTTTTTCAGCTCTGGCTCATTAGGAACACAAATCTGATTCCTAAACCTCCAAATACCATCATCATGAAACTTGTAATCTGTGTTGCTTTCTTTAATCTTCTGAAACTGTTGGTCCTTCTGTTGAGCCTCTCGTAATTCAGACAACAAGGTCGATTGAACTTGTGTAGTGGCAAAAAGTAACCCTTTTTGAGTCAATTGTGGTTTCCACAAGAATGCTTCCTCTAACAACTCCTACACCTTAACTTCTGGTTTTGCCATGCTCGCTTTCCGACTTAAGGCATCTGCAACTACATTTGTTTTACCAGGCACATAACTGGTTGTGCAGTTATAATCATCCAAAAGCTCCATCCACCGTTTTTGCCTCATGTTCAACTCTTTTTGTGAGAACAAGTATTTCAAGCTCTTGTGATCAGTAAACACCTCGAACTTGTTACCCCACAGATAGTGCCTCCATTTCTTGAGTGCAAACACAATAGCCGCTAACTCCAAATCATTCGTCGAGTAATTCAATTCATACGGCTTCGGTTTCCTAGAAGCATACGCAATCACTCTACTATTTTGCATCAACACACAACCCAGTCCTTCCTTTAAAGCATCGCTATAGATTACAAAGCCTTGACTCCCTTCAGGCAATGCAAGAACAGGTGCGGTAGTCAATCTTTTCTTCAATTCTTGGAAGCTGTTCTCACACTTGTGATCCCACATGAACTTTGTTTTCTTTTGAGTGAGCTTTGTAATCGGTCCTGTGATCTTTGAGAAATCTTTCACGAACCTCCGATAATTGCCGGCTAAACCAAGAAAACTCCGAACCTCCGTAACGTTTTCCGGCTTCTTCCAAGACATCACCACTTCTATCTTTGTTGAATCCACTGTTATTCCCTCTTGGGATATGATATGCCCCAAAAATGCAATCTGCTGCAACCAAAATTCGCATTTGCTAAACTTCGCGTACAATTGATGCTCTCGAAGTTTCTGCAGTACCAATCGCAGATGTTGTTCATGCTCAGCCTCGGATTTCGAGTATACCAAAATATCATCAATAAAGATCACCACAAATTGGTCCAAGTAGGGTTGAAACACCCTGTGCATCAAGTCCATAAAAGCTGCAGGGGCATTAGTTAGCCCAAATGGTATCACCACATATTCATAATGCCCATATCTCGTCCTAAAAGCCGTTTTAGTCACATCCTCCTTTTTGATCCGCAACTGATAGTACACTTGCCTCAAGTCGAGCTTCGAATACACTTTGGCTCCCTGAAGTTGATCAAACAACTCGTCGATCAGTGGAAATGGGTATTTATTCTTGACGGTCACTTGGTTCAATCCTCGGTAATCGATGCATAGCCTCAACGTTCCGTCTTTTTTCTTTACAAACAGGGCTGGTGCACCCCACGGAGAAGAACTTGGTTGAACAAACCCCTTCTTCAATAATCCTTGCAATTGGTCCTTCAGTTCTTGTAGCTCGGCTGGTGCCATACGATAGGGAGCTTTAGATATTGGTTGGGTGCCAGATAGTAATTCTATAATGAACTCGATCTCCCGATTTGGGGGTAAACTGGGCAATTATTCTGGAAACACATCTGCATAATTTTTAATCACTGGCATCTCCTCCAACTTAGCTTTGTCCGATGGCTTGTTGATGAGGTAAGCTATGTATCCACTACACCCTTTTCTCAAGGACTTCACTACTTTCGTAGATGAAATGATAGAACTCCCGTTGAAGTCTCTTCGACCCATTACCTCCAATATTGGTTGACCAGGTATCTGGAATGTTACAATCTTCGACCGGCAATCTAGTTGGGCATGATGCTTTGCCAACCAGTCCATCCTTAAAATGACTTCATAGTCTCGAAAGGGTAATACAATAAGATTGGCTGAGAATTCCCTATCTTTAATTTGGATTTTACATGCTTTACAAGCTGAGCGAGTAACAAGTTTAGAACCCATCAGAGTACCAACTTCTACTTCGTAAGACAAACATACAACTCTCAGTTTCACATGTGAGGCCCGACCCTGAATAACGTGTGTTTCCTTGATTTGCGTGCCATAGACCAAGAATGATATGACTGACCTTGGATTACGTGCCCTGTCTTGGTTTTCTCGCATGCGTCGTCATACGTGCCTTGACTTAGAATTATGTGCCCTAATCCTTAACTTATGTGCCCCGACCTCGATTAGCGTGCGATACCTCATTTTGTGTGTCCTAACCTAGATTTGCGTGTCTTGACTTAGGTTTAAGAATTGTGTTTGTTTTGTGTGCCTTGCATTGAATTACGTGCATTCATTCAGGGTTGCGTGCATTTACTTGAAAAATGTGCGTTCGTCTCGTAGTTTGTGTCCTACCTCGTAGTGCGTGCCCTGGAACTAGGAAAACGTGCCCTCACGCTAATCAAGAAAGCATCTTACACAAAGCACTAGACTATTAAACAATCCTACAAAATCCACTATCAATATTATAATCCTAATTCAACTCACTAGAAGACAAAAATTCACTAAACACTAGACATTCCTTATTCTTTATTCTTTATTCTTTTTGCACTTCCAACACTCAATTAAATAACATCCAAAACATGACAAAAATTCAGAATTTTAATAGCCTTGGCCGACCACCACATCAAATTTTATACATGCTTGCTCAATTCAATTCATTCTAGACAAGTTATGACAAAAACACTTATCAATGCATAAAAAAATGCTCAAAACCACCTCAAAATTCTACCTTGTTCGACCAAACAACCATTGCCCATGCTAGCATTTTAAAATCACATCTTGAAGACACAAAATCAGGAATTTTGGGCTGCCCAAGGCCGACCATATGCATGAAGAAATGTAAAAGCTTGTCATTCCTTGTCATTTCTTCATTTTTCCTTTCATCTTCTCTCTCCCTCTCATTTTTCTCTCTCTCTCTCTCGGCCTTGGCTGAGTTCTCACCATCCTTTGCTCATCTTCTTCACACCATAGCTGATCAAGCCAATCAACAATCAAAGAAACTCAGGCAAACAAGCTAGGATGCAAAAATAGCACATGCATGACCTTTGAAGTCTTCATTTTGGCCCTAGGTAAGTTCTTGGCTTCCATTTCTTTTCTTCTTGTTCTAACCTCATGCATGTACTAAGATCTTGGTCACTAAGCTAGGAAAAATAGAGAAAATCTAGTTGGAACCTCGGCTAGGCAAAGGAGAAGAAGAAAAGTTTGCTTCAACAAGTTTTGTGCATCCTCTTGGTTGATTGCTAAGGTGAGGGCTAAAACCTTTTGAAAATCCTTCAAAAATCCACATGCATGCTCATAAAGTATGTCTTTGCTTCTGTACTTGAGTTATATGTTCGTTCATAAGCTTTTGCAACCATGCATGGCAAGATCTTGGCTTGAAAGTGATGATAGGTGAAGTCGGATTGTTGACAGCTCTCTGACCAGTTTGTTTCGAGGTAAGTTTTGTTAGGAAAACGATGTTGAAAATGCATGAAAATTGGTAGGTGACTATTTTTTCCAGTTTTGAACATTTTTCACAGAAATAGGCCAAAGCTAATTTCGACTCTAAGGTCCTCAAAATGGCAAATCTTTAAAATATGTCCAAATCTGGAAATCTGGAAAAATGAAGCAGGTTTTGACAGATGCACTGACCTTGTAGAACGAACCATATTTGACTTAGTAAATGATATCCATGAAATTTGGTGTTCTACAAGATTTTTCAGTTCTGGACATTTTTGTCAGAAATGGACTAAGTCTAAATCTGACACTAAGGACCTCAAAAACGTCCATTATCGAAATGTGTGCAAATCTAGACAGTTTTGTGCTATCCCCCTGTTTCGGCTATAACTAATGATCCCGAACTCCAAATGATGCAAGGTTTGTTTCTGATTTTAGTTCACTTCGTAAGCTTTAATTTGACATCTTATTCACTGGCATTGGAGATTTTTTGCTTATCTTAATAATTTCGAGAAAACAGCCTATTGCAGTAAGGGTTTCACTTAGTGTTATTCTTAGAAAAATTGTTGTGACTCCTCTTGTTGAATTAAATGCTTGGGATTGCAGCTTCGGGATGTTGTGTGGACTGTTTTGAATGTTTGAGGATGTTGAATTAAATGATGCATGGCTTGAGATTGACTTTGAGTTGGTTTGAGGCTCAAATTGCACGAATATGTACGAAATGGAAACCCTAATGACTCGGTGGTTTTGCTAAGTGTTGATCATTTGGATATTGTGTGGAATTATATGTTTAGTAGGCTGCCCGTAAATGCCTTTATAGTCCTAAATGTGATTTTGATCATTGCATGTTGACAAATAGGCTTTTCTTGCGCCCGAACCCACATAGATGTTATTGCTTGTTGAATAATCTTATTACTTGATCACGTGGACTTCGTAATGAGTTATATTGCTTGATTTACGTGTGTTACATGGCTGCCCGTTTAATGTTCATATAACTCTATATGCCTTTCAAGTGAAATTACCTGTTTTATCGTGCCCTGCCTGTTTACTTGGTCAATGTGCAATCTTATGACTGTCCGGAGGCAACCTACTTTGTTGTCCTCCTAATGTGATATATTACATGTCATAAATGTGTACTGCATACAAGGTTGCAACCTTTCCTTTCGGCGTGGTAGCGATCACGCACACCGGACGGCATCGGGCTTGCCCATGCACCCCGGACTACCACTCTCCCATTCCCCCTCTCGCTTGGGGGCTAGACTTCCTCAGAGAGTTGGGTCATAGGATTTCGGGGTACATCCGGAGTACACCCACCTGGCGTGTTTGGGGAATGATTTGAAGTCGGCCGCAACAACTGATTCTGGAACTGATCTGAGAGCAAAAGCTCACTGTATCCTTTTTACTGTATGTATAAGTACTCTCGCTTGGTTCCTAGAGAACCTCGGGGAGGAAAGACTGGTATTTCTATTCCTGTACTTATATTATTGTTATATTCATGCTTGCAAAAGGATTTCATAAGTTGAATCGAAAAATGAGTTTCAAAACCTATTTCTCGTTTCCCCTCGCTAAGTTCATAAGGACTCACCCTCTTTTATCATCTCAGGTGAAGAAGATCCAAAACAGGTACCCGAGGACGGTATGCCTAACGATGAATCCTTGGAGTGATTGTCTGTCATGTGTGCTTTGCGTGATGTGGCTACTTGTGAACTCTATGCTACCTAAAGACTATTTCTTTTATGTTGCTTGCTATTTGTAATGTAAAAGACCCCCGTTGTAATTTGGGGTCTAATTTTGGTTTGTACTGATATTGCTAGACAAACACTAGACACTACCATGATCGTTTTGCTATTATTACCGCTAGTATCTATCGTAGGTTATGACGTATTAGTTAAGGACTAAGTAAATGAACCTATCCAATCTTAAACAGGTACTTTTGTAACAAGGATAAACAAACAAACGAGACATAGTATCATGCTAGGTTATAAATCAAACGAGACATCGAGATAACCAATAGGCATTTCAATTGATGTTAAATAGTAATCCTAGTTGGAAATGAAACTTGAGATTAGAAAATTTTGAGGCGTTTAGAGAATTAGGCCAAACCAAATAGTCCAATTACAGCCGTTATGCTGCCGGTTTTCCGGAAAACTTTGGAGTTTAGACTAAAATGATAAGTGTTAAATCTTTATAAATGGTTAAGTACGTGACATGTCCTAAACGTTTAGATCACACCCTAGTCTAACCTTATAGGCCGGGTTGGGGCGTGACATCACACGTTGTACACATAAGGGAGTAATAAATGAATGAGTAGCACCTGGAACAATTAGTACCCTAACAGGTCGATTCATTATCAAGAATGTACCTTCAACAACAGCGGTCTCTTGGGGCTCACCGCTCCTATTAGTAGTGTGGGTACGAGGGCTAACCATCTATAGGCACAGATTACGATGCACAATTTATTGGAATACGACAAACAAGAATTTAATGCATAAGATATGTAACATATAATTTTATATAGATACACAATTCTAGAAACAATTAAGATATGTTAATCACATAAGCACATAGAGACATAGAAGGCACACTTGATATTGTCACACAATAACACATATAAACAAGTCATCTCAATTACCTTAGGGCTTCTACCCATGGTCTGAGAGTTAAACCCGACTTAAGCAATCTAAGCTCTGATACCATTTCTCTAAGGTGTCACGCCCCAACCCGACCTATAGAGGTTACACTAGGGTGTAATCTAAACATTCAAGTCATTTCACGTACTTAATCGTTCATGAAGGTTTAATACTTAACGTTTAGTCTAAACTCCACAAATTCTCCGTAAGACCGGCAACATAACGGCTGTAATTGGGCTGTTTAGTTTGACCTAATTCTCTAAAACGCCTCAAAATTTCCAATCTCAATTTCATTTCCAACTAAGATTACTATTTATCACCCCTCGAAACGCCTACTAGTTATCTCGAAGTCTCGTTTGACTAATAACCTAGCATGATACTATGTCTCGTTTGTTTGTTAATCCTTGTTACAAAAGTACCTGTTGATCTTAGCTTAACAATAAGTACCTGCTTAAGATTGGATAGATTCATTTTACTTAATCCTTTACCTGATACTTCATAAGCCTGTGATAGATACTAACCAGTAACGATAGCAAAAATGACCATAAGAGTGTCTAACTAGTTATGATCAGTACAAGCCAAAATTAGACCCCAAATTACAACGGGGGTAATTTACAATACAATAACAAGCAACATAAGAAATAGTCTTCAAGCAATATATCGTTCACAAAATGGCCATAGTCAAGTAAGGCACGTAGGGCAAGCAATCATTCCAAGGAGTCATCAATAGGCACGTTATCCTCGGGTACCTGTTCCTGGTCTTCTTCACCTAAGATGATAAAAGAGGGTGAGTCCTTATGAACTCAGCGATGGGGAAGGAGAGAAATACGTTTTGAAACTTTCTTTCCGGTTAACTTATGAAAATCCTCTTTTTGAAAACATGTCATGTATTACAAATAATAAGGTACGCAAGTATAAGAATCAAATTGAGCAACATATACAATTACCAATCATTTCAAGGATACGGTGAGCATTTGCTCTCAATATCGATTTCGATATGATTGTTGTGGCCGACTTCAATAATCCACTTATCGCTCCCATTTGGGTGTACTCCGGATGTATCCCGAAAACCTACGACCCGACTCTCCGAGGAAGTCTAGCCCCCAAGCGAGAGAGGGAATTGGACAATGGTAGTCACGGTTGCACCGACAAGCCCAATGCCGCCCGGTGTGCGTGAAACGCTATCACGCCAGAATGAAAGGTTGCAACCTTGTATGCAATGCACATTTATGACATTTAATATATCACATTAGGAGGACAACAAAGTAGGTTGCCTCCGGGCAGTTATAAGATCGCACGTTGACAAGTAACACGCAAGGCATGCTATGACAGGCAATTTCACTTGTAAAACGCATGGAGTTATATGAATATTAAACGGACAGCCATGTAACACATGTGAATCAAGTCATATAACTCATTTAGGGGTTCACGCAATCAAATAATAAGATTATACAACATGCAACGACATCTACGTGGGACCGGGTGCAAGAAAGGCCTACTTGTCAACATGTAATCATCGGAATCACATTTAGGGCTATAAGGGCAACTACGGGCAGCCTACTAATCATATAATTAAACACGATATCCATAGGATCAACACTTAGCGAGTTTTCCTAGTCACTAGGGTTTCAATTCATGCTTACCCGTGCGATTAAGCCCCAAGTTGTCCCGTAATTAAACTCAAGCCATGCATCGATTAATTAAAACACCCTCAAGCATTGAAAACAGTCCACACAACATCCAAGTGCCACAATACCAAGCATTTAATACAACAAGAGAAGTTACAATAATTTTCAAAGCATATGACTAGATGAAAACCTCACTGCAATGGTCTGTTTTCTCACAATCATTGAGACAAGAAAAAAATCTCCAATTCTAGTGAACAAAATGTCAAATTAAAGCTTAAGGAGTGAACTAAATCCAGAAACAAACCTTGCATCATTTGGAGTTCGGATTCAAGAGTTATAGCCAAAACCGTGAGACGACGCAAAACTGTCCAGATTTGTACACATTTCAATACTTATCATTTTTGAGGACCTTAGGGCCAGATTTAGTCTTAGTCCATTTCTGAAAAAAAAATGTCCAGAACTGAAAAATATAGCATCATACCAAATTTCATGCATTTTGGATATCAGTTACTAAGTCAAAACTGGTTTGTTCTACAAGGACAGTGAACTGCCAAAAACCTGCTTTATTTTTCCAGATTTTCTAGATTTGGACACCTTTCGATGTTTTTCCATTTTTGGGACCTTAGAGTCAAAATTGGCTTTGGCCTATTTCTACAAGAAATGCTCAGACCTGGCAAAACTAGTAACCTACCAATTTTCACTCATTTTTAACATCATTTACCTGGTCAAAATCAGTTCGCTCCAATGAGTCAGAAGATTGTCCTATACGCGATTTCATCTATCTTCTCATTCTAGCCAAATATCTTGCCATGCATGTTTACAAAAGCTCATGTAGACACATATATCACAAGTAGAGAGGTAAAAATAGACATTTAAAGGCATGAATGTGGTTTTTGAAAGCTTTTCAAAAGAGTTTTAGCCCTCACCTTAGCAAGACAACAACGAAGATGCACAAAGCTCTTGATGGTGCACAAGATCAACTTTTATCCTTGCTTGGCCGAGAGATAACTTGAGATTCTCTAATTCCTAGCTTAGTAACCATGTTCTTAGTATGTGCAAGTGGCTAGAACAGAAAGAAAATGAAATAGGAGCTATCAAACATACCTAAGCCGAAATGAAGGTTCTATGAGCTTACATGTGTGTCTTTTTGCATTCTAGCTTGCTTGGTCGAGCTTCCTAGTATCTTGTATGTCTTGATGAACCTTAGGATGATGAGCTTAAGCTATGGAGACTAGAATTGCAGCCAAGGCCAAGAGAGAGAGAGAATGAATGAGAGAAAGAGAGAATGTGAGAAAGAAATGAAAGCTTTGAAGAGTTTTGATGCATGTATCGGCTATGGGCTTGCAAATTTCAGAATTTGTGTCTTCAAGAGCATAATTTGAATCATCTTAGCATGGGTGATTGAGTGGGCCGAGATTGTGGTGCCTTGGGTAGAGTTTTGAGTCATTTGTTTATGCTTTGTGTCATGAGCTTGTCATAGAATGTCTAGGTATAATCTTTGAAATATGCAATGCTTGTTCAAATGCTCCATGTGGCCGGCCAAGGCTTGCAAAATTCTGAATTTTGTCATGTTTTGAGCATTATTTAATTGTGTGCTTGGAATATGCAAAAGAATAAAGAATAAAGAATAAGAATGTCTAGCTTTTTGTTAGATTTCGTCTTCTAGTGAGTTGAATTAGCATTTTAATATTAGTTAGTGGAGTTTGTAGGATTAATTAATGATCTAGTGCTTCGTGTAAAATACTTTCTCGATTAGCGTGTGGGCATGCTCACCTAGGTCTAGGGCACGTACTACGAGGTAAAGCACGAACTACGAGATGAATGTACGTTTCCCAAGTAAATGCACGCAACCCTAATGTATGAACGTAATTCAATGCAAGGCACACAAAACGAAACACGACTCTTAAACCTAGGTCAAGGCACGCAAATCGAGGTCGGGCCTCACAACCTCCCATCCTCAAAAGAATTTCATCTCGAAATTTGATATTACCTTTGAAATAAAGCTGGATACTGTTGCTCTATCTGATCTTGCCTTTCCCACGTTGCTTATTCAACTCCATGATGATCCCACAACACTTTCACCATCGGTATAGATTTGTTGTGCAACTCCCGATCTTGCTGGTCTAGGATCCGAATGGGCTTCTCTTCATAAGACAAGTTCTCCCGAAGCTGCAATAGCTCTGGCTCCAAGATATGCGATGGATCAGGATGATACTTTCGTAGCATTGAAACATGAAAGATGTCGTGAATATTGGAGAGCTTCTGGGGTAGTTCCAGGCAAGACGCCAATTTGCCAACCTTCTCAATTATCTCAAATGGTCCTACAAACCTCGGGCTTAACTTTCCACCCTTGCCGTGTTTAATCAGTCCCCTCCGAGGTGATATCTTCAAGAACACCTTGTCGCCGACCTCAAACTCTAGACTCTGTCTCCGTCGGTCTGCATAACTTTTTTGCCTGCTTTGGGCAGTAAGCATCTGTTTCCGGATGAGGTGGACATTATCAACAGTTTTCATAAGTTCTGGTAGTAGGGTCGAGTCAAAAGTCTTCGTCTCGCCTACTTCATCCTAGTAAATTGGGGATCGACACTTATGTCCATACAATGCCTCAAATAGGGCCATCCCGATAGTGGCCTGATAACTGTTATTATAAGCGAACTCCGCTAGAGACAGATATTTCTCCCAATCTTTTCCGAAGTCTAAAACACACGCCCTCAGCATATCCTCCAGAATCTGAATAGTTCTCTCAGATTCTCCATCAGTCTGAGGGTAATAAGTCGTGTTGAAACTCAACTTCGTTCCCAAAGCTTCTTGCAATCTCTTCCAAAATTGGGAAGTAAAATGAGGATCCCTATCTGGTACAATACTCACAGGCATCCCGTGCAATCTTACAATATCCGCCACATATATATCTCTCAATTTCTCAGGACTATCTTCCTTGTTCATCGGTAAGAAGTGCGCTGACTTGGTCAATCTATCCACTATGACCCAAACGGCGTCATGACCCTTTTGTGACCTGGGCAAGTCCATGTCAAAGTCCATAGTTATATGTTCCCATTTCCATTGAGGAATTTCCAACGGTTGAAGTAAACCTGCTAGTCGTTGATGTTCTGCCTTGACTCTCTGGCAAGTCAAACACCGAGCCACAAACTCCGCAATCTCCCTGTTCATGTTGTTCTACCAATAGTGTTGCTTCAAATCCCAGTACATCTTTGTTCCGTCGAGGTGAATAGTGTATCTTGAATTATGGGCTTCTTCAAGAGTCTTCTTTTCCAGCTCTGGCTCATTAGGAACACAAATCCGATTCCTAAGCCTCCAAATACCATCATCATGAAACTTGAAATCTGTGTTGCTTTCTTTAATCTTCTGAAACTGTTGGTCCTTCTCTTGAGCCTCTCGTAATTCAGACAACAAGGTCGATTGAACTTGTGTAGTGACAAATAGTAACCCATTTTGAGTCAATTGTGGTTTCCACAAAAATGCTTCCTTTAACAACTCCTGTACCTTAACTTCCAGTTTTGCCATGCTCGCTTTTCGACTTAAGGCATCTGCAACTCCATTTGCTTTACCGGGCACATAATTGATTGTACAGTTATAATCATCCAAAAGCTCCATCCACTGTCTTTGCCTCATGTTCAACTCTTTTTTGTGAGAACAAGTATTTCAAACTCTTGTGATCAGTAAACACCTCGAACTTGTTACCCCACAGATAGTGCCTCCATTTCTTGAGTGCAAACACAATAGCCGCTAACTCCAAATCATTCGTCGGGTAATTCAATTCATACGGCTTCGGTTTCCTAGAAGCATACGCAATCAATCTACTATTTTGCATCAACACACAACCCAGTCCTTCCTTCGAAGCATCGCTAGAGATTACAAAGCCTTGACTCCCTTCAGGCAATGCAAGAACAGGTGCGGTTGTCACGCCCCGACCCGACCCCGCAAAAGGCCAAGCCCGGACCCGACACACGGACGGAGTCTCCTCTGTACCGCGGACGATCCGAAAACCCTAAAATCAATATAAAACTTGCAAAAGCCATATAATAATCAAAACAAGCCAACTTTCTTCAAAACATACATTTCTTATTATCCAACTTTCCCAGCCAAAACTGATATGCATACTACACAAGTATTTATGCCACTAATCAATTCCAATAGCATGCATTTTCTTACTAGTCACAAGAGTAAACTTTTACAACTTTACATTCTTTCAACTTATACAACATAAGACCGTAGAGGCCTCAACTAGAAAATACATACAAGGCTACAAGCCTCAAAATTAAACGACATCCAAGCAATATACATATCATGCAAGGCTCGCACAAAATCTGGTAACCAACCACCAGCAAAGCAGAGAAGAGCAATCACGGGAACACCTCCACCTGTTCCTCCTCCTCAATTACCTCAAGAGGGTCTGCTTCAACTACTCCTGTAAAAATATAGTATAGAGAGGAATGAGCAAAAACTATTGCTCAGCGAGGGCAATTGGTCTCAAGGACGGAGATGAGAGGAGTATGCAATGCAATTAGCCAAGCAATGCATACAATTAACATTTAAAGATACAAACAAGTCAATATCATAACAAGGCAAGCATTAAAGACTATAACATTCACTCAAAGGATACGGTACTCTTTTCACGAGCAACTTTCATTCAAGAATTCGATGACGACGCGCCGGCCCAAACCACCTTATAACACCAGTTTGGAATACCCCGGAAGTATCCATCAACCTACGACCCAAATCTCCCTGGGAGGCAACCCAAGCGAGAAAGGGAATAGCAGCGGAGCTAGAGCAACCAACACTGGCAACCCAAGGCTACCCAGAGAGGCCCATCATTCACGCGCGAGACACTATGCAATGCAAGTCTCGATACAAGTCGATAAACAAGCGATAAAGCCACACAAGGGAGAATAACAAAGTAGGTTACTCTCGCACGCAATAGCAGCAATTGATAAGCAATTCAACCCAAATCAAGTCAAACAAGTATTTCAAGTAACCCTAAGCATTCTATAGGCAAAAAATCAAGAAAACAAGCAAAAACACAAACCAGCCCCAACTATCAAAACCCTACCATTTCCAAACGAGTCACGAGTTCTGGAAACTGACTTCGCCAACCCTCCTAAGTCACCATAAGGCACGTCTAAAGACCCCGAAACCTTACTTTACCCTAGAACTCGTGCAAAGCCCCGATTTTCCCCTTTCTCATTTGAACTACAACTATAACAACCAAACACCCAAGCAACGCCATAATCGCACCAAAAGTGCTTCCATGGCTTCCCAAAGCAATGCCAACACGCAAAACGAGAAAACGCTAAAGTCGACCTAAACAACCCCGACTTTCCCAAAGGCATAATTCTCGTTTTTTCCACTATGCAACCCAAACAAACCACACATTTTAGCATTTTAGCGTACCTAGCACATTTCTACATCAACAGAAAACATAATAGCGCAACTTCAACGTTTCAAGGTTTTACTATTCATAAAACACTATTCAATTAACAATTTAATTTGCAATCACAACATTTAACCGCAGAAAATGTTACAAAGCTATAAATACATGTTCTACAAATGCCAAGGAACATTCTAGAAGCATCAAATCGCTTTAAATAATGATCTACGGATAAATCTCAAAATTGACAAAGTTAACATACATAACGTTTAAATGCGCAAATAACATGCTTCCCTCACCTCAGGTACTCCTAGTCGCTAGGAAAACAACGCTAGTTGCCTCAGAAATCACCCTGCAATAGCTCACGCGAAGATTGATCGATTGGAAGTTGAAAGGTTTTTTTTTTCTTCTTGGAAACTCACGGCCTGCACCTCACTGTTTTCAGCTGCATTTTTTTTTTTTTTTTGCTTTGGTTTAGCTTATGAGGTGTTAAGTTAGGTCAAAGTTGGTCAAGGCTAGGTCAAACAACTTAAGACTTGGTCAAAGGGCCTTATTTTGTGCGTTTTAAAGCCATTTTAGCTAGGGAAAGATCAATTAAAGCTAGCAACAATTAAAATATAAAATTTAAGTCATCTAAATACTAGTTTCACTATTTGCTGAGGACTAGAAATCGTTATCTAGCTATCACTCCTTAAATGCAATGCACGTTGCGACAGCGAGAAAGTAACAATTAATTCACAAAGAATTTAAGGATATATAATTTTCAAAATAATAAACAAGGAATTTTCACATTCCGGGCTCGGGTATTACACCCTCTCCCCCTTAAAACATTGCATCCACGCAATTGTTACCTGGTCAACAAACAACTCCGGATACTGATCCCGAACTTGGTCCTCTATTTCCTAAGTCGCTTCCTCAAACCCATGATGATTCCACAGAACCTTTACTAACAGAATACTCTTTCTGCGAAGCTCCTGAACTTTCCGATCCACAATTCGAATCGGTTTCTCTTCATAAGACAACTTATCTTCAATCTGCAAAGGCTCTGGTTCAAGTACATGTGAAGGGTCTGGATGATACTTCTTCAACATAGACACGTGGAATACATCGTGCAGTCTCGACAAGCTCGAAGGCAAAGCTAACCGATAAGCCAAAGGACCTACCTTTTCGGTGATCTCATACGGACCCACATACCTGGGACTAAGCTTCCCGCTCTTACCGTGCCGAATCAATCCCTTCCGTGGAGAAATCTTAAGAAACACCCAATCTCCCAAATCAAACTCAAGATCCCGACGGTGCTTATCCGCATAACTCTTCTGACGACTCTGAGCTATAAGCATACGCTAGCGAATAAGGTGAACATTATCTACCATCTTAATCATCTCAGGTAACACAGTCGGATCAACTGTTCTCATCTCTCCAACCTCTTCCCAATATAACGGGGATCTGCATTTCCGACCATACAACACCTCGTAGGGAGCCATACCTATAGTAGATTGATAACTATTGTTGTAGGCGAACTCCGCTAAAGGCAAAAACTTATCCCAATTCTTCCCAAAGTCTAGCACACATGCCCGAAGCATGTCTTCCAAGACCCTGATAGTTCTCTCAGACTGGCCATAAGTTTGCGGATGATATGCAGTACTGAAGCTCAACTTAGTTCCCTTGGCCTCTTGCAACTTCTGACAAAAACGAGATCTGAATTTGGGATCTCTATCTGACACTATACTCTGTGGCATACCATGCAATCTCATAATATTAGCAACATAAAGCTCAGCTAGCTTATCAAGGCTATCCTGTTTGGTCATGGGAATAAAATGTGTAACTTTAGTCAAGCGGTCCACAACAACCCAAACAGAATCACATCCTCTCGAAGATCTAGGAAGATCGGTCACAAGGTCCATTGTTATATGTACCCACTTCCATTGCGGAATCGACAACGGCTGTAGAAGTCCGGCTGGCCTCTGATGCTCAACTTTAACCCTCTGACAAGTCAAACATCTGGATAAATACCCAGCAATCTCCCTCTTCATATTGTTCCACCAGAAGTGTTGCTTCAAATCTCTATACATTTTTGTACTACCCGGCTGAATCGTATACCTCGAATTATGTGCCTCGAACAGGATCTCATTCTTTAAAGTCGGATCATCAGGAACACATACTCTATCCCTGAATCTGAAGATGCCATCTGCATGTAATTTAAACTCCGACTCTCCCCCTTTTGATTTTTCTTGGATTTTCAAGATGTGAGGATCAGTCTTCTGAGCCTCTCTGATTTGTGCTAGCAACCCTGACTGAATCTGCAAACTACCAAATCGAATCCCTACCTCAGTAGCTTCTGGCTTCCATGAACAAATTTCTTCCAAAGTCTCCCAGTCCTTGATAATCAAGCTTGCAACAGTAGCCTTTCGGCTCAAAGCATCAGCAACAACATTTGCCTTACCTGGCACATAGTTAATAGAACAGTTATAACCACCCAATAGCTCTAGCCATCTCCGCTGCCTCATATTTAGATCCTTCTGTGAAAACAAATACTTGAGACTCTTGTGGTTAGTAAATATTTCAAATCTGCAACCCCACAAGTAATGACGCCACTTCTTCAATGCAAACACAACTGCAGCTAACTCAAGATCATGTGTAGGGTAATTGACTTCATAAGGTTTCAATTTCCTAGAAGCATAGGCAATCACCTTACCATTCTGCATTAAAACACAGCCCAAACCTTCCTTAGATGCATCACTGTAGACAACAAAGTTCTCTGTTCCCTCAGGTAAAGCTAGTATAGGAGCTGTAGTTAGTCTCTTCTTCAATTCTTGGAAACTGGATTCACATTTGGCATCCCAGTTGTAAGCAACTTTCTTCCGAGTCAACTGGCTCAAAGGTCCAGAAATTTTGGAAAAGTCTTTAACAAATCTCCGGTAGTAACCTGCCAATCCAAGAAAACTCCGAATCTCCTACACCGTCTCAGGTCTCTTCTAAGATGAAACAACTTCAATCTTAGCTGGGTCCACTGAAATTCCTCGATCCGAAATGATATGGCCTAGAAAAGATATCTGATTCAACCAGAACTCATACTTGGTGAATTTAGCAAAAAGCTTGTTTTCCTGCAAAGTCTGAAGCACAATCCTCAACTGTTGCTCATGTTCAGCCTCGTTCTTCGAATACACTAAAATGTCGTCAATAAAGATCACGACAAACTGATCAAGGTAAGGCCGAAAGACCCTCTACATCAAGTCCATGAATGCGGCTGGTGCATTTGTCAATCCAAACGGCAACACAACAAACTCATAGTGGCCATATCTAGTCCTGAATGCTGTCTTTGGTATATCGTCACTCCGAATCCTAAGTTGATAGTAACCCTGCCTCAAGTCAAATTTGGAGTAAACACTCGCACCCTGCAACTGGTCAAACAATTCTTCAATCAACAGCAATAGGTATTTGTTCTTAATCGTGACTTGATTAAGTCCCCTGTAATCAATGCATAACCGTAGCGTGCCGTCTTTCTTTCTCACAAACAACACAGGCGCACCCCACGGCAAAGAACTAGGTTGTATAAACCCTTTCTCAAGCAAGTTCTGAAGCTGAATTTTTAACTCCTAAAGTTCAGCCAATGCCATTCTATAAGGACTCCTAGAAATTGGCGCAGTGCCTGGCACAAGATCAATCACGAACTCAATCTCCCTATCCGGTGGTAAACCCGGTAATTCCTCGGGAAATACACCAGGGAAGTCTCTAACAATCGGAACCTCATTCAAACTCAACTTATCAGCAGGCTGATTGATCAAATAAGCTAAGTAAGCTTCACAACCCCTATTCAACAACTTAGAAGTCTTGATCGCTGATAAAAGTGGAATGCGGGCAGCCCTGCAGTTCCCAGCAATCTCTAGTACCGGTAGATCAGGAACCTTAAGATAAACGACCTTTGTTCTACAATCCAACTGAGCATAATACTTTCCCAACCAGTCCATTCCCAAAATGATTTCAAAGTCAAGGAATGGTAATATAATTAAATCAGCAGGAAATTTACGGTTCTCAATACATATATCACAAGATTTGCAAATAGACTCAGTAACAAATTTCGCACCCAAAGGAGTACTAACTTCAACTTCATGAGGAAATTTATCAATGCAAACATTCACAGATCGTGCACATGCAGGAGTTATAAATGAATGTGTAGCTCCGGGATCAATCAAAACTTTAACTGGCTGAGTATTGAGAAGAAAGGTACCTTCCACTATAGCTGTAGTATCGGGTAGCTCCTCTGCATCCAGTGCAAAGACCCTAGCCTGAACTCTCTGTGCTGGTCGTGCACCTGCAGCCCTATTCTGAACACCTTGGCCTCCACCACGGCCCTGAACATTATTATATTTAGGGCAATCCCTCACCCTATGGTCATCACTGCCACAACCCGTACATTTACCACTCTTCCTCCAGCAGTTAGCCTCAATATGCCCTGGCCGATTACAATAATTACACTGCTGATTTTGCCTAACCGCAGTGTTTCCTGTAGGTGCTGGGGCTCTGGCAGGGGTAGGAACTGTACCTCCCTGCTGGGGTCTAGTCACAGCTGGCCTAGCCTGAATCTGCTGCTGTGGTTGATACGGACGCTGCTGAGGAACCTGTGCAGAAGCCTGATACTGCCTCGGCTGACTCTGGCTGCTCTGGCCCAAATACTGCTTCTTACTCGGCTGACTGCTCTCAGCTAACATCTCAGCCTTCCGTTTCTCAAACTTTGAGGCTGCCTGAAATGCCTCGGGAAAAGTAGTGTAGGTCTGCCCAGTCAAATGCAACTGAATGTCCATTCTCAGCCCACGGACAAACCTATGAATCATCCTCCTAGCCGGCCGTACCAACTCGGGCATATACCTCGACAGGCTAACAAACCTAGCCTCGTACTGAGCAACAGTCATATTTCCCTGTTTCAGGGCCACAAACTCATCTTCCCTCCTTTCCATAGCCATCTCAGGAATATACTTATCCCGAAACTCACTTACAAAATCATCCCATAAGTGTGGAACATCCTCACAATCCCACCTCAATCTGACAGTATTCCACCACTGCTCTGCATCACCCTCAAATAAGAATGACGCATAGTCTATTCTTGCCTCATCAGTATACCTCAACGCGGTAAAAATCTTCTCAACTCGATTAATCCATCTCTCGGCCGCCTCATCATCCGGCTCCCCGAAGAACTTTCCCGGGTCGTGCCTCAGAAATTTCTCTAACTGATTATTCTCAACTCTGTACCCTTGTCCACCAGGATTAACTTGATTTCCCTGGGGATTATTCCGGTCCTGCCTCTGCTCATGTAGCACCTGTGTAATCCGGTCTACTGCAGTAGTCATAGTAGCCATAAACTGCTCAGGCAACGGCTGCTGACCCTGTTCTGCTGCCTCTTCATCTGATCCTATACCTTGAGTACCACGACGTGGCGGCATAGTAGCAACTCACAATAGCTGGCAACATTTAATAGCAGTTTATAGACAGAAATATAGCACATAAGATTAGATAACACTCAAGTCAATAACAATCCAATATTCTATCACACAATTCACATAAGACAAGTTCAACTTGCCAAACTATTTCACTTAAACACATAAACATTCCAAGTTCACAAAGTCATGTTATAACATTTTCTTTTCACTTAGCAATCATACATAAACACTTTAGCATTTTAGACCTTTACCCCATAGACTGAGAATCATATCCCGGCTCATGCAAGACCACCTAAAGATGTCACGCCCCGACCCGACCCCGCAAAAGGCAATGCCCGGACCCGACACACGGACGGAGTCTCCTCTGTACCACGGACGATCCGAAAACCCTAAAATCAATATAGCACTTGCGAAAGCCATATAATAATCAAAACAAGCCAACTTTCTTCAAAAACATACATTTCTTATTATCCAACTTTCCAAGCCAAAAATGATATGCATACTACACAAGTATTTATGCCACTAATCAATTCCAATAGCATGCATTTTCTTACTAGTCACAAGAGTAAACTTTTACAGCTTTACATTCTTTCAACATATACAACATAAGACCGTAGAGGCCTCAACTAGAAAATACATACAAGGCTACAAGCCCCAAAATTAAATGACATCCAAGCAATATACATATCATGCAAGGCTCGCACAAAATCTGATAACCACCCACCGGCAAAGCAGAGAAGAGCAATCATGGGAACACCTCCACCTGTTCCTGCTGCTCAATTACCTCAAGAGGGTCTGCTTCAACTACTCCTGTAAAAATATAGTATAGAGAGGAAGGAGCAAAAACTATTGCTCAGCGAGGGCAATTGGTCTCAAGGACGGAGATGAGAGGAGTATGCAATGCAATTAGCCTAGCAATGCATACAATTAACATTTAAAGATACAAACAAGTCAATATCATAACAAGGCAAGCATTTAAGACTATAACATTCACAAAAAGGATACGGTACTCTTTTCACGAGCAACTTTCATTCAAGAATTTGATGACGACGCGCCGGCCCAAACCACCTTATAACACCAGTTTGGAATACCCAGGAAGTATCCATCAACCTATGACCCAAATCTCCCTGGGAGGCAACCCAAGCGAGAAAGGGAATAGCAACGGAGCTAGAGCAACCAACACTGGCAGCCCAAGGCTACCCAGAGAGGCCCATCACTCACGTGCGAGACACTATGCAATGCAAGACTCGATTCAAGGCGATAAACAAGCGATAAAGCCACACGTGGGAGAATAACAAAGTAGGTTACTCTCGCACACAATAGCAGCAATTGATAAGCAATTCAATCTAAATCAAGTCAAACAAATATTTCAAGTAACCCTAAGCATTCTATAGGCATAAAATCAAAAAAACAAGCAAAAACACAAACTCGGCCCAAACTATCAAAACCCTACCATTTCCAAACGAGCCACGAGTTCTGGAAACCGACTTCGCCAACCCTCCTAGGTCACCATAAGGCACGTCTAAAGACCCCGAAACCTTACTTTACCCTAGAACTCGTGCAAAGCCCCGATTTTCCCCTTTCTCGTTTGAACTACAACTATAACAACCAAACACCCAACCAACGCCATAATCGCACCAAAAGTGCTTCCATGGCTTCCCGAAGCAATGCCAACACGCAAAACGAGAAAACGCAAAAGTCGACCTAAACGACCCCGACTTTCCCAAAGGCATAATTCTCGTTTTTTCCACTACGCAACCCAAACAAACCACACATTTTAGCATTCTAGTGTACCTAGCACATTTCTACATCAACAGAAAACATAACAGCGCAACTTCAACGTTTCAAGATTTTACTATTCATAAAATACTATTCAATTAACAATTTAATTTGCAATCACAACATTTAACCGCATAAAATGTTACAAAGCTATAAATACATGTTCTACAAATGCCAAGGAACATACTAGAAGCATCAAATCGCTTTAAATAACGATCTACGGATAAATCTCAAAATTGACAAAGTTAACATACATAACATTTAAATGCGCAAATAACATGCTTCCCTTACCTCAGGTACTCCTAGTCGCTAGGAAAACAACGCTAGTTGCCTCGGAAATCACCCCGCACGAGCTCTCGCGAAGATTGATCGATTGGAAGTTGAAAGGTTTTTTTTTCTTCTTCTTGGAAACTCACGGCCTGCACCTCACTGTTTTCAGCTGCATTTTTTTTTAATTTTGCTTTGGTTTAGCTTATAAGGTGTTAAGTTAGGTCAAAGTTGGTCAAGGCTAGGTCAAACAACTTAAGACTTGGTCAAAGGGCCTTATTTTGTGCGTTTTAAAGCCATTTTAGCTAGGGAAAGATCAATTAAAGCTAGAAACAATTAAAATATAAAATTTAAGTCATCTAAATACTAGTTTCACTATTTGCTGAGGACTAGAAATCGTTATCTAGCTATCGCTCCTTAAATGCAATGCACGTTGCGACAGTGGGAAAGTAACAATTAATTCACAAAGAATTTAAGGAAATATAATTTTCAAAATAATAAACAAAGAATTTTCACATTCCGGGCTCAGGTATTACAACGGTAGCCAATCTTTTCTTCAATTCTTGGAAGCTGTTCTCACACTTGTTATCCCACACGAACTTTGTTTTCTTTTGAGTGAGCTTTGTAAGAGGTCCTGCGATCTTTGAGAAATCCTTCACGAACCTCCGATAATAGCCGGCTAAACCGAGAAAACTCCGAACCTCCGTAACATTTTCCGGCTTCTTCCAAGACATCACCACTTCTATCTTTGCTGGATCCACTGCTATTCCCTCTTGGGATATGATATGCCCCAAAAATGCAATCTGCTGCAACCAAAATTCGCATTTGCTAAACTTCGCGTACAATTGATGCTCTCGAAGTTTTTGCAGTACCAATCACAGATGTTGTTCATGCTCAGCCTCGGATTTCGAGTATACCAAAATATCATCAATAATGATCACCACAAATTGGTCCAAGTAGGGTTGAAACACCCTGTGCATCAAGTCCATAAAAGCTGTAGGGGCATTAGTTAGCCCAAATGGCATCAGCACATATTCATAATACCCATATCTTGTCCTGAAAGCCGTTTTAGTCACATCTTCCTTTTTGATCCGTAACTGATAGTACCCTTGCCTCAAGTCGAGCTTCGAATACACTTTGGCTCCCTGAAGTTGATCAAACAACTCGTCGATCAGTGGAAATGGGTATTTATTCTTGACGGTCACTTGGTTCAATCCTCGGTAATCGATGCATAGCCTCAACGTTCCGTCTTTCTTCTTTACAAATAGGACTGGCGCTCCCCACGGAGAAGAACTTGGTTGAACAAACCCCTTCTTCAACAATCCTTACAATTGGTCCGTCAGTTCTTGTAGCTCGGCTGGTGCCATATGATAGGGAGCATTAGATATTGGCTGGGTTCTAGGCAGTAATTCTATAATGAACTCGATCTCCCGATTTGGGGGTAAACCGGGCAATTCTTCTGGAAACACATCTACATAATCTTTAATCAATGGCATCTCCTCCAACTTAGCTTTGTCCGACGGCTTGTTGATGAGGTAAGCTAAGTATCCACTACACCCTTTTCTCAAGGACTTCACTGCTTTCGTAGATGAAATGATGGAACTCCCGGTGAAGTCTCTTCGACCCATTACCTCCAATATTGGTTGAACAAGTATCTGGAATATTACAATCTTCGTCCGGCAATCTAGTTGGGCATGATGCTTTTCCAACCAGTCCATCCCTAAAATGACTTCATAGTCTCGAAAGGGTAATACAATAAGATTAGCTGAGAATTCCCTATCTTTAATTTGGATTTTACATGCTTTACAAGTTGAGCGAGTAACAAGTTTAGAACCCATCGGAGTACCAACTTCTACTTCGTAAGGCAAAAATACAACTCTCAGTTTCACACGTTGCACACATAAGGGAGTAATAAATAAATGAGTAGCACCTGGATCAATTAACACCCTAACAGGTCGATTCAGTATCAAGAATGTACCTTCAACAACAGCGGTCTCTTGGGGCTCACCGCTCCTATTAGTGGTGCGGGTATTAGGGCCAACCATCTATAGGCACAAATTACGATGCACAATTTATTGGAATACGACAAACAAGAATTTAATGCATAAGATATGCAACATATAATTTTATATAGATACACAATTCTAGAAACAATTAAGACATGTTAATCACATAAGCACATAGAGCCAGAGAAGGCACACTTTATATTGTCACACAATAACACATATAAACAAGTCATCTCAATTACCTTAGGGCTTCTACCTATGGTCCGAGAGTTAAACCCGGCTTAAGCAATCTAAACTCATACCATTTCTCTAAGGTGTCACGTCCCAACCCGACCTATAGAGGTTAGACTAGGGTGTGATCTAAACATTCAAGTCATTTCACGTACTTAATCATTCATGAAGGTTTAATACTTAACGTTTAGCCTAAACTCCACAAATTCTCCGTCAAAACCGGCAGCATAACGGCTGTAATTGGGCTCTTTAGTTTGACCTAATTTTCTAAAACGCCTCAAAATTTTCAATCTAAATTTCATTTTCAACTAAGATTACTATTTATCACCCCTCGAAACGCCTACTAGTTATCTCGAAGTCTCGTTTGACTAATAACCTAGCATGATACTATGTCTCGCTTGTTTGTTAATCCTTGTTACAAAAGTACCAGTCGATCTTAGCTTAACAATGAGTACCTGCTTAAGATTGGATAGATTCATTTTACTTAATCCTTTACCTGATACTTCATAAGCCTGTGATAGATACTAACCAGTAGCGATAGCAAAAATGACCATAAGAGTGTCTAACTAGTTATGATCAATACAAGCCAAAATTAGGCCCCAAATTACAACGGGGGTCATTTACAATACAATAACAAGCAACATAAGAAATAGTCTTCAAGTAACCTATAGTTCACAAAATGGCCATAGTCAAGTAACGCACGTAGGGCAAGCAATCATTCCAATGAGTCATCAATAGGCACGTTATCCTTGGGTACCTATTCCTGGTCTTCTTCACCTGAGATGATAAAAGAGGGTGAGCCCTTATGAACTTAGCGAGGGGCAGGAGAGAAATACGTTTTGAAATTCTTTTTCCGGTTAACTTATGAAAAACCTCTTTTTGGAAACATGTCAAGTATTACAAATAATAAGGTACGCAAGTATAAGAATCAAATTGAGCAACATATACAATTACCAATCATTTCAAGGATACGGTGAGCATTTCCTCTCAATATCGATTTGGATACGATTGTTGCTACCGACTTCAATAATCCACTTATCGCTCCCATTTGGGTGTACTCCGGATGTACCCTGAAAACCTACGACCCAACTCTCTGAGGAAGTCTAGCCCCCAAGCGAGAGAGGGAATTGGACAATGGTAGTCACGGTTGCACCGACAAGCCCGATGCCGCCCGGTGTGCGTGAAACGCTACCACGCCAGAATGAAAGGTTGCAACCTTGTATGCAATGCACATTTATGACATTTAATATATCACATTAGGAGGACAACAAAGTAGGTTGCCTCTGGGCAGTTATAAGATCGCACGTTGACAAGTAACACACAAGGCATGCTATGACAGGCAATTTCACTTGTAAAATGCATGGAGTTATATGAATATTAAACGGAAAGCCATGTAACACATGTGAATCAAGTCATATAACTCATTTAGTGGTTCACGCAATCAAATAATAAGATTATACAACATGCAACGACATCTACGTGGGACCGGATGCAAGAAAGGCCTACTTGTCAACATGTAATCATCGGAATCACATTTAGGGCTATAAGGGCAACTACGGGCAGCCTACTAATCATATAATTAAACACGATATCCATAGGATCAACACTTAGCGAGTTTTCCTAGTCACTAGGGTTTCAATTCATGCTTACCCGTGCGATTAAGCCCCAAGTTGTCCCGTAATTAAACTCAAGCCATGCATTGATTAATTAAAACATCCTCAAGCATTCAAAACAGTCCACACAACATCCAAGTGTCACAATCCCAAGCATTTAATACAACAAGAGAAGTTACAATAATTTTCAAAGCATATCACTAGATGAAAACCTCACTGCAATGGTCTGTTTTCTCACAATCATTGAGATAAGCAAACAATCTCCAATTCCAGTGAACAAAATGTCAAATTAAAGCTTAAGGAGTGAACTAAATCCAGAAACAAACCTCGTATCATTTGGAGTTCGGATTCAAGAGTTCTAGCCAAAACCGTGAGACGACGCAAAACTGTCCAAATTTGTACACATTTCAATACTTGTCATTTTTTAGGACCTTAGGGTCAGATTTAGCCTTAGACCATTTGCTGAAAAAAATGTCCAGAACTGAAAAATATAGCGTCATACCTAATTTCATGCATTTTGGATATCAGTTACTAAGTCAAAACTGGTTCGTTCTGCAAGGACAGTGAACTGCCAAAAACCTGCTTTATTTTCCCAGATTTTCCAGATTTGGACACCTTTCGATTTTTTTCCATTTTGGGGACTTTAGAGTCAAAATTGGCTTTGGCCTATTTCTGTGAAAAATTCTCAGAACTGGAAAACCTAGTCACCTACCAATTTTAACACATTTTTAACATTATTTACCTGGTCAAAATCAGTTCGCTCCAACAAGTCAGAAGACTGTCCGTTACGCGATTTCATCTATCTTCTCATTCTAGCCAAATATCTTGCCATGCATGTTTACAAAAGCTCATGTACACACATATATCACAAGTACAGAGGTAAAAATAGACATTTAAAGGAATGAATGTGGTTTTTGAAAGCTTTTCAAAAGAGTTTTAGCCCTCACCTTAGCAAGACAATAACGAAGATGCACAAAGCTCTTGATGGTGCACAAGATCGACTTTTATCCTTGCTTGGCCGAGAGATAAATTGAGATTCTCTAATTCCTAGCTTAGTAACTATGTTCTTAGTATGTGCAAGTGGCTAGAATAGAAAGAAAATGAAATAGGAGCTATCAAACATACCTAAGCCGAAATGAAGGTTCTATGAGCTTGCATGTGTGTCTTTTTGCATTCTAGCTTGCTTGGTCGAGCTTCCTAGTATCTTGTATGTCTTGATGAACCTTAGGATGATGAGCTTAAGCTATGGAGACTAGAATTGCAGCCAAGGCCAAGAGAGAGAGAGAATGAATGAGAGAAAGAGAGAATGTGAGAAAGAAATGAAAGCTTTGAAGAGTTTTGATGCATGTATCGGCTATGGGCTTGCAAATTTCAGAATTTGTGTCTTCAAGAGCATAATTTGAATCATCTTAGCGTGGGTGATTGAGTGGGCCGAGATTGTGGTGCCTTGGGTAGAGTTTTGAGTCATTTGTTTATGCTTTGTGTCATGAGCTTGTCATAGAATGTCTAGGTATAATCTTTGAAATATGCAATGCTTGTTCAAATGCTCCATGTGGCCAGCCAAGGCTTGCAAAATTCTGAATTTTTGTCATGTTTTGAGCATTATTTAATTGTGTGCTTGGAATATGCAAAAGAATAAAGAATAAAGAATAAGAATGTCTAGCTTTTTGTGAGATTTCGTCTTCTAGTGAGTTGAATTAGCATCTTAATATTAGTTTGTGGAGTTTGTAGGATTAATTAATGATCTAGTGTTTCGAGTAAGATGCTTTCTCGATTAGCGTGTGGGTACGCTCACCTAGGTCTAGGGCACGCACTACGAGGTAAGGCATGAACTACGAGACGAATGCACGTTTTCCAAGTAAATGCACGCAACCCTAATGTATGCACGTAATTCAATGCAAGGCATACAAAACGAAACACAACTCTTAAACCTAGGTTAGGGCACGCAAATCTAGGTTAGGACACACGAAACGAGGTATCACACGCAAATCGAGGTCGGGCCTCACACCGTTGATCTGGTGCCCATAACTTTTGATCCGTAAAAAGTTACGTAGCGCACAGCATATCGTTGGAAAGCTCTCTGAGAGGTCTATGACGGGGGCAGTATGCCTACTCAGCTGCACCCATTTTTGGTTCCCAAAATCAAACATTTTCATCCATTTCGGGCCACTTTTCTTCTTTTGCTCTGTTTTTCGGTCCTGGATCATGGGTCGTGAGCTGTTAGAAGGATGACAACCTAACTCGTGGGACATTAGAGGGCCCTACAATGCGTCGATATCACGTCTTGCGAGGATGCTACGTTGTTAAAGTGGATGGGTTGTCGTTAAGCCCATTGGGCCATTTGAATGGGCCACCTCTCTAGGCTGAGACTGTTAACCGTCAACACATAAAGGATTTGTGCCCTCAACATGACAAGTGCGATCATACCAGCAGTAATGCACCGGATCCTATCAGAACTCTGAAGTTAAGCGTGCTTGGGCGAGAATAGTACTAGGATGGGTGACCTCTATGGAAGTCCTCGTGTTGCACCCCCTTTTCAATTTTTTTTGCCCCGGTTAGGCTTGCCAAGATGCTTTATCCACCACATTTCTATTACTGAATTCCACGGCACCTTGGGCAAGACAACTTCGCTTCACGCAGAGGCTGGGCCCACAAACCGAGGGCGTGGGGCTTGTGACCAGGTCTCCGTCGCTCTGGTGCCCTTAACTTTTGATCCTTAAGGAGTTATGCGGTGCACAGCATTCCGTTGGAAAGGTCTCTGAGAGTTCTACGATGGGGGGCAGCATGCCAACTAGGTTGCGCCCGTTTTTGGAGCCCAAAATTGAACGTTTTCATCAGTTTCGGTCTATTTTTCTTCTTTTGCTATATTTTTTCGTCCCAGATCGTACGTCGTGAGCTGTTAAAAGGACGACAACCTAACTCACGGGATATTAGAGGGCTCTACAACGTGTTGATATCATGTCTTGCGAGGATGCTGCTTTGTTGAAGTGGATGGATTGTCGTTAAGCCCATTGGGCCTTTTGAATGGGTCATCTCTCTAGGCTGGGAATGTGAACCGTCAACACATAAAGGATTGTGCCCTCATCATGACGGGTGCGATCATACCAGCTCTAATGCACCGGATCCCATCAGAACTCCGAAGTTAAGCGTGCTTGGGCGAGAGTAGTACTAGGATGGGTGACCCCCTGGGAAGTCCTCGTGTTGCACCCCCCTTTTCTTTTTTGTAGCCCCGGTTAGGGTTGCCAAGATGCTTTATCCACCACATTTCTATTACCGAATCCCATGGCACTTTGGGCAAGACAACTATTCTTCACGTCAAGGTTGGGCCCGCATGTCGAGGGCGTGGGGCTTGTGACCAGGTCTCCGTCGCTCTGTTGTCCATAACTTTTGATCCGCAAGGAGTTTCGTGGCTCACAACATATCGTTGGAAAGCTCTCCGAGAGCTCTATAATGGGGGTAGCAAGCCTACTCAGTTGCACCATTTTTCGGAGCCCAAAATCGAATGTTTTTATCAGTTTTGGGCTACTTTTCTTATTTTGTTCAGTTTTTCCATCCCGAATCGTATGTCGTGAGCTCTTAAAAGGACGACAACCTAACTCGCGGGATATTTGAGGGTCCTACAATGCGTCGATATCACGTCTTGCGAGGATGCTGCATTGTTGAAGCGGATGGGTTGTCGTTAAGCCCATTGGGCCTTTTGAATGGGCCATCTCTCTGGGCTGGGACTGTGAATTGTCAACACATATGGGATTTGTGCGCTCAACATGGCGGGTGCGATCATACCAGCACTAATGCACCGGAACCCATCAGAACTCCGATGTTAAGCGTGCTTGGGCGAGAGTAGTACTAGGATGGGTGACCCCCTGGGAAGTCCTCGCGTTACACCCTTTTTTTCAATTTTTTTGCCCCGGTTAGGGTTTCCAAGATGCTTTATCCACCACATTTCTATTACTGAATCCCACGGCACCTTGGGCAAGACAATTTCATTTCACATAGAGGCTGGGCCCGCAAACCGGGGGCGTGGGGTTTCTGACCAGGTCTTTGTCGCTCCGGTGCCCATAACTTTTGATCCGTAAAGAGTTATGCGGCGCACAGCATACCGTTGGAAAGATCTCCGAGCACTCTACGACGGGGGTAGCAAGCCTATTCGGCTGCGCCCATTTTTGGTCCCCAAAATCGAACGTTTTCATCAGTTTTAGGCCACCTTTCTTCTTTTGCTCTATTTTTCCTTCCTGGGTCGTACATCGTGAGCTGTTAAAAGGACGACAACGTAACTCACGGGACATTAGAGGGCCCTACAACGCGTTGATATCACATCTTACTAGGATGCTGCGTTGTTGAAGCGAATGGGTTGTCTTTATGCCTATTGGGCCTTTTCAATGGGCCATCACTCGGGGCTGGGACTGTGAACCGTCAACACATAAGAGATTTGTGCGCTTAACATGATGGGTGCGATCATACCAGCAGGAATGTACCGGATCCCATCAGAACTCCGAAGTTAAGCGTGCTTGGGCGAGAGTAGTACAAGGATGGGTGACCCCATGGGAAGTCCTCGTGTTACACCACCCTTTTCAATTTTTTTTGCCCCGGTTAGGGTTGCCAAGATGCTTTATCCACCACATTTCTATTACCGAATCCCACGGTACCTTGGGCAAGACAACTTCGCTTCACATAGAGGCTGGGCCCGCAAACCGGGGGCGTGGGGCTTGTGACCAGGTCTCCGTCGCTCCGGTGCCCATAACTTTTGATCCGTAAGGAGTTATACGGCTCACAACATACCGTTGGAAAGGTCTTGGAGCGCTCTACATCGGGGACAACAAGCCTGCTCGGCTGCGCCAATTTTTGGTGCCCAAAATCGAACGTTTTCATCAATTTTGTGCCACTTTTCTTCTTTTGCTCTATTTTTCTGTCCCGGATCGTACGTCGTGAGCTGTTAAAAGGATGACAACTTAACTCGTAGGACATTAGACGGCCCAACAACGCGTCGATATCACGTCTTGCGAGGAAGCTTCGTTGTTGTAGTGGATGGGTTGTCGTTAAGCTCATTGGCCTTTTGAATGGGCCATCTCTCTAGGCTGAGACTGTGAACCGTCAACACATAAAGGATTTGTGCCCTCAACCTGACGGGTGCGATCACACTAGCTCTAATGCACCGATCCAATCAGAACTCCGAAGTTAAGCATGCTTGGGTGAGAGTAGTACTAGGATGGGTGACCCCCTGGGAAGTCCTCGTGTTGCACCCCCCTTTTCAATTTTTTTGGCCCTTGTTAGGGTTGCCAAGATGCTTTATCCACCACATTTCTATTACCGAATCCCACGGCACCTTGGGCAAAACAACTTCGCTTCACGTAGAGGCTGGGCCCGTAAACCGAGGGCGTGGGGCTTGTGACCAGGTCTCCGTCGCTCCGGTGCCCATAACTTTTGGTCCGAAAGGAGTTACGCGGCGCACAGCATACTGTTGGAAAGCTCTCCAAGAGCTCTACGACGGGGGCATCAAGCTTGCTCACCAGCGCCAGTTTTGAAGCCCAAAATCGAACATTTTCATCAGTTTCAGGACACTTTTATTCTTTTGCTCGATTTTTTCATCCCGAATCGTATGTCATGAGTTGTTAAAAGGACGACAACCTAACTCGCGGGACATTAGAGGGCCTTACAACGCGTTGATATCACGTCTTGCGAGGATGCTACGTTGTTGAAGTGGATGGGTTTTCGTTAAGCCTATTGGGTCTTTTGAATTGGCCATCTCTCTATGTTGGGAGTGTGAACCGTCAACACATAAAAGATTTGTACCCTCAACATGACGATTGCGATCATACCAGCACTAATGCACCAGATCCCATCAGAACTCTGAAGTTAAGCATGCTTGGGTGAGAGTAGTACTAGGATCGGTGACCCCCTAGGAAGTCCTCGTGTTGCACCCCCCTTTTCAATTTTTTTTGCCCCGGTTAGGGTTGCCAAGATGCTTTATCCATCACATTTCTATTACCGAATCCCACGGCACCTTGGGCCAGACAACTTCGCTTCGCTCAGTGACTGGACCCGCAAACCGGGGGTGTGGGGCTTGTGACAAGGTCTCCGTCGCTCCGGTGACCAAAAATTTTGATCCGTAAAGAGTTACGCCACGCACAGCATACCGTTGGAAGCTCTTCGAGAGCTCTACAACGGGGACAGCAAGCCTGCTAGGCTGCGCTTATTGTTGGTGCCCGAAATTGAACGTTTTCATCAGTTTCGGGCCACTTTTCATCTTTTGCTCTGTTTTTTCATCCCAGATCGTACGTCGTGAGCTGTTAAAAGGATGACAACCTAACTCGCGGGACATTAGAGGGCCCTACAAGGCGTCGATATAACGTCTTGCGAGGATGCTGCGTTGTTGTAGTGGATGGGTTGTCGTTAAGCCCATTGGGCCTATTGAAAGGGCCATCTCTCTAGGCTGAGACTGTGAAACGTCAACACATAAAGGATTTGTGCTCTCAACATGACAGGTGTGATCATACCTGCACTAATGCACCGGATGCCATCAGGACTTCGAAGTTAAGCGTGCTTGGGCGAGAGTAGTACTAGGATGGGTGACCCCATGGGAAGTCCTCGTGTTGTACCCCCTTTTTTAATTTTTTTTGCCCCGGTTAGGCTTGCCAAGATGCTTTATCCACCACATTTCTATTATCGAATCCCACGGCACCTTGGGCGAGACAACTTCGCTTCACGTAGAGGCTGGGTCTGCAAACCGAGGGCGTGGGGCTTGTGACCAGGTCTCTGTCTCTCCGGTGTCCTTAACTTTTGATCCGTAAGGAGTTACGCGGCGCACAGTATACCGTTGGAAAGCTCTCCGAGAACTCTGCGACGGGGGCAGCAAGTCTGCTCGACTGCGCCTATTTTTGGTGACCAAAATCGAACGTTTTAATAAGTTTCGAGCCACTTTTCTTCTTTTGCTCAGTTTTTTCATCTCGGATTGTACGTCGTGAGCTGTTAAAAGGATGACAACCTAACTCACGGTACACTAGAGGGCCTTACAACGCGTCGATATCACGTCTTATGAGGATGTTGCGTTGTTGAAGCGAATGGGTTGTCATTAAGCCCATTGGGCCTTTTAAATGGGCTATCTCTCTGGGCTAGGACTGTAAACCATCAACAAAAAAGGGATTTGTGTGCTCAACATGACAGGGGCGATCATACAAGCACTAATGCACAGGATCCCATCAGAGCTCCGAAATTAAGCGTGCTTGGCGAGAGTAGTACAAGGATGAGTGACCCTTGGGAAGTCCTCGTGTTACACCCCCCTTTTCAAATTTTTTTGCCACGGTTAGCTTTGCTGAGATGCTTTATCTATCATATTTATATTACCGAATCCCACGGCAGACAACTTCGCTTCACATACAGGCTAGGCCCGCAAACCGGGGGCGTGGGGCTTGTGATCAGGTCTCCGGTGCCCAAAACTTTTGATCTGTAAGGAGTTACACGACGCACAGAATACCGTTGAAAAGCTCTCCGAGTGCTCTACGATAGGGGCATAAAGCCTGCTAAGCAGCGCCCATTTTTGGCACCCAAAATCAAACATTTTCATCAGTTTTGGGCCACATTTCTTCTTTTGCTCTGTTTTTCCGTCCCGGATCGTACGACGTGAGCTGTTAAAAGGATGACAACTTAACTCGCGGGGCATTAAAGGGCCCTACAACACGTCGATATCACGTCTTGCGAGGATGCTGCGTTGTTGAAGTGGATGGGTTGTCGTTAAGCCCATTGGGCCTTTTGAATGGGCCATCTCTCTAGGTTGAGACTGTGAACCGTTAACACATAAAGGATTTGTGCCCTAAACATGACGGGTGCGATCATACCAGCTCTAATGCACCAGATCCTATCAGAACTCAGAAGTTAAGCGTGCTTGGGCGGGAGTAGTACTAGGATGGGTGATCCCCTGGGAAGTCCTCGTGTTGCACCCCCATTTTCAATTTTTTTTGCCCCGGTTAGGGTCGCCAAGATGCTTTATCCACCATATTTCTATTACCGAATCCCACGACACCATGGGCAAGACAACTTCGCTTCACGTAGAGGTTGGGCCCACAAACCGAGGTCGTGGGGCTTGTGACAAGGTCTCCGTCACTCTGGTGCCCATAACTTTTGATCCGTAAGGAGTTACACGGCGCACAGTATACCGTTGGAAAGCTCTCCGAGAGCTCTACGATGGCGGCAGCAAGCCTGCTCGACTACGCCTATATTTGGTGCCCAAAATTGAACGTTTTAATCAATTTTGGGCCACTTTTCTTCCTTTGATCAGTTTTTCTATCCCGAATCGTACGTTATGAGCTTTTAAAAGGACGACAACCTAACTCACGGGACAATAGAGGGCCCTACAACACGTCGATATCACGTCTTACGAGGATGCTGCGTTGTTGAAGCGGATGGGTTGTCGTTAAGCCCATTGGTCCTTTTTAATGGGCCATCTCTCTGGGCTGCGATGGTGAACCGTCAACACATAAAGGATTTGTGCGCTAAACATGATGCCTGCGATCATACCAGCACTAATGCATTAGATCCCATCAGAACTCCAAAGTTAAGCGTGTTTGGGCTAGAGTAGTACTAAGAAGGGTGACCCCCTGGGTAGTCCTCGTATTACTCCACCCTTTTCAATTTTTTTTGCCCCGGTTAGGGTTGCCAAGATGCTTTATCCACCACATTTCTATTACCGAATCCGACAGCACCATGGGCAAGACAACTTCGCTTCACATAAAGGTTGGGCCCGTAAACCGAGGGCGTGGGGCTTGTGACCGGGTCTCCGGTGCCCATAACTTTTGATCCGTAAGGAGTTACGTGGCGCACAACATACCGTTGGAAAGCTCTCCGAGAGCTATACGACGGGGGCAACAAGCCTGTTCGGCTGCGCCAGTTTTTGGTGCCCAAAATTGAACATTTTCATCAATTTCGGGCCATTTTTCTTCTTTTTCTCTATTTTTCCATCCCGGGTTATATGCCGTGTGCTGTTAAAAGGACGAAAACTTAACTCGCGGGACATTAGAGGGCCCTACAATGCGTCGATATCATATCATGTGAGGATGCTGCGTTGTTGAAGTGGATGGGTTGTCGTTATGCCCATTGAGCCTTTTGAATAGGCCATCTCTCTAGGCTGAGACTGTGAACCATCAACACATAAACGATTTGTGCCATCAATATAACGGGTGTCATCATACCAGCACTAATGCACCGAATCCCATAAGAACTCCGAAGTTAAGCGTGCTTGGGTGAGAGTAGTACTAGGATGGGTGACCCCGGGGAAGTCCTCGTGTTGCACCCACATTTTTAATTTTTTTTGCCCCGGTTAAGGTTGCCAAGATGCTTTATCCTCCTCATTTCTATTATTGAATCCCACGGCACCTTGGGCATGACAACTTCGCTTCTCGTAGAGGCTGGGCCCGCAAACCGAGGGCGTGGGACTTGTGACCATCTCTTCGTTGCCCCGGTGCCCATAACTTTTGATCCGTAAGGAGTTACGCGGCACACAGCATACCGTTGGAAAGTTCTCTGAAAACTCTACGACGAGGGTAATAGGCCTGCTCGGCTGCGCCTATATTCAGAGCCCAAAATTGAATGTTTTCATCAGTTTTGGGCCACTTTTCTTCTTTTGCTTGGTTTTTTCATCCCGGATCGTACGTCATGAGCTGTTAAAAGGATGACAACCTAACTCGCGGGACATTACAGGGCCCTACAACACGTCGATATCTCGTCTTGTAAGGATGCTACATTGGTGAAGCGGATGGGTTGTCGTTAAGCCCATTGGGCCTTTTGAATAGGCCATCTCTCTCGTTTGGGACTGTGAACTGTCAACACATAAGGGATTTGTGCGCTCAACATGATGGGTGCGATCATACGAGCACTAATGCAGTGGATCCCATCAGAACTCCGATGTTAAGCGTGCTTGGGCGAGAGTAGTACTTGGATGGGTGGCCCCCTGCGAAGTCCTCGTGTTACACCTCCATTTTCAATTTTTTTTGCCCCGATTAGGGTTGCCAAAATGCTTTATCCTCTACATTTCTATTACCGAATCCCACGACACCTTGGGCAAGACAACTTCACTTCACGTAGTGGCTGGGCCTGCAAACCGGGGGCATGGGGCTTGTGACCTGGTCTCCGTCGCTCCGGTGCCTATAACTTTTGATCCGTAAGGAGTTACGCGACGCACAGCATACCGTTGGAAAGCTCTCCGAAGGCTTTACGACCAGGGCATCAAGTTTGCTCGGCTACACCTCTTTTTGGTGCCCAAAATTGAATGTTTTCATCAGTTTTGGGCCATTTTTCTAGTTTTCTCTGTTTTTCCGTCCCGTATCGTACGTCGTGAGGTGTTAAAAGGATGACAACTTAACTCGCAGGACATTAGAGGGCCCTACAATGCGTCGATATCGTGTCTTGCAAGGATGCTTCGTTCTTGAAGTGGATGGGTTGTCGTTAAGCCCATTGGGCCTTTTGAATGGGCCATCTCTCAAGGCTGAGACTGTGAACCGTCAACACATAAAGGATTTGTGCCCTCAGCATGATGGGTGCGATCATACCAGTACTAATGCACTGGATCCCATCAAAACTCCGAAGTCCTCGTGTTGTACCCCCTTTTTCAATTTTTTTTTTGCCCTGGTTAGGGTTGCCAAGATGCTTTATGCACCACATTTCTATTACCGAATCCCACGGCACCTTGGGCAAGACAACTTCGCTTCACGTAGAGGCTGGGCCTGCAAATCGAGGGCGTGGTGCTTGTGACCAGGTCTCGGTCGCCTCGATGCCCATAACTTTTGAGGGCAACAAGCCTGCTCTGTTGCGCCTATTTTCGTAGGCCAAAATTGAACATTTTCATCAGTTTTGGGCCACTTTTCTTCTTTTGCTCAGTTTTTCAGTCTTGAATCGTACGTCGTGAGCTGTTAAAAGGACGAAAACCTAACTCGCGAGACATTAGGGGGCCCTATAAGGCGTCGATATCACGTCTTGCGAGGATGCTACGTTGTTGAAGCGGATGGGTTGTCGTTAAGCCAATTGGGCCTTTTGAATGGGCTATCTCTTTGGGCTGGGACTGTGAACCGTCAACACATAAGGGATTTGTGCGCTCAACATTACGGGTGCGATCATACCGGCACTAATGCACCGGATACCATCAGAACTCCAAAGTTAAGCATGCTTGGGCGAGAGTAGTACTAGGATGGGTGACCCCCTAGGAAGTCCTCGTGTTATACCCCCATTTTTAATTTTTTTTGCCCCGATTAGGGTTGCCAATATGCTTTATCCACCACATTTCTATTACCGAATCCCACGGCACCTCGGGCAAGACAACTTCGCTTCATGTAGAGGCTAGGCCCGCAACCCGAAGGCGTGGGGCTTGTGACCCGATCTCCGTCGCCCCGGTGCCCATAACTTTTGATCCGTAAGCCGTTACGCGGCGCACAGCATACCGTTGGAAAACTCTCCGAGAGTTCTATGACGGGGGCAGCAAGCCTACTCGGCTGCGCCTGTTTTTGGTGCCCAAAATCGAACATTTTTATTAGTTTCGGGCCACTTTTCTTCTTTTACTCTATTTTTTCATCCCGGATCGTACGTCGTGAGCTATTAAAAGGATGGCAACATAGCTCACGGGACATTAGAGGGCCGTACAACGTGTCGATATCACGTCTTGCATAGATGCTACGTTGTCAAAGTGGATGGGCTGTCGTTAAGCCCATTGGGCCTTTTGAATGGGCCATTCTCTCTAGGCTGGGACTGTGAACCGTCAACACATAAAGGATTTGTACTCTCAACATGACGGGTGCGATCATGCTAGCACTAATGCACCGGATCCCATCAGAATTACAAAGTTAAGCGTGCTTGGGCGAGAGTAGTACTAGGATGGGTGACCCCCTGGGAAGTCCTCGTGTTGCACCCGCCTATTCAATTTTTTTTACGCTGGTTAGGGTTGCCAAGATGCTTTATCCACCACATTTCTATTACCGAATCCCACGGCACCTTGGGCAAGACAACTTTGCTTTACGGAGAGGCTGGGCCCGTAAACCGAGGCCGTGGGGCATGTGATCAGGTCTCCGTCACTCCAGTGCCCATAACTTTTGATCCGTATGGAGTTACGCGGCGCACAACATACCGTTGGAAAGCTCTCCGAGAGCTCTACAACGAGGGTAACAAGCCTGCTATGCTGCTCCTGTATTCGGAGCCCAAAATTGAACATTTTCATCAGGTTTGGGCCACTTTTCCTCTTTTGCTAGGTTTTTCCATCCCGGATCGTACGTCGTGAGCTGTTAAAAGGATGACAACCTAACTCGCGGGACATTGGAGGGCCCTACAACACGTCGATATCACGTCTTGCAAGGATACTTCATTGTTGAAGCGTATAGGTTGTTGTTAAGCCCTTTTGGGCCTTTTGAATGGGCTATCTCTCTAGGCTAGGACTGTGAACCATCAACACATGAAATATTTATGCCCTCAACATGACGGGTGCTATCATACCAGCACTAATACACTGGATCCCATAAGAACTCCGAAGTTAAGCTTGCTTGGGCGAGAGTAGTACTAGGATGGGTAACCCCCTGGGAAGTCCTTGTGTTGCACCCCCATTTTCAATTTTTTTTGCCCCGGTTAGGGTTGCCAAGATGCTTTATCCACCACATTTCTATTACCGAATCCCACGACACCTTGGACAAGACAACTTCGCTTCACCTAGAGGCTGGGCCCGTAAACCGAGGGTGTGGGGCTTGTGACCAGGTCTCCGTCTCTCCGGTGCCCATAACTTTTGATCTGTAAAGAGTTACGCGACGCACAACATACCATTGGAAAGCTCTCCGAGAGCTCTTCGACGGGAGTAGCAAGCCTTCTCGGCGACGCTCGCTTTTGGTTGCAAAATCGAATGTTTTCATCAGTTTTGGCCCACTTTTCTTATTTTGCTCTATTTTTCCGTCCTGGATCGTACGTCGTGAGCTATTTAAAGGACGACTACTTAACTCACAGGACATTGGAGGGCCTTACAACGCGTCGATATCACATCTTGCAAGGATGCTGCATTGTTGAAGTGGATAGGTTGTCGTTATGCCCATTGGGCCTTTTGAATGGGCATTCTCTCTAGGCTGGGACTGTGAACCTTTAACACATAAATGATTTGTGCCCTCAACATGACAGGTGCGAGCATACTAGCACTAATGCACCGAATCCATAAGAACTCCGAAGTTAAGCGTGCTTGGGCGAGAGTAGTACTAGGATGGGTGACCCCCAGGGAAGTCCTCGTATTGCACCCCCCTTTTCAATTTTTTTTTGCCCCGGTTATGGTTGCCAAGATGCTTTATCTACCACATTTCTATTACCGAATCCCACGACACCTTGGGTAGGACAACTTCGCTTCACGTAGAGGCTGGCCCCGCAAAGCGAGGGCGTGAGGCTTGTGACTAGGTGTCCGTTGCCCCGGTGCCCATAACTTTTGATATATAATGAGTTACGCGGCGCACAACATATAGTTGGGAAGCTCTCCGAGAGCTCTACTGCGAGGGCAACAAACTTGGTCGGCAGCGCCTATTTTCGAAGCCCAAAATTGAACGTTTTTATCTGTTTCAGGACACTTTTCTTCTTTTGCCCAGTTTATCCATCCCGGATCGGACGTCGTGAGTTGCGAAAATGACGACAACCTAACTCGCGGGACATTAGAGAGCCCTATAATGCGTCGATATCACGTCTTGCGAGGATGCAACGTTGTTGAAGTGGATGGGTTGTCGTTAAGCCCATTAGGCCTTTTGAATGCGCCATCTCTTTAGGCTGGGACTGTGAACCGGAAACAAATAAGGGATTTATGCGCACAACATGAGAGGTGCAATCATACCAGTGCTAATGCACCAAATCCCATTAGATCGCCGAAGTTAAGCGTGCTTGGGCAAGAGTAGTACTAGGATGGGTGACCCACTGGGAAGTCCTCGTGTTACACCCCCCTTTTCAATTTTTTTTGCCCCGGTTAGGGTTGCCAAGATGCTTTATCCACCACATTTCTATTATCAAATCCCACAGCACCTTGGGCAAGACAACTTCGCTTCACGTAGTGGTTGGGCCCACAAACCGTGGGTATGGGACTTGTGACCAGGTCTCCATCGCTCCGGTGCCCATAACTTTTGATCCGTAAGGCGTTTTGCGGTGCACAACATACTGTTGGAAAGCTCCCCGAGAGCTCTATGACGAGGCAGCAAGCTTGCTCAGCTGCGCCTATTTTTGGTGCCCAAAATCGAACATTTTCATCAGTTTCGGGCCACTATTCTTCTTTTGCTCTATTTTTCTGCCCCGGATCATACGTCGTGAGCTGTTAAAAAGATGACAACCTAACTCACGGGACATTAGAGGACCCTACAACGCGTCGATATCACGTCTTGTGAGGATGCTGCGTTGTCGAAGTAGATGGGTTGTCGTGAAGCCCATTGGGCCTCTTGAATGGGCCATCTCTCTAGGCTGGGACTGTAAACTGTCAACAAATAAAGGATTTGTGCCCTCAACATGACAGGTGCGATCATACCAGTACTAATGCACCGGATCCCATCAGAACTCCGAAGTTAAGTGTGCTTGGGCGAGAGTAGTACTAGGATGGGTGACCCCTCGGAAGTCCTCGTGTTGCATCCCACTTTTCAATTTTTTTTGCCCCGATTAAGGTTGCCAAGATGCTTTATGCACCACATTTCTATTACAGAATCCCACGGCACCTTGGGCAAGACAACTTCGCTTCACGAAGAGGCTGGGCCCACAAATCGAGGCCGTGGGGCTTGTGACCAGGTCTCCGTCGCTCCGGTGCCCATAACTTTTGATCTGTAAGGAGCTACGCGGTGCACAACATACCGTTGGAAAGCTCTCCAAGAGCTATAAAACGAGGGCAACAAGCCTGCTCAGCTGCGCCTATTTTCGAAGCCCAAAATCGAACGTTTTCATCAGATTTGGGCCACTATTCTTCTTTTGCTCTATTTTTCTGCCCCGGATCATACGTCGTGAGCTGTTAAAAGGATGACAACCTAACTCGCGGGACATTAGAGGGCCCTACAACGAGTCGATATCATTTCTTGCGAGGTTGCTTCATTGCTGAAGTAGATGGGTTGTCGTTAAGCCCATTGGGCCTTTTGAATAGGTCATCTCTCTAGGCTAGGACTGTGAACAGTCAACACATAAAATATTTATGCCCTCAACATGACGGGTGCAATCATACCAGCACTAATGCACATGATCCCATCAAACTCCGAAGTTAAGTGTGCTTGGGCGAGAGTAGTACTAGGATGGGTGACCCCTTGCGAAGTCCTCTTGTTGTACCCCCATTTTCAATTTTTTTTGCCCCGGTTAGGGTTGCCAAGATGCTTTATCCACCACATTTCTATTACCGAATCCCACGGCACCTTGGGCAGGACAACTTCGCTTCACGTAGAGGTTGGGCTCGCAAACCGAGGCCGTGGGGCCAGTGACCAGGAGTCTGTCGTTCCAATGCCCATGACTTTTGATCCGCAAGGAGGTACGCGACGCACAACATACCGTTGGAAAGCTCTCCGAGAGCTCTACGACAGATGCAGCCAGCATGCTAGGCTGCGCCTATTTTCGGAACCCAAAATCAAATGTTTTCATCAGTTTCATGCCATTTTTCTACTTTTGCTCGATTTTTTCATCCCGGATCGTACGTCTTGAGCAGTTAAAAGGATGACAATCTAACTCGTAGGACATTAAAGGGCCCTACAACGCGTCGATATCATATCTAGCGAGGATGCTGCGTTGTTGAAGCAGATAGGTTGTCGTTAAGCCCACTGGGCCTTCTGAATGGGCCATCTCTCTGGGCTGGTAACATGAACAGTCAACACATAAGGGATTTGTGCGCTCAACATGACGGGTTCGATCATACCACTAATAATGCACCGGATCCCATCAGAACTCCGAAGTTAAGCGTGCTTGGGAGAGAGTAGTACTAAGATGGGCGACCCCTTGGAAAGTCCTCGTGTTATACCCCCCTTTTCAATTTTTTTGGCCCTGGTTCGGGTTGCCAAGATACTTTATCCACCACATTTCTATTACCGAATCCCATAGCACCTTGGGCAAGACAACTTTGCTTTACGTAGTGGTTGGGCCTGCAAACATGGGGCGTGGGGCTTGTGACCAGGTCTCCGTCGCTCAGGTGCCAATAACTTTTGATCCGTGAGGAGTTACGCGGCGCACAGCATACCGTTTGAAAGCTCTCCGAGAGCTTTACGACGGGGGCAGCAAGCCTGCTCGGCCGCACTCATTTTTGATGCCCAAAATAGAACGTTTTCATCGGTTTTGGGCCACTTTTCTCCTTTTGCTCTATTTTTCCGTCCCGGATCGTACGTCGTGAACTGTTAAAAGGACGACAACTTAACTCGCGGGATATTGGAGGGCCCTACATCGTGTCAATATCAAATCTTGTGAGGATGCTGCGTTATTGAAGTAGATGGGTTGTCGTTACGCCCATTGGGCCATTTGAATGGGCCATCTCTCTAGGTTGAGACTGTGAACCGTCAACACATAAACAAATTGTGCCCTCAATATGACGGGTGCGATCATACCAGCACTAATGCACCGGATCCCATAAGAACTCCGAAGTTAAGTGTGTTTGGGCGAGAGTAGTACTAGGATGGGTGACCCCTTGGGATGTCCTCGTGTTGCACCCCGCTTTTCAATTTTTTTTGCCCCGGTTAGGGTTGCCAAGATGCTTTATCTACCACATTTCTATTACCGAATCCAATAGCACCTTGGGCAAGACAATTTCACTTCACGTAGAGGCTGGGCCCGCAAACCGAGGGCGTGGGGCTTGTGACCAGGTGTCCGTCACCCCGATGCCCATGACTTTTGATCCATAAGAATTTACGCGGCGCACAACATATTGTTCAAAAGCTCTCCGAGAGCTCTACAATGAGGGCAACAAGCCTGCTCAACTGCGCCTATTTTCGGATCCCAAAATTGAACGTTTTCATTAGTTTTGGGCCACTTTTCTTCTTTTGCACGTTTTTTTGTCCCGGATCGTACGTCGTGAGCTGTTAAAAGGACGACAACCTAACTCGCGAGACATTATAGGGCCCTACAACGCGTCGATATCACGTCTTCCGAGGATGCTACGTTGTTGAAGCGGATGGGTTGACCTTAAGCCCATTGGGCCTTTTGAATCGGCTATCTCTTTGGGCTGGGACTGTGAACCGTCAACACATAAGGGATTTGTGCGCTCAACATGACAGGTCCGATCATACTAGCACTAATACATCAGATCCCATCAAAACTCCAAAGTTAAGCGTGCTTGGGCGAGAATAGTACTTGGACGGGTGACCCCGTGGGAAGTCCTCGTGTTACGCCCCCCTTTTCAATTTTTTTTGCCCCGGTTAAGGTTGCCAAGATGCTTTATCTACCACATTTCTATTAGCGGATCCCACGGCACCTTGGGTAAGACAACTTTGCTTACGTAGAGGCTGGGACCACAAACCGGGGGCGTGGGGCTTGTGCCCAGGTCTCCATCGCTCCGGTGCCAATAATATTTGATCCGAACGGAGTTACGCGGCGCACAGCATATCGTTGGAAAGATCTCCGAGAGCTCTACGACGGGGGCAGCAAGCCAGGTTTGCTGCGCCCGTTTTTTATGCCCATAATCGAACGTTTTCATCAGTTTCGGGACACTTTTCTTCTTTTTTTTGGTTTTCTTTCCCAGATCGTATGTCGAGAGCTGTTAAAAGGACGGCAATCCAACTCACGGGATATTAGAGGGCCCCACAACGCGTCGATATCATGTCGTGCGAGGATGCTGCGTTGTCGAAGTATATGGGTTATCGTTAAGCCCAATGGGCCTTTTGAATGGGCCATCTCTCTAGGTTGGGACAGTGAACCGTTAACACATAAAGGATTTGTGCCCTCAACATGATGGGTGCGATCATACCAGCAGTAATACACCAGATCCCATCAGAACTCCAGAGTTAAGCGTGCTTGGGCGAGAGTAGTACTAGGATGGGTGACCCCTTTGGAAGTCCTCGTGTTGCACCCCTCTTTTCAATTTTTTTTTGCCTCGGTTAGGGTTGCCAAGATGCTTTATCCACCACATGTCTATTACCGAATCCCACGGCACGTTGGGCAAGACAACTTCGCTTCACAGAGAGGCTGGGCCTGTAAACCGAGGCCGTGGGGCTTATGACCAGGTCTCCATCGCTTCGGTGCCCATAACTTTTAATCCGTAAGAAGTTACGCGGTGCACAGCATACCGTTGGAAAGCTCTCCGAGAGCTCTACAATAAGGGCAACAAGTCTGCTCGACTGCGCCTATTTTTGGAGCTTAAAATCAAACATTTTCATCAGTTTTTGGCCACTTTTCTTCTTTTGCTTAATTTTTTCATCCCGGATCGTCCGTCGTGAGCTGTTAAAAGCACGACAACCCAACTCGTGGGATATTTGAGGGCCCTACAATGTGTTGATACCACGTCTTGCGATGATGCTGCGTTATTAAAGCAGATGGGTTGTCATTAAACCCATTGGGCCTTTTGAATGGACCATCTCTCTGGGCTGGGGCTGTGAACCGTCAACACATAAGGGATTGGTGCGCTCAACATGATGGGTGCGATCATACCAAAACTAATGCACCGGATCCCATCAGAACTCCGAAGTTAAGCGTTCTTGGGCGAAAGTAGTACTAGGATGGGACACCCCCTGGGAAGTCCTCGTGTTGCACCCCCCTTTTCAATTTTTTTTGCCCCGGTTAGGCTTGCCAAGATGCTTTATCCATCACATTTCTATTACTGAATCCCACAGCACCTTGGGCAAGACAACTTCGCTTCACGTAGTGGATGGGCCCGCAAACCGGGGACATGGGGCTTGTGACCAGGTCTCCGTCACTCTGGTACCCATAACTTTTGATCCGTAAAGAGTTACGCGGTGTACAGCATACCGTTGGAAAGCTCTCCGAGAGCTCTACGACGGGGGTAGCAAGCCTACTCGGCTGCGCCCATTTGTGGCGCCCAAAATTGAACATTTTCATCAGTTTTGGGATACTTTTCTTCTTTTGCTCTATTTTTCCGTCCCAGATCGTACGTCGTAATCTGTTAAAAGGATGAAAACCTAACTCACGGGACATTAGAGGGCCTTACAACGCATCGATATCACGTCCTGCGAGGATGGTACGTTGTCGAAGTGGATGGGTTGTCGTTAAGCCCATTAGGCCTTTTGAATGGGCCATCTCTCTAGGCTGGGACTGTGAACCGTCAACACATAAAGGATTTGTGCCATCAACATGACGGGTGCAATCATGCCAGCACTAATGCACCAGATCCCATAAGAACTCCGAAGTTAAGCATGCTTGGACGAGAGTAGTACTAGGATGGGTGACCCCCTAGGAAGTCCTCGTGATGCACCCCCCTTTTCAATTTTTTTTGCCCCGGTTAGGGTTGCCAAGATGCTTTATCCACCACATTTCTATCACCGAATCCCACGGTACCTTGGACAAAACAACTTCACTTCACGTAGAGGCTAGGCCCGCAAACCGAGGGCATGGGCCTTGTGACCAGGTCTTCGTCACTCCGGTGCCCATAAATTTTGATCTGTAATGAGTTACATGGTGCACAACATACTTTTGGAAAGCTCTTCGAGAGCTCTACGACGAGGGCAATTAGCATGCTCAGCTGCGCCTGTTTTCGGAGCCCAAAATTGAACGTTTTCATCAGTTTTGGGCCAATTTTCTTCTTTTGTTCAGTTTTTTCGTCCCATATCGTACGTCGTGAGCTGTTAAAAGGATGACAACCTAACTCGTGGGACATTAAAGGGCCCTACGACGTGTCGATATCACGTCTTGCGAGGATGCTGCGTTGTTGAAGTGGATGGGTTGTCGTTAAGCCCATTGGGCCTTTTGAAAGGGCCATCTCTCTAGGCTGAGACTGTGAACTGTCAACACCTAAAGGATTTGTCCCCAAAACATGATGGGTGCGATCATACCAGAACTAATGCACCGGATCCCATCAGAACTCTGAAGTTAAGCGTGCTTGGGCGAGAGTAGTACTAGGATGGGTGACCCCCTGGGAAGTCCTCGTGTTGCACCCCTCTTTTTAATTTTTTTTGCCCTGGTTAGGCTTACCAAGATGCTTTATCCACCACATTTCTATTACCGAATCCCATGGCACCTTGGGCAAGACAACTTCGCTTCACGTAGAGGCTGGGCCCCCAAACCGAGGGCGTGGGACTTGTGACTAGGTCTCCGTCGCTACGGTGCTCTTAACTTTTGATCCGTAAGGAATTACGCGGCGCACAACATATTGTTGGAAAGCTCTCTAAGAGCTCTACGACGAGGGTATCAAGCCTGCTCGGCTACGACCGTTGTTGGAGCCCAAAATCAAACATTTTCAACAATTTCAGGCCACTTTTCTTCTTTTGCTCTGTTTTTCCATCCCAGAGTGTACGTCGTGAGCTGTTAAAAGGATGACAACCTAACTCGCGGGACATTAGAGGGCCTTACAATGTGTCGATATCACGTCTAGCGAGGATGCCACATTGTTGAATTAGATGTGTTGTCATTAAGCCCATTGGGCCTTTTGAATGGGTCATCTCTCTAGGCTGGGACTGTGAACCGTCAACACATACAGGATTTGTACCCTCAACATGATGGATGCGATCATACCCACACTAATGCATCGGATCCCATCAGATCTCCGAAGTTATACGTGCTTGGGCGAGAGTACTACTAGGATGGGCGACCCCCTGGGAAATCCTCGTGTTGCACCCCCCTTTTCAAATTTTTTTTTCCCTGGTTAGGGTTGCCAAGATGCTTTATCCACCACATTTCTATTACCGAATCCCACAGCACCTTGGGCAAAATAACTTCGCTTCATGTAGAGGCTGGGCCCGCAAACCGAGGACGTAGGGCTTGTGACTTGGTCTCCGTCACTCCGGTGCCCATATCTTTTGATCTGTAAGGAGTTACGCTGTGCACAGCATACCGTTGGAAAGCTCTCCGAGAGCTCTACAATGGGGGCAGCAAGCATGCTCGGCTGTGCTCATTTTTGGAGCCCAAAATTGAATGTTTTCATTAGTTTTGGACCACTTTTCTTCTTTTGCTCAGTTTTTTCTTTCCGGATCGTATATCGTGAGCTGTTAAAAGGACGACAACCTAACTTGCGGGATATTAGAAGGCCCTACAACGTGTTGATATCACGTCTTGCGAGGATGCTGTGTTGTTGAAGTGGATGGGCTGTCGTTAAGGAATGGGCCATCTCTCAAGACTGGGACTGTGAACCGTCAACACATAAAGGATTTGTGCCTTCAACATGATGGGTGCGATCATACCAGTACTAATGCACTGGATCCCATAAGAACTGCGAAGTTAAGCGTGCTTGGGCGAGAGTAGTACTAAGATGGGTGACCCCCTGCAAAGTCCTCGTGTTCCCTGTTAGGGTTGCCAAGATGCTTTATCCACCACATTTCTATTACCAAATCCCACAGCACCTTGGGCAGGACAACTTCTCTTCACGTAGAGGCTGGGCCTGTAAACCGAGGGCGTGGGGCTTGTGACCTGGTTTCCGTCGCTTCGGTGCCCATAACTTTTGATCCGTAAGGAGTTACGTGGCACACATCATATCGTTGGAAAGCTCTCCGAGAGCTCTACGACGGGGTATGCATGCATGCTCGGCTGTGCCTGTTTTTAGAGCCTAAAATCAGACGTTTTCATCAGTTTCGGGCCACTCTTCTTCTTTTGCTCTGTTTTTCCATCCCGGATAGTACGTCATGAGTAGTTAAAAGGACAACAACTTAACTCGTGGGACATTAGATGGCCCTACAACGCGTTGATATCATGTCTTGCGAGGATGCTACGTTGTTGAAGTGGATTGGTTATCATTAAGCCCATTGGGCCTTTTGAATGGGCCATCTCTCTAGGCGGAGACTGTGAACCGTCAACACATAAAGGGTTTGGGCCCTCAACATAACGGGTGTGATCATACCAACACTAATGCACCGGATCCCATTAGAACTCTAAAGTTAAGCGTGCTTGGGCGAGAGTAGTACTAGGATGGGTGACCCCGTGGGGAGTCCTCGTGTTGCACCTCCCTTTTCAATTTTTTTTTACCCCGGTTAGGGTTGCCAAGATGCTTTATCCACCACATTTCTATTACCGAATCCCACGGCACCTTGGGCAGGACAACTTCTCTTCACGTAGAGGCTAGGCTTGCAAACCGAGGGTGTGGGGCTTGTGACCAGGTCTCCGTCGCTCCGGTGCCCATAACTTTTGATCCGTAAGGAGTTACGCGGCGCATAGCATACCATTGGAAAGCTCTATGAGAGCTCTATGATGAGGGAAACAAGTCTGCTCGGCTGCGCCTATTTTTGGAGCCCAAAATTGGACATTTTCATCAGTTTTGGGCCACTTTTCTTCTTTTGCTCGGTTTTTTCATCCCGGATCGTACGTCGTGAGCTGTTAAAAGGATGACAACTTAACTCGCGGGATATTAGAGGGCCCTACAATGAGTCGATATCACGTCTTGCGAGGATGATGCATTGTTGAAGTGGATAGGTGGTCGTTAAGCCCATTGGGCCTTTTGAATGGGCCATCTCTCTTGGTTGAGACTGTGAACCGTCAACACATAAAGGATTTGTGCCCTCAACATGACGTGTGCGATCATACCAGAACTAATGCACCGGATCCCGTCAGAACTCCAAAGTTAAGCGTGCTTGGGCAAGAGTAATACTAGGATGGGTTACCCCCTCGAAGTCTCCGTGTTGCACCCCCCTTTTCAATTTTTTTTTGCCCCGGTTAGGCTTGCCAAGATGCTTTGTCCACCACATTTCTATTACCGAATCCCACAGCACCTTGAGCAGAACAACTTCGCTTCACGTAGAGGCTGGGCCCGCAAACTGAGGGCGTGGGGCTTGTGACCAGGTCTCCGTCCCTCTAGTGCCCGTAACTTTTGATCCGTAAGGAGTTACGCGGTGCACAGCATACTGTTGGAAAGCTCTCTAAGTGCTCTACGACGAGGGCGACAAGCCTGCTTGGCTGTGCCTATTTTCGGAGCCCAAAATCGAACGTTTTCATCAGTTTTGGGCCACTTTTCTTCTTTTGCTCGGTTTTTCAGTCCCAGATTATGCGTCGTGAGCTGTTAAAAGGGTGACAACCTAACTCGCGAGACATTAAAGGGCCCTACAATGCGTCGACAACACATCTTGCGAGGATGCTACTTTGTTAAAGCAGATGGGTTGTTGTTAAACCTATTGGGCCTTTTGAATAGGCCATCACTCTAGGCTGGGACTGTGAACCATCAACACATAAGAGATTTGTGCGCTCAACATGACGGGTGTGATCATACCAGCACTAATGCTCTAGATCCCATCAGAACTCCGAAGTTAAGCGTGCTTGGGCGAGAGTAGTACTAGGATGGATGACCCCCTTGGAAGTCCTCGTGTTGCACCCCCCTTTTCAATTTGTTTTGCCCCGGTTAGGGTGGCCAAGATACTTTATCCACCACATTTCTATTACCGAATACCACGGCACCTTGGGAAAGACAACTTCGCTTCACATAGAGGCTGGGCCCGTAAACCGGGGGCGTGGTGCTTGTGACCAGGTCTCTGTCGCTCCGGTGCCTATAACTTTTGATCCGCAAGGAGTTACGTGGCGCACAACAAACCGTTGGAAAGCTCTCTGAGAGCTCTACAACGGGGGCAGCAAGGCTGCTTGGCTGTGCCTATTTTTAGATCCCAAAATCAAACGTTTTCATCAATTTTGGGACACTTTTCTTCTTTTGCGTTGCTTTTTCGTCCCGGATCGTACGTCGTGAGTTGTTAAAAGGACGACAACCTAACTCACTGGACAATAGAGGGCCCTACAACTCGTCGATATCACGTCTTGCAAGGATGCTACGTTGTCGAAGTGGATGGGTTGTCGTTAAGCCCATTGGGCCTTTTGAATGGGCCATCTCTCTAGGCGGAGATTATGACCCGTCAACACATAAAGGATTTGGGCCTTGAACATGACGAGTGCGATCATACCAGCACTAATGCACCGGATCCCATCAGAACTCCGAAGTTAAGCGTGCTTGGGCGAGAGTAGTACTAGGATGGGTGACCCGCATGGAAGTCCTCGTGTTGCACCCCCCTTTTCAATTTTTTTTACCCCGGTTAGGGTTGCCAAGACGCTTTATCCACCACATTTCTATTACCGAATCCCACGGCACCTTGGGCAGGACAACTTCTCTTCACATAGAGGCTGGGCCTGCAAACCGAGGGCGTGGGTCTTGTCACCAGGTCTCCGTCGCTCCGGTGCCCATAACTTTTGATTCGTAAGGAGTTACGCGGTGCACAGCATACTGTTGGAAAGCTCTCTGAGAGCTCTACGACGAGGGAAACAATACTACTCGGCTGTGCCTATTTTTGGAGCGCAAAATTGGACGTTTTCATCAATTTTGGGCCATTTTTCTTCTTTTGCTCGATTTTTTCAACCGGATCGTATGTCGTGAGCTGTTAAAAGGATGACAACTTAACTCGTGGGATATTAGAGGGCCCTACAATACGTTGATATCATGTCTTGCGAGGATGCTGCGTTGTTGAAGTGGATAGGTTGGCGTTAAGCCCATTGGGCCTTTTGAATAGGCCATCACTCTAGGTTGAGATTGTGAACCGTATCGGATAGGGATCCTCGTTTTACTTCCCGATTTTGGAAGAGATTGCAAGAAGCTTTAGGAATGAAGTTGAGTTTCAGCACGGCTTATCACCCTCAGACTGATGGACAATCAGAGAGAACTATTCAAATTCTGGAGGATATGGTGAGGGCGTGTGTTTTAGACTTCGGGAAAGGTTGGGAGAAATATCTGTCTCTAGCAGAGTTCGCTTATAATAATAGTTATCAGGCCACTATCGGGATGGCCCCATTTGAGGTGTTGTATGGACGTAAGTGTCGATCCCCAATTTACTGGGATGAGGTAGGTAAAATGAAGACTTTTGACCCGACCCTTCTACCTGAACTTATGAAGACTGTGGATAATATTCACCTCATCCGGAAATAGATGTTTACCGCCCAAAGCAGGCAGAAAAGTTATGCAGACCGACGGAGAAGGAGCCTAGAGTTTGAGGTTGGCGGCAAGGTGTTCTTGAAGATATCACCCCGGAGGGGATTGATTAAACACAGCAAGGGTGGAAAGTTGAGCCCGAGATTTGTAGGACCATTTGAGATAATTGAGAAGGTTGGCAAATTGGCGTATCGCCTGGCGCTACCCCAAAACCTCTCCAATATTCACGACGTCTTTCATGTTTCGATGCTGCAGAAGTATCACCCTGATCCATCGCATATCTTGGAGCCAGAGCCATTGCAGCTTCGGAAGAACTTGTCTTATGAAGAGAAGCCCGTTCGGATCCTAGACCAGCAAGATCGGGAGTTGCGCAACAAATCTATACCGATGGTGAAAGTGTTGTGGGATCATTATGGAGTTGAGGAAGCAACGTGGGAAAGGCGAGACCAAATGGAACGACAGTATCTAGCTTTATTTCAAAGGTAATATTGAATTTCGGGACGAAATTCTTTTAAGGAGGGGAGGATGTGAGGCCCGACCTCAATTTGCATGCGATACCTCGTTTCGTGTGCCCTAGCCTAGATTTGCGTGCCTTAACCTAGATTTAAGAATCATGTTTCGTTTTATGTGCCTTGCATTGAATTACGTGCATTCATTTAGGGTTGCGTGCATTTACTTGGAAAACGTGCATTCGTCTCGTAGTTCGTGCCCTACCTCGTAGTGCGTGCCCTAGACCTAGGAAAGCGTGCCCTCACGCTAATCAAGAAAACATCTTACACGAAGCACTAGATCAATAATTAATCCTACAAATTCCACTAACTAATATTAAATTACTAATTCAACCCACTAGAAGACGAAATTGCACCAAAAGCTAGACATTCTCATTCTTTATTCCTTATTCTTTTGCACTTTCCAAACACACAATTAAATAATGCTCAAAAGATGACAAAGATTCAGATTTTTCAAGCCTTGGCCGACCACCTTGTGTGCTTTGTGCTTGCTTTGCATAATTCAAATTATTCCCCAAACATTCTATGACAATGTAATGACACAAAGCAATAAAAAATTAGCTCAAAACCCTCCTCAAAGCTCCCAATCTCAACATAAGCTCCTTGCCCATGCTAGGTGATTCAAAAATCATGCTTCTTGAAGACACAAATCTGAAATTTGTATGCCAAAGGCCAACACATGCTTCAACATTTGCAAAAGCTTTCATTTTTCCTTCATTTCTCTCAATTCCTCTCATTCTTCTCTCTCCCTTTCATTATTCCCTCTCTCTCTCGGCCCTAGCTGAATATTGTAGACTCCATAACTCATCTTCATCACCCCATAGTTCATCAAGGCAAGCAAGAAGCTAGGGAGCTCGACTAAGCAAGCTAGGTTGCAAGAAACACACATGCAAGCTCTTTGAATCTCTATTTCGGCTTAGGTGAGTTGCTAGCTTCCATTTCTTTTCTTCTTGTTCTAACCACATGCACCTACTAAGAACTTGGTTACTAAGCTAGGAAATTTGAGAAAAATCGAGTGGTGTCTCGGCTAAGCAAGGAAAAAGGTCAACTTTGTGCTTCACCAGGAGTCTTGTGCATCTTCTTGTTGTTTTGCTAAGGTGAGGGCTAAAACTTCTTGAAAATCTTTCAAAAAACCACATGCATGCTCTTAAATGTCTATCTTTACTTCTGTACTTGAGATATATGTGTGTTCATGAGCTTTTATAAACATGCATGACAAGATTTTGGGCTAGAATGTGATGATAGATGAAATCGTGCATGTGACAGCTTTCTGTCTTGTTGGTGCGAGGTGCTTCTGGCTAGGTAAATGATGTTGCAAATGTGTGAAAATTGGAAGGTAACTAGTTTTTCCAGTTCTAAACATTTTTCACAGAAATATGCCAAAGCTAATTTTGATCCTAAGGTCCTCAAAATGGCAAATCATTAAAATGTGTCCAAATCTGGAAAGTCTGGAAAAATGAAGCACGTTTTGGCAGATTCACTGACCTTGTAGAACAAACCAGTTTTGACTTCATAAATGATATCCAAAATGCATAAAATTTGGTGTGCTGCTATAATTATCAGTTGTGGACATTTTTTTCAGAAATGGACAAAGGCTAAATCTGACCCTAAGGCCCTCAAAAACGACAAGTATTGAAATGTGTGCAAATCTGGACAGTTTTGTGCAGTCTCAATGTTTTGGCTATAACAATTGAACCCGAACTCCAAATGATGCGAGGTTTGTTTCTGAATTTAGTTCACCTCATAAGCTTTAATTTGACATCTTATTCACTGGAATTGGAGATTGTTTGCTTGTCTTAATGATTGTGAGAATTCAGTCCATTGCAGTGAGGGTTTCACTTAGTGATATGCTTAGAAAAATTATTGTAGCTTCTCTTGTTGTATTAAATGCTTGGGATTGTGGCATTGAGATGTTGTGTGGACTATTTTGAATACTTGAGGGTGTATGAACTAATCAATGCATGGCTTGAGTTTGATTTCGAGATGACTTGGAACTTAATCGCATGGGTAAGCACGAATTGGAACCCTAGTAACTAGGTGAATTTGCTAAGTGTTGATCCTTTGGATGTTGTGTTAGATTATGTGTTTAGTAGGCTGCCCGTAGTTGCCCTTGTAGCCCTAAATATGATTTCGATGATTTCATGTTGATAAGTAGGCTTTTCTTGCACCCGGTCCCACGTAGATGCCGTTGCATGATGAATAATCTTATTAATTGATTACGTGAGCTTTGAAATGAGTTATATGACTTGATTTACGTGCGCTACATGGCTGCCCGTTTAATGTTCATATAACTCCATGTGCCTTTCAAGTGAAATTACTTGTCTTATCGTGCCTCGCTTGTTTACTTGTCAATGTGCAATCTTATGACTGCTCGGAGGCAACCTACTTTGTTGTCCTCCTAATGTGATATATTAAATGTCATAAATGTGCATTGCATACAAGGTTGCAACCTTTCATTCTGGCGTGGTAGCGTTCACTCACACCGGGCGGTATTGGGGTTGCCGGTGCAACCGTGACTACCATTGTCCAATTCCCTCTCTCGCTTGGGGGCTAGACTTCCTCGGAGATTTGGGTCGTAGGATTTCGGGGTACATCCGGAGTACACCCATTTGGCGTGATAAGGGAATGATTTGAAGTCGGCCGCAACAACTGATACTGGAAATGAATCGAGAGCAAAAGCTCACCGTATCCTTTTCACTATGTGTATAAGTACTCTCGCTTGGTTCCTAGAGGACCTCGGGGAGGAAAGACGGGTAATTGTGTTCCTTTACTTTTATATCATGTTATGTACTTACTTGTGATATATTCATGCTTGCAAAAAGGATTTTCATAAGTTGAACCGGAAAATGAGTTTCAAAACTTATTTCTCGTTCCTCCCTCACTGAGTTCATAAGGACTCACCCTCTTTTATCATCTTAGGTGAAGCAGATCAAGAACAGGTACCCGAGGACGACGTGCCTAACGATAATTCCTTGGAATGATTGCCTGTCCTATGTACTTTGCTTGATTATGGCCATTGTGAACACTATGCTGCTTGAAGACTATTTCTTTTCATGTTGCTTGATGTTTGTAATGTAAAAGACCCCCGTTGTAATTTGGGGTCTAATTTTGGCTTGTACTGATAATAGCTAGACAGACACTACTATGGTCCTTTTGCTTTTGGTTCTGGCTAGTATCTATCATAGGATTATGAAGTATCAGGTAAGGACTAAGTAAAATGAACCTATTCAATCTTAAGCAAGTACTCATTCTTAAGCTAAGATCAACAAGTACTTTTGTAACGAGGATTAACAAACAAACGAGACATAGTATCATGCTAGGTTATTAATCAAACGAGACTTCGAGATAACTAGTAGGCATTTCAATTGATGGTAAATAGTAATCTTAGTTGGAAATGAAACTGAGATTGGAAAATTTGAGGCATTTAGAGAATTAGGTCAAACCAAATAGTCCAATTACAGCCGTTATGCTGTCAGTTTTCTGGAAAATTATGGAGTTTAGGCTAAAACGTAAGTGTTAAACTTTCATGAACGATTAAGTACGAGATATGACTTGAATGTTTAGATCACACCATAGTCTAACCTTTATAGGCCGGGTTGGGGCGTGACACCTTATATAGAAAGAAATAGTATTAGAGCTTAGATTGCTTAAGCCGGGTTTAAATCTCCGACCATGGGTAGAGCCCTAAGATAATTAGGATGACTTGTCTATATGTTATTGTGTGATAATGTTAATTGTGCCTTCTATGTTCTATGTGCTTAAGTGATTAACATGCCTTAATTGTTTCTAGAATTGTGTATCTATATTATGTTGCATATCTTATGCATTAAATTCTTGTTTGTCGTATTTCAATAAATTGTGCATCGTAATCTGTGCCTATAGATGGCTGGCCCTAGTACCCGTACAACTAATAGGAGCGGTGAGCCCCAAGAGACCGGAGATACTTATCAAACTAATCCCGGCATAGCTATGTTTAACACGATGGCGAATGACATGGATCGCATGTCACGAGTGATGGAACGTCGAGATGCACGTGAAGCCAACAACAACAACAACAACAGGAATGATGGTAACCATGGGAGACATAGCAGAATGAGGGAGTTCCTTGACTTTTGCCCGTCCAAATTCCACGGGGAAGCTGATGATGAGAAAGCAGAGGCTTGGCTGTCTAAGATCGAGAGGATTTTCAGGCCACTTGATTATACTGATAAAGAAAAGGTGGAGTTTACTATGTTTCTGTTGCACGGGGATGTAGAGCATTGGTGGCACACTGTGGAGGCACTATGGGAAACTGATCATACCTCTCGCTTGTAGGGTAATTTTGTTAAGGCATTCAAGGAAAAATATGTACCTGTAGTTTCCAGGCAGAGGCGGATTGAGGAATTCATGCACTTGAACCAAGGAAACAAGACGGTAGCCCAGTACGAGGCTCGTTTTGACCGACTGTCCCGCTATGCTCAATACATGGTCAGTACTCCGGAGGCGAAGATGTGGAAATTTACTACGGGATTGAGGCCAGAGATTCAGGACCAGTTGGCTTCGCATGACTTCAATATCTATTCTGCTCTCTTTGTTGCTGCTTCCCGAGTTGAGAAGAGAAAACTTGATAGAGCCGGTTCGAGTAAGCCAAACAAGAAATTATACCAGCCTTTAGGTCAACAGAGGAAATTCCAGAGTTAGAGTCGTAATCAGGGCCAGAGCCAAAATAGACCAGTAAATAACCGTGGCCCGACTAAAGCGCCATCAGCCTCTTCCACCCGTGGATCCACAGGTAGTTCACCTGCTACTCAATCTATCAACTGCTCTTACTGTGACAAGAAGGGGCATACCAAGGCCCAGTGCTGGAAGAAGTTAGGACGTTGTGTGCGGTGTGGCAGTTATCAGCATCAGATCAAGGATTGCCCTAAATGGCAAGCATGACAAAATCAAGTTAAACCAGCTGGTAGAGGCAAGACTCCAGTTCCTAGAGTTCAGGCTCGAGCTTATGCTATTGAGTGCGAGGAGCTTCCAGAGGTGACTGCTGTTGTTGAAGGTACATTCTTCATACTGAATCAACCTGTTAGGGTGCTAATTGATCCGGGTGCTACTCATTCATTTATTACTCCCCTATGTGTGCAACGTGTGAAACTACGAGTTGTATGTTTGCCTTACGAAGTAGAAGTTGGTACTCCGATGGGTTCTAAACTTGTTACTAGCTCAGCTTGTAAAGCATGTAAAATTCAAATTAAGGATAGGGAATTCTCAGCCAATCTTATTGTATTACCTTTTCGAGACTATGAAGTCATCTTAGGGATGGACTGGTTGGCAAAGCATCATGCCCAACTAGATTGCCGGACGAAGATTGTAACGTTCCAGGTACCTGGTCAACCAATATTGGAAGTCATGGGTCAAAGAGATTTCACCGGGAGTTCCATCATTTCATCTACGAAAGCAGTGAAGTCCTTGAGAAAAGGGTATAGTGGATACTTAGCTTACCTCATCAACAAGCCGTTGGATAAAGCTAAGTTGGAGGAGATGCCAGTGATCAAAGACTATGCAGATGTGTTTCCAGAAGAATGGTCCTGTTTACCCCCAAATCGGGAGATCGAGTTCATTATAGAATTATTGCTTGGCACCCAGCCGATATCTAAAGCTCCCTATCGTATGGCGCCGGCCGAGCTACAAGAATTGAAAGACCAATTGTAAGGATTGTTGAAGAAGGGGTTTGTTCAACCGAGTTCTTCTTCATGGGGTGCACCAGTCCTATTTGTAAAGAAGAAAGACGGAACGCTGAGGCTATGTATCGACTACCGAGGATTGAACCAAGTGACTGTCAAGAATAAATACCCACTTCCATTGATCGACGAGTTGTTTGATCAACTTCAAGGAGCCAAAGTGTATTCGAAACTCGACTTGAGGCAAGGGTCCTATCAGTTGCGGATTAAAAAGGAGGATGTGCCTAAAACAGCTTTCAGGACAAGATATGGGCATTATGAATATGTAGTGATGCCATTTGGACTAACTAATGCCGCTACAGCTTTTATGGACTTGATGCATAGGGTGTTTCAACCCTACTTGGACCAATTTGTGGTGATCTTCATTGATGATATTTTGGTATACTCGAAATCCGAGGCTGAGCATGAACAACATCTGCGGTTGGTACTGCAGAAACTTTGAGAGCATCAATTGTATGCAAAGTTTAGTAAATGCGAATTTTGGTTGCAGCAGATTGCATTTTTGGGGCATATCATATCCTAAGAGGGAATAGCAGTGGATCCAGCAAAGATAGAAGCGGTGATGTCTTGGAAGAAGCCGGAAAATGTTACGGAGGTTCGGAGTTTTCTTGGTCTAGCCGGCTATTATCGGAGATTCGTGAAGGATTTCTCTAAGATTGCAGGACCGCTTACAAAGCTCACTCAAAAGAAAACAAAGTTCGTGTGGGAGGAAAAGTGTGAGAACAGCTTCCAAGAATTGAAAAAAAGATTGACAACCGCACCTATTCTTGCATTGCCTGAAGGGAGTCAAAGTTTTGTAATTTATAGCGATGCTTCGAAAGAAGGATTGGGTTGTGTGCTGATGCAAAATGGTAGAGTGATTGCGTATGCTTCTAGGAAACCGAAGCCGTATGAATTGAACTACCCGACGCATGATTTGGAGTTAGCGGCTATTGTGTTTGCACTTAAGAAATGGAGGCACTATCTATGGGGTAACAAGTTCGAGGTGTTTACTGATCACAAGAGCTTGAAATACTTGTTCTCACAAAAAGAGTTGAATATGAGGCAAAGGCAGTGGATGGAGCTTTTGGATGATTATAACTGAACAATCAATTATGTGCTCGGTAAAGTAAATGTAGTTGCAGATGCCTTAAGTAGGAAAGCAAGCATGGCAAAACTGGAAGTCAAGGTGCAGGAGTTGTTGGAGGAAGCATTTTTGTGGAAACCACAATTGACTCGGAACGGGTTACTTTTTGCCACTACACAAGTTCAATCGACCTTGCTGTCTGAATTACGAGGGGCTCAACAGAAGGACCAACAGTTTCAGAAGATAAAAGAAAGCAACATAGATTTCAAGTTTCATGATGATGGTGTTTGGAGGTTTAGGAATCGGATTTGTGTTCCTAAAGAGCCAGAGCTGAAAAAGAAGATTCTTGAAGAAGCCCATAATTCAAGATACACTATTCACTTCGGTGGAACAAATATGTACCGGGATTTGAAATAACACTATTGGTGGAATAACATGAAGAGAGAGATTGCGGAGTTTGTGGCACGGTGTTTGACTTGCCAGAGAGTCAAAGCGGAACATCAACGACCAGCAGGTTTACTTCAGCCGTTAGAGATTCCTCAATGGAAATGGGAACACATAACTATGGACTTTGTTATGGACCTGCCCAGGTCACAAAAGGGTCATAATGCCGTTTGGGTTATAGTGGACAGATTTACCAAGTCAGCGCACTTCTTGCCGATGAACAAGGAGGATAGTCCTAAAAAATTGAGAGATATGTATGTGGCGGAGATTGTAAGATTGTACGGGATGCCTGTGAGTATCGTATCGGATAGGGATCCTCGTTTTACGTCCCGATTTTAGAAGAGATTGCAAGAAGCTTTGGGAACGAAGTTGAGTTTCAGCACGGCTTACCACCCTCAGACTGATGGACAATCGGAGAGAACTATTTAGATTCTGGAGGATATGCTGAGGGCGTGTATTTTAGACTTCGGGAAAGGTTGGGAAAAATATCTGTCTTTAGCGAAGTTCGCTTATAATAATAGTTATCAGGCCACTATCGGGATGGCCCCATTTGAGGCGTTGTATGGACATAAGTGTCGATCCCCAATTTACTGGGATAAGGTAGGTGAAACGAAGACTTTTGACCGGACCCTTCTACCTGAACTTATGAAGACTGTGGATAATATTCACCTCATTCGGAAACGGATGCTTACCGCCCAAAGCAGGTAGAAAAGTTATGCAGACCGACGGAGACGGAGCCTAGAGTTTGAGGTTGGCGGCAAGGTGTTCTTGAAGATATCACCCCGGAGGGGACTGATTAAACACGACAAGGGTGGAAAGTTGAGCCCGAGATTTGTAGGACCATTTGAGATAATTGAGAAGGTTGGCAAATTGGCGTATCGCCTGGCACTACCCCAAAACATCTCCAATATTCACGACGTCTTTCATGTTTCGATGCTGCGGAAGTATCACCCTGATCCATCGCATATCTTGGAGCCAGAGCCGTTGCAGCTTCGGGAGAACTTGTCTTATGAAGAGAAGCCCGTTCGGATCCTAGACCAGCAAGATCGGGAGTTGCGCAACAAATCTATACCGATGGTGAAAGTGTTGTGGGATCATCATAGAGTTGAAGAAGCAACGTGGTAAAGGCGAGACCAAATGGAGCAATAGTATCCAGCTTTATTTCAAAGGTAATATTGAATTTCGGGATGAAATTCTTTTAAGGAAGGGAGGATGTGAGGCCCGACCTCGATTTGCGTGCAATACCTCGTTTCGTGTACCCTGTCATATCCCAACCCTGCCTATAAGGTTAGACTAGGGTGTGATCTAAACATTCAAGTCACGTCTCGTACTAAATTGTTCATGAAAATTTAACACTTAATGTATTAGCCTAAACTCCAAAATTTTCCGGAAAACCGGCAGCATAACGGTTGTAATTGGACTCTTTGGTTTGACCTAATTCTCTAAACGCCTCAAATTTTCCAATCTCAATTTCATTTCCAACTAGGATTACTATTTACCATCAATTGAAATGCCTACTGGTTATCTCGATGTCTCGTTTGATTAATAACTTAGCATGATACTATGTATCGTTTGTTTGTTTATCCTCGTTACAAAAGTACCTGTTGATCTTAGCTTAACAACGAGTACCTGCTTAAGATTTGGTTGGTTCATTTTACTTAGCCCTTACCTAATACTTCATAATCCTATTATAGATACTAGCAGTAATAATAGCAAAACGACCATAGTAGTGTCTGTCTAGTTATTATCAGTACAAACCAAAATTAGACCCCAAATTACAACGGGGGTCTTTTACATTACAAACAACAAGCAATATAAAAGAAATATTCTTCAAGTAGCATAGTGTTCACAATTAGCCATAATCACGCAAAGCACATAGGACAGGCAATCACTCCATGGAATCATCATTAGGCACGTCGTCCTTGGGTACCTGTTCTTGATCTTCTTCACCTGAGATGGTAAAAGAGGGTGAGTCCTTATGAACTCAGCGAGGGGGAACGAGAAATAGGTTTTGAAACTCATTTTCCTGTTCAACTTATGAAAATCCTTTTTGCAAACATGAATATAACACAATTAAGTACATAATCAGTCATATAAGAGTAAAGGAACACAATTACCCGTCTTTCCTCCCCGAGGTCCTCTAGGAACCAAGCGAGAGTACTTATACACATAGTAAAAAGGATACGGTGAGCTTTTGCTCTCAGTTCATTTCCAATATCAGTTGTTGCGGCCGACTTCAAATCATCCCCTTATCACGCCAAGTGGGTGTACTCCAGATGTACCCCGAAATCCTACGACCCAACTCTCCGAGGAAGTCTAGCCCTCAAGCGAGAGAGGGAATTGGACAATGGTAGTCACGGTTGCACCGGCAAGCCCGATCCCGCCCGGTGTGTGTGAACGCTACCACGCCAGAATGCAAGGTTGTAACGTTATATGCAATGCACATTTATGACATTTAATATATCACATTAGGAGGACAACAAAGTAGGTTGCCTCCGGACAGTCATAAGATTGTACATTGACAAGTAAACAAGCGAGGCACGATAAGACAAGTAATTTCACTTGAAAGGCATATGGAGTTATATGAACATTAAACGGGCAGCCATGTAACACACGTAAATCAAGTCATATAACTCATTTCAACGTTCACGTAATCAAATAATAAGATTATTCAACATGCAACAACATCTACGTGGATTCAGATGCAAGAAAGGCCTATTTGTCGACATGCAATGATCAAAATTACATTTAGGGCTATAAGGGCAACTACGGGCAGCCTCCTAAACATATAATTACACACAATGTCCAAAGGATCAACACTTAGTGAATATACCTAATCATTAGGGTTTCCATTTTGTGCCTACCCGTGCGATTAAGCCCCAAATCAACTCAAAATCAATCTCGAGCCAAGCATCAATTAATTCAAACATCCCCAAGTATTCAAAACAGTCCACACAACATCCCAATGCCACAATCCCAAGCATTTAATACCACAAGAGAAGTTACAACAAATTTTCTAAGCATACAACTAAGTGAAACCCTCACTGCAATAGGCTGGCTTCTCACAATTATTAAGACAAGCAAAAAATCTCCAATTCTAGTGAATAAGATGTCAAATTAAATCTCAAGAAGTGAACTAAATTCAGAAACAAACCTTGCATCATTTGGAGTTCGAGATCAATAGTTATAGCCAAAACAGTGGGATTACACAAAACTGTCCAGATTTGCACACATTTCAATACTTGTCGTTTTTGAGGTCTTTAGGTTCCGATTTAGCCTTAGTCCATTTCTGACAAAAATGTCCAGAACTGAAAAACCTAGCAGAAAACCAAATTTCATGAATTTTGGACATCATTTACTAAGTCAAAACTGGTTCGTTCTACAAGGTCAGTGCATCTGCCAAAACCTGCTTCATTTTTTCCAGACTTCCAGATTTGGACACATTTTAATGATTTGCCATTTTGAGGACCTTAGAGTCAAAATTATCTTTGGCCTATTTCTGTGAAAAATGTTCAAAACTGGCAAACATAGTTACCTAAAAATTTTCATGCATTTTCAACATCATTTGCCTAGCCAAACCCACCTTGAAACAACAAGACATAGAGCTGTCACAAAACCCGATTTCATCTATCCCCACTTACAAGCCAAAATCTTGACATACATGGTTGTAAAAGCTTATGAACACACATATAACTCAAGTACAGAAGCAAGGACATACATTTAAGAGCATGCATGTGGATTTTTGAAAGATTTTCAAGAAGTTGTAGCCTTCACCTTAACAAATCAACAAGAAGATGCACAAAACTTTGATGAAGCACAAATTTGGTCTTCTTCCTTGCTTAGCCGAGACACCACCCGATTTCTCTATATTTTTCCTAGCTTAGTGACCAAGTTCTTAGTAGGTGCATGTGGTTAGAAGAAGAAGAAAAGAAATGGAAGCTAGCAAACTCACCAAGGCTGAAATGGTTGTTCAAAAAGCTTGCATGTGTGATTCTTGCAACTTAGCTAGCTTGGTCGAGTTCTCTACCTTTTCGCTTGCCTTGATGCACCATGGAATGATGAAGATGAGCTATGGTAAGATGAAACTCAGCCAAGGCAGAGAGAGAGAGAGAAGAATGAGAGGGAGAGAGAGAAATGTGAGGATAATGAGAGAAAATGACAAAGAATGAAGGCCTTGCAATTGATGAAGCATGTTCGGCCTTGGGTATACAAAAAAAAATCAGGTTGTGTCTTCAAGAAGCTTGATTTTTGAATCACCTAGCATGGGCAAGGAGCCTTGTTGAGATTTGGAAGCTTTTGGGAGGTCTTTGAGCTAATTTTTTTTATGCATTTGTGTCATAACTTGTCATAGCATTGTCTAGAATTAATTTTGAATTTAGCAAGCAAGCATAAAAGCCCATGTGGTTGTCGGCCAAGGCATCTAAAAATCTGATTTTTTTGTCACCTTTTGAGCATTAATTAATTGTGTGTTGAAAGTGCAAAAAGAATAAGTAATAAAGAATGAAGAATGTTTAGTGTTTGGTAAATTTTTGTCTTCTAGTGGATTGAATTAGTAATTTAATATTAGTTAGTGGAATTTGTAGGATTAATTAATGACCTAATGCTTCGTGTAAGATGCTTTGTTGATTAGCGTGAGGGCACGCTTTCCTAGGTCTATGACACACACTACAAGACGAATGCACATTTTCCAAGTAAATGCACGCAATCCTAAATGAATGCACGTAATTCAATGCATGGCACACAAAACGAACACAATTCTTAAACCTAGATCAAGGCACACAAATCTAGGTTAGGGCACACTAAACGAGGTATCGCATGCAAATCAAGGTCGGGCCTCACATCCTCCCCTCCTTAAAGGAATTTCGTCCCGAAATTCAATATTACCTTTGAAATAAAGCTGGATATTGCTGCTCCATCTGGTCTTGCCTTTCCCACGTTGCTTCTTCAACTTCATGATGATCCCACAACACTTTTACCATCGGTATAGTTTTGTTGCGCCACTCCCGATCTTGCTGGTCTAGGATCCGAATGGGTTTCTCCTCATAAGACAAGTTCTCCCGAAGCTGCAACGGCTCTGGCTCCAAAATATGTGATGGATCAGGATGATATTTCTGCAGCATTGAAACATGAAAGACGTCATGAATATTGGAGAGGTTTTGGGGTCGTGCCAAGCGATACGCTAATTTTCCAACCCTCTCAATTATCTCAAATGGTCCTACAAATCTATGGCTCAACTTTCCACCCTTGCCATGTTTAATCAGTCCCCTCCGAGGTGATATCTTCAGGAATACCTTGTCGCCGACCTCAAACTCTAGGCTCCGTCTCCGTCGGTCTGCATAACTCTTCTACTTGCTTTGGACAGTAAGCATCCGTTTCCAGATGAGGTGGATATTATCAACAGTTTTCATAAGTTCAGGTAGAAGGGTCAGGTCAAAAGTCTTCGTTTCACCTACTTCATCCCAGTAAATTGGGGATTGACACTTACGTCCATACAATGCCTTAAAAGGGCCATCCTGATAGTGGCCTGATAACTATTATTACAAAAACACACGCCCTCAGCATATCCTCCAGAATCTGAATAGTTCTCTCCGATTGTCCGTCAGTCTGAGGGTGATAAGCCGTGCTGAAACTCAACTTCGTTCCCAAAGCTTCTTGCAATCTCTTCCAAAATCGGGAAGTAAAATGAGGATCCCTATCCGATACAATACTCACAGGCATCCCGTGCAATCTTACAATCTCCGCCACATACATATCTCCCAATCTCTCAGGATTATCCTCCTTGTTCATCGGTAAGAAGTGCGCCGACTTAGTCAATCTTTCCACTATGACCCAAACAGCGTCACGACCCTTTTGTGATCTGGGCAGGTCCATAACAAAGTCCATAGTTATATGTTCCCATTTCCATTGAGGAATCTCCAACGGTTGAAGTAAACCTGCGGGTCGTTGATGTTCCGCTTTGACTCTTTGGCAAGTCAAACACCGTTCCACAAACTCCGCGATCTCTCTCTTCATGTTATTCTACCAACAGTGTTGCTTCAAATCCCGGTACATCTTTGTTCCACCGGGGTAAATAGTGTATCTTGAATTATGGGCTTCTTCAAGAATCTTCTTTTTCAGCTTTGGTTCATTAGGAACACAAATCTGATTCCTAAACCTCCAAACACCATCATCATAGAACTTGAAATCTGTGTTGCTTACTTAATCTTCTAAAATTGTTGGTCCTTCTGTTGAGCCTCTCGTAACTCGGACAACAAGGTCGATTGAACTTGTGTAGTGGCAAAAAGTAACATTTTCCGAGTAAATCTTGGTTTCCACAAAAATGTTTCCTCCAATAACTCCTACACCTTGACTTCCAGTTTTGCCATGCTCGCTTTCCTACTTAAAGCGTCTGCAACTACATTCGCTTTATCGGGCACATAATTGATTGTGCCGTTATAATCATCCAAAAGCTCCATCCACCGCCTTTGCCTCATATTCAACTCTTTTTGAGAGAACAAGTATTTCAAGCTCTTGTGATCAGTAAATACCTCAAACTTGTTACCCCACAGATAATGCCTCCATTTCTTGAGTGCAAACTCAATAGCCGCTAACTCCAAATCATGCGTCGGGTAATTCAATTCATACGGCTTCAGTTTCCTAGAGGCATACGCAATCACTCTTCCATTTTGCATCAGTACACAAGCCAATCCTTCTTTCGAAGCATCGCTATAGATTATAAAACCTTGACTCCCTTCAGGCAATGCAAGAACAAGCGCGGTAGTCAATCTTTTCTTCAACTCTTGGAAGCTATTCTCACACTTATCATCCCACACGAACTTTGTTTTCTTTTGAGTGAGCTTTGTAAACGGTCCTGCAATCTTAGATAAATCCTTAACAAACCTCTGATAATAGCCGGCTAGACCAAGAAAACTCCGAATCTCCGTAACATTCTCCGGCTTCTTCCAAGACATCACTGCTTCTATCTTCGCTGGATCCACTACTATTCCCTCTTGGGATATGATATGCCCCAAAAATGCAATCTGCTGCAACCAAAATTCACACTTGCTAAACTTTACATACAATTGATGCTCTCGAAGTTTCTGCAGTACCAACCACAGGTGTTGTTCATGCTTAGCCTCGGATTTCGAGTATACCAAAATATCATCAATGAAGATCACCACAAATTGGTCCAAGTAGGGTTGAAACACCCTGTGCATCAAGTCCATAAAAGCTGCAGGGGCATTAGTTAGTCCAAAAGGCATCACCACATATTCATAATGCCCATATCTTGTCCTGAAAGCCGTTTTAGGCACATCCTCCTTTTTGATTCGCAACTGATAGTACCCTTGCCTCAAGTCGAGTTTCGAATACACTTTGGCTCCTTGAAGTTGATCAAATAGCTCGTCGATCAGTGGAAGTGGGTATTTATTCTTGACAGTCACTTAGTTCAATCCTCGGTGGTTGATGCATAGCCTCAACGTTCCATCTTTCTTCTTTACAAATAGAACTGGTGCACCCCACGGTGAAGAACTCGGTTGAACAAATCCTTTCTTTAGCAATCCTTGTAATTGGTCCTTCAATTCTTGTAGCTCGGCCAGTGCCATACGATAGGGAGCTTTAGATATCAGCTAGGTGCCAGGCAGTAGCTCTATAACGAACTTGATCTCCCGATTTGGGGGTAAACCGGTCAATTCTTCTAGAAACACATCCGCATAGTCTTTGATCATAGGCATCTCCTCCAACTTAGCTTTGTTCGACGGCTTGTTGATAAGGTAAGCCAAGTATCCGCAGCACCCTTTCCTCAAGGATTTCACTGCTTTCGTAGATGAAATGATAGAATTCCTGGTGAAATCTCTTCGACCTATTACCTCCAGTATTGGTTGACCAGGTACCCGGAATGTTATAATCTTCGTTCGGCAATCTAGTTGGACATGATGTTTTGCCGACCAGTCCATCCCTAAGATGACCTCATAGTCTCGAAAAGGTAATACAATAAGATTGGCTGAGAATTCCCTATCCTTAATTTGGATTTTACATGCTTTGCAAGCTGAGCTAGTAACAAGTTTAGAACCCATCGGAGTACCAACTTCTACTTCGTAAGGCAAACATACAACTTTCAGTTTTACCCGTTGCACACACAAGGGAGTAATAAATGAATGAGTAGCACCCGGATCAATTAGCACCCTAATAGGTTGATTCAGTATGAAGAATGTACCTTCAACAACAACGGTCTCATCTAGAAGCTCATCGCACTCAATAGCATAGGCTCGAGTCTGAACTCTAGGAACTGGAGTCTTGCCTCTACCAGCTGGTTTAACTTGATTCTATCTTGCCTGCCATTTAGGGCAATCCTTGATCTGATGCTGATCACTGCCACATCTCACAAATCATCCTGACTTCTTCCAGCACTAGGCCTCGGTATGACCCTTCTTGTCACAGTAAGAACAGTTGACAGACTGAGTAGCAGGTAAACTACTTGTAGATCCACGGGTAGAAGAGGCTAATGGCGCTTTAATTGGGCCACAGTTATTCACTGGTCTGTTCTGGCTCTGGCCCTGATTACGACTCTGACTCCGAAATTTCCTCTGCTGACCTGGAGGCTGGTATGGTTTCTTGTTCGGCTGACTCGAACCGGCTCTATCAAGTTTTCTCTTCTCAACTTGGGAAGTAGCAGCAAAGAAAGCAGAATAGGTATCGAAGTCATGAGAAGCCAACTGGTCCTGAATCTCTGGCCTCAATCCAGTCGTAAATTTCCACATCTTCGCCTCCGGAGTACTAACCATATATTGAGCATAACGGGACAGTCGGTCAAAACGAGCCTCGTACTGGGCCACCGTCATGTCACCCTGGGTCAAGTGTATGAACTCCTCAATCCGCCTCTGCCTGGAAACTGCAGGTACATATTTCTCCTTGAATGCCTCAACGAAATTACCCTACAAGCGACGTGTCTGATCAGTTTCCCACAGTGCCTCCACAGTGTGCCACCAATGTTCAGCATCCCCGTGCAACAGAAACACAGCAAACTCCACCTTTTCTTCATCAGTATAATCAAGTGGCCTGAAAATACTCTCGATCTCGGACAGCCAAGCCTCTGCTTTCTTATCATCAGCTTCTCCGTGGAATTTGGACTGGCGAAAGTCAATGAACTCCCTCATTCTGCTATGTCTCCCATGGTTGCCATCATTCCTATTGTTGTTGTTATTGGCCTCACGTGCATCTTGGCGCTCCATCACTCGTGATACGCGATCCATGGAATTTGCCATCATGTTAAACATAGCCATGCCGGGATTAGTTTGATAGGCATCTCCGGTCTCTCGGGGTTCACCGCTCCTATTAGCAGTGCGGGTACTAGGGCCAGCCATCTATAAGCACAGATTACGATGCACAATTTATTGAAATACAACAACAGAAATTTAATGCATAAGATATGCGACATAATGTAGATACATAATTCTAGAAACAATTAAGACATGTTAATCACTTAAGCACATAGAACACAGAAAGCACATTTAACATTATTACACAATAACATATAGACAAGTCATCCTAATTATCTTAGGGCTCTACCCATGGTTTGAGAGTTAAACCCGGCTTAAGCAATCTAAGCTCTGATACCATTCTTCTACTTACAAGGTGTCACGCCCCAACCCGACCTATAAGGTTAGACTAGGGTGTGATCTAAACATTCAAGTCACGTCTCGTACTTAATTGTTCATGAAAATTTAACACTTAATGTATTAGCCTAAACTCCAAAATTTTCCGGAAAACCGGCAGCATAACGGTTGTAATTGGGCTCTTTGGTTTGACCTAATTCTCTAAACGCCTCAAATTTTCCAATCTCAATTTCATTTCCAACTAGGATTACTATTTACCATCAATTGAAATGCCTACTGGTTATCTCGATGTCTCGTTTGATTAATAATCTAGCATGATACTATGTCTCGTTTGTTTGTTTATCCTCGTTACAAAAGTACCTGTTGATCTTAGCTTAACAACGAGTACCTGCTTAAGATTTGGTTGGTTCATTTTACTTAGCCCTTACCTAATACTTCATAATCCTATTATAGATACTAGCAGTAATAATAGCAAAACGACCACAGTAGTGTCTGTCTAGTTATCATTAGTACAAACCAAAATTAGACCCCAAATTACAGCGAGGGTCTTTTATATTACAAACAACAAGCAACATAAAAGAAATAGTCTTCGAGTAGCATAGTGTTCACAAATAGCCATAATCACGCAAAACACATAGGATAGACAATCACTCCAAGGAATCATCGTTAGGCATGTCGTCCTCGGGTACCTGTTCTTGATCTTCTTCACCTGAGATGATAAAAGAGGGTGAGTCCTTATGAACTCAGCGAGGGGGAACGAGAAATAGGTTTTGAAACTCATTTTCCGGTTCAACTTATGAAAATCCTTTTGCAAGCATGAATATAACACAATTAAGTACATAATCAATAATATAAGAGTAAAGGAACACAATTACCCATCTTTCCTCCCCGAGGTCCTCTAGGAACCAAGCGAGAGTACTTATACACATAGTAAAAATGATACGGTGAGCTTTTGCTCTCAGTTCATTTCCAGTATCAGTTGTTGCGGCCGACTTCAAATCATCCCCTTATCACACCAAGTGGGTGTACTCCGGATGTACCCCAAAATCCTACGACCCAACTCTCCGAGGAAGTCTAGCCCCCAAGCGAGAGAGAAAATTGGACAATGGTAGTCACGGTTGCACCGGCAAGCCCGATGCCGCCCGATGTGCGTGAACGCTACCATGCCAGAATGAAAGGTTGCAACCTTATATGCAATGCACATTTATGACATTTAATATATCACATTAGGAGGACAACAAAGTAGGTTGCCTCCGGACAGTCATAAGATTGCACATTGACAAGTAAACAAGCGAGGCACGATAAGACAAGTAATTTCACTTGAAAGGCATATGGAGTTATATGAACATTAAACGGGCAGCCATGTAACACATGTAAATCAAGTCATATAACTCACTTCAATGTTCACGTAATCAAATAATAAGATTATTCAACATGCAACAACATCTACGTGGATTCGGATGCAAGAAAGGCCTATTTGTCGACATGCAATGATCAAAATCACATTTAGGGCTATAAGGGCAACTACGGGCAGCCTACTAAACATATAATTACACACAATATCCAAAGGATCAACACTTAGTGAATATACCTAATCATTAGGGTTTCCATTTTGTGCCTACCCGTGCGATTAAGCCCCAAATCAACTCAAAATCAATCTCAAGCCAAGCATCAATTAATTCAAACATCCCCAAGTATTCAAAACAGTCCACACAACATCCCAACGCCACAATCCCAAGCATTTCATACCACAAGAGAAGTTACAACAAATTTTCTAAGCATACAACTAAGTGAAACCCTCACTGCAATAGGCTGTTTTCTTACAATCATTAAGACAAGCAAAAAATCTCCAATTCCAGTGAATAAGATGTCAAATTAAAGCTCAAGAAGTGAACTAAATTCAGAAACGAACCTTGCATCATTTGGAGTTCGAGATCAATAGTTATAGCCAAAACAGTGGGATTGCACAAAACTGTCCAGATTTGCACACATTTCAATACTTGTCGTTTTTGAGGTCTTTAGGCTCAGATTTAGCCTTAGTCGATTTCTGACAAAAATGTCCAGAACTGAAAAACCTAGCAGAAAGACAAATTTCATGAATTTTGGACATCATTTACTAAGTCAAAACGGGTTCGTTCTACACAGTCAGTGCATCTGCCAAAACCTGCTTCAATTTTTTCCAGACTTCCAAATTTGGACACATTTTAATGATTTGCCATTTTGAGGACCTTAGAGTCAAAATTATTTTTGGCCTATTTCTGCGAAAAATGTTTAGAACTAGCAAAACTAGTTACTTAAAAATTTTCATACATTTTCAACATCATTTGCCTAGCCAAACCCAACTCGAAACAACAAGACAGAGAGCTGTCACAAAACCCGATTTCATCTATCATCACCTTCAAGCCAAAATCTTGACATGTATGGTTGTAAAAGCTTATGAACACACATATAACTCAAGTACAGAAGGAAGGACATAAATTTAAGAGCATGCATGTGGATTTTTGAAAGATTTTCAAGAAGTTTTAGCCCTCACCTTAGCAAATCAACAAGAAGATGCACAAAACTTTGATGAAGCACAAATTTGGTCTTCTTCCTTGCTTAGCCGAGACACCACCCGATTTCTCTCTATTTTTCCTAGCTTAGTGACCAAGTTCTTAGTAGGTGCATGTGGTTAGAACAAGAAGAAAAGAAATGGAAGCTAGCAAACTCACCAAGGCCGAAATGGTTGTTCAAAAAGCTTGCATGTGTGATTCTTGCAACTTAGTTAGCTTGGTCGAGTTCTCTACCTTCTTGCTTGCCTTGATGCACCATGGAATGATGAAGATGAGCTATGGTAAGATGAAACTCAGCCAAGGCGAAGAGAGAGAGAGAAGAATGAGAGGGAGAGAGAGAAATGTGAGGAGAGTGAGAGAAAATGACAAAGAATGAATGCCTTGCAATTGATGAAGCACGTTCGGCCTTGGGCATACAAAAAATCAGGTTTGTGTCTTCAAGAAGCTTGATTTTTGAATCACCTAGCATGGGCAAGGAGCCTTGTCGAGATTTGGAAGCTTTTGGGAGGTCTTTGAGCTAATTTTTTTTATGCATTTGTGTCATAACTTGTCATAGCATTGTCTAGAATTAATTTTGAATTTAGCAAGCAAGCATAAAAGCCCATGTGGTGGTCGGCCAAGGCATCTAAAAATCTGATTTTTTTGTCACCTTTTGAGCATTATTTAATTGTGTGTTGAAAGTGCAAAAAGAATAAGGAATAAAGAATAAGGAATGTCTAGCTTTTTGTGAGATTTTGTCTTCTAGTGGGTTGAATTAGTAATTTAATATTAGTTAGTGGAATTTGTAGGATTAATTAATGACCTAGTGCTTCGTGTAAGATGCTTTCTTGATTAGCGTGAGGGCACGCTTTCCTAGGTCTAGGGCACGCACTACGAGGTAGGGTACGAACTACGAGACGAACGCACGTTTTCTAAGTAAATGCACACAATCCTAAATAAATGCACGTAATTCAATGCATGGCACACAAAACGAACACAATTCTTAAACCTAGGTCAAGGCACACAAATCTAGGTTAGGACACACGAAACGAGGTATCGCATGCAAATCGAGGTCGGGCCTCACATGCCTTAGCCTAGATTTGCGTGCCTTAACCTAGATTTAAGAATCATGTTTCATTTTATGTGCCTTTGCATTGAATTACATGCATTCATTTGGTGTTGCGTGCATTTACTTGGAAAATGTGCATTCGCCTTGTAGTTCGTGCCCTAGACCTAGGAAAGCGTGCCCTCACGCTAATCAAGAAAGCATCTTACACGAAGCACTAGATCGATAATTAATCCTACAAATTCCACTAACTAATATTAAATTACTAATTCAACCCACTAGAAGACAAAATTGTACCAAAAGCTAGACATTCTCATTCTTTATTCCTTATTCTTTTGCACTTTCCAAACACACAATTAAATAATCTTCAAAAGATGACAAAGATTCAGATTTTTCAAGCCTTGGCCGACCACCTTGTGTGCTTTGTGCTTGCTTTGCATAATGTAATGACACAAAGCAATAAAAAATTAGCTCAAAACCCTCCTCAAAGCTCCCAATCTCGACATAAGCTCCTTGCCCATGCTAGGTGATTCAAAAATCATGCTTCTTGAAGACACAAATCTGAAATTTGTATGCCGAAGGCTGACACATGCTTCAACATTTGCAAAAGCTTTCATTTTTCCTTCATTTCTCTCAATTCCTCTCATTCTTCTCTCTCCCTTTCATTCTTCTCTCTCTCTCTCGGCCCTAGCTGAATATTGTAGACTCCATAGCTCATCTTCATCACTCCATGGTTCATCAAGGCAAGCAAGAAGCTAGGGAGCTCGACTAAGCAAGCTAGGTTGCAAGAAACACACATGCAAGCTCTTTGAATCTCCATTTCGGCTTAGGTGAGTTTGTTAGCTTCCATTTCTTTTCTTCTTGTTCTAACCACATGCACCTACTAAGAACTTGGTTACTAAGCTAGGAAATTTGAGAAAAATCGAGTGGTGTCTCGGCTAAGCAAGGAAAAAGGTCAACTTTGTGCTTCACCAAGAGTCTTGTGCATCTTCTTGTTGTTTTGCTAAGGTGAGGGCTAAAACTTCTTGAAAATCTTTCAAAAAACCACATGCATGCTCTTAAATGTCTATCTTTACTTCTGTACTTGAGATATATGTGTGTTCATGAGCTTTTATAAACATGCATGACAAGATTTTGGGCTAGAATGAGATGATAGATGAAATCGTGCATGTGACAGCTTTCTGTCTGGATGGTGCGAGGTGATTTTGGCTAGGTAAATGATGTTTAAAATGCGTGAAAATTAGTAGGTAACTAGTTTTGCCAGTTCTGAACATTTTTCGCAGAAATAGGCCATAGCTAAGTTTGACTCTAAGGTCCTAAAAATGGTAAATCATTAAAATGTGTCCAAATCTGGAAAGTCTGGAAAAATGAAACAGGTTTTGGCAGATTCACTGACCTTGTAGAACGAACCGGTTTTGACTTAATAAATGATATCCAAAATGCATGAAATTTGGTGCACTGCTAGATTTTTCAGTTCTGGACAGTTTTGTCAGAAATAGACTAAGGCTAAATCTGACCCTAAGGCCCTCAAAAACGACAAGTATTGAAATGTGTGTGAATCTGGACAGTTTTGTGCAGTCTCACTGTTTTGGCTATAACTATTGAACCCGAACTCCAAATGATGCGAGGTTTGTTTCTGAATTTAGTTCACCTCCTAAGATTTAATTTGACATCTTATTCACTGGAATTGGAGATTGTTTGCTTGTCTTAATAATTGTGAGAAATCAGTCCATTGCAGTTAGGGTTTCACTTAGTGATATGCTTAGAAAAATTATTGTAGCTTCTCTTGTTGTATTAAATGCTTGAGATTGTGGAATTTGGATGTTGTGTGGACTGTTTTGAATACTTGATGGGGTATGAACTAATCAATGCGTGGCTTGAGTTTGATTTCGAGATGACTTAGGGCTTAATCGCACGGGTAAGTACGAATTGGAACCCTAGTAACTAGGTGAATTTGCTAAGTGTTGATCCTTTGGATGTTGTGTTGGATTATGTGTTTAGTTGGCTGCCCGTAGTTGCCCTTGTAGCCCTAAATATGATTTCGATGATTTCATGTTGATAAGTAGGCTTTTCTTGCACCCGGTCCCACGTAGATTCCGTTGCATGATGAATAATCTTATTAATTGATTACGTGAGCTTTAAAATGAGTTATATGACTTGATTTACGTGCGTTACATGGCTGCCCGTTTAATGTTCATATAACTCCATGTGCCTTTCAAGTGAAATTACTTGTCTTATCGTACCTCGCTTGTTTACTTGTCAATGTGCAATCTTACGACTGCTCGGAGGCAACCTACTTTGTTATCCTCCTAGTGTGATATCTTAAATGTCATAAATGTGCATTGCATACAAGGTTGCAACCTTTCATTCTGGCGTGGTAGCGTTCACGCACACCGGAGGTCATCGGGGTTGCCGGTGCAACCGTGACTACCATTGTCCAATTCCCTCTCTCGTTTGGGGGCTAGATTTCCTCGGAGAGTTGGGTCGTAGGATTTCGGGGTATATCCGGGGTACACCCATTTGGCGTGATAAGAGGATGATTTGAAGTCGGCCGAAACAACTAATACTGGAAATGAATTGAGAGCAAAATCTCACCGTATCCTTTTCACTATGTGTATAAGTACTCTCACTTGGTTCCTAGAGGACCTCGGGGAGGAAAGACGGGTAATTGTGTTCCTTTACTTTTATATCATGTTATGTACTTACTTGTGATATATTCATGCTTGCAAAAAAGGTTTTCATAAGTTGAACCGGAAAATGAGTTTCAAAACCTATTTCTCGTTCCCCCTCGCTGAGTTCATAAGGACTCACCCTCTTTTATCATCTCAGGTGAAGAAGATCAAGAACAGGTACCCGAGGACGACGTGCCTAACGATGATTCCTTGGAATGATTGCCTGTCCTATGTGCTTTGCTTGATTATGGCCATTGTGAACACTATGCTGCTTGAAGACTATTTCTTTTCATGTTGCTTGATATTTGTAATGTAAAAGACACACGTTGTAGTTTGGGGTGTAATTTTCGCTTGTACTGATAATAACTAGACAGACACTACTATGGTCATTTTGCTTTCGGTTCTGGCTAGTATCTATCATAGGATTATGAAGTATCAGGTAAGGACTAAGTAAAATGAACATATTCAATCTTAAGCAGGTACTCATTCTTAAGCTAAGATCAACAGGTACTTTTGTAACGAGGATTAACAAACAAACGAGACATAGTATCATGCTAGGTTATTAATCAAACGAGACTTCGAGATAACCTGTAGGCATTTCAATTGATGGTAAATAGTAATCTTAGTTGAAAATGAAATTGAGATTGGAAAATTTGAGCCATTTAGAGAATTGGGTCAAACCAAAGAGCCTAATTACAGCCGTTATGCTGCTAGTTTTCCAAAAAATTATGGAGTTTAGGCTAAAACGTAAGTGTTAAACTTTCATGAACGATTAAGTACGAGATATGACTTGAATGTTTAGATCACACCATAGTCTAACCTTTATAGGCCGGGTTAGGGCGTGACACCTTATATAGAAAGAAATGGCATCAGAGCTTAGATTGCTTAAGCCGGGTTTAACTCTCGGACCATGGGTAGAGCCCTAAGATAATTAGGATGACTTGTCTATATGTTATTGTGTGATAATGTTAATTGTGCCTTCTATGTTCTATGTGTTTAAGTGATTAACATGCCTTAATTATTTCTAGAATTGTGTATCTATATTATGTTGCATATCTTATGCATTAAATTCTTGTTTGTCGTATTTCAATAAATTGTGCGTCGCAATATGTGCCTATAGATGGCTAGCCCTAGTACCCGTACTACTAATAGGAGCGGTGAGCCCCAAGAGACCGGAGATGCTTATCAAACTAATCCCGGCATAGCTATGTTTAACATGATGGCGAATGCCATGGATCGCGTGTCACGAGTGATGGAACGTCGAGATGCACGTGAAGCCAACAACAACAACAACAATAGGAATGATGGTAACCATGGAAGACATAGCAGAATGAGGGAGTTCCTTGACTTTCGCTCGTCCAAATTCCACGGGGAAGCTGATGATGAGAAAATAGAGGCTTGGCTGTCTGAGATCGAGAGGATTTTCAGGCCACTTGATTATACTGATGAAGAAAAGGTGGAGTTTGTTGTGTTTCTGTTGCACGGGGATGCGGAGCATTGGTGGCACACTGTGGAGGCACTGTGGGAAACTAATCATACCCCTTGCTTGTAGGGTAATTTCGTTAAGGCATTCAAGGAAAAATATGTACCTGCAGTTTCCAGGCAGAGGCGGATTGAGGAATTCATGCACTTGAACCAGGGTAACATGACGGTGGCCTAGTACGAGGCTCGTTTTGACCGACTGTCCCGCTATGCTCAATACATGGTCAGTACTCCGGAGGCGAAGATGTGGAAATTTACTACGGGATTGCGGCCAGAGATTCATGACCAGTTGGCTTCGCATGACTTCGATACCTATTCTACTCTATTTGCTGCTGCTTCCTGAGTTGAGAAGAGAAAACTTGATAAAGCCGGTTCGAGTCAGCCGAACAAGAAACCATACCAGCCTTCAGGTCAACAAAGGAAATTCCAGAGTCAGAGTCGTAATCAGGGCCAGAGCCAGAACAGACCAGTGAATAACCGTGGCCCAACTAAAGTGCCATCAGCCTCTTCTACCTGCGGATCCACAGGTAGTTCACCTGCTACTCAGTCTATCAACTGTTCTTACTGTGACAAGAAGGGGCATACCGAGGCCCAATGCTGGAAGAAGTCAGGACGTTGTGTGCGGTGTGGCAGTGATCAGCATCAGATTAAGGATTGCCCTAAATGGCAAGTAGGACAAAATCAGGTTAAACCAGCTGGTAGAGGCAAGACTCCAGTTCCTAGAGTTCAGGCTCGAGCTTATGCTATTGAGTGCGAGGAGCTTCCAGAGGAGACTGCTATTGTTGAAGGTACATTCTTCATACTGAATCAACCTATTAGGGTGCTAATTGATCCGGGTGCTACTCATTCATTTATTACTCCCCTATGTGTGCAACGTGTGAAACTACAAGTTGTATGTTTGCCTTACGAAGTAGAAGTTGGTACTCCGATGGGTTCTAAACTTGTTACTAGCTCAGCTTGTAAAGCATGTAAAATTCAAATTATAGATAGGGAATTCTCAGTCAATCTTATTGTATTACCATTTCGAGACTATGAAGTCATCTCAAGGATGGACTGGTTGGCAAAGCATCATGCCCAAGTAGATTGCCGGACGAAGATTGTAACATTCCAGGTACCTGGTCAACCAATATTGGAAGTCATGGGTCGAAGAGATTTCACCGGGAGTTTCATCATTTCATCTACGAAAGTAGTGAAGTCCTTGAGAAAAGGGTGTAGTGGATACTTAGCTTACCTCATCAACAAGCCGTCGGATAAAGCTAAGTTGGAGGAGATGCCAGTGATCAAAGACTATGCGGATGTGTTTCCAGAAGAATTGCCCGGTTTACCCCCAAATCGGGAGATCGAGTTCATTATAGAATTATTGCTTGGCACCCAGCCGATATCTAAAGCTCCCTATCGTATGGCACCGGCCGAGCTACAAGAATTGAAGGACCAATTGCAAGGATTGTTGAAGAAGGGGTTTGTTCAACCGAGTTCTTCTGCATGGGGTGCACTAGTCCTATTTGTAAAGAAGAAAGACGGAATGCTGAGGCTATGCATCGACTACCGAGGATTGAACCAAGTGACTGTCAAGAATAAATACCCACTTCCATTGATCGACGAGTTGTTTGATCAACTTCAAGGAGCCAAAGTGTATTCGAAACTCAACTTGAGGCAAGGGTACTATCAGTTGCAGATCAAAAAGGAGGATGTGCCTAAAGCGGCTTTCAGGACAAGATATGGGCATTATGAATATGTAGTGATGCCATTTGGACTAACTAATGCCCCTAGAACTTTTATGGACTTGATGCACAGGGTGTTTCAACCCTACTTGGACCAATTTGTGGTGATCTTCATTGATGATATTTTGGTATACTCGAAATCCGAGGCTGAGCATGAACAACATCTACGGTTAGTACTGCAGAAACTTCGAGAGCATCAATTGTATGCAAAGTTTAGCAAATGTGAATTTTGGTTGCAGCAGATTGCATTTTTGGGGCATATCATATCCCAAGAGGGAATAGCAGTGGATCCAGCAAAGATAGAAGCGGTGATGTCTTGGAAGAAGCCGAAAAATGTTACGGAGGTTCGGAGTTTTCTTGGTCTAGCCGGCTATTATCGGAGATTCGTGAAGGATTTCTCTAAGATTGCAGGACCGCTTACAAAGCTCACTCAAAAGAAAACAAAGTTCGTGTGGGATGATAAGTGTGAGAACAGCTTCCAAGAATTGAAGAAAAGATTGACTACCGCACCTATTCTTGCATTGCCTGAAGGGAGTCAAGGTTTTGTAATTTATAGCGATGCTTCGAAAGAAGGATTGGGTTGTGTGCTGATGCAAAATGGTAGAGTGATTGCGTATGCTTCTAGGAAACCGAAGCCGTATGAATTGAACTACCCGACGCATGATTTGGAGTTAGCGGCTATTGTGTTTGCACTTAAGAAATGGAGGCACTATCTGTGGGGTAACAAGTTCGAGGTGTTTACTGATCACAAGAGCTTGAAATACTTGTTCTCACAAAAAGAGTTGAATATGAGGCAAAGGCGGTAGATGGAGCTTTTGGATGATTATAACTGCATAATCAATTATGTGCCTAGTAAAGCAAATGTAGTTGCAGATACCTTAAGTAGGAAAGCGAGCATGGCAAAACTGGAAGTCAAGGTGCAGGAGTTGTTGGAGGAATCATTTTTGTAGAAACCACAATTGACTCGGAAAGGGTTACTTTTTGCCTCTACACAGGTTCAATCGACCTTGTTGTCTGAATTACGAGAGGCTCAACAGAAGGACCAACAGTTTCAGAAGATAAAAGAAAGCAACACAGATTTCAAGTTTTATGATGATGGTGTTTAAAGGTTTAGGAATCGGATTTGTGTTCCTAATGAGCCAGAGTTGAAAAAGAAGATTCTTAAAGAAGCCCATAATTCAAGATACACTATTCACCCCAGCAGAACAAAGATGTACCAGGATTTGAAGCAACACTATTGGTGGAATAACATGAAGAGAGAGATTGCGGAGTTTGTGGCACGGTGTTTGACTTGCCAGAGAGTCAAAGCGGAACATCAACGACCAGCAGGTTTACTTTAGCCGTTGGAGATTCCTCAATGGAAATGGGAACACATAACTATGGACTTTGTTATGGACCTGCCCAGGTCACAAAAGGGTCATGACGCCGTTTGGGTCATAGTGGATAGATTGACCAAGTCAGCGCACTTCTTGCCAATGAACAAGGAGGATAGTCCTGAAAAATTGGGAGATATGTATGTGGCGGAGATTGTAAGATTGCACGGGATGCCTGTGAGTGTCGTATCGGATAGGGATCCTCGTTTTACTTCCCGATTTCGGAAGAGATTGCAAGAAACTTTAGGAACGAAGTTGAGTTTCAGCACGACTTATCACCCTCAGACTGATGGACAATCGGAGAGAACTATTCAGATTCTGGAGGATATGCTGAGGGCGTGTGGTTTAGACTTCGGGAAAGGTTGGGATAAATATCTGTCTCTAGCGGAGTTCACTTATAATAATAGTTATCAGGCCACTATCGGGATGGACCTATTTGAGGTGTTGTATGGACGTAAGTGTCGATCCCCAATTTACTGGGATGAGGTAGGTGAAACAAAAACTTTTGACCCGACCCTTCTACCTGAACTTATGAAGACTGTGGATAATATTCACCTCATCCGGAAATGGATGCTTACTGCCCAAAGCAGGCAGAAAAGTTATGCAGACCGACAGAGACGGAGCCTAGAGTTTGAGGTTGGCGGCAAGGTGTTCTTGAAGATATCACCTTGGAGGGGACTGATTAAACACGGCAAGGGTAGAAAGTTGAGCCTGAGATTTGTAGGACTATTTGAGATAATTGAGAAGGTTGGCAAATTGGCGTATCGCCTGGCACTACCCTAAAACCTCTCCAATATTCACGACGTCTTTCACGTTTCGATGCTGCGGAAGTATCACCCTGATCCATCGCATATCTTGGAGCAAGAGCCGTTGCAACTTCGGGAGAACTTGTCTTATGAAGAGAAGCCCGTTCGGATCCTAGACCAGCAAGATCGGGAGTTGTGCAATAAATCTATACCGATGGTGAAAGTGTTGTGGGATCATCATGGAGTTGAAGAAGCAACATGGGAAAGGCGAGACCAAATAGAGCAACAATATCCAGCTTTATTTCAAAGGTAATATTGAATTTCAGGATGAAATTCTTTTAAGGAGGGGAGGATGTGAGGCCCGACCTTGATTTGCGTGCGATACCTCGTTTCGTGTGCCCCGTCACGCCCCAACCCGGCCTATAAGGTTAGACTAGGGTGTGATCTAAACATTCAAGTCACATCTCGTACTTAATTGTTCATGAAAATTTAACACTTAATGTATTAGCCTAAACTCCAAAATTTTTCGGAAAACTGGCAGCATAACGGCTGTAATTGGGCTCTTTGGTTTGACCTAATTCTCTAAACGCTTCAAATTTTCCAATCTCAATTTCATTTCCAACTAGGATTACTATTTACCATCAATTGAAATGCCTACTGGTTATCTCGATGTCTTGTTTGATTAATAACCTAGAATGATACTATCTCTCGTTTGTTTGTTTATCCTCGTTACAAAAGTATCTGTTGATCTTAGCTTAACAACGAGTACCTGCTTAAGATTTGGTTGGTTCATTTTACTTAGCCCTTACCTAATACTTCATAATCCTATTATAGATACTAGCGGTAATAATAGCAAAATGACCACAATAGTGTCTGTCTAGTTATCATCAGTACAAACCAAAATTAGACCTCAAATTACAACGGGGTCTTTTACATTACAAACAACAAGCAACATAAAAGAAATAGTCTTCGAGTAGCATAGTATTGACAAATAGTCATAATCACGCAAAGCACATAGGACAGGCAATCACTATAAGGAATCATTGTTAGGCACGTCATCCTCGGGTACCTGTTCTTGATCTTCTTCACCTGAGATGATAAAAGAGGGTGAGTCCTTATGAACTCAGCGAGGGGGAACGTGGAATAGGTTTTGAAACTCATTTTCTGGTTCAACTTATGAAAATCCTTTTGCAAGCATGAATATAACACAATTAAGTACATAATCAGTAATATAAGAGTAAAGGAACACAATTACCCGTCTTTCCTCCACAAGGTCCTCTAGGAACCAAACGAGAGTACTTATACATATAGTAAAAAGGATACGGTGAGCTTTTGCTCTCAGTTCATTTCCAGTATCAGTTGTTGCGGCCGACTTCAAATCATCCCCTTATCACGCCAAGTGGGTGTACTCCGAATGTACCCCGAAATCCTACGACCCAACTCTCCGAGGAAGTCTAGCCCCCAAGCGAGAGAGAGAATTGGACAATGGTAGTCACGGTTGTATCGGCAAGCCCGATGTTGCCCGGTGTGCGTGAACGCTACCACGCCAAAATGAAAGGTTGCAACCTTATATGCAATGCACATTTATGACATTTAATATATCACATTAGGAGGACAACAAAGTAGGTTGCCTCCGAACAGTCATAAGATTGCACATTGACAAGTAAACAAGCGAGGCACGATAAGACAAGTAATTTCACTTGAAAGGCATATGGAGTTATATGAACATTAAACGGGCAGCCATGTAACACACGTAAATCAAGTCATATAACTCATTTCAATGTTCACGTAATCAAATAATAAGATTATTCAACATGCAACAACATCTACGTGGGTTCGGATGCATGAAAGGCCTATTTGTCGACATGCAATGATCAAAATCACATTTACGGCTATAAGGGCAACTATGGGCAGCCTACTAAACATATAATTACACACAATATCCAAAGGATCAACACTTAGTGAATATACCTAATCATTAGGGTTTCCATTTTGTGCCTACCCGTGCGATTAAGCCCCAAATCAACTCAAAATCAATCTCAAGCCAAGCATCAATTAATTCAAACATCCCCAAGTATTCAAAACAGTCCACACAACATCCCAATGCCACAATCCCAAGCATTTAATACTACAAGAGAAGTTACAACAAATTTTCTAAGCATACAACTAAGTGAAACCCTCACTGCAATAGGCTGTTTTATTACAATCATTAAGACAAGCAAAAAACCTCCAATTCCAGTGAATAAGATTTCAATTTAAAGCTTAAGAAGTGAACTAAATTCAGAAATAAACCTTGCATCATTTGGAGTTCGAGATCAATAGTTATAGCCAAAACAGTGGGATTGCACAAAACTGTCCAGATTTGCACACATTTCAATATTTGTCATTTTTGAGGTCTTTAGTGTCAGATTTAGCCTTAGTCCATTTCTGACAAAAATGTCCAGAACGGAAAAATCGAGCAGCCCACCAAATTCCATGCATTTTGGACATCATTTACTAAGTCAAAGCCGGTTCGTTCTACAAGGTCAGTGCATCTGTCAAAACCTGCTTCATTTTTTCCAGACTTCCAGATTTGGACACATTTTAATGATTTGCCATTTTGAGGACCTTAGATTCAAAATTAGCTTTGGCCTATTTCTGCGAAAAATGTTCAAAACTGGCAAAACTAGTTACCTGAAAATTTTCATGTATTTTCAACATCATTTTCCTAGCCAAACTCACCTCTAAACAACAAGACAGAGTGCTGTCACAAAACCCGATTTCATCTATCATCACCTTCAAGCCAAAATCTTGACCTGCATGGTTGTAAAAGCTTATGAACACACGTATAACTCAAGTACAGAAGCAAGGACATACATTTAAGAGCATGCATGTGGATTTTTGAAAGATTTTCTAGAAGTTTTAGCCCTCACCTTAGCAAATCAACAAGAAGATGTACAAAACTTTGATGAAGCACAAATTTGGTCTTCTTCCTTGCTTAGCCGAGACACCACCCAATTTCTCTCTATTTTTCCTAGCTTAGTGACCAAGTTCTTAGTAGGTGCATGTGGTTAGAACAAGAAGAAAAGAAATGGAAGCTAGCAAACTCACCAAGGCCGAAATGGTTGTTCAAAAAGCTTGCATGTGTGATTCTTGCAACTTAGCTAGCTTGGTCGAGTTCTCTACCTTCTCTCTTGCCTTGATGCACCATGGAATGATGAAGATGAGCTATGGTAAGATGAAACTCAGCCAAGGCCGAGAGAGAGAGAGAAGAATGAGAGGAAGAGAGAGAAATGTGAGGAGAATGAGAGAAAATGACAAAGAATGAAGGCCTTGCAATTGATGAAGCATGTTCGGCCTTGGGCATACAAAAAAATCAGGCTTCTGTCTTCAAGAAGCTTGATTTTTGAATCACCTAGCATGGGCAAGGAGCCTTGTCGAGATTTGGAAGCTTTTGGGAGGTCTTTGAGCTAATTTTTTTTTATGCATTTGTGTCATAACTTGTCATAGCATTGTCTAGAATTAATTTTGAATTGAGCAAGCAAGCATAAATGCCCATGTGGTGGTCAGCCAAGGCATCTAAAAATCTGATTTTTTTGTCACCTTTTGAGCATTATTTAATTTTTTGTTGAAAGTGTAAAAAGAATAACGAATAAAGAATAAGAAATGTCTAGTTTTTTGTGAGATTTTGTCTTCTAGTGGGTTGAATTAGTAATTTAATAATAGTTAGTGGAATTTGTAGGATTAATTAATGACCTAGTGCTTCGTGTAAGATGCTTTCTTGATTAGCGTGAGGGCACGCTTTCCTAGGTTTAGGGCACGCATTATGAGGTAGGGTACGAACTGCGAGACAAATGCACATTTTTCAAGTAAATGCACACAACCATAAATGAATGCACGTAATTCAATGCATGGCACACAAAACAAACACAGTTATTAAACCTAGGTCAATGCACGCAAATCTAGGTTAGGACATACGAAACAAGGTATCGCACGCAAATCGAGGTCGGGCCTCACATGCCCTAGCCTAGATTTATGTGCCTTAACCTAGATTTAAGAATCATGTTTTGTTTTATGTGCCTTGCATTGAATTACGTGCATTCATTTAGCGTTGTGTGCATTTACTTGGGAAACGTGCATTCGTCTCGTAGTTTGTGCCCTACCTCGTAGTACGTGCCCTAGACCTAGGAAAGCGTGCCCTCACGCTAATCAAAAAAGTATCTTACACGAAGCACTAGATCAATAATTAATCCTACAAATTTCACTAACTAATATTAAATTACTAATTCAACCCACTAGAAGACGAAATTGCACCAAAAGCTAGACATTCTCATTCTTTATTCCTTATTCTTTTGCACTTTCCAAACACACAATTAAATAATGCTCAAAAGATGACAAAGATTCAGATTTTTCAAGCCTTGGCCGACCACCTTGTGTGCTTTGTGCTTGCTTTGCATAATTCAAATTATTCCCCAAACATTCTATGACAATGTAATGACACAAAGTAATAAAAAATTAGCTCAAAACCCTCCTCAAAGCTCCCAATCTCGACATAAGCTCCTTGCCCATGCTAGGTGATTCAAAAATCATGCTTCTTGAAGACACAAATCTGAAATTTGTATGCCGAAGGCTGACACATGCTTCAACATTTGCAAAAGCTTTCATTTTTCCTTCATTTCTCTCAATTCCTCTCATTCTTCTCTCTCCCTTTCATTCTTCTCTCTCTCTTTCGGCCCTAGATGAATATTGTAGACTCCATAGCTCATCTTCATCACTCCATGGTTCATCAAGGCAAGCAAGAAGCTAGGGAGCTCGACTAAGCAAGCTAGGTTGCAAGAAACACACATGCAAGCTCTTTGAATCTCCATTTCAGCTTAGGTGAGTTTGCTAGCTTCCATTTCTTTTCTTCTTGTTCTAACCACATGCACCTACTAAGAACTTGGTTACTAAGCTAGGAAATTTGAGAAAAATCGAGTGGTGTCTCAGCTAAGCAAGGAAAAAGGTCAACTTTGTGCTTCACCAAGAGTCTTGTGCATCTTCTTGTTGTTTTACTAAGGTGAGGGCTAAAACTTCTTGAAAATCTTTCAAAAAACCACATGCATGCTCTTAAATGTCTATCTTTACTTCTGTACTTGAGATATATGTGTGTTCATGAGCTTTTATAAACATGCATGACAAGATTTTGGGCTAGAATGTGATGATAGATGAAATCGTGCATGTGACAGCTTTCTGTCTTGTTGGTACGAGGTGATTTTGGCTAGGTAAATGATGTTGAAAATGCGTGAAAATTGGTAGATAACTATGTTTTCTAGTTCTGAACATTTGTCACAGAAATAGAAAAAGCTAATTTTGACTCTAAGGTCCTAAAAATGGCAAATCATTAAAATGTGTCCAAATCTGGAAAGTCTGGAAAAATGAAGCAGGTTTTGGCAGATTCACTGACCTTGTAGAACGAACCGGTTTTGACTTAATAAATGATATCAAAAATGCATGAAATTTGGTGTGCTGCTATATTTTTCAGTTCTGTACATTTTTGTTAGAAATGGACTAAGGCAAAATCTGACCCTAAGGCCCTCAAAAACGACAAGTATTGAAATGTGTGCAAATCTGGACAGTTTTGTGTAGTCTCACTGTTTTGGCTATAACTATTGAACCCGAACTCCAAATGATGCGAGGTTTGTTTCTGAATTTAGTTCACCTCCTAAGGTTTAATTTGACATCTTATTCACTGGAATTGGAGATTTTTTGCTTGTCTTAATGATTGTGAGAAAATAGTCCATTGCAGTGAGGGTTTCACTTAGTGATATGCTTAGAAAAATTATTATAGCTTCTCTTGTTGTATTAAATGCTTGGGATTGTGGCATTGAGATGTTGTGTGGACTATTTTGAATACTTGAGGGTGTATGAACTAATCAATGCGTGGCTTGAGTTTGATTTCGAGATGACTTGGGGCTTAATCGCACGGGTAAGCACGAATTGGAACCCTAGTAACTAGGTGAATTTGCTAAGTGTTGATCCTTTGGATGTTGTGTTGGATTATGTGTTTAGTAGGCTGCCCGTAGTTGCCCTTGTAGCCCTAAATATGATTTCGATGATTTCACGTTGATAAGTAGGCTTTTCTTGCACCCGGTCCCACGTAGATGCCGTTGCATGATGAATAATCTTATTAATTGATTACGTGAGCTTTGAAATGAGTTATATGACTTGATTTACGTGCGTTACATGGCTGCCCGTTTAATGTTCATATAACTCCATGTGCCTTTCAAGTGAAATTACTTGTCCTATCGTGCCTCGCTTGTTTACTTGTCAATGTGCAATCTTATGACTGCTCGGAGGCAACTTACTTTGTTGTCATTCTAATGTGATATATTAAATGTCATAAATGTGCATTACATAGAAGGTTGCAACCTTTCATTCTGGCGTGGTAGCATTCACGCACACCGGGCGGCATCAAGGTTGCCGGTGCAACCGTGTCTACCATTGTCCAATTCCCTCTATCGCTTGGGGGCTAGATTTCCTCGGAGAGTTGGGTCATAGGATTTCGGGGTACATCCGGAGTACACCCATTTGGCATGATAAGGGGATGAATTGAAGTCGGCTGCAACAACTGATACTGGAAATGAATTGAGAGCAAAAGCTCACCGTATCCTTTTCACTATGTGTATAAGTACTCTTGCTTTGTTCCTAGAGGACCTCGGGGAGGAAAGACGGGTAATTGTGTTCCTTTAGTTTTATATCATGTTATGTACTTACTTGTGATATATTCATGCTTGCAAAAAGGGTTTTCATAAGTTGAACCGGAAAATGAGTTTCAAAACCTATTTCTCGTTCCCCCTCGCTGAGTTCATAAGGACTCACCCTCTTTTATCATCTCAGGTGAAGAAGATCAAGAACTGGTACCCGAGGACGACGTGCCTAATGATAATTCCTTGGAATGATTGCCTGTCCTATGTGCTTTGCTTGATTATGGCCATTGTGAACACTATGCAGCTTGAAGACTATTTCTTTTCATGTTGCTTGATGTTTGTAATGTAAAAGACCTCCGTTGTAATTTGGGGTCTAATTTTGGCTTGTACTGATAATAACTAGACAGACACTACTATGGTCATTTAGCTTTCGGTTCTGGCTAGTATCTATCATAGGATTATGAAGTATCATGTAAGGACTAAGTAAAATGAACCTATTCAATCTTAAGCAGGTACTCATTCTTAAGCTAAGATCAACAAGTACTTTTGTAACGAGGATTAACAAACAAACGAGACATAGTATCATGCTAGGTTATTAATCAAACGAGACTTCGAGATAACCAGTAGGCATTTCAATTGATGGTAAATAGTAATCTTAGTTGGAAATGAAATTGAGATTAGAAAATTTGTGGCGTTTAGAGAATTAGGTCAAACCAAAGAGCCCAATTACAACCGTTATGCTGCCGGTTTTCAGAAAAAATATGGACTTTAGGCTAAAACGTAAGTGTTAAACTTTCATGAACGATTAAGTACGAGATATGACTTGAATGTTTAGATCACACCCTAGTTTAACCTTTATAGGCCGGGTTGGGGCGTGACACCTTATATAGAAAGAAATGGTATCAGGGCTTAGATTGCTTAAGCCAGGTTTAACTCTCGGACCATGGGTAGAGCCCTAAGATAATTAGGATGACTTGTCTATATGTTATTATGTGATAATGTTAATTGTGCCTTCTATGTTCTATGTGCTTAAGTGATTGACATGCCTTAATTGTTTCTAGAATTGTGTACCTATATTATGCTCCATATCTTATGCATTAAATTCTTGTTTGTCGTATTTTAATAAATTGTGCATTGCAATATGTGCCTATAGATAGCTGGCCTTAGTACCCGTACTACTAATAGGAGCGGTGAGCCCCAAGAGACTAGAGATGCTTATCAAACTAATCCCGGCATAGCTATGTTTAACATGATGGCAAATGCCATGGATAGCGTGTCACAAGTGATGTAACGTCAAGATGCACGTGAAGCCAACAACAACATCAACAATAGGAATGATGGTAACTATGGGAGACATAGCAGAATGAGGGAGTTCCTTGACTTTTGCCCGACCAAATTCCACGGGGAAGCTGATGATGAGAAAGCAGAGGCTTGGCTATCTAAGATCGAGAGGATTTTCAGGCCACTTGATTATACTGATGAAGAAAAGGTGGAGTTTGCTGTGTTTCTGTTGCACGGGGATGCTGAGCATTGGTGGCACACTGTGGAGGCACTGTGGGAAACTGATCGTACCCCTCACTTGTGGGGTAATTTCGTTAAGGCATTCAAGGAAAAATATATACCTGCAGTTTCCAGGCAGAGGCGGGTTGAGGAATTCATGCACTTGAACCAGGGTAACATGACGGTGGCCCAGTACGAGGATCGTTTTGACCGACTGTCCCGCTATGCTCAATACATGGTCAGTACTCCGGAGGCGAAGATGTGGAAATTTACTACGGGATTGAGGCCAGAGATTCAGGACCAGTTGGCTTCGCATGACTTCGATACCTATTCTGCTCTTTTTGCTGCTGCTTCCCGAGTTGAGAAGAGAAAACGTAATAGAGCCGGTTCGAGTCAACCGAACAAGAAACCATACCAGCCTTCAGGTCAACAGAGGAAATTCCAGAGTTAGAGTCGTAATCAGGGCCAGAGCCAGAACAGACCAGTGAATAACCGTGGCCTGACTAAAGCGCCATCAGCCTCTTCCACCCACGGATCCACAGGTAGTTCACTTGCTACTCAGTCTATCAACTGCTCTTACTATGACAAGAAGGGGCATACCGAGGCCCAGTGCTGGAAGAAGTCAGGACGTTGTGTGTGGTGTGGCAGTGATCAGCATCAAATCAAGGATTGCCCTAAATGGCAAGCAGGACAAAATCAAGTTAAACCAGCTGGTAGAGGCAAGACTCCAGTTCCTAGAGTTCAGGCTCGAGCTTATGCTATTGAGTACGAGGAGCTTCCAGAGGAGACCGTTGTTGTTGAAGGTACATTCTTCATACTGAATCAACCTATTAGGGTGCTAATTGATCCGGGTGCTACTCATTCATTTATTAGTCCCCTATGTATGCAACGTGTGAAACTACGAGTTGTATGTTTGCCTTACGAAGTAGAAGTTGGTACTCCGATGGGTTCTAAACTTGTTACTAGCTCAGCTTGTAAAGCATGTAAAATTCAAATTAAGGATAGGGAATTCTCAGCCAATCTTATTGTATTACCTTTTCGAGACTATGAAGTCATCTTAGGGATGGACTGGTTGGCAAAGCATCATGCCCAACTAGATTGCCAGACGAAGATTGTAACGTTCCAGGTACCTGGTCAACCAATATTGGAAGTCATGGGTCGAAGAGATTTCACCGGGAGTTCCATCATTTCATCTACGAAAGTAGTGAAGTCTTTGAGAAAAAGGTGTAGTGGATACTTAGCTTACCTCATCAACAAGCCGTCGGATAAAGCTAAGTTGGAGGAGATGCCAGTGATCAAAGACTATGCGGATGTGTTTCCAGAAGAATTGCCCGGTTTACCCCCAAATCGGGAGATCGAGTTCATTATAGAATTATTGCTTGGCACCCAGCCGATATCTAAAGCTCCCTATCGTATGGCGCCGGCCGAGCTACAAGAATTGAAGGACTAATTGCAAGGATTGTTGAAGAAGGGGTTTGTTCAACCAAGTTCTTCTCCATGGAGTGCACCAGTCCTATTTGTAAAGAAGAAAGACGGAACGCTGAGGCTATGCATCGACTACCGAGGATTGAACCAAGTGACTGTCAAGAATAAATACCCACTTCCATTGATCGACGAGTTGTTTGATCAACTTCAAGGAGCCAAAGCGTATTCGAAACTCGACTTGAGGCAAGGGTACTATCAGTTGCGGATCAAAAAGGAGGATGTGCCTAAAACGGCTTTTAGGACAAGATATGGGCATTATGAATATGTAGTGATGCCATTTGGACAAACTAATGCCCCTGCAGCTTTTATGGACTTGATGCACAAGGTGTTTCAACCGAGGCTGAGCATGAACAACATCTGCAGTTGGTACTGCAGAAACTTTGAGAGCATCAATTGTATGCAAAGTTTAGCAAATGCGAATTTTGGTTGCAGCAGATTGCATTTTTTGGGCATATCATATCCCAAGAGGGAATAGCAGTGGATCCAGCAAAGATAGAAGCGGTGATGTCTTGGAAGAAGCCGGAAAATGTTATGGAGGTTCGGAGTTTTCTTGGTCTAGCCGGCTATTATCGGAGATTCATGAAGGATTTCTCTAAGATTGCAGGACCGCTTACAAAGCTCACTCAAAAGAAAACAAAGTTCGTGTGGAAGGATAAGTGTGAGAATAGCTTCCAAGAATTGAAGAAAAGATTGACTACCGCACATATTCTTGCATTGCTTGAAGGGAGTCAAGGTTTTATAATTTATAGTGATGCTTCGAAAGAAGGATTGGGTTGTGTGCTGATGCAAAATGGTAGAGTAATTGCGTATGCTTCTAGGAAACCGAAGCCGTATGAATTGAACTACCCGACGCATGATTTGGAGTTAGCAGCTATTGTATTTGCACTTAAGAAATGGAGGCACTATCTGTGGGGCAACAAGTTCGAGGTGTTTACTGATCACAAAAGCTTGAAATACTTGTTCTCACAAAAAGAGTTGAATATGAGGCAAAGGCGGTGGATGGAGCTTTTGGATGATAATAACTGCACAATCAATTATGTGTCCGGTAAAGCAAATGTAGTTGTAGATGCCTTAAGTAGGAAAGCAAGCATGGCAAAACAGGAAGTCAAGGTGCAGGAGTTGTTGGAGGAGGAATTTTTGTGGAAACCACAATTAACTCGGAAAGGGTTACTTTTTGCCACTACACAAGTTCAATCGACCTTGCTGTCTGAATTACGAGAGGCTCAACAAAAGGACCAACAGTTTCAGAAGATAAAAGAAAGCAACACAGATTTCAAGTTTCATGATGATGGTGTTTGGAGGTTTAGGAATCGAATTTGTGTTCCTAATGAGCCAGAGCTAAAAAAGAAGATTCTTGAAGAAGCCCATAATTCAAGATACACTATTCACCTCGGCGGAACAAAGATGTACTGGGATTTGAAGCAACACTATTGGTGGAATAACATGAAGAGAGAGATTGCGGAGTTGAATATGAGGCAAAGGCGGTGGTGGCACGGTGTTTGACTTGCCAGAGAGTCAAAGTAGAACATCAACGACCAGCAGGTTTACTTCAGCCGTTGGAAATTCCTCAATGGAAATGGGAACACATAACTATAGACTTTGTTATGGACCTGCCCAGGTCACAAAAGGTTCATGACGCCGTTTGGGTCATAGTGGATAGATTGACCAAGTCAGCGCACTTCTTGCCGATGAACAAGGATGATAGTCCTGAAAAATTGGGAGATATGTATGTGGCGGAGATTGTAAGATTGCACGGGATGCCTGTGAGTATCGTATCGGATAGGGATCCTCATTTTACTTTCCGATTTCGGAAGAGATTGCAAGAAACTTTAGGAACGAAGTTGAGTTTCAGCACGGCTTATCACCCTCAGACTGATGGACAATCGGAGAGAACTATTCAAATTCTGGAGGATATACTGAGGGCATGTGTTTTAGACTTCGGGAATGGTTGGGAGAAATATCTGTCTCTAGCGGAGTTCGCTTATAATAATAGTTATCAGGCCACTATCGGGATGGCCCCATTTGAGGTGTTGTATGGACGTAAGTGTCGATCCCCAATTTACTGGGATGAGGTAGGTGAAACGAAGACTTTTGACCCGACCCTTCTACCTGAACTTATGAAGACTGTGGATAATATTCACCTCATCCAGAAACGGATGCTTACCGCCCAAAGCAGGCAAAAAAGTTATGCAGACCGACGGAGACGGAGCCTAGAGTTTGAGGTTGGCGACAAGGTGTTCTTGAAGATATCACCCCGGAGGGGACTGATTAAACACGGCAAGGGTGAAAAGTTGAGCCCGAGATTTGTAGGACCATTTGAGATAATTGAGAAGGTTGGCAAATTGGCGTATCGCCTGGCACTACCCCAAAACCTCTCCAATATTCACGACGTCTTTCATGTTTCGATGCTGCGGAAGTATCACCCTGATCCATCGCATATCTTGGAGCCAGAGCCGTTGCAGCTTCGGGAGAACTTGTCTTATGAAGAGAAGCCCGTTCGGATCCTAGACCAGCAAGATCGGGAGTTGCGCAACAAATCTATACCAATGGTGAAAGTGTTGTGGGATCATCATGGAGTTGAAGAAGCAACGTGGGAAAGGCGAGACCAAATGGAGCAACAGTATCCAGCTCTATTTCAAAGGTAATATTGAATTTTGGGACGAAATTCTTTTAAGGAAGGGAGGATGTGAGGCCCGACCTCGATTTGCGTGTGATACCTCGTTTCATGTGCCGTAGCCTAGATTTGCGTGCCTTAACCTAGATTTAAGAATCATGTTTCATTTTATGTGCCTTGCATTGAGTTACGTGCATTCATTTAGGGTTGCGTACACTTACTTGTTAAACGTGCATTCGTCTCGTAGTTCGTGCCCTACCTCGTAGTGCGTGTCCTAGACCTAGGAAAGCGTGCCCTCACGCTAATCAAGAAAGCATCTTACACGAAGTACTAGATCAATAATTAATCCTACAAATTCCACTAACTAATATTAAATTACTAATTCAACCTACTAGAAGACGAAATTGCACCAAAAGCTAGACATTCTCATTCTTTATTCCTTATTCTTTTGTACTTTCCAAACACACAATTAAATAATGCTCAAAAGATGACAAAGATTCAGATTTTTCAAGCCTTGGCCGACCACTTTGTGTGCTTTGTGCTTGCTTTGCATAATTCAAATTATTCCCCAAACATTCTATGACAATGTAATGACACAAAGCAATAAAAAATTAGCTCAAAACCCTCCTCAAAGCTCCCAATCTCGACATAAGCTCCTTGCCCATGCTAGGTGATTCAAAAATCATGCTTCTTGAAGACACAAATCTGAAATTTGTATGCCGAAGGCCGACACATGCTTCAACATTTGCAAAAGCTTTCATTTTTCCTTCATTTCTCTCAATTCCTCTCATTCTTCTCTCTCCCTTTCATTCTTCTCTCTCTCTCTCAGCCCTAGCTGAATATTGTAGACTCCATAGCTCATCTTCATCACTCCATGGTTCATTAAGGCAAGCAAGAAGCTAGGGAGCTCGACTAAGCAAGCTAGGTTGCAAGAAACACACATGCAAGCTCTTTGAATCTCCATTTCGGCTTAGGTGAGTTTGCTAGCTTCCATTTCTTTTCTTCTTGTTCTAACCACATGCACCTACTAAGAACTTGGTTACTAAGCTAGGAAATTTGAGAAAAATCGAGTGGTGTCTCGGCTAAGCAAGGAAAAAGGTCAACTTTGTGCTTCACCAAGAGTCTTGTGCATCTTCTTGTTGTTTTGCTAAGGTGAGGGCTAAAACTTCTTGAAAATCTTTCAAAAAACCACATGCATGCTCTTAAATTTCTATCTTTACTTCTGTACTTGAGATATATGTGTGTTCATGAGCTTTTATAAACATGCATGACAAGATTTTGGGCTAGAATGTGATGATAGATGAAATCGTGCATGTGACAGCTTTCTGTCTCGTTGGTGCGAGGTGATTTTGGCTAGGTAAATGATGTTGAAAATGTGTGAAAATTGGTAGGTAACTAGTTTTGCCAGTTCTGAACATTGTTTGCAGAAATAGGCCAAAGATAATTTTTCCTCTAAGGTCCTCAAAATGGATAATCATTAAAATGTGTCCAAATCTGGAAAGTCTGGAAAAATGAAGCAGGTTTTGGCAGATTCACTGACCTTGTAGAACGAACCGGTTTTGACTTAATAAATGATATCAAAAATGCATGAAATTTGGTTTACTGCTATATTTTTCAGTTCTGGACATTTTTGGCAGAAATGGACTAAGGCTAAATCTGACCCTAAGGCCCTCAAAAACGAGAAGTATTGGAGTGTGTATAAATCTGGACAGTTTTGTGCAGTCTCATTGTTTTGGCTATAACTATTGAACCCGAACTCCAAATGATGCGAGGTTTGTTTCTGAATTTAGTTCACCTCCTAAGCTTTAATTTTACATCTTATTCACTATAATTGGAGATTGTTTGCTTGTCTTAATGATTGTGAGAAATCAGTCCATCGCAGTGAGGGTTTCACTTAGTGATATGCTTAGAAAAATTATTGTAGCTTCTCTTGTTGTATTAAATGCTTGGGATTGTGGCATTGAGATGTCGTGTGGACTGTTTTGAATACTTGAGGGTGTATGAACTAATCAATGCATGGCTTGAGTTTGATTTCGAGATGACTTGGGGCTTAATCGCACAGGTAAGCACGAATTGGAACCCTAGTAACTAGGTGAATTTGCTAAGTGTTGATCCTTTGGATGTTGTGTTGGATTATGTGTTTAGTAGGCTGCCCGTAGTTGCCCTTGTAGCCCTAAATATGATTTCGATGATTTCATGTTGATAAGTAGGCTTTTCTTGCACCCGGTCCCACGTAGATGCCGTTGCATGATGAATAATCTTATTAATTGATTCGTGAGCTTTGAAATGAGTTATATGACTTGATTTACGTGCGTTACATGGCTGCCTGTTTAATGTTCATATAACTCCATGTGCCTTTCAAGTGAAATTACTTGTCTTATCGTGCCTCGCTTGTTTACTTGTCAATGTGCAATCTTATGACTGCTCGGAGGCAACCTACTTTATTGTCCTCCTAATGTGATATATTAAATGTCATAAATGTGCATTACATACAAGGTTGCAACCTTTCATTCTGGCGTGGTAGCGTTCACGCACACCGGGCGGTATCGGGGTTGCCGGTGCTACCGTGACTACCATTGTCCAATTCTCTCTCTCGCTTGTGGGCTAGATTTCCTCGGAGAGTTGGGTCGTAGGATTTCGGGGTACATCCGGAGTACACCCATTTGGCGTGATAAGGGGATGATTTGAAGTCGGCCGCAACAACTGATACTGGAAATGAATCGAGAGCAAAAGCTCACCGTATCATTTTCACTATGTGTATAAGTACTCTCGCTTGGTTCCTAGAGGACCTCGGGGAGGAAAGACGGGTAATTGTGTTCCTTTACTTTTATATCATGTTATGTACTTGTGATATATTCATGCTTGAAAAAAGGGTTTTCATAAGTTGAACCGGAAAATGAGTTTCAAAACCTATTTGTCGTTCCCCCTCGCTGAGTTCATAAGGACTCACCCTCTTTTATCATCTCATGTGAAGAAGATCAAGAACAGGTACCCGAGGATGACGTGTCTAATGATGATTCCTTGGAATGATTGCCTGTCCTATGTGCTTTGCTTGATTATGGCCATTGTGAACACTATGCAGCTTGAAGACTATTTCTTTTCATGTTGCTTGATGTTTGTAATGTAAAAGACCTCCGTTGTAATTTGGGGTCTAATTTTGGCTTGTACTGATAATAACTAGACAGACACTACTATGGTCGTTTAGCTTTCAGTTCTGGCTAGTATCTATCATAGGATTATGAAGTATCAGGTAAGGACTAAGTAAAATAAACCTATTCAATCTTAAGCAGATACTCATTCTTAAGCTAAGATCAACAGGTACTTTTGTAACGAGGATTAACAAACAAACGAGACATAGTATCATGCTAGGTTATTAATCAAATGAGACTTCGAGATAACCAGTAGGCATGTCAATTGATGGTAAATAGTAATCTTAGTTGGAAATGAAATTGAGATTGGAAAATTTGAGGCGTTTAGAGAATTAGGTCAAACCAAAGAGCCCAATTACAGCCATTATGCTGCCGGTTTTCTGAAAAATTATGGAGTTTAGGCTAAAACGTAAGTGTTAAACTTTCATGAACGATTAAGTACGAGATATAACTTGAATGTTTAGATCACACCCTAGTCTAACCTTTATAGGCCGGGTTGGGGCGTGACACTGGATCCTATCAGAACTCCGAAGTTAAGCGTGCTTGGGTGAGAGTAGTACTAGGATAGGTGACCCCCTGGGAAGTCCTCGTGTTGCACCCCACTTTTCAATTTTTTTTGCCCCGGTTAGGCTTGCCATGATGCTTTATCCACTACATTTCTAATACCGAATCCCACGGCACCTTGGGCAAGACAACTTTGCTTCACGTAGAGGCTGGGCCCGCAAACCGAGGGCGTGGGGTTGTGACCAGGTCTCTGTCGCTCCGGTGCCCTTAACTTTTGATCCGTAAGGAGTTACGCCGCACACAGCATTCTGTTGGAAAGATCTCCGAGAGCTCTACGACAGGGGCAGCTAGCCTGCTCGGCTGCGCCATCTTTTGGGTCCGAAAATCGAACATTTTCATTAGTTTCAGGCCACTTTTCTTCTTTTGCTCTGTTTTTCCATCCCGGATCGTACGTCGTGAGCTGTTAAAAGGATGACAACCGAACTCGTGGGACATTAAAGGGCCCTACAACGTGTTGATATCACGTCTAGCAAGGATGCTGCATTGTTGAAGTGGATGGGTTGTCGCTAAGGCCATTGGGCCTTTTGAATGGGTCATCTCTCTAGGCTGGGACTGTGAACCGTCAACACATAAAGGATATATGCCCTCAACATGACAGGTGCGATCATACCAGCACTAATGCACTGGATCCCATTAGAACTCCGAAGTTAAACGTGCTTGGGCGAGAGTGGTACTAGGGTGGGTGACCCCCTGGGAAGTCCTCGTGTTGTACCCCCCTTTTCAATTTTTTTTGCCCCGGTTAGGGTTGCCAAGATGCTTCATCCACTACATTTCTATTACCAAATCTCACGGCACCTTGGGCAAGACAATTTCTCTTCACGTAGAGGTTGGGCCCGTAAACCGAGGGCGTGTGGCTTGTGACCAGGTCTCCGTCACTCCGATGCCCATATCTTTTGATCCGTAAGGAGTTACACTGCGCACAGCATACCGTTGGAAAGCTCTCCGAGGGCTCTACGACGGGGGCAACAATCTTGCTTGGCTACGCCAGTTTTCAGAGCCCAAAATCAAACATTTTCATAAGTTTTGGGCCACTTTTCTTCTTTTGCTTGGTTTTTCCGTCCCGGATCGTACGTCGTGAGTTGTTAAAAGGATGACAACCTAACTCATGGGACATTAAAGGGCCCTACAACGTGTCGAAATCAAATCCTGCGAGGATACTGCATTGTTAAAGCAGATGGGATGTCGTTAAGCCCATTGGGCCTTTTGAATGGGCTATCTCTCTGGGCTGGGACTGTGAACCGTCTACACATAAGGGATTTATGCGCTCAACATAACGGGTTCGATCATACCAGCACTAATGCACTGGATCCCATCAGAACTCTGAAGTTAAGCATGCTTGGATAAGAGTAGTACTAGGATGGGTGACCCCTGGGAAATCCTCGTGTTGCACCCCCCCTTTCAATTTTTTTTGCCCCGGTTAGGCTTGCCAGGATGCTTTATCCACCACATTTCTATTACCAAATCCCACGGCACCTTGGGCAAGACAACTTCGCTTCACGTAGAGGCTGGGCTCGCAAACCGATGGCGTGGGGTTGTGACCAGGTCTCCGTCGCTCCGGTGCCCTTAACTTTTGATTCGTAAGGAGTTATGCGGCGCACATCATACCGTTAGAAAGCTCTCCGAGAGCTCTACGACGGGAGCAGCAAGCTTACTCGGCTGCACCCTTTTTTGGGGCCCATAATCGAACATTTGCATCAGTTTCGGGCCACTTTTCTTCTTTTGCTTTGTTTTTCCATCCCGGATCATACGTCATGAGCTATTAAAAGGACGACAACCTAACGCGCGGGACATTAGAGGGCCCTACAACGTGTCGATATCACGTCTAGCGAGGATATTGCATTGTTGAAGTAGATGGGTTGTCATTAAGCCCATTGGGCCTTTTGAATGGGTTATCTCTCTAGGCTGGGACTGTGATCCGTCAACACATAAAGGATTTGTGCCCTCAACATGACGGGTGCTATCATACCAGCGCTAATGCATCGGATCCCATCAGAACTCCGAAGTTAAGCTTGCTTGGGTGAGAGTAGAACTAGGATGGGTGACCCCTAGAGAAGTTCTCGTGTTGCACCACCCTTATCAATCTTTTTTGCCCCGGTTAGGGTTGCCAATATGCTTTATCCACCACATTTCTGTTACCGAATCACACGGCACCTTGGGCAAGACAACTTCGCTTCACATAGAGGCTGGGCCCGCAAACCGAGGGCGTGGGGCTTGGGACCAGGTCTCCGTCGCTCGGGTGCCCATAACTTTTGATCAGTAAGGAGTTACGCGGCGCACAGCATACCGTTGGAAACCTCTCCGAGAGCTCTACGATGGGGGTAGCAAGCCTGCTCTACTACGCCCATTTTTGGAGTCCAAAATCTTACATTTTCATCAGTTTCAGGCAACTTTTCTTCTTTTGCTTTGTTTTTGCATCCTGGATCGTACGTTGTGAGTTGTTAAAAGGACGACAACCTAACTCGCCAAACATTAGTGGGGCCTCTGATGCGTTGATATCACGTCTTACGAGGAAGCTACGTTGTTGAAGCAGATGGGTTGTCGTTAAGCCCATTGGGCCTTTTGAATGGGCCATCTCTCTGGGCTGGGATTGTGATCCGTCATCACATAAGGAATTTGTGCCCTCAACATGATAGGTGCGATCATACCAGCACTAATGCACCGGATACCATCAGAACTCCGAAGTTAAGCGTGCTTGGGCGAGAGTAGTACTAGGATGGGTGACCCCCTGGGAAGTCCTCGTGTTGCACCCCTCTTTTCCATTTTTTTTGCCCCGGTTAGGGTTGCCAAGATCCTTTATCCACCACATTTCTATTACCGAATCCCACTACACCTTGGGCAAGACAACTTCGCTTCACGTAGAGGCTGGGCCCGCAAACCGAGGGCGTGGAGCTTGTGACCAGGTCTCCGTCGCTCCGGGGCTCTTACCTTTTGATCCGTAAGGAGTTAAGCGACGCATAGCATATCGTTGGAAAGCTCTACGAGAGCTCTACGATAGGGGCAGCAATCCTGCTCATCTGTGCATGTTTTCGGAGCCTAAAATCGAACGTTTTTATTAGTTTTGGGCCACTTTTCTTCTTTTGCTATGTTTTTTTGTCCTGGATCGTTCGTCGTGAGCTATTAAAAGGATGACATCCAAACTCTCGGGACATTAGAGGGCCCTACAACGCATCGATATCACGTTTAGCAAGGATGCTGCATTGTTGAAGTGGATGGGTTGTCGTTAAGCCCATTGGGCATTTTGAATAGGTCATCTCTCTAGGATGGGACTGTGAACCGTCAACACATAAAGGATTTGTGCCCTCAACATGATAGGTGTGATCATACCAACACTTATGCACCGGATCCCATCAGAACTCCGAAGTTAAGCGTGCTTGGGCGAGAGTAGTATTAGGATGGGTGACCCCTTGGGAAGTCCTCGTGTTGCACCTCCCTATTCAATTTTTTTTGCTTCGGTTAAGGTTGCCAAGATGGTTCATCCACCACATTTCTATTACCGAATCCCACGGCACCTTGGGCAAGACAACTTCTCTTCACGTAGAGGCTGGGCCTGCATACCGAGGGCGTAGGGCTTGTGACCAGGTCTCGTCGCTCCGGTGCCCATAGCTTTTGATCCGTAAGGAGTTACGCGGCGCACAGCATACCATTGGAAAGGTCTCCGAGAGATCTACAATGGGGGCATCAATCCTGCTTGGCTGCGCTTGTTTTCAGAGCCCAAAATCAAACGTTTTCATCAGTTTTGGGCCACTTTTCTACTTTTGCTCGATTTTTCCATCCCGGATCGTATGTCGTGAGCTGTTAAAAGGACGACAACCTAACTCGCGAGACATTAGAGGGCCCTATAATGTGTCGTTATCACATCTTGCGAGGATGCTGCGTTGTTGAAGTGGATGGGTTGTCGTTAAGCCCATTGGCCCTTTTGAATGAGCCATCTCTCTGGTCTGGGACTGTGAACCGTCAACACATAAGGGATTTATGCGCTCAACATGATGGGTGCGATCATACCAGCACTAATGCACCGGATCCCATCAGAACTCCGAAGTTAAGCGTGCTTGGGCGAGAGTAGTACTAGGATGGGTGACCCCCTGGGAAGTCCTCGTGTTGCACTCCCCTTTTCAATTTTTTTTTTGCCCCGGTTAGGCTTGCCAAGATGCTTTATCCACCACATTTCTATTACCGAATCCCACGGCACCTTAGGCAAAACAACTTCGCTTAACGTAGAGGTTGGGCTCGCAAACCGAGGGCGTGAGGCTTGTGACCAGGTCTCCGTCGCTCCGGTGCCCATAACTTTTGATCTGTAAGGAGTTACGCGACGCATAGCATACCGTTGGAAAGCTCTCCAAGAGCTCCACAACGGGAGTAACAAGTCTACTCGGCTGTGCCCGTTTTTGGAGCCCAAAATTGAACCTTTTCATCAATTTCAGTCCATTTTCAACTTTTGCCCTATTTTTTCGTCCCAGATCATACGTTGTGAGCTATTAAAAGGACGACGACCTAACTCGCGGGACATTAGCGAGCCCTACAATGTGTCGATATTACGTGTAATGAGGATGCTGCATTGTTGAAGTGGACGGGTTGTTGTTAAGCCCATTGGGCCTTTTGAATGGGTCATCTCTATAGGATGGGACTGTGAACAGTCAACACATAAAGGATTTGTTCCCTCAACATGACAGGTGTGATCATACCAACACTTATGCACCGTTCCCATTAGAACTCCGAAGTTAAGCGTGCTTGGGCGAGAGTAGTACTAGGATGGGTGACCCCTTGGCAAGTCCTCGTGTTACACCCCCCGTTTCAATATTTTTTGTGCAGGTTATGGTTGCTTAGATGCTTTATCCACCACATTTCTATTACCGAATCCCACGACACCCTGGGCAAGACAACTTCACTTCACGTAGAGGTCGGGCCAGCAAACCGAGGGCGTAGGGCTTGTTACCAGGTCTCCGTCGCTTCGGTGCCCATAGCTTTTGATCCATAAGGAATTACGCGGCGCACAGCATACCGTTGGAAAGCTCTCCGAGAGCTCTAGACGGGGGCATCAATCTTCCTTGGCTGCGCCTATTTTTAGAGCCCGAAATCAAACATTTTCATCAGTTTCGGGCCACTTTTCTACTTTTGCTCGGTTTTTCCATCCCGGATCGTACGTCGTGAGCTGTTAAAGGACGACAACCTAACTCGCGGGACTTTAGAGTGCCATACAATGAGTCGATATCACGTCCGGCGAGGATGCTGCGTTGTTGAAGCGGATGGGTTGTCGTTAAGCCCATTGGGCCTTTTGAATGGGCCATCTCTCTGGGTTGGGACTGTGAACCGTCAACACATAAGGGATTTATGCGCTCAACATGATGGGTTCGACCATACCAGCACTAATGCACCGGATCCCATCAAAACTACGAAGTTAAGCGTGCTTGGGCGAGAGTAGTACTAGGATGGTTGACCCCCAGGGAAGTCCTCGTGTTGTACCCCCCTTTTCAATTTTTTTTCCCGGTTAGGCTTGCCAAGATGCTTTATCCACCACATTTCTATTACCGAATCCCATGGCACCTTGGGCAAGAAAACTTCGCTTCACGTAGAGGCGGGGCCCGCAAACCGAGGGCGTGGGGCTTGTGACCAGGTCTCCGTCACTCCGATGCCCATAACTTTTGATTCGTAAGGAGTTACGCGGCGCACTACTTGCCATTGGAAAGCTCTCTGAGAGCTCTACGACAAGGATAGCAAGTCTGCTCGGCTGCGCTAGTTTTTGGAGACCAAAATTGAATGTTTTCAACAGTTTCGGACTACTTTTCTTCTTTTGCTCGATTTTTCCGTCCCGGATTGTCCGACGTGATTTGTTAAAAGGACGACAACCTAACTGGCAGGACATTAGAGGGCCCTACAACTCGTTGATATCACATCTTGCGAGGATGCTACATTGTTCAAGCGGATGGGTTGTTGTTAAGAACATTAGGCCTTTTGAATGAGCCATCTCTGTGGGCTGGGACTGTGCACCGTAAACACATAAGGGATTTATGCGCTCAACATGACGTGTGCGATCATACCAACACTAATGCACCGGATCCCATCAGAACTCCGAAGTTAAACGTGCTTGGGCGAGAGTAGTACTAGGATGGGTGATCCCCTGGGAAGTTGTTGCACTCCACTTTTCAAATTTTTTTTGCCCCGGTTAGGCTTGCCAAGATGCTTTATCCACCACATTTCTATTACCGAATCCTACGGCACCTTGGGCAAGACAACTTCGCTTCACGTAGAGGCTGGGCCCGTAAACCGAGGGCGTGGGGCTTATGACAAAGTCTCTGTCGCTCCGATGCCCATAACTTTTGATCGGTAAGGAGTTACGTGGCGCACAGCATGCCGTTGGAAAGCTCTCCGAGAGGTCAATAATGGGGGCAGCAAGCCTGCTCAGCTGCGCCCATTTTTGGAGCCCAAAATCGAACGTTTTCAATAATTTCGGGCCATTTTTCTTCTTTTGCTCTGTTTTTCCGTCTCGGATCGTATGTCGTGAGTTGTTAAAAGGATGACAACCTAACTTGCGGGACATTAGAGGGCCCTACAACGTGTCGATATCACGTCTTGCAAGGATGCTGCGTTGTTCAAGCGGATGGGTTGTCATTAAGCCCATTGGGCCTTTTGAATGAGCCATCTCTCTGGGCTGGGATTGTGAACCGTAAACACATAAGGGATTTATGCGCTCAACATGACGGGTGCGATCATACCAACACTAATGCACCGGATCCCATCAGAACTCCGAAGTTAAGTATGCTTGGGCGAGAGTAGTAATAGGATAGGTGATCCTTTGGGAAGTTGTAGCACCCCACTTTTCAAATTCTTTTGCCCCGGTTAGGCTTGCCAAGATGCTTTATCCACCACATTTCTATTACCGAATCCCACCGTACCTTGGGCAAGACAACTTCGCTTCACGTAGAGGCTGGGCCCGCAAATCGAGGGCGTGGGGCTTGTGACCAAGTCTCCGTCGCTCCGGCGCCCTTAACTTTTGATCCGTAAGGAGTTACGTGGTGCACAGCATACCGTTGGAAATCTAACAGAGAGATCTACGACGGGGGCAGCAAGCCTGCTCGGCTGCGCCTATTTTCGGAGCCTAAAATCGAATATTTTCATCAGTTTCGGGCCACTTTTCTTCTTTTGCTCGGTTTTTCCATCTCGGATCGTACGTCGTGAGCTGTTAAAAGGATAACAACCTAACTCGCGGGACATTAGAGGGCCCTACAACGTGTCGATATCACGTCTAGCGAGGATGCTGCATTGTTGAAGCGGATGGGTTGTCGTTAAGCCTATTGTGCTTTTTGAATGGGTCATCTCTCTACGCTGAGACTGTTAACCGTCAACACATAAAGGATTTGTGCCCTCAGCATGACCGGTGCTATCATATCGGCACTAATGCACCGGATCCTATCAGAACTTCGAAGTTAAGCGTGCTTGGGCTAGAGTAGTACTAGGATGGGTGACCCCATGGGAAGTCCTCGTGTTGCTCCCCCCTTTTCAAATTTTTTTGCCCCGGTTAGGATTGCCAAGATTCTTTATCCACCACATTTCTATTACCAAATCCCACGGCACCTTGGGCAGGACAACTTCGCTTCACGTAGAGGCTGGGCCCACAAACCGAGGGCGTGGGGCTTGTGACCAAGTCTCCGTCGCTCCGGCACCCTTAACTTTTGATCCGTAAGGAGTTACGGGGTGCACAGCATACCGTTGGAAATCTAACAGAGAGATCTACGATGGGAGCAGCAAGCCTGCTCGGCTGCACCTATTTTCAGAGCCTAAAATCGAATATTTTCATCAGTTTCGGGCCACTTTTCTTCTTTTGCTCGGTTTTTCCATCTCAGATCGTACGTCGTGAGCTCTTAAAAGGATAAAAACCTAACTCGCTGGACATTAGAGGGCCCTACAACGTGTCGATATCACGTCTAGCGAGGATGCTGCATTGTTGAAGTGGATGGGTTGTCGTTAAGCCTATTGTGCTTTTTGAATGGGTCATCTCTCTAGTCTGAGACTGTTAACCGTCAACACATAAAGGATTTGTGCCCTCAGCATGACCGGTGCTATCATATTGGCACTAATGCACCGGATCCCATCAGAACTTCGAAGTTAAGCGTGCTTGGGCTAGAGTAGTACTAGGATGGGTGACCCCATGGGAAGTCCTCGTGTTGCTCCCCCCTTTTCAAATTTTTTTGCCTCGGTTAGGATTGCCAAGATTCTTTATCCACCACATTTCTATTACCGAATCCCACGGCACCTTGGGCAGGACAACTTCGCTTCACGTAGAGGCTGGGCCCACAAACCGAGGGCGTGGGGCTTGTGACCAGGTCTCCGTCATTCTGGCGCCCTTAACTTTTGATCCGTAAGGAGTTACGCGTTGCATAACATACTGTTGGAAAGCTCTCTGAGAGCTCTACGAAAGGGGCAGCAAGCCTGCTCGGCTGCGCCTATTTTCGGAGCCCAAAATTTAATGTTTTCATCAGTTTCGGGCCACTTTTCTTCTTTTGCTCGATTTTTTCGTCCTGGATCGTACGTCGTAAGCTGTTAAAAGGATGACAACCTAACTCATGGGACATTAGACAGCCCTACAACGTGTCAATATCACGTCTAGTGAGGATGCTGCATTGTTGAAGTGGATGGGTTGTCGTTAAGCCTATTGGGCCTTTTGAATGGGTCATCTCTCTAGGTTGGGACTGTAAACCGTCAACACATAAAGGATTTGTGTCGTCAACATGACCGGTGCGATCATACCGGCACTAATGCTCCGGATCCCATCAAAACTCCGAAGTTAAGCGTGCTTGGGCGAGAGTAGTTCTAGGATGGGTGACCCCTTGGGAAGTCCACGTGTTGCACCCCCCTTTTCAATTTTTTTTTGCCTCGGTTAGGCTTGCCAAGATGCTTTATCCACCACATTTCTATTACCGAATTCCACGGCACCTTGGGCAAGACAACTTCGCTTCTCGTAGAGGCCGGGCCCGCAAACCGAGGGCATGGGGCTGATGACCAAGTCTCCGTCGCTCCGGTGCCCATAACTCTTGATCCATAAGGCGTTATGCAGCGTACAGCATACTGTTGGAAAGCTCTCCAAGAGCTTTATGATGGGGCGGCAAGGCTACTCGGTTGCGCCCTTTTTTGGAGCCCAAAATCAAATGTTTTCATCAATTTTAGTCCACTTTTCTTCCTTTGCTCGGTTTTTCCATCCCGGTCGTGCGTCGTGAGCTGTTAAAAGGACGACAACCTAAATCGCGGGACATTAGAGGGCCCTACAACGCGTCGATATAACGTCTTGCGAGGTTGCTGCGTCATTGAAGTAGATGGGTTGTCCTTAAGCCCATTGGGCCTTTTGAATGGGCCATCTCTCTAGGCTGGGACTGTGAACCATCAACACATAAAGGATTTGTTCCCTCAACATGACTGGTGCGATCATACCAGCACTAATGAACTGGATCCCATCAGAACTGCGAAGTTAAGTGTGCTTGGGCGAGAATAGTACTAGGATTTGTGACCCCCTAGAAACACCTCGTGTTGCACCCCCCTTTTGAATGTTTTTTGCCTCTATTAGGGTTGCCAAGATGCTTTATCCACCACATTTCTATTACTGAATCCCACAGCACCTTGGGCAAGACAACTTCTCTTCACGTAGAGGTTGGGCCTACAAACCGAGGGCGTGGGGCTTGTGACCAGGTCTCTGTCGCTCCGGTGCCCATAACTTTTGATCCGTACGGAGTTATAAAGCACACAACATAGCGTTGGAAAGCTCTCCGAGAGCTCTACGACGGAGGAAGCAAGCCTACAAGGCTACGCCTGTTTTCAGAGCCCAAAATCGAATGTTTTCATCAGTTTTGGGCCACTTTTCATCTTTTGCTTTGTTTTTTCATCCCGGATCGTACGTCTTGAGCTGTTAAAAGGACGACACCTTAACTCGCGGTACGTTAGAGGGCCCTACAACACATCTATATCATGTCTTGAGAGGTTGCTACGTTGTTGAAGTGGATAGGTTGTCATTAAGTCCATTGGACCTTATGAATGGGCCATCTCTCTAGGCTGAGACAGTGAACCATCAACACATAAAGGATTTGTGCCCTCAATATGATAGGTGTGATCATACCAGCACTAATGCACCGAATCCCATTAGAACTCCGAAGTTAAGCGTGCTTGGGCGAGAGTAGTACTAGGATGGGTGACCCCTTGGGAAGTCCTAGTGTTGCACCCCCTTTTCAAATTTTTTTGCCCTGGTTAGGCTTGCCAAGATGCTTTATCCATCACATTTCTATTACCGAATCCCACTGCACCTTGGGTAGGACAACTTCGCTTCAAGTAGAGGTTGGGCTCGCAAACCGAGGGCGTGGGGCTTGTGACCAGGTCTCGGTAGATCCAGCGCCCTTCACTTTTGATCCGTAAGGAGTTACGCAGCGCACAGCATACCGTTGGAAAGCTCTCCAAGAGCTCTACGACAAGCGCAGCAAGCTTGCTCGGCTGCACCTGTTTTCGGAGCCCAAAATCGAATATTTTCATCAGTTTCGAGCTATTTTTCTTCATTTGTTCGATTTTTCCGTCCCGGATCGTACGTCGTGAGTGTTAAAAGGATGACAACCTAACTCGTGGGACATTAGAGGGCCCTACAACGTGTCGATATCACGTCTAGCGAGAATGCTGCATTGTTGAAGTAGATGGGTTGTCGTTAAGCCTATTAGGCCTTTTGAATGGGTCATATCTCTAGGTTGGGACTGCGAACCGTCAACACATAAAGGATTTGTGCCCTCAACATGATAGGTGCGATCATACTAGTACTAATGCACCGGATCCCATCCGAACTCCGAAGTTAAGCATGCTTGGGCAAGAGTAGTACTAGGATGGGTGACCCCCAGGGTAGTCCTCGTGTTGCACCCCCATTTTCAATTTTTTTCCCCCGGTTAAGCTTGCCAAGATGCTTTATCCACCACATTTCTATTACCGAATCCCACGGCACCTTGGGCAACACAACTTCGCTTCACGTAGAGGCTGGGCCCTCAAACCGAGGGCGTGGGGCTTGTGACCAGGTCTCCATCGCTCTGGTGCCCATAACTTTTGATATTTAAGGGCTTACGCGGCGCACAACATACTGTTGGAAAGCTCTTCGATAGCTCTACGATGGGGGCAGCAAGCTTGCTTGACTGCACCCGTTTTTGGTGCCCAAAATCGAATATTTTCATTAGTTTTGGGCCACTTTTCTTCTTTTGCTCTATATTTCCATCCCGGATCGTACGTCGTGAGTTGTTAAAAGGATGACAACTTAACTCACGGGACATTAGAGGGCCCTACAATGCGTCGATATCATGTCTTGCAAGGATGCTGCGTTGTTGAACTGGATGGGCTATCGTTAAGCCCATTGCGCCTTTTGAATGGGCCATCTCTCTAGGCTGAGACTGTGAACCGTCAACACATAAAGGATTTGTGCCCTCAACATGACAGGTGTGATCATACCAGCACTAATGCACCGAATCCCATTAGAACTCCGAACTTAAGCGTGCTAGGGCAAGAGTAGTACTAGGATGGGTGTCCTCCTGGGAAGTCCTCGTGTTGCACCCCCTTTTCAAATTTTTTTGCCCCGGTTAGGCTTGCCAAGATGCTTTATCCACCACATTTCTATTACCGAATCCGAGGGCGTAGAGCTTATGACCAAGTCTCTGTCGCTCTAGTGCCCATAACTCTTTATCCGTAAGGAGTTATGCGGCGTACAGCATACCGTTGGAAGGCTTTCCGAGAGCTCTACGATGGGGCGGCAAGGCTACTCGGCTGCACCCTTTTTGGAGCCCAAAATCAAATGTTTTCATCAGTTTCGGTCCACTTTTCTTATTTTGATCGGTTTTTTCATCTCGGATCGTGTGTTGTGAGCTGTTAAAAGGACGACAACCTAAATCGCGGGACATTAGAGGGCCCTACAACGCGTCGATATCACGTCTTGCGAGGATGCTGCGTCATTGAAGTGGATGGGTTGTCCTTAAGCCCATTGGGCCTTTTGAATGGGCCATCTCTCTAGGCTGCGATTGTGAACGATCAACACATAAAGGATTTGTGCCCTCAACATGACTGGTGCGATCATACCAGCACTAATGCACTGGATCCCATCAGAACTCCGAAGTTAAGCGTGCTTGGGCGAGAGTAGTACTAGAATGGGTGACCCCCTAGGAAGTCCTCGTGTTGCACCCCCCTTTTCAATTTTTTTTGCCCCTGTAAGGCTTGCCAAGTTGCTTTATCCACCACATTTCTATTACCGAATCCCACGGCACCTTGGGCAAGACAACTTCGCTTCACGTAGAGGCTGGGCATGCAAACCGAGGGCGTGGGGCTGTGACCAGGTCTCCGTCGCTCCGGTGCCCATAACTTTTGATCCGTAAGGAGTGACGCTGCGCACAGTATACCATTGGAAAGCTCTCCAAGAGATCTACGACGGAGGCAGCAAGCTTTCTCAGCTGTGCCTATTTTTGGAACCCAAAATTGAACGTTTTCATCAGTTTCGGGCCACTTTTCTTCTTTTGCTATGTTTTTCGGTCCCAGATCGTACGTCGTGAGCTGTTAAAAGGACGACAACCTGACTCGCGGGACATTAGAGGGCCCTAAAACATGTCGATATCACGTCTAGTGAGGATGCTGCGTTGTTGAAGTGGATGGGTTGTCGTTAAGCCCATTAGGCCTATTGAACGGGTCATCTCTCTAGGATGAGACTGTGAACCGTCAATACATAAAGGATTTATGCCCTCAACATGATGGGTGCGATCATACTAATACTAATGCACCGGATCCCATCAGAACTCCGAAGTTAAGCGTGCTTGGGCGAGAGTAGTACTAGGATTGGTGACCCCCGGGGAAGTCCTTGTGTTGCACCACCCTTTTCAATTTTTTTTGCCCCGGTTATGGTTGCCAAGATGCTTTATCCACCACATTTTTATTACCGAATCCGAGGGCGTGGGGCTTATGACCAAGTCTCTGTCGCTCCGGTGCCCATAACTCTTTATCCGTAAGGAGTTATGCGGCGTACAGCATACCGTTGGAAGGCTTTCCGAGAGCTCTACGATGGGGGCGGCAAGGCTACTCGGCTGCGCCCATTTTTGAAGCGCAAAATCAAACATTTTTATAAGTTTCGGTCCACTTTTCTTCTTTTGCTCAATTTTTCCATCCCGGATCGTGTGTTGTGAGCTGTTAAAAGGACGACAACCTAAATCGCGGGACATTAGAGGGCCCTACAACGCGTCGATATCACGTCTTGCGAGGATGCTGCGTCATTGAAGTGGATGGGTTGTCCTTAAGCCCATTGGGCCTTTTGAATGGGCCATCTCTCTAGGCTGGGACTATGAACCATCAACACATACCGGTTTTGTGCCCTCAACATGAGGGGTGCGATAATACCAGCACTAATGCACTGGATCCCATCAGAACTCCGAAGTTAAGCGTGCTTGGGCGAGAGTAGTACTAGAATGGGTGACCCCCTAGGAAGTCCTCGTGTTGCACCCCCCTTTTCAATTTTTTTTGCCCCTGTAAGGCTTGCCAAGTTGCTTTATCCACCACATTTCTATTACCGAATCCCACGGCACCTTGGGCAAGACAACTTCGCTTCACGTAGAGGCTGGGCATGCAAACCGAGGGCGTGGGGCTGTGACCAGGTCTCCGTCGCTCCGGTGCCCATAACTTTTGATCCGTAAGGAGTGACGCTGCGCACAGTATACCATTGGAAAGCTCTCCGAGAGATCTACGACGGGGGCAGCAAGCTTGCTCGGCTGTGCCCATTTTTGGAGCCCAAAATCGAACATTTTCATCAATTTCGGGCAACTTTTCTTCTTTTGCTCTGTTTTCCCATCCCAGATCGTACGTCGTGAGCTGTTAAAAGGATGACAACCTAACTCGCGGGAAATTAGAGGGCCCTAAAACATGTCGATATCACGTCTAGCGAGGATGCTGCATTGTTGAAGTGGATGGGTTGTCATTAAGCCCATTGGGCCTATTCAACGGGTCATCTCTCTAGGATGAGACTGTGAACCGTCAATACATAAAGGATTTATGCCCTCAACATGATGGGTGCGATCATACCAATACTAATCCACCGGATCCCATCAGAACTTCGAAGTTAAGCGTGCTTGGGCGAGAGTAGTACTAGGATTGGTGACCCCCCGGGACGTCCTTGTGTTGCACCACCCTTTTCAATTTTTTTTGCCCCGGTTATGGTTGCCAAGATGCTTTATCCACCACATTTTTATTACCGAATCCCACGGCACCTTGGGCAAGACAACTTCGCTTCACGTCGAGGCACGGCCCGTAAACCGAGGGCATGGGTATTGTGACTAGGTCTCTGTCACTCTGGTGCCCATAACTTTTGATCGGCAAGGAGTTACGCAGTGCACAGCATACCGTTGGAAAGCTCTCCGAGAGCTCTACGATGGGGGCAGCAAGCTTGCTTGGCTGCGCCCATTTTTGGAGCCCAAAATTGAACTTTTTCTTCAGTTTCGGGCCACTTTTCTCCTTTTGCTCTATTTTTCGATCCCGGATCGTACGTCGTGAGCTGTTAAAAGGATGACAACCTAACTCGTGGGGCATTAGAGGGCCCTACAACGTGTCGATATCACGTCCTGCGAGGATGTTGCGTTGTTGAAGCAGATGGGTTGTCATTAAGCCAATTGGGCCTTTTGAATGGGCCATCTCTCTAGGCTGGGGCTGGGAACCGTCAACACATAAGGGATTTATGTGCTCAACATGACGGGTGTGATCATACGAGCACTAATGCACTGGATACCATTAGAACTCCGAGGTTAAGCATGCTTGGGTGAGAGTAGTACTAGGATGGGTAACACCCTGGGAAGTCCTCGTGTTGCACCCCCCTTTTTAATTTTTTTTGCCCCGGTTAGGCTTACCAAGATGCTTTATCCACCACATTTCTATTACTGAAGCCCACGGCACCTTGGGCAAGACAACTTCGTTTCACGTAGAGGCTGGGCCCGCAAACTGAGGGCATGGGGCTTGTGACCCGGTCTCTATCGCTCATGTGCCCATAACTTTTGATCTGTAAGGAGTTACGCGGTGCACAGCATACCGTTTGAAAGCTCTCCGAGAGCTCTACGATGGGGGCAGCAAGCCTGCTAGGCTACACCTATTTTTGAGCCAAAAATTGAATGTTTTCATCAGTTTTGGTCCAATTTTCTACTTTAGCTCTATTTTTTCGTCCGGATCGTACGTCGTGAGCTGTTAAAAGGACGACAACCTAACTCGCTGGATATTAGAGGACCCTACAACATGTCGATGTCACGTCTAGCGAGGATGCTACGTTGTTAAAGTGGATGGGTTGTCGCTAAGCCCATTGAGCCTTTTGAATCCGTCAACTCTCTAGGTTGGGGCTGTGAGCCGTCAACACACAAAGGATTTCTACCTTCAATATGACGGATGCGATCATACCAGCGCTAATGCTCCAGATCCCATCAACACTCCGCACTTAATCGTGCTTGGGCGAGAGTAGTACTTGGGTCGGTGCCCCTTGGGAAGTTCTTGTGTTGCACCACCCTTTTCAATTTTTTTTTGCCCCGGTTAGGGTTGCCAAGATGCTTTATCCACCACATTTCTATTACCGAATCCCACGGCACCTTGGGCAAGACAACTTCGCTTCACGTAGAGGCTGGGCCTGCAAACCGAGGGCGTGGGGCTTATGACTTGGTCTTCGTCGCTCCGGTGCCCATAACTTTTGATCGGTAAGGAGTTACAAGGCGCACAACATACCATTGGAAAGCTCTCTGAGAGCTTTACGACAAGGGTAGCAAGCCTGCTCGGCTGCACCTGTTATTGGAGCCAAAATCAAACTTTTTCACCAGTTTTGGGCCACTTTTCTTCATTTGTTCCTCTTTTTCGTCCCGGATCGTATGTCGTGAGCTGTTAAAAGGATGACAACTTAACTCGCGGAACATTAGAAGGCCCTACAACATGTTGATATCACATCTTGCCAGGATGCTAGGTTGTTGAAGCGGATGGGTTGTCGTTAAGCCCATTGGGCCTTTTGAATTGGCCATCTCTCTTGGCAGGGACTGTGAACTGTCAACACATAAGGGATTTATGCGCTCAACATGACGGGTACGATCATACTAGCACTAATGCACCGGATCCCATAAGAACTCCGAAGTTAAGCAAGCATGGGCGTGAGTTGTACTAGGATGGATAACCCCCGGGGAAGTCCTCGTGTTGCACTCCCCTTTTCAATTTTTTTGCACCGGTTAGGCTTGCCAAGATGATTTATCCACCACATTTCTATTACCGAATCCCATGGCACCTTTGGCAAGACAACTTCGCTTCAAGTAGAGGCTGGGCCCGTAAACCGAGGGCGTGGGGCATGTGACCAGGTCTCCATCACTCCAGTGCCCTTAACTTTTGATCTGTAAGAAGTTACGCGGCGCACAACATACTGTTGGAAAGCTCTCCGAGAGCTCTACGAAGGGGGCAGCAAGCTTGCTCAGCTACGCCTATTTTTGGAGCCCAAAATTGACGTTTTCATCAGATTTGGTCCACTTTTCTACTTTTGCTCTATTTTTCCGTCCCGGATCGTACGTCGTGAGCTGTTAAAAGGACGACAACTTAACTCATCGGACATTGGAGGGCCCTACAACGTGTCGATATCACGTCTAACGAGGATGCTGCGTTGTTGAAGTGGATGGGTTGTCGCTAAGCCCATTGGGCCTTTTGAATGGGTCAACTCTCTAGGCTGGGACTGTGAACCATCAACACGTAAAGGATTTGTGCCCTCAGCATGACGGGTGCGATCATACCAGCACTAATGAACCGGATCCCATCAGAACTCTGAAGTTAAGCGTGCTTGGGCGAGAGAAGTACTAGGATGGGTGACCCCTTGGGAGGTCTTCGTCTTACACCCTCCTTTTCAATTTTTTTTGCCTAGGTTAAGCTTGCCAAGATGCTTTATCTGCCACATTTCTATTACCAAATTTCACGGTACCTTGGGCAAGACAACCTCTCTTCTAATAGAAGTTGGGCCCGCAAACCTAGGGCGTGGGGCTTGTCACTAGGCCTCCGTCGCTCCGGTACCCATAACTTTTGATCTGCAAGAAGTTACGCGGCGCACAGCATATCGTTGGAAAGCTCTCCGATAGCCCTACAAGGGGTTAGCAAGCCTACTCGGTTGCGCCTATTTTCGGAGCCCAAAATCAAACGTTTTCATCAGTTTTGGGCTACTTTTCTTCTTTTGCTTGGTTTTTCCGTCACGGATCGTACGTTGTGAGCTGTTAAAAGGATGACAACCTAACTCGTGGGACATTAGAGGGCCCTACAATGCGTCGATACTGCATTGTTGAAGTGGATTGGTTGTCGTTAAGCCCATTGGGTCTTTTGAATGGGCCATCTCTCTGGGCTGGGACTGTGAACCGTCAACACATAAGGTATTTATGCACTCAACATGATGGGTGTGATCATACCAGCACTAATGCACCAGATCCCATCAGAACTCCGAAGTTATGCATGCTTGGGCGAGAGTAGTAGTAGGATGGATGACCCTCTGGGAAGTCCACGTGTTGCACCCCCCTTTTCAATTTTTTTTCACCGGTTAGGCTTGCCAAGATGCTTTATCCACCACATTTCTATTATCAAATGCCACGACACCTTGGGCAAAACAACTTTGCTTCACGTAGAGGCAGGGCTTGCAAACCGAGGGCGTGGGCCTTGTGACATGTGACCAGGTCTCCGTCGCTCTGGTGCCCTTAACTTTTGATCTGTAAGAAGTTACACGGCGCACAGCATACCGTTGGAAAGCTCTCCGAGAGCTCTACGATGGGGGCAGCAATCTTGCTTGGCCGCGTCAATTTTTGGAGCCCAAAATTGAACGTTTCATCAGTTTCGTTCCACTTTTCTACTTTTGCTCTATTTTTCTGTCCCGGATCGTACGTAGTGAATTGTTAAAAGGACGACAACCAAACTCGCGGGACATTAGAGGGCCCGACAGCGTGTCAATATCACGTCTAGCGAGGATGCTGCGTTGTTGAAGTGGATGGGTTGTCGCTAAGCCCATTGAGCCTTTTGAATGGGTCATCTCTCTAGGCTGGGACTGTGAACCATCAACAGATAAAGGATTTGTGCCCTCAACATGACGGGTGCTATCATACTAGCACTATTGCACTGGATCCCATCAGAACTCCGAAGTTAAGTGTGTTGGGGCGAGAGTAGTATTAGGATGGGTGACCCCCTAGGAAGTCCTCGTGTCGCACCGCCCTTTTCAATTTTTTTTTCCCGGTTAGGGTTGCCAAGATGCTTTATCCACCATGTTTCTAATATCGAATCCCACGGCACCTTGGGCAAGACAACATCTCTTTTCGTAGAAGCTGGGCCCGTAAACCGAGGGCATGGGGCTTGTCACCAGGTCTCCATCGCACCGGTGACCATAACTTTTGATCTGTAAGGAGTTACGCGGCGCACAGCATATCGTTGGAAAGCTCTTCGAGAGCTCTACGACGGGGTAGCAAGGCTACTTGGCTGCGCCTCTTTTCGCAGCCCAAAATCAAACGTTTTCATCAGTTTCGGGCCACTTTTCTTCTTTTGCTCAGTTTTTCTGCCCTGGATCGTACGTCGTGAGCTGTTAAAAGGATGACAACCTAACTCATGGGACATTAGAGGGCCCTACAATGCGTCGATATCACGTCCTGCGCGGATGCTGCGTTGTTGAAGCGGATTGGTTGTCGTTAAGCCCATTGGGCCTTTTGAATGGGCCATCTCTCTGGGCTGGGACTGTGAACCGTCAACACAAAAGCGATTTATGCGCTCAACATGATAGGTGTGATCATACCAGCACTAATGCACCGGATCCCATCAGAACTCCGAAACTAAGCGTGCTTGGGCGAGAATAATAGTAGGATGGGTGACCCCCTGGGAAATCCTCGTGTTGCACCCCCCTTTTCAATTTTTTTTCCCCGGTTAGGCTTGCCAAGATGCTTTATCCACCATATTTCTTTTATCGAATCCCACGGCAACTTCGGCAAGACAACTTCGCTTCACGTAGAGGCTGGGCTTGCAACAAGGGTGTAGGGCTTGTGACCAGGTCTCCGTCGCTCCGGTGCAAATAACTTTTGATCCGTAAGGAGTTACGCGGCGTACAGCATACCGTTGGAAAGATCTCTGAGAGGTATACAACAGAGGCAACAAGCTTGCTTAGCAGTGCCTGTTGTCAGAGCCTAAAATTGAATGTTTTCATCAGTTTTGGGCGACTTTTCTTCTTTTTGTCAGTTTTTCCGTCTCGGATCGTACGTCATGAGCTGTTAAAACGATGACAACCTAACTCGTAGGACATTAGAGGGCCCTACAATGCATCAATATCACGTCTTGCGAGGATGCTGCGTAGTAGAAGCGGATGGGTTGTCGTTAAGCCCATTGGGCCTTTTGAATCAGCCAACTTTCTGGGTTGGGACGGCGAACCGTCAACACATAAGGGATTTGTACGCTCAACATGACGGGTTCGATCATACCAGCACTAATGCACCGGATCCCATCAGAACTCCGAAGTTAAGCGTCCTTGGGCGAGAGTAGTACAAGGATAGGTGACCCCCTGGGAAGTCCTCGTGTTGCACCCCCCTTTTCAATTTTTTTTGTCCCAGTTAGGATAGACAAAATGCTTTATCCATTACATTTCTATTACCGAATTCCATGGCACTTTGGGCAAGACAACTTCGTTTCACGTAGTGGCTGGGCCCGCAAACCGAGTGTGTGGGTCTTGTGACCAGGTCTCGGTCGCACCGGTGCCCATAACTTTTGATCCATAAGGAGTTACGCGACTCACAGCATACCGTCGGAAAGCTCTCCGAGAGCCTACGACGGAGGCTTCAAACCTGCTGGTAGCGCCTGTTTTCCGAGCCCAAAATCGAACGTTTTAATCAGTTTCGGTCTACTTTTCTTCTTTTGCTTTGTTTTTTCGTCCCGGATCGTACGTCGTGAGCTGTTAAAAGGATGACAACCTAACTCGTGGGACATTAGAGGGCCCTACAGTGCATCGATATCACATCTTGCGAGGATACAATGCTGTTGAAGTAGATGGGTTGTCGTTAAGCCCATTGGGCCTTTTGAATGGGTGATATCTCTGGGCTGGGACTGCAAACCGTCAACACAAAAGGGATTTTTGCGCTCAACATGATGGGTGCGATCAGACCAGCACTAATGCATCGGATCCCATCAGAACTCCGAAGTTAAGCTTGCTTGGGCGAGAGTAGTACTAGGATGGGTGACCCCCTACGAAATCCACGTGTTGTACCCCCCTTTTTAATTTTTTTTTGCCGGTTAGGCTTGCCAAGATTCTTTTTTGCCGGTTAGGCTGGGCCAGCAAACCGAGGGCGTGGGGCTTGTAGCCATGTGTTCGTCGCTCTAGTGCCCATAACTTTTGATCGGTAAGGAGTTACGCGGCGCACAACATATCGTTGGAAAGCTCTCCGAGAGCACTACGACAGGGGCAGCACGTCTGCTCGGCTGCGCCTATTTTTGGAGCCCAAAATCGAATGTTTTCATAAGTTTCGGTCCACTTTTCTTCCTTTGCTCTTTTTTCCGTCCCGGATCGTACGTCGTGAGCTGTTAAAAGGACGACAACCTAACTCGCAGGACATTAGAGGGCCCTACAACGAGTCGATATCATGTCTAGCAATTTTTTCCTCCTTGGAAGTCCTCTTGTTGCACCCCCCTTTTCAATTTTTTTTCCCGGTTAGGCTTGCCAAGATGCTTTATCCAACACATTTCTATTACCGAATCCCACGGCACCTTGGGAAAGACAACTTCGCTTCATGTTGAGGCAGGGCCCGCAAACCGAGGGCGTGGGGCATATGACCAGGTCTCCGTCTCGCCCGTCCCAAAAAATTTTGATCCATACAGAGTTACCCAGCTCGCAGTATACCATTGGAAAGCTCTCCGAGAGCTGTACGATGGGGGCAGCAAGCTTGCTCGACTACGCCTATTTTCGGAGCTCAAAATCGAACGTTTCATCAGTTTCGGGCCACTTTTGTTCTTTTGCTTGATTTTTTCGTGTCGGATCGAACGTCGTGAGTTGTTAAAAGGACGACAACTAACTCGCGGGACATTAGAAGGCCCTACAATGTGTCGATATTATGTCTAGCGAGGATGCTGCATTGTTGAAGTGGATGGGTTGTCGTTCAGCCCATTGGGCCTTTTGAATGGGCCATCTCTCTGGGCTGGGACTATAAACAGTCAACACATAAGGGATTTGTGTGCTCAACATGATGGTTGCGATCATACCAGCACTAATGCACCGGATCCCATTAGAACCCCGAAGTTAAGCGTGCTTGGGCGAGAGTAGTACTAGGATGGGTGACCCCCTAGGAAGTCCTCGTGTTGTACCCCCTTTTTCAATTTTTTTTTGCCCCGGTTAGGCTTGCCAAAATGCTTTATCCACCACATTTCTATAACCAAATCCCACGACACCTTGGGCAAGACAACTTCGCTTCACGTAGAGGCTGGGCCTGCAAACCGAGGGCGTGGAGCTTGTGACCAGGTCTTTGTCGCTCCGGTGCCCATAACTTTTCATCCGTAAAAAGTTACGCTGTGCACAGCATACCGTTGGAAAGCTCTCCAAGAGCTCTACGATGGGGGCAGTAAGCCTGCTCAGTTGCGCCAGTTTTTGGATCCCAAAATTGAACATTTTCATCAGTTTTGGGCAACTTTTCTTCTTTTGCCCGGATTTCCGTCCTGGATCATACGTCGTTAGCTGTTAAAAGGATGACAACCTAACTCGCGAGACATTAGTGGGCCCTATAACGCATCAATATCACGACTCTCAAGGATGCTACGTTGTTGAAGCAGATGGGTTGTCGTTAAGCCCATTTGGCCTTTTGAATGGGCCATCTCTCAGGTTGGGACAGTGAACCGTCAACACATAAGGGATTTGTGCACTCAATATGACGGGTACGATCATACCAAAACTAATGGACCGGATCCCATCAGAACTCCGAAGTTAAGGGTGCTTGGGCGAGAGTAGTACTAAGATGGGTGACCCCCAGGGAAGTCCTCGTGATGCAACCATCTTTTCAATTTTTTTGTCCCGGTGAGGATTGCCAAGATGCTTTATCCACCATATTTCTATTACCGAATTCCATGGCACCTTGGGCAAGACAACTTCGCTTCACATAGAGGCTGGGCCCGCAAACCAAGCGCGTGGAGCTTGTGACCAGGTCTCCGTCGCTCCGGTGCCCATAACTTTTGATCCGTAACGAGTTACGCGGCGCACAGCATACCGTTGGAAAGCTCTCTGAGAGCTCTATGACAGAGGCTACGAGCCTGCTCGGCTGCGCCTGTTTTCAGAGCCGAAATTGAACGTTTGCATTAGTTTCGGGTGACTTTTCTACTTTTGCTCTATTTTTCCGTCCCAGATCGTACGTCGTGAGCTGTTAAAAGGACGACAACCTAACTCGCGGGACATTAGAGGGCCCTACAACATGTCGATATCACGTCTAGTGATGATGCTGCGTTGTTGAAGTGGACGGGTTGTCGTTAAGCCCATTAGGCCTTTTGAATGGGCCATCTCTCTAGGTTGGGACTGTAAACCGTCAACACATAAGGGATTTATGCGCTCAAGATGACGGGTGCGATCATACTAGCACTAATGCACCAGATCCTATCAGAACTCCAAAGTTAAGCGTGCTTGGGCGAGAGTAGTACTAGGATGGGTGATCCCTTGGGAAGTCCTCATCTTGTCACCCCCTCCCCCGCCCTTTTCAATTTTTTCTTCCCGGTTAGGCTTGTCAGGATGCTTTACCCACCACATTTATATTACCGAATCCCACGGCACCTTGGGAAAGACAACTTCGCTTCATGTTGAGGTTGGGCCCGCAAACCAAGGGCGTGGGGCTTGTGACCAGGTCTCCGACTCTCTGGTGCCCATAAATTTTGATCCGGAAAGAGTTACGCGGCGCACAGCATACCGTTGGAAAGCTCTCCGAGAGCTGTACGATGGGGGCAGCAAGCCTGCTCAGGTGCGCCTATTTTCGGAGCCCAAAATCAAAGGCTTTCATCAGTTTCGGGCAACTTTTCTTCTTTTGCTCGATTTTTCCGTCCCATATCGTACATCGTGAGCTGTTAAAAGGACGACTACCTAACTCGCGGGACATTAGAGGGCCCTACAACACGTCGATATCATGTCTTGCGAGGATGCTGCGTTGTTGAAATGGATGGGTTATCGTTAAGCCTATTGGGCCTTTTGAATGGGCCATCTCTCAGGTTGGGACAATGAAACGTCAACACATAAGGGATTTTTGCGCTCAACATGACGGGCGCGATCATACCAGCACTAATGGACCAGATCCCATCAGAACTCTGAAGTTAAGTGTGTTTGGGCAAGAGTAGTACCAGGATGGGAGACCCCTTGGGAAGTCCTCGTAATGCACCAATCTTTTCAATTTTTTTTGTCCCGGTGAGGATTGCCAAGATGCTTTATCCACCATATTTCTATTACCGAATTCCATGACATCTTGGGCACGACAAGTTCACCTCACGTAGAGGTTGGGCCCGCAAACCGAGGGCGTGGCGCTTTTGACTAGGTCTCCGTCGCTCCGGTGACCATAACTTTTCATCCGTAACGAGTTACGCGGCGCACAGCATACCGTTGGAAAGATCTCTGAGAGCTCTATGATAGAGGCTGCGAGTTTGCTCGGCTGCGCCTGTTTTCAGAGCCCAAATTGAACGTTTTCATCAGTTTCAGGCGACTTTTCTACTTTTGCTTTATTTTTTCGTGCCGGATCGTACGTCGTGAGCTGTTAAAAGGACGACAACCTAACTCGCGTGACATTAGAGGGCCCTACAACATGTCGATATCACGTCTAGTGAGGATGCTACATTGTTGAAGTGGACGGGTTGTCGTTAAGCCCATTGGGCCTTTTGAATGGGCCATCTCACTGGGCTGGGACTGTAAACCGTCAACACATAAGGGATTTATGCGCTCAACATGATGGGTACTGTCACACCCCAACCCGGCCTGTAAGGTTAGACTAGGGTGTGACCTAAACGTTCAGGACCTGTCACATTCTTAACCGTTATGAAGATTTAACACTTATCGTTTTAGTCTAAACTCCAAAGTTTTCCAGAAAATCGACAGCATAACGGCTGTAATTGGGCTCTTTGGTTTGACCTAATTCTCTAAACGCCTCAATTATTCCAATCATTAATCCAATTCCATTAAGGACTCCTATTTGTCACCAACCGATTTGCCTACTAGTTTATCTTGAAAGTCTCGTTTGGTTAATAAGCCTAACATGATAACTATGTCCCGTTTATTTGTCAATTTCCTATAATGCAAGTACCTATTATCCTTTAGTTTGCAAATGAGCACCTAAGTGAAATTAGATAGAATTAACTTAGTTGATTGTTCATCTAGTGGTTTGAATGCCTACGATAACTACTAATTAAGAAAACGAAAGCAAACAACCAAATAAAAGTTCGTCCGGTTATAGATAGTACAATCCCAGAATTAGACCCAAATTACAACGGGGTCATTTACATCAATAAAATGAATAGTTTGCAATCAAATACAACATCCATATAGCAACTACTTTCAGGCAAAGCACAAAAGCACGTAGGGACAGGCAATCACTCCAAGGAATCATCGTTAGGCACATCGTCCTCGGGTACCTGTTCTTGATCTTCTTCACCTTAGATGATAAAAGAGAGTGAGTCCTTATGAACTCAACGAGGGGGAACGATAAATAAGTTTTGAAACTCATTTTCCGGTTCAACTTATGAAAATCCTTTTGCAAGCATGAATATAACAATAATACAAGTACAGGAACAGAAATACCAGTCTTTCCTCCCCGAGGTTCTCTAGGAACCAAGCGAGAGTACTTATACAGATAGTAAAAAGGATATAGTGAGCTTTTTCTCTCAGGTCAGTTTTAGAATCAGAAGTTGTGGCCGACTTCAAATCATCCCCAAACACACCAGGTGGGTGTACTCTGGATGTACCCCGAAATCCTACGACCCAACATTCCGAGGAAGTCTAGCCCCCAAGCGAGAGAGGGAATGGGACCATGGTAGTCATGGGTGCACCGGCAAGCCCGATGCCGCCCGGTGTGCATGATCGCTACCATGCCGACAGGAAAGGTTGCAACCTTGTATGCATTGCACATTCATGACAGGTAATATATCACAGTAGGAGGACAACAAAGTAGGTTGCCTCCGGACAGTCATAAGATTGCACATTGACAGGTAAACAAGCAGGGCACGATAAGACAGGAAATATATCACAGTAGGAGGACAACAAAGTAGGTTGCCTCCGAACAGTCATAAGATTGCACATTGACAGGTAAACAAGCAGGGCACGATAAGACATGTAATTTCACTTGAAAGGCATATAGAGTTATATGAAAATTAAACAGGCAGCCATGTAACACATGTAAAACAGGCCATATAACTCATTAAGAAGCCCACGTGATCAAGTGATAAGATTATTCAACATGCAATGACATCAATCATGGGTTCGGGTGCAAGAAAAGCTTATTTGTCAACATGCAATGGTCAAAATCACATTTGAAGTTATAAGACATTTACGGGCAGCCCACTAAGCATATAATTTCCACACAATATCCAAATGATCAACACTTAGCAAGACTTCCTAATCATTAGGGTTTCCGTTTCATGCTTAACCGTGTGATTAAACCCTAAGTCAACTCAAAATCGTTCTCAAGTCATGCATCATTCAATTAAAACATTTTCAAGTACTCAAAACAGTCCACACAACATCCCAACACCACAATTCAAGCAATTAGTACCACAAGAGAGGTTACAACAATTTTCCAAGCATATAACTATGTGAAACCTTTACTGCAATAGGCTGTTTTCTCACAATAAATAGGATAATCAAAAAATCTCCAAATCCAGTGAATAAGATGTCAAATTAAAGCCTAAGAAGTTAACTAAAATCAGAAACAAACCTTGCATCAATTGGAGTTCGGGATCATTAGATATAGCCGAAACAGTGGGATAGCACAAAATTGTCCAGATTTGCACACATTTCGATAATTGACGTTTTTGAGGTCCTTAGGGTCAGATTCAGCCTTAGTCCATTTCTGACAAAAATGTCCAGAACTGAAAAATCTAGCATTACCCCAATTTTCATGCATTTTGGACATCATTAACTAAGTCAAATCTTGTTCGTTCTACAAGGTCAGTGCATCTGCCAAAACCTGCTTCATTTTTCCAGATTTCCAGATTTGGACACATTTTAAAGATTTGCCATTTTGAGGACCTTAGATTCACAATTTTCTTCGGCCTATCTCTGGGAAAAATGTTCAAAACTGTCCAAAATAGTCACCTACCAATTTTCAAGCATTTTCAACATCATTTGCCTAGCCAAACTTACCTCAAAACAGACTGGTCAGAGAGCTGTCAACAATTCGACTTCACCTAGCATCATTTTCAAGCCAAGATCTTGCCATGCATGGTTGTATAAGCTTATGAACGACCATATAACTCAAGTACAGAAGCAAATACATACATTTATGAGCATGCATGTGAATTTTTTAAGAGTTTTCAAAAGGTTTTAGCCCTCACCTTAGCAATCAACCAAGAGGATGCACAAAAACTTGTTGAAGCTCGAATCTTCTCTTTTCCTTTGCCTAGCCGAAATCCCAACTAGCTTTTCTCTATTTTTCCTAGCTTAGTGATCAATCTCTTAGTACATGCATGTAGTTAGGACTTTAAGAAAAGAAATGGATGCCAAGAAGCTTACCTAGGCCGAATGGAGTCTTCAATGCACATGCAAGTGTGATTTTCACTTCTTAGCTAGCTCGGTTGAAGTCTTTTGCTTGTGGCTTGCTTGGTTTAGCTATGGTGTGAAGAAGAGAAGTTATGGAGATGAAGAACTCAGCCAAAACCAAAATGGAGAGAGAAAATGAGAGGGAGAGAGAGAAAATGTGAGAGGAAAGAAGAAATGACAAAAAATGAAGGGTTTTGCATTAGTCAAGCACTTGGTCGGCCTTGGGCCATTAAAATCTGATTTTTATGTCTTCAATGTGTGATTTCAAAATGTTTAGCTTGGGCAAAGGTGCTTTCGTTGAGCAAGGTAGAGGATTTAGGTGGTTTTGAGCATTTTTTATGCATTTTGTGTCATAGTTTGTCATAGATTGTCTAGGACTAATTTTTTTATGCATTTGTGTCATTAGAATTGTCATAGGAATGTTGGGAAATTAGGGAATCTAGGTAGAATAAAATATAAGAATGTTTGTTGATGAGTTGAATTATGAATAGAATAATAGTTAGTGGAAAATGTAGGAATAGTTTAGTATTATTTTATTGTTAGTGGAGTTTGTAGAGAATTTGAATTAGGAATATAATATTAGTTAGTGGATTGTGTAGGATTATTTTATTGTCTAGTGCTTTGTGTAGGATTCTTTCTTGATTAACGTGGTGGCACGGATTCCTAGGTCTAGGGCACGAATTACGAGGTAGATACGAACTATGAGGTAAGACACGAACTACGAGGTACAACACGTATTTCAAGACTAAGGCACATACTTCAAGATAAGTGCACGGATTCTAATGCTAACACACGCAACCCTATGTGAATGAATGTAGACCAAAATAAGAGACATAATTCAATGCAATGCACATAATTCAAGACACGACTCTTAAACCTAGGTTAAAGCACGCAGTTCAAGGTTAATGCACACGAAACAAAGACACACGCAAATCAAGGTCTCGCACGTAAATTAAGGTCATAGCACATTTATCTAGGTATCACACGTATCTCGAGGATTAGGGCACACAATTTTAGGTTAAGCCACGTATAACGAGGCATGCACAAAAACCAAGACAGGACACGTAATCCAAGGTCGGTCATATAATTAGGGGTCTATGACATGCAAATCGAGGTATGACACGTTATTCGGGATCGGGCCTTACAGGTGCGATCATACCAGTACTAATGCACCGGATCCCATCAGAACTCTAAAGTTAAGCGTGCTTGGGCGAGAGTAGTACTAGGATGGGTGACCCCCTGGGAAGTCCACTTCTTGCCCCTTCCCCCTTTTTAATTTTTTTCCCCGGTTAGGGTTGTCGAGATGCTTTATCTACCACATTTCTACTACCGAATCCCACAGTACCATGGGCAAGACAACTTCGCTTCACGTAGAGGCTGGGCCCGCAAACCGAGGTAGTGGGGCTTGTGGCCATGTTTCCGTCGCTCAAGTGCCCATAAATTTTGATCGGTAAGGAGTTACGCGGCGCACAACATATCGTTGAAAAGCTCTCCGAGAGCTCTACGACAGGGGCAGCACGCCTGTTCGGCAGCGCCCGTTTTTGGAGCTCAAAATCAAACGTTTTCATCAGTTTCGATCCACTTTTCTTCTTTTGCTCTGTTTTTTCGTCCCGGATCGTACGTCGTGATCTGCTAAAAGGACGACAACCTAACTCGCGGGATATTAGAGGGCCGTACAACATGTCGATATCACGTCTAGCTAGGATGCTGCATTGTTGAAGTGGATAGGTTGTCGTTAAGCCCATTGGGCCTTTTGAATGGGCCACCTCTCTAGGCTGCGATTGTAAACCGTCAACACATAAGGGATTTATGCGCTCAACATGACGGGTGCGATCATACCAGCACTAGTGCACCGGATCCCATTAGAACTCCGAAGTTAAGCGTGCTTGGGCGAGAGTAGTACTAGGATGGGTGACCCTCTACGAAGTCCTCTTGTTGCCCCACCCTTTTCAATTTTTTTTCCCCGGTTAGGCTTGCCAAGATGCTTTATCCACCACTTTTCAATTACCGAATCCCACGGTACCTTGGGCAAGACAACTTCGCTTCATGTAGAGGTTGGGCCCGCAAACCGAGGCATAGGGCTTGTGGCCATGTCTCCGTCGCTTAGGTGCCCATAACTTTTGATCGGTAAGGAGTTACGCGTCGCATAGTATATCGTTGAAAAGCTCTCCGAGAGCTCTTCAATGGGGGGAGCACGTCTGTTTGGCAGCGCCCGTTTTTGGGGCTCAAAATCGAACGTTTTTATCAATTTCGATCTACTTTTCTTCTTTTGCTCTATTTTTTCGTCCCGGATCGTACGTCGTGAGTTGCTAAAAGGATGACAACCTAACTCGCGAGACATTAGAGGGTCGTACAACAAGTCAATATCACATCTAGCGAGGATGCTGCGTTGTTGAAATGGATGGGTTGTCGTTAAGCTCATGGGGCCTTTCGAATGGGCCATCTCTCTAGGATAAGATTGTCAACCATAAACACATAAGGGATTTATGCCGTCAACATGACGGTTGCGATCATACCAGCACTAGTGCACCAGATCCCATCGAAACTCTGAAGTTAAACGTGCTTGGGCGAGAGTAGTACAAAGATGGATGACCCCCTGGGAAGTACTCTTGTTGCCCCACCCCTTTTCAATTTTTTTCCCGGTTAGGCTTGCCAAGATGCTTTATCCACCACATTTCTATTACCAAATCCCACAGCACCTTGGGAAAGACAACTTCGCTTCACGTTGAGGCTGGGCCCGCAAACCGAGGCGTGGGGCTTGTGGCCATGTCTCCGTCGCTCAGGTGCCCATAACTTTTGATCGGTAAGGAGTTACGCGTCACATAGCATATCGTTGAAAAGCTCTCCGAGAGCTCTACAACGGGGGCAGCACGTTTGTTTGGTAGCGCCCGTTTTTGGAGCTCAAAATCGAATGTTTTCATCAGTCTCGGACCAGTTTTCTTCTTTTGCTCTGTTTTTTCATCACGGATCATACGTTATGAGCTGCTAAAAGGATGACAACCTAATTCGCGGGACATTAGCGGGCCGTACAACAAGTCAATATCACGTCTAGCAAGGAAGCTGCGTTATTGAAGTGGATGGGTTGTCGTTAAGCCCATTAGGCATTTTGAATAGGCCACCTCTCTAGGCTGGGATTGTAAATCGTCAACACATAAGGGATTTATGCGCTCAACATGACGGGTGCGATCATACCAGCACTAGTGCACCGGATCCCATCAGAACTCCGAAGTTAAGCGTGCTTGGGCGAGAGTAGTACTAGGATGGTTGACCCCCTGGGAAGTCCTCTTGTTGCCCCACCCCTTTTCAATTTTTTTCTCCGGTTAGGCTTGCCAAAATGCTTTATCTACCACATTTCTATTGCCAAATCCCACGGCACCTTGGGAAAGACAACTTCGCTTCACGTTGAGGCTGGGCCCGCAAACCAAGGGCGTGGGGCTTGTGACCAAGTCTCCGTCTCTCCGGTGCCCGTAAATTTTGATCCGTAAGGAGTTACGAGGTGCACAGCATACCGTTGGAAAGCTCTCCGAGAGCTCTATGACTGGGGCAGTAAGCCTGCTCGGATGCGCCTAATATTGGAGCCCTAAATTGAACGTTTTCATCAGTTTTGGCCCACTTTTCTTCTTTTGCTCGGTTTTTCCGTCCCGGATCGTACGTCGTGAGCTGTTAAAAGGACGACAACCTAACTCGCTGGACAATAGAGGGCCCTACAATACGTCGATATCATGTCTTGCGAGGATGCTACGTTGTTGAAGTGGATGGGTTGTCGTTAAGCCCATTGGGCCTTTTGAATGGGCCATCTCTCTGGACTGGGACTGTGAACCGTCAACACATAAGGGATTTATGCGCTTAACATGACGGGTACGCTCATACCAGCACTAATGCACCGGATCCCATAGAACCCCGAAGTTAAGCGTGCTTGGGCGAGGGTAGTACTAGGATGGGTGACCCCCTGGGAAGTCCTTGTGTTGCACCCCCCTTTTCAATTTTTTTTTCCCAGTTTGGCTTGCCAAGATGCTTTATCCACGACATTTCTATTACCGAATCCCACGTAACCTCGGGCAAGACAACTTCGCTTCATGTAGAGGCTGGGCCCGTAAACCGAGGGCGTGAGGCTTGTGACCAGGTTTCCGTCGCTCTGGTGCCCATAACTTTTGATCCGTAAGAAGTTGCGCAGCGCACATCATGCCGTTAGAAAGCTCTCCGAGAGCTCTACGACGTGGGCTACAAGCTTGCTTGGCTGTGCCCATTTTTGGAGACCAAAATCAAATATTTTCATCAGTTTTGGGCGACTTTTCTTCTTTTGGTCAGTTTTTCCGTCCCAGATCGTACGTCGTCAGCAGTTAAAAGGACGAAAACCTAATTCGCGGGACATTAGAGGGCCCTACAATGCATCGATATCACGTCTCGCGAGGATACTGCGTTGTGGATGCGGATGGGTTGTCGTGAAGCCCTTTGGGCCTTTTGAATGGGCCATCTCTCTAGGATGGGACCGTGAACCGTCAACACATAAGGGATTTGTGCGCTCAACATAACGGGTGCTATCATACCGGCACTAATGCACCGGATCCCATTAGAACTCCGAAGTTAAGAGTGCTTGGGCGAGAGTAGTACAAGGATGGGTGACCCCCTAGGAAGTCCTCGTGTTGCACCCCCCCTTTTCCATTTTTGTTGCCCCGGTTAGGCTTGCCAAGATGCTTTATCCACCACATTTCTATTACCGAATCCCATGGCACTTTTGGCAAGATAACTTCGCTTCACGTAGAGGCTGGACTCGCAAACTGAGGGTGTGGGGCTTGTGACGAGGTCTCTGTCACTCCGGTGCATATAACTTTTGATTCGTAAGAAGTTACGCGGCGCACAGCATACAGTTGGAAAGCTGTCCAAGAGCTCTACGACGGAAGGAGCAAGCCTGCTCGATTGCGCCGGTTTTCAGAGCCCAAAATTGAATGTTTTCATCAGTTTTAGTCCACTTTTCTTCTTTTGCTCAGTTTTTTTGTCCCGGATCGTACGTCGTGAGCTGTTAAAAGGTCGACAACCTAACTCGCGGGATATTAGAGGGCCCTACAATGCATCGATATCACGTCTTGCGAGGATGCTACGTTGTTGAAGTGGATATATTGTCGTTAAGCCCATTGGGCCTTTTGAATAGGCCATCTCTCTCGGCTGGGACTGTAAACCGTCAACACATAAGGGATTTATGCGCTCAAGATGACGGGTGTGATCATACCAGCACCAATGCACCGGATCCATTCAGAAGTCTGAAGTTAAGCATGCTTGGGCGAGAGTAGTACTAGGATGGGTGACCTTTGGGAAGTCCTCGTGTTGCACCCCCATTTTCAATTTTTTTTCCCCAGTTAGGCATGCCAAGATGCTTTATCCACCACATTTCTATTACCGAATCCCACGGCACCTTCGCAAAGACAACTTCACTTCACGTTGAGGCTGGGCTCGCAAACCAAGGGCGTGGGGCATGTGACCAGGTCTCCGTCGCTCTAGTACCCATAACTTTTGATCCGTAAGAAGTTACTCGGTGTACAGTATACCGTTGGAAAGCTCTCCGAGAGTGCTACGACGAAGGCAGCAAGCCTGCTCGTTTGCTCCTATTTTTGGAGCCCAAAATTGAACATTTTCATTAGTTTCGGGCAACTTTTCTTCTTTTGGTCGGGTTTTCAGTCCTGGATCGTACGTCGGGAGCTGTTAAAAGGACGACAACCTAACTTGCGGGACAATAGAGGTCCCTACAACACGTCGATATTACGTCTTGCGAGGATACAACGTTGTTGAAGCAGATGGGTTGTCGTTAAGCCCATTGGGTCTTTTGAATGGGCCATTTCTCTGGGCTGGGACTGTGAACCATCAACACATAAGGGATTTATGCGCTCAACATGATGGGTGCGATTATACCAGTACTAATGCACCGGATCCCATCAGAACTCCGAAGTTAAGCGTGCTTGGGCGAGAGTAGTATTAGGATTGCCAAGATGCTTTATCCATCACATTTCTATTACCGAATCCTATGGCACCTTGGGCAAGACAACTTCGCTTCACGTAGAGGCTAGGCCCGTAAACCGAGGGCGTCGGGCTTGTGACTAGGTCTCCGTCGCTCCGGTGCCCATAACTTTTGATCCATAAAGAGTTACGCAGTGCACATCATACCGTTGGAAAGCTCTCCGAGAGCTCTACGATGGGGGCAGCAAGCCTGCTCGGTAGCGCCCATTTTTGGAGCCCAAAATCTAATGTTTTCATCCGTTTCGGGCCACTTTTCTTCTTTTGGTCAATTTTTCCGTCCCGGATCGTACGTCGTGAGCTATTAAAAGGACGACAACCTAACTCGACGGATATTAGAGGGCCCTACAACATGTCGATATCACGTCTTGGAAGGATGCTGTGTTGTTGAAGTGGATGTGTGGTCGTTAGGCCCATTGGGCCTTTGGAATGGGCCATCTCTCTAGGCTGGGACTGTGAACCGTCAACACATAAATGATTTGTGCCCTTAACATGATAAGTGCGATCATACCAGCACAAGTGCATCGGATCCCATCAGAACTCCGAAGTTGAGCGTGCTTGGGCGATAGTAGTACTAGGATGGGTGACCCCCTTGGAAGCCCTCGTGTTGCACCCCCATTTTCAAATTTTTTTCCCCGGTTAGGTTTGCCTAGAAGCTTTATCCACCACATTTCTATTACCTAATCCCACGGTATCTTGGGCAAGACAACTTCGCTTCACGTAGAGGCTGGGCCTGCAAACCAAGGGCGTGGGGCATGTGACTAGGTCTCTGTGGCTCCGGTGCCTATAACTTTTGATCCGTAAGGAGTTACGCGGCGCATAGCATACCGTTGGAAAGCTCTCTAAGAGCTCTACGACAGGGGCAGCAAGCCTGCTTAGCTGCGCCTATTTTTGGAGCCCAAAATCGAACATTTTTATCATTTTTGGGCCATTTTTCTTCTTTTGGTCGGTTTTTCCGTCTTGGATCGTACGTCGTGAGCTGTTAAAAGGACGACAACCTAACTTGCGGTACATTAGAGGGCCCTACAACGCGTCGATATCTCGTCCTGCGAGGATGCTACGTTGTTGAAGCGGATGGGTTGTCGTTAAGCCCATTGGGCCTTTTGAATGGGCCATCTCTCTGGGCTGGGACTGTGAACCGTCAACACATAAGGGATTTATGTGCACAACATGACGGGTGTGATCATACCAGAATTAATGCACCGGATCCCATAAGAACTCCGAAGTTAAGCGTGCTTGGGCGAAAGTAGTACTAGGATGGGTGACCCCCTGAGAAGTCCTCGTGTTGCACCCCCCTTTTCAATTTTTTTCCCTGATTAGGGTTTCCAAGATGCTTTATCCACCACATTTCTATTACCGAATCCCACGGCACCTTGGGCAAGACAACTTCTCTTCACGTAGAGGCTGGGCCCGCAAACCGAGGGCTTGGGGCTTAAGACCAGGTCTCCGTCGCTCCGGTGACCATAACTTTTGATCTGTAAGGAGTTATACAGCACACAACATATCGTTGGAAATCTCTCCGAGGGCTCTACGACGGGGGAAGCAAGCCTACTCAACTGCGCCTATTTTCAGAGCCCAAAATCGAATGTTTTCATCAGTTTTGGGGCACTTTTCTTCTTTTACTAGATTTTTTTGTCCCGGATCGTACATCATGAGCTGTTAAAAGGATGACAACCTAACTCACGGGACATTAGAGGGCCCTATAACACATCGATATCACGTCCTGCGAGGATGCTGCGTTGTTGAAGTGGATGGGTTGTCGTCAAGCCCATTTGGCCTTCTGAATGGGCCATCTCTCTGGGCTGGGACTGTGAACCGTCAACACATAAGGGATTTATGCACTCAACATGATCGGTGCGATCATACCAGCACTAATGCACTAGATCCCATCAGAGCTCCGAAGTTAAGTGTGCTTAGGCGAGAGTAGTACTAGGATGGGTGACCCCCAGGGAAGTCCTCGTGTTGCACCCCCCTTTTTCAATTTTTTTTTCCCCGGTTAGGGTTGCCAAGATGCTTTATCCACCATATTTCTATTACCGAAACCCACGACACCTTGGGAAGGACAACTTCGCTTCACGTTGAGGCTGGGCCCACAAACCGAGGGCGTGGGGCTTGTGACCAGGTCTTCGTCGCTCTAGTGCCCATAACTTTCGATCCGAAAGGAGTTACGCAACGCACAGCATACCGTTGGAAAGCTTTCCGAGAGCTCTACGATGGGGGTAGCAAGCCTGCTTGACTGCGCCCATTTTTGGAGCCCAAAATTGAACATTTTCATCAGTTTCGGGCCACTTTTCTTCTTTTGGTCGGTTTTTCAGTCCTAGATAGTACGTCTGAGCTGTTAAAAGGACGACAACCTAACTCGCAGGATATTAGAGGGCCCTATAATGCGTCGATGTCATGTCTAGCGAGGTTGGTGCATTGTTGAAGCGGTGGGTTGTCGTTAAGCCCATTGGGCCTTAGGAATGGGCCATCTCTCCGGGCTGAGACTATGAACCTTCAACACATAAGGGATTTGTACGCTCAACATGACGGGTTCGATCATACCAGCACTAATGCACCGGATCCCATCAGAACTCCGAAGTTAAGCGTCCTTGGGCGAGAGTAGTACAAGGATAGGTGACCCCCTGGGAAGTCCTCGTGTTGCACCCCCCTTTTCAATTTTTTTTGTCCCAGTTAGGCTTGCTAAGATGCTTTATCCACCACAATTCTATTACCGATTCCCATGGTACCTTGGGCAAGACAACTTCGCTTCACGTAGTGGCTGGGGCCGCAAACCGAGGGCGTGGGTCTTGTGACTATGTCTCCGTCGCTCTGGTGCCCATAACTTTTTATCTGTAAGGAGTTACACGGCGCACAGCATACCCTTGGAAAGCTCTCCAAGAGCTCTATGACGGAAGCAGCAAGCCTGCTCGACTGCGCCCATTTTTGGAGCCCAAAATCGAACATTTTCATTAGTTTTGGGGCACTTTTCTTCTTTTGCTCGGTTTTTTCATCCCAGATCATATGTCGTGAGCTGTTGAAAGGATGACAACCTAACTCGCGGGACATTTGAGGGCCCTACAACGCGTCGATATCACGTCCTGCGAGGATGCCGCATTGTTAAAGTGGATGGGTTGTCGTTAAGCCCATTGGGCCTTTCGAATGGGCCATCTCTCTAGGCTGGGGCTATGAACCGTCAACACATAAGGGATTTGTGCCCTCAACATGACAGGTGCGATCATACCTGCACTAATGCACCAGATCCCATCAGAACTCCGAAGTTGAGCGTGCTTGGCTGAGGGGAGTAGTAGGATGGATGACCCCCTGGGAAGTCCTCGTGTTGCACCCCCCATTTTCATTTTGTTTGCCCCGGTTAGGCTTGCCAAGATGCTTTATCCACCACATTTCTATTACCGAATCCCATGGTACCTTGAGCAAGACAACTTCACTTCACATAGTGGCTGGGCCCACAAACCGAGGGCTTGGGGCTTGTCACAAGGTATCCGTCGCTCCGGCGCCCATAACTTTTGATCCATAAGGAGTTATGCAGCGCATAACATATCGTTGGAAAGCTCTCCGAGAGCTCTACGACGAGGGTAGCAAGCCTGCTCGGCTGTGCCTATTTTTGGAGCCCAAAATCGAACGTTTTCATCATTTTTGTGCCATTTTTCTTCTTTTGCTCGGGCTTTCCATCCCGGATCGTACGTCGTGAGCTGTTAAAAGGATGGCAACCTAACTCGCAGGACAATAGAGGGCCCTACAACTCATCGATATCACGTCCTGCGAGGATGCTGCATTGTAAAAGCGGATGGGTCGTCGTTAAGCCCATTGGGCCTTTTGAATGGGCCATCGCTCTGGGCAGGGAATGTGAATCGTCAACACATAAGGGATTTATGCGCTCAACAAGATGGGTGCGATCATACCAGCACTAATGCACCAGATACCATCAGAACGCCGAAGTTAAGCATGCTTGGGCGAAAGCAGTACTAGGATGGGTGACCCCTTGGGAAGTCCTCGTGTTGCACCCCCCTTTTCAATTTTTTTCCCCGGTTTGGCTTGCCAAGATGCTTTATCCACCACATTTCTACTACCGAATCCCACGGCACCTTGGGAAAGACAACTTCGCTTCATGTTGAGGCAGGGCCCGCAAACCGAGGGCGTGGGGCTTATTACCAGGTCTCCATCGCTCCAGTCCCCATGACTTTTGATCCGTAAGGAGTTACGCGGCGCACATCATACCGTTGGAAAGCTCTCCTAGAGCTCTATGATAGGGGCAACAAGCCTGCTCAGCTGCGACTATTTTTAGAGCCCAAAATTCAACGTTTTCATCATTTTTGGGCCACTTTTCTTCTTTTGCTCGGTTTTTTTGTCCCGAACCGTACGTCGTGAGCTGTTAAAAGGACGACAACCTAACTCGTGGTACATTAAAGGGCCCTACAATGCGTCGATATCACGTCCTATGAGGATGCTGTGTTATTGAAGTGAATGGCTTGTCGTTAAGCGTATTGGGCCTTTTGAATGGGCCATCTCTCTGGGCTGGTAATGTGAACCGTCAACACATAAGGGATTTATGCGCTCAACAAGATGGGTGTGATCATACCAACGCTAATGCACCAGATACCATCAGAACACCGAAGTTAAGCGTGCTTAGGCGAGAGTAGTACTAGGATGGGTGACCCCGTGGGAAGTTCTCGTGTTGCACCCCCCTTTTCAATTTTTTTTGCCGCTTTGGCTTGCCAAGATGCTTTATCCACAACATTTCTATTACCGTATCCCACGGCACCTTGGGAAAGACAACTTCGCTTCACGTTGTGGCTGGCCCCGCAAACCGAGGGCATGGGGCTTGTGACCAGGTCTTTGTCGCTTTAGTGCCCATAACTTTTGATCCGTAAGGAGTTACGCGGTGCACATCATACCATTGGATAGATCTCCGAGAGCTCTATGACGGCGGCAGCTAGCCTGCTCGGCTGCGCCCGTTTTTGGAGCCCAAAATTGAACATTTTCATCAGTTTCGATCCACTTTTCTTCTTTTGGTCGGTTTTTCTATCCCGGATCGTACATAGTGAGCTGTTAAAAGGATGACAACCTGACTCACGGGACATTAGAGGGCCCTACAACGCGTCGATATCACGTCTTGTGAGGATGCTGCTTTGTTGAAGCGGATGGGTTGTCGTTTAGCCCATTGGCCCTTTTGAATGGGCCCATCTCTCTGGGTTGGGACGGTGAAGTGCGCTCAACATGACGGGTACGATCATACCAGCACTAATGCACCGGATCCCATCAGAATACCAAAGTTAAGCGTGCTAGGGTGAGTGTAGTACTAGTATAGGTGACCCCCGGGGAAGTCCTCGTGTTGCACCCCCGTTTTCAATTTTTTTTGTCCCAGTTAGGCTTGCCAAGATGCTTTATCCAACACATTTCTATTACCGAGTCCCATGGCACCGTCGGCAAGACAACTTTGCTTTACGTAGTGGCTGGGCCCGCAAACCGAGGGCATGGGGCTTGTGACCAGGTCTCCGTCGTTCCGGTGCCCATAACTTTTGATCCGTAAGGTGTTATGCGGCTCACAGCATACCGTTGGAAAGCTCTCCGAAAGCTCTACGACGGAGGCAGCAAGCATTCTTAGCAGCGACTATTTTTGGTGCCCAAAATCGAATGTTTTCATCAGTTTCGGGCCACTTTTCTTCTTTTGCTTGGTTTTTCCATCCCGGATCGTATGTCGTGAGCTGTTTAAAGGACGACAACCTAACTCGCGGGATATTAGAGGGCCCTACAATGTGACGATGTCACGTCTTGCCAGGATGCTTCGTTGTGAAGCAGATAGGTTGTCGTTAAGCCCATTGGGCCTTTTGAATAGGCCATCTCTCTAGGCTGGGACTGTAAACCATCAACAAATAAGGGATTTATTCACTCAACATGACTTGTACGATCATACCAGCACTAATGCACCGGATCCATCAGAACTCCGAAGTTAAGCGTGCTTGGGCGAGAGTAGTACTAGGATGGGTGACCCCCTGGGAAGTCCTCGTGTTGTAACCCCCTTTTCAATTTTTTCTCCCCGGTTAGGCTTGCCAAGATGCTTTATCCACCACATATCTTTTATGAAATCCCACGGCACCTTGGGCAAGACAACTTCACTTCACGTAGAGGTTGGGCCCGAAAATCGAGGGCGTGGGGCTTGTGACCAGGTCTCCGTCGCTTTGGTGCCCATAACTATTGATCCGTATGGAGTTACGCGGCTTACAACATACTGTTGGAAAGCTCTACGAGAGCTCTACAACGAGGGCAGTAAGCCTGCTCGACTGCGCCTATTTTCGGAGCCCAAAATTGAACGGTTTTATCAGTTTCGGGCCACTTTTCTGCTTTTGCTTGACGTTTTCATCCCGGATCGTACGTCATGAGTTGTTTAAAGGACGACAACCTAACTCACGGGACATTAGAGTGTCCTACAACGTGTCGATATCACGTCTTGCGAGGATGCTGTGTTGTTGAAGCGGATGGGTTGTCGCTAAGCCCATTGGGCCTTTTGAATAGGTCATCTCTTTGGGCTGGGACTGTGAAGCGTCAACACATAAGGGATTTATGCGCTCAACATGACGGATGTGATTATACCAGCACTAATGCACCGGATCCCATCAGAACTCCGAAGTTAAGCGTGCCTGCTCGGCTGCGCCCATTTTTGGAGCCCAAAATCGAACATTTTTATTAGTTTCGGGCCACTTTTCTTCTTTTGCTCGGTTTTTCCGTCCCGGATCGTAAGTCATGAGCTGTTAAAAGGACGACAATCTAACTTGTGGGACATTAGAGGGCCCTACAACGCGTCGATATCACGTCTTGCGAGGATGCTACGTTGTTGAAGTGAATGGGTTGTCGTTAATGTCACACCCCAACTCGACCCCTCCTATGATCAGTCAGGATGCAATTAAATTTCGGCAGCATGACGACAGTAACATGAACATCATGGCTCTAAACCAACCCTTAAGAACAACATACATCAACTTCCATAATCAAATTAACAACATACAACACAACCACTTAATATATTAAACATTCTTTCATCAACTCTTTCATAGTTACGCGCCTCCGTTCTAACAAAATACATAGGCTATACATACATTTCAAAATAGATTATAAACCAACTTAGTAATCTAAACAGGATCAAAAGAAAGACTACTAAACCATCATACATAAGTCTTTAAGTTAAAGTAGGTTTATAATTCATCATAATACATCAACTACAATACACTCTCATGGCAATGACTCCTGCACATAAGACTCATCCACATATGGCACATTTCCCTCTCAAGAGGCACGTACCCGTAGTCAGGGTCAGTAACACCTCCATGCATGCAATAATTGAGAGTGAGCTTATATAAAACAAGCCCAGTGAGGATCCGATAGATCTCTAACAGTATTTACTATACTCCTTGGAAATCATTCTTTGAGCAGTAAACACACAATGAACATTAATATCATTATAAATGCAACAATAGCAATAACTGTAAACACACAATAAGGATACAATACATTTGCTGATGAAGCTCCATACACCAATTCAATGCTCATCAACTCCTCCAAACTCAATGACACAAACCTGAGGTACCTTGACCTAGACCCACACCCCATGGCCTCTCCGCCCATACGAGATAGGGATTAGCCATGATAACTGTGCCCGCAACCCAGGATGCCTCCCGAGGTGACATAACATTATCAAAGCTCAGAACAATAGGACTCAATTCGAGAAGTCAACAACATTGGTTGCCCGACTCTCGACTCATAATAACAATCACAATAACAATTCGAGAAGTCAACAACATTGTCTGCCCGACTCTCGACTTATAATAATAGTAACAATAACAATTCGAGAAGTCAACAACATTGGTTGCCCGACTTTCGACTCATAATAATAATAACAATAACAACCAGTTAACCACGTAACACCCCGGATTAACCCCGATCGTGCTCCTCACAGTGTTGTAACAACAATCAATAATCAATAATCAATTAATCCATATTTCAACAATCAATTAAACAACATTTAACAATCAGCAACTATATAATCATGAAACAATTAATGAAACAATTAAGTTAGATGACAAAATAGGCCATCCAACTTAACATGCATTAGACGCACAACCAAACCCGAATCTAATCATCAACAACTCACAGTTCAATCACTCAAACACCACCCTATCATCTAAAGGCATATAACAACATTTTAAAGAAAGACAACCTAAACTTCAAATAATCATATCTTACATTTTACTAATCCAAACAACTCCAAACCAGTTTCTATCACTCACCCATTCAATCAACTACAGTATCCCTCTCGGAAACCAACCAAAACACAACCAAATCATGCCCAACAACCCTAAAACCCTAATGTGTCAAGGCTGAAATTTCTGGACTTTCACACCAACATCACAATCGAAAATTTGGCATTATAACAGCGCTACCACGTAATTAACAAACTTTTATAAATCAACGGCAATCGATTCCAATCATTACAACTCAAAATAATCAACAAATAGCCAAACTATCAACTTTAAATACCCGAAAATAAAAATTTATGCTACAATGGTTCAAATCTCATAAGAATACATATAATCGATCCTTAGCATGCGCTGAGCAATAATATAACTTCAAATTAACATTCTAACGGTTCAATATTCAATTATATGCAAAAACATAAAATATGACTTTTGAGATCTAGAATTTTTCTCTCACCTTTGATGTGTTTTGATGCAAGAAAGATGTAGAATGGATGCCCAACAAGCAAAATCAAGCTTTGAATGAAGTGATTTGGACTTGAATTGCAAAATCTATGAGAAAAATGATTTGAAAAGCCTTGAAAATGCCTTATTCCTCCTCCTCCTTGAACTCACGGTTTTGTGTGTGTTTTTGGGGTGTTTTTGGCTTGTTTTAATGTGTGTTGATGATATAAACTCGAAGTCAACAAAAGTATTAAAAGTCAAAGTTGATTTTCTAGTCTTTTAATTAATGTTTTTAGTCTTTTAAGTAGTTTTTCTTCACTATTTTGCTTGCTCAAGTAAAAAATACTATATTTAGTAGTTTAAGAATAGGTGACAACATTTCACATGGATACTCATACACCCGCTCGGGTAAAAACTCAGTTTTTGCAAAAGAAGGTGAAAAGTTATATTTATTTATTTTCAAATGTCTTTTAAATACATTTTTCAATTGTGCCATTTTATAAATATTTAAAATGAAATATAATTTGTATTTAATATATACTAGGTCAATGAAAGTCAACACAAGAATCGTTTTGAGCAAAAAACACTATTTTAGCTTAAAAACGTACTTTTTTGCCCGTAAAATCCATTTAAATTCCTATTCCATTTCAAAATCAATTTTTATCAAACATGGGTCTATTGATAATAGAGGACTAGGTTTCTAAACCCTAAAAACACCCGTGTCAATTTTAGCGGACATGCATTTAAAATACTAACACAAAAATCAACGATAAAATTTCCGATGCTGATTTTGATGAAATTTCCTAAATGCACACATAGCATGTATTTGGAATATAAATCACATATTTAGCACATTCGAACTCATATAACACATAAAACAGGTCAAAGCATGCAAAACGAGACAAAACACGCAAATCGAGATTAAGATAAAAATGGGGTTTCACATTCTCCCCTCCTTAAAACAATTGCGTCATCGCAATTCTTCACTCAAGTACTGCTGGCTCAAACATACGGAATGAAAGATCGAAAACCGAATTATGAATACCAACTACGTATGTCAACTAGGAATACCGAACAAGAAGCTGGAATAGGAGTGCTGAATAAGAACACCGACTAGGACTTCCGAATAAGAATTTCAAATAATTACCGAAGAAAATACCAAACATAGATCCCGTAATAGAGCACCAACCAAGAATACCAAGTAAGAACTTCAACAAGATCACTGAGCGAGAATACCAAATAATAATCCCAATATAAGAACTCCGGATAATACCATATAAGAATTCCACATAAGAATACGGCATAGAAAATACCATAGAAGAAGTCCAAAGAAGTATGCTGAATAAGAATCCCCTTATAGAAATCTCGAGGAAGAATGTCGTATAATATCACCAAATAAGAATCTCAATAATCAATGTATAGTCATAAGGTAGCTTGACCCCTAATCGGAATTTCATATGCCTCAGCGTCACATACTACTCAGTCACCAACTGATATGATGCACATGCTAACTTTAATCGTATAAGGCAAACTCTCTACTCACATTTTAGCACGTTGCACTCAAGGAGATATGATATTTAATTGGTTGAGAATAAGTAAGTTACCTTTCACCACTGCTGCCGCCTCTGGCAATTCCTCCAAGTCCACTACGTAGGCCCGAGCCTGAGCCCACTGCTGCTGAGGTATACTACTTGCAGGTGCACCCTGATAACCCTGGACTGCTGGGTGATGCGTAGAACCCTGATACCTGGGGCAATCCCTCGCCCGGTGTTGGTTGTTGCCGCAACCAAAACACGTCCCTGCCTTCTTCCGACAGTCGACCTCCAGATGGCCTGTACATTTACAATAAGTACACAGCGGTATCAGTGTACTGGCACTACCTCCAAAAGACCCAGAAACTAAATAAGCAGCTGTACCAGCCTGCTGCTGAGGTGATGCAACACTAGGCCTATACCAACCCTGAGACTGGGCCGGCCTAAACTACGGCTGAGCCTGATAAGACCCCTGCTGAAACTGAGGCCGATAGTAACCCTGCTAACCCTGCGGTCTGAAAGGACCCCGCTGCACTGCAGGCCTATAACCACCCTACTGTACCGAAGGCCTAAACACTCCCTGTGGCTGGAAGGGCCTCATGCTAGGCTGACTAGACACAATCTGTTCCCCATTTCTCTTCTCTAACCTATAAGCTGCATCAAAGGCCTCAGTAAGTATATCATACTGATTCAGAGCCATCGTATCCTGAATCTCGGGCCTCAAACCCAACGTAAACCTACGAGTCTTGCACTCCTCATCAGCCACAAACTCTGGTGCATACCGGGATAGTCTAGTAAATGTGGCCTCGTACTGAGCCACGGAAGCATCCCCTTGAACTAGAGACAGAAACTCAACCTCTTTCCTCTCCCGTGCAATCCTCGGGACATACTTCGCCCGGAAAGCTCTCAGAAAAGTATCCCAGACATACGGAATACATTGGGTCTCCCAACTAGATTTCACCGTGCGCCACCACTCCTCTGCCTCATCATCGAACAAACAAACGGCAAACTTGACCTTCCGCTCATCGGTATAATCAAGAGGGTCAAAAATCTTCTCCACCTTACTAATCCACGCCTCAGCTTTCTGATCATCCGGCTCCTGTGATAACCCGAACCCGGCATGCATTTAATGGCATTTAATTGCATTTAACTAAGTGACATTTTAAATGTTGGCATTGAATTTGTGTTTATTTTTAGTTAAACACTTATTTGTAGCTTTACTTTCATATTTTTTTTAGAAGTAACTAGAATAATACCTGAGCTAATCATATTAACGGAATATCAACTACTTTTCATAGTTGTGTCAATCGGTTTTATTTTTCTTGCACTTAAATGCTTGGATTTCACTTAAATGAAAAGTAACTCCGAGCCGGAGTAAATTTTAAACTATGATGCTTTCCAAAAACTATATTTTCTTGAATTCCTTGAGGTTTAATTGTAATTCCTTTATTCACACAAAGTGCATAGCATATCGAGAGCGATAGTTAGAGAGCGATTTCTAGTCCTCAACAAATAGTGAAAACTAGTATTTTAGTGCCTTAAATTTTATAATTTAATTGTTGTTAGCTAGAATTGATATTTCCTTAGTTGTTTTAGCCTAAAAATGCATAAAATAAGCTAGTTTGACCAACTTAAGTGAGCATTGACTAAAGCTTTGACCTTTTGACCTTTGTCATCTTTAAAATAGCATATAATAACACAAAATTAAAAAAAAAAAAACAGAGCTGAACAGAAAAGAAGGCAAGGCCGAAAATGAAGGAGAATAAAGAAAAAGAAAATTCAACTTCAAATCTTCAATTCTTCGCGAGGGCTTCCACGGGGGGGTTTCCGAGGCACTCTACGAAGTTTTCCTAGCGCCTAGAAGCATCTAAGGCGAGGGTGTCATCGGTATTTGCGCATTTGAAAAATATAAGTCTAAACTTTAATTTTTAGAACTTATGCGTAGATTGTTATTTTAATCATTTTGTTGCTTAAAGAATGTTCCTTGTTGATTGTAGAACGTGTATTTATAGCTTTTTAGCATTTTCTGCGGTTGAAAATCGAAATTGCAATTTAAATTGACTAATGAATAGTAATTAGTGAATACTAAACCCTTAAAACGATAAAGTTACGCTGTTATGCTGTTCGTTGATGTAGAAATGTGCTAGATATGCTAGAATGCCTAAATGTGTGGTTTAATTGGAATGTGTAATAGAAAAACGGAGAAAAATGGCTTGGTGAAAGTCGGGGTCGTTTAGGTCAAGTTTAGCATTTTCTCATATTGCGTGTCGGCATTGTTTCGGGAGGCCATGGAAGTACTTTTGGTGTGATTATGGCGTTGGTTGGGTGTTTGGTTGATATAGTTGTAGTTCAAACGAGCAAAGGGGGAAATCAAGACTTTGCATGAATTCTAGGGTAAAGTAGGGTTTCGGGGTCTTTAGACGTGCTTTATGGTGACCTAGGAGGACTGGTGAAGTCGGTTTCCAAAGCTCGTTACTCGTTTGAAAGTAGTAGTGTTTTGAAGTTGGGGTCATTTTTGTGATTTTGTGTGTTTTCATAGAATATTGCTTATAGTATGTTTATATTGATTATAGAATGCTTATATTGCTTATAGAATGCTTATGTTGCCTATAGAATGCTTATAATGCCTATAGAATACTTGCTAATGCTTGATAATGTTAGTTGGTGTTGTTTTTGTCACTTGTTTGATTGTAAATGCTTGTTAATGCTTATTACGCTTGTTAGAGTTGATTATTGATTGAAATGTTTATCAATTGTTGAGAATGCTTGATATCGCTCGCTCATCGCCTTGTATCGAGTCTTGCATTGCATAGTGTCTCGCGCGTGAGTGATGGGCCTCTCTGGGTAGCCTCGGGTTGCCAGTGTTGGTTGCTCTAGCTCCGCTGCTATTCCCTTTCTCGCTTGGGTTGCCTCCCAAGGAGATTTGGGTCGTAGAATTGATGGTTACTCCAGGGGTATTCCAAACTGGTGTTATAAGGTGGTTTGGGCCGACGCGTCATCGTTAATGTCATCGGATTCGTGATTGGTACATTACTCGCTCGAGTGATCCATAGCCTTCAAAGTGTGGTATAGATTTGATTGGTTGTGTTAACGCTTTTTTTAATTGTTTATTGTGTTGTTATATATATTGAATGCCTTTTATTGATTGTATTGCTTAACGGTCCCTATTTGCATTGCACGATCTTCTTTCTCTCCATCTCGATATCTGTCTCGCCCTCACTGAGTATACGTGTTGTGTATACTCACTCCTCACCACCACATTTAAGGAAATGCCATGTTAGCTGGAAAGTTCGTGATTTCGTGAAAGTCCGTGCTTGAAGGGTTGTCCTGCGTGCCTATGTGACTTGAGTTGTCAAAGTTGTAAAGTTGTATGCTTTTATGTATTATATGTATTTAATGTTAAAAGGGGATGTAATTTAAGTTCATTAGATTATGTATTTAGTTAATATAGCTTAACTTCAATATATATTTGTAATGACAAAAAGGGAAAAAGATAGAAAGTCATGATAGTCTACTTTATGCAATAGGTTGGTGTAGTTTAATTGCTAAGCTTGAATTTATATTTACTTGTGAATTGCTTGTTGTGAACCGAGGCTCGGATGGCCTTGAGGTGGTTGAATGGTTGGACACAGTGTTGGTCCATTTATATGCTATTACAGGTTTTGCAATTTTCCTAGAAACAGGGAAGACTCTGTCCGTCTGTCCCTAAAATCTTGCCCGGGTTTGGATTTGGGTTGTGAATAGATTGATTGTTAGAACTCCCGGTCACGAGAGAGATCGGGGTGTCACAGGTGGTATCAGAGCTTGTCTAGCTCATAAGCCGGGACAGGGTCCTCGGCCTGGTAGGTAGTGGTCCTTGAATGTGTGCTTGATAAGTGTGTCTTGAAAGTGTATGCTTGTATGTGAGATTGTGTGTCTTGACTTGAATGTAAGCACTTATGTGATATAGTTATGTGTTATGTGTTAAATGTTTCTCAAGAAAGGTGAAATGTCTAGTTGTCTATCGAATTGACTTATTGAATTGACCTCGTGAATCGAATCGACCTCGTGAATTGTTAGTTGCTTGAAGTATTACTTGTAATGTGTGTATAGAATGTCTTGAATTAGCTATGTCGTGGTTTGAATTGATTATGTTGTGCTTGACTTGATTGCCGTGCTTGAGTGACTTTGTTGAATAAACTGTTTTACAAACTTGCTTGCATAATAGTTTAAGGCATGTGTATAACTGTGATATATTGGCATTCATACATGTCCTATGGAAATGGTAAGTAAGTCCTCTTCCTCCCCTGAAGAAGTGGTTCACAGCTGGCCTTCCAAGGTGTATGGATTGGTAGGAAATGAATAGTATTTGACTAGTCTTTATTTGGGAGTTGGTGTTTGCTTTTGGAGCTCGAATATTGGCAAATCTCTATGGTCCTTCTCTGTGCTTAACAGTTGTGAAAAAGATAACTTTCTTTGGGGTTTCGGTATGATGGCTCTTGGTAGCATTCTTTGGCTTCCTTATTGGGTATTCTTTGGAACTTCTGTTGGCACTTCTTGGTAGCCTTGGCTGTTGGGGTTCCTCTAAGATTATCTCCTATGCTTAGAAAATGACTTTCTTTGGAGTTCTACATGATAACTCTTTGGAGCATTTTCTTAATATTTCCTTGTTGGGCATTCATCAAGTTTTTCTATAATGGCATTCGTGGAAGACTAGGTTGGGATTTTAATCAACCTTTGGTGTTCTTTCTGCATTCTTATGTGGACATTTCTCAGTGGATTTGACAATCAGAGTTCTTATTGGACTTGCTGCATAATATTGTCTACAATATCTTTGTTCTGGTCTTTCTTGATATTTTATTGGCAATCGTGATTGGAAATCTTCAATAGCATATGGTGTACCTGCACGGCATTTCCTCTGGTATTTCACTCAATATTCGATAGCAATATTATTTTGGGAATCTACTTGGTTATTCAGCTTGGTGTTCATTCATGGACTTTTGATAAGTATATATATGTTGGCGTACATTTTGGATTTCCTAATCAGATGCTTCTAGAGCTATATATTGAAAGACTTCCTTGAAACTTCTGTAATATGATTGACTGGATTTCTTGTTTGGAGTCTTCCCGAGTGGTACTTGGGATTCTTGGTTAGACTCTGCCTCAGATTGTTTATTGGCATGTTCTTGGTACTTTTAGTTGGGATTCTATTATGGCATTCTCTAGGATCCTTAGTGGCCATTTATTTAGCATCTACTTTGGGCAAACTTGGCTACATTCTTACCGGAGCATTGTTCGGTGCGCACTCTACTGGCATTCTTGATGGCAAGCTATATAAAGTTGCTCTCGGCAAATAGCGAAGAGGTCGTAGAGCTTGGTCTTATATGTGCTGCATCTATTTTGGCCATCCTTTGACTTCCTTATTTGATACTTGTTGGATTTTTATAGAGGATTCGTATATTGGTTATATCTACAGTATCTTTGCTTTAGTCTTTATTGGCATCTTCTCGACACTCTTAGTGGGGAATTCTCTTATGATATTCTTGACCAGCGGAATTCTTATTTGGATTTCAAGATGGTATTTTCAATTAAACCTTTATTTGACCTTATTGTTTTGGAGTTTCCAGTCAGTACTATTGGGGCTTCTTAGTAAGGTGTTCTTTGAGCGTTCTTATTCGGTGTCTTGTTCAGCAACCGATAAAGATTAGTCAGAATTGGATTTCAGATGGTGCTGAGTTCTATTGGAAGAAGAATTGCGAGGACACAATTGTTTTAAGGGGGGAAGGATGAGATAACCCGAACCCGGCATGCATTTAACTAAGTGACATTTTAAATGTTGGCATTGAATTTGTGTTTATTTTTAGTTAAACACTTATTTGTACCTTTACTTTCATATTTCTTTTAGAAGTAGCAAGAATAATACCTGAGCTAATCATGTTAACGGAATATCAACTACTTTTCATATTTGTGTCAATCGGTTTTATTTTTCTTGCACTTAAATGCTCGGATTTCACTTAAATGAAAAGTAACTCCGAGGCGGAGTAAATTTTAAACTATGATGCTTTCTAAAAATTATATTTTCTTGAATTCCTTGAGATTTAATTGTTATTCCTCTATTGACGCAAAGTGCATAGCATATCGAGAGCGATAGTTAGAGAGCGGTTCCTAGTCCTCAACAAATAGTGAAAACTAGTATTTTAGTGCCTTAAATTTTATAATTTAATTATTGTTAGCTAGAATTGATATTTCCTTAGTTGTTTTAGCCTAAAAATGCATAAAATAAGCTAGTTTGACCAACTTAAGTGAGCATTGACTAAACCTTTGACCTTTTGACCTTTGTCATCTTTAAAATAGCATATAATAACACAAAATAAAATAAAAAACAGAGCTGAACAGAAAAGAGGGCAGGGCCGAAAATGAAGGAGAAGAAAAAAAAAGAAAATTCAACTTCAAATCTTCAATTATTCGCGAGGGCTTCCATGCGGTGGTTTCCGAGGCACTCTATGAGGTTTTCCTAGCGTCTAGGAGCGTCTAAGGTGAGGGTTTCATCGTTATTTGCGTATTTGAAAAATGTATGTCTAAACTTTAATTTTTAGAACTTATGCGTAGATTGTTGTTTTAATCGTTTTGTTGCTTAAAGAATGTTCCTTGTTGATTGTAGAACATGTATTTATAGCTTTTTAGCATTTTCTACGGTTGAAAATCGAAATTGCAATTTAAATTGACTAATGAATAGTAATTAGTAAATAGTAAACCCTTGAAACGATAAAGTTGCGCTGTTATGCTGTCCGTTGATGTAGAAATGTGCTAGATATGCTAGAATGCCTAAATGTGTGGTTTAATTGGAATGTGTAATAGAAAAACGGAGAAAAACGGCTTGGTGAAAGTCGGGGTCGTTTAGGTCGAGTTTAGCGTTTTCTCGTATTGCGTGTTGGCATTGTTTCGGGAGGCCATGGAAGCACTTTTGGTGCGATTATGGCGTTGGTTGGGTGTTTGGTTGATATAGTTGTAGTTCAAACGAGCAAAGCGAAAAATCGGGACTTTGCGTGAATTCTAGGGTAAAGTAGGGTTTCGGGGTCTTTAGACGTGCCTTATGGTGACCTAGGTGGACTGGTGAAGTCGGTTTCCAAAGCTCGTGGCTCATTTGAAAGTAGTAGTGTTTTGAAGTTGGGGTCATTTTTGTGATTTTGTGTGTTTTCATAGAATATTGCTTATAGTATGTTTATATTGATTATAGAATGCTTACGTTGCCTATAGAATGCTTATAATGCCTATAGAATACTTGCTAATGCTTGATAATGTTATTTGGTGTTGTTTTTGTCACTTGTTTGATTGTAAATGCTTGTTAATGCTTATTACGCTTGTTAGAGTTGATTATTGATTGAAATGTTTATCAATTGTTAAGAATGCTTGATATCGCTCGCTCATCGCCTTGTATCGAGTCTTGCATTGCATAGTGTCTCGCGCGTGAGTGATGGGCCTCTCTGGGTAGCCTTGGGTTGCCAGTGTTGGTTGCTCTAGCTCCGCTGCTATTCCCTTTCTCGCTTGGGTTGCCTCCTAGGGAGATTTGGGTCGTAGAATTGATGGTTACTCCTGGGGTATTCCAAACTGGTGTTATAAGGTGGTTTGGGCCGGCGCGTCATCGTTAATGTCATCGGAATCGTGATTGGTACATTACTCGCTCGAGTGATCCATAGCCTTCAAAGTGTGGTATAGCTTTGATTGGTTGTGTTAATGCTTTTCTTAATTGTTTATTGTATTGTTATATATATTGAATGCCTTTTATTGATTGTATTGCTTAACCGTACCTATTTGCATTGCACGATCTTCTTTCTCTCCATCTCGATATTTGTCTCGCCCTCACTGAGTATACGTGTTGTGTATACTCACTCCTCACCACCACATTTCAGGAAATGCCATGTTAGCTGGAAAGTTCGTGATTTCGTGAAAGTCCGTGCTTGAAGGGTTGTCCTGCGTGCCTATGTGACTTGAGTTGTCAAAGTTGTAAAGTTGTATGCTTTTATGTATTATATGTATTTAATGTTAAAAGGGGATGTAATTTAAGTTCATTAGATTATGTATTTAGTTAATATAGCTTAACTTCAATATATATATTTGTAATGACAAAAAGGGAAAAAGATAGAAAGTCATGATAGTCTACTTTATGCAATAGGTTGGTGTACTTTAATTGCTAAGCTTGAATTTATATTTACTTGTGAATTGCTTGTCGTGAACCGAGGCTCGGATGGCCTTGAGGTGGTTGAATGGTTGGTCACGGTGTTGGTCCATTTATATGCTATTACAGGTTTTGCAATTTGCCTAGAAACAGGGGAGACTATGTCCGTCTTTCCCTAAAATCTTGCCCGGGTTTGGATTTGGGTTGTGAATAGATTGATTGTTAGACCTCCCGGTCTCGAGAGGGATCGGGGTGTCACAGCTCCCCTTGAAACCGCGGTGGATAATACCCTAAAAACTCTTTCAATGTACCACACCCGTGGTACCCACCTTGTGCATTCAATAACTGATTCTGCAATGCCTGAGCTTGGGCAGCCTATCCTGCTAGTAACTATGCCTGATCGGCCATGATCTCGTTCATCCTATCAAAAGTTGCACCTATACAATCATCACCCCTAATTTGGCCTGGTGCCACATTTCTCGGAACCTCATCAGTTACCTCAGGCCTACCTCTGGTCCTCGGTCTACCAGTCATTCTACTGATCAAAGAGTTAGCACTGGTTATAGCACATAGATAGGCTATAGACGATTATTAACACATAAGCAACATACTCACATATAGCACATAAACAAATTGATCACATAATCACACATCCATTAAATCACATAATCACTTAATCATTTAATCATATTAACACATAGTTCTCTTTTCTTTCCAATTCATACATACTTGCATGCTTGGACCACCACCCACATTCCGAGGATACCCCGGCTGAAAGCTAACATGCACTATGATACCACTACATGTCACGCCCCAACTCGACCCCTCCTACGATAAGTCAAGACGCAACGAAATTTTAGCAGCATAACGACAGTAACATGAACATCAGGGATCTAAACCAACCCATAGGAACAACATACATCAACTTCCATAATCAAATTAACAACATACAACACAACCACTTCATACATTAAACATTCTTTCATCAACTCTTTCATAGTTACGCGCCTCCGTTCCAACAAAATACATAGGCTATACATACATTTCAAAATAGATTACAAACCAACATAGTAATCTAAACAGGATCAAAAGAAAGACTACTAAACCATCATACATAAGTCTTTAAGTTAAAGTAGGTTTATAAATCATCATAATACATCAACTACAATGCACTCTCATGGCAATGAATCCTGCACATAAGACTCACCCACATATGGCACATTTCCCTCTTCAAGAGGAACGTACCCGTAGTCAGGATCAGTAATACCTGCATGCATGCAATAATTGAGAGTGAGCTTATATAAAACAAGCCCAGTGACGATCCAATAGATCTCTAACAGTATTTACTATACTCTTTGGAAATCATCCTTTGAGCATTAAACACACAATCAACATTAATATAATTATAAATGCAACAATAACAATAACTGTAAACACACAATAAGGATACGACACATTTGCTGATGAAGCTCCATACACCAATTCAATGCTCATCAACTCCTCCAAACTCAATTACACGAACCTGAGGTACCTTGACCTAGACCCATACCCCATGGCCTCTCCGCCCATGCGAGATAGGGATTAGCCATGATAACTATGCCCGTAACCCAGGATGCCTCCCGAGGTGACACAACATTATCAAAGCTCACAACAATGGGACTCAATTTGAGAAGTCAACAACATTGGTTGCCCGACTCTCAACTCATAATAACAATAACAATAACAATTCGAGAAGTCAACAACATTGGCTGCCCGACTCTCGACTCATAATAATAATAACAATAACAATTCGAGAAGTTAACAACATTGGCTGCCCGACTTTCGACTCATAATAATAATAACAATAACAATCAGTTAATCACATAACACCCCGGATTAACCCCGAGCGTGCTCCTCACAGTTTTGTCACAACAATCAATAATCAATAATCAATTAATCCATATTTCAACAATCAATTAAACAACATTTAACAATCATCAACTATATAATCATGAAACAATTAAGTTAGATGACAAAGTAGGCCACCGAACTGAACATGCATTAGACACACAACCAAGCCCTAATCTAAACATCAACAACTCACAATTCAATCACTCAAACACCACCCTATCATTGAAAGGCATATAACAACATTTTAAAGAAAGACAACCTAAACTTCAAATAATCATATCTTACATTTTACTAATCCAAACAACTCCAAACCAGTTACTATCACTCTCCCATTCAATCAACTACATTAGCCCTCTCGAAAACCAATCAAATGATGCCCAACAACCCTGAAAACCTAATGCGTCAAGGCTGAAAATTTTCGGACTTTCACACCAATATCGCAATAACAAATTTGGCATTATAACAGAGCTACCACGTAATTAATAAACTTTTATAAATTGACGGCAATCGATTTCAACCATTACAACTCAAAATAATCAACAAATAGCCAAACTATAACCTTTAAATACCGAAAAAAAAATTTATGCTACAACGGTTCAAATCTCACAAGAATACATATAATCGATCCTTAGCATGCGCTGAGCAATAATATGACTTCAAATTAACATTCTAACGGTTCAATATTCAATTATATGCAAAAACATAAAATATGACTTTTGAGATCTAGAATTTTTCTCTCACCTTTGATGTGTTTTGATGCAAGAAAGATGTAGAATGGATGCCTAACAAGCAAAATCAAGCTTTGAATGAAGTGATTTGGACTTGAATTGCAAAATCTATGAGAAAAATGATTTGAAAAGCATTGAAAATGCCTTATTCCTCCTCCTTGAACTCACGGTTTTATGTGTGTTTTTGGGGTGTTTTTGGCTTGTTTTAATGTGTGTTGATGATATAAACTCAAAGTCAACAAAAATATTAAAAGTCAGTTGATTTTCTAGTCTTTTAGTTAATGTTTTTAGTCTTTTAAGTAGTTTTTCTTCACTATTTTGCTTGCTCAAGTAAAAAACACTATATTTAGTAGTTTAAGAATAGGTTACAACATTTCACATGCATACTCATACACCCGCTCGGGTAAAAACTCAGTTTTTGCAAAAGAAGGTGAAAAGTTATACTTATTTATTTTCAAATGTCTTTTAAATACATTTTTCAATTATGCCATTTTATAAATATTTAAAATGAAATATAATTTGTATTTAATATATACTAAGTCAATGAAAGTCAACACAAGAATCGTTTTGAGCAAAAATCACTATTTTAGCTTAAAAACGTACTTTTTTGCCCGTAAAATCCATTTAAATTCCTATTCCGTTTCAAAATCAATTTTTATCAAACATGGGTCTATTAATAATAGAGGACTAGGTTTTCAAACCCTAAAAACACCCGTGTCAAAATTTTAGTAGACGTGCGTTTAAAATACTATTCAAAAAAATCAACGATAAAATTTTCGATGCCGATTTTGATGAAAATTACATGAATGCACACATAGCATGTATTAGGAATATAAATCACATATTTAGCACATTCGAATTCATATAACACATAAAATAAGTCAAAGCACGCAAAATGAGGCAAAACACGCAAATCGAGGTTAAGATGAAAAGTTGGGTTTCACAGTTAAGCCCATTGGGCCTTTTGAATGGGCCATCTCTCTGGGCTGGGACTGTGAACCGTCAACACATAAGGGATTTATGCGCTCAACATGATGGGTGCGATCATACGAGCACTAATGCACTGAATCCCATCAGAACTCCAAAGTTAAGCGTGCTTGGGCGAGAGTAATACTAGGATTGGTGACCCCCTACGAAGTCCTCGTGTTGTACCCCCCTTTTCAATTTTTTTTCCCCGGTTAGGCTTGCCAAGATGCTTTATCCACCACATTTCTATTACCGACTCCCACGGCACCTTGGGCAAGACAACTTCGTTTCACGTAGAGGATGGGCCCGCAAACCAATGGCGTGTGGCTTATGACTAGGTCTCCGTCGCTCTGGTGCCCATAACTTTTGATCCGTAAGGAGTTACACGGCGCACAGCATACCGTTGGAAAACTCTCCAAGAGCTCTACGATGGGGCAGTAAGCCTGCTCGGCTGCGCCAATTTTCGGAGCCTAAAATCGATCGTTTTCATCAGTTGCGAGATACTTTACTTCTTTTGCTCGATTTTTCCGTCACGGATCGTACGTCATGAGCAATTAAAAGGATGACAACCTAACTCGCTGGACATTAGAGAGCCCTACAATGCGTTGATATCACGTCCTGCGAGGATGCTGCATTGTTGAAGCGGATGGGTAGTCGTTAAGCCCATTGGGCCTTTTGAATGGGCCATCTCTCTGGGCTGGGACTGTGAGTCGTCAACACATATGGGATTTATACGCTCCACATGACGGGTGCGATCATACCAGTACTAATGCACCGGACCCCATCATAACTCCGAAGTTAAGCGTGCTTAGGCGAGAGTAGTACTAGGATGGGCGACCCCCTAGGAAGTCCTCGTGTTACACCCCACTTTTCAATTTTTTTTTTCCTGGTTAGGCTTGCCAAGATACTTTATCCACCACATTTCTATTACCGAATACTCGGCACCTTGGGCAAGACAACTTCGCTTCACGTGGAGGCTGGACCTGCAAACCGAGGGCGTAAGGCTTGTGACCAGGTCTCCGTCACTCCGATGCCCATAACTTTTGATCTGTAAGGAGTTACGTGGCGCACAATATACATTTGGAAAGCTCTCCGAGAGCTCTACAACTAGGGCAATAAGCCTACTCGGCTGCGCCCATTTTTGGAGCCCCAAATCGAACGTTTTCATTAGTTTTAGGCCACTTTTTGACTTTTGCTCTATTTTCCATCCCAGATCGTACGTCGTGAGCTATTAAAAGGTCGAAAACTTAACTCGCGGGACATTAGAGGGCCCTACAACGCGTCGATATCACGTCCTGCGAGGACGCTGCGTTGTTGAAGTGGATGGGTTATTGTTAAGCCTATTGGGCCTTTGATTTTGGGCCATCTCTCTGAGCTGGGACTGTGAACCGTCAACACATAAAGGATTTGTGCCCTCAACATGATGGGTGTAATCATACCAGCATTAATGCACCGGATCCCATCAGAACTCCGAAGTTAAGCGTGCTTAGGCGAGAGTAGTACTAGGATGGGTGACCCTGTGGGAAGTCCTTGTCTTGCACCCACCTTTTCAATTTTTTTTGCCCCGGTTAGGGTTGCCAAGATGCTTTATCCACCACATTTATATTACCGAATCCCACGGCACCTTGGGCAAGACAACTTCATTTCACGTAGAGGCTGGGCCCGCAAACCGAGGGCATGGGGTTTGTGACCAGGCCTTCGTCACTTCGGTGCCCATAACTATTGATCCGTAAGGAGTTACGCGGCGCACAACATACCGTTGAAAAGCTCTCTGAGAGCTCTACGGTAGGGGCAGCAAGCCTGCTTGGCTGTACCTATTTTTGTAGCCCATAATTGAATGTTTTCATCAGTGTCGGGCCACTTTTTTTCTTTTGCTGTATTTTTTCATCCCGGATCGTACGTCGTGAGCTGTTCAAAGGACGACAACCTAACTCGCTGGACATTAAGGGGCCCTACATCGCGTCAATATCACGTCTTGTGAGGATGCTGCGTTGTTGAAGTAGATGGGTTGTCGTTAAGCCCATTGGGCCTTTTGAATGGGCCATCTCTCTGGGCTGGGACTGTGAACTGCCAACACATAAGGGATTTGTGCGCTCAACTTGACGGGTGCGATCTTACCAGCACTAATGCACCGGATCCCATTAGAACACCAAAGTTAAGCATGCTTGGACAAGAGTAGTACTAGGATGGGTGACCCCTTGGCAAGTCCTCGTGTTACACCCCCCGTTTCAATATTTTTTGTGCAGGTTATGGTTGCTTAGATGCTTTATCCACCACATTTCTATTACCGAATCCCACGACACCCTGGGCAAGACAACTTCACTTCACGTAGAGGTCGGGCCAGCAAACCGAGGGCGTGGGGCTTGTGACCCGGTCTCCGTCGCTCCGGTGCCCATAACTTTTGATCCGTAAGGAGTTACGCAGTGCACAGCATACCGTTGGAAAGCTCTTCGAGTGCTCTACAACGGGGGTAGCAATCCTGCTCGGCTGCACCTGTTTTTGTAGCCCAAAATCGAACGTTTTCATCAATTTTGGGCCACTTTTTTTGGTTTGCTCGATTTTTATGTCCCAGATCGTAGGTCGTGTGCTGTTAAAAGGATGACAACCTAACTCGCAGGATATTAGAAAGCCCTACAATGCGTCGATATCACGTCTTGCGAGGATGCTGCGTTGTTGAAGCGGATGGGTTGTCGTTAAGCCTATTGGGACTTTTGAATGGGCCATTTCTCTCGGCTTGGACGTTGAACCGTCAACAAATAAAGGATTTGTGCCCTCAAATAGCGGGTGTGATCATACCAGCAATAATGCACCGCATCCCATCAAAACTCCGAAGTTAAGCGTGCTTGGGCGAGAGTAGTACTAGGATGGGTGACCCCCTGGGAAGTCCTCGTGTTGCACCCCGCTTTTAATTTTTTTTCCCCCGGTTAGGGTTACCAAGATACTTTATCCACCACATTTCTGTTACCGAATCCCACGGCACCTTGGACAAGAGAACTTCACTTCACGTAGAGGCTGGGCTCGCAAACCGAGGGCGTGGGGCTTGTAATTAGGTCTCCGTCGCTCTGGTGCCCATAACTTTTGATTTGTAAGGAGTTACGTGGCGTACAACATACCGTTGGAAAGCTCTCCGAGAGCTCTACGACGGGAGTAGCAAGCATGCTCAATTGCACCTGTTTTCAGAGCCCAAAATCAAACATTTTCATCAGTTTTGGGCCACTTTTCTTCTTTTGCTCGATTTTTCCGTCCCGGATCGTACGTCGTGAGCTGTTAAAAGGACGACAACCTAACTCGCGGGACATTAGAGAGCCCTACAATGCGTCGATATCACGTCTTGCGAGGATGCTACGTTGTTGAAGAGGATGGGTTGTCGTTAAGTCCATTGGGCCTTTTGAATGGGCCATCTCTCTGGGCTGCGACTGTGAACCGTCAACACATAAGGGATTTATGCGCTCAACATGACAGGTGCAATCATACTAGCACTAATGCACCGGATCCCATCAGAACTCCGAAGTTAAGTGTGCTTGGGCGATAGTAGTACTAGGATGGGTGACCCCTTGGTAAGTCCTCGTGTTGCACCCCCCTTTTCAAATTTTTTTCCCCAGTTAGGCTTGCCAAGATGCTTTATCCACCACATTTCTATTACCGAATGCCACGACACCTTGGGCAAGACAACTTCGCTTCACGTAGAGGCTGGGCCCGCAAACCGAGTGCGTGGGGCTTGTGACCAGGTCTCCATCGCTCCGGTGACGATAACTATTGATCCGTAAGGCGTTACACAGTGCACAGCATACCGTTCGAAAGCTCTTCGAGAGCTCTACGATGGAGGCAGCAAGCCTGCTAGACTACACCTATTTTCGGAGCCCAAAATTAAACGTTTTCATTAGTTTCGGGCTATTTTTCTTCTTTTGCTCCATTTTTCCGTCCCGGATCGTATGTCGTGAACTGTTAAAAGGACGACAACCTAACTCACGGGAAATTACTTGGCCCCACAACGCATCGATATCACGTCTTATGGGGATGCTACGTTGTTGAAGCGGATGGGATGTCGTTAAGCCCATTGGGCCTTTTGAATGGGCCATCTCTCAGGGCTGGGACTGTGAACCGTCAACACATAAAGAATTTGTGCCCTCAACATGATGTGTATGATCATACCGGCACTAATCCACCGGATCCCTTCAGAACTCCGAAGTTAAGCATGCTTGGACGAGAGTAGTACTATGATGGGTGACCGCCTAGGAAGCCCTCATGTTGCACCCCCCTTTTCAATTTTTTTTGCCCAGGTTAGGGTTGCCAAGATACTTTATCCACCACATTTCTATTAATAAATCCCATGGCACCTTGGGCAAGACAACTTGGCTTCACGTAGAGGTTGGGCCCGCAAACCGAGGGCTTGCGGCTTGTGACCAGGTCTCCATCGCTCTGGTGCCCCCAACTTTTGATCCGTAAGGAGTAACGTGGCGCACAGCATACCGTTGGAATGCTCTCTGAGAGCTCTACGATGGGGGCAGCAAGCCTGCTCGGCTACGCCCATATTTGGAGCCCAAAATCGAATGTTTTCATCAATTTCGGGCCACTCTTCTTCTTTTGCTCTGTTTTTCCGTCCTGGATCGTACGATGTGAACTGTTAAAAGGACGACACCCTAACTCGCGGGACATTAGAGGTCCCTACAACGCGTTGATATCACGTCTTGCGGGGATGCTGAGTTGTTGAAGCAGATGGGTCATCGTTAAGCCCATTGGGACTTTTTAATGGGCCATCTCTCTGGGCTGGGATTGTGAACCGTCAACACATAAGGGATTTGCGCCCTCAACATGACCGGTGCGATCATACCAGCACTAATGCACCGGATCCCATCAGAACTCCGAAGTTAAGCATGCTTGGCCAAGAGTAGCACTAGGATGGGTAACCCTCTAGGAAATCCTCGTGTTGCACCCCCCTTTTCAATTTTTTTTGTCCCGGTTAGGCTAGCCAAGATGCTTTATCCACCAAATTTCTATTACCGAATCCCACGGCACCTTGGGCAAGACAACTTCGCTTACGTAGAGGCTGGGCCCGTAAACCGAGGGCGTGGGGCTTCTGACCAGGTCTCCGTCGCTTCGGTACCCATAACTTTTGATCCGTAAGGAGTTACGCGGCGCGTAGCATACCGTTGGAAAGCTCTTCGAGAGCTCTACGATGGGGGCAATAAGGCTACTTCGCTGCGCCCGTTTTTGGAGCCCAAAATTGAATGTTTTCATCTGTTTCGGGCCACTTTTCTTTTTTTGCTCGATTTTTCCATCTAGGATCATACATCGTGAGATCTTAAAAGGACGACAAACTAACTCGTGGGACATTAGAGGGACCTCCAACACAAGGATATCAGGTCTTGCGAGGATGCTGCGTTGTTGAAGTGATGGGTTGTCGTTAAGCCCATTGGGCCTTTTGAATAGGCCATCTTTTTGGGTTGGTACTGTGAATCGTCAACACAAAAAGGATTTACGACCTCAACATGACGGGTGCGATCATACCAGCACTAATGCACCGGATCCCATCAGAACTCAGAAGTTAAGCGTGCTTGGGCGAGAGTAGTACTAGGATGGGTGACTCCCTGGGAAGTTCGCGTGTTGCACCCCTTTTTCAATTTTTTTTTTACGCTGATTAGGGTTGCCAAGATGCTTTAACCACCACATTTCTATTACCGAATCCCAAAGCACCTTGAGCAAGACAACTTCGCTTCACGTAGAGGTTGGGACCGCAAACTGAGGGCATGGGGCTTGTGACCAGGTCTCCGTCGCTCCGATGCCCATAACTTTTGATCTGTAAGGAGTTACGCGGCACACAGCATACCGTTGGAAAGCTCTCTGAGAGCTCTACGATGGGGGCTGCAATCCTCCTCAGCTGCGCCTGTTTTTAGAGCCCAAAATTGAACATTTTTATCAGATTCGGGCTACTTTTCTTCTTTTACTCTATTTTTTCGTCCCGGATCGTACGTCGCGAGCTATTGAAAGGACGACAACCTAACTCGCAGGACATTAGAAGGCCCTACAATGCGTTGATATCACGTCTTGTGAGGATGCATCGTTGTTGAAGCGGATGGGTTGTCGTTAAGCCCATTGGGCCTTTTGAATGGGCCATCTCTCTAGGCTGGGAATGTGAACCGTCAACACATAAGGGATTTATGCGCTCAACATGACCGGTGCGATCATACCAGCACTAATGCACCGGATCCCATCACAGCTCGGAAGTTAATCGTGCTTGGGCGAGACTAGTACTAGGCTCGGTGACCCCCTAGGAAGTCCTCGTGTTGTACCCCCCTTTTCAAATTTTTTTCCCCGGTTTGGCTTGCCAAGATGCTTTATCTACCACATTTCTAATAACGAATCCCACGGCACCATGGGCAAGACAACTTCGCTTCACGTAGAGGCTGGGCCCGCAAACCGAGGCATGGGGCTTGTGACCAAGTCTCCGTCGCTCCGGTGCCCATAACTTTAGATCCGTAAGGAACTACGCGACGCACAACATACCATTGGAAAGCTATCTAAGAGCTCTACGACAAGGGTAGTTAGCCTGCTCGGCTGACCCCATTTTTGGAGCCCAAAATCAAATGTTTTCATCAGTTTTGGGCCACTTTTCTTGTTTTGCTATGTTTTTCCATCCCGGATCGTACGTCGTGAGCTGTTAAAAGGACAACAACCTAACTCGCTGGACATTAGAGGGCCCTATAACTCGTCGATATCAAGTCTTGCGAGGATATTGCGTTGTTGAAGCGGATGGGTTGTCGTTAAGCCCATTAGGCCTTTTGAATGGGCCATCTCTCTGGGCTGGGACTGTGAACCGTCAACACATAAAGGATTTGTGCCCTTAACATGACGGGTGCAATCATATCAGCACTAATGCACCGGATCTCAACAGAACTCCGAAGTTAAGCGTGCTTGGACGAGAGTAGTATTAGGATGGGTGACCCCCTGGGAAGTCCTCGTGTTGCACCCATTTTTTCAATTTTTTTGCCCCGGTTAGGGTTGCCAACATACTTTTTCCACCACATTTCTATTACCGAATCCTACGGCACCTTAGGCAAGACAACTTCACTTAACGTAGAGGCTAGGCCCGCAAACCGAGTGCGTGGGGCTTATGACCAGGTCTCCGTCGCTCCGGTGCCCATAACTACTGATCCGTAAGGAGTTATGCAGCGCAGAGCATATCGTTGGAAAGCACTCTGAGAGCTCTACGACGGGGGCAGCAAGCCTGCTCGACTGCACTTATTTTTGGAGCCCAAAATTGAACGTTTTCATCAGTTTCGGGCCACTTTTCTACTTTTGCTCTGTTTTTCCATCCCGGATCGTATGTCGTGAGCTGTTAAAAGGACGACAACCTAACTCGCGGGATATTACAAGGCCCTACAACGCGTCGATATCACGTCTTACGAGGATGCTGCGTTGTTGAAGCGGATGGGTTATCGTTAAGCCCATTGGGCCTTTTGAATGGGCCATCTCTCTGGGCTGGGACTGTGAACTGTCAACACATAAAGGATTTGTGCCCTCAACATGATGGGTGCGATCATACTATCACTAATGCTCTGGATCCCTTCAGAACTCCGAAGTTAAGCATGCTTGGGCGAGAGTAGTACTAGGATGGGTGACCCCCTGGGAAGTCCTCGTGTTGCACCCCACTTTTCAATTTTTTTTGCCCCGGTTAGGGTTGCCAAGATACTTTATCCACCACATTTCTGTTTCTGAATCCCACGGCACCATGGGCAAGACAACTTTGCTTCACGTAGAGGCTGGGCCCGCAAACCGAGGGCGTGCGGCTTGTGACCAGGTCGTCGTCACTCCTGCGCCCAAAACTTTTGATCCGTAAGAATTAACGCGGCACACAGCATACCGTTGGAAAGCTCTCCGAGAGCTCTACGACAGGGGCAGTAAGCCTGCTCGGCTGTGCCTGTTTTCGTAGCCCAAAATCAAACGTTTTCATCAGTTTCGTGGCACTTTTGTTCTTTTGCTCGATTTTTTAGTCCCGAATCGTACGTCGTGAGCTGTTAAAAGATGACAACCTAACTCGCGGGACATTAGAGGGCCCTACAACACGTTGATATCACGTCCTGCGAGGATGCTGCGTTGTTGAAGTGGATGGGTTGTCGTTAAGCCTATTAGGCCTTTTGAATGGGCCATCTCTTTGGCTGTGACTGTGAACCGTCAACACATAAGGGATTTATGCGCTCAACATGATGGGTGCGATCATACCAGCACTAATGCACCGGATCCCATCAGAACTCCGAAGTTAAGCGTGCTTGGCGAGAGTAGTACTAGGATGGGTGACCTCTTGGGAAGTCCTCGTGTTGCGCCCCCCTTTTCAATTTTTTCCCCTGTTAGGCTTGCCAAGATGATTTATGCACCACATTTCTATTACCGAATCCCATGGCACCTTTGGCAAGACAACTTCGCTTCATGTAGTGGCAGGGCCCGCAAATCAAGGGCTTGGGGCTTATGACCGGGTCTCCGTCGCTCCGGTGCCCATAACTTTTGATCCGTAAGGAGTTATGTAGCGCACAACATATCGTTGGAAAACTCTCTGAGAGCTCTACGATGAGGGTAGCAAGCCTGCCCGGCTGCACCTATTTTTGGAGCCCAAAATCGAACGTTTTCATTATTTTCGGGCCATTTTTCATCTTTTGATCGGTTTTTCTATCCTAGATCGTACGTCATGAGCTGTTAAAAGGACGACAACCTAACTCACGGGACATTAGAGGGCCCTACAACGCGTCGATATCATGTTCTGTGAGGATACAGCATTGTTGAAGCGGATGGGTTGTCGTTAAGCCCATTGGGCCTTTTGAATAGGCCATCTCTCTTGGCTGGGACTGTGAACCGTCAACATATAAGGGATTTATGCGCTCTACATGACGGCTGCGATCATACCTGCACTAATTCACCGGATCCCATCAGAACTCCGAATTTAAGCGTGCTTGGGTGACAATAGTACTAGGATGGGTGACCCCCTGGGAAGTCCTCGTATTGCACCCCCCTTTTCAATTTTTTTTGCCCTCGTTAGGGTTGCCAAGATGCTTTATGCACCAAATTTCTATTACCGAATCCCACGGTACCTTGGGCAAGACAACCTCTCTTCACGTAGAGGTTGGGCCCGCAAACCGAGGGCTTGGGGCTTGTGACTAGATCTCTGTTGCTCCAGTGCGCATAACTTTTGATTCGTAAGGAGTTACGCGGTGCACAACATATCGTTGGAAAAGCTCTCCGAGAGCTCTACGACGGGGGCAACAAGCGTGCTTAGCTGCGCCTATTTTTGGAGCCAAAATTGAACTTTTTCATCAGTTTTGGGGTACTTTTCTCCTTTTGCTCAGTTTTTTCATCCCGAATCATACGTCGTGAGCTGTTAAAAGGATGACAACCTAACTCGCGGGACATTAGAGGGGCCTACAATGCGTCGATATCACGTCCTGCGAGGATGCTGTGTTGTTGAAGTAGATGGGTTGTCGTTAAGCCCATTGGGCCTTTTGAATGGCCCATCTCTCTGGGTTGGGACTGTGAACCGTCAACACATAAGGGATTTATGCGCTTAACATGACGGGTGCGATCAAACCAACACTAATGCACCAGATCCCATCAGAACTCCGAAGTTAAGCGTGCTTGTGCAAGAGTAGTACTAGGATGGGTGACCCCGTGGGAAGTCCTCGTGTTGCACCCCCATTTTCAATCTTTTTCCCCTGTTAGGCTTGCCAAGATTCCTTATCCACCACATTTCTATTACCGAATCCCATTGCACCTTGGGCAAGACAACTTCGCTTCACGTAGTGGCTGGGCCCGTAAACTGAGGGCATGGGGCTTGTGACTAGGTCTCCGTCGCTCCGATGCCATTAACTTTTGCTACGTAAGGAGTTACGCGGCGCACAGCATACCGTTGGAAAGCACTCCGAGAGCTCTACGACGGGGGTAGAAATCCTGCTTGGCTGCGCTTGTTTTCAGAGCCCAAAATTGAACATTTTCATCCTTTTCGGGCCAATTTTCTTCTTTTGCTCAGTTTTTCCGTCCCGGATCGTATGTCGTGAGCTGTTAAAAGGACGACAACCTAACTCGCGGGACATTAGAGGGCCCTACAATGCGTCGATATCACGTCTTGCGAGGAGGCTACGTTGTTGAAGCGGTTGGGTTGTCGTTAAGCCCATTGGGCCTTTTGAATGGGCCATCTCTCTGGGTTGGGACTGTAAACCGTCAACACATAAGGGATTTATTCGCTCAACATGACGGGTGTGATCATACCAGCACTAATGCACCGGATCCCATAAGAACTCCGAAGTTAAGCGTGCTTGGGCGAGAGTAGTACTTGGATAGGTGACCCCCTAGGAAGTCCTCGTGTTGCACCCCCATTTTCAATTTTTTACCCTGGTTAGGCTTGCTAAGATGCTTTATCCATCACATTTTTATTACCGAATCCCACGGCACCTTGGGCAAGACAACTTCGCTTCACGTAGAGGCTGGGCCCGTAAACCGAAGGCGTAGGGCTTGTGACCAGGTCTCCGTTGCTCCGGTGCCCATAACTATTGATCCGTAAGGTGTGACGCGGCACACAGCATAACGTCGGAAAGCTCTCAGAGAGCCCTATGACCAGGGCAGCAAGCCTGCTCGACTGCACCTATTTTCAGAGCCCAAAATTGAACATTTTCATCATTTTTGGGCCACTTTTCTTCTTTTGCTTGATTTTTTCATCCTGGATCATACGTCGTGAGTTGTTAAAAGGATGGCAACCTAACTCATGGGACATTAGAGTGTCCTACAATGCGTCGATATCACGTCTTGCGAGGATGCTACGTTGTTGAAGCAAATGGGTTGTCGCTAAGCCTATTGGGCCTTTTGAATGGGCCATCTCTTTGGGCTGGGACTGTGAAGCATCAACACATAAGGGATTTATACGCTCAACATGACGGTTACGATTATACCAGCACTAATGCACCGGATCCCATCAGAACTCCGAAGTTAAACGTGCTTGGGCGAGAGTAGTACTATGATGGGTGACCCCCTAGGAAGTCCTCGTGTTGCACCCCTCTTTTCAAATTTTTTTTCCCCGGTTAGGCTTGCCAAGATGCCTTATCCACCACATTTTTATTAACGAATCCCACGGCACCTTGGGCAAGGCAACTTCGCTTCATGTAGAGGTTGGGCCCGCAAACCGAGGGCGTGCGGCTTGTGACCAGGTCTCCGTCGCTCCGGTGCCCATAACTTTTGATCCGTAAGGAGTTACGTGGCGCACAACATACCGTTGGAAAGCTCTCTGAGAGCTCTATGACGGGGGCAGCAAGCTTGCTCGGTTGCGCCCATTTTTGGAGCCCAAAATCGAACGTTTTCATCAGTTTCGGGCCACTTTTCTTCTTTTCCTCAGTTTTTTCGTCCTGGATCGTACATCGTGAGCTGTTAAAAGGACGACAATCTAACTTGCCGGACATTAGAGGGCCCTACAACGCGTCGATATCACGTCTTGCGAGGATGCTACGTTGTCGAAGTGGATGGGTTGTCGTTAATGTCACGCCCCAACTCTACCCCTCCCACGATCAGTTAGGACGCAACGGAATTTCGGCAGCATAACAACATTAACATGAACATCAGGGCTCTAAACCAACCCTGAAGAACAACATACATCAACTTCCATAATCAAATTAACAACATACAACACAACTACTTCATACATTAAACATTCTTTCATCAACTCTTTCATAGTTACGTGCCTCCGTTTCAACATAATACATAGGCTATGCATACATTTCAAAATAGATTATAAACCAACTTAGTAATCTAAACAGGATCAAAAGAAAGACTACTAAAGCATCATACATAAGTCTTTAAGTTAAAGTAGGTTATAATTCATCATAATACATCAACCACAATACACTCTCATGGCAATGACTCCTGCACATAAGACTTATCCACATATGGCACATTTCCCACTTCAAGAGGCACATACCCGTAGTCAGGCTCAGTAACACCTGCATGCATGCAATAATTGAGAGTGAGCTTATATAAAACAAGCCCAATGAGGATTCGATAGATCTCTAACAGTATTTACTATACTCCTTGGAAATCATCCTTTGAGCAGTAAACCCACAATGACCATTAATATCATTATAAATGCAACAATAGCAATAAATGTAAACACACAATAAGGATACGATACATTTGCTGATGAAGCTCCATACACCAATTCAATGCTCATCAACTCCTCCAAACTCAATGACACGAACCGAGGTACCTTGACCTAGACCCACACCCCATGGCCTCCCCGCCCATGTGAGATAGGGATTAGCCATGATAACTGTGCCCGCAACCCAGGATGCCTCCCGAGGTGACACAATATTATCAAAGCTCACAACAATGGGACTCAATTCGAGAAGTCAACAACATTGGTTGCCCGACTCTCGACTCATAATAACAATAACAATAACAATTCGAGAAGTCAACAACATTGGCTGCCCGACTCTCGACTCATAATAACAATAACAATTCGAGAAGTCAACAACATTGGCTGCCCGGCTCTCGACTCATAATAATAATAACAATAACAATTCGAGAAGTTAACAACATTGGTTGCCCGACTCTCAACTCATAATAATAATAACAATAACAATTAGTTAACCACGTAACACCCCGGATTAACCCCGAGTATGCTCCTCACAGTTTTGTAACAAGAATCAATAATCAATAATCAATTAATCCATATTTCAACAATCAATTAAACAACATTTAACAATCATCAACTATATAATCATGAAACAATTAAGTTAGATGACAAAGTAGGCCACCCAACTTAACATGCATTAGACACACAACCAAACCCTAAACTAACCATCAACAACTCACAATTCAATCCCTCAAACACCACCCTATCATCTAAAGGCATATAACGACATTTTAAACAAACACAACCTAAACTTCAAATAATCCTATGTTACATTTTACTAGACCAAACAACTCCAAACCAGTTTCTATCACACACCCATTCAATCAACTACATTAGCCCTCTCGGAAACCAACCAAAACACAACCAAATCATGCCCAACAACCCTAAAACCCTAATGTGTCAAGGCTGAAATTTTTGGACTTTCACACCAACATCGCAATCAAAAATTTGGCATTATAACAGCGCTACCAGTAATCAAAAAACTTTTATAAATCGACGGCAATCGATTCCAACCATTACAACTCAAAATAATCAACAAATAGCCAAACTATCAACTTACCCGAAAAAAAAAATTATGCTACAGTGGTTCAACTCTCATAAGAATACATATAATCGATACTTAGCATGCGCTGAGCAATAATATAACTTCAAATTAACATTCTAGAATTTTTCTCTCACCTTTGATGGTTTTTGATGCAAGAAAGATGTAGAATGGATGCCCAACAAGCAAAATCAAGCTTTGAATGAAGTGATTTGGACTTGAATTGCAAAATCTATGAGAAAAATGATTTGAAAAGCCTTGAAAATGCCTTATTCCTCCTCCTCCTTGAACTCAGGGTTTTGTGTGTGTTTTTGGGGTGTTTTTGGCTTGTTTTGATGTGTGTTGATGATATAAACTCAAAGTCAACAGAAATATTAAAAGTCAAAGTTGATTTTCTAGTCTTTTAATTAATGTTTTTAGTCTTTTAAGTAGTTTTTCTTGACTATTTTGCTTGCTCAAGTAAAAGATACTAAATTTAGTAGTTTAAGAATAGGTGACAACATTTCACATGCATACTCATACACCCGCTCAGGTAAAAACTCAGTTTTTGCAAAAGAAGGTGAAAAGTTATATTTATTTGTTTTCAAATGTCTTTTAAATACATTTTTCAATTGTGCCATTTTCTAAATATTTAAAATGAAATATAATTTGTATTTAATATATACTAGGTCAATGAAAGTCAACACAAGAATCGTTTTGAGCAAAAATCACTATTTTAGCTTAAAAACGTACTTTTTCGCCCGTAAAATCCATTTAAATTCCTATTCCGTTTCAAAATCAATTTTTATCAAACATGGGTCTATTAATAATAGAGAACTAGGTTTTCAAACCCTAAAAACACCCGTTTCAAAATTTTAGCGGGCGTGCGTTTAAAACACTATTCATAAAAATCAACGATAAAATTTTCGATGCCGATTTTGATGAAAATTTCCTGAATGCACACATAGCATGTATTAGGAATATAAATCACAAATTTAGCACATTCGAACTCATATAACACATAAAACATGTCAAAACACGCAAAAAGAGACAAAACACGCAAATCGAGGTTAAGATGAAAAGTGGGGTTTCACATTCTCCCCTCCTTAAAACAATTGTGTCCACGCAATTCTTTACTCAAGTACTGCTGGCTCAAACATACGGAATGAAAGATCGAAAACCAAATTCTGAATACCAACTACGTATGTCAACTAGGAATACCGAACAAGAAGCTGGAATAGGAGTGCTGAATAAGAACACCAACTAGGACTTCCGAATAAGAATTTAAAATAATTACCGAAGAAAATACCAAACATAGATCCCGTAATAGAGCACCAACCAAGAATACCAAGTAAGAACTTCAACAAGATCACTGAGCGAGAATACTAAATAATAATACCAATATAAGAACTCCGGATAATACTGTATAAGAATTCCACATAAGAATACCGCATAGAAAATACCATAGAAGAAGTCCAAAGAAGTATGCTGAATAAGAATCCCCATATAGAAATCTCGAGGAAGAATGCCGTATAAAATCACCAAATAAGAATCCCAATAATCAATGTATAGTCATATGGTAGCTTGACCCCTAATCGGAATTTCATATGCCTCAGCGTCAAATACTACTCAGTCACCAACTGATATGATGCACGTGCTAACTTTAATCGTATAAGGCAAACTCTCTACTCACATTTTAGCACATTGCACTCAAGGAGATATGATATTTAATTGGTTGAGAATAAGTAAGTTACCTTTCACCACTGCTGCCGCCTCTGGAAATTCCTCCAAGTCCACTGCGTAGGCCCGAGCCTGAGCTCGCTGTTGTTGAGGTATACTACTTGCAGGTCCACCCTGATAACCATGGACTGCTGGCTGACGCGTAGAACCCTGATACCTGGGGCAATCCCTCGCCCGGTGTTGGTTGTTGCCGCAACCTAAACACGTCCCTGCCTTCTTTCGACAATCGACCTCCAGATGGCCTGTACGTTTACAATAAGTACACAACGGTATCGGTGTACTGACACTGCCTCCAAAAGACCCAGAAACTGAAAAAATAGCTGTACCAGCCTGCTGCTGAGGTGACGCAACACTAGGCCTATACTAACCTTGAGACTGGGCTGACCTAAACTGCGGCTGAGCCTGATAAGACCCCTGCTGAAACTGAGGCGGATAGTAAACCTGCTGACCTTGCGGTCTGAAAGGACCCCGCTACACTACAGGCCTATAACCACCCTGCTATAGCGAAGGCTTAAACACTCCCTGTGGCTAGAAGGGCCTCTTGCTAGGCTGACTAGACACAATTTGTTCCCCATTTCTCTTCTCTAACCTAGAAGCTGCATCAAACGCCTCAGTAAGTATATCATACTGATTCATGGCCATCGCATCCTGAATCTCGGGCCTCAAACCCAACGTAAACCTATGAGTCTTGCACTCCTTGTCAGCCACAAACTCCGGTGCATACCGAGATAGTCTAGTAAATGTGGCCTCATACTAAGCCACGGAAGCATCCCCCTGAACTAGAGACAGAAACTCAGCCTCTCTCCTCTCCCGTGCAATCCTCGGGACATACTTCGCCCAGAAAGCTCTCAGAAAAGTATCCTAGACATACGGAATACCTTGGGTCTCCCAACTAGATTTAACCGTGCGCCACCACTCCTCTGTCTCATCATCAAACAAACAAACGGCAAAGGTGACCTTCCGCTCATCGGTATAATCAAAAGGGTTAAAAATCTTCTCCACCTTACTAATCCACGCCTCATCTTTCCGATCATCCAGCTCCCCTTGAAACCACGGTGGATAATACCCTAAAAACTCTTTCAGTGTACCACACCCGTGGTACCCACCTTGTGCATTCAGTAACTGATTTTGCAATGCCTGAGCTTGGGCAGCCTGCCCTGCTAGTAACTGTGCCTGATCGGCCATAATCTCGTTCATCCTATCAAAAGTTGCACCTATACGATCATCACCCCTAACTTGGCCTGGTGCCACATTTCTCGAAACCTCATCAGTTACCTCAGGCCTACCTCTGGTCCTCGATCTACCATTCATTCTACTAATCAAAGAGTTAGCATAGGTTATAGCACATAGATAGGCTATAGATGATTATTAACACATAAGCAAGAAACTCACATATAGCACATAAATCACTTAAGTATCAATCACATAAACAAATTGATCACATAATCACATAGTCACTAAATCACATAATCACTTAATCATTTAATCATATTAACACATAGTTCTCTTTTCTTTTCAATTCATACATACTTGCATGCTTGGACCACTACCCACATTCCGAGGATACCCCGGCTGACAGCTAACATGCACTCTGATACCACTACATGTCACGCCCCAACTTGACCCCTCCTACGATCAGTCAGGACGCAACAGAATTTCGGCACATAACGACAGTAACATGAACATCAGGGCTCTAAACCAACCCTTAAGAACAACATACATCAACTTCCATAATCAAATTAACAACATACAACACAACCACTTCATACATTAAACATTCTTTCATCAACTCTTTCATAGTTACGCGCCTCCGTTCAACATAATACATAGGCTATACATACATTTTAAAATAGATTATAAACCAACTTAGTAATCTAAACAGGATCAAAAGAAAGACCACTAAACCATCATACATAAGTCTTTACGTTAAAGTAGGTTTATAATTCATCATAATACATCAACTACAATACACTCTCATGGCAATGACTCCTGCACATAAGACTCAACCACATATGGCACATTTCTCTCTTCAAGAGGCACGTACCCGTAGTCAAGCTCAGTAACACCTGCAAGCATGCAATAATTGAGAGTGAGCTTATATAAAACAAGCCTATTGAGGATCCGATAGATCTCTAACAGTATTTACTATACTCTTTAGAAATCATCCTCTGAGCGGTAAACACACAATGAACATTAATATCATTATAAATGCAACAATAGCAATAACTATAAACACACAATAAGGATACGATACATTTGCTGATGAAGCTCCATACACCAATTCAATGCTCATCAACTCCTCCAAACTCAATGACACGAACCTGAGGTACCTTGACCTAGACCCACACCCCATGGCCTCTCTGCCCATGCGAGATAGGGATTAGCCATGATAACTATGCCCGCAACCCAGGATGCCTCCCGAGGTGACACAACATTATCAAAGCTCACAATAATGGGACTTAATTCGAGAAGTCTACAACATTGGTTACTTGACTCTCGACTCATAATAACAATAACAATAACAATTCGAGAAGTCAACAACATTGGCTGCCCGACTCTCGACTCATAATAATAATAACAATAACAATTCGAGAAGTTAACAACATTGGCTGCCCGACTCTCGACTCATAATGATAATAACAATAACAATCAGTTAACCATGTAACACCCCGGATTAATCCCGAGCGTGCTCCTCACAGTTTTGTAACAACAATCAATAATCAATAATCAATAATCAATAATCAATTAATCCGTATTTTAACAATCAATTAAACAACATTTAACAATCATCAACTATATAATCATGAAACAATTAAGTTAGATGACAAAGTAGGCCACCCAACTTAACATGCATTAGACACACAACCAAACCCTAATCTAACCATCAACAACTCACAGTTCAATCACTCAAACACCACCCGATCATCTAAAGGCATATAACAACATTTTAAAGAAAGACAACCTAAACTTCAAATAATCATATCTTACATTTTACTAATCCAAACAACTCCAAACCAGTTTCTATCACTCACCCATTCAATCAACTACATTAGCCCTCTTGGAAACCAACCAAAACACAACCAAATCATGCCCAACAACCCTAAAACCCTAATGCGTCAAGGCTGAAATTTCTGGACTTTCACACCAACATCGCAATTGAAAATTTGGCATTATAACATAGCTACCACGTAATTAACAAACTTTTAGAAATTGACGGCAATCGATTCCAACCATTACAACTCAAAATAATCAACAAAGAGCCAAACTATCTACTTTAAATACCCGAAAAGAAAAATTTATGCTACAACGGGTCAAATCTCATAAGAATACATATAATCGATCCTTAGCATGCGTTGAGCAATAATATAACTTCAAATAAACATTCTAACTGTTCAATATTCAATTATATGCAAAAACATAAAATATGACTTTTGAGATCTAGAATTTTTCTCTCACCTTTGATGTGTTTTGATGCAATAAAGATGTAGAATGGATGCCCAACAAGCAAAATCAAGCTTTGAATGAAGTGATTTGGACTTGAATTGCAAAATCTATGAGAAAAATGATTTGAAAAGCCTTGAAAATGCCTTATTCCTCCTCCTCCTTGAACTCACGGTTTTATGTGTGTTTTTGGGGTGTTTTTGGCTTGTTTTAATGTGTGTTGATGATATAAACTCAATGTCAACAAAAATATTAAAAGTCAAAGTTGATTTTCTAGTCTTTTAATTAATGTTTTTAGTCTTTTAAGTAGTTTTTCTTGACTATTTTGCTTGCTCAAGTAAAAAATACTATATTTAGTAGTTTAAGAATCGGTGACAACATTTCACATGCATACTCATACACCTGCTGGGGTAAAAACTCGATTTTTACAAAAGAAGGTGAAAAGTTATACTTATTTGTTTTCAAATGTCTTTTAAATTCATTTTTCAATTGTGCCATTTTATAAATATTTAAAATGAAATATAATTTGTATTTAATATATACTACGTCAATGAAAGTCAACACAAGAATCGTTTCGAGCAAAAATCACTATTTTAGCTTAAAAACGTACTTTTTCGCCCGTAAAATTCATTTAAATTCCTATTCCGTTTCAAAATCAATTTTTATCAAACATGGGTATATTAATAATAGAGGACTATGTTTTCAAACCCTAAAAACACCCGTGTCAAAATTTTAGCGGACGTGCGTTTAAAATACTATTCACAAAAATCAACGATAAAATTTGCAATGCCGATTTTGATGAAAATTTCATGAATGAACACATAGTATGTATTAGGAATATAAATCACAAATTTAGCACATTCAAACTCATATTACACATAAAACAGGTCAAAGCACGCAAAACAAGGCAAAACACACAAATCGAGGTTAAGATGAAAAGTGGGGTTTCACAGTTAAGCCTATTAGGCCTTTTGAATGGGCCATCTCTCTGGCCTGTGACTGTGAACCGTCAACACATAAGGGATTTATGCGCTCAAGATGACGGGTGCGATCATACCAGCACTAATGCACCGAATCCCATCAGAACTCCGAAGTTAAGCGTGCTTGGGCGAGAGTAATACTAGGATTGGTGACCCCCTGGGAAGTCCTCGCGTTGCACCCCCTTTTTCAATTTTTTTCCCTGGTTAGGCTTGCCAAGATGCTTTATACACCACATTTCTATTACCGAATCCCACGGCACCTTGGGCATGACAACTTCGCTTCACGTAGAGGCTGGGCCCTCAAACCGAGGGCGTGGGGCTTGTGACCAGGTCTCCGTCGCTATGGTGCCTATTACTTTTGATCCCTAAGGAGTAACACGGCGCACAACATACCGTTGGAAAACTCTCCAAGAGCTCTACAATGGGGGCAACAAGCCTGCTCGGCTACGCCAGTTTTCAAAGCCCCAAATCGAACGTTTTCATCAGTTTCGGGCCACTTTTCATCTTTTGCTAGGTTTTTCCGTCACGGATCGTACGTCGTGAGCTATTAAAAGGACGACAACCTAACTCGCAGGACATTAGAGGGCCCTACAACGCGTCGATATCACGTCTCACGAGGATGCTGCATTGTTGAAGTGGATGGGTTGTCGTTAAGCCCATTAGGCCTTTTGAATGGGCCATCTCTCTGGGCTGGGACTGTGAACCTTCAACACATAAAGGATTTATGCGCTCCACATGACGGGTGTGATCATACCAGCACTAATGCACTGGATCCCATCAGAACTCCGAAGTTAAGCGTGCTTGGGCGAGAGTAGTACTAGGATGGGTGACCCCCTGGGAAGTCCTCATGTTGCACCCCTCTTTTCAATTTTTTTGGCCCTGGTTAGGCTTGCCAAGATGCTTTATCCACCATATTTCTATTACCGAATCCCACGACACCTTGTGCAAGACAACTTCGCTTCACGTAAAGGCTGGGCTTGTAAACCGAGGGCGTGGGGATTATGACCAGGTCTCTGTCGCTCCGGTGCCCATAACTTTTTATCCGTAAGGAGTTACGCGGCGCACAGCATGCCGTTGGAAAGCTCTCAAAGTGCTCTACGACGAGGCAGTAAGCCTACTCGACTGCGCCCATTTTGGAGCCCCAAATCGAACATTTTTATTAGTTTCAGGCCACTTTTCTTCCTTTGCTCTATTTTTCAATCCCAGATCGTACGCCGTGAGCTATTAAAAGGACGACAACCTAACTCGCGGGACATTAGAGGGCCCTCTAACTCGTCGATATCACGTCTTGCGAGGATGCTGCGTTGTTGAAGCGGATGTGTTGTCGTTAAGTCTATTGGGCCTTTTGAATGGCCCATCTCTCTAGGCTGGGACTGTGAACCATCAACACATAAAGGATTTGTCCCCTCAACATGACGGGTGCAATCATACTAGCACTAATCCACCGGATCTCATCAGAACTCCGAAGTTAAGCGTGGTTTGGCGAGAGTAGTACTAGGATGGGTGACCCCCTGGGAAGTCCTCGTGTTGCACCCCCCTTTTCGATTTTTTTTGCCCCGGTTAGGGTTGCCAACATACTTTTTCCACCACATTTATATTACTGAATCCTACGACACCTTGGGCAAGACAACTTCGCTTCACGTAAAGGTTGGGCCCGCAAACCGAGTGCGTGGGGCTTATGACCAGGTCTTTGTCGCTTCGGTGCCCATAACTATTGATTCGTAAGGAGTTACGCAGCGCACAGCATACCGTTGGAAAGCTCTTCGATAGCTCTACGACGGGGGCAGCAAGCCTGCTCCACTAAGCCTGTTTTGGTGCCCAAAATCGAACATTTTTATCATTTTCGGGCCACTTTTCCTCTTTTGCTCGATTTTTCCGTCCCGGATCGTACGTCGTTAGCTGTTAAAAGGATGACAACCTAACTCTCAGGACATTAGAGGACCCTACAATGCGTCGATATCACGTCTTGCGAGGATGTTGCATTGTTGAAGTGTGTGGGTTGTCGTTAAGCCCATTAGGCCTTTTGAATGGGCCATCTTTCTAGGCTAGGACTATGAACCGATAACACATAATGGACTTGCGCCGTCAACATGATGGGTGCGATCATACCAGCACTAATGCACCGGATCCCATCAGAACTCCGAAGTTAACCGTGCTTGGGCGAGAGTAGTACTAGGATAGGTGACCCCCTAGGAAGTCCTCGTGTTGCACCCTCCATTTCAATTTTTTTTGCCCCGGTTAGGGTTGCCAAGATGCTTTAACCATCACATTTCTATTACCGAATCCCAAGGCACCTTGGGCAAGACAACTTCGATTCACGTGGAGGCTAGGCCCGCAAACTGATGGAGTGGGGCTTGTGACCAGGTCTCCGTCGCTCCGATGCCAATAACTTTTGATCCGCAAGGAGTTACGTGGCACACAGCATACCGTTGGGAAGTTTTCTGAGAGCTCTACGACGGGGGCTGCAATCCTGCTCAGCTGCGCCTATTTTCGGAGCCCAAAATTGAACGTTTTTATCAATTTTGGGCCACTTTTCTTCTTTTGCTCTGTATTTCCGTCCCGGATCATACGTCGTGAGCTATTGAAAGGATGACAACCTAACTCGCTGGATATTAGAGGGCCCTACAACGCGTCGATTTCACGTCTTGCGAGGATGCTGCGTTGTTGAAGCGGATGGGTTGTCGTTAATCACATTGGGCCTTTTGAATGGGCCATCCCTCTTGGCTAGGACTGTGAACCGTCAACACATAAGGGATTTATGTCCTCAACATGACTGGTGCGATCATACCAGCACTAATGCACTGGACCCCATCAGAACTCCGAAGTTAAGCGTGGTTGGGTGAGAATAGTACTAGGATGGGTGACCCCCTGGGAAGTCCTCGTGTTGCACCCCCCTTTTCAAATTTTTTTTTCCTGGTTAGGCTTGCCAAGATGCTTTATCCACCACATTTCTAATAACGAATCCCACGGCACCGTGGGCAAGACAACGTACCTTCACGTAGAGGCTAGGCCCACAAACCAAGGGCGTGGGGCTTGTGACCAGGTCTCCGTCGCTCTGGTTCCCATAACTTTTGATCCGTAAGGAGTTACGCGGCGCACAGCATACTGTTGGAAAGCTCTCCGAGAGCTCTACGACGGGGGAAGCAAGCCTGCTTTGCTACACCCATTTTTGGAGCCCAAAATCGAACATTTTCATCAATTTCGGGCTACTTTTCTTCTTTTGCTTTGTTTTTTCGTCCCGGATCGTACGTCGTGAGCTGTTAAAAGGACGACAACCTAACTTGCGAGATATATCAGGGCCCTACAAAGCGTCGATATCACGTCTTATGAGGATGCTGCATTATTGAAGCGAATGGCTTGTCGTTAAGCCCATTGGGCCTTTTGAATAGGCCATCTCTCTGGGCTGGGACTGTGAACCGTCAACACATATAGGATTTGTGTCCTCAACATAATGGGTGCGATCATACCAGCACTAATGCACTGGACCCCATCAGAACTCTGAAGTTAAGCATGGTTGGGCGAGAGTAGTACTAGGATGGGTGACCCCCTGGGAAGTTCTCGTGTTGCACCCCCCTTTTCAAATTTTTTTTGCCTGGTTAGGCTTGCCAAGATGCTTTCTCCACCACATTTCTAATAACGAATCCCACGGCACCGTGGGCAAGACAACTTCGCTTCATGTAGAGGCTGGGCCCGCAAAACAAGGGCGTGCGGCTTGTGACCAGGTCTCCGTCGCTCCGGTTCCTATAACTTTTGATCCATAAGGAGTTACGCGGCGCACAACATACTGTTGGAAAGCTCTCTGATAGCTCTACGATGGGGGTAGTAAGCCTGCTTTGCTGCACCCGTTTTTGGAGCACAAAATCGAACATTTTCATTAGTTTCGGGCTGCTTTTCTTCTTTTGCTTTGTTTTTCCGTCACGGATCGTACGTCGTGAGTTGTTAAAAGGACGACAACCTAACTTGCGGGATATAATAGGGCCCTACAACGCGTCAATATCACGTCTTACGAGGATGCTGCGTTGTTGAAGCGGATGGGTTATCGTTAAGCCCATTGGGCCTTTTGAATGGGCCATCTCTTTGGGCCTTTTGAATGGGCCATCTCTTTGGGCTGGGACTGTGAACCATCAACTCATATAGGATTTGTGTCCTCAAAATGATGGGCGCGATCATATCAGCACAAATGCACTGGATCCCTTCAGAACTCCGAAGTTAAGCGTGCTTGGGCAAGAATAGTACTAGGATAGGTGACCCCTTGGGAAGTCCTCGGGTTGCACCCCCCTTTTCAATTTTTTTGCCCCGGTTAGGGCTGCCAAGATGCTTTATCCACCATATTTCTATTACCGAATCCCACGACACCTTGGGCAAGACAACTTCACTTTATGTAGAGGCTGGGCCCGCAAACCGAGGGCGTGGGGCTTGTGACTAGGTCTCCGTTGCTCCGGTGATCATATCTTTTGATCCGTAAGGAGTTACGCGGTGCACAGTATATCGTTGGATAGCTGTCCAAGGGCTCTACGACGAGGGCTATTAGCCTGCTCAGCTGTGCCCCTTTTTGGAGCCCAAAATCAAAAGTTTTCATCAGTTTCGGGTCGCTTTTCTTCATTTGCCCTATTTTTCTATCTCGGATTGTACGTCGTGAGCTGTTAAAAGAATGACAACCTAACTCGCGGGACATTAGAGGGCCCTATAACTCGTCGATATCACGTCTTGTGAGGATGCTGCGTCGTTGAGGCAGATGTGTTGTCATTAAGCCCATTGGGCCTTTTGAATGGGCCATCTCTCTAGGCTGGGACTATGAACCGTCAACACATAAAGGATTTATACCCTCAACATGACGGGTGTAATCATACCAGCACTAATGCACCGGATCTCATCAGAACTCCGAAGTTAAGCCTGCTTGGGCAAGAGTAGTACTAGGATGGGTGACACCCTGGGAAGTCCTCGTGTTGCACCCCCCTTTTCGATTTTTTTTTGCCCCGGTTAGGGTTGCCAACATACTTTTTCCACCTCAATTCTATTATCGGATCCTACGACACCTTGGGCAAGACAACTTCGCTTCACGTAGAGGCTGGGCCCGTAAATCGAATGAGTGGGGCTTGTGACCAGGTCTCCGTCGCTTCGGTGCCCATAACTATTGATCCGTAAGGAGTTACACAGCGCACAGCATACCGTTAGAAAGCTCTCCGAGAGTTCTACGATGGGGGCAGCAAGTCTGCTCGACTACGCCTATTTTCGAAGCCCAAAATTGAACGTTTTCATCAGTTTCAGGACGCTTTTCTTCTTTTGCTCTGTTTTTCCATCCCGGATCGTACGTCGTGAGCTGTTAAAAGAACGACAACCTAACTCACGGGACATTAGAGGGCCCTATAACCCGTTGATATCACATCTTGCGAGGATGCTGCGTTGCTGAAGCGGATGTGTTGTCGTTAAGCCCATTGGGCCTTTTGAATGGGCCATCACTTTAGGCTGGGACTGTGAACCGTCAACACATAAAGGATTTATGCCCTCAACATGACGGGAGCAATCATACCAGCACTAATGCACCGGATCTCATCAGAACACCGAAGTTAAGCCTGCTTGGGCAAGAGTAGTACTAGGATGGGTGACCCCCTGGGAAGTCCTCGTATTGCACCCCCCTTTTCGATTTTTTTTGCCCTGGTTAGGGTAGCCAACATACTTTTTCCACCTCAATTCTATTACCGAATCCCACGACACCTTGGGCAAGACGACTTCGCTTCACGTAGAGGCTGAGCCAGCAAACCGAATGAGTGGGGCTTGTGACCAGGTCTCCGTCACTTCGGTGCCCATAACTATTGATCCGTAAGGAGTTACGCAGCACACAACATACCATTGGAAAGCTCTCCGAGAGCTCTACGACGGGGGCAGCAAGCCTGCTCGACTACACCTATTTTTGGAGCCCAAAATAAAACATTTTCATCAGTTTCCGGTCGCTTTTCTTCTTTTGCCCTGTTTTTCCGTCCCGGATCGTACGTCGTGAGCTGTTAAAAGGACAACAAACTAACTCGCGGGACATTAGAGGCCCTATAACTCATCGATATCACGTCTTGTGAGGATGCTACGTTGTTGAAGCGGATGTGTTGTCGTTAAGCCCATTGGGCCTTTTGAATGGGCCATCTCTCTAGGCTAGGTCTGTGAACCGTCAACACATAAAGGATTTATGCCCTCAGCATGACGGGTGCAATCATACTAGCACTAATGCACCGGATCTCATCAGAACACCGAAGTTAAGCCTGCTTGGGCAAGAGTAGTACTAGGATGGGTGACCCCCTGGGAAGTCCTCGTGTTGCACCCCCATTTTCGATTTTTTTTGCCCCGGTTAGGGTTGCCAACATACGTTTTCCACCTCAATTCTATTACCGAATCCTACGACACCTTAGGCAAGACAACTTCGCTTCACGTAGAGGCTGGGCCCGCAAACCGAATGAGTGGGGCTTGTGACCAGGTCTCCGTCGCTCCGGTGCCCATAACTTTTGATCCATAAGGAGTTACACTGCGTACAACATACCATTCGAAAGCTCTCCGAGAGCTCTACGACGGGGGAAGCAAGCCTACTCAACTACGCCTATTTTCAGAGACCAAAATCAAATGTTTTCATTAGTTTCGGGTTACTTTTCTTCATTTGCCTTGTTTTTCCATCTTGGATCGTACGTCGTGAGCTGTTAAAAGGACGACAACCTAACTCGCGAGATATTAGAGGGCCCTATAACTCGTCGATATCACATCTTACGAGGATGCTGCATTGTTGAAGTGGATGGTTTGTCGTTAAGCCCCTTGGGCCTTCTGAATAGGCCATCTCTCTGGGCTGGGACTGTGAACCATCAACACATATAGGATTTGTGTCCTCAACATGATGGGTGCTATCATACCAGCACTAATGCACCGGATCCCTTCATAACTTCGAAGTTAAGCATGCTTGGGCGAGAGTACTAATAGGATGGGTGACCCCCTGGGAAGTCCTCGTGTTGCACCCCCTTTTCAATTTTTTTTGCCCCGGTCAAAGTTACCAACATACTTTATCCACCACATTTTTGTTACCGAATCCCATGGCACCTTGGGTAAGACAACATCGCCTAACGTTGAGGCTGGGCCCGCAAACATAGGGCGTGGGGCTTGTGGCCAAGTCTCCGTCGCTCCGGTGCTCATAACTTTTGATTCGTAAGGAGTTACACCGCGCACAGCATGCCGTTGCAAAGCTCTCAAAGTGCTCTACGACGGTGTCAAAAATCTTGCTCGGCTACGCCCATTTTTGGAGCCCAAAATCGAATGTTTTCATCAGTTTCAGGCCACTTCTCTTCTTTTGCTCTGTTTTTTGTCCCGGATCGTACGTCGTAAGCTGTTAAAAGGACGACAACCTAACTCGCGGGACATTAGAGGGCCCTACAACTCATCGACTTCACGTCTTGCGAGGATGCTGCGTTGTTGAAGTGGATGGGCTGTCGTTAAGCCCATTGGTTCTTTTGAATGGGCCATCTCTCTGGGTTGGGACTGTGAACCGTCAACACATAAACGATTTGTGCCCTCAACATGATGGGTGCGATCATACCAGCACTAATACACCGGATCCCATCAGAACTCCGAAGTTAAGCGTGCTTGGGCGAGAGTAGTACCAAGATGGGTGACCCCCTGTGAAGTCCTTGTGTTGTACCCCCCTTTTCAATTTTTTTTACCCCAGTTTGGGTTGCCAAGATGTTTTATCCACTACATTTCTATTACCGAATCGCACGGCACCTTGGGCAAGACAACTTCGCTTCACGTAGAGGCTGGGCCTACAAACTGAGGGCGTGGGGCTTGTGACCAGGTCTCCGTCGCTCCGGTGCCTATAACTTTTGATCCATAAGGAGTTACGCGGCGCACAGTATACCGTTGGAAAGCTCTACGAGAGCTCTACGGCAGGGGCAGTGAGCTTGCTCTGCTGCGCCCTTTTTGGAGCCCAAAATCGAATGTTTTCATCAGTTTCGGGCCACTTTTCTTCTTTCGCTCAGTTTTTTCATCCCGGATCGTATGTCGTGAGTTGTTAAAAGGATGACAACCTAACTTGCGAGAAATTATAGGGCCCTTCAGTGCGTCGATATCACGACTTGCGAGGATGCTGCTTGGTTAAAGCAGATGGGTTGTCGTTAAGCCCATTGGGCCTTTTGAATGGGCCATCGCTCTGGGCTGGGACTGTGAATTGTCAACACATAAGGAATTTGTGCACTCAACATGATGGGTGCGATAATACCAGCACTAATGCATCGGATCCCATCCGAACTCTAAAGTTAAGCATGCTTGGGCGAGAGTAGTACTAGGATGGGTTGTGAGGCCCGACCCCGAATAACGTGTGTTACCTTGATTTGCGTGCCATAGACCAAGAATGATATGACTGACCTTGGATTACGTGCCCTATCTTGGTTTTCGTGCGATACCTAGATATATGTGCCCTGACCTCGATGCACGTGCGTTACCTCATTTCGTGTGCCCTAACCTTGAACTGTGTACCTTAACCTAGATATAGAGCCGTGCCTTGATTTGCGTGCATTACATTGAATTACGTGCCTTGTATTGGTTTACGTGCATTCACCTAGGATTGCGTGCATTAGTCTTGAAATACGTGCATTAGTCTTGAAGTTCGTGTCTTACCTCGTAGTTCGTGTCTTACCTCGTAATTTGTGCCCTAGACCTAGGAATCCGTGTCACCACGCTAACCAATAAAGAATCCTACACAAAGCACTAGACTATAAAATAATCCTACACAATCCACTAACTAATATTATATTCCTAATTCAAATTCTCTACAAAACCCACTAACTATAAAATATTCTATTCTACCCAACATTCTCTTACACCATGTCATGCTTTTCCTTGTACCTATGCACTATTTTACTAACACCCAAGCTCACTTTCTTGTCCCTCTCAACTTACATGCTAAAACAATTCAAAAAATGCTCAAAAGATGACACAAAATCAGGATTTCAGAGCTCAAGGCCAACACATAAGCCAATGCTCACAAACAACTCTTCAAACATTCATTTTTCTCTCAAAACTCTCCCATTCTCTCTCCTTCTCTCTCATTTTCGACCATGGCTGCTCCTTGAGCATTCAAGACTCCTAACAACTCTCTAAGACTCTCCCAAGCTCGGCCATAGCAAGCACAAGCAAGCAACATAGCAAGAAAACTCACACAAAGCTCAAAAACAAGGATTTTGTGCTCATTTGCTAGATCTTCAAAGAGGTGAGGGCTAAAACTTCTTGAAAAGCTTTCAAAATCCACATGCATGCCTTTAAATGTCTATCTTTACTTCTGTACTTGTGATATATGTGTGTTCATGAGCTTTTGTAAACATGCATGGCAAGATATTTGGCTAGAATGTGATGTTAGATGAAATCGTGTATGGGACAGCCTTCTGTCTTGTTGTTGCGAGGTGATTTTGACCAGGTAAATGATGTTGAAATGCGTGAAAATCGGTAGGTCACTAGGTTTGCCAGTTCTGAACACTTTTCGAAGAAATAGGCCAAAGATAATTTTTAGTCTAAGGTCCTCAAAATGGCAAAATATTAAAATGTGTCCAAATCTGGAAAATCTGGGAAAATGAAGCAGGTTTTGGCAGATTCACTGTCCTTGTAGAACAAACCAGTTTTGACTTATTAAATAATATCCAAAATGTATGAAATTTGGTATGATGCTATAGTTTTCAGTTCTGGACATTTTTGTCAGAAATGGACTAAAGCTAAATCTGACCCTAAGGCCCTCAAAAACGACAAGTATTGAAATGTGTGCAAATCTGGACAGTTTTGTGTAGTCTCACGGTTTTGGCTATAACTCTTGAACCCGAACTCCAAATGATGTGAGGTTTGTTTCTGAATTTAGTTCACTCCTTAAGCTTTAATTTGACATCTTATTCACTGGAATTGGAGATTGTTTGCTTGTCTCAATGATTGTGAGAAAACAGTCCATTGCAGTGAGGATTTCACCTAGTGATATGCTTAGAAAAATTATTGTAGCTTCTCTTGTTGTATTAAATGCTTGGGATTGTGGCATTTGGATGTTGTGTGGACTGTTTTCAATACTTGAGGGTGTTTTAATTAATCGATGCATGGCTTGAGTTTAATTACGTGACAACTTGTGGCTTAAATCGCACGTGTAAGCATGAATTGAAACCCTATTGACTATGAAAACTCGCTAAGTATTGATCCTATGGTTATTGTGTTTAATTGTGTGATTCGTGGGCTGCCTAATAAATGTTAAGTATGCTTGAAATGGTTTAAGAGTTGCTTGTGGTGCTTAGCAAACGGAACCGACCCCGAGCACGGCCTAGTAAACCCGAATGGCCCCGTTGGTTCTCGAGTCATAAACCATTCTTTTGTGAATTATAAATGACGTTGAGGAAGATTAATAGGCTGCCCGTAATTGTCCATATAGCTCTAAACATGACTCCCGATGATTGCATATTGATACGTGAACTATTCTTGCACCCGGTCTTGTACAAGTGTCGTTGAATGCTCGTATGATCTCAACACTTAATATGTGAACTAAAATGAGCTATATGACTTGTTTTATATGGTGATACTTGGCTGTCCGTTAAATGTTCACATGCTCCTAAGTGATTTACAAAGTGAATGTACATGTCAAAGCATGCCTTATAAGTTTACTTATCGATATGCGATCTTATAATTGCTCGGAGGCAACCTACTTTGTTGACCTCCTAATGTGAATTGTTAAAAGACATGCTATGGCTTATTTGAACATGATTACTTGGCTGCCTGTGGAAGTTTAATTGCTTTCAAATTGATATATGAAATGATTACATATTCTTACAATGCCTTATATGCCAATATGTCAAAATGTGATCATATACTTGCTCGGAGACAACCTACTTTGTTGACCTCCCAATGTGAAATGTTAAATGGCATACATGTGCATTGCATACAAGGTTGCAACCTTTCATTCTGGCGTGGTAGTGTTCACGCACACCGGGCGGCATGGGGCTTGCCGGTGCAACCGTGACTACCATTGTCCAATTCCCTCTCTCGCTTAGGGGCTAGACTTCCTCGGAGAGTTGGGTCATAGGATTTCAGGGTACATCTGGAGTACACCCATTTGGCGTGATAAGGGGATTATTTGAAGTCGGCCACAACAACTGATGCTGGAAATGAACTGAGAGCAAAAGCTCACCGTATCCTTTTCACTATGTGTATAAGTACTCTCGCTTAGTTCCTAGAGGACCTCGGGGAGGAAAGACGGGTAATTGTGTTCTTTTACTGTTATATTACATTATGTACTTACTTATGATATATGTCATGCTTGCAAAGGGTTTTCATAAGTTGAACCAAAAAATGAGTTTCAAAACTTATTTCTCGTTTCCCCCTCGCAGAGTTCATAAGGACTCACCCTCTTTTATCATCTCAAGTGAAGAAGATCAGAAACAAGTACCCAAGGACAATGTGCCTTTCGATGATTCTTTGGAATAATTGCTTGCCCTTCGTGCCTTACTTGACTATGGTCATTTTGTGGATGATATGTTGCTTGTTGTTGTATTGTAAATGACCCCTGTTGTAATTTGGGGTCTAATTTTGGCTTCTACTGTTCATAACTAGTTAGACACTCTTACGGTCGTTTTTGCTATCGCTACTGGCTACTATCGTATCTATCACAGGCTTATGAAGTATCAGGTAATGGATTAAGTAAATGAATCTATCCAATCTTAAACAGGTACTTATTGTTAGGCTATGATCAACAGGTACTTTTGTAACAAGGATTAACAAACAAACGAGACATAGTATCATGCTAGGTTATTAGTCAAACGAGGCTTCGAGATAATTAGTAGGCATATCTATTGATAACAAAATAGGAAATTTTAGTTCGAATTGAATCGATGATTAAAGGTTTTGAGGCGTTTTAGAAAATAGGTCAAACCAAAGGTCTTAAATATAGCCGTCATACTGCCGGATTTTCAAAAAATATTTTGGAATTCTAAATCAACGTTAAGTATTAATCATAATAAATGACCAAGTCGTACAAATAGCATAGAAGAATTATGTCATTACCTAGTCTAGCCTCCATAGGTCGGGTTGGGGCGTGACATGGGTGACCCCCTGGGAAGTCCTAGTGTTGCACCCCTTTTTTCAATTTTTTTTGTCCCGGTTAGGCTAGCCAAGATGCTTTATCCACCACATTTCTATTACCGAATCCAACGGCACCTTGGGCAAGACAACTTCACATCACGTAGAGGTTCGGCCCGCAAACCGAGGGCGTAGGGCTTGTGACCAGGTCTCCATCGCTTCGGTGCCAATACCTTTTGATCCGTAAGAAGTTACGCGGTGCACAGCATACCGTTGGAAAGCTCTCCGAGAGCTCTACCACTGGGGTAGAGAGCCGACCCGGCTGCGCCCGTTTTTGGAGCCCAAAATGCAACATTTTCATCAGTTTCGGGCCACATTTCTTCTTTTGTTCTGTTTTTCCATCCCGGATCGTATTTCGTGAGCTGTTAAAAGGACGACAACCTAACTCGCCAAACATTAGACGGCCCTACAATGCATCGATATCACGTCTTGCGAGAATGCTGCGTTGTTGAAGTGGATGGGTTGTCGTTAAGCCCATTGGACCTTTTGAATGGGCCATCTTTCTGGGCTGGGACTGTGAACCGATAACACATAAAAGATTTGTGCCGTCAACATGATGGGTGCGATCATACCAGCACTAATGCACCGGATCCCATCAGAACTTCGAAGTTAAGCGTGCTTAGGTGAGAGTAGTACTAGGATGGGTGACCCCTTGGGAAGTCCTCGTGTTGCACCCCCTTTTTCAATTTTTTTTGCCCCGGTTAGTGTTACCAAGATGCTTTAACCACCACATTTCAATTACCGAATCCCAAGGCACCTTGGGCAAGACAACTTCACTTCACGTAGAGGCTGGAGCAGCAAATCGAAGTCGTGGGGCTTGTGACCAGGTCTCCGTCGCTCCGGTGCCCATAACTTTTGATCCGTAAGGAGTTACGCGGCGCACAGCATACCGTTGGAAAGCACTCCGAGAGCTCTACGACGGGGGCAACAAGCATACATTTCTGCACCCATTTTTGGAGCCCAAAATCGAATATTTTCATCAGTTTTGGGCCACTTTTCTTCTTTTGCTTGGTTTTCTTTTCCCGGATCGTACGTCGTGAGCTGTTAAAAGGACGACAACCTAACTCTCAGGACATTAGAGGTCCCTACAATGCGTCGATATCACGTCTTGCGAGGATGCTACGTTGTTGAAGTGGTTGGGTTGTCGTTAAGCCCATTGGGCCTTTTGAATGGGCCATCTTTTTGGGCTGGGATTGTGAACCGATAACACATAAAGGATTTGTGCCGTCAACATGACGGGTGCGATCATACCGGCACTAATGCACCGGATCCCATCAGAACTCCGAAGTTAAGCGTGCTTGGGGGAGAATAGTACTAGGATGGGTGGCCCCTAGGAAAGTCCTCGTGTTGCACCCCCCTTTTCAATTTTTTTTGCCCCGGTTAGGGTTGGAAAAAAGCTTTATCCACCATATTTCTATTACCAAATCCCACGGCACCTTGGGCAAGACAACTTCACTTCACGGAGATGCTAGGCCCGCAAACCGAGGGCATGGGGCTTGTGACCAGGTCTCCGTCGCTCCGGTGCCCATAACTTTTGATCCGTAAGGAGTTACGCGGCGCACAGCATACCGTTGAAAAGTTATCCGAGAGCCCCACGACGGAGGCTATTAGCCTGCTCGGCTACGCTCATTTTTGGAGCCCAAAATCAAACGTTTTTATCAGTTTCGGGCCACTTTTCTTCTTTTGTTCTATTTTTTCCATCCCGGATTGTACGTCGTGAGCTGTTAAAAGGACGACAACCTAACTCGCAGGACATTAGAGGGCCCTATTACTCGTCGATATCACGTCTTACTAGGATGCTGCATTGTTGAAGCGGATATGTTGTCGTTAAGCCCATTAGGCCTTTTGAATGGGCCATCTCTCTAGGCTGGGACTGTGAACCGTCAACACATGAAGGATTTGCGCCCTCAACATGACGGGTGCAATCATACCAGCACTAATACACCGGATCTCATCAGAACTCCGAAGTTAAGCGTGCTTGGGCGAGAGTAGTACTAGGATGGGTGACCCCCTGGGAAGTCCTCGTGTTGTACCCCTCTTTTCGATTTTTTTTGCCCCGATTAGGGTTGCCAAAATACTTTTTCTACCACATTTCTATTACCGAATCCTACGACACCTTGGGCAAGACAACTTCGTTTCACGTAGAGGCTGGGCTTGCAAACCGAATGCATGGGGCTTGTGACCAGGTCTCCGTCGTTCCAGTGACCATAACTATTGATCCGTAAGGAGTTACGAAGTGTACAACATACCGTTGGAAAGCTCTTCGAGAGCTCTACGATGTGGGCAGCAAGCCTGCTCAACTACGCCTACTTTTGGAACCCAAAATCTAACATTTTTATCAGTTTCGGGCCACTTTTCTGCTTTTGCTCTGTTTTTTCATCCCGGATCGTATGTCGTGAGCTTTTAAAAGGACGACAACCTAACTCGTGAGATATTACAGGGCCCTACAACGTGTCAATATCACGTCTTATGAGGAAGCTGCGTTGTTGAAGCGGATGGGTTGTCGTTAAGCCCATTGGGCCTTTTGAATAGGCCATCTCTCAGGGCTGGGACTGTGAACCGTCAACACATAAAGGATTTGTGCCCTCAACATGATGGGTGCGATCATAACAGCACTAATGCACCGGATCCCTTCAGAACTCCGAAGTTAGGCGTGCTCAGGCGAGAGTAGTACTAGGATGGGTGACCCCCTGGGAAGTCCTCGTGTTGCACCTCCCTTTTCAATTTTTTTTGCCCCGATTAGGGTTGCCAAGATACTTTATCTACCACATTTCTATTACCGAATCCCACGGCATGTTGGGCAAGACAACTTCGCTCACGTAGAGACTGGGCCAGCAAACCAAGGTCGTGCTGCTTGTAACCAGGTCTCCGTCGCTTCTATGCCTATAACTTTTGATTTGTAAAGAGTAACATGGCGCACAGCATACCGTTGGAAAGCTCTACGAGAGCTCTACAATGGGGGCAGCAAGCCTGCTCGGCTACGCCCGTTTTTGGAGGCCAAAACCGAACGTTTTAATCAGTTTCGGGCCATTTTTCTTCTTTTACTCTATTTTTCCAATCCGGATTGCACGTCGTGAGCTGTTAAAAGGATGACAACCTAACTCGCGGGACATTAGAGGGTCCTACAACTCGTCGATGTCGCGTCTTGCGAGGATGCTGCGTTGTTGAAATGGATTGACTGTCGTTAAGCCCATTGGGCTTTTTGAATGGGCCATCTCTCTAGGCTGGGACTGTGAACCGTCAACACAGAAAGGATTTGTGCCCTCAACATGACGGGTACGATCATACCAAGACTTAAGCACCGGATCCCATCAGAACTCCGAAGTTAAATGTGCTTGGGCGAGAGTAGTACTAGGATGGGTAACCCCCTAGGAAGTCCTCGTGTTGTATCCCCCTTTTCAATTTTTTTTCCACGGTTAGGCTTGCCAAGATGCTTTATCCATCACATTTCTATTATCGAATCCCACGGCACCTTGGGCAAGGCAACTTCGCTTCACGTAGAGGCTGGGCCTACAAACCGAGGGCGTGGGGCTTGTGACCAGGTCTCCGTCGCTCCGGTGCCCATAACTTTTGATTCATAAGGAGTTACACGGCGCACAGCATACTGTTGGAAAGCTCTATGAGAGCTCTACGGCAGGGGTAGCGAGCTTGCTCTGCTGCGCCCTTTTTGGAGCCCAAAATCGAATGTTTTCATCAGTTTCGGGGCACTTTTCTCCTTTGGCTCGATTTTTCAATCCCGGATCGTACGTCGTGAGTTGTTAAAAAGATGACAACCTAACACGCGGGACATTATAGGGCCCTACAATGCGTCGATATCACGTCTTGCGAGGATGCTGCGTTGTTGAAGCAGATGGGTTGTCATTTAGCCCATTGGGCCTTTTGAATAGGCTATCTCTCCGGGCTGGGACTGTGAATCATCAACACATAAAGGATTTAAGCCCTCAACATGACTGGTACGATCATACCAGCACTAATGCACTGGATCCCATCAGAACTCCGAAGTTAAGCATGCTTGGGCGAGAGTAGTACTAGGAGGCGTGACCCGCTGGGAAGTCCTCGTGCTGCACCCACCTTTTCAATTTTTTTTTGCCCCGGTTAGGCTTGCCTAGATGCTTTATCCATCACATTTCTATTTCTGAATCCCACGGTACCTTGGGCAAGAGAACTTCGCTTCACCTAAAGGTTTGGCCCGCAATCCGAGGGCGTGGGACTTGTGATCAGGTCTCCGTCACTTCGGTGCCTATAACATTTGATTAGTAAGGAGTTACGCAGCGCACAGCATACCGTTGGAAAGCACTCCGAGAGCTCTACGATGGGGGTAGCAAGCCTACTTGACTTTGCCCATTTTTGGAGCCCAAAATAGAATGTTTTCATTAGTTTCGGGTGACTTTTCTTCTTTCGCTCTGTTTTTCCATTCTGGATCGTACGTCGTGAGCTATTAATAGGACGACAACCTAACTCGTGGGACATTAGAGGGCCCTACAATGTGTCGATATCATGTCTTTTGAGGATGCAATGTTGTTGAAGTGGATGGGTTGTCGATAAGTCTAGTGGGCTTTTTGAATGCGCCATCTCTCAGGGCTGGGACTATGAACCGTCAACACATAAAGGATTTGTGCCCTCAACATGATGGATGCGATCATACCAGCACTAATGCTCCGGATCCCATCAGAACTCCAAAGTTTAGCGTGCTCGGGCAAGAGTAGTACTAAGATGGGTGACCCCCTAGGAAGTCCTCGTGTTGCACCCCCCTTCTCAATTTTTTTTGCCCCCGTTAGGTTGCCACGATGCTTTATCTATCACATTTCTATTACCGATTCCCATGGCAGATTGAGCAAGACAACTTCGCTTCACGTAGAGGCTGGGCCCGCAAACCGAGGGCATGGGGCTTGTGTCCAGGTCTCCGTCGCTCCGATGCCCAGAACTTTTGATCCACAAGGAGTTACGCAGCGCATAGTATACCTTTGGAAAGCTCTCCAAGGGCTCTACGACAGGGGGGCAGCAAGCCTGCTCAGCTGTGCCTATTTTTGAAGCCCAAAATCGAACGTTTTCATCAGTTTCTGGCCACTTTTCTTCTTTTGCTCAGTTTTTCCATCCCGGATCGTATGCCGTGAGCTGTTAACAGGACAACAACTTAACTCGCAGGACATTAGAGGGCCCTACAACGTGTCGATATCACGTCTTGCGAGGATGCTGCATTGTTGAAGTGGATGGGTTGTCATTAAGCCCATTGGGCCTTTTGAATGGGCCGTCCCTCTAGGCCGGGACTGTGAACCGTCAACACATAAAGGATTTGTGCCCTCAACATGACAAGTGAGATCATACCAGCACTAATGCACTAAATCCTATCAAAACTCTGAAGTTAAGCATGCTTGGGCCAGAGTAGTTCTAGGACGGGTGACCACCTGGGAAGTCGTCGTGTTACACCCCTGTTTCCATTTTTTTTTGCCCCGGTTTGGGTTGCCAAGGTGCTTTATTCACCACATTTCTATTACCGAATCCCACGGCACCTTGGGCAAGACAACTTCACTTCACGTCGAGGATGGGCCCTCAAACCGAGGGCGTGGGGCTTGTGACTAGGTCCCTGTCGCTCCAGTGCCCACAACTTTTGATCCGTAAGAAGTTAAGTGATGCACAGCATACCGTTGGAAAGCTCTCCGAGAGCTCTACGATGGAGGCAGTAAGCCTACTAGGTTGTATCCATCTTTGGAGCCCAAAATCGAATATTTTGATCAGATTTATGCTACTTTTCTTCTTTTTCTCAGTTTTTTCATCCCGGATCGTACGTCGTGAGTTGTTAAAAGGACGACAACCTAAGTAGCGTGAAATTAGAGGGCCCTACAGTGTGTTGATATCACGTCTTGCGAGGATGCTGCGTTGTTGAATTGGATGGGTTGTCGTTAACCCCATTGGGCCTTTTGAATGGGCCATCTCTCTGGGCTGGAACTATGAACCGTCAACATATAAAGGATTTGTGCCCTCAACATAAAAGGTGTGATCATACCAGCACTAATGCACCGGATCCCATTTGAACTCCGAAGTTAAGCGTGCTTGGGCGAGAGTATTACTAGGATGGGTGACCCCTTGGGAATTCCTCGTGTTGCACCCCCCTTTTCAATTTTTTTCCCCTGGATAGGGTTGCCAAGATACTTTATCCACCACATTTCTTTTACCGAACCCCACGGGTCCTTGGACAAGACAACTTCGCTTCACGTAGATGCTGGGCCCGCAAACCGAGGTCGTGGGGCTTGTGACTAGGTCTTTGTCGCTCCGATGCCCATAACTTTTGATTCGTAAGTAGTTACGCAGTGCATAGCATACTGCTGGAAAGCTCTCTAAGAACTCTACGACGGAGGCAGTAAGCCTACTCAGTTGCGCCCATTTTTGGAGCCCAAAATCGAACATTTTGATCAGTTTCGGTCCACTTTTCTTCTTTTTCTCGATTTTTTCATCCCGAATCGTACGTCGTGAGCTGTTAAAAGGACAATAACCTAACTCGTGTGACATTAGAGGGCCGTAAAATGCGTCAATATCACGTCTAGCGAGGATGCTGCGTTGTTGAAGTGGATGGGTTGTCGTTAAGCCCATTATGCCTTTTGAATGGGCCATCTCTCTGGGCTGGGACTATGAATCGTCAACACATAAAGGATTTATGCCCTCAACAAGAAGGGTGCGATCATACTAGCACTAATGCACCGGATCCCATTTGAACTCCGAAGTTAAGAGTGCTTGGGTGACCCCCTGGGAATTCCTCGTGTTGGACCCCCCTTTTCAATTTTTTTACCCCGGTTAGGGTTGCCAAGATAATTTATCCACCACATTTCTATTACCGAATCCCACGGCACCTTGGGCAAGACAACTTTGCTTCACGTAGAGGCTAGGCCTGCAAACCAAGGGCGTAGGGCTTGTGACCAGGACTCCGTCGTTAAGGTGCCCATAACTTTTGATCCGTAAGGAGTTACGCGGCGCACAGCATACCGTAGGAAAGCCCTCCAAGAGCTCTACGACGAGGGCAGCAAGCCTGCTCGGCTACTCTCATTTTTGGAGCCCAAAATTGAACGTTTTCATCTGTTTCGGGCTACTTTTCTTCTTTTGCTCGGTTTCTCCGCCTTGAATCGTACGTCGTGAGCTGTTAAAAGGACGAAAACCTAACTCGTGGGACATTAGTGGGCCCTATAATGCATCGATATCACATCTTGTGAGGATGCTGCGTTGTTGAAGCGGATAGGTTGTTGTTAAGCCCATTGGGCCTTTGGAATAGGCCATCTCTCTGGGCTGTGACTGTGAACCGTCAACACATAAAGGATTTGTGCCCTCAACATGACGGGTGCGATCATACCAATATTAATGCTCCGGATCCCATTAGAACTCCGAAGTTAAGCATGCTTGGGCGACAATAGTACAAGGATAGGTGACCCCTTGGGAAGTCGTCGTGTTGCACCCCCCTTTTTGATTTTTTTTGCCCCGGTTAGGGTTGCCAAGATGGTTTATCAACCACATTTCTATGACCGAATTCTAAGGTACCTTGGCAAGACAACTTTGATTCACGTAGAGGCAGGGCCCGCAAACTGAGGGCGTGGGGCTTGTGACCAGGTCTCCGTCGCTCCAGTGCCCATAACTTTTGAATTGTAAGGAGTTACGCGGCGCACATCATACCGTTGGAAAGCTCTCTGAGAGCTCAACGACGGAGGCAGCAATCCTGCTCGACTGTGCCTATTTTCAGAGCCCAAAATTGAATACTTTCATCCGTTTTGGGCCATTTTTCTTCATTTGCTATGTTTTTTCGTCCCGGATCGTACGTCATGAGATGTTGAAAGGACGACAACCTAATTCGCGGCACATTAGAGGGGCCTACAATGCATCGATATCACGTCTTCTGAGGATGCTGCGTTGTTGAAGCAGATGGGTTGTCGTTAGGCCCATTAGACCTTTTGAATGGGCCATCTCTCTAGGCTGGGACTGTGAACCGTCAACACATAAAAGATTTGTGACCTCAATATGACGGGTGCGATAATACAAGCACTAATGCACCGGATCCTATCAGAACTCCAAAGTTAAGCGTGCTTGGGCGAAAGTAGTACTAGGATGGGTGACCCCCTGGGAAGTCCTTGTGTTGCACCCCCCTTTTCAATTTTTTTTTGCCCCGGTTATGGTTGCCAAGTTGCTTTATCTACAACATTTATATTACCAAATGCCACGGCACCTTGGGCAAGACAACTTCGATTAACGTAGAGGCTGGGCCCGCAAACCGAGGGTTGGGGCTTGTGACTAGGTCTCTGTCGCTCCAGTGCCCATAAATTTTGATCCGTAAGGAGTAACGCGGCGCACAACATACCATTGGAAAGTTCTCCGTGAGCTCTACGATGGGGGCAGTAAGCCTGCTCGGGTGCGCCAGTTTTTGGAGACCAAAATCGAACGTTTTCATCAATTTTGGGTCACTTTTCTTCTTTCGCTCTATTTTCTCGTCCCAGATCGTACATCGTGACCTGTTAAAACGAGGACAACCTAACTCGCGGGAAATTAGAGGGCCCTACAACGCGTCGATATCACGTCTTGGAGGATGCTGCGTTGTTGAAGTGGATGGGTTGTCGTTAAGCCCATTGGGCTTTTTGAGTGGAACATCTCTCAAGGCTGGGACTGTGAACCGTCAACAAATAAAGAAATTGTGCCCTCAACATGAAGGGTGCGATCATACCAGCACTAACGCATCGGATCCCATAAGAACTCCGAAGTTAAGCATGCTTGGGCGAGAGTAGTGCTAGGATGGGTGACCCCCTTGGAAGTCCTCATGTTGTACCCCATTTTCAATTTTTTTTTCCCTGGTTAGGGTTGCAAAGATGCTTTATCCCCCACATTTCTATTACCGAATTCCACGGCACCTTGGGCAAGACAACTTCGCTTCACGTAGAGGCTAGGCCCGCAAACCGAGGCCTTGGGGCCTGTGACCAGGTCTTCGTCGCTCTAGTGCTCATAACTTTTGATCCGTAGGGAGTTAAGCGGCGCACAGTATACCGTTTGAAAGCTCTTCGAGAGCTCTACGTCGGGGGCAGTAAGCCTACTAGGTTGTGCCCCTTTTTGGAGCCCAAAATCGAACGTTTTGATCTGTTTCGGGCCACTTTTCTTCTTTTTCTCATTTTTTCTGTCCCAAATCGTACGTTGTGAGATGTTAAAAGGACGACAACCTAACTCGCGTGAAATTGGAGGGCTCTACAATGCGTTGAAATCACGTCTTGCGAGGATGGTGAGTTGTTGAATTGGATGGGTTGTCGTTAAGCCCACTGGGCCTTTTGAATGGGCCATCTCTCTAGGCTGGGACTACGAACCGTCAACACATAAAGTATTTATGCCCTCAACATGAAGGGTGCGATCATACCAGCACTAATGCACCGGATCCCATTTGAACTCCGAAGTTAAGCGTGCTTGGGCGATAGTAGTAGTATGATGGGTGACCCCTTGGGAATTCCTCGTGTTGCAACCCACTTTTCAATTTTTTTCCCCCGATTAGGGTTGCCAAGTTCCTTTATCCACCACAATTCTATTACCGAATCCTACGGTTCCTTGGGCAATACAACTTCACTTCACGTAGAGGCTGGGCCCGCAAACCGAGGTCGTGGGGCTTGTGACCAGGTCTCTGTCGCTCCGATGCCCATAACTTTTGATTCGTAAGGTGTTACGCCGTGCACAGCATACTGCTGGAAAGCTCTCTAAGAGCTCTACGATGGAGGCAATAAGCCTACTCGGTTGCGACAATTTTTGGATAACAAAATTGAATATTTTGATCAGTTTTGGTCCACTTTTCTTCTTTTTTTTCAGTTTTTCCATCTCGAATCGTACGTCGTGAGTTGTTAAAAGGACGACAACCTAACTCGCATGATGTTAGAGGGCCTTACAATGTGTCAATATCACATCTTGCAAGGATGATGCGTTGTTGAAGTAGATGGGTTGTCGTTAAGCCCATTGGGCCTTTTCCATGGGCCATTTCTCTGGGCTGGGACTATGAACCGTCAACACATAAGGGATTTGTGCCCTCAACATGATGGGTGCGATCATACCAGCACTAATGTACCGGATGCCATTTGAACTCCGAAGTTAAGCATGCTTGGGCGAGGGTAGTACTAGGATGGGTGACCCCCTGGGAATTCCTCGTGTTGCACTCCCCTTTTCAATTTTTTTTACCCCGGTTAGGGTTGCCAAGATAATTTATCCACAACATTTCTATTACCAAATCCCACGGCACCTTGGGCAAGACAACTTCGCTTCACGTAGAGGCTAGGCCCGCAAACCGAGGGCGTAGGGCTTGTGACCAGGACTCCGTCGCTAAGGTGCCCATAACTTTTGATCCATAAGGAGTTACGCGACGCGTAGCATACCGTAGGAAAGCTCTCCAAGAGCTCTACGATGGGGGCAGCAAGCCTGCTTGGCTGTTCTCATTTTTGGAGCCCAAAATTGAACGTTTTCATCTGTTTCGGACCACTTTTCTTCTTTTGCTCAGATTTTCCGTCTCGGATCGCACGTCGTGAGCTGTAAAAGGACAACAACCTAACTCGCAGGACATTAGTGGGCCCTATAATGCATCGATATCACATCTCGTGAAGATGCTGCGTTGTTGAAGTAGATAGGTTGTTGTTAAGCCCATTGGGCCTTTGGAATAGGCCATCTCTCTGGGCTGTGACTGTGAACCGTCAACACATAAAGGATTTGTGCCCTCAACATGATGGGTGCGATCATACCAACACTAATGCTCCGAATCCCATAAGAACTCCGAAGTTAAGCGTGCTTGGGCGACAGTAGTATAAGGATAGGTGAGCCCCTGGGAAGTCCTCGTGTTGCACCCTATTTTCGATTTTTTTTGCCCCGGTTAGGGTTGCCAAGATGCTTTATCAACCACATTTCTATGACCGAATCCCAAGGTACCTTGGGCAAGACAACTTCGCTTCACGTAAAGGTAGGGCCCGCAAACTGAGGGCATGGGGCTTGTGACCAGGTCTCCGTCGCTCCAATGCCCATAACTTTTGATCCGTAAGGAGTTACGCGGCGCACAACATACCATTGGAAAGCTCTCCGAGAGCTCAACGACGGGGGCAGCAATCCTGCTTGGTTGCGCCTATTTTCAAAGCCCAAAATCAAACATTTTCATCCGTTTCGGGCCATTTTTCTTCATTTGCTCTATTTTTTCGTCTCGGATCGTACGTCGTGAGATGTTGAAAGGACGACAACCTAACTCGTGGGACATTAGAGGGGCCTACAATGCGTCGATATCACGTCTTCTGAGGATGCTGCGTTGTTGAAGCGGTTGGGTTGTCGTTAGGCCCATTAGACCTTTTGAATGTGCCATCTCTCTAGGCTATGACTGTGAACTGTCAACACATAAAGGATTTGTGCCCCCAACATGACGGGTGCGATCATACAAGCACTAATGCATAGGATCCTATCAGAACTCCGAAGTTAAGCATGCTTGGGCGTAAGTAGTACTAAGATGGGTGACCCCCTGGGAAGTCCTCGTGTTGCACCCCTCTTTTCAATTTTTTTTGCCCCAATTACGGTTGCCAAGTTACTTTATCTACCACATTTATATTACCGAATCCCATTGCACCTTGGGCAAGACAACTTCGCTTAACATAGAGGTTTGGCCCGCAAACTGAGGGTGTGGGGCTTGTGACCAGGTCTCTATCGCTCCAGTGCCCATAAATTTTGATTCGTAAGGAGTAACGCGGCGCACAGCATACCGTTGGAAAGCTCTCCGTGAGCTCTAAGATGAGGGCAGTAAGCCTGCTCGGCTGCGCCCATTTTTCGAGACCAAAATTGAATGTTTTCATCAGTATCGGGCCACTTTTCTTCTTTGGCTCTGTTTTTCCGTCCGGGATCATACGTCGTGACCTGTTAAAAGGACGACAACCTAATTCACGGGACATTAGAGGGCCCTACAACGCGTCGATATCACGTCCTGCGAGGATACTACGTTGTTGAAGTGGATGGGTTGTCGTTAAGCCCAATGGACATTTTGAATAGGCCATCTCTTTGGGCTGGGACTGTCAATCGTCAACACATAAAGGATTTGTGCCCTCAACATGAAGGGTGCGATCATACCAGCATTAATGCATCGGATCCCATAAGAACTCTGAAGTTAAGCGTGCTTGGACGAGAGTAGTGCTAGGATCGGTGACCCCCGTGGAAGTCCTTGTGTTGCACCCCCTTTTCAATTTTTTTTTCCTGGTTAGGCTTTTCAAGATGCTTTATTCACCACATTTCTTTTATCGAATCCCACGGTACCTTGGGTGAGACAACTTTACTTCACGTAGAGGCTGGGCCCGCAAACCGTAGGCGTGGGGCTTGTGACTAGGTCTCCGTCGCTCCGGTGCCCATATCTTTTGATTCGTAAGGAGTTTCGCGGTGCACAACATACCGTTGGAAAGCCCTTCGAGAGCCCTACGATAGGGGCAGTAAGCCTACTCAGCTACGCCCATTTTTGGAGCCCAAACTCATACGTTTTCATCAGTTTTGGGCCACTTTTCTTCTTTTTCTCTATTTTTCCATCCCGGATCGTTCGTTATGAGCTGTTAAAAGGACGACAACCTAACTAGCGGGACATTAGAGGGCCCTACAACACGTCGATATCACGTCTTGCGAGGATGCTACGTTGTTGAAGCGGATGGATTGTCATTAAGCCCATAGGGTCGTTTAAATGGGCCATCTCTCTGGGATGAGACTGTGAACCGTCAACACAAAAGGGATTTGTGCGCTCAACATGACGGGTGCGATCATAGCAGCACTAATGCACCAGATCCCATCAGAACCCCGAAGTTAAGCGTGCTTGGGGGAGAGTAGTACTAGGATGGGTTACCCCCTAAGAAGTCCTCGTGTTGCACCCCCATTTTCAATTTTTTTTGCCCCGGTTAGGGTTGCCAAGATTCTTTATCCACCACATTTCTATTACCGAATCCCACGGCACCTTGGCCAAGACAACTTCGCTTCACCTGGAGGCTGGGACAGCAAACCGAGGGCGTGGGGCTTGTGACCAGGTCTCCGTCGCTCCGATGCCCATAACTTTTGATCCGTAAGGAGTTACGTGGGGCACAGCATACTGCTGGAAAGCTCTATAAGAGCTCTACGACGGAGGCAGTAAACCTACACGGTTGCGCCCATTTTTGGAGACCAAAATCAAACGTTTTTATTAGTTTCAGGACACTTTTCTTCTTTTTCTCGATTTTTCCTTCCTGGATCGTACGTCGTGAGCTGTTAAAAGGATGACAACCTAACTCGCGTGACATTAGAGGGCCCTACAATGCGTCAATATCATGTCTTGCGAGGATGCTGCGTTGTTGAAGTGGATGGGTTGTCGTTAAGCCCATTGGGCCTTTTGAATGGGCCATCTCTCTGGGCTGGGACTATGAACCGTCAACACAAAAAGGATTTGTGCCCTCAACATGAAGGGTGCGATCATACCAGCACTAATGCACCGGATCCCATTTGAACTCCGAAGTTAAGCGTGCTTGGGCAAGAGTAGTACTAAGATGGGTGACCCCTTGGGAATTCCTCGTGTTGCACCCCACTTTTCAATTTTTTTTACCCCGGTTAGGGTTGCCAAGATAATTTATCCACCACATTTCTATTACCGAATCCCACGGCACCTTGGGCAAGACAACTTCGCTTCACGTAGAGGCTGAGACCGCAAACCAAGGGCGTGGGGCTTGTGACCAGGTCTCCGTCGCTAAGGTGCCCATAACTTTTGATCCGTAAGGAGTTACGCGGCGCACAACATGCCGTAGGAAAGCTCTCCAAGAACTCTACGACGGTGGCAGCAAGCCTGCTCTGCTGCTCTCATTTTTGGAGCCCAAAATTGAACGTTTTCATCTGTTTTGGGCCACTTTTCTTATTTTGCTCGGTTTGTCCATCTCGGATCGTACGTCGTGAGCTGTTAAAAGGACGACAACCTAACTCGCGGGACATCAGAGGGCCCTACAATGCATCGAATTCACGTCTTGTGAGGATGCTGCGTTGTTGAAGTGGATAGGTTGTCGTTAAGCCTATTAGGCCTTCTGAATAGGCCATCTCTCTGGGCTGTGACTGTGAACCGTCAACACATAAAGGATTTGTGCCCTCAACATGACGGGTGCGATCATACCAACACTAATGCTTCGGATCCCATCAGAACTCCGAAGTTAAGCGTGCTTGGGCTACAGTAGTACTAGGATGGGTGACCCCTGGGAAGTACTCGTGTTGCAGCCCCCCTTTTTGATTTTTTTTGCCCCGGTTAGGGTTGCCAAGATGCTTTATAAACCACATTTCTATGACCGAATCCCAAGGTACCTGGGGCATGACAACTTCACTTATGTAAAGGCTGGGCCCGCAAACCGAGGGCGTGCGGCTTGTGACCAAGTCTCCATCGTCCCGGTGCCCATAACTTTTGATCCGTAAAGAGTTACGCGGCGCACAACATACTGTTGAAAAGCTCTCCGAGAGCTCTACAATAGGGGTAGCAATCCTGCTTGGCTGTGCCTATTTTCAGAGCCCAATATTGAACTTTTTCATCTGTTTCGGGCCATTTTTCTTCATTTGCTCTATTTTTCTGTCCCCGATCGTACGTCGTGAACTGTTGAAAGGACAACAACCAAACTCGTGGGACATTAGAGGGGCCTACATTGCGTCGATATCACGTCTTCCGAGGATGCTACGTTGTTGAAGCGGATGGATTGTCGTTAAGCCTATTAGGCCTTTTGAATGGGCCATCTCTCTAGGCTGGGACTGTGAACCGTCAACACATAAAGGATTTGTGCCCTCAACATGATGGGTGAGATCATACCAACACTAATGCACCGGATCCCATCAGAACTCCGAAGTTAAGCGTGCTTGGGCGAGAGTAGTACTACGATGGGCGACCCCCTGGGAAGTTGTTGTGTTGCACCCCCTTTTTCAATTTTTTTTGCCCCGGTTACGGTTGCCCAGTTGCTTTATCCACCACATTTATATTACCGAATTCCACGGCACCTTGGGCAAGACAACTTCACTTAACGTAGAGGCTAGGCTCGTAAACCGAGGGCGTGGGGCTTGTGACCAGGTCTCTATCGCTCCAATGCCCATAACTTTTGATCCGTAAAAAGTAACGTGGCGCACAGCATACCGTTGGAAAGCTCTCTGAGAGCTCTACGATGGGGGCAATAAGCCTGCTCGGCTGTGCCAATTTTTGAGACCAAAATTGAACGTTTTCATCAGTTTCAGGCCACTTTTATTCTTTCGCTCTGTTTTTTCATCCCAAATCGTACGTCGTGACCTGTTAAAAGGATGACAACCTAACTCGCAGGACTTTAGAGGGCCCTACAAAGCGTCGATATCACGCCTTGCGAGGATGCTGCGTTATTGAAGTGGATGGGTTGTCGTTTAACCCATTGGGTATTTTGAATGGGCTATCTCTCTGGGCTGGGACTGTGAACCGTCAACACAGATGGGATTTGTACCCTCAACATCACGGGTGCAATCATTCCAGCACTAGTGCACTAGATCCCATCAAACCTTCGAAGTTAAGCGTGTTTGGGTGAGAGGAGTACTAAGATGGGTGACCCTTGGAAATTCCTCGTGTTACACCCCCATTTTCAATTTTTTTTGCACAGGTTTGTGTTGGCAAGATGATTTATCCACCACATTTCTATGACCAAATCCCAAGGTACTTGGGGCAAGAAAACTTCGCTTCACGTAGAGGCTGGGCCCGCAAACCGAGGGCTTGGGGCTTGTGACCAGGTCTCCGTCGCTCTGATGCCCATAACTTTTGATCCGTAAAGAGTTACGCGGGGCACAACATACTGTTGGAAAGCTCTCCGAGAGATCTACGACGGGTGCAGCAAACCTGCTTGGCTGTGCCTGTTCTCATAGCCGAAAATTGAATGTTTTCATCAATTTCAGGCCACTATTATTCTCTTGCTCGATTTTTCCATCCCAGATCGTACGTCATGAGCTGTTAAAAGGACTACAACCTAACTCACGGGACATTAGAGGGCCCTACAACGTGTCAAAATCACGTCTTGCGAGGATGCTATGTTGTTGAAGCGAATGGGTTGTCGTTAAGCCTATTGGGCCGTTTGAATGGGCCATCTCTCTGGGCTGGACTGTGAACCGTCAACACATAAGGGATTTGTGCCCTCAACATGACGGGTGCGATCATACCAGCACTAATGCACCGGATCCCATCAGAACTCCAAAGTTAAGCGTGCTTGGACGAGAGTAGTACTAGGATAGGTGACCCCCTGGAAAGTCATTGTGTTGCACTCCCCGTTTCAATTTTTTTTCCCTGGTTAGGCTTGCCAAAATGCTTTATCCACCACATTTCTATTACCGAATCCCACGGCACGTTGGGCAAGACAACATCGCTTCAAGTAGAGGCTGAGCCCGCAAATCGGGGGTGTGGGGCTTGTGACCAGGTCTCCGTCACTCCAGTGCCCATAACTTTTGATTTGTAAGGAGTTTCGTTGCACACAACATACCGTTGGAAAGCTCTCAGAGAGCTCTACGATAGGGGTAGTAAGCCTACTTAGCTGCGCCTGTTTTTGGAACCCAAACTCATACGTTTTCATCAGTTTTGGGCCACTTTTCTTCTTTTGCTCCATTTTTTCATCCCGGATCGTATGTCATGAGCTGTTAAAAGGACAACAACCTAACTTGCGGGATATTAGAGGGGCCTACAACACGTTGATATCACGTCTTGCGAGGATGCTGCGTTGTTGAAGCGGATGGGTTGTCGTTAAGCCCATTGGGCCTTTTGAATGGGCCATCTCTCTGGGCTGGGACTGTGAATCGTTAACCCATAAGGAGTTGTGCCCTCAATATGACGGGTGCGATCATACCAGCACTAATGCACCGGATCCCATTAGAACTCCGAGGTTAAGCGTGCTTGGGCGAGAATAGTACTAGGATGGATGACCCCGTGGGAAGTCCTTATGTTGCACCCTCCTTTTTAATTTTTTTTGCACCGATTAGGGATGCCAAGATGCTTTATCAACCATATTTCTATTACCGAATCCCACGGCACCATGGGCAAGACAACTTCACATCTCGTAGAGGCTGGGCCCGCAAACCAAGGGAGTGGGGCTCGTGACCAGGTCTCCGTCGCTCTGGTGCCCATAACTTTTGATCCGTAAAGAGTTACGCGGTGCACAACATATCGTTGGAAAGCTCTCCGAGAGCTCCACGACGAGGAAAGTATGCCTGCTCGGCTGCGTCCATTTTTAGGGCCCAAAATCAAACGTTTGCATCCGTTTTGGGCCACTTTTCTTCTTTTGCTCTGTTTTTCAATCCCGGATCGTACATCGTGAGCTGTTAAAAGGATGACAAACTAACTCGCGAGACATTATAGGGCCCTACAATGCGTTGATATCACATTTTACGAGGATGTTACGTTGTTGAAGCGGATGGGTTGTCGTTAAGCCCATTGGGCCTTTTGAATGGGCCATCTCTCTGGGCTGGGACTGTGAACCGTTAACACATAAGGAGTTGTGCCCTCAACATGACGGGTGCGATCATACCAGCACTAATGCAGCGGATCCCATCATAACTCCGAAGTTATGCATGCTTGGAAGAGAGTAGTACTAGGATGGGTGACCCTTGGGATGTCCTCGTGTTGTATCCCCATTTTCAATTTTTTTTCGCCCCGGTTAGGGTTGCCATGATACTTTATCCACCACATTTCTATTACCGAATCCGACGGCACCTTGGGCAAGACAACATCGCCTCACGTAGAGGCTGGGCCCGTAAACCTAGGGCATGGGGCTTGTGGCCAAGTCTCTGTCGCTCCGGTGCCAATAACTTTAGATCCGTAAGGAGTTACGCGGCGCACAGCATGCCGTTGGAAAACTCTCAAAGTGCTCTACGACGGGGTCTAAAATTATGCTCAGTTTTGCTCTTTTTGGGGCCCAAATTCGAACGTTTTCATCATTTTCGTGCCACTTTTCTTCTTTTGCTCGATTTTTTCATCCCGGATCGTACGTCATGAGCTGTTAAAAGGATGACAACCTAACTTGCGGGACATTAGAGGGCCCTACAACACGTCTATATCACGTCTTGCGAGGATGCTGCATTGTTGAAGTGGATAGGTTGTCGTTAAGCCCATTGGGCCTTTTGAATGGGCCATCTCTCTGGGCTGGGACTGTGAACCGTCAACACATAAAGGATTTGTGCCCTCAACATGACGGGTGTGATCATACCAGCACTAATGCACCGGATCCCATCAGAACTCTGAAGTTAAACGTACTTGGGCGAGAATAGTACAAGGATGGGTAACCCCCTAGGAAGTCCTCGTGTTGCACCCCCTTTTTAATTTTTTTTGCCCCAGTTAGGGTTGCCAAGATACTTTATCCACCACATTTCTATTACCGAATCCCATGGCACCATGGGCAAGGCAACTACACTTCTCGTTGAGGCAGGGCCTGCAAATCGAGGGCGTTGGACTCGTGACCAGGTCTTTGTTGCTCCGGTGCCTATAACTTTTGATCCGTAAGTAGTTACGCTACACACAACATACCGTTGGAAAGCTCTCCGAGAGCTCTACGATGGGGGCAGTATGCCTGCTCGGCTGCGCCCGTTTTTAAGGCCCGAAATCAAACGTTTTCATCAGTTTTCGTTGATTTTTCTTCTTTTGCTCTATTTTTCAATCCCGGATCGTACATCGTGAGCTGTTAAAAGGATGACAACCTAACTCGCGGGATATTAGAGGGCCCTACAATGCGTAGATATCATGTCTTGCGAGGGTGCTGCGTTGTTGAAAAGGATGGGTTGTCGTTAAGCCCATTGGGCCTTTTGATTGGGCCATCTCTCTGGGCTAGGACTGTGAACTGTCAACACATAAAGGCGGTGTGCCCACAACATGACGGGTGCAATCATACCAGCACTAATGCATCGGATCCCATCAGAACTCCGAAGTTAAGCGTGCTTGGGCGAGAGTAGCACTAGGATGGGTGACCCCCTGAGAAGTCCTCGTGTTGCACCCCCTTTTCAATTTTTTTTGCCCCGGTTCGGGTTGCCAAGATACTTTATCCACCACATTTCTATTACCAAATCCCACAACACCTTTGGCAAGACAACTTCGCTTCACGCAGAGGCTAGGCCCGTAAACCTAGGGTGTGGGGCTTGTGGCCAAGTCTCCGTCGCTCTAGTGCCCATAACTTTTGATCCGTAAGGAGTTACGCGGCGCACAACATACCGTTTGAAAGTTCTCCGAGAGCTCTACGACAGAGACAAAAAGCCTGCTCGGCTGCGCCCATTTTTGGGGCCAAAATTTAATGTTTTCATCAATTTCGGGCCACTTTTCTTCTTTTGCTCTATTTTTCCATCCCGGATCGTACGTCGTGAGCTGTTAAAAGGACGACAACCTAACTCGCAGGACATTATAGGGCCCTACAACGCGTCGATATCACGTCTTGCGAGGATGCTGCGTTGTTGAAGCGGATGGGTTGTCGTTAAGCCCATTGGGCTGTTTGAATAGGCAATCTCTCAAGGCTGGGACTTGAACCGTCCACACAAAAGGGATTTGTACGCTTAACCTGACGGGTGCGATCATACCAGCACTAATGCACCGCATCCTATCAGAACTCCGAAGTTAAGCGTGCTTGGGCGAGAGTAGTACCTGGATGGGTGACCCCTTGGGAAGTCCTCCTGCTGCACCCCCCTTTTCAATTTTTTTTTCCCCGATTAGGCTTGCCAAGATGCTTTATCCACCACATTTCTATTACCGATTCCCACGACTCCTTGGGCAAGACAACTTCACTTCATGTAAAGGTTGGGCCTGCAAACCGAGGGCGTGGGGCTTGTGGCCATGTCTCCGTCGCTCTGGTACCCATAACTTTTGATCCGTTAGGAGTTTCGCGGCGCACAACATTCCGTTGGAAAGCTCTCCGAGAGCTCTACGATAGGGGCAGTAAGCTTACTCGGCTTTGCCCCTTTTTGGAGCCCAAAATCAAATGTTTTCTTTAGTTTCAGGCCACTTTTCTTCTTTTGCTCTATTTTTTCGTCCCGGATCATACGTCATGAGCTGTTAAAAGGACGACATCCTAACTCGCGGGACATTAGAGGGCCCTACAACGCGTCGATATCACATCTTGCGAGGATGCTGCGTTGTTGAAGCGGATGGGTTGTCGTTAAGCCCATTGGGCCTTTTCAATGGGCCATCACTTTGGGCTGGGACTGTTAACCGTCAGAACATAAAGGATTTGTGCCCTAAACATGATGGATGTGATCATACCCACACTAATGCACTGGATCCCATCAGAAACCCGAAGTTAAGTGTGCTTGGGGGAGAGTAGTACTTGGATGGGTGGCCCTCTAGGAAGTCCTCATGTTGTACCCCCCTTTTCAATTTTTTTTTGCCCCCGTTAGGGTTGCCAAGATGCTTTATCCACCACATTTCTATTACCGAATCCCACGGCACCTTGGGCAAGACAACTTCGCTTCACGTAGAGGCTGAGACCGCAAACCAAGGGCGTGGGGCTTGTGACCAGGTCTCCGCCACTCCGATGCCTATAACTTTTAATCCGTAAGGAGTTACGCGGCGCACAAAATACTGTTGGAAAACTCTCTAAGAGCACTACGACGGGGGAAACAATCCTGCTCGGCTGGGCCTGTTTTTAGAGCCTAAAATCAAACGTTTTCATCAGTTTTGGGCCACTATTCTTTTTTTGCCCAATTTTTTTGTTCTGGATCGTACGTCGTGAGCTGTTAACAGGACGACAACCTAACTCACAGGATATTAGAGGGCCCTACAATGAGTTGATATCACGTCTTGTGAGGATGCTACGTTGTTGAAGTGGATAGGTTGTCGTTAAGCCCATTTGTAAGGAGTTACGTGGCGCACAACATACCGTTAGAAAGCTCTCCGAGAGCTCTACGACAGGGGCAATATGCCTGCTCGACTGCGCCCATTTTTGGGGCCCAAAATCAAACGTTTTCATCAGTTTCGGGCCACTTTTCTTCTTTTGCTTTGTTTTTCAATCCCGGATCGTACATCGTGAGCTGTTAAAAGGATGACAACTTAACTCGGGGGATATTAGAAGGCCCTACAACGTGTCGATATCACGTCTTGCGAGGATGCTGCATTTTTGAAGCCGATGGGTTGTCGTTAAGCCCATTGGGCCTTTTGAATGGCCCACTCTCTGGGGTGGGACTGTGAACCATCAACACATAAAAGAGTTGTGCCCTCAACGTGACGGGTGCGATCATACCAGCACTAATGCATCGGATCCCATAAGAACTCCAAAGTTAAGCGTGCTTGGGCGAGAATAGTACTAGGATGGGTGACCCCCTGGGAAGTCCTCGTGTTGCACCCCCCTTTTTATTTTTATTTTATCCGGTTAGGGTTGCCAAGATACTTTATTCACCACATTTCTATTACCGAATCCCACGGCACCTTGGGCAAGACAACTTCGCTTCACGTAGAGGTTGGGACCGCAAACCGAGGGCGTGGGGCTTGTGACCAGGTCGTTGTCACTCCAATGCGCATAACTTTTGATTCGTAAGGAGTTATGCGCGCACAACATACCGTTGGAAAGCTCTCCGAGAGCTGTACGACGGGGGTAGCAAGCCTGCTCGGCTGTGCCCCTTTTGGAGCCCAAAATCGAACGTTTTCATCAGTTTCAGGCCACTTTTCTTCTTTTGCTCAATTTTTTCATCCCGGATCGTACGTCGTGAGCAGTTAAAAGGACGACAACCTAACTCGCGGGATATTAGAGGGCCCTACAATGCGTCTATATCACGTCTTGCAAGGATGCGGCGTTGTTGAAATGGATAGGTTATTGTTAAGCCCATTGGGCCTTTTGAATGGCCCATCTCTCTTGGCTGGGACTATGAACCGTCAAACCATAAAAGATTTGTGCCCTCAACATGATGGGTGCGATCAGACCAGCACTAATGCACTGGATCACATCGGAACTCCGACGTTAAGCGTGCTTGGGCGAGAATAGTACTAGGATGGGTGACCCCCGGGGAAGTCCTCGTGTTGCACCCCCTTTTTCAATTTGTTTTGCCCCGGTTAGGGTTGCCAAGGTGCTTTATCCACCACATTTCTATTACCGAATCCCACGGCACCACGGGCAAGACAACTTCACTTCTCGTAGAGGCTGGGCCCGCAAACCAAAGGCGTGGGGCTCGTGACCAGGTCCATGTCGCCCGGTGCCCATAACTTTTGATCCGTAAGGAGTTACGCGGCGCACAGCATACCATTGGAAAGCTCTCCGAGAGCTCTGCGATGGGGGCAATATGGCTGCTCGGCTGCGCCCTTTTTGGGGCCCAAAATCAAACGTTTTCATCAGTTTCGGGCCACTTTTCTTCTTTTGCTCTATTTTTCAATCCCGGATCATATATCGTGAGCTGTTAAAAGGATGACAACCTAACTCGCGGGACATCAGAGGGCCCTACAATGCTTCGACATCACGTCTTGCGAGGATGCTGCGTTGTTGAAGGGGATGGGTTGTCGTTATGCCTATTGGGCCTTTTGAATGGGCCATCTCTCTAGGCTGGGATTGTGAACCGTCAACACATAAAAGAGTTGCGCCCTTAACATGACCGGTGCGATCATACCAACACTAATGCATCGGATCCCATCAGAACATCGAAGTTAAGTGTGCTTAGGTGAAAGTAGTCCTAGGATGGGTAACCCTCTGGGAAGTCCTCGTGTTGCACCACCATTTTTAATTTTTTTTGCCCCCGTTAGGGTTGCCAAGATACTTTATCCACCACATTTCTCTTACCGAATCCCACGGCACCTTGGGCAAGACAACTTCGCTTCACGTAGAGGCTAGGCCCGCAAACCTAGGGCGTGGGGCTTGTGGCCAGGTCTCTGTCGCTCTGGTGCCAGTAACTTTTGATCCGTAAGGAGTTACGTGGCGCACGGCATACCGTTGGAAGGCACTCCGAGAGCTCTACGACGGGGTCAGTAATCCTGCTCGACAGCGCCCTTTTCAAAGCCCAAAATCGAACGTTTTCATCAGTTTCGGGCGATATTTCTTCTTTTGCTCTATTTTTCCATCCCGGATCGTATATCGTGAGCTGTTAAAAGGACGACAACCTAACTCACGGGACATTAGAGGGCCCTACAACGCAACGATATCACGTCTTGCGAGGATGCTGCATTGTTGAAGTGGATGGGTTGCCGTTAAGCTGATTGGGCCTTTTGAATGGGCCATCTCTCTAGGCTGGGACTGTGAACCGTCAACACATAAAGGATTTATACCCTCAACACGACAGGTGCGGTCATACCTACACTAATGCACCGGATCCCTTCAGAACTCCGAAGTTAAGCGTGCTTGGATAAGAGTAGTACTAGGATAGGTGACCCCATAGGAAGTCCGCGTGTTGCAGCCCCCTTTTCAATTTTTTTTGCCCTGGTTAGGGTTTCCAAGATGTTTTATCCACCACATTTCTATTATCGAATCCCACAGCACCTTGGGCATGACAACTTCACTTCACGTAGAGGCTGGGCCTGCAAACCGAGGGTGTGGGGCTTGTGACCAGGTCTCCGTCGCTCCGATGCCCATAATTTTTGATCCGTAAGGAGTTACGCAGCGCACAACATACCATAGGAAAGCTCTCCGAGAGCTGTACGACAGGAGGAGTAAGCCTGCTCAGCTGCGCCCAGTTTTGGAGCCCAAAATCGAATGTTTTCATCAATTTCGGGCCACATTTCCTCTTTTGCTATGTTTTTCCATCTCAGATCATACGTCGTGCGCTGTTAAATGGATGACAACCTAACTCGCCGGACATTATAGGGCACTACAACGCGTCGATATCATATCTTGCGAGGATGCTGCATTGTTGAAGCGGATGGGTTGTCGTTAAGCCCATTGAGCCTTTTGAATGGGCCATCTCTCTGCGCTGGGACTGTAAACTGTCAACACATAAAGGATTTGTGCCCTCAACATGATGGGTGCGATCATACCAGCACTAATGCACCGGATCCCATCAAAACTCCGAAGTTAAGCGTGCTAGGGCGAGAGTAGTACTAGGATGGGTAACCCCTTGGGAAGTCCTTGTGTTGCACCCCCCTTTTCAATTTTTTTTGCCCCGGTTAGGCTTGCCAAGATGCTTTATCCACCACATTTCTATTACCGAATCCCACAATACCTTGGGCACGATAACTTCGCTTCACGTAGAGGTTGGGCCCGTAAACCTAGGGTGTGGGGCTTGTGACTAGGTCTCCGTCGCTCTGGGGCCCTTAACGTTTGATCCGTAGGGAGTTACGCAGCGCACAACATACAGTTGGAAAGCGCTTCCAGAGCTCTACGACAGGGGCAGCAAGCCTGCTCGACTGCTCCCATTTTTAGAGCCCAAAATTGAACGTTTTTATCAGTTTCGTGCCACTTTTCTTCTTTTGCTCGATTTTTACATCCCAGTTCGTACGTCGTGAGTTGTTAATAGGACGACAACCTAAATCGCGGGATATTATAGTGCCCTAGAACGCGTCGATATCATGTCTTGCGTGGATGCAGTGTTGTTAAAGTGGATGGGTTGTCGTTAAGCCCATTGAGCCTTTTGAATGGGCCATCTTTCTAGGCTGGGACTGTGAACCGTAACCACATAAAGGATTTGTGCCCTCAACATGACGGGTGCGATCATACCAGCACTAATGCACCGGATCCCATCAGAACTCTGATGTTAAGCGTGCTTAGGCAAGAAAACTTCGCTTCACGTAGAGGCTGGTCTCGCAAACCGAGGTAGTGGGGTTTATGACCAGGTCTCCGTCGCCCCGGTGCCCCTAACTTTTGATCCGTAAGGAGTTACGCGGCGCACAGCATACCATTGGAAAGCTCTTCGGGAGGTCTACGACGAGAGACACAAGCCTGCTCAGCTGTGCCTATTTTTGGAGCCCAAAACTGAATGTTTTCATCAATTTTGGGCCACTTATCTTTTTTTACTCAGTTTTTCTATCCCGGATCGTACGTCGTGCATTGTTAAAAGGACGATAACCTAACTCGTGGGACATTAGAGGACCCTACAATGCGTCAATATCACGTCTTGCGAGGATGCTGCGTTGTTGAAGCAGATGGGTTGTCGTTAAGCCCATTGGGTCTTTTGAATGGGCCATCTCACTAGGCTGGGATTGTGAACTATCACCACATAATGGATTTGTGCCATCAACATGACTGGTGCGATCATACCTGCACTAATGCACCGCATCCTATCAGAACTCCAAAGTTACGCGAGCTTGGGCGAGAGTAGTGCTATGATGGGTGACCCCCTGGGAAGTCCTCGTGTTGTACCCCCCTTTTCAATTTTTTTTGCCTCGGTTAGGGTTGCCAAGATGCTTTATCCACCACATTTCTATTACCGAATCCCACGGCACCTTCGGCAAGACAACTTCGCTTCACGTAGAGGCTGGGCCCAGAAACCGAGGGCGTGAGGCTTGTGACCAGGTTTCTATCGCTTTCTTTGCCCATAACTTTTGATCTGTAAGGAATTACACGGCGTACAGCATGCCGTTGGAAAGCTCTCCGAGAGCTCTACGACAGGGGCATTCAGACTGCTCGGCTATGCCAGTTTTTGGAGCCCAAAATTGAACGTTCTCATCAGTTTCAGGCCACTTTTCTTATTTTGCTCGATTTTTCTGTCTGTGATCGTACGTCGTGAGCTGTTAAAAGGACGACAACGTAAATTGTGGGACATTATAGGGCCCTACAACGTGTCGATATCACGTCTTTCGAGGATGTTGCGTTGTTGAAGCGGATGGTGTCACGCCCCAACCTGGCCTATAAGGTTAGACTAAGGTATGATCTAAACATTCAGGACATGTCACATACATAACCGTTTATGAAGATTTAACACCTATCATTTAAGTCTACACTCTAAAGTTTTTCAGAAAACCGGCAGCATGCCGGCTGTAATTGGGCTCTTTGGTTTGGCCTTATTCTCTCAACGCCTCAAATTTTTCTGATCTCAAGTTTCAATTCCAACTAGGATTACTATTTAATATCAATTGAAATGCCTATTGGTTATCTCGATGTCTCGTTTGATTTATGACCTAGCATGATACTATGTCTCGTTTGTTTGTTTATCCTCGTTACAAAAGTACCTGTTGATCTTAGCTTAATAGTGAGTACCTGTTTAAGATTGGATAGGTTCATTTTCTTAGTCCTTAACTAATACGTCGTAACCTATGATAGATACTAGCGATAATAATAGCAAAACGATCACAGTAGTGTCTAGTGTCTGTCTAGCAATATCAGTACAAACCAAAATTAGACCCCAAATTACAACGGAGGTCATTTTACATTACAAATAACAAGCAACATAAATGAAATAATCTTCAAGTAGCATAAAGTTCACAAGTAGCCATAATCACGCAAAGCACACAAACAGGCAATCACTCCAAGGATTCATCGTTAGGCATACCGTCCTCGGGTACCTGTTCTGGATCTTCTTCACCTGAGATGATAAAAGAGGGTGAGTCCTTAAGAACTCAGCGAGGGGGAATGAGAAATATGTTTTGAAACTCATTTTCTGGTTCAACTTATGAAATCCTTTTGCAAGGATGAATATAACAATAATATAAGTACAGCAACAGAAATACCGGTCTTTCCTCCCCGAGGTTCTCTAGGAACCAAACAAGAGTACTTATACACATAGTAAAAAGGATACAGTGAGCTTTTGCTCTCAAATCAGTTCCAGAATCAGTTGTTGCGGCCAACTTCAAATCATCCCCCAAACGCGCCAAGTGGGTGTACTCCGGATGTACCCCGAAATCCTACGATCCAACTCTTCGAGGAAGTCTAGCCCCCAAGCGAGAGAGGGAATGGGACCATGGTAGTCACGGGTGCACCGACAAGCCCGATGCCGCCCGGTGTGCGTGATCGCTACCATGCCGACAAGAAAGGTTGCAACCTAGTATGCAGTGCACATTTATGACATTACCATATCACGTTAGGAGGACAACAAAGTAGGTTGCCTCCGGACAGTCATAAGATTGCATATTAACAAGTAAACAGGCAGGGCATGATAAGACAAGTAATTTCACTTGAAAGGCATATAGAGTTATATGAACATTAAACGGGCAGCCATGTAACACATGTAAATCAAGCCATATAACTCATTTCGAAGTCCACGTAATCAGGTGATAGGATTATTCAACATGCAACAACATCTACGTGGGTTCGGATACAAGAAAAGCCTAGTTGTCAACATGCAATGATCAAAATTACATTTAGGACTATAAAGGCATTTACGGGCAGCATAATAAGCATATAATTCCACACGATATCGAAATGATCAACACTGAGCAAGCCTACCTAGTCATTAGGGTTTCCGTTTCATGCTTAACCGTGTGATTAAACCCTAAGTCAACTCAAAATCAATCTCTAGTCATGCATCATTTAATTCAAACATCCTCAAGTACTCAAACAGTCCACACAACATCCCAACACCAGAATTCCAAGCAATTAACACCACAAGAGAGGATACAACAATTTTTCCAAGCATATAACTAAGTGAAACCCTCACTGCAATAGGCTGTTTCTCACAAAAATTAAGATAAGAAAACAATCTCCAATTCCAGTTAATAAGATGTCAAACTAAAGCTTAAGACGTGAACTAAAATCAGAAACAAACCTTGCATCATTTGGAATTCGGGATCATTAGTTATAGCCGAAACAGTGGGATAGCACAAAACTGTCCAGATTTGCACACATTTCGATAATTGACGTTTGTGAGGTCCTTAGGGTCAGATTTAGCCTTAGTCTATTTCTGACAAAAATATCCAGAACTGAAAAATATAGAGGTACACAAAATTTCATGTATTTTGGACATCATTTACTAAGTCAAATTTGGTTCGTTCTACAAGGTCAGTGCATCTGTCAAAACCTGCTTCATTTTTCTAGATTTCCAGATTTGGACACATTTCAAAGATTTTCCATTTTGAGGACTTTAGATTCAAAATTATCTTCAGCCTATTTCTGCGAACAATGTTCAAAACTGGCAAAAATAGTCACCTACCAATTTTCATGCATTTTCAACAACATTTTCCTAGCTAAACTTACCTCGAAACAAACTGGTCAGAGAGCTGTCAACAATCCGACTTCACCTATCATCACTTTCAAGCCAAGATCTTGCCATGCATGGTTGCAAAAGCTTATGAACGAACATATAACTCAAGTACAGAAGCAAAGACATACTTTTATGAGAATGCATGTGGATTTTTGAAGGGTTTTCGAAAGGTTTTAGCCCTCACCTTAGCAATCAACCAAGAGGATGCACAAAAACTTGTCGAAGCACAATTTTCTTCTTCTCCTTTGCCTAGCCGAGGTTCCAACTAGATTTTCTCTATTTTTCCTAGCTTAGTGACCAAGCTCTTAGTACATGCATGAGGTTAGAACAAGAAGAAAAGAAATGGAAGCTTAAAAACTAACCTAGGGCCGAAATGAAGACTTCAAAGGACATGCATGTGTGATTTTCGTATCCTAGCTTGTTTGCTTAAGTTTCTTTGATTGTTGCTTGTCTTGATGCACCATGAGTTGATGAAGATGAGCAAAGGATGGTGAGAACTCAGCCAAGGCCGAGAGAGAGAGAGAGAAAATGAGAGGGAGAGAGAGAAGATGAGAGGAAAATGAAGAAATGACAAAAAAACAAAGGCCTTGAAGTTTGATGAGCATGTTCGGCCTTGGGCTTCCAAAATTCCTGATTTTGTGTCTTCAAGATGTGATTTTAAAATGCTAGCATGGGCAATGGTTGTTTGGTCGAACAAGGTAGAGGATTGAGGTGGTTTTGAGCATTTTTTATGCATTGATAAGTGTTTTTGTCATAACTTGTCTAGAATGAATTGAAATTGAGCAAGCATGCATAAAACTTGATGTGGTGGTCGGCCAAGGCTATTAAAATTCTGAATTTTGTCATCTTTTGAGTGTTATTTAGTTGTGTGTTGAAAGTGCAAAAAGAACAAAGAATAAAGAATAAGGAATGTCTAGTGTTTAGTGAATTTTCGTCTTCTAGTGAGTTGAATTAGGATTATAATATTGATAGTGGATTTTGTACGATTGTTTAATAGTCTAGTGCTTTGTGTAAGATGCTTTCTTGATTAGCGTGAGGGCACACTTTCCTAAGTCTAGGGCACGCACTACGAGGTTGGACACGAACTACGAGAAGAACGTACGTTTTTCAAGTAAATGCATGCAACCCTAAATTAATGCACGTAATTCAATGCAAGGTACACAAAACGAACCCAATTCTCAAACCTAGGTCAAGGCACGCAAATCTAGGTTAGGACACACGAAATGAGGTATCGCACTCTAATCGAGGTCGGGCCTCACATCCTCCCCTCTTTAAAAGAATTTCGTCCCGAAATTCAATATTACCTTGAAATAAAGCTGGATATTGTTGCTCCATCTGGTCTCGCCTTTCCCACGTTGCTTCTTCAACTCCATGGTGATCCCACAGCACTTTCACCATTGGTATAGTTCTGTTGCGCAACTCCCGATCCTGCTGGTCTAGGATCCGAATGGGCTTCTCCTCGTAAGACAAGTTCTCCCGAAGCTGCAACGGCTCTGGCTCCAAGATGTGTGACGGATCAGGATGATACTTCCGCAGCATTGAAACATGAAAGACATCGTGAATATTGGAGAGGTTCTGGGGTAGTACTAGGCGATATGCCAACTTGCCAACCTTCTCAATTATCTCAAATGGCCCTACAAACCTCGGGCTCAACTTTCCACCCTTGCCATGTTTAATCAGTCCCCTCTGGGGTGATATCTTCAAGAACACCTTGTCGCCAACCTCGAACTCGAGACTCCGTCTCCGTCGGTCTGCATAACTCTTCTGCCTGCTCTGGGCTATAAGCATCCGTTTCCGGATGAGGTGGATATTATCAACAGTCTTCATAAGTTCAGGTAAGAGGGTCGGGTCAAAAGTCTTCGTCTCACCTACTTCATCCCAGTAAATTGGGGATCGAGACTTACGTCCATACAGCGCGTCAAATGGGGCCATCCCGATAGTGGCCTGATAACTATTATTATAAGCGAACTCCGCTAGAGACAGATATTTCTCTCAACCTTTTCCGAAATCCAAAACACACGCCCTCAGCATATCCTCCAAAATTTGAATAGTCCTCTCCGATTGTCCATCAGTCTGAGGGTGATAAGCCGTGCTGAAACTCAACTTCGTTCCCAAAGCTTCTTGCAATCTCTTTCAAAATCGGGAAGTAAAACGAGGATCCCTATCCGATACAATACTCACAGGCATCCCGTGCAATTTTACAATCTCCGCCACATACATATCTCTCAATTTCTCAGGACTATCCTCCTTGTTCATCGGTAAAAAGTGTACTGACTTAGTCAATTTATCCACAATGACCCAGACAGCGTCATGACCCTTTGCGATCTGGGTAGGTCCATAACAAAATCCATAGTTATATGTTCCCATTTCTATTGAGGAATCTCCAACGGCTGAAGTAAACCTACGGGTCGTTGATGTTCCGCTTTGACTCTTTGGCAAGTCAAACACCGTGCCACAAACTCCGCAATTTCTATTTTCATGTTATTCCACCAATAGTGTTGCTTCAAATTCCGGTACATCTTCGTTCCACCGAGGTGAATAGTATATCTTGAATTATGGGCTTCTTCAAGAATCTTCTTTTTCAGCTCTGGCTCATTGGGAACACAAATCTGATTCCTAAACCTCCAAATACCATCATCATGAAACTTGAAATCTGCGTTGCTTTCTTTAATCTTCTGAAATTGTTGGTCCTTCTGTTGAGCCTCCCGTAACTCAGACAACAAGGTCGATTGAACTTGTGTAGTGGCAAAAAGTAACCCTTCCCAAGTCAATTGTGGTTTCCACAAAAATGCTTCCTCCAACAACTCCTGTACCTTGACTTCAAGTTTTGCCATGCTTGTTTTCCTACTTAAGGCGTCTGCAACTACATTCGCTTTACCGGGCACATAATTGATTGAGCAGTTATAATCATCCAAAAGCTCCATCCACCGCCTTTGCCTCATATTCAACTCCTTTTGAGAGAACAAGTATTTCAAGCTCTTATGATTAGTAAATACCTCAAACTTGTTACCCCACAGATAATGCCTCCATTTCTTGAGTGCAAACACAATAGCCGCTAACTCCAAATCATGCGTCGGGTAATTCGCTTTATACGGCTTTGGTTTCCTAGAAACATATGAAATCACCCTTCCATTTTGCATCAACATCCACCCCAATCCTTCTTTGGAAGCATCGCTATAGATTACAAAACCTTGACTCCCTTCAGGCAATGCAAGAACAGGTGCGGTAGTGAATCTTTTCTTCAATTCTTGGAAGATATTCTCACACTTTTCATCACACATGATCTTTGTTTTCTTTTGAGTGAGCTTTGTAAGTGGTCCTGCAATTTTAGAGAAATCCTTTAAGAAACTACGATAATAGTCGGCTAGACCAAGAAAAGTCCGAACCTCTGTAACATTTTCCGGCTTCTTCCAAGACATCACTGCATCTATCTTTGTTGGATCCACCGCTATTCCCTCTTGGGATATGATATGCCCCAAAAATGCAATCTGCTGCAACCAAAATTCACACTTGCTAAACTTTGCATACAATTGATACTCTCGAAGTTTCTACAGTACCAACCGCAGATGTTGCTCATGCTCCGCCTCAGATTTTGAGTATACCAAAATATCATCAATGAAGATCACCACAAATTGGTCCAAGTAGGGTTGAAACACCCTATGCATCAAATGCATAAAAGCTACAAGGGCATTGGTTAGTCCAAAAGGCATCACCACATATTCATAATGCCCATATCTTGTCCTGAAAGCCATTTTAGGCACATCTTCCTTTTTGATCCGCAACTGATAATACCCTTGCCTCAAGTCGAGTTTCGAATACACTTTGGCTCCTTGCAGTTGATCAAATAACTCATCGATCAGTGGAAGTGGGTATTTATTCTTGACAGTCACTTGGTTCAGTCCTCGGTAGTCGATGCATAGCCTCAACGTTCCGTCTTTCTTCTTTACAAATAGAACTGGTGCACCCCACGGTGAAGAACTTGGTTGAACAAACCCCTTCTTCAACAATCCTTGCAATTGGTCCTTCAATTCTTGTAGCTCGGCCGGTGCCATACGATAGGGAGCTTTAGATATCGGTTGGGTGCCAGGTAGTAGCTCTATAACGAACTCGATCTCCCGATTTGGGGATAAATCGGGTAATTCTTCTGGAAACACATCTGCATAGTCTTTGATCACAGGCATCTCCTCCAACCTAGCTTTGTCCGACGGCTTGTTGATAAGGTAAGCTAAGTATCCGCTACACCCTTTTCTCAAGGACTTCACTGCTTTCGTAGATGAAATGATGGAACTCCCGGTGAAATCTCTTCGACCCATTACCTCCAGTATTGGTTGACCAGGTACCCGGAACGTTATAATCTTCGCCCGGCAATCTAGTTGGACATGATGTTTTGCCAGCCAGTCCATCCCTAAAATGACCTCATATTCTCGAAAAGGTAATACAATAAGATTGGCTGAGAATTCCCTATCCTTAATTTGGATTTTACATGCTTTACAAGCTGAGCTAGTAACAAGTTTAGAACCCATTGGAGTACCAACTTCTACTTCGTATGGCAAACATACAACTTTCAGTTTCACACGTTCCACACATAAGGGAGTAATAAATGAATGAGTAGCACCCGGATCAATTAACACCCTAACAGGTTGATTCAGTATGAAGAATGTACCTTCAACAACAGCGGTCTCATCTGGAATCTCCTCGCACTCAATAGCATAAGCTCGAGCCTGAACTCTAGGAACTGGAGTATTGCCTCTACCAGCTGGTTTACCTTGATTCTGCCATGCCTGCCGTTTAGGGCAATCCTTGATCTGATGCTGATCACTATCGCATCTCATACATCGTCCTGACTTCCTCCAACACTAGGCCTCGGTATGCCCCTTCCTGTCACAATAAGAACAGCTGACGGACTGAGTAGCAGGTGAACCACCTGTGGATCCGAGGGCGGAAGAGGCTGATGGCACTTTCGTCGGGCCACGGTTATTCACTGGCCTGTTCTGGCTCGGGCCCTGATTACGACTCTGACTCTGAAATTTCCTTTGCTGACCTAGAGGCTGGTATGGTTTCTTGTTCGGCTGACTCGAACCGGCTCCATCTAGTTTCCTCTTCTCAACTCGAGAGGCAGCAGCAAAGAGAGCAGAATAGGTATCGAAGTCATGAGAAGCCAACTGGTCCTGAATCTCTGGCCTCAATCCAGTAATAAATTTCCACATCTTCGCCTCCGGAGTACTAACCATATATTGAGCATAACGGGACAGTCGGTCAAAATGAGCCTCGTAGTGGGCCACCATCATGTTATCTTGGGTCAAGTGCATGAACTCCTCAGCCCGCCTCTGCCTGGAGACTGCAGGTACATATTTCTCCTTAAATGCCTTAACGAAATTACCCCACAAGCGAGGTGTCTGATCAGTTTCCCACAGTGCTTCTACAGTGTGCCACCAATGCTCGGCATCCCCGTGCAACAGAAACACAGCAAACTCTACATTTTCTTCATCAGTATAATCAAGTGGGCAAAAGTCAAGGAACTCCCTCATTCTGCTATGTCTCCCGTGGTTACCCTCATTGTTGTTGTTGTTGTTGTTGTTGGCTTCACGTGCATCCTGGCGCTCCATCACTCGTGATACGCGATCCATGGCATTCGCCATCATATTAAACATAGCTATACCGGGATTAGTTTGATAGGCATCTCCGGTCTCTTGGGGTTCACCGCTCCTATTAGTAGTACGGGTACTAGGGTCAGCCATCTATAGGTACAGATTACGATGCACAATTTATTGGAATATGACAATTAAGAATTTAATGCGTAAGATATGCAGCATAATATAGATACAATCCTAGAGACAATTAAGGCATGTTAATCACTTAAACACATAAAACATAGAAGGCACATTTATCACACAATAACACATAAACAAGCCATCATAATTATCTTACGGCTCTACCCCCGGTCCGAGAGTTAAACCCAGCTTAAGCAATCTAAGCTCTGATACCATTCTAATTATAAGGTGTCATGCCCCAATCCGGCCTATAAGGTTAGACTAGGGTGTGATCTAAACGTTCAGGACATGTCACATACTTAACCGTTTATGAAGATTTAACACTTATCGTTTGAGTCTAGACTCTAAAGTTTTCTGAAAAATTGGAAGCATGACGGCTGTAATTGGACTATTTGGTTTGGCCTTATTCTCTAAATGCCTCAAAATTTTCTAATCTCAAGTTTCAATTCCAACTAGGATTACTATTTAATATCAATTGAAATGCCTATTGGTTATCTCGACGTCTTGTTTGATTTATAACCTAGTATGATGCTATGTCTCGTTTGTTTGTTTATCCTCGTTACAAAAGTACCTGTTGATCTTAGCTTAATAGCGAGTACCTATTTAAGATTGGATAGGTTCATTTTCTTAGTCCTTAACTAATATGTCGTAACCTATGATAGATACTAGCGGTAATAATAGCAAAACGATCACAGTAGTGTCTAGTGTCTGTCTAGCAATATCAGTACAAACCAAAATTAGACCCCAAATTACAACGGGGGTCTTTTTACATTACAAATAACAAGAAACATAAAGGAAATAGTCTTCAATTAGCATAAAGTTCACAAGTAGCCATAATCACGCAAAGCACACAAACTGGCAATCACTCCAAGGATTCATCGTTAGGCACACCGTCCTCGGGTACCTGTTTTGGATCTTCTTCACCTAAGATGATAAAAGAAGGTGAGTCCTTAAGAACTCAGCGAGGGGGAACGAGAAATAGGTTTTGAAACTCATTTTTCTGTTCAACTTATGAAATCCTTTTGCAAGCATGAATATAACAATAATATAAGTACAGGAACAGAAATACCGGTCTTTCCTCCCCGAGGTTCTCTAGGAACCAAGCGAGAGTACTTATACACATAGTAAAAAGGATACAGTGAGCTTTTGCTCTCAAATTAGTTCCAGAATTAGTTGTTGCGGCAGACTTCAAATCATCCCCCAAACACGCCAAGTGGGAGTACTCCGGATGTACCCCGAAATCCTACGACCCAACTCTTCGAGGAAGTCTAGCCCCCAAGCAAGAAAGGGAATGGGACCATGGTAGTCACGGGTGCACCGGCAAGATCGATGCCGCCCGGTATGCGTGATCGCTACCATGCCGACAAGAAAGGTTGCAACCTTGTATGCAGTGCACATTTATGACATTACCATATCACGTTAGGAGGACAACAAAGTAGGTTGCCTCCGGACAGTCATAAGATTGCACATTGACAAGTAAACAGGAAGGGCACGATAAGACAAGTAATTTCACTTGAAAGGCATGTAGAGTTATATGAACATTAAATGGGCAGCCATGTAACACATGTAAATCAAGCCATATAACTCATTTCGAAGTCCACGTAATCAGGTGATAGGATTATTCAACATGGAATAACATCTACGTGGGTTTGGATACAAGAAAAGCCTATTTGTCAACATGCAATGATCAAAATTACATTTAGGACTATAAATGCATTTACGGGCAGCCTACTAAGCATATAATTCCACACAATATCCAAATGATCAACACTTAGCAAGCCTACCTAGTCATTAGGGTTTCCGTTTCATGCTTAACCATGTGATTAAACCCTAAGTCAACTCAAAATCAATCCCTAGTCATCCATCATTTAATTCAAACATCCTAAAGTACTATAACTGTCCACAAAACATCCCAACACCACAATTCCATGCAATTTACACCTCAAGAGTGGTTTCAACAATTTCTCCAAGCATATAACTAAGTGAAACCCTCACTACAAAAGGCTGTTTTCTCACAAACATTAAGATAAGCAAAAAATATCCATATCGAGTGAAAAAGATGACAAATTAAAGCTTAAGAAGTGAACTAAAAACAGAAACAAGCCTTGCATCATTTGGAATACGGGATCATTAGTTATAGCCGAAACAGTGGGAAAGCACACAACTGTCCAGATTTGCACACATTTCGATAATTTACGTTTTTGAGGTCCTTAGGGTCCGATTTAGCCTTAGTCCATTTCTGAAAAAAATGTCCAGAACTGAAAAATATAGCAGCACACCAACTTTCATGCATTTTTGATATCATTTACTAAGTCAAATCTGGTTCGTTCTACAAGGTCAGTGCATCTGCCAAAACCTGCTTCATTTTCCAGATTTCCAGATTTGGACACATTTTAAAGATTTGCCATTTTGAAGACCTTAGAGTCAAAATTAGCTTTGTCCTATTTCTGCGCAAAATGTTCAAAACTGACCAAAATAGTTACCTACCAATTTTCATGTATTTGTAACTTCATTTGCCTAGCTAAACTTACCTCGAAACAAATTGGTCAGAGAGCTGTCAACAATCCGACTTCACCTATCATCACTTTCAAGCCAAGATCTTGCCATGCATGGTTGCAAAAGCTTATAACTCAAGTACAGAAGCAAAGACATACTTTTATGAGCATGCATGTGGATTTTTGAAGGATTTTCAAAAGGTTTTAGCCCTCACCTTAGCAATCAACCAAGAGGATGCACAAAAACTTGTCGAAGCACAATTTTCTTCTTCTCCTTTGCCTAGCCGAGGTTCCAACTAGATTTTCTCTATTTTTCCTAGCTTAGTGACCAAGCTCTTAGTACATGCATGAGGTTAGAACAAGAAGAAAAGAAATGGAAGCTTAAAAACTCACCTAGGGCCGAAATGAAGACTTCAAAGGACATGCATGTGTGATTTTCGTATCCTAGCTTGTTTGCTTGAGTTTCTTTGATTGTTGCTTGTCTTGATGCACCATGAGTTGATGAAGATGAGCAAAGGATGGTGAGAACTCAGCCAAGGCCGAGAGAGAGAGAGAAAATGAGAGGGAGAGAGAGAAGATGAGAGGAAAATGAAGAAATGACACAAAAAAAAACAAAGGCCTTGAAGTTTGATGAGCATGTTCAGCCTTGGGCTTCCAAAATTCCTGATTTTGTGTCTTCAAGATGTGATTTTAAAATGCTAGCATGGGCAATGGTTGTTTGGTCAAACAAGGTAGAGGATTGAGGTGGTTTTGAGCATTTTTTTATGCATTGATAAGTGTTTTTGTCATAAGTTGTCTAGAATGAATTGGAATTGAGCAAGCATGCATAAAACTTGATGTAGTGGTCGGCCAAGGCTATTAAAATTCTGAATTTTGTCATATTTTGAGTGTTATTTAGTTGTGTGTTGAAAGTGCAAAAAGAACAAAGAATAAAGAATAAGGAATGTCTAGTGTTTAGTGAATTTTCGTCTTCTAATGAGTTGAATTAGGATTATAATATTGATAGTGGATTTTGTAGGATTGTTTAATAGTCTAGTGCTTTGTCTAAGACGCTTTCTTGATTAGCTTGAGGGCACGCTTTCCTAGGTCTAGGGCACGCACTACGAGGTAGGACATGAACTACGAGACGAATGCACATTTTTCAAGTAAATGCACGCAACCCTAAATTAATGCACGTAATTCAATGCAAGGTACACAAAACGAACCCAATTCTCAAACCTAGGTCAAGGCGCGCAAATCTAGGTTAGGACACACGAAACGAGGTATCGCACGCTAATCGAGGTCGGGCCTCACAGATGGGTTGTCGTTAAGCCCATTGGGCCTTTTGAATGGGCCATCTCTCTAGGCTTGGACTGTGAACCGTCAACACATAAAGGATTTGTGCCATCAACATGACTGGTGCGATCATACCAGCACTAATGCACCGGATCCCCAAAACTCCGAAGTTAAGCGTGCTTGGACGAAAGTAGTACTAGGATGGGTGACCCCTTGGGAAGTCCTCGTGTTGTACCCACATTTTCAATTTTTTTTGCCCCGATTAGGGTTGCCAAGATACTTTATCCACCACATTTCTATTATCGAATCCCGTGGCACATTGGGCAAGACAATTTCGCTTCACGTAGAGGCTGGGCCTGCAAACCGCAGGCGTGGGGCTTGTGACCAGGTCTCCGTCGCTCCGGTGCCAATTACTTTTGATCTGCAAGGTGTTACGTGGCGCATAGTATACCGTTGGAAAGCTCTCCAAGAGCTCTACAACGGGGGAAGCAAGCCTGCTCGGCAGCCACCATTTTTGGAGCCCAAAATTGAATGTTTTTATCAGTTTCGGGCCACTTTTTTTCTTTTGCTCAGTTTTTATGTCCCTGATAGTAAGTCGTGAGCGGTTAAAAGGACGACAACCTAACTCGTGGGACATTAGAGGGCCCTACAACGCGTCGATATCTCGTCTTGTGAGGAAGATGCATTGTTGAAGCCTATGGGCTGTCGATAAGCCCATTGAGTCGTTTCAATGGGCCATCTGTGATACCCCGAACCTGGCATGTATTCAATAGCATTTTAAGTTCATTTAAATTGTTTGTTGACCTTTCACCTTCTTTGACCAAACTAGTTGACTTTTCATCTACATTGACCAACTAGGACAAGGTGAGAATTTTTGAAATGTTTAATAAAAGGCAAACTTGGGATTAGAAATAAAAAAATGCAATGTTAAGTTAGTCAAATTTTGGGTCAACTTTGGAATTAAATCTGAACCAATTGGGGAAGAGTTAGGTATCAAATTATATATGGTTGGAAAGCTCTATGAGTCTAGTTTCTGAGGTTTCAATCCGTTCGTGAATTGGAGTTTTCTAGAAGAAGTTATGGTCGTTTTCGTAAGGTCGCGCATAGCTGTTTTGGTTTAGCGGGTTGACCGAAGCTTTGACCATTTGTCATCTTTTATTTAAGTTTAAATACGAAACAAAAGAGCAAAAACCAGAAAAATAAGAGCCATGGCTGAAACCATGGAGGAAAAAAAAAAAAACATTTCAACTTCAAATCTTCATTTCGTCGCGTGAGCTTGTGCGGGGTGGTTTCCGAGGCATCCATCGTGGTTTCCCTAGCGTCTAGGAGCGTCTAAGGTGAGGGTTTCATCGTTATTTGCGCATTTGAAAAATGTATATCTAAACTTTAATTTTTAGAACTTATGCGTAGATTGTTGTTTTAATCGTTTTGTTGCTTAAAGAATGTTCCTTGTTGATTGTAGAACATGTATTTATAGCTTTTTAGCATTTTCTACGGTTGAAAATTAAAATTGCAATTTAAATTGACTAATGAATAGTAATTAGTGAATAGTAAACCCTTGAAACGATAAAGTTGCGCTATTATGCTGTCTGTTGATGTAGAAATGTGCTAGATATGCTAGAATGCCTAAATGTGTGTTTTAATTGGAATATGTAATAGAAAAACGGAGAAAAACGGCTTGGTGAAAGTCGGGGTCGTTTAGGTCGAGTTTAGCATTTTTTCTTGTATTGCGTGTTGGCATTGTTTCAGGAGGCCATGGAAGTACTTTTTGTGCGATTATGGCATTGGTTGGGTGTTTGGTTGATATAGTTGTAGTTCAAACGAGCAAAGGGGGAAATCGGGACTTTGCGTGAATTCTAAGGTAAAGTAGGGTTTCGGGGTCTTTAGACGTGCCTTATGGTGACCTAGGAGGACTGGTGAAGTCGGTTTCCAAAGCTCATGGCTCGTTTGAAAGTAGTAGTGTTTTGAAGTTGGGGTCATTTTTGTGATTTTGTGTGTTTTCATAAAATATTGCTTATAGTATGTTTATATTGATTATAGAATGCTTATGTTGCCTATAGAATGCTTATAATGCCTATAGAATACTTGCTAATGCTTGATAATGTTAGTTGGCGTTGTTTTTGTCACTTGTTTGATTGTAAATGCTTATTACGCTTGTTAGAGTTGATTATTGATTGAAATGTTTATCAATTGTTGAGAATGCTTGATATCGCTTGCTCATCGCCTTGTATCGAGTCTTGCATTGCATAGTGTCTCGCGCGTGAGTGATGGGCCTCTCTGGGTAGCCTCGGGTTGCCAGTGTTGGTTGCTCTAGCTCCGCTGCTATTCCCTTTCTCGCTTGGGTTGCCTCCCAGGGAGATTTGGGTCGTAGAATTGATGGTTACTGCCGGGGTATTCCAAACTGGTGTTATAAGGTGGTTTAGGCCGGCGCGTCATCGTTAATGTCATCGGAATCGTGATCGGTACATTACTCGCTCGAGTGATCCATAGCCTTCAAAGTGTGGTATAGCTTTGATTGGTTGTGTTAATGCTTTTCTTAATTGTTTATTGTATTGTTGTATATATTGAATGCCTTTTATTGATTGTATTGCTTAATTGTACCTATTTGCATTGCACGATCTTCTTTCTCTCTACCTCGATATATGTCTCGCCCTCACTGAGTATACGTTTTGTGTATACTCACTCCTCACCACCACATTTGAGGAAATGCCATGTTAGCTGGAAAGTTCGTGATTTCGTGAAAGTCTGTGCTTGAAGGGTTGTCCTGCGTGCCTATGTGACTTGAGTTGTCAAAGTTGTAAAGTTGTATGCTTTTATGTATTATATGTATTTAATGTTAAAGGGGATGTAATTTAAGTTCATTAGATTATGTATTTACTTAATATAGCTTAACTTCAATATATATTTGTAATGACAAAAAGGGAAAAAGATAGAAAGTCATGATAGTCTACTTTATGCAATAGGTTGGTGTAGTTTAATTGCTAAGCTTGAATTTATATTTACTTGTGAATTGCTTGTTGTGAACCGAGGCTCGGATGGCCTTGAGGTGGTTGAATGGTTGGACACGGTGTTGGTCCATTCATATGCTATTACAGGTTTTGCAATTTGCCTAGAAAGAGGGGAGACTCTGTCCGTCTTTCCCTAAAATCTTGCCCGGGTTCGGATTTGGGTTGTGAATAGATTGATTGTTAGAACTCCCGGTCTCGAGAGGGATCGGGGTGTCACAAGTGGTATCAGAGCTTGTCTAGCTCATAAGCCGGGACAGGGTCGTCAGCCTGGTGGGTAGTGGTCCTTGAATGTGTGCTTTATAAGTGTGTCTTGAAAGTGTATGCTTGTATGTGAGATTGTGTGTCTTGACTTGAATGTAAGCACTTATGTGATATGGTTATGTGTTATGTGTTAAATGTTTCTCAAGAAAGGTGAAATGTCTGGTTGTTTATCGAATTGACTTATTGAATTGACCTCGTGAATCGAATCGACCTCGTGAATTGTTAGTTGCTTGAAGTATTTCTTGTAATGTGTGTATAGAATGTCTTGAATTAGCTATGCCGTGGTTTGAATTGATTATGTTGTGCTTGACTTGATTGCCGTGCTTGAGTGACTTTGTTGAATAAACTGTTTTACAAACTTGCTTGCATAATAGTTTAAGGCATGTGTATAACTGTGATATATTGGCATTCATACATGTCCTATGGAAATGGTAAGTAAGTCCTCTTCCTCCCCTGAAGAAAGTGGTTCACCGCTGGCTTTTCAAGGTGTATGGATTGACAGGAAATGAATGGCATTTGACTAGCCTTTATTTGGGAATTGGTGTTTGCTTTTGGAGCTCGGTTATTGGCAAATCTCTATGGTCCTCCTCTGTGCTTAACAATTGTGAAAGGGTAGCTTTCTCTTGGGGTTTTATTTGGTTATTCTTCGGAGCATTCTTTGGTTTTCTTAATGGGTATTATTTGGAGACTGTTGTTGGCATTTCTCGGTGGATTTGGCTATTGGGATTTTAATCGGCCTTACTGCACAGTAATATCTATGGTATATGTGTCTCGGTATTTATTGGTGTGATACTGGCATCCCTGATTGGAAATTCTTCAATGGTATTTTCTGGAATTCTCAGTGGCCAATTATTTAATATTTACTTATTAAGCAAACTTGGCTACTTTCTTATTGGAGCATTGTTTCTGATATGTTCTTCAGTGTTCTTCAGTAGGTTTGGTATTTGGAGTTCCTATCAGACTTATTGAATAATACTACTTAGGGTATTCTTTGAAATTCTTATTGGGCGTTCTATTGGTATTTTCCTTATTGGCAAGGTTGCATGAAGTTTTCACTTGGCAAATAGTGAAGAGGCCTCAGAGTTTGGCTTTGGTAGGAAACTATGTTTGTTATTCAACTTGGTTGTTTTATTGGGCACATTATATTTTCTCTGCTATTTCCTTTGACATTCCTCTCAGCATTTGATAGCAAAACTCGGAATCTAATTGGGTGTCCTATGGGGTTATTATTTGGAAGGCTTCTTTAGAACTTTGAAATATATTTGATTGGGTTCTTAGTATTTTCTTCAGCACTTTTAACTGGGTATTCTTCTATGAAATTCATGACCAGTGGGGTACTTATTTGGACCTCTGGATGGAACCTTTGTTTGAGCCTTTATTAGGCTTCTTGTTTGGGAATTCTTGGGCAGTAATAGTTGAACTTCTACTCGAGATTCATGTATGGGGTATTCATTCGGTATTCTTCTTATCATTAATATGTGATGTGATTTTATCTACAGTATCTTTGCTTAGGTCTTTATTGGTATTATCTCGGCGCTTTTGGTTGAAATTTTATTCTTCTTCGGTATTCGTGTCAACGAGATTCTTCAACCGATGAAGATTAGTCAGAATTGGATTTCAGATGATGCTGAGTTCTATTGGAAGAAGAATTGCGAGGACGCAATTGTTTTAAGGGGGGAAGGATGTGATACCCCGAACCTGGCATGTATTCAATAGCATTTAAAGTTAATTTAAATTGCATTTTATTGACCTTTCACCTTTTTTGACCAAACTAGTTGACTTTTCATCTACATTGACCAACTAGGACAAGGTGAGAATTTTTGAAATGTTTAAGTTAGTCAAAATTTGGGTCAACTTTGGAATTAAATGTGAACCAATTGGGGAAGAGTTAGGTAGCAAATTATATATGGTTGGAAAGCTCTATGAGTCTAGTTTCTGAGGCTTCATACCGTTCATGAATTGGAGTTTTCTAGAAGAAGTTATGGTCGTTTTCGTAAGGTCGCGCATAGTTGTTTTGGTTTAGCGGGTTGACCGAAGCTTTGACCATTTGTCATCTTTTATTTAAGTTTAAATACGAAACAAAAGAGCAAAAACCATAAAAATAAGAGCCATGGCTGAAACCATGGAGGAAAAAAAAAATATTTCAACTTCAAATCTTCATTTCCTCGCGTGAGCTTGTGCGGGGTGGTTTCCGAGGCATCCATCGTGGTTTCCCTATTGTCTAGGAGCATCTAAGGTGAGGGTTTCATCGTTATTTGTGCATTTGAAAAATGTATATCTAAACTTTAATTTTTAGAACTTATGCGTAGATTGTTGTTTTAATCGTTTTGTTGCTTAAAGAATGTTACTTGTTGATTGTAGACCATGTATTTCTAGCTTTTTAGCATTTTCTGCGGTTGAAAATCAAAATTGCAATTTAAATTGACTAATGAATAGTAATTAATGAATAGTAAACCCTTGAAACGATAAAGTTGCACTGTTATGCTGTCCGTTGATGTAGAAATGTGCTAGATATGCTAGAATGCCTAAATGTGTGGTTTAATTGGAATGTGTAATAGAAAAACGGAGAAAAATGGCTTGGTGAAAGTCGGGGTCGTTTAGGTCGAGTTTAGCGTTTTCTCGTATTGTGTGTTGGCATTGTTTCGGGAGGCCATGGAAGCACTTTTGGTGCGATTATGGCGTTGGTTGGGTGTTTGGTTGATATAGTTGTAGTTCAAACGAGCAAAGGGGAAAATCGGGACTTTGCGTGAATTCTAGGGTAAAGTAGGGTTTCGGGGTCTTTAGACGTGCCTTATGGTGACCTAGGAGGACTAGTGAAGTCGGTTTCCAAAGCTCATGGCTCGTTTGAAAGTAGTAGTGTTTTGAAGTTGGGGTCATTTTTGTGATTTTGTGTGTTTTCATAGAATATTGCTTATAGTATGTTTATATTGATTATAGAATGCTTATGTTGCCTATAGAATGCTTATAATGCCTATAGAATACTTGCTAATGCTTGATAATGTTAGTTGACGTTGTTTTTGTCACTTGTTTGATTGTAAATGCTTATTACGCTTGTTAGAGTTGATTATTGATTGAAATGTTTATCAATTGTTGAGAATGCTTGATATCGCTTGTTCATCGCCTTGTATCGAGTCTTGCATTGCATAGTGTCTCGCGCGTGAGTGATAGGCCTCTCTGGGTAGCCTCGGGTTGCCAGTGTTGGTTGCTCTAGCTCCGCTGCTATTCCCTTTCTCGCTTGGGTTGCCTCCCAGGGAGATTTGGGTCGTAGAATTGATGGTTACTCCCAGGGTATTCCAAACTGGTGTTATAAGGTGGTTTGGGCCGGCGCGTCATCGTTAATGTCATCGGAATCGTGATCGGTACATTACTCGCTCGAGTGATCCATAGCCTTCAAAGTGTGGTATAGCTTTGATTGGTTGTGTTAATGCTTTTCTTAATTGTTTATTGTATTGTTATATATATTAAATGCCTTTTATTGATTGTATTGCTTAACTGTACCTATTTGCATTGCACGATCTTCTTTCTCTCCACCTCAATATCTGTCTCGCCCTCACTGAGTATACGTGTTGTGTATACTCACTCCTCACCACCACATTTCAGGAAATGTCATGTTAGCTGGAAAGTTCGTGATTTCGTGAAAGTCCGTGCTTGAAGGGTTGTCCTGCGTGCCTATGTGACTTGAGTTGTCAAAGTTGTAAAGTTGTATGCTTTTATGTATTATATGTATTTAATATTAAAGGGGATGTAATTTAAGTTCATTAGATTATGTATTTAGTTAATATAGCTTAACTTCAATATATATTTGTAATGACAAAAAGGGAAAAAGATAGAAAGTCATGATAGTCTACTTTATGCAATAGGTTGGTGTAGTTTAATTGCTAAGCTTGAATTTATATTTACTTGTGAATTGCTTGTTGTGAACCGAGGCTCGGATGGCCTTGAGGTGGTTGAATGGTTGGACACGGTGTTGGTCCATTTATATGCTATTACAGGTTTTGCAATTTGCCTAGAAACAGGGGAGACTCTGTACGTCTTTCCCTAAAATTTTGCCCGGGTTTGGATTTGGGTTGTGAATAGATTGATTGTTAGAACTCCCGGTCTCGAGAGGGATCGGGGTGTCACACCATCTCTCTGGGCTTGGACTGTGAACCGTCAACACATAAAGGATTTGTGCCATCAACATGACTGGTGCGATCATACCAGCACTAATGCACCAGATCTCATCAGAACTCCGAAGTTAAGCGTACTTGGGCGAGAGTAGTACTAGGATGGGTGACCCCTTGGGAAGTCCTCGTGTTGTACCTACGTTTTCAATTTTTTTTGCCCCGGTTAGGGTTGCCAAGATACTTTATCCACCACATTTCTATTACCGAATCCCACGGCACTTGGCCAAGACAACTTCGCTTCACGCAGAGGATGGGCCTGCAAACCGCAGGCGTGGGGCTTGTGACCAGGTCTCCGTCTCTCTAGTGCCAATAACTTTTGATCCGTAAGGTGTAACGCAGCGCATAGTATACCGTTGGAAAGCTCTCCGAGAGCTCTACAACGGGGGCAGCAAGCCTGCTCGGCTGCGACCATTTTTTGAGACCAAAATCGAATGTTTTCATTAGTTTTAGGCCACTTTTTTTCTTTTGCTTAGTTTTTCTGTCCCAGATCGTATGTCGTGAGCTGTTAGAAAGACGACAACCTAACTCGAGGGATATTAGAGGGCCCTACAATGCATCGATATCACGTCTTGCGAGGATGCTGCGTTGTTGAAGCAGATGGGTTGTCGTTAAGCTCATTGGGCCTTTTGAATGGGCCATCTCTCCGGGCTTGGACTGTGAACCGTCAACACATAAAGGATTTGTACCCCAAACATGACGGGTGCGATCATACCAGCACTAATTCACCGTATCCCATCAGAACTCTGAAGTTAAGCGCGCTTGGGTGAGAGTAGTACTAGGATGGGTGACCCTTTGGGAAGTCCTCGTGTTGTACCCCCTTTTTCAATTTTTTTTGCCCTGGTTAGGGTTGCCAAGATACTTTATCCACCACATTTTTGTTACCAAATCCCACGACATCTTGAGCAAGACAACTTCGCTTCACGTAAAGGTTGGGCCCACAAACTAAGGGCGTGGGGCTTGTGACCAGGTCTCCGTTGCTCCGGTGCCCATAACTTTTGATCCGTAAGGAGTTACGCGGCGCACAGCATACCATTGGAATGCTCTCCGAGAGCTCTACAACGGGGACAATAAGCATGCTTGGCTGCTCCCATCTTTGGATCCCAAAATTGAACATTTTCATCAGTTTCGGGCAACTTTTCTTCTTTTGCTCTGTTTTTCCATCCCGGATCGTACGTCTTGAGTTGTTAACAAGAAGACAACATAACTTGCAGGATATTAGAGGGCCATACAATGCGTCGATATCACGTCTTGCGAGGATGCTGCGTTGTTGAAGCGGATGGGTTGTCGTTAAGCCCATTGGGCCTTTTGAATGGGCCATCTCTCTGGGCTGGGACAGTGAACCGTCAACACATAAAGGATTTGTGCCCTCAATATGACTGGTGCGATCATACTAGCACTAATGCAATGGATCCCATCAAAACTCCAAAGTTAAGCGTGTTTGGTCAAGAGTAGTACTAGGATGGGTGACACCTTGGGAAGTCGTCGTGTTGCACCCCCCATTTCAATTTTTTTTTGTCCCCGTTAAGGTTGCCAAGATACTTCATCCACCACATTTCAATTACCAAATCCCACGCCACCTTGGGCAAGACAACTTCGCTTCAAATAGAGGCTGGGCCCGCAAACGGAGGGCGTGGGGCTTGTGACCAGGTCACCATCGCTCCGGTGCCCATAATTTTTGATCCATAAGGAGTTACGCGGCGCACAGCTTGCCGTTGGAAAGCTCTTCGAGAGCTCTACGACGGGAACAGTAATCCTGCTCGGCTGCACCCATTTTTGGAGCCCAAAATTGAATGTTTTTATCAGTTTTGGGCCACTTTTCTTCTTTTGCTCGATTTTTTCGTCCCGGATCGTAGGTCGTGAGCTGTTAAAAGGATGACAACCTAACTCGGGGGACATTATAGGGCCCTACAAAGCATCGATATCACGTCTTGCGAGGATGCTGCGTTGTTGAAGCAGATGGGTTGTCGTTAAGCCTATTGGGCCTTTTGAATAGGCCATCTCTCTAGGCTGGGACTGTGAACAGTCAACACATAAAGGATTTGTGCACTCAACATGACGGGTGCGATCATACCAGCACTAATGCACCGGATCCATCAGAACTCTGAAGTTAAGCATGCTTGGGCGAGGGTAGTACTAGGATGGGTGACCCCTTGGGAAGTCCTCGTGCTGCACCCCCCTTTTCAATTTTTTTTTGTCCTGGTTTGGTTAGCCAAGATGCTTTATCTACGACATTTCTCTTACCGAATCCCACGGCACCTTGGGCAAGACAACTTCGCTTCACGTAGAGGTTGGGCCCGCAAACCGAGGGCATGGGGCTTGTGGCCAAGTCTCCGTCGCTTCGGTGCCCATAACTTTTGATCGGTCAGGAGTTACACGGCACACACCATACCGTTGGAAAGCTCTCCGAGAGCTCTACGACGATGGCAGCAAGCCTATGCGGTTGCGCTCATTTTTACAGCCCAAAATCGAACATTTTCATAAGTTTCGGGCTAGTTTTTACTTTTGCTCGGTTTTTCCGTCTTGGATCGTATGTCTTGAGATGTTAAAAGGACGACAACCGAACTCGCGGGATATTAGAGTGCCCTACAACAGGTCAATATCATGTCTTGCGAGGATATTGCGTTGTTGAAGATGATGGGTTGTCGTCAAGCCCATTGGGCCTTTTGAATGGGCTATCTTTCTGGGCTGTGACTTTGAACCGTCAATACATAAAGGAATTGTGCCCTCAACATGGCGGGTGGGATCATACCAGCACTAATGCACCGGATTCCATCAGAACTCCGAAGTTAAGCGCGCTTGGGCGAGAGTAGTACTAGGATGGTTGACCCCCTGGGATGTTCTCGTGTTGCACCCCCCTTTTCAATTGTTTTTGCCCCGGTTAGGGTTGCCAAGATACTTTATCCACCAAATTTCTATTACCGAATCCCACGGCACCTTGGGCAAGACACTTCGCTTTACGTAGAGACTGGACCCGCAAACCGAGGGCGTTGGGCTTGTGAGCAGGTCTCCGTCACTCTGGTGCCCATAACTTTTGATCCGTAAGGAGTAACGCAGCGCATAGCATACCGTTGGAAAGCTCTTCGAGAGCTCTACGATGGGGGCAGCAAGCCTGCTCGGCTACGCACATTTTTGGAGCCCAAAATTGAATGTTTTCATCAGTTTTGGGCCACTTCTTTTCTTTTACTCTGTCTTTCCGTCCCAGATCATACGTCGTGTGCTGTGAAAAGGACTACAACCTAACTCGCGGGATATTATAGGGCCCCACAAAGCATCGATATCACGTCTTGCGAGGTTACTGCGTTGTTGAAGCAGATGGGTTGTCGTTAAACCTATTGGTCCTTTTGAATGGGCCATCTCTCTTGGCTGGGACTGTTAACAGTCAACACATAAGGGATTTGTGCACTCAACATGACAGGTGCAATCATACCAGCACTAATGCATCGGATCCCATCAGAACTCTGAAGTTAAGCATGCTTGGGCGAGAGTAGTACTAGGATGGGTGACCCCTTGGGAAGCCCTCGTGCTGCACTTGCCCTTTTCAATTTTTTTTGGCTTGGTTAGGCCTGCCCAGATACTTTATCCACCACATTTCTATTACCGAATACCAAGGCACCTTGGGCAAGACAACTTCGCTTCACGTAGAGACTGGGCCAGCAAACCGAGGGCGTGGAGCTTGTGACCAGGTCTCCGTCGATCTGGTGCCCATAACTTTTGATCCGTAAGGATTTACGCGGTGCACAGCATACCGTTGGAAAGCTCTCTGAGAGCTCTACAACGAGAGCAGCAATCCTACTCGGCTGCGCCCGTTTTTGGAGCCCAAAATTAATTGTTTTTATCAGTTTCGGTCCACTTTTCTTCTTTTGCTCGGTTTTTCCATCTCGGATCGTACGTCGTGAGCTGTTAAAAGGACGACAACCTAACTTGCGGGACATTATAGGGCCCTACAAAGCATCGATATCATGTCTTGCGAGGATGCTGCGTTGTTGAAACAAATGGGTTGTCGTTAAGCCTATTGGGCCTTTTGAATAGGCCTTCTCTCTAGGCTAGGACTGTGAACAGTCAACACATACGGGATTTGTGCACTCAACATGACGGGTGTGATCATACCAGCACTAATGCACTGGATCCCATCAGAACTCCGAAGTTAAGCATGCTTGGTCGAGAGTAGTACTAGGTTAGGTGACCCCCTAGAAAGTCCTCGTGTTGCACCCCCTTTTTCAATTGTTTTTGCCCTGGTTAGGGTTGCCAAGATACTTTATCTACCACATTTCTAATACCGAATCCCACGGCAAGTTGGGCAAGACAACTTCGCTTCACGTAGAGGCTGGGCCCGCAAACCGAGGGCGTGGGGCTTGTGACCAAGTCTTCGTCGCTTCGGTGCCCAAAACTTTTGATCTGTAAGGAGTTACGCGGCGCACAACTTACCGTTGGAAAGCTCTCTGAGAGCTCTATGACAGGAGCAGTAATCCTACTCGGTTGCGCCCGTTTTTGGAGCCCAAAATAGAACATTTTCATCAATTTTGGGTCACTTTTCTTCTTTTGTTCTATTTTTCCATCCCAGTTCGTACGTTGTGAGCAGTTAAAAGGACAACAACCTAACTCACGAGACATTAGAGGGCCCTACAATGTGTCGATATCACATCTTTCAAGGATACAGCGTTGTTGAAGTGGATGGTTTGTCATTAAGCCAATTGAGCCTTTTGAATGGGCCATCTCCCTCGGCTGGGATTGTGAACCGTCAACAGATAAAGGATTTGTGCCCTCAACATGACAGGTACGATCATACCAGCACTAATGCACCGGATCCCATCAGAACTCAAAAGTTAAGCGTGGTTGGGCGAGAGTAGTACTAGGATGGGTGACCCCTAGTGAAGTCCACGTGTTGCACCCCCCTTTTCAATTTTTTTTGCCTTCGTAAGGGTTGCCAAGATGCTTTAACCACCATATTTCTATTACCGAATCCAAAGACACCTTGGGTAGGAAAACTTCACTTCACGTAGAGGCTGGGCCTGCAAACCGAGGTTGTGGGGCTTGTGACCAGGTCTCCGTCGCTCCGGTGCCCATAACTTTTGATCCATAAGGAGTTACGCGGTGCACAGCATACCGTTGGAAAGCTCTCCGAGAGCTCAATGATGGGGGCTGCAATAATGCTCGGCTGCGCCTGTTTTCTTAGCCAAAAATCGAACGTTTTCATCAATTTTGGGCCACTTTTCTTCTTTTGCTATGTTTTTTCGTCCCGGATCGTACGTCGTGAGCTGTTGAAAGGGCAGCAACCTAACTCGCGGGACGTTAGAGGGCCCTACAACACGTCGATATCCGGTCTTGCGAGGATGCTGCGTTGTTGAAGCGATTGGGTTGTCGTTAAGCCAATTGTGCCTTTTGAATTGGGCCATCTCTCTTGGTTGGGACTGTGAACCATCAACACATAAGGGATTTTTGCGCTCAACATGATGGGTACGATCATATCAGCACTAATGCACCGGATCCTATATGAACTCCAAAGTTAAGCGTGTTTGGGCGAGAGTGGTACTAGGATGGGTGATCCCCTGGGAAGTCTTCGTGTTGTACCCCCCTTTTCAATTTTTTTTGCCCTTGTTAGGCTTGCCAAGAAGTTTTATCCACCACATTTCTATTACCGAATCCCATGGCACCTTGGGTAAGACGACTTCGCTTCATGTAGAGGCTGGGCCCACAAGCCGAGGGCGTGGGGCTTGTGACCAGGTCTCCGTCACTCCGATACCCATAACTTTTGATCCGTAAGGAGTTACGCGGCGCACAGTATAACGTTGGAAAGCTCTCCAAGAACTCTACGATGGGGGCAGCAAGCCTGCTCGGCTGCGCCCATTTTTGGAGCAAAAAATCAAAAGTTTTCATCAGTTTCTGGCTACTTTTCTGCTTTTGCTCAGTTTTTTCGTCCCGGATCATATGTCGTGAGTTGTTAAAAGGATGAAAACCTAACTCGCGGGACATTAGAGGGCCCTACAATGCGTCGTTATCAAGTCTTGCGAGGTTGCTGCGTTGTTGATTTTGATGGGTTGTCGTTAAGCCCATTAGGCCTTTTGAATTGGCCATCTCTCTAGGCTAGGACTGTGAACCGTCAACACATAAAGGATTTGTGCCCTCAACATGACGGGTGCGATCATACCAGCACTAATGCACCGGATCCTATCAGAACTCCGAAGTTAAGCGTGCTTGGGCGAGAGTAGTACTAGGATGGGTGACCCCCTGGCAATTCCTTGTGTTACACCCCCCTTTTCAAATTTTGTTGCCCCGGTTAGGGTTGCCAAGTTGCTTTATCCAACACATTTCTATTACCGAATCCCACGGCACCTTGGGCAAGACAACTTCGCATCACGTAGAGGTTGGGCCTGCAAACCAAGGGCATGGGGCTTGTGACCAGGTGTCTGTCGCTCCGGTGCCTATAACTTTTGATCCGTAACGAGTAACGTGGTGCACAACATACCGTTGAAAAGTTCTCCGAGAGCTCTACGACGGCGGCAATAAGCTTGCTCGACAGCGCCCTTTTTTGGAGCCCAAAATCGAATGTTTTCATCTGTTTCGGGACACTTTTCTTCTTTCGCCCTGTTGTTTCGTCCCGGATCGCACGCCGTGAGCTGTTAAAAAGACGACAACCTAACTCGTGGGACATTAAAGTGCCCTACAATGTGTCGATATCACGTCTTGCGAGGATGCGTCATTGTTAATATTGATGGGTTGTCGTTAAGCCTATTGGGCCTTTTGAATGGACCATCTCTCTAGGCTGGGATTGTGAACCGTCAACAAATAAAGGATTTGGGCCCTCAACATGACGGGTGAGATCATACCAGCACTAATACACCGGATCCCATCAGAACTCCGAAGTTAAACGTGCTTGGGCGAGAGTAGTACAAGGATCGGTGACACCCTAAGAAGTCCTCGTGTTGCACCCCCCTTTTCAATGTTTTTTGCCCCGGTTAGGGTTGCCAAGATACTTTATCCACCACATTTCTACTACTGAATCCCACGGCACCTTGGACAAGACAACTTCGCTTCACATAAAGGCTGGGCCCACAAACCGAGGGCATGGGGCTTGTGACCAGGTCTCCGTCGCTCCGGTGTCCATAACTTTTAATCTGTGAGGCGTTACGCGGCGTACAGCATACCGTTGGAAAGTTCTCCGAGAGCTCTACGATGGGGGCAGCAAGCCTACTCGGCTGCACCTGTTTTCAGAGCCCAAAATTGAAAGTTTTCATTAGTTTCAAGCCACTTTTCTTCTTTTTCTCTGTTTTTTCATCTCGGATCGTACGTCGTGAGCTGTTAAAAGGATGACAACCTAACTCGCGGGATATTACAGGGTCCTACAACGCGTCGATATCACGTCTTACGAGGATGCTGAGTTGTTGAAGTAGATGGGTTATTGTTAAGCCCATTGGGCCTTCTGAATGGGCTGGGACCGGAACCGTCAACACATAAAGGATTTGTACCCTCAACATGACGGGTGCGATCATACAAGCACTAATGCACCGGATCACATTAGAATGCCGGAGTTAAGCGTGCTTGGGCGAGAGTAGTACAAGGATGGGTGACCCCTTGGGAAGTCCTCGTGTTGTAACCCCCTTTTCATTTTTTTTTGCCCCGATTAGGGTTGCCGAGATACTTTATCCACTACATTTCTATTACCGAATCCCACGGCACCTTAGGCAAGACAACTTCGCTTCACGTAAAGGCTGGGCCCGCAAACCGAGGGTGTAGGGCTTGTGACCAGGTCTCCGTCGCTCCGGTGCCCATAACTTTTGATCCGTAAGGAGTTACAAGCCGTACAACATACTGTTGGAAAGCTCTACGAGAGTTCTACGATGGGCGCAGCAAGCTTGCTTGGCTGCGCCCATTTTTGAAACCCAAAACCGAACATTTTCATCAGTTTCGGGCCACTTTTCTTCTTTTGCTCTGTTTTTCAATCCCGGTTCATATGTCGTGAGCTGTTAAAAGGAAGACAACCTAACTCGTAGGACATTAGAGGGCCATACAATGTGTTGATATCACGTCTTGCGAGAATGCTACGTTGTCGAAGTGGATGGGTTGTCGTTAAGCCCTTTGGGCTTTTTGAATGGCCCATCCCTCTGGGCTGGGACGGTGAACCGTCAACACATCAATGATTTGTGCCCACAACATGACGAGTGCGATCATACCAGCACTAATGCACTGGATCCCATCAGAACTCCGAAGTTAAGCGTGCTTGGGCGATAGTTATACTAGGATGGGTGACCCCTTGGGAAGTCCTCGTGTTGCACCCCCGCTTTTCAATTTTTTTTGCCCCGGTTAGGGTTGCCAAGATACTTTATCCACCACATTTCTATTACCAAATCCCACTGCACCTTGGGCAACACAACTTCGCTTCACGTAGAGGCTGGGCCCGCAAACCAATGGCGTGCGGCTTGTGACCAGGTCTCCGTCGCTCCGGTGCCCATAACTTTTAATCCGTAAGGAGTTACGCAGTGCACAACATACCGTTGGAAAGCTCTTCGAGAGCTCTACGACGGTGGTAGCAAGCTTGCTTGGCTGTGCTTTATTTTAGAGTCAAAAATTGAACGTTTTCATCAGTTTTGGGCCACTTTTCTACTTTCGCTATGTATTTCCATCTTGGATCGTACGTCGTGAGCTGTTAAAAGGATGACAACTTTACTTGCGGGACATTAGAGGGCCTTACAACGAGTCGATATCATGTCTTGCGAGGATGTTGCGTCGTTGAAGCAGATGGGTTGTCGTTAAGCCCATTGGGCCTTTTGAATGGGCCATCTCTCTGGGTTGGGATTGTGAATCGTCAACACATAAAGGATTTGTGTCCTCAACATGACGGGTGCGATCATACCATTACTAATGCACTGGATCCCATCAGAACTCCAAAGTTAAGCGTGCTTGGGCGAGAGTTGTACTGGGATGGGTGACCCCCTGGGAAGTCCTTGTGTTGCACCCCTCATTTTCAATTTTTTTTGCCCCGGTTAGGGTTGCCAAGATATTTTATCCACCACATTTCTATTACCGAATCCCATGGCACCTTGGGCAAGACAACTTCGCTTCACGTAGAGGCTAGGCTCGTAAACCGAGGGCGTAGGGCTTGTGACCCGTTCTCCATCGCTCTGGTGCCCATAACATTTAATTCGTAAGGAGTTACGTGACGCACAGCATACCGTTGGAAAACTCTCCGAGAGCTCTACTACGGGGGCAGGAAGCCTGCTCGGCTGCGCCTATTTTTGGAGACCAAAATCGAACGTTTTCATCAGTTTCGGGCCACTTTTCTTCTTTTGCTCTGTTTTTCCATCCTGGATCGTACGTCGTGAGCTGTTGAAAGGATGACAACCTAACTCGCGGGACATTATAGGGCCCTACAACGCGTCGATATCACGTCTTACGAAGATGCTGCGTTGTTGAAGCGGATGGGTTGTCGTTAAGCCCATTGGGCCTTTTGAATGGGCCATCTCTCTGGGCTGGGACTGTGAACCATCAACACATAAAGGATTTGTGCCCGCAACATGACGGGTGCGATCATACCAGCACTAATGCATCGGATCCCATCATAATTCTGAAGTCAAGCGTGCTTGGGCGAGAGTAGTACGAGGATGGGTGACCCAATGGGAAGTCGTCGTGTTGTACCACCCTTTTCAATTTTTTTCCCCGGTTAGGGTTTCCAAGATACTTTATCCACCAAATTTCTATTACTGAATCCCACGGCACCTTGGCCAAGACAACTTCGCTTCATGTAGAGGATGGTCCTGTAAACTGAGGGCGTAGGGCTTGTGACCAGGTCTTCGTCGCTCTGATGCTCATAAATTTTGATCCGTAAGGAGTTACGTAATGCACAGTGTGAGGCCCGACCTCGATTTGCGTGCAATACCTCGTTTAGTGTGCCCTAACCTAGATTTGCATGCCTTGACCTAGATTTAAGAATTGTGTTTCGTTTTGTGTGCCTTGCATTGAATTATGTGCATTCATTTAGGGTTATGTGCATTTACTTGAAAAACGTGCATTCGTCTCGTAGTTCGTGCCCTACCTCGTAGTGCGTGCCCTAGACCTAGGAAAGCGTTCCCTCACGCCAATCAAGAAAGCATCTTACACGAAGCACTAGATCATTAATTAATCCTACAAATTCCACTAACTATTATTAAATTACTAATTCAACCCACTAGAAGACAAAATCTCACAAAAAGCTAGATATTCCTTATTCTTTATTCCTTATTCTTTTTGCACTTTCAACACACAATTAAATAATGCTCAAAAGGTGACAAAAAATCAGATTTTTTGATGACTTGGCCGACTACCATGTAGGCTTTTATGCTTGCTTGCTCAATTCAAAATTAATTCTAGACAACTTATGACAATTCTATGACACAAATGCATAAAAAATTGCTCAAAACCTCCTCAAAACTCCACCATTCTCGACCAACTACTCCTTGCCCATGCTAGGAATTTCAAAATACATCTTGAAGACATAAAAAAGCTGAATTTCTATGCCCAAGGCCGAACACATGCATCAATCTTTGCAAAGGCTATCATTTTTTTTTCATTTCTCCCATTTTCCTCTCATTCTTCTCTCTCTCCCTCTCATTATTCTCTCTCTCTCGGCCTTGGCTGAGTTCCTTCACTTCATAGCTCATCTTCATCACACCATAGTTAATCAAGTCAAGCAACAAGCAATGAAACTCGCCCAAGCTAGCTAGGATGCAAGAATCACACATGCAAGCTTTTTGAACAACCATTTTGGCCTTGGTGAGTTTGCTAGCTTCCATGTCTTTTCTTCTTGTTCTAACCACATGCATCTACTAAGAACTTGGTCACTAAGCTAGGAAAAATAGAGAGAAATCGGGTGGTATCTTGGCTAAGCAAGGAAGAAGAAGAAATTTGTGCTTCATCAAGTTTTGTGCATCTTCTTGTTGATTTCTTGAAAATCTTTCAAAAATCCACATGCATGCTCTTAAATGTATGTCCTTGCTTCTGTACTTGAGTTATATGTGCGTTCATAAGCTTTTACAACCATGCATGGCAAGATTTTGGCTTGAAGATGATGATAGATGAAATCGGGTTTGGTGACAGCTCTCTGTCTTGTTGTTTCGAGGTGAGTTTGGCTAGGCAAATGATGTTGAAAATGCATGAAAATTGGTAGGTAACTAGTTTTCCAGTTTTGAACATTTTTCGTAGAAATAGGCCAAAGCTAATTTTAACTCTAAGGTCCTCAAAATGGCAAATCATTAAAATGTGTCCAAATCTGGAAGTCTGGAAAAATGAAGCAGGTTTTGGCAGATGCACTAACCTTGTAGAATGAACCACTTTTGACTTAGTAAATGATGTCCAAAATGCATGAAATTTGGTTTACTGCTAGATTTTTCAGTTCTGGACATTTTTGTTAGAAATGGACGAAGGCTAAATCTGACCCTAAGGACCTCAAAAACGACAATTATTGAAATGTGTGCAAATCTGGACAGTTTTGTGCAATCCCACTGTTTTGGCTATAACTATTGATCTCGAACTCCAAATGATGCAAGGTTTGTTTCTGATTTTAGTTCACTTCTTAAGCTTTAATTTGACATCTTATTTACTGGAATTGGAGATTATTTTCTTGACTTAATGATTGTGAGAAAACATCCTATTGCAGTAAGGGTTTCACTTGGTTTTATGCTTAGAAATTTGTTGTAACTTCTCTTGTGGTATTAATTGCTTTGGATTGTGGCATTGGGATGTTGTGTGGACTGTTTTGAGTACTTGGGGATGTTTGGATTAATTGATGCTCGGCTTGAGATTGGTTTTGAGTGGACTTGGGGCTTAATCGCACGGGTAAGCACGAAATGGAAACCCTAGCAACTAGGTAAACATGCTAAGTGTGATCCTTTGAATATTGGGTGTAATTATATGCTTAGTAGGCTGCCCGTAGTTGCCCTTATAGCCCTAAATGTGATTTTGAACATTGCGTGTTGACAAATAGGCCTTTCTTGCATCCGAACCCACGTAGATTGTTGTTGCATGTTGAATAACCTTATTATTTGATTACGTGGACGTTGAAATGAGTTATATGACCTGATTTACGTGCGTTACATGGCTGCCCGTTTAATGTTCATATAACTCCATATGCCTTTCAAGTGAAATTACTTGTCTATTCGTGCCTCGCTTGTTTACTTGTCAATGTGCAATCTTATGACTGTCCGGAGGCAACCTACTTTGTTGTCCTCCTAATGTGATATATTATATGTCATAAATGTGCATTGCATATAAAGTTACAACCTTTCATTCTGGCGTGGTAGCATTCACGCACACCAGACGGTATCGGGTTTGCCGGTGCAACTGTGACTACCATTGTCCAATTCCCTCTCTTGCTTGGGGGCTAGACTTCCTCGGAGAGTTGGGTCGTAGGATTTCAGGGTACATCTGGAGTACACCCACTTGGCGTGATAAGGGGATGATTTGAAGTCAGCCGCAACAACTGAGAGCAAAAGCTCACCGTATCCTTTTACTATGTGTATAAGTACTCTCGCTTGGTTCCTAGAGGACCTCGGGGAGGAAAGATAGGTAATTGTGTTCCTTTACTTTTATATTACTTGTGTTATATTCATGCTTGCAAAAGGATTTTCATAAGTTGAACCGGAAAATGAGTTTCAAAACCTATTTCTCGCTCCCCCTCGCTGAGTTCATAAGGACTCACCCTCTTTTATCATCTCAGGTGAAGAAGATCAAGAACAGGTACCTGAGAACGATGTGCCTAACGATGATCCCTTGGAGTGATTGCCTGTCCTATGTGCTTTGCGTGATTATGGCTATTTGTGAACTATGCTACTTGAAGACTATTTCTTTTATGTTGCTCAATGTTGTATTGTAAAAGACCCCCGTTGTAATTTGGGGTCTAATTTTGGTTTGTACTGATATTAACTAGACAGACACTAGATACTACTATGATTGTTTTGCTATTATTACTGCTAGTATCTATCATAGGATTATGACATATCAGGTAAGGACTAAGTAAATGAATCTAGCCATTCTTAAGTAGGTACTCGCTATTAAGCTAAGATCAACAGGTACTTTATAACGAGGATTAACAAACAAATGAGACATAGTATCATGCTAGGTTATTAATCAAACGTGACATCGAGATAGATAGTAGGCGTTTCAAGTGATGATAAATAGTAATCCTAGTTGGAAATGAAATTGAGATTGGAAAATTTGAGGCGTTTAGAGAATTAAGTCAAACCAAAGAGCCCAATAATAGCCGTTATGTTGCCGATTTTTCGGAAAATTTTGGAGTTTAGGCTAAAATATTAAGTGTTAAATTTTCATGAACGATTAAGTACGAGATGAGACTTGAATGTTTAGATCACACCCTAGTCTAACCTTATAGGCCGAGTTGGGGCGTGACACACAGCATACCGTTGGATAGCTCTCCGAGAGCACTACGACGGGGGAAGCCAGCCTGTTCGGCTGCGCCCATTTTTGGAGGCCAAAATTGAATGTTTTCATCAGTTTCGGGCAACTTTTCTTCTTTTGCTCTGTTTTTCTGTTCCGGATCGTACGTCATGAGCTGTTAAAAGGACGACAACCTAACTTGCGGGATATTAAAGGCCCCTACAATGCGTCGACATCACGTCTTGCGAGGATGCTGCATTGTTAAAGCAGATGGGTTATCGTTAAGCCCATTGGGTCTTTTGAATGGGCCATCTCTCTGGGCTGGGACTGTGAACCGTCAACACATAAAGGATTTGTGCCCACAACATGATCCCATAAGAACTCTGAAGTTAAGCGTGCTTAGGCGAGAGTAGTACTAGGATGGGTGACCCCTTGGGAAGTCCTCGAGTTGCACCCTCACTTTTCAATTTTTTTTGCCCCAGTTAGGGTTGCCAAGATACCTTATCCACCACATTTCTATTACCGAATCCCACGGCACCATGGGCAAGACAACTTCGCTTCACGTAGAGGATGGGCTCGCAAACCGAGGTTGTGGGGCTTGTGACCAGGTCTCCATCGTTCCGGTGCCCATAACTTTTAATTCGTAAGGCGTTACGCGGCGCACAACATACCGTTGGAAAGCTCTCCGAGAGCTCTACGACGGGGGCAGCAATCCTGCACGATTGTGCCTGTTTTCAGAGCCCAAAATCGAACGTTCTCATCAGTTTCGGGCCACTTTTCTTCTTTTGCTCTATTTTTCTGTCCAGGATCGTACATCGTAAGCTGTTAAAAGGACGACAACCAAAATCGCGGGACATTAGAAGGCCCTAAAATGCGCCGATATCACGTCTTGCGAGGATGCTGTGTCGTAGAAGCAGATGGATTGTCGTTAAGCCCATTGGGCCTTTTGAATGGGCCATCTCTCTGGGTTGGGATAGTGAACCGTCAACACATAAAGGATTTGTGCCCCCAACACGACTGGTGCGATCATACCGGTACTAATGCACCTGATCCAATCAGAACTCTGAAGTTAAGCGTGCTTGGGCGTGAGTAGTACTAGGATGGGTCACCCTTTGGGAAGTCCTCGTGTTGTACCCTCCATTTTCAATTTTTTTTGCCCCGGTTAGGGTTGCCAAGATACTCTATCCACCACATTTCTATTACCGAATCCCACGGTACCTTGGGCAAGACAACTTCTATTCACATAGAGGCTGGGCTAGCAAACCGAGGGCGTGGGGCTTGTGACCAGGTCTCCTTCGCTCCGGTGCCCCTAACTTTTAATCCGTAAGGAGTTACGCGATGTACAACATACCGTTGGAAAGCTCTCCGAGAGCTCCACGACGAGGGCAGCAAGCCTGCACACTTGCGCCTATTTTCAAAGCACAAAATTGAACGTTTTCATTTGTTTTAGGCTACTTTTCTTCTTTTGCTCTATTTTTTCGTCCCGGATCGCACGTCGTGAGCTGTTAAAACGACGACAACCTACCTCGCAGGATAATTCAAGGCCCTACAACGCGTCGATATCACGTCTTATGAGGATGCTGCATTGTTGAAGCGGATGGGTTGTCGTTAAGCCCATTTGGCCATTTGAATGGGCCATCTCTCTGGGCTGGGACTGTGAACCGTTAACACATAAAGGATTTGTGCCCTCAACATGATGGGTGCGATCATACCATCACTAATGCACCGGATCCCATTAGAACTCCGAAGTTAAGCGTGCTTGGGCGAGAGTAGTACTATGATGGGTGACACCCTGGGAAGTCCTCTTGTTGCACTCCCCATTTTCAATTTTTTTTGCCCGGTTAGGGTTGCAAGATACTTTATCTATCACATTTCTATTACCGAATCCCTCGGCACCTTGGGCAAGACAACTTCACTTCACGTAGAGGCTGGGCCTGCAAACCGAGGGCATGGGGCTTGTGACCAGGTCTCCATCGCTCCGGTGCCCATAACTTTTAATCCATAAGGAGTTACGCAGCGCACAGCATACCATTGGAAAGCTCTCCGAGAGCTCTACTATGGGGGCAGCAAGCTTGCTTGGTTGTGCCTGTTTTTGGAGCCCAAAATCGAACGTTTTCATTAGTTTTGGGCCACTTTTCTTATTTTGTATTGTTTTTTCGTCTCGGATCGTACGTCGTGAGCTGTTAAAAGGACGACAACCTAACTCGCGGGGTATTACAGGGCCCAACAACGTGTCGATACCACATCTTACGAAGATGCTGCGTTGTTGAAGCGAATGGGTTGTCGTTAAGCCCATTGGGCCTTTTGAATGGGCCATCTTTCTGGGTTGGGACTGTGAACCGTCAACACATCAATGATTTGTGCCCTCAACATGACGGGTGCGATCATACCAGCACTAATGCACCGGATCCCATCAGAACTATGAAGTTAAGCGTGCTTGGGCGGGAGTAGTACTAGGATGGGTGGACCCCTGGGAATTCCTCGTGTTGCACCCCCCTTTTTTCAATTTTTTTTGCCCCAGTTAGGGTTGCCAAGATACTTTATCTACCACATTTCTATTACCGAATCCCACGGCACCTTGGGCAAGACAACTTCGCATCACGTAGAGGTTGCGCCTGTAAACCGAGGGCGTGGGGCTTGTGACCAAGTCTCCGTCGCTCCGGTGCCCAAAACTTTTAATCCGTAAGGAGTTACGCAGCGCACAGCATACCGTGAGAAAGCTCTCCGAGAGCTCTACGATGGGGGCAGAAAGCCTGCTAGGCTGCGCCCTTTTTGGAGCCCAAAATCGAATGTTCTCATCGGTTTCGGGCCACTTTTCTTCTTTTGCTCTGTTTTTCCATCCTAGATCGTACGTCGTGATATGTTAAAAGGATGACAACCTAACTCGCCGGACATTAGAGGGCCCTACAATGCGCCGATATCACGTCTTGCGAGGTTGTTGTGTCATTGAAGCGGATGGGTTGTCGTTAAGCCTATTGGGCCTTTTGAATGGGCCATCTCTCTGTGTTGGGACTGCGAACCGTCAACACATAAAGGATTTGTGCCCACAACATGACAGGTGCGATTATACCAGCACTAATGCACTGGATCCCATCAGAACTCCGAAGTTAAGCGTGCTTGGGCGAGAATAGTACTAGGATAGGTGATCCCCTAGGAATTCCTCGTGTTGCATCCCCCATTTTCAATTTATTTTTGCCCCGGTTAGGGTTGCCAGGATACTTTATCCACCACATTTCTATAACCGAATCCCACGGCACCTTGGGCAACACAACTTCGCTTCACGTAGAGGCTGGGCCCGCAAGCCGAGGGCGTGGGGCTTGTGACTAGGTCTCCGTCGCTCCAGTGCCCATGACTTTTACTCCATAAAGGAGTTACACGGCGCACAGCATACAGTTTGAAAGCTCTCCGAGAGCTCTACGACGGGGGTAGTAAGGCAGCTTGACTGCGCCTGTTTTCGGAGCCCAAAATCGAACGTTTTCATCAATTTCGGGCCACTTTTCTTCTTTTGCTCTGTTTTTTCGTCCCTGATCGTACATCGTGAGCTATTAATAGGATGACAACCTAACTCACGGGGTATTACAAGGTCCTACAACGCGTCGATATCACATCTTACGAGGATGCTGCGTTGTTGAAGTGGATAGGTTGTCGTTATGCCCATTGGGCCATTTGAATGGGCCATCTCTCTGGGCTGGGACTGTGAACCGTCAACACATAAAGGATTTGTGCCCTCAACATTACGGGTGCGATCATACCAGCACTAATGCACAAGATCCCATCAGAACGCCGAAGTTGAGCATGCTTGGGCGAGAGTAGTACTAGGATGGGTGACCCCTTGGGAAGTCCTCGTGTTGCACCTCCGCTTTTGAATTTTTTTTGCCCCGGTTAGGGTTGCCAAGATACTTTATCCACCACATTTGTATTACCGAATCCCATGGCACCCTGGGCAAGACAACTTCACTTCTCGTAAAGGCTGGGCCAGCAAACCGAGGGCGTGGGGCTTGTGACCAGGACTCCGTCGCTCCGGTGCCCATAACTTTTAATCCGTAAGGAGTTACACGGCGCACAGCATACCGTTGGAAAGCTCTCTGAGAGCTCTACGACAGAGGTAGCAAGCTTGCTTGACTGTGCCTATTTTTGAAGACCAAAATTGAACGTTTTCATCAGTTTTTGGTAATTTTTCTTCTTTTGCTCTGTTTTTCAGTCCCGGATCGTACGTCATAAGCTGTTAAAAGGACGACAACCTAACTCGCGGGACATTAGAGGGCCCTACAATGCGCCGATATCACGTCTTGCAAGGATGCTGCATCGTTGAAGCGGATAGGTTGTCGTTAAGCCCATTGGGCCTTTTTAATGGGCCATCTCTCTAGGTTGGGACTGCGAACCGTCAACACATAAAGGATTTGTACCCACAACATGACAGGTGCGATCATACCAGTACTAATGCACCGTATCCCATCCGAACTCTGAAGTTAAGCGTGCTTGGGCGAGAGTAGTACTAGGATGGGCGACCTCCTGGGAAATCCTCGTGTTGCACCCTTTTTTCAATTTTTTTTGCCCCGGTTAGGGTTGCCAAGATACTTTATCCACCACATCCCCATTACCGAATCCCACGGTACCTTGGGCAAGGCAACTTTGCTTCACGTAGAGGCTGGGCCCGCAAACCTAGGGTGTGGGGTTTGTGACAAGGGGTCCGTTGCTCCGGTGCCCATGACTTTTAGTCCGTAAGGAGTTACGCGGTGCACAACATACTGTTTGAAAGCTCTCCGAGAGCTCTACGACGGGGGTAGCAAGCCAGCTCGACTGTGCCTATTTTCGGAGCCCAAAATTGAACGTTTTCAAATGTTTCAGGCCACTTTTCTTCTTTTGCTCTATTTTTCCGTTCCGGATCGTACATCGAGTGCTGTTAAAAGGATGACAACCTAACTCGCGGGATATTACAGGGCCCTACAACGCGTCGATATCACGTCTTACGAGGATGCTGTGTTGTTGAAGCGGATGGGTTGTCGTTATGCCCATTGGGCCTTTTGAATGGGCCATCTCTCTAGGCTGAGACTGTGAACTGTCAACACATAAAGGATTTGTGCCCGCAACATGATGGGTGCAATTATACCAGCACTAATGCACCGGATCCTATAAGAATGCCGAAGTTAAGCTTGCTTGGGCGAGAGTAGTACTAGGATGGGTGACCCCCTGGGAAGTCCTCTTGTTGCACCGCCCTTTTTAATTTTTTTTGCCCCGGTTAGTGTTACCAAGATTCGTTATCCACCGCATTTCTATTACCGAATCCCACAGCACCTTGGGCATACCCAAAAACCGAGGGCGTAGGGCTTGTGACTAGGTCTCCATCTCTCCGGTACCCATAACTTTTAATCCGTAAGGAGTTACGCGGTGCACAGCATACCGTTGGAAAGCTCTACTATGGGGGCAGTAAGCCCGCTCGGCTGCGCCTGTTTACGGATCCCAAAATTGAACGTTTTCATCAGTTTTGGGCCACTTTTCTTCTTTAGCTCTATTTTTCATCCCGGATCATACGTCGTGAGCAGTTAAAAGGACGTTAACCTAACTCGCGGGATATTACAGGGCCTTACAACGGGTCGATATCATGTCTTACCAGGATGCTACGCTGTAGAAGCGGATGGGTTATCGTTATGCCCATTGGGCCTTTTGAATGGGCCATCTCTTTGGGCTGGGACTGTGAACCGTCAACACATAAAGGATTTGTGCCTTCAACATGACGGGTGCGATCATACCAACACTAATGCACCGGATCCCATCAGAACGCCGAAGTTAAGCGTGCTTGGGCGAGAATAGTACTAGGATGGATGACCCCTTGGGAAGTCCTCGTGTTACACCTTCCTTTTCAATTTTTTTTGCCTCGATTAGGGTTGCCAAGATTCTTTATCCACCGTATTTCTATTATCGAACCCCACGGCACCTTGGGCAAGATAACTTCGCTTCTCGTAGAGACTGGGCCCGCAAACCGAGGGCGTGGGGCTTGTGACCAGGTCTTCGTCGCTCCAGTACCCATAACTTTTAATCCGTAAAGAGTTACGTGGCGTACAAAATACTATTGTAAAGCTCTCCGAGAGCTCTACGATGCGGGTAGCAACCCTGCTCGGCTGTGCTTGTTTTCAGAGCCCAAAATCGAACGTTTTCATTTGTTTCGGGCCACTTTTCTTCTTTTGCTCTATTTTTCTGTCCCAAATCGCACGTCGTGAGCTGTTAAAAGGACGCCAACCTAACTCGCGGGACATTAGAGGGCCCTACAATGCGTCGATATCACGTCTTGCGAGGATGCTGTGTCGTTGAAGCGGATAGGTTGTCATTAAGCCTGTTGGGCCTTTTGAATGGGCCATCTCTCTTGGTTGGGATTGTGAACTGTCAACACAATAAGGATTTGTGCCCAGAACATGACGGGTGCGATCATACCAGCAATAATGCATCGGATCCTATCAGAACTTCGAAGTTAAATGTGCTTGGGTGAGAGTAGTACTAGGATGGGTGACCCCCTGGGAAGTCCTCGTGTTGCACCCATCATTTTCAATTTTTTTTGCCCCGGTTAGGGTTGTCAAGATACTTTATCCACCACATTTCTATTACCGAATCCCACGGCACATTGGGAAAGACAACTCCGCTTCACGTAGAGGCTGGGCCCGCAAACCGAGGGTGCAGGGCATGTGACCAAGTCTCCGTTGCTCCGGTGCTGATAACATTTGATTCGTATGGAGTTACGCGGCACTCAACATACCGTTGGAAAGCTCTCCGAGAGCTCTACGACGAGGGCAGGAAGCCTGCTCGACTGTACCTATTTTTGTAGCACAAAATCTAACATTTTCATCAATTTCGGGCCACTTTTCTTCGTTTGCTCTGTTTTTCCGTCCCGGATCGTACATCGTGAGCTGTTAAAAGGACGACAACCTAACTCGAGGGATATTACAGGGCCCTACAATGCGTCGATATCACATCTTACGAGGATGCTGCGTTGTTGACGTAGATGGGTTGTCGTTAAGCCCATTGGGCCTTTTGAATGGGCCATCTCTCTTGGTTGGGACTGTGAACCACCAACACATAAAGGATTTGTGCCCTCAACATGACGGGTGCGATCATACCAGCACTAATGCACCGGATCCCATTAGAACTCCGAAGTTAAGCGTGCTTTGGCGAGACTAGTACTAGGATGGGTGAGCCCCTGGGAAGTCCTCGTGTTGCACCTTCCTTTTCAATTTTTTTTGCCGCGGTTAGGGTTGCCAAGATTCTTTATCAACTGCAATTCTGTTATCGAATTCCACGGCACCTTGGGCAATACAACTTCGCTTCACATAGAGGCTGGGCTCGCAAATCGAGGGCATGGGGCTTGTGACCAGGTCTCCGTCGCTCTGGTGCTCATAACTTTTAAACTGTAAGGAGTTACGCGGCGCACAACATACCATTGGAAAGCTCTCCGAGAGCTCTACTACGGGGGCAGCAAGCTTACTCGGCTGCACCTATTTTTGGAGCCCAAAATCGAATGTTTTCATCAGGTTCGGGGCACTTTCCTTCTTTTGCTATGTTTTTTCGTCACGAATCGTATGTCGTGAGCTGTTAAAAGGACGACAACCAAACTCGTGGGATATTACAGGGCCCTACAACGCATCGATATCACGTTTTACGAAGATGCTACATTGTTGAACTGGATGGGTTGTCGTTCATCCCATTAGGCCTTTTGAATGGGCCATCTCTCTGGGCTGGGACTGTGAACTGTCAACAGATAAAGGATTTGGGCGCTCAACATGACGGGTGCGATCATACCAGCACTAATGCACCGGATCCCATCAGAATGCCAAAGGTAAGCATGTTTGGGCGAGACTAGTACTAGGATGGGTGAGCCCTCGGGAAGTCCTTGTGTTGCACCCCCATTTTCAATTTTTTTTGCCCCGGTTAAGGTTGCCAAGATTCTTTATCCACAGTATTTCTATTACCGAATCCCACAGCACCTTGGGCAACACAACTTCGCTTCTCGTAGAGGCTGGGCTCGCAAATCGAGGGCGTGGTGCTTCTGACCAAGTCTCCGTCGCTCCGGTGCTCATAACTTTTAATCCGTAAGGAGTTACACAGCGCACAGCATAACGTTGGAAAGCTCTCCGAGAGCTCTACGACGAAGGCAGCAAGGCTTCTCGACTGCACCTATTTTTAGAGCCCAAAATCGAGCATTTTCATCAATTTCGGGCCACTTTTCTTCTTTTGCTCTATTTTTCCGTCCCGGATCGTACGTCGTGAGCTGTTAAAAGGACGACAACCTAACTCGTGGGATATTACAGTGCCCTAAAATGCGTCGATATCACATTTTACGAAGAAGCTACGTTGTTGAAGCAGATGCGTTGTCGTTAAGCCCATTGGGCATTTTGAATGGGCCATCTATCTGGGCTGAGACTGTGAACCGTCAACACATAAAGGATTTGTGCCCTCAACATGATGGGTGCGATCATACCAACATTAATGCATCGGATCCCATCATAAATCCGAAGTTAAGCGTGCTTTGGCAAGAATAGTACAAGGATTGGTGACCCCCTGGGAAGTCCTCGTGTTGCACTACCCTTTTCAATTTTTTTTGCCCCGGTTAGGGTTGCCAAATCCACCACATTTCTATTACCGAATCCCACAGCACCTTGGGCAAGACAACTTCGCTACACGTAGAAGCTGGGCCCGTAAACCGAGGGCGTGGGACTTGTGACCAGGTCTCTATCGCTCCGGTGCCCATAACTTTTAATCCGTAAGGAGTTATGCGTGGCACAACATACCGTTAGAAAGCTCTCCGAGAGCTCTATGATGGGGGTAGAAAGCCTACTCGGCTGTGCCTATTTTAGGAGCCAAAAATTGAACGTTTTCATCAGTTTCGGGCCACTTTTCTTCTTTTGCTCTGTTTTTCCGTCCCGGATCGTAAGTCATGAGCTATTAAAATGACGACAACCCAACTCGCGGGATATTAGAGGGCCCTACAACCCGTCGATATCACGTCTTGCGAGGATCCTGCGTCATTGAAGCGGATGGGTTGTCGTTAAGCCCATTGGGCCTTTTTAATGGGCCATCTCTTTGAGTTGGGACTGTGAACCGTCAACACATAAAAGGTGTGTGCCCTCAATATGACGGGTGCGATCATACCAGCTCTAATGCACCGGATCCTATCAGAACTCCGAAGTTAAGCGTGCTTGGGCGAGAGTTGTACTAGGATGGGTGACCCCCTGGGAAGTCGTCGTGTTGCACCCCCGCTTTTCAATTTTTTTTGCCCCTGTTAGGGTTGCCAAGATACTTTATCCACCACATTTCTATCACCGAATCCCACGGCACCTTGGGCAAGACAACTTCGCTTAACGTAGAGGTTGGGCCTGCAAACTGAGGGCGTTGGGCTTGTGACCAGGTCCCCGTCGATTCGGTACCCATAACTTTTAATCCGTAAGGAGTTACACAGCGTAAGCATACAGTTGGAAAGCTCTCTGACAACTCTACGACGGGGGTAGCAAGCCTGCTAGACTGTGCCTGTTTTCGGAGCCCAAAATCAAATATTTTCATCAGTTTCAGGCTACTTTTCTTCTTTTGCTCTGTTTTTTCATACCAGATCGTACGTCGTGACTTGTTAAAAGGATGCAACCTAGCTCGCGGGACATTAGAGGGCCCTACAATGCCTCGATATCACGTCTTGCGAGGATGCTGCGTTGTTGAAGCGGATGGGTTATCGTTAAGCCCATTGGGCCTTTTGAATGGGCCATCTCTTTGGGTTGGGACTGTGAACCGTCAACACATAAAGGATTTGTGCCCTCAACATGACGGGTGCGATCATACCAGCTCTAATGCACCGGATTCCATCAAAACTCCGAAGTTAAGCGTGCTTGGACGAGAGTTGTACTAGGATGGGTGACCCCCTGGGAAGTCGTCGTGTTGCACCCCCGTTTTTCAATTTTTTTTGCCCCGGTTAGGGTTGTCAAGATACTTTATCCACCACATTTCTATCACCGAATACCACGGCACCTTGGGCAAGACAACTTCGCTTCACGTAGAGGCTGGGCCTGCAAACTGAGGGCGTGGGGCTTGTGACCAGCTCTCTGTCGCTCCGGTACCCATAACTTTTAATCCGTAAGGAGTTACGCAGCGCACAACATACTGTTGGAAAGCTCTCTGACAGCTCTACGATGGGGGTAGCAAGCCTGCTCAGTTGTGCCAGTTTTCAGAACCCAAAATTGAACATTTTCATCAGTTTCAGGCCACTGTTCTTCTTTTGCTCTGTTTTTCCGTACCGGATCGTACGTTGTGAGCTGTTAAAAGGACGACAACCTAACTCGCGGGACATTTGAGGGCCCTACAACTCATCAATATCACGTCTTGTGAGGATGCTGCGTTGTTGAAGAGGATGGGTTGTCGTTAAGCCCATTGGGCCTTTTGAATGGGCCATCTCTCTTGGTTGGGACTGTGAACCATCAACACATAAAGGATTTGTGCCCTCAACATGACGGGTGCGATCATACCAGCACTAATGCACCGGATCCCATCAAAACTCTGAAGTTAAGCGTGCTTGGGCGAGAGTAGTACTAGGATGGGTGACCCCTTGGGAAGTCCTTGTGTTGCACCCCCCTTTTCAATTTTTTTTGCCCCGGTTAGGGTTGCCAAGATACTTTATCCACCACATTTCTTTTATCGAATCCCACGGCACCTTGGGCAATACACCTTCGCTTCACGTAGAGGCTAGGCTCGTAAACCGAGGGTGTGGGGCTTGTGACCAAGTCTCCGTCACTCCGGTGCCCATAACTTTTAATCCGTAAGGAGTTACGTGGCGCACAGCATACCGTTGGAAAGCTTTCCGAGAGCTCTACGGTGAGGGCAACAAGCCTGCTCAACTGTACCTATTTTCGGAGACCAAAATTGAACATTTACATCAATTTTGGGCCACTTTTCTTCTTTTGCTCTGTTTTCCCGTCCCGGATCGCATGTCGTGAGCAGTTAAAAGGATGACAACCTAACTCGCGTGATATTACAGGGCCCTACAAAGCGTTGATATCACGTCTTACGAGGATGCTGCGTTGTTAAAGCAGATGGGTTGTTGTTAAGCCCATTGGGCCTTTTGAATGGGCCATCTCTCTTGGTTGTGACTGTGAACCGTCAACACATAAAGGATTTGTGCCCTCAACATGATGGGTGCTATCATACCGGCACTAATGCACCGAATCCCATCAGAACTCCAAAATTAAGCGTGCTTTGGCGAGACTAGTACTAGGATGGGTAAGCCCCTGGGAAGTCCTAGTGTTGTACCCCCCTTTTCAATTTTTTTTGCTCCGGTTACGGTTGCCAAGATTCTTTATCCACCGTATTTCTATTATCGAATTCCACGGCACCTTGGGCAAGACAACTTCACTTCACGTAGAGGATGGGCCCGCAAACCGAGGGCGTGGGGCTTATGACCAGGTCTCCGTCGCTCTAGTGCCCATAACTTTTAATCCGTAAGGAGTTACAAGGCGCAAAACATACCATTGGAAAGCTCTCCGAGAGCTCTACTACTGGTGCAGCAAGCCTGCTCGACTGCACCTATTTTTGGAGCACAAAACTGAACATTTTCATCAGTTTCTGGCCACTTTTCTTCTTTTGCTAAGTTTTTTTGTCCCGGATCGTACGTCGTGAGCTGTTAAAAGGTCGACAACCTACCTCGCTGGATATTACAGTGCCCTACTATGATTCGATATCACGTCTTACGAATATGCTACGTTGTTTAAGCCCATTGGGCCTTTTGAATGGGCCATCTCTTTGGGCTGGGAATATGAACTGTCAACACATAAAGGATTTCTGCCCTCAACATGACAGGTGCGATTATACTCGCACTAATGCACCGGATCCCATCAGAACTGCGAAGTTAAATGTGCTTGGGCGAGACTAGTACTAGGATGGGTGAGCCCCTGGGAAGTCCTCGTATTGCACCCCCATTTTCAATTTTTTTTGCCTCGGTTAGGGTTGCCAAGATACTTTATCCACCACATTTCTATTACCGAATCCCACGGCACCTTGGGCAAGACAACTTCGTTCACGTAAAGGCTGGGCTCGCAAACCGAGGGTGTGGGGCTTGTGACCAGGTCTCCGTCGCTCTGGTGCCCATAACTTTTAATCCGTAAGGAGTTACGCGGCACACAGCATACCATTGGAAAGCTCTCCGAGAGCTCTACTACGAGGGCAGCATGCTTTGCACGTATTTTTAGAGCCCAAAATCGAACGTTTTCATCAGTTTCGGTCCACTTTTCTTATTTTACTATGTTTTTCCGTCCTGGATCGTACGTCGTGAGCTGTTAAAAGGACAACAACCTAACTCGCGGGCTATTACAGGGCCCTACAACAAGTCGATATCACGTCTTACGAAGATGCTGTGTTGTTGATGCGGATGGGTTATCGTTAAGCCCATTGGGCCTTTTGAATGGGCCATCTCTCTGGGCTGGGAATATGAACCGTCAACACATAAAGGATTTGTGCCCTCAACATAACAGGTGCAATCATACCAGCAATAATGCAACGGATCCCATCAGAACTCTGAAGTTAAACGTGCTTGGGCGAGACTAGTACTAGGATGGGTGAGCCCCTGGGAAGTCCTCGTATTGCACCCCCATTTTCAATTTTTTTGCCTCGGTTAGGGTTGCCAAGATACATTATCCACTTCATTTCTTTTACCGAATCCCACGGCACCTTGGGCAAGACAGCTTCGCTTCACGTAGAGGTTGGGTCCGTAAACCGAGGGCGTGGGACTTGTGACCAAGTCTCTGTCGCTCCGGTGCCCATAACTTTTAATCCGTAAGAAGTTACGCGTTGCACAGCATACCTTTAGAAAGCTCTCCGAGAGCTCTACGACGGGGGTAGCAAGCCTACTCGGCTGTGCCTGCTTTAGGAGCCCAAAATTGAACGTTTTCATCAGTTTCGGCCCATTTTTCTTCTTTTGCTCTATTTTTTCATCCTGCATCGTACGTCGTGAGCTGTTACAAGGACGACAACCCAACTCGTGGGACATTAGAGGGCCCTACAACTCGTCGATATCACGTCTTGCCAGGATGCTGCGTCGTTAAAGCGGATGGGTTGTCATTAAGCCTATTAGGCCTTTTCAATGGGCCATCTCTCTGGGTTGGGATTGTGAAACGTCAACACATAAAGGATTTGTGCCCTCAACATGACGGGTGCGATCATACCAGCACTAATGCACCGGATCCCATTTGAATTCCGAAGTTAAGCGTGCTTGGGCGAGAGTAGTACTAGGATGGGTGACCCCCAGGGAAGTCCTTGTGTTGCACCCCCCCTTTTCAATTTTTTTTGCCCCGGTTAGGGTTGCCAAGATAATTTATCCACCATATTTCTATTAACGAATCCCACGGCACCTTGGGCAAGACAGCTTTACTTCACGTAGAGGCTGGGCCCACAAACCGAGGGTGTGGGGCTTGTGACCAGGTCTCCGTCGCTCCGGTGCCCATAACTCTTAATCCATAAGGAGTTACGCGGTGCACGACATACCGTTGGAAAGCTCTCTGATAGCTCTACTATGGGGGCAGCAAACCTGCTCGACTGCGCCTTGTTTCGGAGCCGATAATCTAATATTTTCATCAGTTTTGAGCCACTTTTCTTCTTTTGCTCTATTTTTACGTCCCGGATCGTACGTCGTGAGCTGCTAAAAGGACGACAATTTAACGGCGGGATATTACAGGGCCCTACAATGCGTCGATATCACGTCTTACGAGGATATTGTGTTGTTGAAGCGGATGGGTTGTCCTTAAGCCCATTGGGCCTTTTGAATGGGCCATCTCTCTTGGCTGGGACTGTGAACCATCAACACATAAAGGATTTGTGCCCTCAACATGACGGGTGCTATCATACCAGCACTAATGCACCAAATCCCATCAGAACTCCGAAGTTAAGCATGCTTGGGCGAGACTAGTACTAGGATGGGGGAGCCCTTGGGAAGTCCTTGTGTTGCACCTCCCTTTTCAATTTTTTTTGCCCCGGTTAGGGTTGCCAAGATTCTTTATCCACCGCATTTTTATTACCGAATCCCGCGGTACCTTGGGCAAGACAAATTCGCCTCACGTAGAGGTTCGGCCCGCAAACTGATGGCGTAGGGCTTGTGACCAGGTATCCGTCGCTCCAGTGCCCATAACTTTTGATCCGTAAGGAGTTACGCAGCGCACAACATACCATTGGAAAGCTCTCCGAGAGCTCTACTATGGGTGCAACAAGCCTACCAGGTTGCGCCTATTGTTGGAGCCCAAAATTGAAAGTTTTCATCAGTTTCGGGACACTTTTCTTCATTTGCGCTGTTTTTTCGTCAAGGATCGTACGTCGTGAGCTGCAAAAAGGATGACAACCTAACTCGCGGGAAATTAGAGGGACCTACAACTCGTCGATGCTACGTCGTTGAAGCTGATGGGTTATCGTTAAGCCCATTGGGCCTTTTGAATGGGCCATCACTCTGGGTTGGGACTGTGAACCGTCAACACATAAAGGATTTGTGCCCTCAACATGGCGGGTGCGATCATACCAGCACTAATGCAACGGATCCCATCAGAACTGCGAAGTTAAGTGTGCTTGGGCGAGAGTAGTACTAGGATGGGTGACCCCCTGGGAAGTCCTTGTGTTGCACCCACCCTTTTCAATTTTTTTTGCCCCGGTTAGGGTTGCCAAGATACTTTATCCACCACATTTCTATTACCGAATCTCACGGCACCTTGGGCAACACACCTTCGCTTCACGTAGAGGCTAGGCCCGCAAACCGAGGGCGTTAGGCTTGTGACCAGGTTTCCGTCGCTCCGGTGCCCATAACTTTTAATCCCTAAAGAGTTACGCGGCGCACATCATAACATTGGAAAGCTCTTCGAGAGCTCCACAACTAGGGCAGCAAGCCTGCTCGACTGTACCTATTTTCGGAGCCCAAAATCGAACATTTTCATCAATTTTAGGCCACTTTTCTTCTTTTGCTCTATTTTTACATCCCGGATCGTACGTCGTGAGCTGTTAAAAGGACAAAATTTTAACACGTGGGATATTACAGGGCCCTACAATGCGTCAATATCACGTCTTACGAGGATGCTACATTGTTGAAGCGGATAGGTTGCTGTTAAGCCCATTGGGCCTTTTGAATGGGCCATCTCTCTTGGTTAGGACTGTGAACCGTGGGCACATAAAGGATTTGTGCCCTTAACATGACGGGTGCGATCATACCAGCACTAATGCACCGGACCCAATCAGAACTCCGAAGTTAATCGTGCTTTGGCAAGACTAGTACTAGGAGGGGTGAGCCCCAGGGAACTTCTCGTGTTGCACCCCCCTTTTCAAATTTTTTTGTCCCGGTTAGGGTTGCCGAGGTTGTTTATGCACCGCATTTCTATTATCGAATTCCACGGCACCTTGGGCAAGACAACTTCGCTTCACGTAGAGGCTGGGCCCGCAAACCGAGGGCGTAGGGCTTGTGACCAGGTCTCTGTTGCTCTAGAGCCCATAACTTTTAATCCGTAAGGAGTTACGCGGCGCATAGCATACCATTGAAAATCTCTCCGAGAGCTCTACTACGGGGGCAATAAGCCTGCTCGGCTGCGCCTGTTTTTGGAGCCCAAAATCGAACGTTTTCATAAGTTTCGGGACACTTTTCTTCTTTTACTATGTTTTTCTATCCTGGATCGTACGTCGTGTGCTGTTAAAAGGACGACAACCTAACTCGCGGGATATTACAGGGCCCTACAACGCGTCGATATCACGTCTTACGAAGATGGTGCGGTTTTGAAGCGTACGGGTTGTTGTTAAGCCCATTTGGCCTTTTGAATGGGCCATCTCTCTGGGCTGGGACTGTGAACCATCAACACATAAAGGATTTGAGCCCTCATCATGACGGGTGCGATCATACCAGCACTAATGCATCGGATCCCATCAGAACTCCGACGTTAAGCGTGCTTTGGCGAGAGTAGTACAAGGATGGGTGACCCCTTGGGAAGTCCTCATGTTGCACTACCCTTTTCAATTTTTTTTGCCCCGGTTAGGGTTGCCAAGATACTTTATCCACCACATTTCTATTACCGAATCCCACGGTACCTTGGGCAAGACAACTTCGCTTCACGTAGAGGTTGGGCCCGCAAACCGAGGGCGTGGGACTTGTGACCAGGTCTCTGTCGCTCCGGTGCCCATAACTTTTAATCCGTAAGGAGTTACGCATCACACAACTTACCGTTAGAAAGCTCTCTGAAAGCTCTACGACGTGGGTAGCAAGCCTGCTCGGCTATGCTTGTTTTAGGAGCCCAAAATTGAAAGTTTTGATCAGTTCCGCGCCATTTTTCTTCTTTTGCTTTGTTTTTCTGTCCTGGATCGTACGTCGTGAGCTGTTAAAAGGAAGACAACCTAACTCGCATGATATTAGAGGGCCCTACAACCTGTCGATATCACATCTTGCGAGTATGTTGCGTCGTTGAAGTGGATGGGTTATCGTTAAGCCCTTTGGGCCTTTTGAATGGGCCTTCTCTCTAGGCTGGGACTGTGAACCGTCAACACATAAAGGGTTTGTGCCCACAGCATGACGGATGCGATCATACCAGCACTAATGCACCGGTTCCCATCAGAACTCCGAAGTTAAGCGTGCTTGGGCGAGAGTAGTACTAGCATGGGTGACCCCTTGGGAAGTCCTTGAGTTGCACCCCCCATTTTCAATTTTTTTTGCCCCAGTTAGGGTTGCCAAAATACTTTATCCACCACATTTCTATTACCGAATCTCACGGCACCATGGGAAAGATACCTTCGATTCACGTAGAGGCTAGGCCCGCAAACCGAGGGCGTGGGGCTTGTGACTAGGTCTCCGTCACTCTGGTGCACATAACTCTTAATCCGTAAGGAGTTACGCAGCGCACAGCATGCCGTTGGAAAGCTCTCCGAGAGCTCTATGACGAGGGCAGCAAGCCTCCTCAACTGCGCCTATTCTCGGAGCCCAAAATCAAACATTTTCATCAGTTTCGAGCCACTTTTCTTCTTTTGCTCCGTTTTTTCGTCCCGGATCGTACGTCGTGACCATTTAAATGGACGACAACCAAAATCGTAGGATATTATAGGGCCCTACAATGCGTCGATATCAAGGCTTACGAGAATGTAGCGTTGTTGAAGCAGTTGGGTTGTCGTTAAGCCCATTGGGCCTTTTGAATGGGCCATCTCTCTTGGCTAGGACTGTGAACCGTCAACACATAAAGGATTTGTGCCCTCAACATGACGGATGAGATCATACCAGCACTAATGCACCGGATCCCATCAGAATTCTGAAATTAAGCGTGCTTGGGCGAGACTAGTACTGGGATGGGTGAGCCCCGGGGAAATCCTCATGTTGCATCCCCCTTTTCAATTTTTTTTCCCCGGTTAGGGTTGCCAAGATTCTTTATACACCGCATTTCTATTACTGAATCCCACGGCATCTTGGGCAAGACAACTTCGCTTCACGTAGAGGCTGGGCCCGCAAACCGAGGGCGTGGGTATTGTGACCAAGTCTCCGTCACACCGGTGCCCGTCATTTTTAATCCGCAAGGAGTTACGCGGCGCACAACATACTGTTGGGAACCTCTACAAGAGCTCTACTACAGGGATAGCAAGCCTGCTCGGCTGTGCCTGTTTTTGGAGCCCAAAATTGAACGTTTTCATCAGTTTCGGTACACTTTTCTTATTTTGCTATGTTCTTCCGTCCCGGATTGTACGTCGTGAGCTGTTAAAAGGACGACAACCTAAATCGCGGGATATTACAGGGCCCTTCAACGCGTCGATATCACGTCTTACGAAGATGCTAAGTTGTTGAAGTGGATGGGTCATCGTTAAGCCCATTGGGCCATTTGAATGGGCCATCTCTCTAGGCTGGGACTGTGAACCGTCAACACATAAAGGATTTATGCCCTCAACATGACGGGTGCGATCATTCCTGCACTAATGCACAGGATCCCATCAGAACTACGAAGTTAAGCGTGCTTGGTCGAGACTAGTACTAGGATGGGTGAGCCCCTGGGAAGTCCTCGTGTTCCACCCCGCTTTTCAATTTTTTTTGCCCCGGTTAGGGTTGCCAAGATTCTTTATCCACCGCATTTCTATTACCAAATCCCACGGCACCTTGGGCAAGACAACTTCGGTTCACGTAGAGGTTGGGCCCGCAAACCGAGGGCATAGGGCTTGTGACCAGGTCTCCGTCGCTCCGGTGCCCATAACTTTTAATCCGTAATGAGTTACGTAGCGCACAATATACCGTTGGAAAGCTCTCTGAGAGCTCTACTACGGGGGCAGCAAGCCTACTAAGCTGCACCTATTTTTGGAGGCCAAAATTTAACGTTTTCATTAGTTTCGGGATACTTTCGTATTTTGCTATGTTTTTCCATCCCGGATCGTACGTCGTGAGCTATTAAAAGGACGACAACCTAACTCGCAGGATATTACAAGGCCCTACAACGCGTTGATATCACGTCTTATGAAGATACTGCGTTGTTGAAGGGGATGGGTTGTCGTTATGCCTATTGGGCCTTTTGAATGGGCCATCTCTTTGGGCTGGGACTGTGAAACGTCAACACATCAAGGATTTGTGCCCTCAACATGACGGGTGTGATCATACCAGCACTAATGCATCGGATCCCATCAGAACTCCGAAGTTAAGCGTGCTTGGACGAGAGTAGTACCAAGATGGGTGACCCCATGGGAAGTCCTCGTGTTGCACCACCCTTTTCAATTTTTTTTTTGCCTTGGTTAGGGTTGCCAAGATACTTTTTCCACCACATTTCTATTACCGAATCCCACGGCACCTTGGACAAGACAACTTCGCTTCACGTAGAGGCTGGGCCCGCAAACTGAGGGCGTATGGCTTGTGACCAGGTCTCCGTCGCTCCGGTGCCTATTACTTTTGATTCGTAAGGAGTTATGCAGTGCACAGCATACCGTTGGAAAGCTCTCCGAGAGCTCTACGACGGGGGCAGCCAGCCTGTTCAGCTGCGCCCATTTTTGGTTCCCAAAATTGAACATTTTCATCAGTTTCGAGCCAGTTTTCTTCTTTTACTCTGTTTTTCCGTCCCGGATCGTACGTCGTGAGCTGTTAAAAGGATGACAACCTAACTTGCGGGACATTAGAGGCCCCTACAATGCGATGATATAACGTCTTGCGAAGATGCTGCGTTGTTGAAGTGGATGGGTTGTCGTTAAGCCCATTGGGCCTTTTGAATGGGCCATCTCTCTGGGCTGGGACTGTGAATCGTCAACACATAAAGGATTTGTGCCCACAACATGATCCCATCAGAACTCCGAAGTTAAGCGTGCTTGGGCGAGAGTAGTACTAGGATAGGTGACCCCCTGGGAAATCCTCGTGTTGCACCCTAGCTTTTCAATTTTTTTTGCCCCATTTAGGGTTGCCAAGATACTTTATCCACCATATTTCTATTACCGAATCCCACAGCACCTCGGGCAAGACAACTTCGCTTCACTTAGAGGCTGGGCTCGTAAACCGAGGTCGTGTGGCTTGTGACCAGGTCTTTGTCACTCCGGTGCCTATAACTTTTAATTCGTAAGGAGTTACGCGGCACACAGCATACCGTTGGAAAGTACTCCGAGAGCTCTACGATAGGGGCAGGAAGGCTGCTCGACTGTGTCTATTTTCGGAGCCCAAAATTGAACGTTTTCATCAGTTTCGGGTCACTTTTCTTCTTTTGCTCTATTTTTTGGTGCCGGATTGTACGACGTGAGCTGTTAAAAGGACGACAACCAAACTCGCAGGACATTAGAGGGCCCTAAAATGTGCCGATATCACGTCTTGCGAGGTTGTTGTGTCGTTGAAGCAGATGGGTTGTCGTTAAGCCCATTGGGCCTTTTGAATGGGCCATCTCTTTGGGTTGGGACTGTGAACCGTCAACATATAAAGGATTTGTGCCCACAACATGACTGGTACATTGATATAACGTCTTGCAAAGATACTGCGTTGTTGAGGCGGATGGGTTGTCGTTAAGCCCATTGGGCCTTTTGAATGGGCCATCTCTTTGGGTTGGGACTGTGAACCGTCAACATATAAAGGATTTGTGCCCACAACATGATCCCATCAGAACTCCAAAGTTAAGTGTGCTTGGGCATGAGTAGTACTAGGATGGGTGACCCCCTGGAAAGTCCTCGTGTTGTACCCCCCCTTTTCAATTTTTTTTGCCCCGTTTAGGGTTGCCAACATACTTTATCCACCACATTTCTATTTCCGAATCCCACGGTACCTTGGGCAAGACAAATTCGCTGCACGTAGAGGCTGGGCCAACAAACCGAGGGCGTGGGGCTTGTGACCAAATCTCCATCGCTCCGGTGCCTATACCTTTTAATTCGTGAGGAGTTACACGGTGTACAGCATATCGTTGGAAAGTTCTCCGAGAGCTCTAATATGAAGGCAGGAAGCCTGCTCGGCTGCGCTTGTTTTTGGAGCCCAAAATCGAACGATTTCATCAGTTTCTGGCCACTTTTCTTATGTTGCTATGTTTTTCTGTCCCAGAAGGTACGTCGTGAGCTATTAAAAGGACAACAACCTAACTCGCAAGATATTATAGGGCCCTACAACGCATCGATATCACGTCTTATGAAGATGCTGCGTTGTTGAAGTGGATGGGTTGTCGTTAAGCCCATTGGACCATTTAAATGGGCCATCTCTCTGGGCTGGGACTGTGAGCCATCAACACATAAAGGATTTGTGCCCTCAACATAACGGGTGTGATCATACCAGCACTAATGCACCGGATCCCATCAGAACTCCGAAGTTAAGCGTGCTTGGGCGAGAGTAGTACTAGGATGGGTGACACCCTAGGAAGTCCTCGTATTGTATCCCCCATTTTCAATTTTTTTTGCCCCGGTTAGGGTTGCCAAGATACTTTATCCACCCCATTTCTATTACCGAATCCCACGGCACCTTGGGCAAGACAACTTCGCTTCATGTAGAGGATGGGCCTGCAAACCGTGGGGGTGGGGCTAGTGACCAGGTCTCCATCGCTCCAGTGCCCATAACTTTTAATTCGTAAGGAGTTATGCGGCGCAAAGCATACCGTTGGAAAGAGTTCTGAGAGCTCTACTATGGGGGCAGCAAGCCTGCTTAGCTGCTCGTGTTTTTGGAGCCCAAAATAAAACGTTTTCATTAGTTTCGGGCCACTTTTCTTATGTTGCTATGTTTTTCCGTCCCAGATTGTACGTCGTGAGCTATTAAAAGGACGACAACCTAACTCGTGGGATATTACAAGGCCCTACAACAAGTCGATATCACGTCTTACGAGGATGCTGCGTTGTTAAAGTGGATGGGTTGTCGTTAAGCCCGTTGGGCTTTTGAATGGGTCATCTCTCTGGGCTGGGACTGTGAACCGTCAACACATAAATGATTTGTGCCCTCAACATGACGGGTGTGATCGTACCAGCATTAATGCATCGGATCCTATCAGAACTCTGAAGTTAAGCTTGCTTGGGTGGGAGTAGTACTAGGATGGGTGACCCCTTGGGAAGTCCTCGTGTTGCACCACCCTTTTTAATTTTTTTTCCCCGGTGAGGGTTGCCAAGATATTTTCTCCACCACATTTCTATTACTGAATCCCACGGCACCTTGGGTAAGACAACTTCGCTTCCCGTAGAGGGTGGGCCCGCAAACCGAAGGCGTAAGCTTGTGACCAGGTCCCCGTCGCTCCGGTGCACATAACTTTTGATCCGTAAGGAGTTATGCAGCGCACAGCATGCCATTGGAAAGCTCTCTGAGAGCTCTATGACAGGGGCAGCCAGCCTGTGCGGCTGTGCGGCTGTGCACATTTTTGGTGCCCAAAATTGAACGTTTTCATCAATTTCGGCCCACTATTCTACTTTTGCAATGTTTTTTCATCCCGAATCGTACGTCGTGAGCTGTTAAAAGGATGACAACCTAACTTACAGGACATTAGAGGCCCCTACAATGCGTCGATATCACGTCTTGTGAGGATTCTGCGTTGTTGAAGCGGATGGTTTGTCGTTAAGCCCATTGGGCCTTTTGAATGGGCCATCTCTCTGGGCTGGGACTGTGAACAATCAACACATAAAGGATTTGTGCCCACAACATGATCCCATTAGAACTCCGAAGTTAAGCGTGCTTGGGCGAGAGTAGTACTAGGATGGGTGTCCCATTGGGAAGTCCTTGTGTTGCACCCCCGCTTTTCAATTTTTTTTGTCCCGGTTAGGGTTGCCAAGATGCTTTATCCACCACATTTCTATTACTGAATCCCACGACACCTCGGGCATGACAACTTGGCTTCACGTAGAAGCTGGGCTGGCAAACCGAGGTCGTGGGGCTTGGGACCAGGTCTCCGTCGCTCTGGTAACCATAACTTTTAATTCATAAGGAGTTACGCGGCACACAATATACCGTTGCAAAGCTCTCCGAGTGCAGCAAGCTTGCTCGACTGTGTCTATTTTCGGAGCCCAAAATTGAATATTTTTATCAGTTTTAGGCTACATTTCTTCTTTTGCTCTATTTTTTCGTCCAGGATCGTACGTCGTGAGCTGTTCAAAGAATGACAACCTAACTCGCGGGATATTACAAGGCCCTACAATGCATCGATAACACGCCTTATGAGGATGATACGTTGTTGAAACGGATGGGTTGTCGTTAAGCCCATTGGGCCTTTTGAATGGGCCATCTCTCTGGGTTGGGACTGTGAACCATCAACACATAAAGGATTTATGCCCTCAACATGACGAGTGTGATCATACTACCACTAATGCCCCGGATCCCATCAGAACTCCGAAGTTAAGCGTGCTTGGGTGGGAGTAGTACTAGGATGGGTGACACCCTGGGAAGTCCTCGTGTTGCACCTCCCCTTTTCAATTTTTTTTGCCCCGGTTATGGTTGCCAAGATACTTTATCCACCACATTTCTATTACCGAATCCCACGGTACCTTGGGCAAGACAACTTCGCTTCACGTAGAGGCTGGGCCTGCAAACCGAGGGCGTGGGGCTTGTGATCAGGTCTATGTCGCTCCGGTGCCCATAACTTTTAATCCATAAAGAGTTACGCGGTGCACAGCATAGCGTTGGAAAGATCTCTAAGAGCTCTACGACGGGGGCAGCAAGCCTGCTAGCCTACGCCCTTTTTAGAGCCCAAAATTGAACGTTTTCATCAGTTTCAGGCCACTTTTCTTCTTTTGCTCTATTTTTCTGTCCCGGATCGTACGTCGTGAGCTGTTAAAAGGACGACAACCTAACTTGCGGGACATTAGGGGGCCCTACAACGCATCGATATCACGTCTTGTGAGGATGCTGCGTTGTTAAAGTGGATGAGTTGTCGTTAAGCCCATTGGGCCTTTTGAATGGGCCTTTGGAATGGGCTGGGACTGTGAACCGTCAACACATAAAAGATTTGTGCCCAAACCATGACGGGTGCGATCATACCAGCACTAATGCACCGAATCCCATCAGAACTCCGAAGTTAAGCGTGCTTGGGCAAGAGTAGTACGAGGATGGGTGACCCCCTAGGAAGTTCTCGTGTTGCACCCCCTCTTTTCAATTTTTTTTCCCCGGTTAGGGTTGTCAAGATACTTTATCCACCACATTTCTATTACCGAATCCTATTGCACCTTAGGCAAGACAACTTAAAGGCTAGGCCCACAAACCGAGGGCGTGGGGCTTGTGCCCAAGTCTCCGTCGCTCCGGTGCCCATAACTTTTAATTCGTAAGGAGTTACGCGGGGCACAACATACAGTTGGAAAGCTCTTCGAGAGCTCTACGACGGGGGCAGCAAGCCTACTCGGCAGTGCCTGTTTTAGGAGCCCATAATGATACGAGCTTTGTTTCTTGATTTATTTCACTCCTTAAGCTTTAATTTGACATTTTGTTCACTGGAATTGGAGTTTGTTTGCTTGTCTCAATGATTGTGGGAAAACAGACCATTGCAGTGAGGTTTCAATTAGGGATTTGCTTTGAAAATTATTGTAACTTCTCTTGTTGTATTAAATGCTTGGGATTATGACACTTGGATGTTGTGTAGACTGTTTTGAATGCTTGAGGGTGTTTGAATTAATCAATGCATGGCTTGAGTTTAATTACGTGACAACTAGGGCTTAATCGCACGGGTAAGCATGAATTGGAACCCCAATGACTAGGAAAACTCGCTAAGTGTTGATCCTATGAATATCGTGTTTAATTATGTAATTAGTAGGCTGCCCGTAGTTGCCCACATATCCCTAAACATTATTTCGATGATTACATGTTGACAAGTAGGCCTTTCTTGTACCCGATCCCACGTAGATGTCATTGCATGTTGAATAATCTTATTATTTGATTACGTGAACTTCGAATTGAGTTATATGACTTGATTTACATGCGTTACATGGCCGCCCGTTTAATATTCATATAACTGCATGTTCTTTTCAAGTAAAATTACTTGTCATATTGTGCCTCGCGTGTTTACTTGTCAATGTGCAATCTTATGACTACTCGGAGGAAACCTACTTTGTTGTCCTCCTAATGTGATATATTAAATGTCATAAATGTGCATTGCATAAAAGGTTGCAACCTTTCATTCTGGCGTGGTAGCGTTCACGCACACCGGGCGGCATTGGGCTTGCCGGTGCAACCGTGACTACCATTGTCCAATTCCCTCTCTCGCTTAGGGGCTAGACTTCCTCGGAGAGTTGGGTCGTAGGATTTCGGGGTACATTCGGAGTACACCCATTTGGCGTGATAAGGGGATGATTTGAAGTCGGCCGCAACAACTAAAACTGGAAATGAACTGAGAGCAAAAGCTCACCGTATCCTTTTCACTATGTGTATAAGTACTCTTGCTTGGTTCCTAGAGGAGCTCAGGGAGGAAAGACGGGTAATTGAGTTCTTTTACTGTTATATTACATTATGTACTTACTTGTGATACTTGTCATGCTTGCAAAGGGTTTTCATAAGTTGAACCGGAAAATGAGTTTCAAAACTTATTTCTTGTTCCCCCTCACTGAGTTCATAAGGACTCACCATCTTTTATCATCTCAGGTGAAGAAGACCAGGAACAGTTACCCGAGGACAATGTGCCTAATGATGATTACTTGGAATGATTGCTTTCCCTACGTGCCTTACTTGACTATGGCCATTTTTGTGAACGATATGTTGTTTGAAGACTATTTCTTAAGTTGCTTGTTATTGTATTGTAAATGACCCCCGTTGTAATTTGGGGTCTAATTTTGGCTTGTACTGATCATGACTAGATAGACACTACTATGGTCGTTTTTGCTATCACTATTGGCTAGTATCTATCACAGGCTTATGAAGTATCAGGTAAAAGATTAAGTAAAATGAATCTATCCAATCTTAAGCAGGTACTCATTGTTAAGCTAAGATCAACAGGTACTTTTGTAACGAGGATTAACAAACAAACGAGACATAGTATCATGCTAGGTTATTAATCAAACGAGACTTCGAGATAACTAGTAGGTGTTTCAATTGATGATAAATAGTAATCTTAGTTGGAAATGAATTTGAGAATGAAAGTTTTGAGGCCTTTAGAAAATTAGGTCAAACTAAGGAGTCCAATTACAGCCGTTATGCTGCCGGTTTTCCAGAGAATTTGTGGAGTTTAGGCTAAAATGTTAAGTGTTAAACTTTTATGAACGATTAAGTACGTGATATGACTTGAATGTTTAGATCACACCCTAGTCTAACTTTTATAGGTTGGGTTGGGGCGTGATACCTTATATTTAATGGTATCAGAGCTTAGATTGCTTAAGCCGGGTTTAACTCTCGGACCATGGGTAGAAGCCCTAAAGTTATTAGGATGACTTGTTTATGTGTTATTGTGTGACAATATCAAGTGTGTCTTCTTTGTTTCTATGTGCTTATGTGATTAACATGTCTTAACTGTTTTTAGAATTGTGTATCTATATAAAATTATATGTTGCATATCTTATGCATTAAATTCTTGTTTGTCGTATTCCAATAAATTGTGCATCGTAATCTGTACCTTTCGATGGCTGGCCCTAGTACCCGCACTACTAATAGGAGCGGTGAGCCCCAAGAGACCGGAGATACTTATCAAACTAATCCTGGCATGGCTATGTTTAATATGATGGCGAATGCCATGGATCGCGTGTCACGAGTGATGGAACGCCAAGATACACGCGAAGCAAACAACAACAACAAGAATGATGGTAATCATGGGAAACATAGCAGAATGCGGGAGTTCCTTGACTTTCACCCGTCTAAATTCCACGGGGAAGCTGATGATGAAAAAGTAGAGGCTTGGCTGTCTGAGATCGAGAGGATTTTCAGGCCACTTGACTATATTGATGAAGAAAGTGGAGTTCGCTGTGTTTTTGTTCCACAGGGATGCTGAGCATTGGTGGCACACTATGGAGGCACTTTGGGAAACTGATCATACACCTCGCTTGTGGGGTAATTTCGTTAACGGATTCAAGGAGAAATATGTACCTGCAGTTTCTAGGCAGAGGCGGATTGAGGAATTCATTAACTTGAACCAGGGTAACATGACGGTGGCCCAGTACGAGGCTCGTTTTGACCGACTGTCCCGTTATGCTCTATACATGGTCAGTACCCCTGAGGCGAAGATGTGGAAATTTACGAATGGGTTGAGGCCAGAAATTCAGGACAAGTTGGCTTCGCATGACTTCGATACCTATTCTGCTCTCCTTGCTGCTGCTTCCCGAGTTGAGAAGAGGAAACTTGATAGAGCCGGTTCAAGCCAGCCGAACAAGAAACCATATCAGCCTCCAGGTCAACAGAGGAAATTCCAAAGCCAGAGTCGTAGTCAGGGCCAGAGCCAGAACAGACCAGCTAATAACCGTGGCCCGACTAAAGCACCATCAGCCTCTTCCACCCGCGGATCCACAGGTAGTTCACCTGCTACTCAGTCTATCAACTGTTCTTACTGTGACAAGAAGGGGCATACCGAGGCCCAGTACTGGAAGAAGTCAGGACGATGTGTGCGGTGTGGCAGTGATCAACATCAGATCAAGGATTGCCCTAAATGGCAAGGAGGACAAAATCAAGTTAAACCAGCTGGTAGAGGCAAGACTCCAGTTCGCAGAGTTCAGGCTCGAGCTTATGCTATTGAGTGCAGGGAGCTTCCAGAGGAGACCGCTATTGTTGACGGTATATTCTTGATACTGAATCAACCTGTTAGGGTGCTAATTGATCTAGGTGCTACTCATTCATTTATTACTCCCTTATGTATGCAACGTGTGAAACTACGAGTTGTATGTTTGCCTTACGAAGTAGAAGTTGGTACTCCGATGGGTTCTAAACTTGTCACTCGCTCAGCTTGTAAAGCATGTAAAATCCAAATTAAAGATAGGGAATTCTCAGCCAATCTTATTGTATTACCCTTTCGAGACTATGAAGTCATCTTAGGGATGGACTGGTTGGCAAAGCATCATGCCCAACTAGATTGTCGGACGAAGATTGTAACATTCCGAATACTTGGTCAACTAATGCTGGAGGTAATGGGTTGAAGAGACTTCGACGGGAGTTCCATCATTTCATCTACAAAAGAAGTGAAGTCCTTGAGAAAAGGATGTAGTGGATACTTAGCTTACCTCATCAATAAGCCGTCGGACAAAGCTAAGTTGGAGGAGATGCCAGTGATTAAAGATTACGCGGATGTGTTTCCAGAAGAATTGCCCGGTTTACCCCCAAATCGGGAGATCGAGTTCATTATAGAATTACTGCCTGGCACCCAGCCGATATCTAAAGCTCCCTATCATATGGCACTATCCGAGCTACAAGAATTGAAGAACCAATTGCAAGGATTGTTGAAGAAGGGGTTCGTTCAACCAAGTTCTTTACCGTGGGGTACGCCAGTTCTATTTGTAAAGAAGAAAGACGGAACGTTAAGGCTATGCATCGATTACCGAGGATTGAACCAAGTGACTGTCAAGAATAAATACCCACTTCCACTGATCGACGAGTTGTTTGATCAACTTCAGGGAGCCAAAGTGTATTCGAAGCTCGACTTGAGGCAAGGGTACTATCAGTTACAGATAAAAAAGGAGGATGTGCCTAAAACGGGTTTCAGGACGAGATATGGGCATTATGAATACATGGCGATTCCATTTGGACTAACTAATGCCCCTGCAGCTTTTATGGACTTGATGCACAGGGTGTTTCAACCCTACTTGGACCAATTTGTGGTGATCTTTATTGATGATATTTTGGTATACTCGAAATCCGAGGCTGAGCATGAACAACATTTGCGATTGGTACTACAGAAACTTCGAGAGCATCAATTGTATGCGAAGTTTAGCAAATGCAAATTTTGGTTGCAGCAGATTGCATTTTTGGGGCACATCATATCCCAAGAGGGAATAGCAGTGGATCCAGCAAAGATAGAAGCGGTGATGTCTTGGAAAAAGCCAGAAAATGTTACGGAGGTTCGGAGTTTTCTTGGTCTAGCCAGCTATTATCGGAGGTTCGTGAAGGATTTCTCAAAGATCGCAGGACCGCTTACAAAGCTCACTCAAAAGAAAACAAAGTTTGTATGGGATGACAAGTGTGAGACCAGTTTTCAAGAATTGAAGAGAAGATTACCTACCACCCCCGTTCTTGCATTGCCTGAAGGGAGTCAAGTTTTTGTAATCTATAGCGATGCTTTGAAGGAAGACTGGGTTGTGTGTTGATGCAAAATGGTAGAGTGATTGCGTATGCCTCTAGGAAACCGAAGCCGTATGAATTGAACTACTCGACGCATGATTTGGAGTTAGCAGCTATTGTGTTTGCACTCAAGAAATGGAGGCACTATCTATGGGGTAACAAGTTCGAGGTGTTTACTGATCACAAGAGCTTGAAATACTTGTTCTCACAAAAAGAGTTGAACATGAGGCAAAGGCAGTGGATGGAGCTTTTGGATGATTATAACTGCACAATCAATTATGTGCCCGGTAAAGCGAATGTAGTTGCAGATGCCTTAAATTGGAAAGCGAGCATGACAAAACTGGAAGTTAAGGTGCAGGAGTTGTTGGAGGAAGCATTTTTGTGGAAACCACAATTAACTCGAAAAGGGTTACTATTTGCTACTACACAGGTTCAATCGACCTTGTTGTCTGAATTACGAGAGGCTCAACAGAAGGACCAACAATTTCAGAAGATTAAAGAAAGCAACACAGATTTCAAGTTTCCATGATGATGGTATTTGGAGGTTTAGGAATCGAATTTGTGTTCCTAATGAGCCAGAGTTGAAAAGGAAGATTCTTGAAGAAGCCCATAATTCAAGATACACTATTCACCCCAGCGGAACAAAGATGTACCGGGATTTGAAGCAACACTATTGGTGGAATAACATGAAGAGAGAGATTGCGGAGTTTGTGGCACGGTGTTTGACTTGCCAGAGAGTCAAAGCGGAACATCAATGACCAGCAGGTTTACTTTAGCCATTGGAAATCCCTCAATGGAAATGGGAACATATAACTATGGACTTTGTCATGGACCTGCCCAGGTCACAAAAGGGTCATGACGTCGTTTGGGTCATAGTGGATAGATTGACTAAGTCAGCGCACTTCTTACCGATGAACAAGGAGGATAGTCCTGAGAAATTAGGAGATATGTATGTGCGGATGTTGTAAGGTTGCACGGGATGCCTGTGAGTATTGTATCGGATAGGGATCCTAGTTTTACTTCCCGATTTTGGAAGAGATTGCAAGAAGCTTTGGGAACGAAGTTGAGTTTCAGCACAGCTTATCACCCTCAGACTGATGGACAATCTAAGAGAACTATTCAGATTCTGGAGGATATGCTAAGGGCGTGTGTTTTAGACTTCGGGAAAGGTTGGGAGAAATATCTGTCTCTAGCGGAGTTCGCTTATAATAACAGTTATCAGGCCACTATCGGGATGGCCCCATTTGAGGCCTTGTATGGACGTAAGTGTCGATCCCCAATTTACTGGGATGAAGTAGGTGAGACGAAGACTTTTGACCCGACCCTTCTACCTGAACTTATGAAGACTGTTGATAATGTCCACCTCATCCGGAAACGGATGCTTACCGCCCAAAGTAGGCAGAAAAGTTATGCAGACCGACGGAGACGGAGTCTAGAGTTTGAGGTCAGCGACAAGGTGTTCTTGAAGTTATCATCTCGGAGGGGACTGATTAAACACGGCAAGGGTGGAAAGTTAAGCCGAGGTTTGTAGGACCATTTGAGATAATTGAGAAGGTTGGCAATGTAATGACCCCAACCCGGCCCTTCTCAAGACTAGGTCAAAGTCTGCGTTTATTGTCATTGCGAGTTCATAACTTTCTATTAAAAGGAACAGTAAATAAAGAATTACTTAATAACAAGCCTTTAAATAATAATATAAGTACAAAAGGGTATTACAACATCTGAGATCTGATAACTACCCGGCTATTATACAAACTGAGGTTTCAACACTGCTACCCTTCTTCCCGAATTAATACAACAAACTCTAACTTTTACAACTTGGATCCAACTATGGCATCAAAAGGCTTCGAGCATGTAAACATTCAAAGTCAATTTCCATTTCAAGCTAAGCTGCACCTGTACTGGGAGGAGAAAAAACGGTGAGCTCTGGGGAAGCTCAGTGAGGATAGAATAGAAGAGTTTTGAAAACATTTTTTGGTCAGTCTCTTTTGTAAATCATGATGCAATTCACGTAAGGTAGTATAACAAATTGTCCATATAAGATATAATAGCATATGATAACTAATAGTAAATTATTATCACATTTGAGTCATATATAATAACAAAAATGACATTTAGGTAAACAATAGTGGTATATATCCACAACAGATATCAGCCTACTCTCCGAGAGTAGAATGCCAAGCGAGAGTAGGACACTACTCTCCAAGGGTGGTACCAAGTGAGAGTAGGAACAAGTCAAGTATTTCATGAGGTGGCCAGCCTTGATCACAATTTCAACTTCTTATCTCTCCCAAGAGGATACTCCGGATTGTATCCAAAATCTACAACTCAGCATCTCTGAGGGCGGACCTAGTCCCAAGCGAGAGAAACTCTCCAAGGGCGGTAGGGGTCCCAAGCGAGAAGAGGGAATAGGATCACGATAGACATGGGAGCACCGGCAAGCCTTATGCCGCCCAGCGTTCGTGCAAGCTATCGGGCCTGAGGTTGTAACCCCCATGTACACACAAGCATGCACAAGTAGTCATAGAACACACAACAAATCATATGGGGATCAACTAAAGTGGTTGTCCCAGGCAAGTAATAACATTTTCTTGGCAATAGAATAACGGCTATAATAAAGCAATTTTCAAGTATAAATAGGGCATTATGACAGCATGCAAATAACATGTATAACATTTATGTAAATATCTGGGCAACATCTCTGCTTATCTTATGATAAAACAATCAAATAAATCGAGCAGTAAATATTATCTAGGTCAATTCTAATTCAAATAAATAAAGAATATTAATAAGCATGATATTTATCTCAAGCTAGAATATTAAATTAACAAATCATGTTATAGACATATAATAATCATATAAACATATAAGATGCTGTTTTTAATAAAATCTCCTCACCTCAAAATGCCGAAAATTGGAAAAAATTCAGACCCGTTTTGAAACTTTCGAAACGTTAACTAAACTGAATCGATATAATTTAGTGAAATCGGGCTAGAGAAAAGTGTTTGCCTATTTGATTTCAGGGGGTCAGGTGACCCATTTATATAGGTTTTCAAAACCAATCCATGCAGAACACGTGTCCCTCCACATGTCACACATGCGTGGACTCCATGCGGGACACGTGTCCCTCCACGTGTCTCACATGCGTGGACATTCCACGCATGTGTGACACTTGTCCTGAGACACGTGTCACTCCCCTAGAGTGACACTAACGTTTGGTTTTTTGCCTATTTTATGTGCAGGTGTCCTGATTTTCATATTTTCGGGCCAGGATGCAATTTTGCTAAATTTCGCCATTAAGTAGTACAAGTTAAAAGAAACCCAATGGCGCACACCCGTTTTTCGCGACGAGGTCTTCATTTTCCTATAATTGGCCCCAAAGTGAAACCCCTTTTCCAGACCAAAAATCCCTAAATTTGGAAAAATAGTCAAAATGACCTGAAAAGTTAAAGGAAACCACCTATACTCTTGTAAGCAGCTGAAAAGTTTTACTTAGTCACGATATGGGGCTTTACATCCCAGTAATGACCTTAAGCTTTATGTTAATTAATGTCATAAGAACACCTAATAATAGGTTACTATTAATCGTAATACCAATTGATTTTGAAATAGTAAGACAATTAACTATAAATTAAATGCAGACAAATAATCACAAAGGCACATTTTTCAAAAATAACAAAAGAAATAAATATAAACAAATACTTGTAAATGTATAGTCGGACTCGGGTATTACATCCTCCTCCCCTTGTAAAAATTGCGCCCTCGCAATTTACTTCTCCAGTACCTCCGATCCACTGTGCGAGATTGAATACTGGATGTGAAGTAAGAATTTCAAACATTAGCCTCGAATAGTAATGCCCGTATGAGAATACCAAAGAACACCATATAAGAATACCATGTGAGAATACCAAGAAATCCCGAATGCCAAATAAAGGCTCATCTTCAAACATCCAATATGTAAGAAGTCCAGAGAAAATACCGATTAAGAAGTCCAAGCAAAGATACCAAAGAAGAACTTCAAGAATTCTGATCAAGGAAAATACCAACGATCGATCAACTGTTCCTTTGTTTGTTGTCTTGCCTTCGAGGAGATCTGCTACTGGCCGATTCTTTCAGGGAAGGGGATTACTTACCATTTTACGAGTAATGCATGTATACAATTAATAACTTAAACATGCAACTTATAGAAAATAGATTCACACTTAGCAAATAAGCACATTGAGCACACATGATTATGCCAGACACATATCCTTAAAAGACGTCTACCCACTATCCGAAGATCCTATCCCGGCTTATGAGCTATCTAAGCTCTGATACCACCTGTAACGACCCCAACCCGGCCCTTCTCAAGACTAGGTCAAAGTCTGCGTTTATTGTCATTGTGAGTTCATAACTTTCTATTAAAAGGAACAGTAAATAAAGAATTACTTAATAACAAGCCTTTATATAATAATTTAAGTACAAAAGGGTATTACATCATCTGAGATCTGATAATTACCTGGCTATTATACAAACTAAGGTTTCAACACAGCTATCCTTCTTCCCGAAATTAATACAATAAACTCTAACTTTTACAACTTGGATCCAACTATGGCATCAAAAGGCTTCGAGCATGTAAACATTCAAAGTCAATTTCCATTTCAAGCTAAGCTGCACCTGCACTGGGGAGGAGAAAAAACGGTGAGCTCTGGGTAAGCTCAGTGAAGATAGAATAGAAGAGTTTTGAAAACATTTTTTGGTCAGTCTCTTTTGTAAATCATGATGCAATTCACGTATGGTAGTATAACAAACTGTCCATATAAGATATAATAGCATATGATAACTAGTAGTAAATTATTATCACATTTGAGTCATATATAATAACAAAAATGACATTTAGGTAAACAATAGTGGCATATATCCACAACAGATATCAGCCAACTCTCAGAGGGTGGAATGCCAAGCGAGAGTAGAATACTACTCTCCGAGGGTGGTACCAAGTGAGAGAAGGAACAAGTCAAGTATTTCATGAGGTGGCCAGCCTTGATCACAATTTCAACTTCTTATCTCTTCCAAGAGGATACTCCGGATTGTATCTAAAATCTACGACCCAGCATCTCCGAGGGCGGACCTGGTCCCAAGCGAGAGGCACTCTCCAAGGGCGGTAGGGGTCCCAAGCGAGAAGAGGGAATAGGACCACGATAGACGCGGGAGCACCGGCAAGCCCTATGCCGCCCAGCGTTCGTGCAAGCTATCGGGCCTGAGGTTGCAACCCCCATGTACACACAAGCATGCACAAGTAGTCATAGAACACACAACAAATCATATGGGGATCAACTAAAATGGTTGTCCCGGGCAAGTAATAAACATTTTCTTGGCAATAGAATAACGGCTATAATAAAGCAATTTTCAAGTATAAATAGGACATTATGACAGCATGCAAATAACATGTATAACATTTATGTAAATATCTGGGCAACATCTCTACTTATCTTATGCTAAAACAATCAAATAAATCGAGCAGTAAATATTATCTAAGTCAACTCTAATTGAAATAAATAAAGAATATTAATAAGCATGATATTTATCTCAAGCTAGAATATTAAAATAACAAATCATGTTATAGACATATAATAATCATATAAACATATAAGATGCTGTTTTTAATAAAATCTCTTCACCTCAAAATGTCAAAAATTGGAAAAGATTCAGACCCGTTTTGAAACTTTCGAAACGTTAAGTAAACTGAATCGATATAATTTAGTGAAATCAGGCCAGAAAAAAGTGTTTGCCTATTTGATTTCACGGGGTCAGGTGACCCATTTATATAGGTTTTCAAAACCAATCCATGCGGGACACGTGTCCCTCCACGTGTCTCACATGCGTGGACATTCCACGCATGTGTGACACGTGTCCTGACACGTGTCATGCATGCGTGGCACGTTCACGCATGTGTGACACGTGTCCTAAGACACGTGTCACTCCCCGAGAGTGACACTAACGTTTCATTTTTTGCCTGTTTTGTGTGCAGGTGTCCTGATTTTCGTATTTTCAGGCCGAGATGCAATTTTGCTAAATTTCGCCATTAAGTAGTACAAGTTAAAAGAAACCCAATGGCATATACCCGTTTTTCGCGACGAGGTCTTGATTTTCCTATAATTGGCCCCGAAGTAAAACCATTTTTCCGGACCAAAAATCCCTAAATTTGGAAAAATAGTCAAAATGACCCGAAAAGTTAAAGGAAACCACCCATACTCTTGTGAGCAGCTGAAAAGTTTTACTTAGTCACGATATGGGGCTTTACATCCCTGTAATGACCCTAAGCTTTATATTAATTAATTTTATAAGAACACCTAATAATAGGTTACTATTAATCGTAATACCAATTGATTTTTAAATAGTAGACAATTAACTATAAATTAAATGCAGACAAATAATCATAAAGGCACATTTTTCAAAAATAACAAAAGAAATAAATATAAATAAATACTTGTAAATGCATGGTCGGACTCGGGTATTACAGGCAAGTTGGCGTATCGCCTGGAACTACCTCAAAACCTCTCCAATATTCACGACGTCTTTCATGTTTCTATGCTACGGAAGTACCACCCTGATCCATCGCATATCTTGGAGCCAGAGCCGTGGAAGCTTCGGGAGAACTTGTCTTATGAAGAGAAGCCTATTCGAATCCTAGACCAGCAAGATCGGGAGTTGCACAGCAAATCCATACCGATGGTGAAAGTGTTGTGGGACCATCATGGAATTGAAGAAGCAACGTGGGAAAGGCGAGACCAGATAGAGCAAGAGTATCCAGCTTTATTTCAAAGGTAATATTGAATTTCGGCACGAAATTATTTTAAGGAGGGGAGGATGTGAGGCCCGACCTCGATTTATGTGCGATACCTCGTTTCATGTGCCCTAACCTATATTTGCATGCCTTGACCTAGATTTAAGAATTGTGTTTCGTTTTGTGTGCCTTGCATTGAATTACGTGCATTCATTTAGGGTTGCGTGCATTTACTTGGAAAACGTGTATTCGTCTTGTAGTCCGTGTCTTACCTCGTAGTGCGTGCCCTAAACCTAGGAAAGCGTGCCATGACGCTAATCAAGAAAGCATCTTACACGAAGCACTAAACCATTAATTAATCATACATATTCCACTAACTAATATTAAAATACTAAGTCAATGCACTAGAAGACGAAATTGCACCAAAAGCTAGACATTCTTATTCTTTATTCTTTATTCTTTTGCATATTCCAAGCACTCAATTAAATATTGCTCAACCAAGACAAAAATTCAGAATTTTGCAATGCCTTGGCCGACCACCTCTTGCATTTGTGCATGCATTTCAATTTCAAAATATATTCCTAGACATTCTATGACAAGTTATGACACAAAGCCTTAAAAAAATGACTCAAAACTCTACCCAAAGCTCCACCAATCTCGACATATGCAAGTTCCCATGCTAGGTGATTCAAAATTATGCTTCTTGAAGACAATTCTGAATTTTGCAAGCCCTAGGCCAACATATGCATCAATTTCCTCAATGCTTTTCATTCTTTCTTTCTTTCCCTCATTCTTCTCTCACTCTCTCATTTCTTCTCTCTCTCTCAGCCCTAGCTGAAATTATAGACTCCATAGCTTAAGTTCTTCATCCAAAGGTTCTTCAAGACATGCAAGCTACTAGGAACTCGACCAAGCAAAGCTAGAATGCAAAAGACACACATGCAAGCTCACTGAACCTTCATTTCGGCTTAGGTGAGTTTGTTAGCTTCCATTTCATTTTCTTTTGTTCTAGCCATTTGCACATACTAAGAACATGGTTACTAAGCTAGGAATTAGAGAAATCTCAAGTTGTCTCTCGGCTAAGCAAGGAAAAGGGTCGACATTGTGCTTCATCAAGAGTTTGTGCATCTTCTTTGTTGTCTTGCTAAGGTGAGGGCTAAAACTTCTTTGAAAAGATTTTAAAAACCACATGCATGCCTTTGAATGTCTATTTTTACCTCTGCACTTGTGATATATGTGTGTACATGAGCTTTTGTAAACATGCATGGCAAGATATTTGGCTAGAATGTAAAGATAGGTGAAATCGCGTATTTGACAGCTTTCTGTTCTGTTGGAACGAAGTGATTTTGACAGGTAAAGGATGTTGAAAATGCATGAAAATTGGTAGGTGACTAGTTTTTCCAGTTCTGAGCATTTTTCGTAGAAATAAGACAAAGCTAATTTTGACTCTAAGATCCCAAAAATGGAAAAATATCAAAATGTGTCCAAATCTAGAAAATATGGGAAAATGAAGCAGGTTTTGGCAGATTCACTGTCCTTGTAGAACGAACCAGTTTTGACTTAGTAAATGATAACCAAAATCCATGAAATTGGGTGTGCTGCTAGATTTTTTTAGTTCTGGACATTTTTGTCAGAAATGGACTAAGGCTAAATATGACCTTAAGGTCCTCAAAAACGACAAGTATTGAAATGTGCGCAAATCTGGACAGTTTTGCGTAGTCTCGTGGTTTTGGCTATAACTCTTGAACCTGAACTCCAAATGATGCGAGGTTTGTTTCTGGATTTAGTTCACTACTTAAGATTTAATTTGAAATTTTTTACACTGGAATTGGAGTTTGTTTGCTTGTCTCAATGATTGTGAGAAAACAGACCATTGCAGTGAGGTTTCAATTAGGGATTTGCTTTGAAAATTATTGTAATTTCTCTTGTTGTATTAAATGCTTGGGATTATGACACTTGGATGTTGTGTAAACTGTTTTGAATGCTTGAGGGTGTTTGAATTAATCAATGCATGGCTTGAGTTTAATTACGTGACAACTAGGGCTTAATCGCACGGGTAAGCATGAATTGGAACCCCAATGACTAGGAAAACTCGCCAAGTGTTGATCCTATGAATATCGTGTTTAATTATGTAATTAGTAAGCTGCCCGTAGTTGCCCTCATAGCCCTAAACATGATTTCGATGATTACATGTTGACAAGTAGGCCTTTCTTGCACCCGGTCCCACGTAGATGTCATTGCATGTTGAATACTCTTATTATTTGATTACGTGAACTTCGAAATGAGTTATATGACTTGATTTACATGCATTACATGGCTGCCCGTTTAATATTCATATAAGTCTATGTGCTTTTCAGGTAAAATTTCTTCTCATATCGTGCCTCGTGTGTTTACTTGTCAATGTGCAATCTCATGACTGCTCGGAGGCAACCTACTTAGTTGTCCTCCTAATGTGATATATTAAATGTCATAAATGTGCATTGCATACAAGGTTGCAACCTTTCATTCTGGCGTGGTAGCGTTTCACGCACACCGGGCAGTATCGGGCTTGCAGGTACAACCGTGACTACCATTGTCCAATTCCCTCTCTCGCTTGGGGGCTAGACTTTCTCAGAGAGTTGGGTCGTAGGATTTCGGGGTACATTCGGAGTACACCTATTTGGTGTGATAAGGGGATGATTTGAAGTCGGCCGCAACAACTGATACTCGAAATGAACTAAGTGTATAAGTACTCTCGTTTGGTTCCTAGAGAACCTCGGGGAGGAAAGACGGGTAATTGAGTTCTTTTACTGTTATATTACAATATGTACTTACTTGTGATACATGTCATGCTTGCAAAGGGTCTTCATAAGTTGAACCGGAAAATGAGTTTCAAAACTTATTTCTCGTTCCCCCTCGCTGAGTTCATAAGGACTCACCCTCTTTTATAATCTCAAGTGAAGAAGACCAGGAACAGGTACCCGAGGACAACGTGCCTAATGATGATTCCTTGGAATGATTGCTTGCCCTACGTGCCTTACTTGACTATGGCCATTTTGTGAATGATATGTTGTTTGAAGACTATTGCTTATGTTGCTTGTTATTGTATTGTAAATGACCCCCGTTGTAATTTAGGGTCTGATTTTGGCTTGTACTGATCATAACTAGATAGACACTACTATGGTCGTTTTTGCTATCGCTATTGGCTAGTATCTATCACAGGCTTATGAAGTATCAGGTAAAAGATTAAGTAAAATGAATCTATCCAATCTTAAGCAGGTACTCATTGTTAAGCTATGATCAACATGTACTTTTGTAACGAGGATTAACAAACAAATGAGATATAGTATCATGCTAGGTTATTAATCAAACGAGACTTCGAGATAACTAGTAGGCGTTTCAATTGATGATAAATAGTAATCTTAGTTGGAAATGAATTTGAGATTGAAAGTTTTGAGGCCTTTAGAAAATTAGGTCAAACTAAGGAGCCCAATTACAGCCGTTATGCTGCCGGTTTTCCGGAGAATTTGTGGAGTTTAGGCTAAAACGTTAAGTGTTAAACTTTCATGAACGATTAAGTACGTGATATGACTTGAATGTTTAGATCACGCCCTAGTCTAATCTTTATAAGTCGGGTTGGGGCGTGACAATGTTGCGTTGTTGAAGCGGGTGGGTTGTCGTTAAGCCCATTGGGCCTTTTGAATAGGCCATCTCTTTGGGTTGGGACTGTGAACCGTCAACACATAAAGGATTTGTGCCCTCAACATGACGGGTGCGATCATACCAGCACTAATGCATCGGATCCCATCAGAACTCCGAAGTTAAGCGTGCTTGGGCGAGAGTAGTACTAGGATGGGTGACCCCCTCGGAAGTCCTCGTGTTGCACCCCCCTTTTCAATTTTTTTTGCCCCGGTTGGGGTTGCCAAGATACTTTATCCACCACATTTCTATTACCGAATCCCATGGCACATTGGGCAAGACAACTTCGCTTCATGTAGAGGCTGGGCCCGCAAACCGAGGGCGTAGGGCTTGTGACCAGGTCTCCGTCGCTCCGGTGCCTATAACTTTTGATTCGTAAGGAGTTACGTGGCGCACAACATACCGTTGGAAAGCTCTCCGAGAGCTCTACGATGGGGGCAGCAAACCTGCTCTGCTACGTCCGTTTTAGAAGCCCAAAATCGAACGTTTTCATCAGTTTCAGGTAACTTTTCTTCTTTTGCTTTGTTTTTCCATCGCGGATCGTACGTCGTGAGCTATTAAAAGGACGACAACCAAACTCGCGGGACATTAGAGGCCCCTACAATGCGTCGATATCACGTCTTGCAAGGATGCTACGTTGTTGAAGCAGATGGGTTGTCGTTAAGCCCATTGGGCCTTTTGAATGGGCCATCTCTCTGGGTTGGGACTGTGAACCGTCAACACATAAAGGATTTGTGCCCACAACATGACGGGTGCAATCATACCAGCATTAATGCACCGGATTCCATCAGAACTCCGATGTTAAGCGTGCTTGGGTGAGAGTAGTACTAGGATGGGTGACCCACTGGGTAGTCCTCGTGTTGTACCCCCGCTTTTCAATTTTTTTTGCCCCAGTTAGGGTTGCCAAGATACGTTATCCACTACATTTCTATTACCGAATCCCACAACACCTTGTGCAAGACAACTTCGCTTCACGTAGAGGTTGGGCCCGCAAAACGAGGGCGTGGGGCTTGTGACCAGGTCTTCGTCGCTCCGGTACCCATAACTTTTAATTCGTAAGGAGTTACACGGCGCACAACATACCGTTGAAAAGCTCTCCGAGAGCTCTACGACGGGGGCAGCAAGCCTGCTCGGTTGTGCCTCTTTTCGGAGCCCAAAATCAAATGTTTTCATCAGTTTCAGGCCACTTTTCTTCTTTTGCTCTGTTGTTTCCTTCCAGGATCGTACGTCGTGAGCTGTTAAAAGGACGACAACCAAACTCGCGGGACATTAGAGTCCTCTACAATGCATCGATATCACGTCTTGCGAGGATGCTACGTTGTTGAAGCGGATGGGTTGTCGTTAAGCCTATTGGGCCTTTTGAATGGGCCATCTCTCTGGGCTGGGACTGTGAACAGTCAACATATAAAGGATTTGTGCCAACAACATGACGGGTGCCATCATACCAGCACTAATGCACCGGATTCCATTAGAACTCCGAAGTTAAACGTGCTTGGGCGAGAGTAGTACTTGGATGGGTAACCCCCTGGGAAGTCCTCGTGTTGCACCGCTGCTTTTCAATTTTTTTTGCCCGGGTTAGGGTTGCCAAGATACTTTATCCACCACATTTCTATTACTGAATCCCACGACACCTTGGGCAAGACAACTTCACTTCACGTAGAGGCAGGGCTCGCAAAACGAAGGCGTGGGGCTTGTGACCAGGTCTCCGTCGCTCCGGTGCCCATAACTTTTCATCTGTAAGGAGTTACGCGTTGTACAATATACGGTTGGAAAGCTCTCCTAGAGCTCTACGGCGAGGACAACAAGCTTGCTCACTCGCGCCTATTTTTGGAGCCCAAAATCGAAAGTTTTCATTAGTTTCGGGCCACTTTTATTCTTTTGCTCTATTTTTCCAACCCGGATCGTACATCGTGCGCTGTTAAAAGGGCGACAACCTAACTCGCGGGAAATTAGAGGGCCCTACAACGCGTCGGTATCATGTCTTGCGAGGATGCTGCGTTGTTAAAGCGGATGGGTTGTCGTTAAGCCCATTGGGCCTTTTGAATGGGCCATCTCCATGGGCTAGGACTGTGAACCGTCAACACATAAAGGATTTGTGCCCACAAGATGATGGGTGCGATCATACCAGCACTAATGCACCGGATCCCATCGGAAGTCCGAAGTTAAGAGTGCTTGGGCGAGAGTTGTACTAGAATGGGTGACCCTCTAGGAAGTCCTCATGTTGTACCCCCCTTTTCAATTTTTTTTGCGCCGGTTAGGGTTGCCAAGATACTTTATCCACCACATTTCTATTACCGAATCCCACAGCACCTTGGGCAAGACAACTTCGCTTCACATAGAGGCTGGGCCTGCAAATCGAGGGCGTGGGGCTTGTGACCAGGTCTCCGTCGCTCCAATGCCCATAACTTTTGATCCGTAAGGAGTTACGCGACGCACAGCATACCGTTGGAAAGCACTCCGAGAGCTCTATGACGGGGGTAGCAAGCCTGCTAAGCAGTACCTGTTTTAAGAGCCCAAAATTGAATGTATTCATCAGTTTCGGGTCACTTTTCTTCTTTTGCTCTGTTTTTCCATCCTGGAAGGTACGTCGTGAGCTTTTAAAAGGACGACAACCTAACTCGCGAGATATTACAGGGCCTTACAATGCGTCGATATCACATCTTACGAGGATGCTGCGTTGTTGAAGCGGATGGATTGTCGTTAAGCCCATTGGGCCTTTTGAATGGGCCATCTCTCTAGGCTGGGACTGTGAACCGTCAACACATAAAGGATTTGTGCCATAAACATTACAAGTGCGATCATACCAGCACGAATGCACCGGATCTCATCAGAACTCCGAAGTTAAGCGTGCTTGTGCAAGAGTAGTGCAAGGATGGGTGACCCCCTGGGAAGTTCTCTTGTTGTACCCCTCTTTTCAATTTTTTTTTCCCAGGTTAGGGTTGCCAAGATTCTTTATCCACCGCATTTCTATTATCGAATCCCACGGCCCCTTGGGCAAGCCAACTTCGCTTCACGTAGAGAGTGGGTCCGCAAACCGAGGGCGTAGGGCTTGTGACCAAGTCTCCTTCGCTCCGGTGCCCATACCTTTTGCTCCGTAAGGAGTTACGCGGTGCACATCATACCGTTGGAAAGCTCTTCGAGAGCTCTACGACGGGGGCAGTAAGCTTACTCAGCTGCGCCTATTTTTGGCACCCAAAATCAAACATTTTCATCAGTTTTGGGCCATTTCTTTTCTTTTGCTCTGTTTTTCTGTGCCGGATCGTACGTCTTGAGTTGTTAAAAGGACGACAACCTAACTCGTGGGACATTAGAAAGCACTACAACGCGTCAATATCGCATCTTGCGAGGATGCTGTATTGTTGAAGTGGATAGGTTGTCGTTAAGCCCATTGGCCCTTTTGAATAGGCCATCTCTCTGCACAGGGAATGTGAACCGTCAACACATAAAGGATTTGTGCCCACAACATGACGGGTGTGATCATACCAACACTAATGCACCGGATTCCATTAGAACTCCGAAGTTAAGCGTGATTGGGCGAGAGTTGTACTAGGATGGGTGACCCCTTGGGAAGTCCTCATGTTGCACCCCCGCTTTTCAATTTCTTTTGCCCCGGTTAAGGTTGCCAAGATACTTTATCCATCACATTTCAATTACCGAATCCCACGGCACCTTGGGCAAGACAACTTCGCTTCACGTAGAGGCTGGGCCAGCAAACCGAGGGCGTAGGGCTTGTGACCAGGTCTCCGTCGCTCCGGTGCCCATAACTTTTAATCCGTAAGGAGTTACGTGACGCATAGCATACCGTTGGAAAGCTCTCCGAGAGCTCTACGATGAGGGTAGCAAGCCTGCTTAGCAGTGCCTATTTTCGGAGTCCAAAATCGAACGTATTCATCAGTTTCGGGCCACTTTTCTTCTTTTGCTATGTTTTTTTGACCTAGAAGGTACGTCGTGAGCTGTTAAAAGGACGACAACCTAACTCGCTGGATATTACAGGGCCTTACAATGCGTTGATATCATGTCTTACGAGGATCTTACGTTGTTGAAGTGGATGGGTTGTCGTTAAGCCCGTTGGGCCTTTTGAATCGGCTATCTTTCTAGGTTGGGACTGTGAACCGTCAACACATAAGGGATTTATACCCTCAACATGACAAGTGCGATCATACCACCCCTAATGCACCGTATCCCATCAGAACTCAGAAGTAAAGCGTGCTTGGACGAGAGTAGTACTAGGACGGGTGACCCCCTGGGAAGTCCTCGTGTTGCATCCCCTTTTTCAATTTTTTTTGCCATGGTTAGGCTTGCCAAGATGCTTTATCCACCACATTTCTATTACTGAATCCCACAGTACCATGGGAAAAACAACTTCATTTCACGTAGAGGCTGGGCCCGCAAACCAAGGGCGTAGGGCTTGTGACCAAGTCTCCGTCGCTCCGGTGCCCATAACTTTTGATCCGTAGGGAGTTACGCGGCACACAACATACCGTTGGAAAGTTCTTCGAGAGTTCTACGACGAGGCCAGCAAGCCTGCTCGGCTGCTCCCGATTTTGGATCCCAAAATCGAACGGTTTCATCAGTTTTGGGAAACTTTTCTTCTTTTGCTCTATTTTTTCGTCTCGGATCGTACATCGTCAGCTGTTAAAAGGATGACAACCTAACTCGTGGGACATTAGAGGGCCCTACAATGCGTCGATATCACGTCTTGTGAGGATGTTGCGTTGTTGAAGCGAATGAGTTGTCGTTAATCCCATTGGGCCTTCTGAATAGGCCATCTCTCTAGGCTGAGACTGTGAACTATCAACACATAAAGCATTTGTGCCCACAACATGAAGGGTGCAAACATGCCAGCACTAATGCACCAGATCCCATCAGAACTCTGAAGTTAAGCGTGCTTGGGTGAAAGTAGTACTAGGATGGGTGACCTCTTGGGAAGTCCACGTGTTGCACCCCCCATTTTCAATTTTTTTTGCCCCGGTTAGGGTTGCCAAGATACTTTGTCCACCACATTTCGTTTACCGAATCCCACTGCAGCTTGGGCAAGACAACTTCGCATCACGTAGAGGTTGGGCCCGCAAACCGAGGGCATGGGACTTGTCACAAGGTCTCTATCGCTCCGGTGCCCATAACTTTTAATCCGTAAGGAGTTACACGATGCATAGCATACCATTGGAAAGCTCTCTGAGAGCTCTACGATGAGGGCTGTAAGCTTGCTCGGCTGCACCTATTTTTGGAGCCTAAAATTGAATGTTTTCATCAGTTTCAAGCCGTTTTTCTTCTTTTACTATGTTTTTACGTCCCGGATCGTACGTCGTGAGCTGTTAAAAGGACGACAACCTAACTCGCGGGACATTAAAGGGCCCTACAACGCATCGATATCACGTCTTGTGAAGATGCTGCATTGTTGAAGCGGATGGGAAGTCGTTAAGCCCATTGGGCCTTTTGAATGGGCCATCTCTCTGAGCTGGGACTGTGAACCGTCAACACATAAATGATTTGTGCCTACAACATGACGGGTGAGATCATACTAGCACTAATGCACCGGATCCCATCAGAACTCCGAAGTCAAGCGTGCTTAGGCGAGAGTAGTATTAGGATGGGTAACCCCTTTGGAAGTCCTCGTGTTGCACCCTGTTTTTCAATTTTTTTTGCCCCGGTTGGGGTTGTCAACATACTTTATGCACCACATTTCTTTTACCGAATCCCTCGGCATCTTGGGCAAGACAACTTCGCTTCACGTATAGGTTGGGCCCGTAAACCGAGGGCGTGGGGATTGTGACCAAATCTTCGTCACTCCGGTGCCCATAACTTTTAATCTGTAAGGATTTACGCAGCGAACAACATACTGTTGGAAAGCTCTCCGAGAGCTCTACGATGGGGGCAGCAAGCCTGCTCGGCTGCGCCTATTTTAGGTGCCCAAAATCAAACATTTTCATAAGTTTATGGCCATTTTTCTTCATTTGCTTTGTTTTTTAGTCCCGGATCGTACATCGTGAGCTGTTAAAAGGACGACAACCTAACTCGCGGGACATTAGAGGGCCCTGCAATGCATCAATATCACGTCTTGTAAGGATGCTGCATTGTTGAAGCGGATGGGTTGTCGTTAAGCCCATTGGGCCTTTTGAATGGGCCATCTCTTTAGACTGAGAGAGTGAACCGTCAACGCATAAAGGATTTGGGCCCACAACATGACGATCATATCAGCACTAATGCACCGGATCCCATCAGAACTCGAAGTTAAGCGTGCTTGGGCGAGAGTAGTACGAGGATGGGTGACCCCCTGGGAAGTCCTCGTGTTGCACCCCGCTTTTCATTTTTTTTTGCCCCGGTTAGGGTTGCCAAGATACTTTATCCACCACATTTCTTTATCGAATCCCACGGCACCTTGGGCAAGACAACTTAGCTTCACGAAGAGGCTGGGCCCGCAAACCGAGGAAGTAGGGCTTGTGACAAAGTCTCCGTCGCTCCGCTGCCCATAACTTTTGATCCGTAAGGAGTTATGTGGCGCACAACATACCGTTGGAAAGCACTCCGAGAGCTCTACGATAAAGGCAGCAAGCCTGCTCGGCTGCGCCAGTTTTTGGAGCCCAAAATCTAACGTTTTCATCAGTTTTGGGCTATTTTTCTTCTTTTGCTCTGTTTTTCCATCCCGGATCGTACATTGTGTGCTGTTAAAAGGACGACAACTTAACTCGCGGGACATTAGAGGGCCCTACAACGCGTCGATATCACGTCTAGCGAGGATGCAGCGTTGTTGAAGCGGATTGGTTGTTGTTAAGCCCATTGGGCCTTTTGAATGGGCGATCTCTCTGGGCTGGGACAGTGAACCGTCAACACATAAAGGATTTGTGACCACAACATGACGGGTGCGATCATACCAGCACTAATGCACCGGATCCTATCAGAACTCCGAAGTTAAGAGCGCTTGGGCGAGAGTAGTACTAGGATGGGTGACCCCCTGGGAAGTCCTCGTGTTGCACCCCCCTTTTCAATTTTTTTTGCCCCGGTTAGGGTTGCCAAGATGCTTTATCCACCACATTTCTATTACCGAATCCCATGGTAGCTTGGGCAAGACAACTTCGCTTCACGTAGAGGCTGGGCCCGCAAATCGAGGGCGTGGGGCTTGTGACCAGGTCTTCATCGCTCCGGTGCCCATAACTTTTAATCCGTAAAAAGTTACGCGGCAAACAACATACCGTTGGAAAGCTCTCCGAGAGCTCTACAACGGGGGCAACAAGCCTGCTCGGCTACGCCTATTTTCGGTTCCCAAAATTGAACATTTTCATCAGTTTCGAGATATTTTTCTTCTTTTGCTCTGTTTTTCCGTCTCAGATCGTACGTCGTGAGCTGTTAAAAGGACGACAACCTAACTCGCGGGACATTAGAGGGCCCTGCAACGTGTTGATGTCAAGTCTTGCGAGGATGCTGCATTGTTGAAGTGGATGGTTTGTCGTTAAGCCCATTGGGCCTTTTGAATGGGCTATCTCTCTGGGCTGGGACTGTGAATTGTCAACACATAAAGAATTTGTTCCCACAACATGACGGGTGCGATCATACCAGCACTAATGCACTAGATCCCATTAGAACTCCGAAGTTAAGCGTGCTTGGGCGAGAGTAGTACTAGTATGGGTGACCCCCTGGGAAGTCCTCGTGTTGCACCCCCCAATTTCAATTATTTTTGCCCCGGTTTGGGTTGCCAAGATACTTTATCCACCACATTTCTATTACCGAATCCCACGGCAGCTTGGGCAAGACAACTTCGCTTCACGTAGAGGCTGGGCCCGCAAACCGAGGGCGTGGGGTTTGTAACCAGGTCTCCGTCGCTCCGGTGCCCATAACTTTTGATCCGTAAGGAGTTATGCGACGCATAGCATACCGTTGGAAAGCTCTCCGAGAGCTCTATGACGGGGGCAGTAAACCTGCTCGGTTGTGCCTATTTTTTGAGCCCAAAATCGAACGTATTCATCAGTTTCAAGCCACTTTTCTTTTTTTGCTCTGTTTTTTCATCCCGGATCGTACGTCGTGAGCTGTTAAAAGGACGACAACCTAACTTGCGGGATATTAGAAGGCCCTACAATGCGTCGATATCACGTCTTATGAGGATGCTACATTTTTAAAGCGGATGGGTTGTCGTTAAGCCCATTGGGCCTTTTGAATGGGCCATCTCTCTGGGTGGGACTGTGAACCTTCAACACATAAAGGATTTGTGCCCTCAACATGACGGGTGCGATCATACCAGCACTAATGCACCGGATCCCATCATAACTCCGAAGTTAAGCGTGCTTGGGCGAGAGTAGTCCTAGGGTGGGTGATCCCCTGGGAAGTCCTCGTGTTGCACCCCCCATTTCAATTTTTTTTTTTGCCCCGGTTAGGGTTGCCAAGATACTTTATCCACCACATTTCTTTTACCGAATCCCACAGCACCTTGGGCAAGACAACTTCGCTTCACGTAGAGGCTGGGCCCGCAAACCGAGGGCGTTGGGCTTGTCACCAGGTCTCCGTCGCTTCGAAGCCCATAACTTTTGATTCGTAAGGAGTTACGTGGCGCATAGCATACCGTTGGAAATCTCTTCGAGAGCTCTACGACGAGGCCAGCAAGCCTGCTCGGCCGCGCCCGTTTTTTGAGCCCAAAATTGAACGGTTTCATCAGTTTTGGGCCACTTTACTTCTTTTGCACTATTTTTTCATCCCGGATCATACATCATGAGTTGTTAAAAAGACGACAACCCAACTCAAAGGATATTAGAGGGCCCTACAACACGTCGATATCACGTCTTGTAAGGATGCTGCGTTGCTGAAGCAGATGGGTTGTTGTTAAGCCCATTGGGCCTTTTGAATGGGCCATCTCTCTGGGCTAGGACTGTGAACCGTCAACACATAAAGGATTTGTGTCCACAACATGACGGGTGCTATCATACTAGCACTAATGCACCAGATCCCATCAGAACTCCGAAGTTTAGCGTGCTTTGGCAAAAGTAGTACTAGGATGGGTGACCCCCTGGGACGTCCTCGTGTTGCACCCCCCTTTTCATTTTTTTTGTCCCAGTTAAGGTTGCCAAGATACTTTATCCACCATATTTCTATTACCGAATCCCACGACAACTTGGGCATGGCAACTTCGCTTCACGTAAAGGTTGGGCCCGCAAACTGAGGGTGTGGGGCTTGTCACCAGGTCTCCGTCGCTCCAGTGCCCATAACTTTTAATCCGTAAGGAGTTACACGACGCATAGCATATAGTTGGAAAGCTCTCCGAGAGCTCTACGATGTGGGCAGTAAACCTGCTCGGCTGTGCCTATTTTCGGAGCCCAAAATCGAACATATTCATCCGTTTTGGGCCACTTTTCTGCTTTTGCTCTGTTTATCGATCCCAGATCGTATGTCGTAAGCTGTTAAAAGGATGACAACCTGACTCGCGGGACATTAGAGGGCCCTACAACGCTTCGATATCAAGTCTTGCGAGGATGTTGCGTTGTTGATGCAGATGGGTTGTCGTTAAGCCCATTGGGCTTTGTGAATGGGCAATCTCTCTGGGCTAGGACGGTGAACCATCAACACATCAGGGATTTGTGCGCTCAACATGACGGGAGCGATCATACCAGCACTAATGCACCGGATCCCATCAGAACTCCGAAGTTAAGTGTGCTTGGGCGAGAGTAGTACTAGGATGGGTGACCCTTGGGAAGTCCTCGTGTTGCACCTCCCCTTTTCAATTTTTTTTGCCCCGGTTAGGGTTGCCAAGATACCTTATCCACCACATTTCTATAACCAAATCCCACGACACCTTGGACAAGACAACTTCGTTTCACGTAGAGGCTGGGCCCGTAAACCGAAGGCGTAGGGCTTGTGACCAAATCTTTGTCGCTCCGGTGCCCATAACTTTTAATTCGTAAGGAGTGACGCGACGCATAACATACCATTGGAAAGCTCTCCAAGAGCTCTACGGCGGGGGCAGCAAGCCTGCTCGGTTGCGCCAATTTTTGGAGCCCAAAATCGAACGTTTTCATCATTTTCGGGCCACTTTTCTTCTTTTGCTCTGTTTTTCCATCCCGGATCGTACGTCGTGAGCTGTTAAAAGGATGAAAACCTAACTCGCAGGACATTAGAGGGCACTACAACGCGTCGATACCACGTCTTGCGAGGATGTTGTGTTGTTGAAGCAGATGGGTTGTCGTTAAGCCCATTGGGAGTTTTGAATGGGCCATCTCTCTACGCTGGGACTATGAACCGTCAACACATAAAGGATTTGTGGCCCCCAACAACATGACGGGTGCGATCATACCAGCACTAATGCACCAGATCCCATCAGAACTCCGAAGTTAAACGTGCTTGGGCGAGGTAGTACTAGGATGGGTGTCCCCCTGGGAAGTCCTCGTGTTACACCCCCCCTTTTCAATTTTTTTTGCCCCGGTTAGGGTTGCCAAGATACTTTATCCACTACATTTCTATTACCGAATCCCAGGGCATCTTGGGCAGGACAACTTCGCTTCACATAGAGACTCGGCCCACAAACCGAGGACATGGGGCTAGTAAGTAGGTCTCCGTCGCTCCAATGCCCATAACTTTTAATCCGTAAGGAGTTACGCAGCGCACAGCATACCGTTGGAAAGCTCTCCAAGAGCTCTACGACGGGGGCTACAAGCTTGCTCTCTGGGCCTATTTTTGGAGCCCAAAATCGAACATTTTCATCAGTTTCGCGCAACTTTTCTTCTTTTGCTCTGTTTTTCTGTACCGGATCGTACGTTGTGACTTGTTAAAAGGACGACAACCTAACTCGCGAGAAATTAGATGGCCCTACAATGCGTCGATATCACGTCTTGCGAGGATGCTACGTTGTTGAAGTGGATAGGTTGTCGTTAAGCCCATTGGGCCTTTTGAAAGGGCTATCTCTCTAAGCTAATTTTGACTCCATAGGAAGTAAGACAACATGACGGGCTATCTCTTTAAGCGGGCAGCCAGTAGGTTGCCTCCGAGCAGTCATAAGATTGCACATTGATAAGTAAACACGCGAGGCACGATATGACGAGTAATTTTACTTGAAAAGCACATAGAGTTATATGAATATTAAACGGGCAGCCATGTAATGCATGTAAATCAAGTCATATAACTCATTTCAAACTTCACGTAATCAAATAATAAGATTATTCAACATGCAATGACATCTACGTGGGACCAGGTGCAAGAAAGGCCTACTTGTCAACATGTAATCATCAAAATCATGTTTAGGGATATGAGGGCAACTACGGGCAGCCTACTAATTACATAATTAAACACGATATTCATAGGATCAACACTTGGCGAGTTTTCCTTGTCATTGGGGTTCCAATTCATGCTTACCCGTGCAATTAAGCCCTAGTTGTCACGTAATTAAACTCAAGCCATGCATTGAGTAATTCAAATACCCTCAAGCATTCAAAACATTCTACACAACATCCAAGTGTCATAATCCCAATCATTTAATACAACAAGAGAAATTAAAATAATTTTCAAAGCAAATCCCTAATTGAAACCTCACTGCAATGGTCTGTTTTCTCACAATCATTGAGACAAGCAAACAAACTCCAATTCCAGTGAAAAAAATTTCAAATTAAATCTTAAGGAGTGAACTAAATCCAGAAACAAACCTCGCATCATTTGGAGTTCGGGTTCAAGAGTTATAGCCAAAACCGCGAGACTACGCAAAACTGTCCAGATTTGCGGTCATTTCAATACTTGTCGTTTTTGAGGACCTTAAGGTCAGATTTAGCCTTAGTCCATTTCTGATAAAAATGTCCAGAACTAAAAAAATCTAGCAGCACACCCAATTTCATGCATTTTGGATATCATTTACTAAGTCAAAACTGGTTCGTTCTACAAGGACAGTGAATCTGCCAAAACCTGCTTCATTTTCCCAGATTTTCTAGATTTGGACACATTTTGATATTTTGCCATTTTGGGGATCTTAGAGTCAAAATTAGCTAATTAGATTTGTGGCCCTCAACAACATGACGGGCTATCTCTTTAAGCGTGCTTGGGCGAGAGTAGTACTAGGATGGGTGACCCCCTAGGAAGTCCTCGTGTTGTACCCCCCTTTTCAATTTTTTTTGCCCCGGTTAGGGTTGCCAAGATACTTTATCCACCACATTTCTATTACCGAATCCCACGACACCTTGGGCAAGACAACTTTGATTCATGTAGAGGCTGGGCTCATAAACCGAGAGCATGGGGCTTTTGACCAGGTCTCCGTCGCTCCGGTACCGATAGCTTTTAATTCGTAAGGAGTTACGCGATGCACAGCATATTGTTGAAAAGCTCTCCTAGAGCTCTACGACGGGGACAGCAAGCCTGCTCGGCTGCGCGAGTTTTTGGAGCCAAAAATCGAACGTATTCATTAGTTTCGGGCCACTTTTCTTATTTTGCTCTGATTTTCCTTCTCGGATCGTACGTCGTGAGCTGTTAAAAGGATGACAACCTAACTCACGGGATATTATCAGGCCCTACAATGCGTCGATATCACGTCTTACGAGGATGCTACATTTTTGAAGTGAATGGATTATCGTTAAGCCCAATGGGCCTTTTGAATGGGCCATCTCTCTGGGCTGGGACTGTGAACCTTCAACACATAAAGGATTTGTGCCCTCAACATGACGGGTGCGATCATACCAGTACTAATGCACCGGATCCCATCAGAACTCCGAAGTTAAGCGTGCTTGGGTGAGAGTAGTACTAGGATAGGTGACCCCATGGGAAGTCCGCATGTTGCACCCACATTTTCAATTTTTTTTGCCTCGGTTAGGGTTGCCAAGATTCTTTATCCACCGCATTTCTATTACCGAATCCCACAGTATCTTAGGCAAGACAACTTCGTTTCATGTAGAGGCTGGCCCCGCAAACCGAGGGCGTAGGGCTTGTTACCAAGTCTCCTTCGCTCCGGTGCCTGTAACTTTTGATCCGTAAGGAATTACGCGGCGCACAGCATTCCGTTGGAAAGCTCTCCGAGAGCTCTACGACGGGGGCATCAAGCCTACTCGGCTGCGCCTATTTTTGGAGCCCAAAATCGAACGTTTTCATCTTTTTCGGGCCATTTTTCTTCTTTTGCTCTTTTTCTCCGTCCCGGATCATACATCGTGAGCTATTAAAAGGACGACAAACTAACTCGCGGGACATTAGAGGGCCCTACAACGCGTCGATATCACGTCTTGCGAGGATACTGTGTTGTTGAAGCGGATGGGTTGTCGTTAAGTCCATTGGGCCTATTGAATGGCCATCTCTCTAGGCTACGACTGTGAACCGTCAACACATAAAGTATTTGTGCCCACAACATGACGGGTGCGATCATACCAGCACTAATACACCGGATCCCATTAGAACTCCGAAGTTAATCATGCTGGGGCAAGAGTAGTACTAGGATGGGTGACACCCTGGGATGTCCTCGTGTTGCACCCCCTCTTTTCAACTTTTTTTGCCCCAGTTAGGGTTGCCAAGATACTTTATCCACCACATTTCTATTACCGAATCCCACGGCACCTTGGGCAAGACAACTTCGCTTCACGTAGAGGCTGGGCCCGCAAACCGAGGGCGTGGGGCTTGTGACTAGGTCTCCGTCACTCTGCTGCCCATAACTTTTAATTCGGAAGGAGTTACGCGACGCATAGCATATCGTTGAAAAGCTCTCTGAGAGCTCTACGACGTTGGCTGCAAGCCTGCTCAGCTGCGCATGTTTTCGGAGCCCAAAATCGAACATATTCATCGATTTTGGTCCACTTTTCTTCTTTTACTCTGTTTTTCCGTCCCGGATCGTACGTCGTGAGTTGTTAAAAGAATGACAATCTAACTCGCGGGATATTAGAGGGCCCCACAACATGTCGATATCACGTCTTGCGAGGATGCAACGTTGTTGAAGCGGATGGGTTGTCGTTAAGCCCATTGGGCCTTTTGAATGGGCCATCTCTCTGGGCTGGGACTGTGAATCGTCAACACATAAAGGATTTGAGCCCACAACATGACGAGTGCGATCATACCAGCACTAATGCACCGGATCCCATCGGAACTCAGAAGTTAAGCGTGCTTGGGCGACAGTAGTACTAGGATAGGTGACCCCCTGGGAAGTCCTCGTGTTGCCCCCCCCCCCCCCCCTTTTCAATTTTTTTTTGTCTCGGTTAGGGTTGCCAAGATACTTTATCCACCACATTTCTATTACCGAATCCCACGGTACCTTCGGCAAGACAACTTCGTTTCACGTAGAGGCTGGGCCTACAAACCGAGGGCGTAGGGCTTGTGACCAGGTCACCGTCGCTCCGGTGCCCATAACTTTTAATTTGTAAGGAGTGACGCAGCGCACAGCATACAGTTGCAAAACTCTCGGAGAGCTCTACGACTGGGGCAGCATGCTTACTCGGCTACACCTATTTTTGGAGCTCAAAATTGAACATTTTCATCAGTTTCGTGCCACTTTTCTTCCTTTTGCTATGTTTTTCCGTCCCGGATCATAAGTCGTGAGCTGTTAAAAGGACGACAACCTAACTCGCGGGACATTAGATGTTCCTACAATGCATCGATATCATGTCTTGCGAGGATACTGCGTTGTTGAAGCAGATGGGTTGTCGTTAAGGCCATTAGGCCTTTTGAATGGGCCATCTCTCTGGGCTGGGACTGTGAACCGTCAACACATAAAGGATTTGTGCCCACAACATGACGGGTGTGATCATACCAGCACTAATGCACCGGATCGTATCAGAACTCCGAAGTTAATCATGCTTCGGCGAGAGTAGTACTAGGATGGGTGATCCCCTGGGAATTCCTCGTATTGCACCCCTCATTTTGAATTCTTTTTGCCCCGGCTAGGGTTGCCAAGATACTTTATCCACCACATTTCTATTACCGAATCCCACGGCACTTGCGGCAAGACAACATCGCTTCACGTAGAGGCTGGGCCCGCAAACCGAGGGCGTGGGGCTTGTGACCAGGTCTTTGTCGTTCTGGTGCCCATAACTTTTAATCTGTAAAGAGTTACGCGGTGAACAACATATCGTTGGAAAGCTCTCCAAGAGCTCTACGACGGGGGCAACAAGCCTGCTCGACTGCGCCTATTTTTAGTGCCCAAAATTGAACATTTTCATCAGTTTCGAGATATTTTTCTTCTTTTGCTCTGTTTTTCTGTCTCAGATCGTACGTCGTGAGCTGTTAAAAGGACGACAACCTAACTCGCTGGACATTAGAGGGCCCTGCAACGCGTCGATGCCACGTCTTGCGAGGATGCTGCATTATTGAAGCGGATGGTTTGTCTTAAGCCCATTGGGCCTTTTGAATGGACCATCTCTCTGGGCTGGGACTGTGAACCGTCAACACATAAAGGATTTGTGGCCACAACATGACGGGTGCGATCATACCAGCACTAATGGACTGGATCCCATCAGAACTTCGAAGTTAAGCGTGCTTGGGCGACAGTAGTACTAGGATGGGTGACCCCTTGGGAAGTCCTCGTGTTGCACCCCCCCCCCCCATTTCAATTTTTTTTGCCCCGGTTTGGGTTGCCAAGATACTTTATCTACAACATTTCTATTACCGAATCCTGCGGCAGCTTGGGCAAGACAACTTCGCTTCAGGTAGAGGCTGGGCCCGCAAACCGAGGGTGTGGGGTGTGTGACCTGGTCTCTGTCGCTCTGGTGCCCATAACTTTTGATCCGTAAGGAGTTATGCGATGCATAGCATACGGTTGGAAAGTTCTCTGAGAGCTCTACGACGGGGGCAGTAAACTTGCTAAGCTGTGCCAATTTTCGGAGCCCAAAATCGAACATTTTCATCAGTTTCGGCACACTTTTCTTCTTTTGCACTATTTTTTCGTCCCGAATCGTATGTCGTGAGCTGCGAAAAGGATGACAACCTAAATCGCGGGATATTACAGGGCCCTACAAAGCGTCGATATCATGTCTTACGAGGATGGCCCATTTTTAAAGCGGATGGGTTATCGTTAAGCACATTGGGCCTTTTGAATGGGCCATCTCTCTGGGCTGGGACTGTGAACCTTCAACATATAAAGGATTTGTGCCCTCAACATGACGGTTGCGATCATATTAGCACTAATGCACCGGATCCCATCAGAACTCCGAAGTTAAGCGTGCTTGGGTGAGAGTAGTACTAGGATGGGTGACCCCCTGGGAAGTCCCCGTGTTGCACCCACCTTTTCAATATTTTTTGCCCCGGTTAGGGTTGCCAAGATTCTTTATCCACCGCATTTCTATTACCGAATCCCACGGCATCTTGGGCAAGACAACTTCGCTTCACGTAGAGGCTGGGCCTGCAAACCGAGTGCGTGGGGCTTGTGACCTGATCTCCGTTGCTCCGGTGCCTATAACTTTTGATACGTAAGGAGTTATGCGGCGCACAACATACCGTTGCAAAACTCTCCGAGAGCTCTTCGTCGGGGGTAGAAAACCTACTCAGCTGCGCCCATTTTTGGAGCCCAAAATCGAATGTTTTCATCAGTTTCTGGCCACTTTTCTTCTTTTGCTCTTTTTTTCCATCTCGGATCTTATATCGTGAGCTATTAAAACGACGACAAACTAACTCGCCGGACATTAGAGGGCCCTACAATGCGTCGATATCACGTCTTGCAAGGAGGCTGTGTTGTTGAAGCAAATGGGTTGTCATTAAGTCTATTGGGCCTTTTGAATGGGCCATCTCTCTGGGCTGGGACTGTGAACCGTTAACATATAAAGGATTTGTGCCCACAACATGACGGGTGCGATCATACCAGCACTAATGCACCGGATCCCATCAGAACTCCGAAGTTAATCGTGCTTGGGCGAGAGTAGTACTAGGATGGGTGACCCCCTGGGATGTCCTCGTGTTGCACCCCCCTTTTTCAATTTTTTTTGCAACGGTTAGGGTTGCCAAGATACTTTATCCACCACATTTCTATTACCGAATCCCACGTCACCTCGGGCAAGACAAGTTCGCTTCACGTAGAGGTTGGGCCCGCAAACCGAGGGCGTGGGGCTTGTGACTAGGTCTCCGTCAGTCTGGTGCCCATAACTTTTAAATTGTAAGGAGTTACACGACGCACAACATATCGTTGAAAAGCTTTCTGAGAGCTCTACGACGATGGATGCAAGCCTGCTCGGCTGTGCATGTTTTCAGAGCCCAAAATCGAACATATTCATCAGTTTCGGTCCACTTTTCTTCTTTTGATCTGTTTTTCCGTCCCTGATCGTACGTCGTGAGCTGTTAAGAGGATGACAACCTAACTCGCGGGACATTAGAGGGCCCTACAACACGTCGATATCACGTCTTGCGAGGATGCTACATTGTTGAAGCGGATGGGTTGTCGTTAAGCCCATTGGGCCTTTTCAATGGGCCATCTCTCTGGGTTGGGACTGTGAATTGTCAACACATAAAGGATTTTAGCCGACAACACGACGGGTGCGATCATACCATCACTAATGCACCGGATCCCATCGGAACTCAGAAGTTAAGCATGCTTGGGCGAGAGTAGTACTAGGATGGGTGATCCCCTAGGAAGTCCTCATGTTGCGCCCCTCCCCCCTCTTTTTAATTTTTTTTGTCCCGATTAGGGTTGCCAAGATACTTTATCCACCATATTTCTATTACCGAGTCCCACGATACCTTGGACAAGACAACTTCATTTCACGTAGAGGCTGGGCCCACAAACCGAGGGCGTGGGGCTTGTGACTAGGTCTCCGTCGCTCTGGTGCCCATAACTTTTAATTTGTAAGGAGTGACGCAATGCACAGCATACCGTTGGAAAGCTCTCCGAGAGCTCTACGACGGGGGCAACAAGCCTGCTCTGCTGCGCCTATTTTTGGAGCCCAAAATCGAACGTTTTCTTATGTTTCGGGCCACTTTTCCTCTTTTGCTCTATTTTTTCGTCCCGGATCGTAAGTCGTGAGCTGTTAAAAGGACAACAACCTAACTCGTGGGACATTAGAGGGTCCTACAATGCGTCGATATCATGTCTTGCAAGGATGCTGCATTGTTGAAGCGGATGGGTTGTCGTTAAGCCCATTGGGCCTTTTGAATGGGCCATCTCTCTGGGCTGGGACTGTGAACCATCAACACATAAAGGATTTGTGCCCACAACATGACGAGTGTGATCATACCAGCATTAATGCACCGGATCCCATCCGAACTCCGAAGTTAAGCGTGCTTCGGCGAGAGTAGTACTAGGATGGGTGACACCCTGGGAAGTCCTCGTGTTGCACCCCCTTCCTTTTAAATTTTTTTTTGCCCCGGTTAGTGTTGCCAAGATACTTTATGCACCCTATTTCTATTACTGAATCCCACAGTACCTTGGGCAAGACAACTTCACTTCACGTAGAGGCTGGGCCCGCAAATCGAGGGCGTGGGGCTTGTGACCAAGTCACCGTCGCTCCAGTGCCCATAACTTTTAATCTGTAAGGAGTAACACGACGCACAACATACCGTTGGAAAGCTCCCCGAGAGCTCTACGACGGGGGCAGCAAGCCTACTCGGATGCGCCTATTTTTGGTGCCCAAAATCGAAAGTTTTCATTAGATTCGGGCCACTTTTCTTCTTTTGCTATGTTTTTCCGTCCCGATCATACGTCATGAGTTGTTAAAAGGATGACAACCTAACTTGCGGGACATTAGAGGGCCCTACAACGTGCCAATATCACGCCTTGCGAGAATGCTGTGTTGTTGAAGCTGATAGGTTGTCGTTAAGCCTATTGGGTCGTTCGAATGGGCCATCTCTCTGGGCTGGGACTGTGAATCGTCAACACATAAAGGATTTGTTCCCACATCATGACAGGTGCGATTATACCCGCACTAATGCACCGGATCCCATCAGAACTCCGAAGTTAAGTGTGCTTGGGCGAGAGTAGTACTAGGATGGGTGAGTCCCTGGGAAGTCCTCGTGTTGCACCCCCCATTTTAAATTTTTTTTGCCCCAGTTAAGGTTGTCAAGATACTTTCTCCATCCCATTTCTATTACCGAATCCCACGGTACCTTGGGCAAGACAACTTCACTTCACGTAGAGGTTGGGCCCGTAAATTGAGGTTGTGGGGCTTGTGACTAAGTCTCCATCGCTCCGGTGCCCATAACTTTTAAACCGTAAGGAGTTATGCGACGCACAGCATACCGTTGGAAAGCTCTCCGAGAGCTCTACGGCAGGGGTAGCAAGATTGGTCGGTTGCGCCTATTTTCAGAGTCCAAAATTGAATGTTTTCATCAGTTTCGGGATACTTTTCTTCTTTTGCTCTGTTTTTCCATCCCGGATCGTACGTCGTGAGCTGTTAAAAGGACGACAACCTAATTCGCAGTATATTACAGGACCCTACAATGCGTCGATATCACTTCTTACGAGGTTGCTGCGTTGTTGAAGCGGATGGGTTGCCGTTAAGCCCATTGGGCCTTTTGAATGGGCCATCTCTCTGGGCTGCGACTGTAAACCTTCAACATATAAAGGATTTGTACCCTCAACATGACGGGTGCGATCATACCAGCACTAATGCACCGGATCCCATCAGAACTCCGAAGTTAAGCGTGCTTGGGCGAGAGTAGTACTAGGATGGGTGACCCCTTGGGAAGTCCTCGTGTTGCACCCCCCTTTTCAATTTTTTTTTGCCCCGGTTAGGGTTACGAAGATTAGTTATCCACCACATTTCTTTTACCGAATCCCACGGCACCTTGGGCAAGACAACTTCACTTCACGTAGAGGCTGGGCCAACAAACCGAGGGAGTGGGGCTTGTGACCAGGTCTCCATCGCTCCAGTGCCCATAACTTTTAATCCGTAAAGAGTAACGCGACGCACAGCATACCGTTGGAAAGCTCTGCGAGAGCTCTATGACGGGGACAGCAAGCCTGCTTGGCTGCGCTAATTTTTAGAGCCCAAAATCGAACGTTTTCATCAGTTTCGAGCCACTTTTCTTCTTTTGCTATGTTTTTCCGTCCCGGATCGTACGTCGTAAGTTGTTAAAAAGACGAGAACCTGACTCGCGAGACACTAGAGGTCCCTACAACGTGTTGATATCACGTCTTGCGAGGATGCTGCGTTATTAAAGCGGATGGGTTGTCGTTAAGCCCATTGGTCCTTTTGTATGGGCCATCTCACTGGGTTGGGACTATGAACCATCAACACATAAAGGATTTGCGCCCACAACATGATGGGTGCGATCATACGAGAACTAATGCACCGGATCCCATCAGAACTCTGAAGTTAAGCGTGCTTGGGCGAGAGTAGTACTAGGATGGGTGAGCCCCTGGGAAGTCCTCGTGTTGCACCCCCCATTTTCAATTTTTTTTGCCCTGGTTAGGGTTGCCAAGATTCTTTATCCACCACATTTCTTTTACCGAATCCCACGACACCTTGTGCAAGACAACTTCTGTGAAACCCCACTTTTCTACTTTATCTCGTTTTGCGTATTTTATCTCGTTTTGCGTGTATTAACCTGTCTATGTGCTATGTGAATTAGAATGTGGTAATTTTGATATCAATACTCCTAGAACATGCTAAATGTGCATTCATGAAATTTTCATAAAAAACGGAGTCAGAAATTTTATCGTCGATTTTTAATGAATAGTGTGTTTGAAACATGTCCGCTAAAATTTTGAAACTTGTCTTTTTAACCCTTCTAGACCTAGTCCATGGACTTTAATAGACCTGTGTTTGATTAAAACGGTTTTAAAATCGGCTTAAGAATTTATTAGGGTTTTTACACCGATTTTTGCAAAAATTGAGTTTTAAGCCGACTCGGGTGAAATTGTTTGATTGTAAAACTTCTTGTCATTTAAAAATAACCTACTTGAGCTATCTTGGGTGTTGAATAATTGTTTTGAACTTTGGTAATCAATAAAATGCATTTAAAGTCAAGAAAACACTAAAAATACTAAAGTTTCAACTTTGACTTTCATTTAACTTGTTGACTTTCATGCATATATCACCAACACACACTCACAAAGCACAAAAACACCCACAATTTCATACACATTTCCGAGAGGAAGAAGAGAGAAAAGAAGAAAGAGTTTTCAAGGTTTTCAAAGCAAATTTTCAAAGAAAAACCTAATTTTTGTCCGTAGAACTTCGTGCCGAGTTGGATTCCGCTTGTTGGGCATGCATTGCACATATTCCTAGGCTTTTATCACATCAAAGGTGAGAGAAAAATTCTGGATCTCAAAACTCATTTTTATGTTTTTGCTCATAACTGCATTTTGAACCGTTAGAATGTTAATCTGATGTTAGATTATTGCTCCATGCATGTTAGGGATCGTTTATGTGTATTACTACGAGATTTGAGCCATTGTAGCAAAATTATTTATTTTTGGGTATTTAAAGTTGATAGAATGGGTTTTTTAGGATTATTTTGAGTTGTTGTGGTTGGAATCGATTGCCATCGATTTCTAAAAAAATTTTAATTACGTGGTAACGCCTTTATAATGCCGAATTTTCGATTGCAATGTTTGGGAGAAAAACAAAAAATTCCAGCCTAGGTGCCTTGAGGTTTTAGTGTTGTTGGGCTTGATTTTGAGGTGTCTTGGGTGAGTGTTTGAAACTGGTTTGGAGTTGTTTGGATTAGTAGAATGTAAGATATGATTATTTGAAGTTTAGGTTATCTTTCTTTAAATTATTGAATTGAGCCTTAGTTGATCGGGTGTGGTTTGAGTGATTTAATTTTGAGTTGTTGATGGGTAAACTATGGTTTGATTGTGTGTTTAATGCATGTTCGGTTGGATGGCCTACTTTGTCATCTAACTTAGTTATTTGTTGTTAAATTGATTATTGATGTTATTATGATGATAATATGATTATTGATGATGATTAATGATTATTGATTGATGATTGATGCCGGGAGGTAGGCAGTTCTGCTAAACTGTCCTCCTGTGAATGATTGATGTTTATTATTATTGCTGTGTCTTTGGTATGTGTGTGCCACCTCTCGGGCAGCATCGGGCTGTCGGGTTGATAACGGCATGACTACCAGAGACTGCCTCCAGCTCGCATGACGGAGGTATCATGGACGGAGAGGTTATTGGGGTACCTTGGGTGCGTGAGTTTATGGGAGTCACAAAAAAGCTATTATGATCGTGATGGTGATTGGAGCTACACAAACTAGTGTATCCTTTATTGAATGGTCATTATAGATTATGTGATGATAGTATTATTGATGTTATTGTGTGTTTACTAGCTCAAATGATTAAATCCAAGGAGCATAGTGAATACTGTGGAGATCTATCGGATCCTCACTGGGCTTATTTTATATAAGCTCACTCTCTATTATTGCATGCTTTCAGGTGTTCTTTCGCAAGATTACGGGTACGTGCCTCCTAAAGAGGAGAATGTGGAAAATGTGCCTTACGTGGATGAGTCTTATGTTATGGAGTCTTATCCTTGATGTTGTATTGTTTTACTATCTTGTAAATTAACTTAGTAGACTTTTATATGCTTTGTAGTTTATAATGTATAAGATGTTGAAAATATAATGAATTAGTTGATGATGTCTTAGTAGCCTTCCTTTTGTTTATGATTAGGTCGCTAGATTGGCTCAATATGATTTTGTAATGTATATTAAGGTTCATGTATTATGTTGGAACGGAGGCATATAACGAGGAATGTCATATTATGATGTATGTTGTTATTTTATTGAGGAGTTGTTTGTTGTATGATTTGTGGAGTTGATGTATGATGTTCTATTGAGGTTGGTTTAGAGCCTCGGTATCCGATTTACTGTCATTATACTGCTGAAATTCCATTGCGTCATGACAGATTATAGGAGGGGTCGAGTTGGGGCGTGACAACTTCGCCTCACATAGAGGCTGGGCCCGCAAACTGAAGGCGTAAGGCTTGTGACCAGGTCTCCGTTGCTCCGGAGCCTATAACTTTTGATCTGTAAGGAGTTACGCAGCGCACAGCATACCGTTGGAAAGCTTTCCGAGAGCTCTACGACGGGGGCTACAAGACTGCTCGGCTGCACCTATTTTTGGAGCCCAAAATGGAACGTTTTCATTAGTTTTGGGCCACTTTTCTTCTTCTACTCTGTTTTTCTGTCCCGGATCGTACGTCGGGAGCTGTTAAAAGAACGACAACCTATCTCGCGGGACATTGGAGGGCCCTACAACGCATCGATATCACGTCTTGTGAGGATGCTGTGTTGTTGAAGCAGATGAGTTGTCGTTAAGCTCATTGGGCCTTTTGAATGGGCCATCTCTTTGGGCAGGGACTGTGAACCGTCAACACATAAAGGATTTGTGCCCACAACATGACAAGTGCGATCATACCAACACTAATGCACCGGATCCCATCAGAACTCCGATGTTAAGCGTGCTTGGGCGAGAGTAGTACTAGGATGGGTGACCCCCTGGGAAGTCCTCGTGTTGCATCCCCCCTTTTCAATTTTTTTTACCCCGGTTAGGGTTGCCAAGATACTTTATCCACAACATTTCTATTACCGAATCCCACAGCACCTTGGGCAAGGAAACTTCGCTTTACGTAGAGGCTGGGCCCGTAAACTAAGGGTGTGGGGCATGTGACCAAATCTTTGTCGCTCTGGTGCCCATAACTTTTAATCCGTAAGGAGTGACGCGTCGTACAGCATACCGTTGGAAAGCTCTCCGAGAGCTCTACGACAGGGGCAGCAAGCCTGCGCGGCTGCTCCTATTTTTGGAGCCCAAATCGAACGTTTTCATCAGTTTTGGGCCACTTTTCTTCTTTTGCTCTATTTTTCCGTCCCGGATCGCACATCGTGAGCTGTTAAAAGGACGACAACCTAACTCGCAGGACATTAGAGGGCACTACAATGCATCGATATCACGTCTTGCGACAATGCTACGTTGTTGAAGTGAATGGGTTGTCGTTAAGCCCTTTGGGCCGTTTGAATGGGCCAACTCTTTGGGCAGGGACTGTGAACCGTCAACACATAAAGGATTTGTGCCCACAACTTGACGGGTGTGATCATACCATCACTAATGAACCGGATTTCATCAGAACTCCGAAGTTAAGCATGCTTGGGCGAGAGTAGTACTAGGATGGGGGACCCCCTGGGAAGTCCTCTTGTTGCACCCCCCCTTAACAATTTTTTTTACCCCGGTTAGGGTTGCCAAGATACTTTATCCACCACATTTCTATTACCGAATCCCACGGCACCTTGGGCAAGAAAACTTCACTTCACGTAGAGGCTGGGCCCGCAAACCGAGGGCGTGGGACTTGTGACCTGGTCCCCGTCGCTGTGGTGCCCATAACTTTTAATCTGTAATGAGTGACGCGAAGCAGAGCATACCATTGGAAAGCTCTCCAAGAGCTCTATGACGAGTGCAGCAAGCATGCTCAGTTGTGCCTATTTTAGTAACCCAAAATCAAACGTTTTCATTAGTTTTGAGCCACTTTACTTCTTTTGCGCTATTTTTTTGTCCCGGATCGTACATGTTGAGCCGGAAAAGGATGACAACCTAACTCATGGGACATTAGAGGGCCCTAAAATGCGTCGATATCACCTCTTGCAAGGATGCTGCATTGTTAAAGCGGATGGGTTGTCGTTAAGCCCATTGGGCCTTTTGAATGGGCCATCTCTCTGAGCTGGGACTATGAACCGTCAACACATAAATGATTTGTGCCCACTACATGACGGGTGTGATCATACCAGCAATAATGGACTAGATCCCATCAGAACACTGAAGTTAAGCGTGCTTAGGCGAGAGTAGTACTAGGATGGGTGACGCCCTGGGAAGTCCTCGTGTTGCCCCCCTTTTTCAATTTTTTTTGCCCCGGTTAAGGTTGCCAAGATACTTTATCCACCACATTTCTATTACCAAATCCCACGACACCTTGGGCAAGACAACTTCGCTTCACGTAGAGGCTGGGCCAGCAAACTGAGGGCGTAGGGTTTGTGACCAGGTCCCCGTCGCTCCGGTGCCCATAACTTTTAATTCGTAAGGAGTTACGCGACGCACATCATATTGTTGAAAAGCTCTCCTAGAGCTCTACGAGGGGGGCAGCAAGTCTGCTCTGCTGCGCCTATTTTTGGAGGCCAAAATCGAACGTATTCATCAGTTTCGGGCCACTTTTCTTCTTTTGCTCTGTTTTTCCATCCCGGATCGTACGTCGTGAGCTATTAAAAGGATGACAACTTAACTCGCTGGATATTAAAGGGCCCTACAATGCGTCGATATCACATTTTACGAGGATGCTGCGTTGTTGAAGCGAATGGGTTGTCATTAAGCCCATTGGGCCTTTTGAATTGGCCATCTCTCTGGGCTGGGACTGTGAACCTTCAACACATAAAGGATTTGTACTCTCAACATGACGGGTGCTATCATACCAGCACTAATACACCGGATCCCATCAGAACTCCGAAGTTAAGCGTGCTTGGGCGAGAGTACTACTAGGATGGGTGACCCCATGGGAAGTCCTCGTGTTGTACCCCACTTTTCAATGTTTTTTTCCCCGGTTAGGGAAGCCAAGATTCTTTATCCACCGCATTTCTATTACCGAATCCCACGGCACCTTGGGCAAGACAACTTCGCATCACGTAGAGGCTAGGCCCGCAAACCGTGGGCGTAGGGCTTGAGACCAAGTCTCCTTCACTCCGGTGCCAATAACTTTTGATCCTTAAGGAGTTACGCGGTGCACAGAATACCGTTGGAAAGCTCTCTGAGAGCTCGACGACGGGGGCATCAAGCCTTCTTGGCTGCGCCCATTTTTGGAGCCAAAATCGAACGTTTTCATCAGTTTTGTGCCATTTTTCTTCTTTTGCTCAGTTTTTCCGTCCCGGATCGTACATCGTGAGCTGTTAAAAGGACGACAACCTAACTCGCGGGACATTAGAGGGCCCTACAATGCGTTGATATCATGTCTTGCGAGGATGCTGCGTTGTTGAAGCGGATGGGTTGCCGTTAAGCCCATTGGGCCTTTTGAATGGGCCATATCTCTCGGCTGGGACTGTGAACCGTCAACACATAAAGGATTTGTGCCCACAACATGATGGGTCCGATCATACCAACACTAATGAACCGGATCCCATAAGAACTCTGAAGTTAAGCGTGATTGGCTGAGAGTAGTACTAGGATGGGTGACCCCCACGGAAGTCCTCGTGTTGCACCCCACCTTTTCAATTTTTTTTGCCCCGGTTAGGGTTACCAAGATAATTTATCCACCATATTTCTATTACCGAATCCCACGGCACCATGGGAAATACAACTTCGTTTCACGTAGAGGTTGGGCCTACAAACCGAGGGCGTGGGGCATGTGACCAGGTCTCTGTCGCTCCGGTGCCTATAACTTTTAATCTGTATGGAGTGACGCGACACACAGCATACCGTGGGAAAGCTCTTCGAGAGCTCTACGACAGGGGCAGCAAGCCTGCTCGGCTGCGCCTATTTTTGGAGACCAAAATCGTATGTTTTCATTAGTTTCGGGCCACTTTTCTTCTTTTGCTCTATTTTTCTGCCAGGATCGTAAGTCGTGAGCTGTTAAGAGGACAACAACCTAACTCGCGGGACATTAGAGGGCCCTACAACGCGTCAATATCAAGTCTTACGAGGATGCCACATTGTTGAAGTGGATAGGTTGTCGTTAAGCCTATTGGGCCATTTGAATGAGCCATCTCTCTGGGCTGGGACTGTGAACCGTCAACACATTTGTGCGCACAACATGATGGGTGCAATCATACCAGCACTAATGCACCAGATCCCATCAGAACCCCGAAGTTAAGCGTGCTTGGGTGAGAGTAGTACTAGGATGGGTGATACCCTGGGAAGTCCTCGTGTTGTACCCCTCCCTCCCTCCCTTTTCAATTTTTTTGCCGCAGTTATGGTTGCCAATATACTTTATCCACCACATTTCTATTACCGAATCCCATGGTACCTTGGGCAAGACAACTTCACTTCACGTAAAGGCTGGGCCTACAAACCGAGGGTGTGGGGCTTGTGACCAGGTCTCCGTCGCTCCGGTGTCCATAACTTTTAATCCGTAAGGAGTAACGCGATGCACATCATACCGTTGTAAAGCTCTCTGAGAGCTCTACGACGGGGGCAGCCAGCCTGTTCAGCTGCGCCTATTTTTGGAGTCCAAAATTGAACGTTTTCATCAGTTTCAAGCACTTTTCTTCTTTTACTATGTTTTTTCATCCCTGCTCGTTCGTCGTGAGCTATTAAAAGGATGACAACCTAACTCGTGGGACATTAGAGGGCCCTACAACGCGTCGATACCACATCTTACGAGGATGCTACATTCTTAAAGCGGATGGGTTGTCGTTAAGCCCATTGGGCCATTTGAATAGGCCATCTCTCTAGGCTGGGACTGTCAACTGTCAACACATAAAGGATTTGTGCCCACAACATGACAGGTGCTATCATACCAGTACTAATGCACCGGATCCCATTAAAACTCTGAAGTTAAGCGTGCTTGGACGAGAGTAGTACTAGGATGGGTGAGCCCTTGGAAAGTCCTTGTGTTGCACCCCCCATTTTCAATTTTTTTTTCACCGGTTAGGGTTGCCAAGATACTTTATCCACCACATTTCTATTACCGAATCCCACGGCACCTTAGGCAAGACAACTTCACTTCACATAGAGGCTGGGCCCGCAAACTGAGGACGTAGGGCTTTTGACCAAGTCTCCATCGCTCTGGTGCCCAAAACTTTTAATCCGTAAGGAGTGACGCGACGCACAGCATACCGTTGAAAAGCTCACCAAGAGCTCAACGACGGGGTCAGCAAGCCTACTCGGCAGTGCCTATTTTTGGAGCCCAAAATTGAACGTTTTCTTCAGTTTCGGGCCACTTTTCTTCTTTTGCTCTATTTTTTCATCCCGGATCTTACGTCGTGAGCTGTTAAAAGGACGACAACTTAACTTGCCAGACATTAGAGGGCCCTTCAATGCATTGATATCACGTCTTGCGAGGATGCTGCGTTGTTGAAGCGGATGGGTTGTTGTTAAGCCCATTGGGCCTTTTGAATGGGCCATCTCTCTAGGCTGGGACTGTGAACCGTCAACACATAAAGAATTTGTACCTACAACATGAAGGGTACGATCATACTAGCACTAATACACTGGATCCCATCAGAACTCCGAAGTTAAGCGTGCTTGGGCGAGAGTAGTACTAGGATGGGTGACCCCCTGGGAAGTCCTCGTGTTGCACCCCCCCTTTTCAATTTTTTTTGCCCCGGTTAGGGTTGCCAAGATACTTTATCCACCACATTTCTATTACCGAATCCCATGGCACCTTGGGCGAGGCAACTTCGCTTCATGTAGAGGTTGGGAACGCAAACCGAGGGCATGGGGCTTGTGACTAGATCTCCGTCGCTTCGGTGCCCATAACTTTTAATTCGTAAGGAGTTACGTGACCCACAACATACCGTTGAAAAGCTATCCAAGAGCTCTACGACAGGGGTAGCAAGCCAGCTTAGCTGCACCTATTTTTGGAGCTCAAAATTGAACGTATTCATCAATTTTGGGCTACTTTTCTTAATTGGCTCTATTTTTCCATCCCGGATCATACGTCGTGAACTGTTAAAAGGACGACAACCTAACTCGCGGGACATTAGAGGGCCCTACAATGTGTCGATATCACGTCATGTGAGGATGCTGTGTTGTTGAAGTGGATGGGTTGTCGTTAAGCCTATTGGGCCTTTTGAATGGGCCATCTCTCTGGGCTGGGACTGTGAACTGTCAACACATAAAGGATTTGTGCCACCAACATGATGGGTTCGATCATACCAGCACTAATGCACCGGATCCCATCAGAACTACGAAGTTAAGCGTGCTTGGGCAAGAGTAGTACTAGGATGGGTGACCCCCTGGGAGGTCCTCGTGTTGCATCCCCGCTTTTCAATTTTTTTTCCCTCAGTTAGGGTTGCCAAGATACATTATCTACCATATTTCTATTACCGAATCCCACGGCACCTTGGGCAAGACAACTTCGCTTCATGTAGAGGTTGGGCTCGCAAACCGAGGCCGTGGGGCTTGTGACTAGGTCTCCGTCGCTTCGGTGCCCATAACTTTTAATGTGTAAGGAGTTACATGACGTACAACATACCGTTGGAAAGCTCTCCGAGAGATCTACGGCAGGAGCGGCAAGCTTGCTCGGCTGCGCCTATTTTCGGATCCCAAAATTGAACGTTTTCATCAGTTTCAGACTACTTTTCTTCTTTAGCTCTATTTTTTCGTCCCAGATCTTACGTCGTGAGCTGTTAAATTGACGACAACCTAACTCGCGGATTGTTACAGGGCCCTACAATGCGTCGATATCACTTCTAACGAGGATGCTGCGCTGTTGAAGCTGACTGGTTGTCGTTAAGCCCATTGGGCCTTTTGAATAGACCATCTCTCTGGGCTGGGACTGTAAGCCTTCAACACATAAAGAATTTGTGCCCTCAACATGACGGGTGTATTCATACTAGCTCTAATGCACCGGGTCCCATCAGAACTCCGAAGTTAAGCGTGCTTGGGCGATAGTAGTACTAGGATGGGTGACCCTTTGAGAAGTCCTCGTGTTGCACCCCCCTTTACAATTTTTATAGCCCCAGTTTGGGTTGCCAAGCTATTTTATCCACCACATTTCTTTTAACGAAGCCCACGGTACCTTGGGCAAGACAACTTCACTTCACGTGGAGGATGGGCCCGCAAACCGAGGGCGTGGGGCTTGTGACCAAGTCTCGGTCGCTCCAGTGCCCTGAACTTTTAATCCGTAAAGAGTAACGCGATGCAGAACATACCATTGGAAAGATCTCCGAGAGCTCTACGATGTGGGCAGCAAGTTTGCTCGGCTGTGCCTATTTTTGGAGCCCAAAATCGAATGTTTTCATCAGTTTCGGGCCAATTTTCTTCTTTTGCTCTATTTTTCCGTCCCGGATTGTACGTCGTGAGCTGTTAAAAGGACGACAACCTAACTCGTGGGACATTAGAGGTCCCTACAACGTGTTGATATCACGTCTTGCGAGGATGCTGCGTTGTTGAAGCGGATGGGTTGTCGTTAAGCCCATTGGGCCTTTTGAATGGGCCATCTCTGTGGGCTGGGACTGTGAACCGTCAACACATAAAGGATTTGTGCCTACAACATGACGGGTGCGATCATACCAGCACTAATGCACTGGAACCCTTAAGAACTCCGAAGTTAAGCGTGCTTGGGCGAGAGTAGTACTAGAATGGGTGAGCCCTTGGGAAGTCCTCGAGTTGCACCCCCCATTTTCAATTTTTTTGGCCCCGGTTAGGGTTGCCAAGTTACTTTGTCCACCACATTTCTATTGCCGAATCCCACGGCACCTTGGGCAAGACAACTTCGCTTCACGTAGAGGCTGGGCACGCAAACCGAGGGCATGGGGCTTGTGACCTGTTCTACGTCGCTCCGGGGCCCATAACTTTTAATCCGTAAGGAATGACGCGACGCACAGCATACCGTTGGGAAGCTCTCCGAGAGCTCTACGACGGGGGCTACAAGCCTGCTCAGCTGCGCCTATATTTGGAGCCCAAAATTGAACATTTTGCTCAGTTTCGGGCAACTTTTCTTCTTTTGCTCTGTTTTTCCGTTATAGATCGTACGTCGTGAGCTGTTAAAAGGGCGACAACATAACTCGCAGGACATTAGAGAGCCCTACAATGAGTCGATATCACGTCTTGCGAGGTTGCTGCGTTGTTGAAGCGGATGGGTTGTCGTTAAGCCGATTGGGCCTTTTGAATGGGCCATCTCTCTAGGCTAGGACTGTGAAACGTCAACACATAAAGGATTTGTGCCCACAACATGACGAGTGCGATCATACCAGCATTAATGCACCGGATCCCATCAGAACTCCGAAGTGAAGCATGCTTGGGCGATAGTAGTACTAGGATGGGTGACCCCCTGGGAAGTCCTCGTGTTGCCCCTTTTCAATTTCTTTAGCCCCGGTTAGGGTTGCCAAGATACTTTATCCACCACATTTCTATTACCGAATCCCACAGCACCTTGGGCAATACAACTTCGCTTAACGTAGAGGCTAGGCCCGCAAACCGAGGGCGTGGGGCTTATGACCAGGTCTACGTCACTCTGGTGTCCAAAACTTTAAATCTGTAAGGAGTGACGTGACACACAGCATACCGTTGGAAAGCTCTCTGAGAGCTCTACGACGGGGGCTACAAGCCTGCTAGCTGCACCAATTTTTGTAGCCCAAAATTGAACGTTTTGCTCAGTTTTGAGCAACTTTTCATCTTTTGCTCTGTTTTTCCGTTCCAGATCGTACATCGTGAGCTGTTAAAAGGATGACAACCTAACTCGCGGGACATTAGAGAGCCCTACAATGCGTCGATATCACGTCTTACGAGGATGTTGCGTTGTTGAAGCTGATGGGTTATCGTTAAGCCGATTGGGCCTTTTGAATGGGCCATCTCTCTGGGCTAGGACTGTGAAACGTCAACACATAAAGGATTTGTGCCCACAACATGACGAGTGCGATCATACCAGCATTAATGCACCGGATCCCATCAGAACTCCGAAGTGAAGCATGCTTGGGCGATAGTAGTACTAGGATGGGTGACCCCTTGGGAAGTCCTTGTGTTGTACCCCCCCTTTTCAATTTTTTTTTCCCCGGTTAGGGTTGCCAAGATACTTTATCCACCACATTTCTATTACCGAATCCCACGGCACCTTGGGCAAGACAACTTCGCTTCACGTGGGGCTTGTGACCAGGTCTACGTCACTCCGGTGCCCATAAGTTTTAATCTGTAAGGAATGACGCGACACACAGCATACCGTTGGAAAGATCTCTGAGAGCTCTACGACGGGGGCTACAACCCTGCTCGGTTGCACCTATTTTTAGAGCCCAAAATTTAACGTTTTGCTCAATTTCGATCAACTTTTCTTCTTTCGCTTTGTTTTTTCATTCCGGATCGTATGTCGTGAGTTGTTAAAAGGACGACAACCTAACTCGCAGGACATTAGAGAGCCCTACAACGCATCGATATCATGTCTTGCGAGGATGTTGCGTTGTTGAAGCAGATGGGTTGTCATTAAGCCGATTGGGCCTTTTGAATGGGCCATCTCTCTGGGCTGGGACTGTGAACCGTCAACACATAAAGGATTTGTGCCCACAACATGACGGGTGCGATCATACTAGCATTAATTCACCGAATCCCCTCAGAACTCCGAAGTGAAGCATGCTTGGGTGACAGTAGTACTAGGATGGGTAACCCCCTGGGAAGTCCTCGTGTTGCACCCCCCATTTTCAATTTTTTTTGCCCCGGTTAGGGTTGCCAAGATACTTTATCCACCACATTTCTATTACCAAATCCCACGACACCTTGGGCAAGACAACTTCGCTTCACGTAGAGGCTGGGCCCGTAAACCGAGGGCATGGGGCTTGTGACCAAATCTCCGTCTCTCCGTTGCCTATAACATTTAATTCGTAAGGAGTTACGCGATGCACAGCATACCGTTGGAAAGCTCTCCGAGAGCTCTACGACCAGGGCTATAAGTTTGCTCGGCTGCGCCCATTTTTGGAGCCCAAAATCGAACATTTTCATCAGTTTCGGGATACTTTTCTTCTTTTGCTATGTTTTTCCATCCCGGATCATACATCGTAAGCTGTTAAAAGGACAAAAACATAACTCACGCGACATTATAGGGCCTTACAACGCGACGATATCACGTCCCCTGGGGATGCTGCGTTGTTGAAGCGGATGGGTTGTCGTTAAGCCCATTGGGCCTTTTGAATGGGCCATCTCTGTGGGCTGGGACTGTGAACCGTCAACACATAAAGGATTTGTGCCTACAACATGACGGGTGCGATCATACCAGCACTAATGCACCAGATCCCATCAGAACTCCAAAGTTAAGCGTGATTGGCCGAGAGTAGTACTGGGATGGGTGACCCCCTGGGAAGTCCTCGTGTTGCACCCCCCTTTTCAATTTTTTTTGCCCCGGTTAGGGTTCCCAAGATACTTTATCCTCTACATTTCTATTACCAAATCCCACGGCACCTTAGGCAAGACAACTTCGCTTCACGTAGAGGCTGGACCCGCAAACCAAAGGCATGGGGCTTGTGACCAAATTTTCGTCGTTCCGGTGCCCATAACTTTTAATTCGTAAGGAGTTACGCGATGCACAACATACCGTTGGAAAGCTCTCCGAGAGCTCTATGACGGGGGTAGCAAGCCTGCAACGCTGCGCCAATTTTTAGAGCCCAAAATCGAACATATTCATCAATTTTGGGCCACTTTTCTTCTTTTGCTCTGTTTTTCCGTCCTAGATCGCACGTCGTGAGATGTTAAAAGGACGACAACCTAACTCACGGAACATTAGAGGGCCCTATAAAGCATCGATATCATGTCTTGCAAAGATGCTGCGTTGTTGAAGCGAATGGGTTGTCGTTAGGCCCATTGGACCTTTTGAATGGTCCATCTCTCTAGGCTGGGACTGTGAATCGTCAACACATAAAGGATTTGTGCCCACAATATGATGGGTGCGATCATACCAGCACTAACGCACTGGATCCAATCAGAACTCCGAAGTTAAGCGTGCTTGGGCGAGAGTAGTACTATGACGGGTGAGCCCCTGGGAAGTCCTCGTGTTGCACCACCCCTTTTCAATTTGTTTTGCACCGGTTTGGGTTGCCAATATACTTTATCCACCACATTTCTATTACCGAATCCCACGGCACCTTGGGCAAGACAACTTCGCTTTACGTAAAGGATGGGCCCGCAAACCGAGGGCGTGGGGCTTGTGACCAGGTCTCCGTTGCTCGGGTGCCCATAACTTTAAATCCGTAAGGAGTCACGCGACGCACAACATACCGTTGGAAAGCTCTCCAAGAGCTCTACGACGGGGGCAGCAAGCTTGTTGGCTGTGCCTATTTTTCGAGCCCAAAATAGAACGTTTTCATCTGTTTCGGGCCACTTTTCTTCTTTTGCTCTGTTTTTCCATCCCAGATCGTACGTCGTGAGCTGTTAAAAGGACGACAACCTAACTTGCAGGATATTATAGGGCCTTACAACGCGTTGATATCACTTCTTTCGAGGATGCTGCGTTGTTGAAGTGGATGGGTTGTCGTTAAGGCCATTGGTCCTTCTGAATGGGCCATCTCTCTGGGCAAGGACTGTGAACCTTCAACACATAGGGATTTGTGTTCTCAACATGACGGGTGCGATCATACCAGCACTAATGCACCGGATCCCATCAGAACACCGAAGTTAAGCGTGCTTGGACGAGAGTAGTACTGGGATGGGTGACCCCCTGGAAGTCCTCGTGTTGCACCCCCCTATTCAATTTTTTTAGCCCCGGTTAGGGTTGCCAAGGTACTTTATCCACCACATTTCTTTTACCAAATCCCACGGCACCGTAGGCAAGACAACTTCACTTCACGTAAAGGTTGGGCCCGCAAACCGAAGGCATGGGGCTTGTGACCAGGTGTCCGCCGCTCCAATGCCCATAACTTTTAATCCGTAAAGAGTAACGCGACGCATAGCATACCGGAGGAAAGCTCTCCGAGAGCTCTACGACATGGGCAGAAATCCTGCTCGGTTGCGCCTATTTTGCGTGCCTAAAATTGAACGTTTTCATCAATTTCAGGCTGCTTTTCTTTCTTTTGCTCTGTTTTTTCATCCCGGATCGTACGTCATGAGTTGTTAAAAGGATGACAAACGAACTCACGAGACATTGGAGGTCCTTACAACACATCGATATCATGTCTTGCAAGGATACTGCGTTGTTGAATCGGATGGGTTGTCGTTAAGCCCATTGGGCCTTTTGAATGGGCCATCTCTCTGGGTTGGGACTGTGAACCGTCAACACATAAAGGATTTGTGCCCACAATATGACAGGTGCGATCATACTAGCTCTAATGCAACGGATCCCATCAGAACTCCAAAGTTAAGCGTGTTTGGGCGAGAGTAGTACTAGGATGGGTGAGCCGTTGGGAAGACCTCGTATTGCACCCCCCTTTTTCAATTTTTTTTGCCCCGGTTAGGGTTGCCAAGATACTTTATCCACCACATTTCTTTTACCGAATACCACGGGCCGTTGGGCAAGACAACTTCGCTTCACGTAGAGGTTGGGCCCGCAAACCGAGGGCGTGGGGCTGTGACCAAGTCTCCATCGCTCCGGTGCCCATAACTTTTAATCATCAAGGAGTGACGCGATGAATAGCATACCGTTGAAAAGCTCTTCGAGAGCTCTACGACGGCGGCAGCAAGCCTGCTCGGCTGCGCCTACTTTTGGAGCCCAAAATCGAACATTTTCATCAGTTTCGGGCCACTTTTCTTCTTTTGCTCTGTTTTTCCGTCCCGGATCGTACGTCGTGAGCTGTTAAAAGGACGAAAACCTAACTTGCTGGACATTAGAGGGCCCTACAATTCGTCGATATCACGTCTTGCGAGGATGCTGCGTTGTTGAAGGGGATGGGTTGTCGTTAAGCCCATTGGGCCTTTTGAATGGGCCATCTCTCTGGGCTGGGACTGTGAACCACCAACACATAAAGGATTTGTGCCCACAACATGACAGGTGCAATCATACTAGCACTAATGCACCGGTTCCCATCAGAACTCCGAAGTTAAGCGTGCTTGGGCGAGAGTAGTAGTAGGATGGGTGAGCCCTTGGGAAGTCCTCGTGTTGCACCCCCCTTTTTCATTTTTTTTTTTGCGGGTTGGCAAGATACTTTATCCACCACATTTCTATTACCGAATCCAACGGCACCTTGGGCAAGACAACTTCGCTTCACGTATAGGCTGGGACCGCAAACCGAGGGCTTGGGGCTTATGACCAGTTCTATGTCGCTCCGGTGCCCATAACTTTTAATCCGTAAGGAGTGACGTGACGCACCGCATACCGTTGGGAAGCTCTCCGAGAGCCTTACGACGGGGGCAGCAAGTTTGCTCAGCTGCGCCTATTTTTGGAGCCTAAAATCGAACGTTTTTCTCAGTTTCGGGCAACTTTTCTTCTTTTGCTCTGTTTTTCCATTCCGGATCGTACTTCGTGAGCTGTTAAAAGGACGACAACCAAACTCGCTGGACCTTAGAGAGCCCTACAATGCGTCGATATCTCGTCTTGCGAGGATGCTGCGTTGTTAAAGCGGATGGGTTGTCGTTAAGCTGATTGGGCCTTTTGAATAGGCCATCTCTCTTGGCTGCGACTGTAAACCTTCAACACATAAAGTATTTGTGCCCTCAACATGATGGGTACGATCATACCAGCACTAATGCAACGGATCCCATCAGAACTCCGAAGTTATGCGTGCTTTGGGCGAGAGTAGTACTAGGATGGGTGACCCCTTGGGAAGTCCTTGTGTTGCACTCTCCCCGCCCCTTTTCAATTTTTTTTTGCCTTGGTTAGGGTTGCCAAGATACTTTATCCACCATATTTCAATTACCGAATTCCACGGCACCTTGGGCAAGACAACTTCGCTTCACGTAGAGGCGTGGGTCTTGAGATCAGGTCTCCGTCGCTCCAGTGCCCATAACTTTTAATTCGTAAGGAGTTATGCGACGTACAGCATATCATTTAAAAGCTCTCCAAGAGCTCTACGACGGGGGCAACATGCATGCTTGACTGCGCATGTTTTCGGCGCCCAAATTCTAACGTATTCGTTAGTTTTGGGAAGCTTTTCTTCTTTTGCACTGTTTTTCCTTTCCGGATCGTACGTCGTGAGCTGTTAAAAGGATGACAACCTAACCGCGGGATATTACACGGCACTACAATGTATCGATATCACGTCTTTATCCACCACATTTCTATTACCCCGGTTAGGGTTGCCAAAATACTTTATCTACCACATTTCTATTACCGAATCCCACAGCACCTTGTGCAAGACAACTTCGCTTCACGTAGAGGCTGGGCCCACAAACCGAGGGCATAGGGCTTATGTCCAGGTCTCCGTCGCTCCGGTGCCTATAACTTTTGATCCGTAAGGAGTTACGCAGGGCGCAGCTTATCGTTGGAAAGCTCTCTGAGAGCTCTACGACGCGGGCTATAAGCTTGCTCGCCTGCGCCCATTTTTGGACCCCAAAATCGAACGTTTTCATCAATTTCGGGCCACTTTTCTTCTTTTGCTCTGTTTTTTCGTCTCGGATCGTACATCGTGAGCTGTTAAAAGGACGACAACCAAGCTCGTGAGACATTAGAGGGACCTACAACGCGTCGATATCACGTCTTCCGAGGATGTTGCATTGTTGAAGTGGATGGGTTGCCGTTAAGCCCATTGGGCCTTTTGAATGGGCCATATCTCTCGGCTGGGACTGTGAACCGTCAACACATAAAGGATTTGTGCCCACAACATGACGGTGCGATCATACCAGCACTAATGCACCGGATCCCATCAGAACTCCGAAGTTAAGCGTGATTGGCCGAGAGTAGTACTGGGATGGGTGACCCCCTGGGAAGTCATTGTGTTGCACCCACCCTTTTCAATTTTTTTTGCCCTGGTTAGGGTTGCCAAGATACTTTATCCACAACATTTCTATTACCAAATCCTATGGCACCTTGGGCAAGACAACTTCGTTTCACGTAGAGGTTGGGCCCACAAACCGAGGGCATGGGGCTTGTGACCAGGTCTCCGTCGCTCCGGTGCCGATAACTTTTAATCCATAAGGAGTGACGCGATGCACAACATACCGTGCGAAAGCTCTTAGAGAGCTCTACGACAGGGGCAACAAGCCTGCTCGGCTGCGCCTATTTTTGGAGCCCAAAATCGTATGTTTTCATTAGTTTTAGGCCACTTTTCTGCTTTTGCTCTGTTTTTCTGCCCGGATCGTAAGTCGTGAGCTGTTAAAAGGATGACAACCTAACTCGCTGGACATTAGAGAGCCCTACAACGCGTCGATATCACGTCTTGCGAGGATGCCGCGTTGTTGAAGCGGATGGGTTATCGTTAAGCCTATTGGGCCTGTTAAAAGGACGACAACCTAAGTTAAGCGTGATTGGCCGAGAGTAGTACTGGGATGGGTGACCCCCTGGGAAGTCATTGTGTTGCACCCACCCTTTTCAATTTTTTTTGCCCTGGTTAGGGTTGCCAAGATACTTTATCCACAACATTTCTATTACCGAATCCCATGGCACCTTGGGCAAGACAACTTCACTTCACATAGAGGCTGGGCCCGCAAACCGAAGGCGTGGGGCCTGTGACCAGGTCTCCGTCGCTCCGGTGCCCATAGCTTTTAATCCGTAAGGAGTAATGCGACGTATAGCATACCGTTGCAAAGCTCTCCGAGAGCTCTACGACAGGGGTAGCAAGCCTGTTCAGCTGCGCCTATTTTTGGAGTCCAAAATTGAACGTTTTCATCAGTTATAAGCAGTTTTCTTCTTTTGATCTGTTTTTTCATCCCGGCTTGTACGTCGTGAGCTGTTAAAAGGACGACAACCTAACTCGCGGGACATTAGAGGGCCCTACAACACGTCGATACCACGTCTTGTGAGGATGCTACATTGTTGAAGCGGATGGGTTGTCATTAAGCCCATTGGGCCATTTGAATAGGCCATCTCTCTGGGCTGGGACTGTCAACCGTCAACACATAAAGGATTTGTGCCCACAACAAGACAGGTGTTATCATACCAGCACTAATACACCGGATCCCATCAGAACTCTGAAGTTAAGCGTGCTTGGGCGAGAGTAGTACTAGGATGGGTGAGCCCCTGGAAAGTCCTCGTGTTGTACCCCCCATTTTCAATTTTTATTGCACCAGTTAGGGTTGCCAGGATACTTTATCCACCACATTTCTATTACCGAATCCCACGGCACCTTGGGCAAGACAACTTTGCTTCACGTAGAGGCTGGGCCCGTAAACCAAGGGCATGGGGCTTGTGACCAGGTCTCCGTCGCTCCAGTGCCCATAACTTTTAATCCGTAAGGAGTAATGCGACGCATAGCATACCGTTGAAAAGCTCTCCAAGAGATCAACAATGGGGGCAGCAAGCCTGCTCGACTGTGCCAATTTTTGGAGCCTAAAATCAAATGTTTTTATCAGTTTCGGGCTACTTTTCTTCTTTCGCTCGGTTTTTCCATCCCGGATCTTACGTCGTGAGCTGTTAAAAGGACGACAACCTAACTCGCGGGACATTAGAGGGCCCTTCAATGCATTGATATCGCGTCTTGTGAGGATGCTGAGTTGTTGAAGCGGATGTGTTGTCGTTAAGCCCATTGGGCCTTTTGAATGGGCCATCTCTCTGGGTTGGGACTGTGAACCGCCAACACATAAAGGATTTGTGCCCACAACATGATGGGTGCGATCATACCAACACTAATGCACCGGATCCTATCACAACTATGAAGTTAAGCGTGCTTGGGCGAGAGTAGTACTAGGATGGGTGACCCCCTGGGAAGTCCTCGTGTTGCACCCCGCATTTTCAATTCTTTTTGCCCCGGTTAGGGTTGCCAAGATACTTTATCCACCACATTTCTATTACCGAATCCCACGGTACTTTGGGCAAGACAATTTTGCTTCACGTAAAGGCTGGGCCCGCAAACCAAGGACGCGGGGCTTGTGACCAAGTCTCCGTCGCTACGGTGCCTATAACTTTTAATCCGTAAGGAGTGACGCGACGCATAGCATATCGTTGGGAAGCTCTACGAGAGCTCTATGACGGGGGTAGCAAGCCTGCTCGGTTGCGCCTATTTTTGGAGCCCAAAATCGAACGTTTTTCATCAGTTTTGGGTCACTTTTCTTCTTTTGCTATGTTTTTCTATCCCAGATCGTACGTCGTGAGATGTTAAAAGGATGACAACCTGACTTGCGAAACATTAGAGGGCCCTACAATGCATTGATATCACGTCTTGCGAGGATGCTACGTTGTTGAAGAGGATGGGTTGTTGTTAAGCCCATTGGGCCTTTTGAATAGGCCATCTCTCTGGACTGGGACTGTGAACTGTCGACACATAAAGAATTTGTGCCCACAACATGACGGGTGCGATCATACCAGCACTAATGCACCGGATCCCATCAAAACTCCAAAGTTAAGCGTGCTTTGGCGAGAGTAGTACTAGGATGGGTGATCCCCTGGGAAGTCCTCGTGTTATATCCACACTTTTCAATTTTTTTCCCCCAGTTAGGGTTGCCAAGATACATTATCTACCATATTTCTATTACCGAATCCCACGGCACCATGGTCAAGACAACTTTGCTTTACGTAGAGGATGGGCATGCAAACCAAGGGCGTGGGGCTTCTGACCTGGTCTTTGTCGCACCGGTGCCCATAACTTTTAATCCGTAAGGAGTTACGTGACGCACAGCATACCGTTGGAAAGCTCTCCGAGAGCTCTACGGAGGGGGCAGCTAGCTTGCTCTGCGGCGCCTATTTTCGGTGCCCAAAATTGAACGTTTTCATTAGTTTCGGGCTACTTTTCTTCTTTTGATCTATTTTTTCGTCCTAAATCGTACGTCGTGAGCTGTTAAAATGATGACAACCTAACTCGCGGGACATTACAGGGCCCTACAACGCGTTGATATCACTTCTTACGAGGATGTTGTGTTGTTGAAGCAGATTGGTTTTCGTTAAGCCCATTGGGCCTTTTGAATAGACCATCTCTCTGGGCTGGGTTTGTAAACCTTCAACACATAAAGAATTTGTGCCCTCAACATGATGGGTGCGATCATACTAGCACTAATGCACCGGATCCCATCAGAACTCCAAAGTTAAGCGTGCTTGGGCGACAGTAGTATTAGGATAGGTGACCCCCTAGGAAGTCCTCGTCTTGCACCCCACTTTTCAATTTTTTTAGCCCCTGTTAGGGTTGCCAAGCTATTTTATCCACCACATTTCTTTTACCGAAGCCCACGGCACCTTGGGCAAGACAACTTCCCTTCACGTGGAGGCTGGGCCCGCAAACCGAGGGCGTGGGGCTTGTGACCAAGTCTCCGTCGCTCCAGTGCCCTTAACTTTTAATTCGTAATGAGTAATGCGACGCACAGCATACCGTTGGAAAGCTCTCCGAGAGCTCTACAACGGGGGCAGCCAGCCCGCTCGGCTGCACCTATTTTTGGAGCACAAAAACGAACGTTTTCATCAGTTTTTGGCCATTTTTCTTCTTTTGCTCTGTTTTTCCATCTCAGATTGTACATCGTGAGCTGTTCAAAGGACGACAACCTAACTCGTGGGACATTAGAGGGCCCTACAACGCGTCGATATCACATCTTGCAAGGATGCTGTGTTGTTGAAGCAGATGGGTTGTCGTTAAGCCCATTGGGCCTTTTGAATGTGACATCTCTCTGGGCTAGGACTGTGAACCGTCAACACATAATGGATTTGTGCCCTCAACATGACGGGTGTGATCATACCAGCACTAATGCACCGGATCCCATCTGAACTCCGAAGTTAAGCGTGCTTGGGCGAGAGTAGTACTAGGATGGGTGAGTCCTTGGGAAGTCCTCGAGTTGCACCCCCCCTTTTCAATTTTTTAGCCCCGGTTAGGGTTGCCAAGATACTTTATCCACCACATTTCTATTACCAAATCCCACGGCACCTTAGGCAATACAACTTCGCTTCACGTAGAGGCTGGGCCCACAAACTGAGGGTGTGGGGCTTGTGACCAGGTCTACGTCGCTTCGGTGCCCATGACTTTTAATTCGTAAGGAGTGACGCGACGCACAGCATACCGTTGGAAAGTTCTCCGAGAGCTCTACGACGGGGGCTACAAGCCTGCTCAGCTGCACCTATTTTTGGAGCCCAAAATTGAACGTTTTACTTAGTTTCGGGCAACTTTTCTTCTTTTGCTATGTTTTTCCGTTTCGGATCATACGTCGTAAGCTGTTAAAAGGATGACAAACTAACTTGCGGGACATTAGAGAGACTTACAATGCATCGATATCACGTCTTATGAGGATGCTGCGTTGTTGAAGCGGATGGGTTGCCGTTAAGCCGATTGGGCCTTTTGAATGGGCCATCTCTCTGGGCTGGGACTGTGAACCGTCAACACATAAAGGATTTCTGCCCACAACATGACGGGTACAATCATACTAGCATTAATGCACCGGATCCCATCAGAACTCCGAAGTGAAGCATGCTTGGGCGAGAATAGTACTAGGATGGGTGACCCCCTGGGAAGTCCTCGTGTTGCACCCCCCATTTTCAATTTTTTTTGCCCCGGTTAAGGTTGCCAAGATACTTTATCCCCCACATTTCTATTACCGAATCCCACGGCACCTTGGACAAGACAACTTCGCTTCACGTAGAGGCTAGGCCCGCAAACCGAGGGCGTGGTGCTTATGACCAGGTCTACGTCACTCCAGTGCCCATAACTTTTAATCTGTAAAGAGTGACGCGATGCACAGCATACCGTTCGAAAGCTCTCCAATAGCTCTACGACATCGACTACAAGCCTGCTCGGCTGCGCCTATTTTTGGAGCCCAAAATCTAACGTTTTGCTCAGTTTCGGGCAACTTTTCTTCTTTTGCATTATTTTTCCGTTCCGGATCGTACGTCGTGAACTGTTAAAAGGACGACAACCTAACTCGCGGGACATTAGAGAGCCCTACAACACGTCGATATCACGTCTTGCAAGGATGCAGCGTTGTTGAAGCGGATGGGTTGTCGTTAAGCTGATTGGGCCTTTTGAATAGGCCATCTCTCTAGGCTGGGACTGTGAACCGTCAACATATAAAGGATTTGTACCCACAATATGACGGGTGCGATCATACCAGCATTAATGCACCGGATCCCATCAGAACTCCAAAGTGAAGCATGCTTGGGCGACAGTAGTACTAGGATGGGTGACCACCTGGGAAATCCTCGTTTTGCACCCCCCCTTTTCAATTTTTTTGCCCGGTTAGGGTTGCCAAGATACTTTATCCACCACATTTCTATTACCGAATCCCACGGCACCTTGGGAAAGACAACTTCGCTTCACGTGGAGGCTTGGCCCGTAAACCGAGGGCATGGGGCTTGTGACAAGATCTCCGTCGCTCCTGTGCCCATAAATTTTAATCCGTAAAGAGTGACGCAATGCACAACATAACGTTCGAAAGCTCTCCGAGAGTACTACGACAGGGGCTACAATCCTGCTCAGCTGCGCCAATTTTTGAAGCCCATAATCTAACATTTTGCTCAATTTCGGGCTACTTTTCTTCCTTTGCACTATTTTTCCGTTCCGGATCGTACGTTGTTAGCTGCGAAAAGGATGACAACCTAACTCGCGGGACATTAGAGGGCCCTACAAAACGTTGATATCACGTCTTACGAGGATATTGTGTTGTTCATGCAGATGGGTTGTCGTTAAGCACATTAGGCCTTTTGAATGGGCCATTTCTATGGGCTGGGACTGTGAACTGTCAACACATAAAGGATTTGTGCCGACAACATGATGGGTGCGATCATACCATCACTAATGCACTGGATCCCATTAGAACTCTGAAGTTAAGCGTGCTTGGGTGAGAGTAGTACTGGGATAGGTTACCCCCTGGGAAGTCCTCGTGTTGCACCCCCGCTTTTCAAGTTTTTTTGCCCCGGTTAGGGTTGCCAAGATACATTATCCATCACATTTCTATTACTGAATCACACGGCACCTTGGGCAAGACAACTTCGCTTCACGTAGAGGCTGGGCCCGCAAACTGAGGGCATGGGGCTTGTGACCAAATCTCCGTCGCTCCGGTGCCTATAACTTTTAATTCGTAAGGAGTTACGTGACACACAGCATATCGTTGGAAAGCTCTCCGAGAGCTCTACGACGGGGGTAGCAAGCCTGCATGGATGCGCCTATTTTTAGAGCCCAAAATCGAACGTATTCATCAGTTTTGGGCCACTTTTCTTCTTTTGCTATGTTTTTTCATTCCGGATCTTACGTCGTGAGATGTAAAAAGGATGACAACCTAACTCACTCGACATTAGAGGGCCCTACAACACGTCGATATAACATCTTGGGAGGAAGCTGTGTTGTTGAAGTGGATGGGTTGTCGTTAAGGCCATTGGGCCTTTTGAATGGGCCATCTCTCTGGGCTGGGACTGTGAACCGTCAACACATAATGAATTTGTGCCCACAACATAATGGGTGCGATCATACCAGCACTAATGCACCGGATCCCATCGGAACTCTGAAGTTAAGCGTGCTTGGGTGAGAGTAGTACTAGTATGGGTTACCCCCTGGGAAGTCCTCGTGTTGTACCCCCGCTTTTCAAAATTTTTTGCCCCGGTTAGGGTTGCCAAGATACATTATCCACCACATTTCTATTACCGAATCCCACGACACCTTGGGCAAGACAACTTCGCTTTACGTAGAAGCTGGGCCAGCAAACCGAGGGCGTGGAGCTTGTGACCAAGTCTCCGTCGCTCCGGTGCCCTTAACTTTTAATCCGTAAGGAGTTACGCGACGCACAACATACCGTTGGAATGCTCTCCGAGAGCTCTACAACGGGGGTAGCAAGCTTGTTTGTTGCGCCTATTTTCCAAGCCCAAAATAGAACATTTTCATCAGTTTTGGGCCACTTTTCTTCATTTGCTCTATTTTTTCGTCCACCACATTTCTTTTACCAAATCCCACGGCACCTTGGGCAAGACAACTTCACTTCACGTAGAGGATGGGCTCGCAAACCGAGGGTGTGGGGCTTGTGACCAGGTGTCCGTCGCTCCGGTGCCCATAACTTTTAATCCGTAGAGAGTAACGCGACGCACAGCATACCGGAGGAAAGCTCTCCGAGAGCTTTACGACGTGGACAGCAAGCCTGCTCGGCTGCGCCTATCTTAGGAGCATGAAATCATCAGTTTTGGGCCACTTTTCTTCTTTTGCTCTGTTTTTTCATCCCGGATCGTACGTCGTGAGCTGTTAAAAGGACGACAACCTAACTCATGGGACATTGGAGTTCCCTACAACGCGTCTGTATCACGTCTTCCGTGGATGCTGCGTTGTTGAAGGGGATAGGTTATCGTTAAGCCCATTGGGCCTTTTGAATGGGCCATCTCTTTATGCTGGGACTGTGAACCGTCAACACAAAAAGGATTTGTGCCCACAATATGACGGGTGCGATCACACCAGCACAAATGCACCGGATCCCATCAGAACTCTGAAGATAAGCGTGCTTGGGCATGAGTAGTACTAGGATGGGTGAGCCGCTGGGAAGTCCTCGTGTTGCACCCCCCTTTTTCTATTTTTTTTGCCCCGGTTAGGGTTGCCAAGATAATTTATCCACCACATTTCTATTATCAAATCCCACGGCACGTTGGGCAAGACAACTTCGCTTCACGTAGAGGCTAGGCCCGAAAACCGAGGGCGTGGGGCTTGTGACCATGTTTCCATCGCTCCGGTGACCATAACTTTTAATCCGCAAGGAGTGACGCGACGAACAGCATACCATTGTAAAGCTCTCTGAGAGCTCTACGACGGGGGCAGCAAGGTTGCTCGGCTGCGCCTATTTTTGAAGCCCAAAATCGAACGTTTTCATCAATTTTGGGCCACTTTTCTACTTTTGCTCTATTTTTTTATCCCGGATCGTACATCGTGAGCTGTTAAAAGGACGACAACCTAACTTGCAGGACATTAGAGGGCCCTACAATGCGCCGATATCACATCTTGCGAGGATGCTTCGTTGTTGAAGGGGATGGGTTGTCGTTAAGCCCATTGGGCCTTTTGAATGGGCCATCTCTCTGGGCTGGGATTGTGAACCACCAACACATAAAGGATTTGTGCCCACAACATGACGGGTACGATCATACTAGCACTAATGCACCGGTTCCTATCAGAACTCCGAAGTTAAGCGTGCTTGGGCGAGAGTAGTAGTAGGATGGGTGAGCCCTTGGGAAGTCCTCGTGTTGCACCCCCCCCTTTTCATTTTTTTTTGCCCCGGTTAGGGTTGCCAAGATACTTTATCCACCACATTTCTATTAACGAATCCCACGGAATCTTGGGCAAGAAAACTTCGATTCACGTAGAGGCTGGGCCCGCAAACCGAAGGCGTGGGGCTAGGGACCAAGTCTCCATCGTTCCGGTGCCCATAACTTTTAATCCCCAAGTAGTGACGTGACGCACCGTATACCGTTGAAAAGCTCTCCGAGAGCTCTACGACGTGGGCAGCAAGCCTACTCGGCTGCACCTATTTTTGGAGCCCAAAATCGAACATTTTCATCAGTTTCGGGCCACTTTTCTTGTTTAGCTCTGTTTTTTCGTTCCGGATCGTACATCGTGAGCTGTCAAAAGGACGACAACCTAACTCGCGGGACATTAGAAGGCCCTACAATGCGTCGATATCACGTCTTACGAGGATGTTACGTTGTCGTTAAGCCCATTGGGCCTTTTGAATGGGCCATCTCTCTAGGCTGGGAGTGTGAACCGTCAACACATAAAGGATTTGTGCCCACAACATGATGGGTGCGATCATCTCGCACTAATGCATCGGTTCCCATCAGAACTTCGAAGTTAAACGTGCTTGGGCGAGAGTAGTACTAGGATGGGTAAGCCCCTGGGAAGTCCTCGTGTTGCACCCCCCCTTTTCAATTTTTTTTTACCCCGGTTAGGGTTGCTAAGATACTTTATCTACCACTTCGCTTTATGTAAAGGCTGGGCCCACAAACCGAGGGCGTGGGGCTTGTGACCAGGTCTACGTCACTCCAGGGCCCATAACTTTTGATCCGTAAGGAGTGACGCGACGAACAGCATACCGTTGGAAAGCTCTTCGAGAGCTCTACGATTGGGGCTACAAGACTGCTCAGTTGCGTCTATTTTTGGAGCCCCAAATGTAGCGTTTTGCTCAGTTTCGGGCAACTTTTCTTCTTTTGCACTATTTTTTCGATCCGGATCGTACGTCATGAGTTGTTAAAAGGACGATAACCTAACTCGCGGGACATTAGAGAGCCCTACAATGCGTCGATATCACGTCTTACGAGGATGCTGCGTTATTAAAGCAGATGGTTTATCGTTAAGCCGATTGGGCCTTTTGAATACGCCATCTCACTGGGCTGGGACTGTGAACTGTCAACACATAAAGGATTTGTGCCCACGACATGACGGGTGCATTCATACCAGCATTAATGCACCGGATCCCATCAGAACTCCGAAGTTAAGCATGCTTGGGCGAGAGTAGTACTAGGATGGGTGACCCCTAGGGAAGTCCCCGTGTTGTACCCCTCCTTTTCAATTTTTTTTGCCCCGGTTAGGGTTGCCAAGATAGTTTATCCACCACATTTCTATTACTGGATCCCACGGCACCTTGGGCAAGACAACTTCGCTTCACGTAGAGGCTGGGCCCGCAAACCGAGGGCATGGGGCTAGTGACCAGATCTCCGTCGCTCTGGTGCCCATAACTTTTAATTCTTAAGGAGTTACGCGACGCACAACATACCGTTGGAAAGCTCTTCGAGAGCTCTACGACGGGGATAGCAAGCCTGCATGGCTGCGCCTATTTTCAGAGCCCAAAATCGAACGTATTCATCAGTTTTGGGCCAATTTTCTTCTTTTGCTCTGTTTTTCCGTACCAGATCGTACGTCGTGAGATGTTAAAAGGACCACAACCTAACTCACGGGACATTAGAGGGCCCTACAATGCGTCGATATCACGTCTTGCGAGGATGCAGCGTTGTTGAAGCGGATAGGTTGTCGTTAAGCCTATTGGGCCTTTTGAATGGTCCATCTCTCTAGGCTGGGACTGTGAACCGTCAATACATAAAGGATTTGTACCCACAACATGATGGGTGCCATCACACCAGCACTAATGCACCGGATCCCATCAGAACTCTGAAGTTAAGCGTGCTTGTGTGAGAGTAGTACTAGGATGGGTGATCCCCTGGGAAGTCCTCGTGTTGCACCCCCACTTTTCAATTTTTTTTGCCCCGATTTGGGTTGCCAGGATACATTATCCACCACATTTCAATTACCAAATCCCACGGCACCTTGGGCAAGACAACTTCGCTTTATGTAGAGGCTGGGCCCGTAAACCGAGGGCGTGGGGCTTGTGACCAGGTCTCTATCGCTTCAGTGCCCATAACTTTTAATTTGTAAGGAGTTACGCGACGCACATCATACCGTTGGAAAGCTCTCCGATAGCTCTACGATGGGGGCAGTAAGCATGTTTTCTGCGCCTATTTTTTGAGCCCAAAATAGAACGTTTTCATTAGTGTCGGGCCACTTTTCTTCTTTTGCTCTATTTTTTCGTCCCGAATCGTACGTCGTGAGCTGTTAAAAGGACGACAACCTAACTCGCGGGATATTATAGGGCCCTACAATGCGTCGATATCACTTCTTTCAAGGATGCTGCGTTGTTGAAACGGATGGGTTTTCGTTAAGCCCATTGGGCCTTTTGAATGGGCCATCTCTCTGGGCTGAGACTGTGAACCTTCAACACATAAAGGATTTGTGTCCCCAACATGACGGGTGCGCTCATACCAGCACTAATGCACCGGATCAATCAGAACTCCGAAGTTAATCGTGTGTGGGCGAGAGTAGTACTGGGATGGGTGACCCCCTGGAAGTCCTCATGTTGCACCCCCCTATTCAATTTTTTTAGCCCCGGTTAGGGTTGCCAAGATACTTTATCCACCACATTTCTTTTACCAAATCCCACGGCACCTTGGGCAAGACAACTTCATTTCACGTAGAGGCTGGGCCCGCAAACCGAGGGTGTGGGGCTTGTGACCAGGTCTCCGTCGCTCCGGTGCCCATAACTTTTAATTCGTAAAGAGTAACGCGACGCACAGCATACCAGAGGAAAGCTCTCCGAGGGCTCTACGACGTGGGCAGCAAGCCCGCTCGGCTGCGCCTATTTTGGGAGCCTATAATTGAACGTTTTCATTAGTTTATGGCCAATTTTCTTCTTTTAATCTGTTTTTTCGTCACAGATCGTCCTTACAATGCGTCGATATCACGTCTTGAGAGTATGCTACATTGTTGAAGCGAATGGGTTATCGTTAAGCCCATTGGGCCTTTTGAATGGGCCATCTCTCTGGGCTGGGACTGTGAACCGTCAACACATAAAGGATTTGTGCCCACAATATGACGGGTGCGATCATACTAGCACTAATGCACCGGATCCCATCAGAACTCCCAAGTGAAGCATGCTTGGGCCACTTTTCTTATTTTGCTCTATTTTTCCATCCCGGATCGTACGTCGTGAGTTGCAAAAAGGACGACAACCTAACTCGCGGGACATTAGAGGGCCCTACAATGCAACGATTTCACGTCTTGTGTGGATGCTGCGTTGTTGAAGGGGACGGGATGTCGTTAAGCCCATTGGGCCTTTTGAATGGGCAATCTCTCTAGGCTGGGACTGTGAACTGCCAACACATAAAGGATTTGTGCCCACAACATGACAGGTGCGATCATACTAGCACTAGTGCACCGGTTCCCATCAGAACTCCGAAGTTAAGCATGCTTGGGCGAGAGTAGTAGTAGGATGGGTGAGCCCTTGGGAAGTCCTCGTGTTACACCCCCCCTTTTCAATTTTTTTGCCCCGATTTGGATTGTCAAGATACTTTATCCACCACATTTCTATTACCGAATCCCACGGCACCTTGGGCAAGACAACTTCGCTTCACGTAAAGGCTGGGCCAGCAAACCGAGGGCTTAGGTCTTGTGACTAGTTCTACGTCGCTCCGGTGCCCATAACTTTTAATTCGTAAAGAGTAACATGATGCACAGCATACCGGAGGAAAGCTCTCCGAGAGCTCTACGACGTGGGCAGCAAGCCTGCTCGGCTGCGCCTATTTTGGGAGCCTATAATTGAACGTTTTCATCAGTTTTGGGCCACTTTACTTCTTTTGCTCTGTTTTTTCGTCACAGATCGTACGTTGCGAGCTGTTAAAAGGACGACAACCTAACTCACGGGACATTGGAGTTCCCTACAACGTGTCAATATCACGTCTTGTGAGGATGCTACGTTGTTGAAGCAGATGGGTTGTCGTTAAGCCCATTGGGCCTTTTGAATGGGCCATTTTTCTGGGCTGGGACTGTGAACCGTCAACACATAAAGGATTTGTGCCCACAACATGACGGGTGCGATCATACTAGCATTAATGCACCGGATCCCATTAGAACTCCGAAGTTAAGCATGCTTGGGCCACTTTTCTTAATTTGCCCTATTTTTTCGTCCCAAATCATACGTCGTGAACAGCAAAAAGGACGATAACCTAACTTGCGGGACATTAGAGGGCCCTACAATGCATCGATATCATGTCATGTGTGGATGATGCATTGTTGAAGCGGATAAGATGTCGTTAAGCCTATTGGGCCTTTTGAATGGGCCATCTCTCTGGGCTGGGACTATGAACCGCCAGCATATAAAGGATTTGTGCGCACAACATGACGAGTGCGATCATACCAGCACTAATGCACCAGATCCCATCAGAACTCCGAAGTTAAGCATGTTTGGACGAGAGTAGTACTAGGATGAGTGACCCCTTGGGATGTGCTCGTGTTGCACCCCCCTTTTCAATTTTTTTTGTCCCGGTTAGGCTAGCCAAGATACTTTATCCACCACATTTCTATTACCGAATCCCACGAAACCTTGGGCAAGACAACTTCGCTTCACGTAGAGGCGGGGCCGACAAACCGAGGGTGTGGGGCTTGTGACCAGGTCTCCGTCGCTTCGGTGCCCATAACTTTTGATCCGTAAGGAGTAACGTGACACACAGCATATCGGAGGAAAGCTCATCGAGAGCTCTACGACTAGGACAGCAAGCCTGCTCGGCTGCGCCTATTTTTGGAGCCTAAAATTGAACGTTTTCATCAGTTTCGGGCTACTTTTCTTCTTGTTCTATGTTTTTTCATTACGGATCGTATGTCGTGAGCTGTTAAAAGGACGACAACCTAACTCGCGGGACAATGGAGGTCCCTACAACGCGTCGATTTCACATCTTGCGAGGATGCTACGTTGTTGAAGCAGATGGGTTGTCGTTAAGCCCATTGGGCCTTTTGAATGGGCCATCTCCCTAGGCTGGGACTGTGAACCCTCAATACATAAGGGATTTGTGCGCATAATATGACGGGTGCGATCATACCATCACTAATGCACCGGATCCCATCAGGACTTCAAAGTGAAGCATGCTTGGGCCACTTTTCTTATTTTGCTAGGGTTGCCAACATAATTTATCCACCATATTTCTATTACCGAATCCCATGGCACCTTGGGCAAGACAACTTCACCTCATGTAGAGGCTGGGCTCGCAAACCGAGGGCGTGGGGCTTAGGACCAGGTCTCCGTTGCTCCGGTGCCATAACTTTTGATTCGTAAGGAGTTACACGACGCACAACATACCATTGGAAAGCTCTACGAGAGCTCTACTACGGGCATAGCAAGCCTGCTTGGCTGCGCCTATTTTCGGAGCCCAAAATCAAACGTATTCATCAGTTTCAGGCCACCTTTCTTCTTTTGCTCTATTTTTCAATCCCGGATCGTACGTCGTTAGCTGTTAAAAGGACGACAACCTAACTCGCGGGACATTATAGAGCCCAACAACTCGTCGATATCACGTCTTGCGAGGATGCTGCGTTGGTGAAGGGGGTGGATTGGCGTTAAGCCCATTGCGCCTTTTGAATGGGCCATATCTCTGGGCTGGGATATGAACCGTCAACAGATAAAGGATTTGGGCACACAACATGACAGGTGCGATCATACTCACTAACACACCGATTCCCATCAGAACTCCGAAGTTAAGCGTGCATGGGCGAGAACAGTACTAGGATGGGTGACCCCCTGGGAAGTCCTCGTGTTGCACCCCCGTTTTCAATTTTTTTTTGCCCCGGTTATGGTTGCCAAGATACATTATCCACCACATATCTATTACCGAATCCCACGACACCTTGGGCAAGACAACTTCGCATCACATAGAGGCTAGGCCCGTAACCCGAGGGCGTGGGGCTTGAGGCCAGGTCTCCGTCGCTCCGATGCCCATAACTTTTAATCCGTAAGGAGTTACACGACGCACAACATACCGTTGGAAAGCTCTCCTAGAGCTCTACGACGGGGGCAGCAAGCTTGCTCAACTGCGCCCATTTTTGGAGACCAAAATTGTACGTTTTCATCAGTTTCGGGCAACTTTTCTTCATTTGCTCTATTTTTTTGTCCCGGATCGTACGTCGTAAGCTGTTAAAAGGACGACAACCTAACTTGCTAGATTTTATAGGGCCCTACAACACGTCGATATCACGTCTTGCGAGGATGCTGCATTGTTGAAGCGGATTGGTTGTCGTTAAGCCCATTAGGCCTTTTGAATGGGCCATCTCTCTGAGCTGCGACTGTGAACCATCTACACATAAAGGTTTTGTGACCACAACATGACGGGTGCGATCATACCAGCACTAATGCACAGGATCCCATCAGAACTCCGAAGTTAAGCGTGCTTAGGCGAGAGTAGTAATAGGAAGGGTGACCCCCTGGGAAGTCGTCATGTTGCACCCCCCCTTTTCAATTTTTTTTGCCCCGGCTATGGTTGCCATGGTACTTTATCCACCACATTTCTATTACCGAATCCCACGGCACCTAACTCGCTTCACGTAAAGGCTAGGCCCGCAAACCGAGGGCGTGGGGCTTATCGACAGGTCTTTGTTGCTCCGGTGACCATAAATTTTAATCCGTATGGAGTTATATGACACACAACATACCGTTAGAAAGCTATTTGAGAGCTCTACGATAGGGGCAGCAACCTTGCTTTGCTGTGCCTATTTCTGGAGCCCAAAATCGAACGTTTTCAACAGTTTTAAACCACTTTTCTTCTTTTGCTCTATTTTTCCGTCTTGGATCGTACGTCGTGAGCTGTTAAAAGGATGACAACCTCACTCGTGGGACATTAGAGGTCCTTACAACGCGTTGATATAACGTCTTGCGAGGATGCTGCGTTGTTGAAGCGGATGGGTTGTCGTTAAGCCCATTGGGCCTTTTGAATGGGCCTTTTGGAAATCTCTCAGTGAGCTCTACGACGGGGGCAGCAAGCCAACTCGGTTTTGCCTGTTAACGGAGCCCAAAATCGAACGTATTTATCAGTTTCGGACCACTTTTCTTCTTTTGCTCTATTTTTTCATCCCGGATTGTACATCGTGAGTTGTGAAAAGGATGACAACCTAACTCGCGGGATATTACAGGGCCTTACAATGCCTCGATATCACGTCTTACGAGGATGCTATGTTATTGAAGTGGATCGGTTGTCGTTAAGCCCATTGGACCTTTTGAATGGGCCATCTCTTTGGGCTGGGACTGTGAACCATCAACACATAAAGGATTTGTGTCCTCAACATGACGGACGCGATCATAACAACACTAATGAACTAGATCCCATCAGAACTCCGAAGTTAAGCGAGCTTCGGCGAGAGTAGTACTAGGATGGGTGACCCCTTGGGAAGTCCTCGTGTTGCACCCCCCTTTTCAATTTTTTTTGCCCCGGTTAGGGTTGCCAAGATACTTTATCCACCACATTTCTATTACCGAATCCCACGGCACCTTGGGCAAGACAACTTCGCATCACGTAGAGGCTGGACCCGCAAACCAAGGGCGTAGTGCTTGTGACCAGGTCTCCGTCGCTCCGGTGCCCATAACTTTTGATCCGTAAGGAGTTACGCGGCGCACAACATTCCATTGGAAAGCTCTCCGAGACCTCTACGACAGAGGTAGCAAGCTTGCTCAGCTGCGTCAGTTTTTGGAGCTCAAAATCGAACGGTTTCATCAGTGTTGGGCCATTTTTCTTCTTTTGCTCTGTTTTTCCAACCCGGATCGTACGTCGTGAGCTGTTAAAAGGACGACAACCTAACTCGCTGGACAATAGAGTGCCCTACAATGCGTTGATATCACGTCTTACAAGGATACTGCGTTGTTGAAGTGGATGAGTTGTCGTTAAGTCCATTGGGCCTTTCGAATGGGCCATCTCTCTGGGTTGGGACTGTGAACCGTCAACACATAAAGGATTTGTGCCCACAACAAGACAAGTGCGATCATACCAGCACTACTGCACCGGATCCCATCAAAACTCCGAAGTTAAGCGTGCTTGGGCGAGAGTAGTACTAGGATGGGTGACCCCCTGGGAAGTCCTCGTGTTGCACCCCCGCTTTTCATTTTTTTTTTACCCCGGTTAGGGTTGCCAAGATACATTATCCACCACATTTCTATTACAGAATCCCACGGCACCTTGGGCAAGACAACTTCGCTTCACGTAGATGCTGGGCCCACAAACTGAGGGCGTGGGGCTTGTGACCAGGTCTCCGTCGCTCCCGTGCCTATAACTTTTAATCCGTATGGAGTTACGCGGCGCACAGCATACTGTTGGAAAGCTCTCCGAGAGTTCTACGACGTGGGCAGCAAGATTGCTTAGCTGTGCCTATTTTCGGAGCCCAGAATCGAACGTTTTCATCAATTTCGTGCCACTTTTCTCTTTAGCTCTGTTTCTCCATCCCGGATCGTACGTTGTTAGCTTTTTAAAGGGTCCTACAACCAATCCATATCACGTCTTATGAGGATGTTGCGTTGTTGAAGCGGAAGGGTTGTCGTTAAGCCCATTGGGCCTTTTGAATGGGCCATCACTCTGGGCTGGGACTGTGAACCGTCAACACATAAAGGATTTGTACCCTCAACATGACGGGTGCGATCATACCAGTACTAATGCACCGGATCCCATCAGAACTCCGAAGTTAAGTGTGCTTGGGCGAGAATAGTACTAGGATGCGTGACCCCCTGCGAAGTCCTCGTGTTGCACCCCCTTTTTCAATTTTTTTTGCCCCGGTTAGGGTTGCCAAGATACTTTATCCACCACATTTCTATTACCGAATCCCACGGCACCTTGGGCAAGACAACTTCGATCACATAGAGGCTGGGCCCGTAAACCGAGGCCGTGGGGCTTGTGACCAGGTCTCCGTCGCTCCGGTGCCCATAACTTTTAATCCGTAAGGAGTTACGAGGCACACAATGTAACGCCCCGATCCCTCACGAGACCGGGCCACCTCTTTACCATGGTATTCCCACCCAATTCCAAACCCCGGGCACAAAATTTTAGGGGAAAAACGGACGGAGTCTCCCCTGTTTATAGGACAATACTGTTACCTGCAAATAGCCACTCAAGACTTTTGAACTATAACAACAACTTATCTACTAATGTCTCCAAAGCTAAAACACAATCACAAGGCCATCCGAGCCTTGGAGCAACAACATTCTACTAAAGCACACAAGCATGCGAGATAAATTGGTTTTAGTCATAAGTAATTAAATACAATGAAATTCTAAGTTTCATATGAAGATTAACTAACACTCCAAGCATGCAAGGGAAATTAAAGTCTAGAATTCATTATTACAATCCAACAACTTTCTTTAACATCCTAGTACACATCTACTAAACATATATATACAAGACTCCAAAGCCTCAAAATACATTTTTAACAAGAACTCCACGCAAGAAGCACATAAAATCCACCTCAGCACACAAAGTCACGGATTCTGATCTACGTAAACTTCCTCTTCTTCTATCAGCTGAGGATTCACCTCAGCTTCACCTGAAACATATTAAATGAGGAATGAGCAACAAAGTTGCCCAGCGAGGGAGGTGATGCAGCATGCCAACGTGCAATATGATATGCAACACAAGAAAACATATATAAGCCACGTAAACCAACAAGACAATAAGCCAAGCAATTAATCACTTTAAAAAAGGATACGGTTCCACTTCCAAGTCTTCATCCACGAGCCGCGATCCACGAGTATCACGAATATGCCGGCAAACCCCAAACACCACAATTGGGATACTCCGGATGTATCCCGATCCTATGACCCTTTCCCCCGAGGTAGGTCCATGCCCAGCAGGTGAACCGCGCCTCTGGGGTAGTGGAGTATGCCTCAGCGAGAAGGGAATAGGCACCATGGTAGTCGAGGGAGCACGGCAAGCCCGATGCCGCCCGTGTTTCTCGACACTACCATGTCTGATTTAGGTTGCGCAACCCAATACAAGTCACAAACAATCAATATAACACATAACACGTAAGAGGGACGACAAAGTAGGCCACCCTCGCATATATGCATGATAAAAGTTCATATAAGCACGATATTAACTTTAAGATACCAAAAGTAACAATTAACACAACTAACTCCAATAATCTACTCAAATAACTTAAATACATCTTAAATAATCAATGCAAGGTATTACTAACACACAACAAGTTCCAAATGCAACTAAAATGGCTAAAACTACATTTCCCCTTTCTTTAACCGAGCTTTCTTTCTCCTAAGCATGGTTCGAGATTCTCAATCCTACCCTAGTCTTTCTATATTCCTAATTAAGCTTAAAGGTACCCTTTAAAGTCATAAAAACTCATTTTTGAAGCAAAAGTTCGGGAAGGCCCCGAACGGGTTTGAACTATAGCCATACTAACCGAACCCCAATTTCGCGAAACGAAAGCACCAAAGGTGCTTCCTTAACTCAAGGATACCCAAATCGATGCCCAAATTTGCCCGGATTGCCTAACGTGCAAAACCCCCTTTTTAAAGTAAGCGATTTATGCACTAAAGTTCAAATTCGAGTGATTCAACCTAACGTGGCTTTTCAATTACCTTCCTTAGGGTCTAGAGCACCTAAATGAGGCATCAATTCAAGCCAATTAACAAATTATATAATTAAAAAAAAACCCTAAATTTTCGGATTTTACTATTCACTGCACTATTCATCACCTCTTTGATCAATTTCAAGTTTCAACCATTAACTTTGCTATCAAACCTCAAAAGTTAACTCTATAGGCATCAAATAACTCATAGAAAGCATTCATAACAAGATATATAGCTATAATTGACAATTCAATAAAATTGAATATGTGCATATAAACTTTAACTCAAGCAAATAAGACTCCCTCACAATTTTGAAGATGTAGAAGCTTTGTTGAAGGTCCTAAGTTGCTCCAAAATCCTCTCAAGATCAATCTAGGAGCTCAAGTGCATGGATGTTGAAGCAAAATTCTCTCCTTTCCTCTCTTGAAGTGGACGGCCAAATGGGGGGGACATGGAGGGAATTTTTGCAATTGTTTTGAGAGCTAATATGTTATGTGGCTTTTAATTGATGAGTTAGTTGTTTTATGTGATGTATATAATTAATTTCCTAAGCTTATTAATCTCAAAAACTTAATCAAACTAGGCCAAAATGCAATTTCAATTATTCTTAGTTGCAAATGTTACTATTCTTACGTAACACTATTCAAAGCTCACGAAAAATATTTTTCAAACGCATCCTCCTAAGCTCGAAAGTTCAAAACGAAAATTCCTTGGTTCCTTTTAAATGTCGAGTGACCTAGGAAAAATTTAAAATCAAGATTTCGAAACAGTCGAAAATATTATGAATAGTAACCCACAACAAAAACAATTAAACAAGAAAAATGATGCACGTAGAAATGCGCACATAAGTATGCAACGATTATAATAAATTCTATGGTGAAATTCTCGGGTATCACACACAACATACCGTTGGAAAGCTCTCTGACAGCTCTACGATGGGGGCAGCAAGCCTACTCGGCTGTGCCTATTATCAAAGCCTAAAATTGAATGTTTTCATCAGTTTCGGGCCACTTGTCTTCTTTTACTCTGTTTTTCTGTCCTGGATAGTACGTCGTGAGCTATTCAAAATATGACAACATAACTCGCATGACATTAGAGGGCCCTACAACGCGTCGATATCACGTCTTGCGAGGATGCTGCGTTGTTGAAGCGAATGGGTTGTCGTTAAGCCCATTAGGCCTTTTGAATGGGCCATTTCTCTGGGCAGGGACTGTGAACCGTCAACAAATAAAGGATTTGTGCCCACAACATGACGGGTGCGATCATACCAGCACTAATGTACCGGATCCCATCAGAACTCTGAAGTTAAGCGTGCTTGGGCAAGAGTAGTACTTGGATGGGTGACCTCCTGGGAAGTCCTCGTGTTGCACCCCCCATTTTCAATTTTTTTTTGCCCCGGTTAGGGTTGCCAAGATACTTTACCCACCATATTTCTATTACTGAATCCCACGGCACCTTCGGCAAGACAACTTCACTTCATGTAGATGTTGGGCCCACAAACCGAGGGCGTAGGGCGTGTGACCAGGTCTCCGTCACTCTGGTACCCATAACTTTTAATCCGTAAGGAGTTACGCAACGCATAGCATACTGTTGGAAAGCTCTCCGAGAGCTCTACGTCGAGGACAATAAGCCTACTCAGCTGCGCCTATTTTTGGAGCCCAAAATCGAAAGTTTTCATCAATTTCAGGCCACTTTTCATCTTTTGCATAGTTTTTTCGTCTCGGATCGTACGTCGTTAGTTGTTAAAAGGACGACAACCTAACTCGCGGGATATTATAAGGTCCTACAACGCGTCGATATCACGTCTTACGAGGATGCTGGGTTGTTAAAGCGGATGGGTTGTCGTTAAGCCCATTGGGTCTTTTGAATGGGCCATATCTCTGCGCTGGGACAGTGAACCGTCAACACATAAAGGATTTGTGCCCACAACATGACGGATGCGATCATACCAGCACTAATGCATTGGATCCCATCAGAACTCTGAAGTTAAGCGTGCTTGGGTGAGAGTAGTACTAGGATGGGTGACACCTTGAGAAGTCCTCGTGTTGCATCCCCCCTTTTCAATTTTTTTTGCCCCGGTTAGGGTTGCCAAGATACTTTATCCACCACATTTCTATTACCGAATCCCACGGCACCTTAGGCAAGACAACTTCGCTTCACGTAGTGGCTAGGCCCGCAAACCGAGGGCGTGGGGCTTGTGACCAAGTCTCCGTCGCTCTGGTGCCCATAACATTTGATCCCTAAGGAGTTATGGGTAGCACAACATACCGTTGGAAAGCTCTCTGAGAGCTCTACGATGAGGGTAGCAAGCCTGCTCGTCTGCGCCTATTTTTGGAGCCCAAAATTGAACTTTTTCATCAGTTTCAGGCCACTTCTCTTCTCTTTTACGGTTTTTCTGTCCCGGATCGTACGTCGTGAGTTGTTAAAAGGATGACAACCTAACTCGCGGGACATTAGAGGGCCCTACAATGCGTCGATATCACATCTTGCGAGGATGCTGCGTAGTTAAAGCGGATTGGTTGTTGTTAAGCCCATCGGGCCTTTTGAATGGGCCATCTCTCTGGGCTGGGACTGTGAACTGTCAACACATAAAGGATTTGTGCCCACAACATGACGTGTGCGATCATACCAGCACTAAAGCACCGGATCCCATTAGAACTCCGAAGTTAAGCATGCTTGGGCGAGAGTAGTACCAGGATGGATGACCTCCTGGGAAGTCCTCATGTTGCACCCCTCATTTTCAATATATTTTGCCCCGGCAAGGGTTGCCAAGATACTTTATCCACCACATTTCTATTACTGAATCTCACGACACCTTGGGCAAGACAAGTTCACTTCACGTAGAGGCTAGGCCCACAAACCAAGGGCGTGGGGTTTGTGACCATGTCTTCGTAGCTCTGGTGCCCCTAACTTTTAATCCGTAAGGAGTGACGTGACGTACAGCGTACCGTTGGAAAGCTCTCCGAGAGCTCTACGTTAAGGGCAGCAAGCCTGCTCGGCTGCGCCTTTTTTTGCAACCCAAAATTGAACGTTTTCATCAGTTTCGGTCCACTTTTCTTCTTTTGCTCTATTTTTCTGTCCCGGATCATACGTCGTGAGTTGTTAAAAGGATGACAACCTAACTCGCTGACATTAGAGGGCGCAACAACGAATCGATATCACGTCTGGCGAGGATGCTGCATTGTTGAAGCGGATAGGTTGTCGTTAAGCCCATTGGGCCTTTTGAATGGGCAATCTCTCTGGGCTAAGACTGTGAACCGTCAACACAGAAAAGATTTGTGCCCTCAACATCACGGGTGCGATCATACCAGCATTAATGCACCGGATCCCATTAGAACTCCGAAGTTAAGCGTACTTGGGCGAGAATAGTACTAGGATAGGTGACCCCTTGGGAAGTCCTCGTGTTGCACCCCCGTTTTTATTTTTTTTTCTCCGTTTAGGGTTACCAAGATACTTTATCCACCACATTTCTACTATCGAAACCCACGGCACCTTGGGCAAGACAACTTCGCTACACGTAGAGGCTAGGCCCACAAATCGAGAGCGTAGGGCTTGTGACTAGGTCTCCGTCGCCCCGGTGCCCATAACTTTTGATCCGTAAGGAGTTACGCGGCGCACAATATACCATTGGAGAGCTCTCTGAGAGATCTTCAACCGAGGCAGCAAGCCTACTTGGCTACGCCTATTTTCGGAGCCCAAAATCGAACGTTTTCATCAGTTTCGAGTCACTTTTCTTCTTTTGCCCTATTTTTTCATCCCAGATCGTACGTTGTGAGCTATTAAAAGGACAACAACCTAACTCGCGGGACATTAGAGGGCCCTACAACGTGTCGATATCACGTCTTGCGAGGATGCTGCATTGTTAAAGCAGATGGGTTGTCGTTACGCCCATTGGGCCTTTCGAATGGGCCATCTCTCTGGGCTGAGACTGTGAACCGACAACACATAAAGGATTTGCAGCCACAACATGATGGGTGTGATCATACTAGCACTAATGTACCGGATCCCATCAGAACTCCGAAGTTAAGCGTGCTTGGGCGAGAGTAGTACAGGGATAGGTGACCCCTGGGAAGTCTTCGTGTTGTACCCCTGCTTTTCAATTTTTTTTGCCCCGGTTAGGGTTGCCAAGATACATTATCCACCACATTTCTATTACCGAATCCCACGGCACCTTGGGCAAGACAACTTCACTTCACGTAGAGGCTGGGCCCGTAAACCGAGGGCGTGGGGCTTGTGACTAGGTCTCCGTCGCTCCGGTGCCCATAACTTTTAATCCGTAAGGAGTTACGTGACATACAATATACCGTTGGAAAGCTTTCCTAGAGCTCTGTGACGGGGGCAGCAAGCCTGCTCGGATGCGCCTATTTTTGGAGCCCAAAATCGAATGTTTTCATCAGTTTTGAGATACTTTTCTTCTTTTGCTCTGTTTTTTCGTCCCAGATCATACGTCATGAGCTGTCAAAAGGACGACAACCTAACTCGGGGGATATTAGAGGGCCCTACAACACGTCGATATCACGTCTTGCGAGGATGCTGCGTTGTTAAAGCGGATGGGTTGTCGTTAAGCCCATTGGGCCTTTTGAATGGGCCATCTCTCTGGGCTGGGACTGTGAACCGTCAACACATAAAGGATTTGTGTCCACAACATGACGGGTGCGATCATACTAGTACTAATGCGCCGTATCCCATCAGAACTCCGAAGTTAAGCGTGCTTGGGCGAGAGTAGTACTAGGATGGGTGACCCCCTGGGAAGTCCTCGTGTTGCACCCCCTCTTTTTAATTTTTTTGCCCCGGTTAAGGTTGCCAAGATACTTTATCCACCAAATTTCTATTACCGAATCCCACGGCACCTTGGGTAAGACAACTTCACTTCACGTAGAGGCTGGGCCCGTAAACCGAGGGCATGGGGTTTGTGACCATGTCTTCGTCGCTGTGGTGCCCATAACTTTTAATCCGTAAGGAGTGACGCGACGTACAGCATACCGTTGGAAAGCTCTTCGAGAGCTCTACGACGGGGGCAACAAGCCTACTCGGCTGCGCCTATTTTTGGAGCCAAAAATTGAACGTTTTCATCAGTTTCAAGCCATTTTTCTTCTTTTGCTTTGTTTTTCCGTGCCGGATCGTACATCGTGAGCTGTTAAAAGGACGACAACCTAACTCGTCGGACATTAGATGGCGCTACAATGAGTCGATATCACGTCTTGCGAGGATGCTGCGTTATTGAAGCGAATGGGTTGTCATTAAGCCCATTGGGCCTTTTGAATGCTCAATCTCTCTTGGTTGTGATTGTGAACCGTCAACACATAAAGGATTTGTGCCCACAACATGACGGGTGCGATCATACCAGCACTAATGCACCAGATCCCATCAGAACTTCGAAGTTAAGCGTGCTTGGGCAAGGGTAGTACTAGGATGGGTGACCCCTTGGGATGTCCTCGTGTTGCACCCCCCCTTTTCAATTTTTTTTGCCTCGGTTTAGGTTGCCAAGATACTTTATCCACCACATTTCTATTCCCAAATCCCACGGCACCTTGGGCAAGACAACTCTATTCACGTAGAGGCTAGGCCCTCAAACCGAGGGCGTGGGGCTTGTGACCAAGTCTCCGTCGCTCCGGTGCCCATAACTTTCAATTCGTAAAGAATGACGCATCGCAAAGCTTATCGCTGAAAATCTCTCTGAGAGCTCTACGACAGGGGCAACAAGCCTGCTGGGCTGCGCCTATTTTTGGAGCCCAAAATCGAACGTTTTCATGAGTTTCTGGCCACTTTTCTTCTTTTCCTCTATTTTTCTATCCCGGATCGTACATTGTGAGCCGCGAAAAGGACGACAAATTAACTTGCAGGACACTAGAGGGCTATACAATGCATCGATATCATGTCTTGCGAGGATGCTGCGTTGTTGAAGCGGATGGGTTATCGTTAAGCCCATTGGGCCTTTTGAATGGGCCATTTCTCTGGACTGGGACTGTGAACCGTCAACACATAAGGGATTTGCGCCCTCAACATGACGGGTGTTACGTGACGCACAGCATACCGTTGGTAAGCTCTCCGAGAGCTCTACGATGGGGGCAGCAAGCCTGCTCGGCTGCGCCTGTTTTCAGAGCCCAAAATCGAACGTATTCATCAGTTTCAGGCTACTTTTCTTCTTCTGCTCTGTTTTTCCGTCCCGGATCGTATGTCGTGAGCTATTGAAAGATGACAACCTAACTCGCGGGATATTACATGGCCCTACAACACATCGATATCACGTTTTAAGACGATGCTGTGTTGTTGAAGCAGATGGGTTATCCTTAAGCCCATTGGACCTTTCGAATGGGCCATCTCTCTGAGCTGGGACTGTGAACCGTCAACACATAAAGGATTTGTGCCCTCAACATGACGGGAGTGATCATACCAGCACTAATGCACTAGATTCCATCAGAACTCCGGAGTTAAGCGTGCTTCGGCGAGAGTAATACCAGGATAGGTGACCCCCTGGGAAGTCCTCGTGTTACACCCCTCTTTTCAATTTTTTTTGCCCTGGTTAAGGTTGCCAAGATACTTTATCCATCACATTTTAATTACCGAATCCCACGGCACCTTGGGCAAGACAACTTCGCTTCACGTAGAGGTTGGGCCCGCAAACCGAGGGTGTAGGGCTTGTGACTAGGTCTCCGCAGCTCCGGTGCCCAAAACTATTGATCCGTAAGGGGTTACACAGCGCACAACATACCATTGGAAAGCTCTACGAGAGCTCTACGACTGGGGTAGCAAGCTTGCTCAGCTACGCCCATTTTTGGAGTTCAAAATCGAACGTTTTCATCAGTTTTGAGCCACTTTTCTTCTTTTGCCCTGTTTTTCCATCTCGAATCGTACGTCGTGAGCTGTTAAAAGGACGACAACCTAACTTACGGGACAATAGAGGGCCCTACAACATGTCGATATCACGACTTCCGAGGATGCTACGTTGTTGAAGCAAATGGGTTATCGTTAAGTCCATTTTTCCTTTTGAATGGGCCATCTCTCTGGGCTGGGACAGTGAACCGTCAACACATAAAGGATTTGTGCCCACAACATGCCGGGTGCGATCATACCAGCACTAATGCACCGGATACCATCAGAACTCTGAAGTTAAGCGTGCTTGGGCGAGAGTAGTACTAGGATGGGTGACCCCTGGGAAGTCCTCGTGCTGCACCCCTACTTTTCAATTCTTTTTACCCCGGTTAGGGTTGCCAAGATACATTATCCACCACATTTCTATTACTGAATCCCACGGCACCTTGGGCAAGACAACTTTGCTTCACGTAGAGGCTAGGCCCGCAAACCGAGGGCATGGGGCTTGTGACCAGGTCTCTGTCGCTTCGGTGCCCATAACTTTTAATCCATAAGGAGTTACGCGGTGCACATCATACTGTTGGAAAGCTCAACGAGAGCTCTACGACGTGGACAGCAAGCCTGCTTAGTTGTGCCTATTTTCGGAGCCCAAAATCGAACGTTTTCATTAGTTTCGTGCCACTTTTCTTCCTTTGCTATGTTTTTCCATCTCGGATCGTACATCGTTAGCTGTTAAAAGGACGACAACCTTACTCGCGAAATATTATAGGGTCCTACAACCTATCGATATCACGTCTTATGAAGATGATGTGTAGTTGAAGCAGATGGGTTGTCATTAAGCCCATTGGGCCATTTGAATGGGCTATCTCTCTGGGCTGGGACTGTGAACCCTCAACACATAAAGGATTTGTGCCCTCAACATGACGGGTGCGATCATACCAGCACTAATGCACTGGATCCCATCAGAACGCCGAAGTTAAGCGTGCTTGGGCGACAGTAGTACTAGGATCGGTGACCCTCTGAGAAGTCCTCGTGTTGCACCCCCCTATTTCAATTTTTGTTGCCCCTGTTAGGGTTGCCAAGATACTTTATCCACCACATTTCTATTACCGAATCCCACGGTACCTTGGGCAAGACAACTTCCCTTCACGTAGAGGCTGGGCATACAAACCGAGGGCGTAGGGCTTGTGATTAGGTATCCGTCGCTCCGGTGCCCATAACTTTTGATCTGTAAGGCATTACGCGGCGCACAATATACCTTTGGAAAGCTCTCCGAGAGCTCTACAACGTGGGCAGCAAGCCTACTCGGTTGCGCCTGTTTTCGGAGCCCAAAATTGAACATTTTCCTCAGTTTTGGGACACTTTTCTTCTTTTGCTGTGTTTTTTCATCCCGGATCGTACGTCGTGAGTTGTTAAAAGGATGACAACCTAATTCGCGGGACATTAGAGGGCCCTACAACACGTGCATATCACGTCTTGCAAGGATGGTATGTTGTTGAAGCCGATGGGTTGTCGTTAAGCCCATTGGGCCTTTTGAATGGGCCATCTCTCGGGACTGGGACTGTTAACCGTCAAGCCATAAAGGATTTGTTCCCACAACATGACGGGTGTGATCATACCAGTACTAATGCACTAGATCCCATCAGAACTTCGAAGTTAAGCGTGCTTGGGCGAGAGTAGTACTAGGATGGGTGACCCCTAGGTAGTCCTCATGCTGCACCCTCGCTTTTTAATTTCTTTTGCCCTAGTTAGGGTTGCCAAGATACATTATCCACAATATTTCTATTACCGAATCCCACGGCACCTTGGGCAAGACAACTTCCCTTCACGTAGAGGCTGGCCAATAAACCGAGGGCGTAAGGCATGTGACCAGGTCTCCATCGCTCCGGTGCCCATAACTTTTAATCCATAAGGAGTTACGCGACGCACAGCATACCGTTGGAAAGTTCTCCATGATCTTTACGACGGGGTTAGCAAGCCTGCTCGGCTGCGCCTATTTTTGTGTCCCAAAATCGAACGTTTTCAACAGTTTCGGGCTACTTTACTTCTATTGCTCTATTTTTCCATCCCGGATCGTACGTCGTGAGCTGTTAAAAGTACGACAACCTAACACGCGGGATAATAGACGGCCCTACAACGCATCGATATCACGTCTTGCGAGGATGCTGCGTTGTTGAAGCGGATGGGTTGTCTTTAAGCCTATTGTGTCTTTTGAATGGGCCATCTCTCTGGGCTGGGACTGTGAACTGTCAACACATAAAGGATTTGTGGCCACAACATGACAGGTGCGATCATACCAGCATTAATGCACCGGACCCCATCAGAACTCTAAAGTTAATCGTGCTTGGGCGAGAGTAGTACTAGGATGGGTGACCCCTTGGGAAGTCCTCGTGTTGCACCCCCCTTTTCAATTTTTTTTGCACCGGTTAGGGTTCCCAAGATACTTTATCTACCACATTTCTTTTACCAAATCCCACGGCACCTTGGGCAAAAGAACTTCGCTTCACGTAGATGCTGGGCCTGCAAACCGAGGGCATGGGCTTATGACCAAGTCTTCGTCGCTCCGGTGCCCATAACTTTTAATAAGTAAGGAGTGACGCGACGCACAACAAACCGTTGGAAAGCTCTCCGAGAGCTCTACAACGGGGGCAGCAAGCCTGCTCGGTTGCGCCTATTTTTGGAGCCCAAAATCGAACGTTTTCATCAGTTTCGGGCCACTTTTCTTCTTTTACTCTGTTTTTCCATCCCGGATCGTACGTCGTGAGTTGTTAAAAGGATGACAACCTAACTTGCGGGACATTAGAGGGCACTACAACACGTCGATATCACATCTTGCGAGGTTGCTGAATTGTTGAAGCAGATGGGTTATTGTTAAGCCCATTGGGCCTTTTGAATGGGACATCTCTCTAGGCTGAGACTATGAACCGTCAACACATAAAGGATTTGTGCCAACAACATGATGGGTGTGATCATACCAGCACTAGTGCACCGGATCCCATCAGATCTCCGAAGTTAAGCGTGCTTGGGCGAGAGTTGTACTAGGATCGGTGACCCCTTGGGAAGTCCTTGTGTTGCAACCCCCCCTCCCCTTTTTCATTATTTTTTGCCCCAGTTAGGGTTGCCAAGAAACTTTATTGACTACATTTCTATTATCGAACCCACGGCACCTTGGGTAAGACAACTTCGGTTCACGTAGAGGCTGGGCCCGCAAACCGAGGGCGTGGGGCTTGTGACCAGGTCTCCGTCGCTCCGGTGCTCATAACTTTTAATCTGTAAGGAGAGACGCGACGTACAACATACTATTGGAAAGCTCTCTCTACGACGGGGGCTGCAAGCCTGCTTGCCTCCTCCTATTTTTAGAGCCCAAAATCGAACGTTTTCATCAGTTTCGGTCCACTTTTCTTCTTCTGCTCTGTTTTTCCGTCCCGGATCGTATGTCGTGAGCATTTAAAAGGATGACAACCTAACTCGCGAGACATTAAAGGGCCCTACAACAAGTCGATATCACGTCTTGCAAGGATGCTACGTTGTTGAAGCGGATGGGTTGTCGTTAAGCCCTTCGGGCCATTTCTCTTAGCTGGGATTGTGAACCGTCAACACATAAAGGATTTGTGCCCACAACATGATGGGTGCGATCATACCAGCACTAATGCACCGGATTCCAACAGAACTCCGAACTTAAGCGTGCTTGGGCGAGAGTAGTACTAGGATGGGTGACCCCCTGGGAAGTCCTCGTGTTAACCCCTTCCCCTTTTCAAATATTTTTGCCCCGGTTAAGGTTGCCAAGATACTTTATCCACCACATTTCTTTTACAGAATCCCATGGCACCTTGGGCAAGACATCTTCGCTTCATGTAAAGGCGGGGCCCGCAAACCGAGGGCGTAGGGCTTGTGACCAGGTCTCCGTCACGCCAATGCCCATAACTTTTGAACTGTAAGGAGTTACGCGGCGCACAGCATACCGTTGGAAAGCTTTCCGAGAGCTATACGATGAGGATAGCAAACCTGCTCTACTGCGCCCATTTTTGGGGCCCAAAATTGAATGTTTTCATCAGTTTTGGGCCACTATTCTTCTTTTGCTCTGTTTTTCCGTCTCGGATCGTACATCGTTAGCTGTTAAAAGGACGATAACGTAACTCGCGGGACATTAGAGGCCCTAAAATGCGTCGATATCACGTCTTGCGAGGATACTGCGTTGTTGAAGCGGATGGGTTGTCGTTAAGCCCATTGGGCCTTTTGAATGGGCCATCTCTCTGTGTTGGGACTGTGAACCGTCAACACGTAAAGGATTTGTGCCCACAACATGACGGGTGCAATCATACCAGCACTAATGAATCGGATCCCATCAGAATTCCGAAGTTAAGTGTGCTTGGGCGAGAGTAGTACTAGGATGGGTGACCCACTGGGAAGTCCTCGTGTTACACCCCCCTTTTTCAATTTTTTTTGCCCGGCTAGGGTTGCCAAGATAATTTATCCACCACATTTCTTTTACCGAATCCCACGGCACCTTGGGCAAGACAACATCGCTTCACATAGAGGCTGGACCCGCAAACTAAGGGCGTGGTATTTGTGACCAAGTCTCCGTCGCTCCAGTGCCCATAAATTTTAAACCATAATGAGTGACACGACGCACAACATACTGTTGAAAATCTCTCCGAGAGCTCTACGACGGAGGCTACAAGCTTGCTCTCTGGGCCTATTTTTGGAGCCCAAAATCGAACGTTTTCATCAGTTTCGTGCCACTTTTCTTCTTTTGCTCTGTTTTTCCGTCCCGGATCGTACATCGTGAGCAGTTAAAAGCACTCAACAAAACTCGCGGGACATTAGAGGGCACTACAACGCGTCGATATCACGTCTTGTAAGGATGATGCGTTATTGAAGCAGATGGGCTGTCGTTAAGCCCATTGGGCCCTTTGAATGGGCCATATCTCTGGGCTGGGACTGTGAACCATCAACACATAAAGGATTTGTGCCCACAACTTGACGGGTGTGATCATACCAGCACTAATGCACCGGATCCCATAAGAACTCCGAAATTAAGCGTGCTTGGGCGAGAGTAGTACTAGGATGGGTTACCCTTTGGGAAGTACTCGTGTTGCACCCCCCCTTTTCAATTTTTTTTGCCCCGGTTAGGGTTGCCTTGAAACTTTATCCACCACATTTCTATTACCAAATCCCACAGCACCTTGGGCAAGACAACTTCGGTTCACGTAGTAGCTGGGCCCGCAAACCGAAGGCGTGGGGCTTGTGACCAGGTCTTAGTCGCTCCGGTGCCCATAACTTTTAATCCATAAGGAGAGATACGACGCACAGCATACCGTTGGAAAGCTCCCTCTACGACGGGGGCTGCAAGCCTGCTTGGCTACGCCTATTTTTGGAGCCCAAAATCAAACATTTTCATTAGTTTTGGGCCACTTTTCTACTTTTGCTCTGTTTTTTCGTCCCAGATCGTATGTCGTGAGCTATTTAAAGGACGACAACCTAACTCGCGGGACATTAGAGGGCCCTACAACGCGTCGATATCACATCTTGCAAGGATGTTGCGTTGTTGAAGTGGATGGGTTGTCGTTAAGCCCGTTGGGCCATCTCTCAGGGCTGGGACTGTGAACCGTCAACACATCAAGGATTTATGCCCACAACATGTTGGTGCGATCATACCAGTACTAATGCACCGGATCACAACAGAACTCCGAAGTTAAGTGTGCTTGGGCGAAAGTAGTACTAGGATGGGTGACCCCCTAGGAAGTCCTCGTGTTGCACCCCCCATTTTCAATTTTTTTTGCCCCGATTATGGCTGCCAAGATACTTTATCCACCACATTTCTATTACCGAATCCCACAGCACCATGGGCAAACCAACATCATTTCACGTAAAGGCTGGGCCCGCAAACCGAGGGCGTGGGGCTTGTGACTAGGTCTCCGTCGCTCCGGTGCCGATAACTTTTAATTCGTAAGGAGTTACACGATGCACAACATATCGTTGGAAAGCACTTCGAGAGCTCTACGACGGGAGCAGCAAGCCTGCTCTGCTGCGCCTTTTTTTGGATCCCAAAATTGAATGTATTCATCAGTTTCGAGCCACTTTTCTTCTTTTGCTGTGTTTTTCCGTCCCGGATTGTACATCATGAGCTATTAAAAGGACGACAACCTAACTCACGGGATATTACAAGGCCCTACAATGCGTCGATGTCACATCTTTTGAGAATGCTGCGTTGTTGAAGCGGATGGGCTGTCGTTAAGCTGTTGGGCCTTTTTAATGGGCCATCTCTCTGGGCTAGGACTGTGAACCTTCAACAGATAAAGGATTTGTACCCTCAAATGACGGGTGCGATCATACCAGCACTAATGCACCGGATCCCATCAGAATTCCGAAGTTAAGTGTGCTTGGGCGAGAGTAGTACTAGGATGGGTGACCCACTGGGAAGTCCTCGTGTTACACCCCCCTTTTTCAATTTTTTTTGCCCGGCTAGGGTTGCCAAGATAATTTATCCACCACATTTCTTTTACCGAATCCCACGGCAACCTGGGCAAGACAACTTCGCTTCATGTAGAGGCTGGGCCCGCAAACCGAGGGCGTAGGGCTTATGACTAGGTCTCCGTCTCTCCGGTGCCCATAACTTTTGATTTGTAAGGAGTTACGCGGTGCACAACATGCCGTTGGAAAGCTCTCCGAGTGCTATACGACGATGGCAACAAGCCTGCTCGGCTGCGCCCGTTTTTGGAGCCCAAAATTAAACCTTTTTATCAGTTTTGGGCTACTTTTCTTCTTTTGCTATGTTTTTTCGTCTTGGTTCGTACATCGTGAGCTGTTAGAAGGATGACAACATAACTCGCGGGACATTAGGGGGCCCTAAAATGCGTCGATATCACATCTTGCAAGGATGCTGCGTTGTTGAAGTGGATGGGTTATCGTTAAGCCCATTGGGCCTTTTGAATGGGCCATCTCTCTGGGCTGGGACTGTGAACCCTCAACACAAAGGATTTGTGCCCACAACATGTCGGGTGCGATCATACATGCACTAATGCACCGGATCCCATCAGAACTCCGAAATTAAGCGTGCTTGGGCGAGAGTAGTACTAGGATGGGTTACCCTTTGGGAAGTACTCGTGTTGCACCCCCCCTTTTCAATTTTTTTTGCCCTGGTTAGGGTTGCCAAGATACTTTATCCGCCACATTTCTATTATCGAATCCCATGGCACATTGGGCAAGACAACTTCGCTTCACGTAAAGGCTGGGCCCGCAAACCGAGGACGTGGGGCTTGTGACCAGGTCTCCGTCTCTCCGGTGCCAACAACTTTTAATTCGTAAGGAGTGACGCGACGTACAGCATACCATTGGAATGCTCTCTCTACGACGGGGGCTGCAATCCTGCTTGGCTGCGCCTATTTTTGGAGCCCAAAATCAAACGTTTTCATTAGTTTCGGGCCACTTTTCTTCCTTTGCTCTGTTTTTCTATCCCGGATCGTACGTCGTGAGCTGTCAAAAGGACGACAACCTAACTCACGAGACATCAGAGGGCCCTACAACGCGTCGATATCTCTTCTTGCAAGGATGCTGCGTTGTTGAAGCGAATGGGTTATCTTTAAGCCCATTGGGCCATCTCTCTAGGCTGGGACTGTGAACCGTCAACACATCAAGGATTTGTGCCCACAACATGACGGGTGCGATCATACCAGCTATAATGCACCGAATCCCATCAGAACTCCGAAGTTAAAGGTGCTTGGGCGAGAGTACTACTAGGATGGGTGACCCCCTAGGAAGTCCTCATGTTGCACCCCCCCTTTTTAAATTTTTTTTTTGCCGGTTAGGCTTGCCAAGATGTTTTATCCACCACTTTTATTTTACCGAATCCCATGGCACCTTGGGCAACATAACTTCGCTTCACGTAAAGGTTGAGCCCGCAAACCGAGGTCGGGGGGCTGGTGAGCTGGGCTCCGTCGCTCCGGTGCCCTTAACTTTTAATTCGTAAGAAGTTATGCGAGAGCTCTCCGCTGGGGGCCGCAAGCCTCGTCGGCTGCGCCTGTTTTCGGAGCCCAAAATTGAACGTATTCATCAGTTTCGGGGCACTTATCTTCTTTTGCTCTATTTTTCTGTCCCGGATCGTACGTCGTGAGTTGTTAAAAGAATGACAACCTAACTCGCGGGATATTACAGGGCCCTACAATGCGTCGATATCATGTCTTACGAGGATGCTGCGTTGTTGAAGCGGATGGGTTGTCATTAAGCCTATTGGGCCTTTTGATTGGGCCATCTCTCTGGGCTGGGACTGTGAACCTTCAACACATAAAGGATTTGTGCCCTCAACATGACGGGTGCGATCATACCAGCACTAATGCACCGGATCCCATCAGAACTATTAAGTTAAGCCTGCTTGGGCAAGAGTAGTACTAGGATGGGTGACCCCTTGGGAAGTCCTCGTGTTGCACCCCCCTTTTCAAATTTTTTTGCCCCGGTTAGGGTTGTCAAGATACTTCTTCCACCACATTTCTTTTACCAAATCCCACGGCACCTTGGGGAAGACAACTTCGCTTCACCTAGAAGCTGGGCCCGCAAACCGAGGGCGTAGGGCCTGTGACAAGGTCTCCGTCGCTCCGGTGCCCATAACTTTTGATCCCTACGGAGTTACGCAGCGCACAGCATACCGTTGGAAAGCACTCCGAGAGCTCTTCGACGAGGGCAGAAAGCCTGCTCGGCTGCGCCTGTTTTTGGAGCTAAAAATCGAACGTTTTATCAGTTTCGGGCCACTTTTCTTCTTTTATTTTGTTTTTCCGTCCCGGATCGTACATCGTGAGCTGCTAAAAGGACGACAACCTAACTCACAGGACATTAGAGGGTCCTACAACACGTCGATATCACGTCTTGAGAAGATACTGCGTTGTTGAAGCGGATGGGTTGTTGTTAAGCCCATTGGCCCTTTTGAATGGGCCATCTCTCTGGGCTGGGACTGTGAACCGTCAACACATAAAGGATTTGTGCCCACAACATGACGGGTGCGATCACACCAACACTAATGCACCGAATCCCATAAGAACTGCGAAGTTAAGAATGCTTGGGCGAGAGTAGTACTAGGATGGGTGACCCCTTGGGAAGTCCTCGTGTTGCACCTCCCCTTTTCAATTTTTTTTGCCACGGTTAAGGTTGCCAAGAAACTTTATTCACAAAATTTCTATTACCAAATCCCACAGCACCTTGGGCAAGACAACTTCGCTTCTCGTAGAGGCTAGGCCCGCAAATCGAGGGCGTAGGGCTTTTGACCAGGTCTCCGTCGCTCCGGTGCCCATAACTTTTGATCCGTAAGGAGCTATGCGGCGCGCATCATACCGTTGGAAAGTGCTCCAAGAGGTCTACGACGGGGGCAGCAAGCCTGCTCGGCTGCACCTATTTTTGGAGACCAAAATCAAACGTTTTCTTTAGTTTCAGGCCATTTTTCTTCTTTTGCTATGTTTTTCCATCCTGGATCGTACGTCGTGACCAGTTAAAAGGATGACAACCTAACTCGCGGGAGATTAGAGGGCTCTACAACGCTTCAATATCACGTCTTGAGAGGATGCTGCGTTGTTGAAGCGGATAGGTTGTCGTTAAGCCTATTGGGCCTTTTGAATGGGCCATCTCTCTGGGCTGGGACTGTGAACGATCAACACATAAAGGATTTGTGCCCACAACATGATGGGTGCAATCAAACCAGCACTAATGCACCAAATCCCATTAGATCTCCGAAGTTTAGTGTGCTTGGGCGAGAGTAGTACTAGGATGGGTGACCCCCTGGGAAGTCCTTGTGTTGTACCCCCATTTTTCAATATTTTTTGCCTCGGTTAGGGTTGGTAAGAAACTTTATCTGCCACATTTCCATTCCCAAATCCCACGGCACCTTGGGCAAGACAACTTCGGTTCACATATAGGCTGGGGCCGTAAACCGAGGGCGTGGAGCTTGTGACCAGGTCTCTGTCGCTCCGGTGCCTATAACTTTTAATCCGTAAGGAGAGATGCGACACACAGCATACTGTTGGAAAGCTCTCTCTATGACGGGGGCTGCCAGCCTGCTTGGCTATGCCTATTTTTGGAGCCCAAAATCGAACGTTTTCATCAGTTTTTGGACACTTTTATTATTTTGCTATGTTTTTCTGTCCCGGATCGTACGTCGTGAGCTATTTAAAGGACGACAACCTAACTCGCGGGACATTAGATGGCCCTACAACGCCTCGATATCACGTCTTGTAAGGATGCTGCGTTGTTGAAGCGGATGGGTTATCGTTAAGCCCATTGAGCCATCTCTCTGGGCTGGGACTGTGAACCGTCAACAAATAAAGGATTTGTGCCCTCAACATGATGGGTGCGATCATACCAGCACCAATCCACCGGATCCCATCAGAACTCCGAAGTTAAGCATGCTTGGGCAAAAGTAGTACTAGGATGGGTGACCCCGTAGGAAGTCCTCGTGTTGCACTCCCCTTTTCAATTTTTTTTGCCCAGGTTAGGGTTGCCAAGATACTTTATCCACCACATTTATATTACCGAATCCCACGGCACCTTGGGCAAGACAACTTCGCTTCACGTAGAGGCTGGGCCCTCAAACCGAGGGCGTGGGGCTTGTGACCAAGTCTCCGTCGCTCCGATGCCCATAACTTTTAATCCGTAAGGAGTGACGCGACGCGCAACATACTGTTGGAATTCTCTCCGCGTGCTCTACGATGGGGGTAGAAAACCTACTCGGCTACGCCCATTTTTGGAGCCCAAAATCGAACGTATTCATCAATTTCGGGCCATTTTTCTTCTTTTGCTTTGTTTTTCCATCCCGGATCGTACGTCGTGAGCGGTTAAAAGGTCGACATCCTAACTCGCGGGACATTAGAGGGCCCTACAATGCGTCGATATAAAGTCTTCTGAGGATGCTGCGTTGTTGAAGCGGATGGGTTGTCATTAAGCCCATTGAGCCTTTTGAATGGGCCAACTCTTTGGGCTGGGACTGTGAACCGTCAACACATAAAGGATTTTTGCCCACAACATGACGAGTACGATCATTCTAGCACTAATGCATCGGATCCCATCAGAATTCCGAAGTTAAGCGGGGTTGGGCGAGGGTAGTACTAGGATGGGTGACCCCCTGGTAAGTCCTCGTGTTGCACCGCCCATTTTTAATTTTTTTTGCCCTGGTAAGGGTTGCCAAGATACTTTATCCACCACATTTCTGTTACTGAATCCCACGGCACCTTGGGCAAGACAATTTCGCTCCACGTAGAGGCTGGGCCCGCAAACCGAGGGCGTGGGGCTTGTGACCAAGTCTCCGTCGCTCGGGTGCCCATAACTTTTAATCCGTAAGGAGTGACGATACGCACAGCGTACCGTTGGAAAGCTCTCTCTACGACGGGGCTACAAGCCTCCTCAGCTGCGCCTATTTTTGGACCCCAAAATCGAGCGTTTTCATCTGTTTCGAGGCCACTTTTCTTTTTTTGCTCTATTTTTCCGTCCCGGATCGTACGTCGTGAGTTGTTAAAAGGGCGAGAACCTATCTGGCGGGACATTATAGGGCCCTACAACGCGTCGATATCACGTATTACGAGGATGCTGCGTTATTGAAGTGGATGGGTTGTCGTTAAGCCCATTGGGCCATCTCTCTGGGCTGGGACTATGAACCGTCAACACATAAAGGATTTGTACCCGCAACATGACGGGTGCGATCATACCAGCACTAATGCACCAGATCCCATCAGAACTCCGAAGTTAAGCGTGCTTGGGCGAGAGTAGTACTAGGATGGGTGACCCCGTGGGAAGTCCTCGTGTTGCACCCCCCTTTTAAATTTTTTTTCCACGGTTTGGGTTGCCAAGATACTTTATCCACCAACACTAATGCACATTGTTAGCTGAACCGTCAACACATAAAGGATTTGTGCCCTCAACATGACAGGTGTGATCATACTAGCACTAATGCACCAGATCCCATCAGAACTCTGAAGTTAAGCGTGCTTGGGAATGAGTAGTACTAGGATGGGTGACCCCGTAGGAAGTCCTCGTGTTGCACTCCCCTTTTCAATTTTTTTTGCGCAGGTTGGGGTTGCCACGATACATTATCCACCACATTTATATTACCTAATCCCACGGTACCTTGGGCAAGACAGCTTCGCTTCACGTAGAGGCTGGGCCCGCAAATCAAGGAGGTGGGGCTGTGACTAGGTCTTTGTCGCTCCGGTGCCCATAACTTTTGATCCGTAAGGAGTTACGCTTCGCACAACATACCGTTGGAATGCCCTCCGAGTGCTCTACGACGGGGGTAGAAAACCTACTCGACTGCGCCCATTTTTGGAGCCCAAAATCGAACGTATTCATCAATTTCGGGCCATTTTTCTTCTTTTGCTCTGTTTTTCCATCCCGGATCGTACGTCGTGAGCAGTTAAAAGGATGACATCCTAACTCGCGGGACATTAGAGGGCCCTAAAATGCGTCGATATAAAGTCTTCCGAGGATGCTGCGTTGTTGAAGCAGATGGGTTGTCGTTAAGCCCATTGAGCCTTTTGAATGGGCCAACTCCCTTGGCTGGGATTGTGAACCGTCAACACATAAAGAATTTGTGCCCACAACATGACGAGTACGATCATTCTAGCACTAATGCATCGGATCCCATCAGAATTCCGAAGTTAAGCGTGATTGGGCGAGAGTAGTACTAGGATGGGTGACCCCCTGGTAAGTCCTCGTGTTGCACCGCCCATTTTTAATTTTTTTTGCCCTGGTAAGGGTTGCCAAGATACTTTATCCACCACATTTCTGTTACTGAATCCCACGGCACCTTGGGCAAGACAATTTCGCTCCACGTAGAGGCTGGGCCCGCAAACCGAGGGCGTGGGGCTTGTGACCAAGTCTCCGTCGCTCGGGTGCCCATAACTTTTAATCCGTAAGGAGTGACGATACGCACAGCGTACCGTTGGAAAGCTCTCTCTACGACGGGGCTACAAGCCTGCTCAGCTGCGCCTATTTTTGGACCCCAAAATCGAGCGTTTTCATCTGTTTCGAGGCCACTTTTCTTTTTTTGCTCTATTTTTCCGTCCCGGATCGAAAGTTGTGAGCTGTTAAAAGGACGACAACCTAACTCGCGGGACTTATAGGGCCCTACAACGCGTCGATATCACGTCTCGCAAGGATGCTGCGTTTTTGAAGAGGATGGGTTGTTGTTAAGCCCATTGGGCCATCTCTCTGGGCTGGGACTGTGAACCGTCAACACATAAAGGATTTGTGCCCACAACATGACGGGTGCGATCATACCAGCGCTAATGCACCGGATACCATCAGAACTCCGAAGTTAAGCGTGCTTGGGCGAGAGTAGTATTAGGATGGGTAACCCCCTGGGAAGTCCTCGTGTTGCACCCCCCATTTTCAATTTTTTTTCCATGGTTTGGGTTGCCAAGATACTTTATCCACCAACACTAATGCACATTGTTAGCTGAACCGTCAACACATAAAGGATTTGTGCCCTCAACTTGACAGGTGTGATCATACTAGCACTAATGCACCAGATCCCATCAGAACCCTGAAGTTAAGCGTGCTTAGGAATGAGTAGTACTAGGATGGGTGACCCCGTAGGAAGTCCTCGTGTTGCACCCCCCATTTTCAATTTTTTTTGCAAAGGTTAGGGTTGCGACGATACTTTATCCACCACATTTATATTACCGAATCCCACGGCACCTTGGGCAAGACAACTTCGCTTCACGTAGAGGCTGGGCCCTCAAACCGAGGGCGTGGGGCTTGTGACCAAGTCTCCGTCGCTCCGATGCCCATAACTTTTAATCCGTAAGGAGTGACGCGACGCACAGCATACCGTTGGAATGCTCTCCGAGTGCTCTACGACGGGGGTAGAAAACCTACTCGACTGCGCCCATTTTTGGAGCCCAAAATCGAACGTATTCATCAATTTCGGGCCATTTTTCTTCTTTTGCTTTGTTTTTCCATCCCGGATCGTACGTCGTGAGCGGTTAAAAGGTCGACATCCTAACTCGCGGGACATTAGAGGGCCCTATAACACATCGATTTGATGTCTTCTGAGGATGCTGCGTTGTTGAAGCGGATGGGTTGTCATTAAGCCCATTGAGCCTTTTGAATGGGCCAACTCTTTGGGCTGGGACTGTGAACCGTCAACACATAAAGGATTTTTGCCCACAACATGACGAGTACGATCATTCTAGCACTAATGCATCGGATCCCATCAGAATTCCGAAGTTAAGCGTGATTGGGGGACAGTAGTACTAGGTTGGGTGACCCCCTGGCAAGTCGTCGTGTTGCACCCCCCCATTTTTAATTTTTTTTGCCCTGGTAAGGGTTGCCAAGATACTTTATCCACCACATTTCTGTTACTGAATCCCACGGCACCTTGGGCAAGACAATTTCGCTCCACGTAGAGGCTGGGCCCGCAAACCGAGGGCGTGGGGCTTGTGACCAAGTCTCCGTCGCTCGGGTGCCCATAACTTTTAATCCGTAAGGAGTGACGATACGCACAGCGTACCGTTGGAAAGCTCTCTCTACGACGGGGCTACAAGCCTGCTCAGCTGCGCCTATTTTTGGAGCCCAAAATCGAGCGTTTTCATCTGTTTCGAGGCCACTTTTCTTTTTTTGCTCTATTTTTCCGTCCCGGATCGTACGTCGTGAGTTGTTAAAAGGACGACAACCTAACTCGCGGGACATTATAGGGCCCTACAACACGTCGATATCACGTCTCACAAGGATGCTGCGTTTTTGAAGAGGATGGGTTGTCGTTAAGCCCATTGGGCCATCTCTCTGGGCTGGGACTATGAACCGTCAACACATAAAGGATTTGTGCCCACATCATGACGGGTGTGATCATACCAGCTCTAATGCACCGGATCCCATCAGAACTCTGAAGTTAAGCGTGCTTGGGCGAGAGTAGTATTAGGATGGGTGACCCCCTGGGAAGTCCTCGTGTTGCACCTCCCCTTTTCAATTTTTTTTCCACGGTTTGGGTCGCTAAGATACTTTATCCACCAACACTAATGCACATTGTTAGTTGAACCGTCAACACATAAAGGATTTGTGCCCTCAACTTGACAGGTGCGATCATACCAGCACTAATGCACCAGATCCCATCAGAACTTTGAAGTTAAGCGTGCTTGGGCGAGAGTAGTACTCGGATGGGTAACCCTCTGGGAAGTGCTCGTGTTGCACCCCCCTTTTCAATTTTTTTTTGCCCAGGTTAGGGTTACCAAGATACTTTATCCACCACATTTCTATTACCGAATTGCACGGCAACTTGGGCAAGAGAACATCAATTCACGTAGAGGTTGGGCCCGCAAACCGCGGTCGTGGGGCTTGTAACCAGGTCTCCGTCGCTTCGGTACCTATAACTTTTGATCTGTATGGAGTTACGCGACGCACAGCATACCGTTAGAAAGCTATCCGAGAGCTTTATGACAGGGGCAGCATGCCTACTCAGCTGCGCCTGTTTTTGAAGCCCAAAATCAAATGTTTCGTTTGTTTCGGGCCACTTTTCGTCTTTTGCTCTGTTTTTTTTGTCTCGGATCGTACTTTGTGAGTTGTTAAAATGATGACAACCTAACTCACGGGATATTATAGGGTCCTACAACTCGTCGATATCACGTCTTACGAGGATGCTGCGTTGTTGAAGTGGATGGGTTGTCGTTAAGCACATTGGGTCTTTTGAATGGGCTATCTCTCTGGGCTGGGACTGTGAACCGTCAACACGTAAAGGATTTGTGCCTTCTACATGACGGGTGCGATCGTACTAGTACTAATGCACCGGATCCCATAAGAACTCCGAAGTGAAGCGTGCTTGGGCGAGAGTAGTACTAGGATGGGTGACCCCAAAGGAAGTCCTCATGTTGCACCCCCCTTTTCAATTTTTTTTACCCCGATTAGAGTTGCCAAGATACTTTTTCCATCACATTTCTATTACCGAATCCCACGGCAACATGGGAAAAAGAACATCGCTTCACGTAGAGGTTGGGCCCGCAAACCGCGGTCGTGGGGCTTGTAACCAGGTCTCCGTCGCTTCGGTACCTATAACTTTTGATCTGTATGGAGTTACGCGACGCACAGCATACCGTTAGAAAGCTATCCGGGAGCTTTATGACAGGGGCAGCAAGCCTGCTCAGTTGCGCCTGTTTTTGAAGCCCAAAATCAAACGTTTCGTTTGTTTCGGGCCACTTTTCGTCTTTTGCTTTGTTTTTCTGTCTCGTATCATACGTTGTGAGATGTTAAAAGGATGACAACCTACCTCGCGGGATATTATAGGGTCCTACAACTCATCGATATAACGTCTTACGAGGATGCTGCGTTGTTGAAGTGGATGGGTTGTCGTTTAGCGCATTGGGCCTTTTGAATGGGCCATCTCTCTGGGTTGGGACTGTGAACCGTCAACACATAAAGGATTTGTGCCTTCTACATGATGGGTGTGATCATACCAGTACTAATGCACTGGATCCCATCAGAACACCGAAGTTAAGTGTCCTTGGGCAAGAGTAGTACTAGGATGGGTGACCCCCAGGGAAGTCCTCGTGTTGCACCCCCCTTTTCAATTTTTTTTGCCCCGGTTAGGGTTACCAAGATACTTTTTAACCATATTTCTATTACCGAATCCCACGGCAACTTGGGCAAGAGAACATCGCTTCACGTAGAGGCTGGGCCCGCAAATCGAGGGCGTAGGGCTTGTGACCAGGTCTCCGTCGCTCCGGTGCCCATAACTTTTGATCCGTAAGGAGTTACGTGGCGCACAACATACCGTTGGAAAGCTCTCCGAGAGCTCTACAACGGGGCCATCAAGCCTACTTGACTGCGCCTATTTTCGAAGCCTAAAATCGAACGTATTCATCAATTTCGAGCCACTTTTCTTCTTTTGCTATATTTTTTCATCCCGGATCGTACGTCGTGAGCTGTTAAAAGGACGACAACCTATCTCGCGGGATATTTCCGGGCCCTATAAAGTGTCGATATCACGTCTTACTAGTATGCTACGTTGTTGAAGCGGATGGGTTATCGTTAAGCCCATTGGGCCTTTTGAATGGGCCATCTCTCTGGGCTGGGACTGTGAACTGTCAACACATAAAGGATTTGTGCCTACAACATGATAGGTGCGATCGTACCAGTACTAATGCAACGGATCCCATCAGAACTCCGAAGTTAAGCATGCTTGGGCAAGAGTAGTACTAGGATGGGTAAGCCCTTGGGAAGTCCTCGTGTTGCACCCCTCCTCCCCCTTTCAATTTTTTTTCCACGGTTTGGGTTGCCAAGATACTTTATCCACCAACACTAATGCACATTGTTAGCTGAACCATCAACACATAAAGGATTTGTGCCCTCAACTTGATAGGTGCGATCATACCAGCACTAATGCACCAGATCCCATCAGAACTTTGAAGTTAAGCGTGCTTGGGCGAGAGTAGTACTCGGATGGGTAACCCTCTGGGAAGTGCTCGTGTTGCACCCCCCTTTTCAAATTTTTTTTGCCCAGGTTAGGGTTACCAAGATACTTTATCCACCACATTTCTATTACCGAATTGCACGGCAACTTGGGCAAGAGAACATCAATTCACGTAGAGGTTGGGCCCGCAAACCGCGGTCGTGGGGCTTGTAACCAGGTCTCCGTCGCTTCGGTACCTATAACTTTTGATCTGTATGGAGTTACGCGACGCACAGCATACCGTTAGAAAGCTATCCGAGAGCTTTATGACAGGGGCAGCAAGCTTGCATAGCTGCGCCTGTTTTCAAAGCCCAAAATCAAACGTTTTCGTCAGTTTTGGGCCACTTTTCGTCTTTTGCTCTGTTTTTTTGTCTCAGATCGTACGTCGTGAGTTATTAAAAGGATGACAACCTAACTCGCGGGATATTATAGGGTCCTACAACTCGTCAATATCACGTATTACGAGGATGCTGCGTTGTTGAAGTGGATGGGTTGCCGTTTAGCGCATTGGGCCTTTTGAATGGGCCATCTCTCTGGGTTGGGACTGTGAACCGTCAACACATAAAGGATTTGTGCCTTCTACATGATGGGTGTGATCATACCAGTACTAATGCACTGGATCCCATCAGAACACCGAAGTTAAGTGTCCTTGGGCAAGAGTAGTACTAGGATGGGTGACCCCCAGGGAAGTCCTCGTGTTGCACCCCCCTTTTCAATTTTTTTCCCCGGTTAGGGTTACCAAGATACTTTTTCCACCACATTTCTATTACCGAATCCCACGGCAACTTGGGCAAAAGAACATCGCTTCACGAAGAGGTTGGCCCCGCAAACTGAGGGCGTGGGGCTTGTGACCAGGTCTCCGTCGCTCCGATGCCCATAACTTTTGATCCGTAAGGAGTTTTGTGGCGTACAACATACCGTTGGAAAGATCTCCGAGAGGTCTACGATGGGAGCATAAAGCTTGCTCGACTGCGCCTATTTTCGGAGCCCAAAATCGAACGTATTCATCAGTTTTGAGCCACTTTTCTTCTTTTGCTCTATTTTTCCATCCCGGATTGTACCTCGTGAGCAGTTAAAAGGAAGACAACCTATCTCACAGGATATTACCAGGCCCTATAATGCGTCAACATCACGTCTTACGAGGATGCTGCGTTGTTGAGGCGGATGGATTATCGTTAAGCCCATTGGGCCTTTTGAATGGGCCATCTCTCTGGGCTGGGACTGTGAACCGTCAACTCATAAACTATTTGTGCCCTCAACATGACTGGTGCAATCATACCAGCACTAATACACTGGATCCCATCCGAAATCCGAAGTTAAGCATGCTTGGGCGAGAGTTGTACTAGGATGGGTGAACCCCTGGGTAGTCCTCGTGTTGCACCCTCGCTTTTCAATTTTTTTTTCCCTGGTTAGGGTTGCCAAGATACATTATCTATCACATTTCTATTACCGAATCCCACGGCACCTTGGGCAAGACAACTTCGCTTCACGTAGAGGCTGGGCCCATAATTCATGGGCGTGGGGCTTGTGGTCAGGTATCCGTCACTCCGTTGCCCATAACTTTTGATCCGTAAGGAGTTACGCGGCGCACTGCATACCGTTGGAAAGCTCTCCGAGAGCTCTACGATGGGGGCAGCAAGCTTGCTCAGCTGTGCCTATTTTCGGAGCCCAAAATCGAATGTTTTCATCAGTTTTGTGCCACTTTTCTTCTTTTGCTCTATTTTTCTATCCCAGATCGTACGTCGTTAGCTGTTAAAAGGACGACAAACTAACTCGCGGGATATTATAGGGCCCTACAACCTAACGATATCATGTCTTACGAGGAAGCTGCATTGTTGAAGCAGATGGATTGTCGTTAAGCCCATTGGGCCTTTTGAATGGACCATCTCTCTGGGCTGGGACTGTGAACCGTTAACACATAAAGGATTTTGAACTCAACATGACGGTTACGATCAATTTTTTTTGCCCTGGTTAGGGTTGCCAAGATACATTATCCACCACATTTGTATTATCGAATCCCAGGGTACCTTGGGCAAGAAAACTTCGCTTCACGTAGAGGTTAGGCCCGCAAACCGAGGGCGTAGGGCTTGTGACTAGGTCTCTGTCGCTCCGGTGTCCATAACTTTTAATCTGTAAGGAGTTACGCGGTGCAAAGCATACCGTTGGAAAGCTCTTCGAGAGCTGTACGACAGGGGCAGCAAGCCTGCTCAGCTGTGAATATTTTCGGAGCACAAAATCGAATGTTTTCATTAGTTTCTTGCCACTTTTCTTCTTTTGCTCTGTTTTTCCATCCTGGATCGTACGCCTTGAGTGGTTAAAAGGATGACAAACTAACTCGCGGGACATTAGAGGGCCCTACAATACGTCGATATCACATCTTCCGAGGATGCTGTGTCGTTGAAGCGGATGGGTTGTCGTTAAGCCCATTAGGCCTTTTGAATGAGCCATCTCTCTAGGCTGGGACTGTGAACCGTCAACACATAAAGGATTTGTGCCCACAACATGACGGGTGCGATCATACCAGCACTAATGCACCGAATCCCATCAGAACACCGAAGTTAAACGTGCTTGGGCGAGAGTAGTACTAGGATAGGTGACCCCCTTGGAAGTCCTCGTGTTGCACCCTCGCTTTTCAATTTTTTTTGCCCCGGTTAGGGTTGCCAAGATACATTATCCACCACATTTCTATTACCGAATCCCACGGCACCTTGGGCAAGACAACTTCGCTTCACGTAGAGGTTGGGCATGCAAACCGAGGGCGTGGGGCTTGTGACCAGGTCTCCGTCGCTCCGGTGCCCATAACTTTTGATCCGTAAGGAGTTACGCGGCGCAAAGCATACTGTTAGAAAGCTCTACGATAGCTCTACGACGGGGGCTACAAGCCTGCTCAGCTGTGCCTATTTTCGGATCCCAAAATTGAACTTTTTCATCAGTTTCTGGACACTTTTCTTCTTTTGCGCTGTTTTTCTGTCTCGGATCGTACGTCGTGAGCCGCGAAAAGGACGACAAACAAACTCGCGGGATATTATAGGGCCCTACAACCTAACGATATCATGTCTTCTGAGGATGCTGCGTTGTTGAAGCGGATGGGTTATTGTTAAGCCCATTGGGCCTATTGAATGGGCAATCTCTCTGGGTTGGGACTGGGACTGTGAACGGTCAACACGTAAAGGGTTTGTGGCCACAACATGACGGGTGCGATCATACCTGCACCAATGCACTGGATCCTATCAGAACTCCAAAGTTAAGCGTGCTTGGGCAAGAGTAGTACCAGGATGGGTGAACCCCTCGGAAGTCCTCGTGTTGCAACCCCCATTTTCAATTTTTTTTGCCCCGGTTAGGGTTACCAAGATACCTTATCCACCATATTTATATTACCGAATCCCATGGCACCATGGGCAAGACAACTTCGCTTCACGTAGAGGCTGGACCCACAAACCAAGGGCGTGGGGCTTGTGACCAGGTCTACGTCACTCCGGTGCTCATAACTTTTAATCCGTAAGGAGTTACGCGGCGCAAAGCATACCGTTTGAAAGCTCTCCGAGAGCTCTACGATGGGTGCAGCAAGCATGCACAGTTGCGCCTATTTGTAGAGCCCAAAATCGAACGTTTTCATCAGTTTCGTGCCACTTTTCTTCTTTTGCTCTGTTTTTCCGTACCGGATCGTACGTCGTGAGCTGTTAAAAAGACGACAATCTAACTCGCGGGACAATAAAGGGCCCTACAATGCGTCGATATCACATCTTATGAGGATGCTTTGTTGCTGAAGCGGATGGGTTGTCGTTAAGCCCATTAGGCCTTTTGAATGGGCTATCTCTCTAGGTTGGGACTGTGAACCGTCAACACATAAAGGATTTGTGCCCTCAACATGACGGGTGCGATCATACCAGCACTAATGCACCGTATCCCATCAGAACTCTGAAGTTAAACGTGCTTGGGCGAGAGCAATACTAATATAGGTGACCCCCTTGGAAGTACTCGTGTTGCACCCTCTTTTCAATTTTTTTGCCCCGGTTAGGGTTGCCAAGATACTTTGTCCACCATATTTCTATTACCGAATCCCACGGCACCTTGGGCAAGACAACTTCGCTTCACGTAGAGGCTGGGCCTGCAAACCGAGGGCGTGGGGCTTGTGACTAGGTCTCCGTCGCTCCGATGCCCATAACTTTTAATCCGTAAGGAGTTACGCGGCGTAAAGCATACCGTTGGAAAGCTCTCTAGGAGCTCTACGATGGGGGCAGCAAGCCTAGTCGGCTCTGCCCATTTTCGGAGCCCAAAATTGAATGTTTTCATCTGTTTCGTGCCACTTTTCTTCTTTTGCTATGTTTTTCCACCCCAGATCGTACGTTGTTAGCTGTTAAAAGAACGACAAACTAACTCGCGGGATATTATAGGGCCCTACAACCTAACGATATCATGTCTTACGAGGAAGCTGCGTTGTTGAAGCAGATGGGTTGTCGTTTAGCCCATTGGGCCTTTTGAATGAACCATCTCTCTGGGCTGGGACTGTGAACCGTCAACACATAAAGGATTTGTGCCCTCAACATGACAGTTCCGATCATACCAGCACTAATGCAATGGATCCCATGAGAACTCCAAAGTTAAGCGTGCTTGGGTGAGAGTAGTACTAGGATGGGTGACCCCCTGGGAAGTCCTCGTGTTGCACCCCCCTTTTCAATTTTTTTTGCCCCGGTTAGGGTTACTAAGATACTTTATCCACCACATTTCTATTACCGAATCCCACTGCAATTTTTGGCAATAGAACATCGCTTCACGTAGAGGCTGGGCCCACAAACCGAGGGCGTAAGGCTTGTGACCATGTCTCCGTCGCTCCGGTGCCCTTAACTTTAGATCCGTAAGGAGTTACACAGCGTACAGCATACCGTTGGAAAGCTATCCAAGAGCTCTACGTTGGGGGAAGCACGCTTGCTCAGCTGCGCCTATTTTCGGAGCCCAAAATCAAACGTTTCTATCAGTTTCGTACCACTTTTCTTCTTTTGCTCTATTTTTTTGTCCTGGATCGTACATCGTGAGATGTTAAAAGGATGACAACCTAACTTGAGAGATATTATAGTGTCCTACAATGCGTCGATATCACGTCATACGAGGATGCTGCATTGTTGAAGCGAATGGGTTGTCGTTAAGCCCATTGGGCCTTATGAATAGGCCATCTCTCTGGGCTGGGACTGTGAACCGTCAACACATAAAGAATTTGTGCCCTCTACATAACGGGTGCGATCATACCAGTACTAATGCACCGGATACCATCAGAACTCCGAAGTTAAGCGTGCTTGGGCAAGAGTAGTGGTAGGATGGGTGACCCCTAAGGAAGTCCACGTGTTGCACCCACCTTTTCAATTTTTTTTGCCCTGGTTAGGGTTACCAAGATATTTTAGCCACCACATTTCTATTACCGAATCCCACAGTAAATTGGGCAAAGGAAAATCACTTCACGTAGAGGCTGGGCTTGAAAAGCGAGGGCGTAGGGCTTGTGACCAGGTCTCTGTCGCTACGGTGCCCATAACTTTTGATCCGTAAGGAGTTACGCAGCGCACAGCATAACGTTGGAAAGCTCTCCGAGAGCTCTACGACGAGGGCAGCAAGCTTGCTCGGCTGCGCCTATTTTCAAATAACAAAATCGAACGTTTTCGTTAGTTTCGGGCCACTTTTCTTCTTTTGCTCTGTTTTTTCATCCCGGATCGTACGTCGTGAGCTCTTAAAAGAACGACAACCTAACTCGCGGGATATTATAGGGTCCTACAACGGGTCGATATCACCTCATATCAGGATGTTGTGTTGTTGAAGTCGATGGGTTGTCGTTAAGCCCATTGGGCCTTTTGAATGGGCCATCTCTCTGGGCTAGGACTGTGAACCGTCAACACATAAAGGATTTGTGCCCTCTACATGATCGGTGTGATCATACCAGCACTAATGCACCGGATCCCATAAGAACTCCGAAGTTAAGCATGCTTGGGCGAGAGTAGTGCTAGGATGGGTGACCCCCTAGGAAGTCCTCATGTTGCACCCGCTTTTCAATTTTTTTACCCCGTTTAGGGTTGCCAAGTTACATTATCCACCACATATCTATTACCGAATCCCACGGTAAATTGGGCGAGAGAACATCGCTTCACGAAGAGGCTGGGCTCGCAAACTGGGGGCGTAGGTCTTGTGCCTAGGTCTCCATCGGTCCAGTGCCCATAACTTTTGATTCGTTAGGAGTTACGTGGCACACAGGATACCGTAGGAAAGCTCTCTGAGAGCTCTACGACGGGGGCAGTAAGCCTACCCGGTTGCGCCTATTTTTGCATCCCAAAATAGAACGTTTTCATCAGTTTTAAGCAACTTTTCTGCTTTTACTCTATTTTTTCGTCCCGGATCGTACGTCGTGAGCTGTTAAAAGGATGACAACCTAACTCGCGGGACATTAGAGGGCCCCACAAATCGTCGATATCGCGTCTTGCAGGGATGCTGTGTTGTTGAAGCTGATGGGTTATCGTTAAGCCCATAGGTCCTTTTGAATGGGCCATCTCTTTGGGCTGGGACTGTGAACCGTCAACACATAAAAGATTTCTGCCCACAACATGATGGGTGTGATCATACCAGCACTAATGCACCGGATCCCATTAGAACTCCGGAGTTAAGCGTGCTTGGGTGAGAGTAGTATTAGGATGGGTGACCTCTTGGGAAGTCCTTGTGTTGCACCCCCCCTTTTCAATTTTTTTTGCCCCGGTTAGGGTTGCCAAGATACTTTATCCACCACATTTCTATTACCGAATCCCACGGCACCTTGGGCAAGACAACTTCGATTCACGTAGTGGCTGTGCTTGCAAACCAAGGGCGTGGGGCTTGTGACTAGGTCTCCGTCGCTCTAGTGCCCATAACTTTTAATCCGTAAGGAGTTACGTGACGCATAGCATACCGTTGGAAAGCTTTCCGAGAGCTCTACGACAAGGGCATCAGGCTTGCTTGGCTGCGCCTGTTTTTCAAACCCAAAATCAAACGTTTTCATCTATTTTGGGCCACTTTTCTTCTTTTACTCTATTTTCCGTCTCGGATCGTACGTCGTGAGCTGTTAAAAGGACGACAACCTAACTCGCTGGATATTATAGGGTCCTACAATGCGTCGATATCACGTCTTACGAGGATGCTGCGTTGTTGAAGCAGATGGGTTGTCGTTAAGCCCATTAAGCCTTTTGAATAGGCCATCTCTCTGGGCTACGATTGTGAACCGTCAACACATAAAGGATTTGTGCCCACAACATGACGAGTGCGAACATACTAGCACTAATGCATCGGATCCCATCAGAACTCTGAAGTTAAACATGCTTGGGCAAGAGTAGTGCTAGGATGGGTGACCCCCTGGGAAGTCCTCGTGTTGCACCCCTTTTTCAATTTTTTTTCCCCGATTAGGGTTACCGAGATACTTTATCCGCCACATTTCTATTACCGAATCCCACGGTAAATTAGACAAGAGAACATCGCTTCACGTAGAGGCTGGGCCCGCAAACCGGGGGCGTAGGGCTTGTGACCAGGTCTCCGTCGCTCCGGTGCCCATAACTTTTAATCCGTAAGGAGTTACGCAGCGCACAGCATACTGTAGGAAAGCTCTCTGAGAGCTCTACGACGGGGGCAGCAAGCCTGCTCGGCTGTGCCTATTTTCGGAGCCCAAAATTGAATGTTTTCATCAGTTTCAAGCCACTTTTCTTCTTTTGCTCTGTTTTTTCGTCGTGGATCATACGTCGTTAGTTGTTAAAAGGATGACAACCTAACTCGCGGGACATTAGAGGGCCCCACAAATCGTCGATATCGCGTCTTGCAGGGATGCTGTGTTGTTGAAGCAGATGGGTTGTCGTTAAGCCCATAGGTCCTTTTGAATGGGCCATCTCTTTGGGCTGGGACTGTGAACCGTCAACACATAAAGGATTTGTGCCCACAACATGATGGGTGCGATCATACCAGCACTAATGTATCGGATCCCATCAGAACTCCGAAGTTAAGCGTGCTTGGGTGAGAGAAGTATTAGGATGGGTGACCTCATGGGAAGTCCTCGTGTTGCACCCCCCCTTTTCAATTTTTTTTGCCCCGGTTAGGGTTGCCAAGATCCTTTATCCACCACATTTATATTACCAAATCCCACGGCACCTTGGGCAAGACAACTTCGATTCACGTAGTGGCTGTGCTTGCAAACCAAGGGCGTGGGGCTTGTGACCAGGTCTCCGTCGCTCTAATGCCCATAACTTTTAATCCGTAAGGAGTTACGTGACGCATAGCATACCGTTGGAAAGCTTTCCGAGAGCTCTACGACAAGGGCATCAAGCCTGCTCGGCTGCGCCTATCTTTCGAACCCAAAATCGAACGTTTTCATCTGTTTTGGGCCACTTTTCTTCTTTTACTCTATTTTCCGTCTCGGATCGTACGTCGTGAGCTGTTAAAAGGACGACAACCTAACTCGCTGGATATTATAGGGTCCTACAATGCGTCGATATCACGTCTTACGAGGATGCTGCGTTGTTGAAGCAGATGGGTTGTCGTTAAGCCCATTAAGCCTTTTGAATAGGCCATCTCTCTGGGTTGGGACTATGAACCGTCAACACATAAAGGATTTGTGCCCACAACATGACGGGTGCGATCATACCAGCACTAATGCACCGGATCCCATCAGAACTCCGAAGTTATACGTGCTTGGGCGAGAGTAGTACTAGGATGGGCGGCCCCCTAGAAAGGCCTCGTGTTGTACCCCCGCTTTTTAATTTTTTTTGCCCTGGTTAGGGTTGCCAAGATACATTATCCACCACATTTCTATTACTGAATCCCACGGCACCTTGGGCAAGACAACTTCACTTCACGTAGAGGCTGGGCTCGCAAACCCAGGGCGTGGGGCTTGTGTCCAGGTCTCCGTCGCTCCGGTGCCCATAACTTTTAATTCGTAAGGAGTTACGTGATGCACAAAATACCGTTGGAAAGATCTCCAAGAGCTCTACGACGGGGGCAGCAATCCTGCTCGGCTGCGCCTATTTTCGGAGCCCAAAATCTAACATATTCATCAGTTTCGGGCCACTTTTCTTCTTTTGCTCTGTTTTTTCATCCTGGATCTTACGTCGTGAGCTGTTAAAAGGACGACAACCTAACTCGCGGGATATTACGAGGCCCTACAACGCGTCGATATCACATCTTGCGAGGATGTTGTGTTGTTGAAGCAGATGGGTTATCGCTAAGCCCATTGGGCCATTTGAATAGGCCATCTCTCTATGCTGGGATGGTGAACCGTCAATACATAAGCGATTTGCGCCCTCAACATGACGGGTGCGATCATGCCAGCACTAAGGCATTGGATCCCATCAGAACTCCGAAGTTAAACGTGCTTCGGCATAGTATTACTGTAATACCCGAGCCCGACCATGCATTTACAAGTATTTATTTATATTTATTTCTTTGTTATTTTTGAAAAAATGTGCCTCTTTGATTTTTTTGTCTACATTTAATTTATAGTTAATTGTCTTACTATTTAGAAAACCAATTGGTATTACGATTAGTAGTAACCTATTATTAAGTGTTCTTATGACATTAAGCTTAGTGTCATTAAAGGGATGTAAAGCTCCATATCATGACTAAATAAAACTTTTCAGCTGCTTACAAGAGTATGGGTGATTTTCTTTAATTTTTCGAGTCATTTCGGCTGTTTTTCCGAATTTAGGGGTTTTTGATCCGGAAAATGGGGTTTACTTCGGGGCCAATTATAGGAAAATTGGATTCCGTCGCGAAAAATGGGTATACGCAATTGAGTTTCTTTTAACTTGTACTACTTAACGGTGAAGTTTGGCAAAATTGCATTCCGGCCTGAAAATACGAAAATCAGGACACTTACGCACAAAACGGGTAAAAAAGTGGAACGTTGGTGTCACTCGCGGGGAGTGACACGTGTCTAAGGACACGTGTCACACATGCGTGGATGTGCCATGCATGTGAGACACGTGGAGGGACACGTGTCACGCATGCGTGGACATGCCACGCATGCGTGACACGTAGGGGGGACACGTGTCACATATGCCTGGACGTGCCACGCATGTGAGACACGTGGCGGGACACGTGTTTCGCATGTATTGGTTTGGAAAACCTATATAAAAGGGTCACTTGACCCCCTGAAATCAAACAGGCAAACACTTTTCTCTGACCCGATTTTACTAAATTATATCGATTCAGTTTAGTTAACGTTCCGAAAGTTTCAAAGCAGGTCCGAATCTTTTCCAATTTTTGGCATTTTGAGGTGAGAAGATTTTATTAAAAACAGCATCTTATATGTTTATATGATTATTATATGTCTATAACATGATTTGTTATTTTAATATTCTAGCTTGAGATAAATATCATGCTTATTAATATTCTTTATTTATTTGAATTAGAGTTGACTTTTCTAGCATAAGATAAGCAGAGATGTTGCCCAAATATTTATATAAATGTTATACATGTTATTTGCATGCCGTCATAATGCCTTATTTATACTTGAAAATTGCTTGATTATAGCCATTATTCTATTGCCAAGAGAATATTTATTACTTGCCTGGGACAACCACTTTAGTTGATCCCCATATGATTTGTTGTGTGTTCTATGACTACTTGTGCATGCTTGTGTGTACTTGGGGTTTGCAACCTCAAGCCCGATAGCTTACACGAACGCTGGGCGGCATAAGGCTTGCCGGTACTCCCGTGTCTATCGTGGACCTATTCCCTCTCTCGCTTGGTACCACCCTTGGAGAGTTGGGTCGTAGATTTTGGATACAATCCGGAGTATCCTCTTGGGAGAGATAAGAAGTTGAAATTCTGATCAAAGGCTGGCCACCTCATGAAATACTTGACTTGTTCCTACTCTCACTTGGTACCACCCTCGGAGAATAGTGTCCTACTCACGCTTGGTACCACCCTCGGAGAGTAGGCTAATATCTGTTGTGGATATATGCCACCATTGTTTACCTAAATGTCATTTCTTTTATTATATATGACTCAAATGTGATAATAAATTACTACTAGTTATCATATGCTATTATATCTTATATGGACAGTTTGTTATACTACCATACGTGAATTGCATCATGATTTAAAAAAGAGACCGACCAGATATATTTTCAAAACTCTTCTATTCTATCCTCACTGAGCTTCCCCAGAGCTCACCGTTTTTTCTCCCCCCAGTGCAGCTTAGCTTGAAATGGAAATTGACTTTGAATGTTTACATGCCGGAAGCCTTTTGTTGTCATAGTTGGATCTAAGTTGTAAAAGTTAGAGTTTGTTGTATTAATTTTGGGAAAAAGGCAGCTGTGTTGAAACCTCGGTTTGTAAGATAGCCGGGTAGCTATCAGATCTCAGATGTTGTAACACACTTTTGTATTTAAATTATTATATAAAGGCTTGTTATTAAGTAATTCTTTATTTACCGTTCCTTTTAATAGAAAGTTATGAACACGCAATGACGATAAACGCAGACTTTGACCTAGTCTTGAGAAGGGCCGGGTTGGGGTCGTTACAAGTACTAGGATGGGTGACCCCCTGGGAAGTCCTCGTGTTGCACCCTCTTTTTCAATTTTTTTTGCCCCAGTTAGGGGTGCCATGATACTTTATCCACCATATTTTTATGACCGAATCCCATGACACCAAGGGCAAGACAACTTCGCTTCACGTAGTAGCTGGACCCGTAAACCGAGGGCGTAGGGCTTGTGACCAGGTCTCCGTCGCTCCGGTGCCCATAACTTTTGATCCGTAAGGAGTTACGCGGCGCACAACATACCATTGTAAAGCTCTCTGAGAGCTTTACGACGAGAGCAGCAAGCTTGCTCGGCTACTCCAGTTTTTGGAGTTCAAAATTGAACGTTTTCATCAATTTCGGGCCACTTTTCTTCTTTTGCTCTGTTTTTCTACCCCGGATCGTATGTCATGAGCTGTTAAAAGGACGACAACCTAACTCGCGCGACATTAGAGGGCCCTACAACGTGTCGATATCACGTCTTCCGAGGATGCAGCGTTGTTAAATCGGATGGGTTGTCGTTAAGCCCATTGGGCCTTTTGAATGGGCCATCACTCTGGGCGGGGACTGTGAACCGTCAACACATAAAGGATTTGTGCCCACAACACAACGGGTGCGATCATACCAGCACTAATGCACCGGATCCCATCAGAACTCTGAAGTTAAGCGTGCTTGGGCCAGTGTAGTACTAGGATGGGTGACCCCTTGGGAAGTCCTCGTGTTGCACCCCCGCTTTTCAATTTTTTTGCCCCGATTAGGGTTGCCAAGTTACATTATCCACCATATTTCTATTACCGAATCCCACAGCACCTTGGGCAAGACAACTTCGCTTCACGTAGAGGCTGGTACGCAAACCGAGGGCGTGGGGCTTGTGACCAGGTCTCCGTCGCTCCGGTGCCTATAACATTTAATCCGTAAGGAGTTACGCGGCGCACAGCATACCGTTGGAAAGCTCTCCAAAAGCTCTACGACAGGGGCAGTAAGCCTGCTAGGCTATGCCTATTTTCGGAGCCCAAAATCAAACGTTTTCATCAGTTTCATGCCACTTTTCTTCTTTTGCTCTTTTTTTCCATCCCGGATCGTACGTTGTTAGCTGTTAAAAGGACAAAAACCTAACTCATGGGATATTATAGGGCCCTACAACCTATCGATATAGTGTCTTACGAGGATGCAGTGTTATTGAAGCAGATGAGTTGTCGTTAAGCCCATTGGGCCTTTTGAATGGGCCATCTCTCTGGGCTGAGACTATGAACCATCTACACATAAAGGATTTGTGCCCTCAACATGACGGGTGCGATCATACTAGCACTAATGCACCAGATCCCATCAGAACTCAGAAGTTAAGCGTGCTTGGGCGAGAGTAGTACTTGGATGGGTAACCCCCTGGGAAGTCCTCGTGTTGCACGCCCCTTTTCAATTTTTTTTGCCCCGGTTTAGGTTGCCAAGATACTTTATCCACCACATTTCTATTACCGAATCCCACGGCACCGTGGACAAGAGAACATCGTTTCACGTAGAGGCTGGGCCCGCAAACCGAGGGCGTAGGGCTTGTTACCAGGTCTCCATTGCTCCGGTGCCCATAACTTTTGATCCGTAAGGAGTTACGCAGCGCACAAAATACCGTTGGAAAGCTCTCCGAGAGCTCTAAAACGGGGGTAGCAATCCTGCTCGTCTGCGCCTGTTCTCGGAGCCCAAACTCAAACGTTTTCATCAGTTTCGGGCCACTTTTCTTCCTTTTCTCTATTTTTTAGTCTTGGATCGTACGTCGCGAGCTGTTAAAAAGGCGACAACCAAACTCGCAGGATATTACAGGGTCCTACAACGCATCAATATCACGTCTTACGAGGATGCTGCGTTGTAGAAGCGAATGGGTTGTCGTTAAGCCTTTTGCACCTTTTGAATGGGCCATCTCTTTGGGTTGGGACTGTGAACCGTCAACACATAAAGGATTTGTGCCCTCTACATGACGGGTGCGATTATACCAGCACTAATGCACCGGATCCCATCAGAACTCCAAAGTTAAGTGTGCTTGGATGAGACTAGTACTAGGATGGGTGACCCCTAGGGAAGTCCTCGTGTTGTACCCCCTTTTTCAATTTTTTTTGCTCCGGTTAGGGTTGCCAAGACACTTTATCCACCACATTTCTATTACCGAATCCCATGGAAACTTGGGCAAGAAAACTTCACTTCATGTAGAGGCTAGGCCCGCAAACCGAGGCCGTAGGGCTTATGACCAGGTCTCCGTCGCTCCGGTGCCCATAACTTTTGATCCGTAAGGAGTTACGCGGCGCACAGCATACCGTTGGAAAGCATTTCGAGAGCTCTACGATGGGGGTAGCAAGCCTACTCGGCTGTGCTAGTTTTTGGAGCCGAAAATCGAACGTTTTCATTATTTTTTGGCCACTTTTCTAATTTTGCACTGTTTTTCCATCCCGGATCGTACGTCATGAGCTGTTAAAAGGACAACAACCTAACTCGCGGGACATTAGAGGGCCCTATAACGCGTCAATATCACGTCTTGATGCTGCGTTCTTGAAGAGGATGGGTTGTCGTTAAGCCCATTTGGCCTTTTGAATGGGCCATATCTCTGGGCTGGGACTGTGAACCTTCAACACATAAAGGATTTGTGCCCACAACATGACTGGTACGATTATACCAGCACTAATTCACCGGATCCCATCAGAACTCCGAAGTTAAGGATGCTTGGGCGAGAGTAGTACTAGGATGGGTGACCCCCTGGGAAGTCCTCGTGTTGCATCCCGGATCATACGTCGTTAGCTGTTAAAAGGACGACAAACTAACTCGCTGGATATTATAGGGCACAACCTATCTATATAATGTCTTAGAGGATGCTGCATTGTTGAAGTAGATGGGTTGTCGTTAAGCCTATTAGGCCTTTTGAATGGGAAATCTCTCTGGGCTGGGATGGTGAACCGTTACCACATAAAGGATGGGTGACCCCCAGGGAAGTCCTCATGTTGCACCATCCTTTTCAAATTCTTTTGCCTCGGTTGCGGTTTCCAAGATACTTTATCCACCATATTTCTATTACCGAATCCCACGGCACCTTGGGCAAGACAACTTCGCTTCACGTAGAGGCTGGGCCCGTAAACCAAACGTGTAGGGCTTGTGACCAGGTCTCCGTCGCTCCGGTGCCAATAACTTTTGATCCGTAAGGAGTTACGCAGTGCACAGCATACTCTTGGAAAGCTTTTCGAGAGCCCAAACTCGCGGGATATTATAAGGCCCTACAATGCGTCGATATCACGCCTTACGAGGATACTGCATTGTTGAAGTGGATGGGTTGTCGTTAAGCCCATTGGGCCTTTTCAATGGGCCATCTCTCTAGGCTGGGACTGTGAACCGTCAACACATAAAGGATTTGTGCCCACAACATGACGTGTGCGATAATACCAGCACTAATGCACCGGATCCCATCAAAACTCCGAAGTTAAGCGTGCTTGTGCGAGAGTAGTACTAGGATGGGAAACCCCCTAGGAAGTCCTCGTGTTACACCCCCATTTTCAATTTTTTTGCCCAGGTTAGGGTTGCCAAGACACTTTATCCACCATATTTCTATTACCGAATCCCACAACACCTTGGGCAAGACAACTTCGCTTCACGTAGAGGCTGGGCCTGCAAACCGAGGGCATAGGGCTTGTGACCAGGCCTCCGTCGCTCCGATGCCCATAACTTTTGAACCGTAAGGAGTTACACGGAGCACAACATACCGTTGGAAAGCTCTCCGACAGCTCTACGACGGGGGTAGCAAGCTTGCTCGGCTGCCCATGTTTGTAGAGCTCAAAATTGAACTTTTTCTTCAGTTTCGGGCCACTTTTCTTCTTTTGCGATGTTTTTCTGTCTTGGATCGTATGTCGTGACCTGTTAAAAGGATGACAACCTGACTTGCGTGATATTATAGTGTCCAACAACGCGTCGATATCACGTCTTGCTAGGATGCTACGTTGTTGAAGCGGATGGGTTGTCGTTATGCCCATTGGGACTTTTGAATGGGCCATCTCTCTGGGCTAGAACTGTGAACCGTCAACACATAAAGGATTTGTGCCCACAACATGACAGGTGCGATCATACCAGCACTAATGCACCGGACCCCATCAGAACTCTGAAGTTAAGCGTGCTTGGGCGAGAGTAGTACTAGGATAGGTTACCCCCTAGGAAGTCCGCGTGTTGCACCTCCGCTTTTCAATTTTTTTTGCGCTGGTTAGGGTTGCCAAGATACATTATCCACCATATTTTTATTACCGAATCCCACGGTACCTTAGGCTAGACAACTTTGCTTTCTCGTAGAGGCTGGGCCCGCAAACCGAGGGCGTGGGGCTTGTGACCAGGTCTCCGTGGCTCCTGTGCCAATAACTTTTAATCCGTAAGGAGTTAGGAGGCGCACATCATACTGTTCGAAAGCCCTCCGAGAGCTCTATGACGGGGGCAGCAAGTTTGCTCGGCTGTGCCTATTTTCAAAGCCCAAAATTGAACGTTTTCATCAGTTTCGGGTCACTTTTCTTCTTTTGCTCTATTTTCCTGTCCCGGATCGTACATCGTTAGCTGTTAAAAGGACGACAACCTAACTCGCGGGACATTAGAGGGCCCTACAATGCGTCGATATCACGTCTTGCGTGGATGCTGCGTTGTTGAAGCAGATGGGTTGTCGTTAAGCCCATTGGGCCTTTTGAATGGTCCATCTATCTCGGCTGTTACTATGAACTTTCAACACATAAAGGAATTGTGCCCACAACATGACGGGTGCGATCATACTAGCACTAATATATCGGATCCCATCAGAACTCCAAAGTTAAGCGTGCTTGGGCGAGAGTAGTACTAGGATGGGTGACCCCCTGGGAAGTCCTCGTGTTGCACCTCCCCTTTTCAATTTTTTTTGCCGTGGTTAGGATTGCCAAGATACTTTATCCACCACATTTCTATTACCAAATCCCACGGCACCTTGGGCAAGACAACTTCGCTTCATGTAGAGGCTGGGCCTGCAAACCGACTACGTGGGGCTTATGACCAGGTCTCCGTTGCTCCGGTGCCCATAACTTTTAATCTGTAAGGAGTTACGCGACGTATAGTATACCGTTGGAAAGCTCTCTGAGAGCTCTACGATGGGGGTATAAAGCCTTCTCGGCTGTGACTGTTTTCGAAGCCCGAAATCGAACGTATTCATCAATTTCGGTCCACTTTTCTTCTTTTGCTCTGTTTTTCCGTCCCGGATTGCACGTCGTGAGCTATTAAGAGGACGACAACCTAACTCGCGGGATATTACAGGGCTCTACAATGCGTCGATATCACGTCTTACAAGGATGCTGCGATGTTGAAGCGGATGGGTTGTCGTTAAGCCCATTAGGCCTTTTGAATTGGCCGTCTCTCTGGGCTGGGACAGTGAACCGTCAACACATAAAGGATTTGTGCCCTCAACATGACGGGTGCGATCGTACCAACACTAATGCACCGGATCCCATCAGAACTCCGAAGTTAAGCGTGCTTAGGTGGGAGTAGTACTAGGATGGGTGACCCCCTAGAAAGTCGTCATGTTGCACCTCCGCTTTTCAATTTTTTTTTGCCCCGGTTAGGGTTGCCAAGATATTTTATCCACCACATTTCTATTACCAAATCCAACGGCATCTTGGGTAAGACAACTTCACTTCACGTAGAGGCTGGGCTCGCAAACCGAGGGCGTGGGGCTTGTGACCAAGTCTCCGTCGCTCCGGTGCCCATAACTTTTAATCCTTAAAGAGTTACGATTCGCACAGCATACCGTTGGAAAGCTCTCCGAGAGCTCTACGACAGGGGCAGCAAGCCTATTCGGCTATGCCTATTTTCGAAGCCCAAAATTGAACGTTTTCATCAGTTTCGTGCCACTTTACTTCTTTTGCTTTGTTTTTACATCCCGGATCGTACGTCGTTAGCTATTAAAAGGACGACAACCTAACTAGCTGGATATTATAGGGCCCTACAACCTATCTATATAATGTCTTACGAGGATGCTACGTTGTTGAAGTAGATAGGTTGCCGTTAAGCCCATTGGGCCTTTTGAATGGGCCATCTCTCTGGGCTGGGACTGTGAACCGTCAACACATAAAAGATGGGTGACCCCCTGGGAAGTCCTCATGTTGCACCATCATTTTCAATTTCTTTTGCCCCGATTGGGGTTGCCAAGATACTTTATCCACCATATTTCTATTACCGAATCCCACGGCACCTTGCGCAAGACAACTTCGCTTCACGTAGAGGCTGGGCCCGCAAACCGAGGGTGTAGGGCTTGTGACCAGGACTCCGTCACTCCGGTGCCCATAACTTTTGATCCGTAAGGAGTTACGCAGCGCACAGCATACTCTTGGAAAGCTTGCCGAGAGCCCAAACTCGTGGTATATTATAGGGTCCTACAACGCGTTGATATCACGCCTTACAAGGATGCTGCGTTGTTGAAGCGGATGGGTTGTCGTTAAGCCCATTGGGCCTTTTCAATGGGCCATCTCTCTGGGCTAGTGTAGTGAACCGTCAACACATAAATGATTTGTGCCCACAACATGACGAGTGAGATCATACCAGCACTAATGCACCGGATCCCATCAAAACTCCGAAGTTAAGCGTGCTTGGGCGAGAGTAGTACTAGGATGGGTAACCCCATGGGAAGTCCTCGTGTTGCACCCCCCTTTTAATTTTTTTTTGCCCTGGTTAAGGTTGCCAAGATACTTTATCCACCACATTTCTATTACTGAATCCCACTATACCTTGGGCATGACAACTTCGCTTGACGTAGAGGCTGGGCTCGCAAACCGAGGCGTGGTGCTTGTGACCAGGTCTCCGTCGCTCTGGTGCCCATAACTTTTAATCCGTAAGGAGTGACGTGATGCACAGCATACCATTGAAAAGCTCTCTGAGAGATCTACGATGAGGGCAGCAAGCCTGCTCAGCTGCACCTATTTTTGGAGCCCAAATTCGAACATTTTGATCAATTTTCGACCACTTTTCTTCTTTTGCTCTGTTTTTTCGTCCCGGATCGTATGTCGTGAGCTGTTAAAAGGACGACAACCTAACTCGCAGGATATTATAGGGTCCTACAACGCGTCGATATGGCATCTTATGAGGATGCTCCATTGTTGAAGCAGATGGGTTGTCGTTAAGCCCATTTGGCCTTTTGAATGGGCCAACTCTCTGGGCTGGGACTGTGAACTATCAACACATAAAGGATTTGTGCCCTCAATATGACGGGTGCGATCATACCAGCACAAATGTACCGAATCCCATCAGAACTCCGAAGTTAAGCGTGCTTGGATGAGAGAAGTAGTAGGATGGCTGACCCCTTAGGAAGTCCTCATGTTGCTCCCCCATTTTCAATTTTTTTTGCCCCAGTTAGGGTTGCCAAGATACTTTATCCACCACATTTCTATTACTGAATCCCACAGCACCTTGGGCAACACAACTTCGCATCACGTAGAGGCTGGGCCTGCAAACCGAGGGCGTAGGGCTTGTGACTCGGTCTCCGTCGCTCCAGTGCCCATAACTTTTGATCCGTCAGGTGTTACGCAACGCCCAACATACCATTGGAAAGCTCTTCGACAGCTCTACGATGGGGCCACCAAACTTGCTCGGCTGCGCTAGTTTTTAGAGCTCAAAATCGAACGTTTTCATCAGTTTCGGGCCACTTTTCTTCTTTTACTCTATTTTTCCATCCTGGATCGTACCTCGTGAGCTGTTAAAAGGACAACAACCTAACTCGTGGGACATTAGAGGGCCCTACAACGCATCAATATCACGTCTTGCGAGGATGCTGCGTTGTTGAAGCGGATGGTTGCTATTAAGCCTATTGGGCCTTTTGAATGGGCCATCTCTATGGGCTGGGACTGTGAACCATCAACACATAAAGGATTTGTGCCCACAACATGACGGGTGTGATCATACCAGCTCTAATGCATCGGATCCCATTAGAACTCTGAAGTTAAGCGTGCTTGGGCGAGAGTAGTACTAGGATGGGTGACCCCCTGGAAAGTCCTCGTGTTGCACCCCATTTTCAATATTTTTTGCCCCGGTTAGGGTTGCCAAGATACTTTATCAACCATATTTCTTATACCGAATCCCACGGCACCTTGGGCAAGACAACTTCACTTCACGTAGAGGCTGGGCCCGCAAACCGAGGGCGTAGGGCTTGTGACAAAGTCTCCGTCGCTCCGGTACCCATAACTTTTGATCCGTAAGGAGCTGCGCAACGTATAACATACTGTTGGAAAGCTCTCCGAGAGCTTTACGGCGGGGGCAGTGAGCTTGCTTTACTGCACCTATTTTCGGAGCCCAAAATCGAACGTTTTCATCAGTTTCAGGCCACTTTTCTTCTTTAGCTATGTTTTTCCGTCTCGAATCGTACGTTGCGAGTTGTTAAAAGGACAACAACCTAACTTGCAGGATATTATAGGGTCCTACAACGCGTTGATATCACGTCTTACGAGGATACCGCGTTGTCGAAGCGGATGAGTTGTCGTTAAGCGCATTGGGCCTTCTGAATGGGCCAACTCTCTAGGCTGGGACTGTGAACCGTCAACACATAAAGGATTTGTGCCCTCAACATGACGGCTGCGATCATTCCAGCACTAATGCACCGGATCCCATCAGAACTCCAAAGTTAAGCGTGCTTGGGCGAGAGTAGTACTAGGATGGGTGACCCCCTAGGAAGTCCTCGTGTTGCACCCTCCTTTTCAATTTTTTTTGCCCCGGTTAGGGTTGCCAAGATACTTTATCCACCACATTTCTATTACCGAATCCCACAGCACCTTGGGCAAGACAACTTCGCTTCACGTTGAGGCTGGGCCTGCAAACCGAGGGCGTAGGGCTTATGACCATGTCTCAGTCGCTCCGGTGCCTATAACTTTTCATTCGTAAGGAGTTACGTGGCGCACAACATACCGTTGGAAAGCTCTCCTAGAGCTCTATGACGGGGGCAGCAAGCTTGCTCTGCTGCACCTGTTTTTAGAGCTTAAAATTGAACGTTTTCATCAATTTTGGGCCACTTTTTTTCTTTTGCTATGTTTTTCCATCGCGGATCGTACGTCATGAGCTGTTAAAAGGACAACAACCTAACTCGCAGGACATTAGAGGGCCCTACAACGCATCAATATCACGTCTTGTGAGGATGTTGCGTTCTTGATGCGGATGGGTTGTCGTTAAGCCCATTGGGCCTTTTGAATTGGCCATCTCTCTGGGTTGGGACTGTGAACTGTCAACACATAAAGGATTTGTGCCCACAACATGATGGGTGCGATCATACCAGCCCTTATGCCCCAGATCCCATCGGAACTCTGAAGTTAAGCGTGCTTGGGCAAGAATAGTACAAGGATGGGTGACCCCCTGGTAAGTCCTCGTGTTGCACCCCGGCTTTTTCAATTTTTTTTGCCCCGGTTAGGGTTGCCAAGATACATTATCCACTGCATTTCTATTACAGAATCCCACGGCACCTTGGGTAAGACAACTTCGCTTCATGTAGAGGCTGGGCCCACAAACTGAGGTGGTGGGGCTTGTGACCAGGTCTCTGTCGCTATGGTGGCCATAACTTTTAATCCACAAGGTGTTATAAGGCGCACAGTATACCGTTGGAAAGCTCTCCGAGAGCTCTACGACGGGGTCAGTAACCCTGCTCTGCTGTGCCTATTTTCGGAGCCCAAAATTAAACTTTTCATAAATTTGGGCCACTTTTCTTCTTTTGCTCTGTTTTTCCGTCCATGATCGTACGTCGTTAGCTATTAAAAGGACGACAACCAAACTCGCGGGACATGAGAGGGCCCTACAACGCGTCGATATCACGTCTTGCGAGGATGCTGCGTTGTTGAAGCGGATGGGTTGCCGTTAAGCAGATTGGGCCTTTTGAATGGGCCATCTCTCTGGACTGGGACTGTCAACCTTCAACACATAAAGGATTTTTGCCCCCAACATCACGGGTGAGATCATACCAGTACTAATGCATCGGATCCCATCAGAACTCCGAAGTTAAGCGTGATTGGGCGAGAGTAGTACTAGGATGGGTGACCCCTTGGGAAATCCTTATGTTGCACCCCCCTTTTCAATTTTTTTCCCCGGTTAGGGTTGCCAAGATAGTTTATCCACCATATTTCTATTACCGAATCCCACGGCACCTTGGCAAGACAACTTCGCTTCCCGTAGAGGCTAGGCCCGCAAACCGAGGACGTGGGGGTTATGACCAGGTTTGTGTCGCTCCGGTGCCCAGAACTTTTGATCCGTAAGGAGTTGCGCCGCGCACAGCATACCGTTGGAAAGTTCTACGAGAGCTCTACGCCGTGGGCACCAAGCCTGCGTGGCTGTGCCAATTTTCGGAGCCCTAAATCGAATGTTCTCATTAGTTTCGGGCCACTTTTCTTGTTTTACTATGTTTCTCCGTCTTGGATCGTACGTCGTGAGCTGTTAAAAGGACGACAACCTAACTCGCGGGATATTATAGGGTCCTACAACGCGTCGATATCATGCTTTATGAGGATGTTGCGTTGTTGAAGCAGATGGGTTGTCGTTAAGACCATTGGAGCTTTTGAAAGGGCCAACTCTCTGGGCTGGGACTGTAAACCGTCAACACATAAAGGATTTGTGCCCTCAACATGACAGGTGCGATCATACTAGCACTAATTCACCGGATCCCATCAGAACTCCGAAGTTAAGTGTGCTTGGGCGAGAGTAGTACTAGGATGGGTAACCCCCTGGGAAGTCCTCGTGTTGCACCCCCTTTTTAAATTTTTTGTGCCCCGGTTAGGGTTGCCAAGATGCTTTATCTACCACATTTCTATTACCGAATCCCACAGCACCTTGGGCAAGACAACTTCGCTTCACGTAGAGGCTGGGCCTGCAAACCGGGAGCGTGGGGCTTATGACCAGGTCTCTGTCGCTCCGATGCCCATAACTTTTGATCGGTAAGGAGTTAGGTAGCGCACAGTATACCGTTGGAAAGCTCTCCGAGAGCTCTACGATGGGGTCAGCAAGCTTGCTCGGTTGCACCCATTTTTGGTGCCCAAAATTGATCGTTTTCATCAGTTTCGGCCCACTTTTCTTCTTTTGCTCTGTGTTTTCATCCCGGATCGTACGTCGTGAGCTGTTAAAAGGACGACAACTTAACTTGCCGGACATTAGAGGGCCCTACAACGTGTCGATATCACGTCTTGCGAGGATGCTGCATTGTTGAAGTGGATGGGTTGTTGTTAAGCCTATTGGGCCTTTTGAATGGGCCATCTCTCCAGGCAGAGATTGTGAACCGTCAAAGCATAAAGGATTTGTGCCCTCAACATGATGAGTGCGATCATACCAGCACTAATGCCCCGAATCCCATCAGAACTCCAAAGTTAAGCGTGCTTGGGCAAGAGTAGTACTAGGATATGTGACCCCCTAGGAAGTCCTCGTGTTGCACCCCTGCGTTTCAATTTCTTTTGCCCTGGTTAGGGTTGCCAAGATACATTATCCACAGTATTTCTATTACCAAATCTGACGGCACCTTGGGCAAGACAACTTCGCTTCATGTAGAGGCTAGGCCCGCAAACCGAGGTGGTGGGGCTTGTGACCAGGTCTCTGCCGCTATGGTGGCCATAACTTTTAATCCACAAGGTGTTATAAGGCGCACAGTATACCGTTGGAAAGCTCTCCGAGAGCTCTACGACGGGGTCAGTAAGCCTGCTCGGCTGTGCCTATTTTCATTGCCCAAAATTGAACGTTTTCATCAGTTTTGGGCCACTTTTCTTATTTTGCTCTATTTTTCCGTCCCGGATCGTACGTCGTTAGCTGTTAAAAGGATGACAACCTAACTCGCGGGACATTAGAGGGCCCTACAATGCGTCGATATCACATCTTGAAAGGATGCTGCGTTGTTGTTGTGGATGGGTTGCCGTTAATCCCATTGGGCCTTTTGAATGGGCCATCTCTCTAGGCTGGGACTGTGAACCTTCAACACATAAAGGATTTGTGCCCACATCATGATGTGTGTGATCATACCAGCATTAATGCTTCGGACGCCATCAGAACTCCGAAGTTAAGCGTGCTTGGGCGAGAGTAGTACTAGGATGGGTGACCCCCTGGAAATTCCTCGTGTTGAACCACCGCTTTTCAATTTTTTTTGCCCCAGTTAGGGTTGCCAAGATACATTATCCACCACATTTCTATTACCAAATCACACGGCACCTTGGGCAAGACAACTTCACTTCACGAAGAGGCTGGGCCCGCAAACTGAGGGTGTTGGGCTTGGGGCCAGGTATCCGTCGCTCCGGTGCCCATAACTTTTGATCTGTAAAGAATTACGCAGCGCACAACATACCGTTTGAAAGCTCTCTGAGAGCTCTACGACGGGGGCAGCAAGCGTGCTTGGCTGCGCCTATTTTTGGAGCCTAAAATCGAACGTTTTCATCAGTTTTGAGCCACTTTTCTTCTTTTGCTCAGTTTTTTCGTACCTGATCGTACGTCGTTAGTTGTTAAAAGGACGACAACCTAACTCGCGGGACATTAGAAGGCCCTACAATGCCTCGATATCACATCTTGTGAGGATGCTGCGTTGTTGAAGTGGATGGGTTGTCGTTAAGCCTATTGGGCCTTTTGAATGGGCCATCTCTCTGGGCTGGGACTGTGAACCATCAACACATAAAGGATTTGTGCTCTCAACATGACGGGTGCGATCATACCAGTACTAATGCACCGGATCCCATCAGAACTCCGAAGTTAAGCGTGCTTGGGCGATAGTAGTACTAGGATAGGAGACCCCCTAGGAAGTCCTCGTGTTGCACACCCGCTTTTCAATTTTTTTTGCCTCGGTTTGGGTTGCCAAGATACTTTATCCACCACATTTCTATTTTCGAATCCCACAGCACCTTGGGCAAGACAATTTCACTTCACGTAGAGGCTGGGCCCGCAAACCGAGGGCGTGGGGCTTGTGACCAGGTCTCCGTCGCTCCGGTGCCCATAACTTTTAATCCATAAGGAGTTACGAAGCGCACAGCATATCGTTGGAAAGCTCTCTGAGAGCTCTACGACGGGGGCAGCAAGCCTGCTCGGCTGAACGTATTTTCGGAGCTCAAAATCAAATGTTTTCATCAGTTTCGGGCCACTTTTTTTCTTTTGCTCTATTTTTCCATCTCAAATCGTATGTCGTTAGCTGTTAAAAGGACGACAACCTATCTCGCGGGACAATAGGGGGCCCAACAATGCGTCGATATCATGTCTTTCGAGTTTGCTGCGTTGTTGAAGCGGATGGGTGGTCGTTAAGCCCATTGCGCCTTTTGTATGTGCCACTTCTCTGGGCTGGGACTGTGAACCGGCAACACATAAAGGATTTGTGCCCATAACATGACGGGTGCGATCGTACCAGTACAAATGCACCGGATCCCATCAGAACTCCGAAGTGAAGCGTGCTTGGGCGAGAGTAGTACTAAGATAGGTCACCCCCTGGGAAGTCCTCGTGTTGCACCCCTCCTTTCAATTGTTTTTGCCCCGGTTAGAGTTGCCAAGATACTTTATCCGCCACGTTTCTATTACTGAATCCCACAACACCTTGGGCAAGACAACTTTGCTTCACGTAAAGGTTGGGCCCGCTAACCGAGGGCATGGGGCTTGTGACCTGGTATCCGTCGCTCCGGTTCCCATAACTTTTAATCTGTAAGGAGTTACGCAACGCATAGCATACCGTTGGAAAGCTCTTCGAGAGCTCTAGGACGAAAGCAGCAACCTGCTCTGCTGCGCCTATTTTTGGAGCCCACAATCGAATGTCTTCATCAGTTTTGGGCCACTTTTCTTCTTTTGCTCTGTTTTTCCCTCTCGGATGGTATGTCGTGAGCAGTTAAAACGACGACAACCTAACTTGCAGGATATTGTAGGGTCCTACAATGCGTCGATATCACGTCTTACGAGGATGCTGCGCTGTTGAAGTGGATGGGTTGTCGTTAAGCCCATTGGGCCTTTAGAATTGGCAATCTCTCTGGGCTGGGACTGTGAACCGTCAACACATAAAGGATTTCTGCCCTCAACATGACGGGTGCGATCATACCAACACTAATGCACCAAATCCTATCAGAACTCTGAAGTTAAGCGTGCTTGGGCGAGAGTAGTACTAGGATGGGTAACCCCTTGGAAGTCCTCGTGTTGCACCCCCATTTGAATTTTTTTTGCCCCGGTTAAGGTTGCCATGATACTTTATCCACCACATTTCTATTATCGAATCCCACGGCACCTTGGGCAAGACAACTTTGCTTCATGTAGAGGATGGGCCCGCAAACCGAGGGCGTAGGGCTTGTGACCAGGTCTCCGTTGCTCCGGTGCCCATAACTTTTCAACCGTAAGGAGTTACGTGGCGCACAGCATACCGTTGGAAAGTTCTCCAAGAGTTCTACTACGGGGGCATCAAGCCTGCTCGGCTGCGCCTATTTTTGGAGCACAAAATTGAACATTTTTCATCAGTTTCTGACCACTTTTTTTCTTTTGTTTTGTTTTTTCATCCCGGATCGTACGTCGTTAGCTATTAAAAGGATGACAACCGAACTCGCGGGGCATTAAAGGGCTCTACAATGTGTAGATATCTTGTCTTGCAATAATGCTGCGTTGTTGATGCGGACGGGTTGTCGTTTAGCCCATTGGGCCTTTTGAATGGGCCATCTCTCTAGGCTGCGATTGTGAACCATCAATACATAAAGGATTTGTGCCCTCAAATGACGGGTACGATCATGCCAGCACTAATGCACCGGATCCCATCAGATCTCCGATGTTAAGCGTGCCTGGGCGAGAATAGTACTTGGATGGGTGACCTCCTGGGAAGTCCTCGTGTTGCACCCCCGTTTTCAATTAGTTTTGCCGCGGTTAGGGTTCCCAAGATACTTTATCCGCCACATTTCTATTACCGAATCCCACGGCACCTTGGGCAAGGCAACTTCACTTCACGTAGAGGTTGGGCCCGCAAACCGAGGGCGTAGGGCTTGTGACCAGGTCTCCGTCGCTTCGGTGCCCATAACTTTTGATTCGTAAGGAGTTACGCAGCGCACAGTATACTGTTGGAAAGCTCTCCGAGAGCCCTAACTTGCGGGATATTATAGGGTCGTACAATGCTTCGATATCACGTCTTACGAGGATGCTGTGTTGTTGAAGCAAATACGTTGTCGTTAAGCCCGTTGGGCCTTTTGAATGGGCCATCTCTGTGGCGTGAGGCTGTGAATCGTCAACACATAAACGAGTTGGGCCCTCAACATGACGGGTGCAATCATACCAGCACTAATGCACCGGATTCCATTAGAACTCCGAAGTTAACCGTGCTTCTGCGGGAGTAGTACTAGGATGGGTAACCCCCTAGGAAGTCCTCGTGTTGCACCCCCCTTTTCAATTTTTTTTGCCCCGGTTAGGGTTGCCAAGATAGTCTATCCTCCATATTTCTATTACCGAATCCCACAGCACCTTGGGCAAGACAACTTCGCTTCACGTAGAGGTTGGGCCTGCAAACCGAGGGCGTAGGGCTTGTGACCAGGTCTCTATCGCTCCGATGCCTATAACTTTTGATCCATAAGGAGTTACACGGAGCACAGCTTACCGTTGGAAAGCTCTCCGAGAGCTCTACGATGAGGGCAGCAAGCTTGCTCGGCAGCCTCTGTTTTTAGAGCTCAAAATTGAACGTTTTCATCAGTTTCGGGACACTTTTCTTCTTTTGCTATGTTTTTCCGTCTAGGATTGTACGTCGTGAGGTTTTAAAAGGATGAAAACCTAACTCGCGGGATATTATAGGGTCCTACAACGTGTCGATATCACGTCTTGCGCGGATGCTGCATTGTTGAAGCGGATGGGTTGTCATTAAGCCCATTGGACCTTTTGAATGGGCCATCTCTTTGGGCTGGGACTGTAAACCGTCAACACATAAAGGATTTATGCCCACAATATGACGGGTGCGATCATACCAGCACTAATGCACTGGATCCCATCAGAACTCCGAAGTTAATCGTGCTTACGCAAGAGTTGTACTAGGAAGGGCGACCCCCAGGGAAGTCCGTGTGTTGTACCCTCGCTTTTCAATTTTTTTTGCCCTGGTTAGGGTTGCCGAGAAACATTATCCACCACATTTCTATTACCGAATCCCACGGCACCTTGGCAAGACAACTTCACTTCACGTAGAGCCTGGGCCCGCAAACCGAGGGCGTGGGGCTTGTGACCAGGTCTCCGTCGCTCCGGTGCCCATAACTTTTAATTCGTAAGGAGTTATGAGTTGCAAAGCATATCATTGGAAAGCTCTCTGAGAGCTCTACGACGGAGGCAGCAAGCCTGCTCAGTTGAGCCTATTTTTGGAGCCCAAAATCGAACGTTATGATCAGTTTCGGGCCACTTTTCTTCTTTTGCTCTGTTTTTCCATCTCGGATCGTATGTTGTTAGTTGTTAAAAGGACGACAACCTATCTCGCAGGAGAATAGGGGGCCTAACAATGCGTCGATATCATGTCTTTCGAGTTTGTTGCGTTGTTGAAGCGGATAGGTGGTCGTTAAGCCCATTGCGCCTTTTGAATGGGCCACTTCTCTGCGCTGGGACTGTGAGCCGGCAACACATAAAAGATTTGTGTCCACAACATGACGGGTGCTACCATACCATCACTAATGCACCGGATCCCATCAGAACTCCGAAGTGAAGCGTGCTTGGGCGAGAGTAGTACTAAGATAGGTCACCCCCTGGGAAGTCCTCGTGTTGCACCCCTCCTTTCAATTGTTTTTGCCCCGGTTAGAGTTGCCAAGATACTTTATCCACCACGTTTCTATTACTGAATCCCACGGCACCTTGGGCAAGACAACTTTGCCTCACGTAAAGGATGGGCCCGTAAACCGAGGGCGTGGGGCATGTGACCTGGTATCCGTCGCTCCGGTTCCCATAACTTTTAATCCGTAAGGGGTTACGCGACTCATAGCATACCGTTGGAAGGCTCTTCGAGAGCTCTACGATGAAAGTAGCAAGCCTGCTCTGCTGCGCCTATTTTCGGAGCCCAAAATTGAATGTCTTCATCAGTTTTGGGCTACTTTTCTTCTTTTGCTCTATTTTTCCCTCTCGGATGGTACGTCGTGAGCAGTTAAAATGACGACAACCTAACTTGCGGGATATTATAGGGTCCTACAATTCGTCGATATCACGTCTTACGAGGATACTGCATTGTTGAAGCGGGTGGGTTGTCGTTAAGCCCATTGGGCTTTTTGAATGGGCAATCTCTCTGGGCTAGGACTGTGAACCATCAACACATAAAGGATTTGTGCCCTCAACATGACGGGTGCGATCATACCAACACTAATGCACCGGATCCTATCAGAACTCCGAAGTTAAGCGTGCTTGGGCGAGAGTAGTACTAGGATGGGTGACCCCTTGGAAGTCCTCGTGTTACACCCCTATTTGAAATTTTTTTTTGCCCCGGTTAGGGTTGCCAAGATACTTTATCCACCACATTTCGATTACCGAATCTCACGACAGCTTGGGTAAGACAACTTCGCTTCACGTAGAGGCTAAGCCCGCAAACCGAGGCCATGAGGCTTGTAACCAGGTCTCCGTCACTCCGGTGCCCATAACATTTCATCTGTAAGGAGTTACGCAGAGCACAGCATACTGTTGAAAAACTCTCCAAGAGCTCTACGATGGGGGCATAAAGCCTGCTCGGTTGCGCCTATTTTTGGAGCACAAAATAAAACATTTTAATTAGTTTCGGGTCACGTTTTTTCTTTTGCTTTGTTTTTTCGTCCCGGATCGTACGTCGTGAGCTATTATAAGGACAACAACCTAACTCGTGGGGCATTAAAGGGCTCTACAACGTGTAGATATCTCGTCTTGCAATAATGCTGCGTTGTTGAAGCGGATGAGTTGTCGTTAAGCCCATTGGGCCTTTTGAATGGGCCATCTCTCTAGGCTGGGATTGTGAATCGTCAACACAAAAAGGATTTGTTCCCTCAAAATGACGGGTACGATCATACCCGCACTAATGCACCGGATCCCATCAGAACTCCAATGTTAAGCGTGCCTAGGCGAGAATAGTAATAGGATGGGTGACCTCTTGGGAAGTCCTCGTGTTGCACCCCCATTTTCAATTTTTTTTGCCCAGGTTAGGGTTTCCAAGATACTTTATCCATCACATTTCTAATACCAAATCCCACGGCACCTTGGGCAAGACAACTTCGCTTAATGTAGAGGTTGGGCCCACAAACCGAGGGCGTAGGGCTTGGGACCAGGTCTCCGTCGCTCCGGTGCCCATAACTTTTGATCCGTAAGGAGTTACGCAGCGCACAGTATACTGTTGGAAAGCTCTCCGAGAGCCCTAACTTGCGGGATATTATAGGGTCGTACAACGCGTCGATATCACATCCTACGAGGATGCTGCGTTGTTGAAGCGGATGGGTTGTCGTGAAACCCGTTGGGCCTTTTGAATAGGCCATCTCTCTGGGATGGGACTGTGAATCGTCAACACATAAAGGATTTGTCCCCTCAACATGACGGGTGCAATCATACCAGCACTAATGCACCGGATTCCATTAGAACTCCGAAGTTAACCGTGCTTCTGCGGGAGTAGTACTAGGATGGGTAACCCCCTAGGAAGTCCTCGTGTTGCACCCCCTTTTCCAATTTCTTTTGCTCTGGTTAGGGTTGCCAAGATACTTTATCCACCATATTTCTATTACCGAATCCCACAGCACCTTGGGCAAGACAACTTCGCTTCACGTAGAGGCTGGGCCTGCAAAACGAGGGCGTAGGGCTTGTGACCAGGTCTCTATCGCTCCGATGCCTATAACTTTTGATCCATAAGGAGTTACACGGAGCACAGCTTACCGTTGGAAAGCTCTCCGAGAGCTCTACGATGAGGGCAGCAAGCTTGCTCGGCTGCCTCTGTTTTTAGAGCTCAAAATTGAACGTTTTCATCAGTTTCGGGACACTTTTCTTCTTTTGCTATGTTTTTCCGTCTCGGATTGTACGTCGTGAGGTTTTAAAAGGATGAAAACCTAACTCGCGGGATATTATAGGGTCCTACAACGTGTCGATATCACGTCTTACGAGGATGCTGCATTGTTGAAGCTGATGTGTTGTCGTTATATCCATTGGTCCTTTTGAATGGGGCATCTCTTTCGGCTGGGACTATGAACCGTCAACACATAAAGGATTTGTGCCCACAACATGACGGGTGCGATCATACCAGCACTAATGCACTGGATCCCATCAAAAATCTGAAGTTAAGTGTGCTTGGGCAAGAGTAGTACTTGGAAGGGCGACCCCCAGGGAAGTCCGTGTGTTGTACCCTCGCTTTTCAATTTTTTTTGCCCCGGTTAGGGTTGCCTAGATACATTATCCATCACATTTCTATTACCGAATCCCACGGCACCTTGGGCAAGACAACGTCACCTCACGTAGAGTCTGGGCCCGCAAACCGACGGTGTGGGGCTTGGGACCACGTCCCCGTTGCTCTGGTGCCCATAACTTTTTATTCGTAAGGAGTTACGAGGCGCACAACGTACCGTTGGAGAGCTATCCGAGTGCTCTACGACAGGTCCAGCAAGTCTGCTCAGTTGCGCCTATTTTCAAAGCCCAAAATCAAACGTTTTCATCAGTTTCGGGCCAATTTTTTTCTTTTGCTCTATTTCTCCATCTCAGATCGTATGTCGTTAGCTGTTAAAAGGACGACAACCTATCTCGCAGGACAATAGGGGGCCTAACAATGCGTCGATATCATGTCTTTCGAGTTTGCTGCGTTGTTGAAGCGGATAGGTGGTCGTTAAGCCCATTGCGCCTTTTGTATGTGCCACTTCTCTGGGCTGGGACTGTGAACCGGCAACACATAAAGGATTTGTGCCCATAACATGACGGGTGCGATCGTACCAGTACAAATGCACCGGATCCCATCAGAACTCCGAAGTTAAGCATGCTTGGGCGAGAGTAGTACTAAGATAGGTCACCCCCTGGGAAGTCCTCGTGTTGCACCCCTCCTTTCAATTGTTTTTGCCCCGGTTAGAGTTGCCAAGATACTTTATCCACCACATTTCTATTACTGAATCCCACGGCACCTTGGGCAAGACAACTTTGCCTCACGTAAAGGCTGGGCCCGTAAACCGAGGGCGTGGGGCATGTGACCTGGTATCCGTCGCTCCGGTTCCCATAACTTTTAATCCGTAAGGGGTTACGCGACTCATAGTATACCGTTGGAAGGCTCTTCGAGAGCTCTATGATGAAAGTAGCAAGCCTGCTCTGCTGCGCCTATTTTCGGAGCCCAAAATTGAATGTCTTCATCAGTTTTGGGCTACTTTTCTTCTTTTGCTCTATTTTTCCCTCTCGGATGGTACGTCGTGAGCAGTTAAAATGACGACAACCTAACTTGCGGGATATTATAGGTTCCTACAAAGCGTCAATATCACGTCTTACGAGGATACTGCATTGTTGAAGCGGATGGGTTGTCGTTAAGCCCATTGGGCTTTTTGAATGGGCAATCTCTCTGGGCTAGGACTGTGAACCGTCAACACATAAAGGATTTGTGCCCTCAACATGACGGGTGCGATCATACCAACACTAATGCACCGGATCCTATCAGAACTCCGAAGTTAAGCGTGCTTGGGCGAGAGTAGTACTAGGATGGGTGACCCCCTGGGAATTCCTCGTGTTGCACCCCCATTTCAATTTTTTTGCCCCGGTTAGAGTTGCCAAGATACTTTATCCACCACATTTCTATTACTGAATCCCACGGCACCTTGGGCAAGACAACTTTGCTTCACATAGAGGCTGGGCCCGCAAACCGAAGGCGTAAGGCTTGTGACCAGGTCTCTGTCGCTCCAGTGCCCAAAACTTTTGAACCGTAAAGAGTTACGTGGCGCACAACATAACGTTGGAAAGCTCTTCGGGAGCTCTACGACGGGGGTAGCAAGCCTGCTCGGCTGCGCCTATTTTTGGAGCCCAAAATTGAACATTTTTCATCAGTTTCTGACCACTTTTCTTCTTTTGCTCTATTTTTTCGTCCCGAATCGTACGTCGTTAACTATTAAACGGACGACAACCTAACTCGCGGGGCATTAAAGGGCTCTACAACTTGTAGATATCTCGTCTTGCAATAATGCTGCGTTGATGAAGTGGACGGGTTGTCGTTAAACCCATTTGGCCTTTTGAATGGGCCATCTCTATGGGCTGGGATTATGAACCGTCAACACAAAAAAGATTTGTGCCCTCAAAATGACGGGTGCGATCATACCAGTACTAATGCACCGGATCCCATCAGAACTCCGAAGTTAAGCGTGCCTGGGCGAGAATAGTACTAGGATGGGTGACCCCCTGGGAAGTCCTCGTGTTGCACCCCCGTTTTCAATTTCTTTTGCCCCGGTTAGGGTTGCCAAGATACTTTATCCACCATATTTCTATTACCGAATCTCACGGCACCTTGGGCAAGACAACATCGCTTCACGTAGAGGCTGGGCCCGCAAACCGAGGGCGTAGGGCTTGTGACCAGGTCTCTGTCGCTTCGGTGCCCATAACATTTAATCCGTAAGGAGTTACGCAGCGCACAGTATATTGTTGGAAAGCTCTCCGAGAGCCATAACTTGCGGGATATTATAGGGTCGTACAACGTGTCGATATCACGTCCTACGAGGATGCTGCGTTGTTGAAGCGGATGGGTTGTCGTGAAGCCCGTTGGTCCTTTTGAATGGGCCATCTCTCTGGGCTGGGACTGTGAACCATCAACACATAAAGGATTTGTGCCCTCAACATGACGGGTGCAATCATACCAGTACTAATGCACCGGATCCCATCAGAACTCCGAAGTTAATCGTGCTTCTGCGGGAGTAGTACTAGGATGGGTAACCCCCTAGGAAGTCCTCGTGTTGCACCCCCTTTTCCAATTTCTTTTGCTCTGGTTAGGGTTGCCAAGATACTTTATCCACCACATTTCTATTACCGAATCCCACAGCACCTAGGGCAAGACAACTTCACTTCACGTAGAGGCTGGGCCTGTAAACCGAGGGCGTAGGGCTTGTGACCAGGTCTTTGTCGCTCCGATGCCCATAACTTTTGATCCATAAGGAGTTACACGGAGCACAGCTTACCGTTGGAAAGCTCTCCGAGAGCTCTACGACGAGGGTAGCAAGCTTGCTCGGCTGCCTCTATTTTTAGAGCTCAAAATTGAACATTTTCATCAGTTTTAGGATACTTTTCTTCTTTTGCTATGTTTTTCCGTCTCGGATCGTACGTCGTGAGGTTTTAAAAGGACAACAACCTAACTCGCGGGATATTATAGGGTCCTACAACGTGTCGATATCACGTCTTATGAGGATGCTGCATTGTTGAAGCGGATGGGCTGTCGTTAAGCCCATTGGGCCTTTTGAATGGGCCATCGCTTTGGGCTGGGACTGTGAACCGTCAACACATAAAGGATTTGTGCCCACAACATGACGGGTGCGATCATACCAGCACTAATGCACTGGATCCTATCAGAACTCCGAAGTTAACCGTGCTTGGGCAAGAGTAGTACTAGGAAGGGTGACCCCCATGGAAGTCCGCGTGTTGTACCCCCGCTTTTCAATTTTTTTTGCCCCAGTTAAGGTTGCCAAGATACATTATCCACCACATTTATGTTACCGAATCCCACGGCACCTTGGGCAAGACAACTTCACTTCACGTTGAGCCTGGGCCGGCAAACCGAGGGCGTGTGGCTTGTGACCAGGTCTCCGTCGCTCCGGTGCCCATAACTTTTAATCCGTAAGGAGTTACGAGGCGTACATCATATCGTTAGAAAGCTCTCCAAGAGCTCTACGACGGGGGTAGCAAGCCTGCTTGGCTGTACCTATTTTTAGAGACCAAAATTGAACGTTTTCTTCAACTTTGGGCCACTTTTCTTCTTTTTCTCTGTTTTTAAGTCGGGGATCGTACGTAGTTAGCTGTTAAAAGGACAACAACCGAACTCGCGGGATTTTGGAGGGCCCTACAACGCGTCGATATCACGTCTTGCAAGGATGCTGCGTTGTTGAAGCGGATGGGTTGTCGTTAAGCCCATTGGGCCTGTTGAATCGGCCATCTCTTTGGGCTGGGACTGTGAACCATCGACACATAAAGGATTTGTGCCCACAACATGACGGGTGCGATCATACCAGCACTTATGCACCGGATCCCATCAGAACTCCGAAGTTAAGCGTGCTTGGGCGAGAGTAGTACTAGGATGGGTGACCCCCTAGGAAGTCCTCGTGTTGCACCCCTCCATTTTTAATTTTTTTTTCCCCAGTTAGGGTTTCCATGATACTTTATCCACAACATTTCTATTACCGAATTCCACGGCACCTTGGGTAAGACAACTTCGCTTCACGTAGAGGCTGAACCCGCAAACCAAGGGTGTGGGGCTTGTGACCAGGTCTCCGTCGCTCCGGTGCCCATAACTTTTAATCCGTAAGGAGTTACAAGACACACAGTATACCGTTGGAAAGCTCTCCAAGAGCTCTACGACGGGGGCAGCAAGTTTGCTAGGCTGCACCTATTTTTGGAGCCCAAACTCGAACGTTTTCATCAGTTTCGGGCTACTTTTCTTCTTTTGCTTTGTTTCTCGGTCCCGGATCGTACGTCGTGAGTTGTTAAAAAGATGACAACGTAACTCGCGGGACATTAGAGGGCCCTACAACGCGTCGATATCACGTCTTGTGAAGATGATGCATTGTTGAAACGGATGGGTTATCGTTAGGCCCATTGGGCCTTTTGAATGGGCCATCTTCCTGGGCTGGGACTGTGAACCGTCAACACATAATAGCTTTTCACCCACAACATGACGGGTGCGATCATACCAGCACTAATGCACCGAATCCTATAAGTACTCCGAAGTTAAGCTTGCTTGGACGAGAGTAGTACTAGGATGGGTGACCCCCTGGAAAGCCCTTGTGTTGCACCCCACATTTTCAATTTTTTTTTCCCCGGTTAGGATTCCCAAGATACTTTATCCACCACATTTCTATTACCGAATCCCAGGGCACCTTTGGCAAGACAACTTTGCTTCACGTAGAGGCTGGGCCCGCAAATGAAGGGCGTGGGACTTGTGACCAAGTCTCCGTCGCTCCGGTGCCCATAACTTTTAATCCTTAAGGAGTGAAGCGACGCACAGCATACCGTTGGAAAGCTCTCCGAGAGCTCTACGACGGGGGTAGCAAGTCTGCTCGGCTGCGCCTATTTTTGGAGCCCAAAATCGAACACTTTCATCAATTTTGAGCCATTTTTCATCTTTTGCTCTATTTTTTCATCCCGGATCGTACGTCGTGAGCTGTTAAAAGGAAGACAACCTATCTCGCGGGATATTAGAGGGCCCTACAATGCGTCGATATCGCGACTTGCGAGGATGCTACGTTGTTGAAGCGGATGGGTTGTTGTTAAGCCCATTGGGCCTTTTGAATGGGCCATCTCTCTGGGCTGGGACTGTGAACCGTCAACACATAAAGGATTTGTGCCCACAACTTGACGGGTGCAATCATACCAGCACTATTGCACCGGATCCCATCAGAACTCCGAAGTTAAGCGTACTTGGGCGAGAGTAGTACTAGGATGGGTGACCCCCTGGGAAGTCCTCGTGTTGCACCCCCCCTTTTTAATTTTTTTTGCCCCGGTTAGGGTTGCCAAGATACTTTATCCACCACATTTCTATTACTGAATCCCACAGTACCTTGGGAAAGACAACTTCGCTTCATGTAGAGGCTGGGCCTGCAAACTGAGTGCGAGGGGCTCGTGACTAGGTCTCCGTAGCTCCGGTGCCCATAAATTTTAATCCGTAAGGAGTTACGCGACGCACAACATACTGTTGGAAAGCTCTCCGAGAGCTCTACGACAGAGATAGCAATCTTGCTGGGCTGCGATTGTTTTTAGAGGCCAAAATCGAACGTAGTCATCAGTTTCGGGCCACTTTTCTTCTTTTGCTTTGTTTTTCTATCCCGGATCGTACGTCGTGAGCTATTAAAAGGACGATAACCTAACTCGCGGGACATTAGGGGGCATTACAATGCGTCGATATCACGTCTTGCGAGGATGCTGCGTTGTTGAAGTGGATGGGTTGTCGTTAAGCCCATTGGGCCTTTTGAAGGGGCCTTCTCACTGGGCTGGCACTGTGAATCGTCAACACATAAAGGATTTGTGCTTTCAACATGACGGGTGCGATCATACCAGCACTAACGCACCGGATCCCTTCAAAACTCCGAAGTTAAGCGTGCTTGGGCGAGAGTAGTACTAGGATGGGTGACCCCCTGGGAAGCCCTCGTGTTGCACCCCTCTTTTCAATTTTTTTTGCCCCGGTTAGGGTTGCCAAGATACTTTACCACCATATTTATATTACAGAATCCCACGGCAGCTAGGGCAAGACAACTTCACTTCACGTAGAGGCTGGGGCCGCAAACCGAGGGCGTTGGGCTTGTGACCAGGTCTCTGTCGCTCCGGTGCCCATAACTTTTGATCCGTAAGGAGTTGCGCAGCGCACAACATACCGTTGGAAAGCTCTCCGAGAGCTCTATGATAAGGGTAGTAAGGTTGCTCAGCTCCGCCAGTTTTTGGAGCTCAAAATCGAACGTTTTGATCAGTTTTGTGCCACTTTTATTCTTTTGCTCTGTTTTTCCATCCCGGATTGTACGTCGTGAGTTGTTAAATGGACAACAACCTAACTCGCGGGACATTAGAGGTCCCTACAACGAGTCGATATCACGTCTTGTGAGGATGCTACGTTGTTGAAGCGGATGGGTTGTCGTTAAGCCCATTGGGCCTTTTGAATTGGCCATCTCTCTGGGCTGGGACTGTGAAAAGTCAACACATAGAGGATTTGCGCCCACAACATGACGGGTGCGATCATACCAGAACTAAAGCACCAAATTCCATCAGAACTCCGAAGTTAAGCGTGCTTGGGCGAGAGTAGTACTAGGATGGGTGACCCCTTGGGAAGTCCTCGTGTTGCACCCCCGTTTTTCAATTTTTTTTCCCCCGGTTAGGGTTGCCAAGATACATTATCCACCACATTTATATTACCGAATCCCACGGCACCTTAGGCAAGACAACTTCGCTTCACGTAGAGGCAGGGCCCGCAATCCGTGGGCGTGCGGCTTGTGACCAGGTCTCCGTCGCTCCGATGCCCATAACTTTTGATCCGTAAGGAGTTGCGCAGCGCACAGCATACCGTTGGAAAGCTCTCCGAGAGCTCTAAAACTGGGGCAGTAAGCCTGCTCGGCTGTGCCTGTTTTCAGAGCCCAAAATCCAACATTTTCATCAGTTTCGGGCCACTTTTCTTCTTTTGCTATGTTTTTCTGTCTCGGATCGTACGTTGTGAGTTGTTAAAAGGACGACAACCTAACTCGCAGAATATTATAGGGTCTTACAATGCGTCGATATCACGTCTTATGAGGTTGCTGCGTTGTTGAAGCAGATAAGTTGTCGTTAAGCCCATTGGGCCTTTTAAATGGGCCAACTCTCTAGGCTGGGACTGTGAACTGTCAACACATAAAGGATTTGTGCCATCAACATGATGGGTGCGATCATACCAGCACTAATGCACCGGATCCCATCAGAACTCCGAAGTTAAGCGTGCTTGGACGAGAGTAGTACTAGGATGGGTGACCCCCTAGGAAGTCCTCGTGTTGTACCCCCCTTTTCAATTTTTTTTGCCCCGGTTAGGGTTGCCAAGATACTTTATCCACCACATTTCTATCACCGAATCCCTCAGCACCTTGTGCAAGACAACTTCGCTTCACGTTGAGGCTGGGCGTGCAAACCGATGGCGTAGGGCTTGTGACCAGGTCTCCGTCGCTCCGGTGCCCATAACTTTTGATCCGTAAGGTGTTACGCGGCGCACAACATACTGTTGGAAAGCTCTCTGAGAGCTCTACGACGGGGGCATCAAGCTTGTTCGGCTGCGCCAGTTTTTAGAGCTCAAAATTGAACGTTTTCATCAGTTTCGCGCCACTTTCCTTCTTTTACTCTGTTTTTCCATCCCGGATCGTATTTAGTGAGCTGTTAAAAGGACAACAACCTAACTAGCGGGACATTAGAGGGCCCTACAATGCGTCGATATCATGTCTTGCGAGGATGCTGCGTTGTTGAAGTGGATGGGTTGTCGTTAAGCCCACTGGGCCTTTTGAATTAGCCATCTCTCTAGGCTGGGACTGTGAACCGTCAACACATAAAGGATTTGTGCCCACAACATGACGGGTGCGATCATACCAGCACTAATGCCCCGGATCCCATCGGAACTCTGAAGTTGAGCGTGCTTGGGCGAGAGTAGTACTAGGATGGGTGACCCCGTGGGAAGTCCCCGTGTTGCACATCCCCTTTTCAATTAGTTTTGCCCTGGTTAGGCTTGCCAAGATGCTTTATCCACCACATTTCTATTACCGAATCCCACGACACCTTGGGAAAAACAAATTCTCTTCACGTAGAGGTTGGGCCTGCAAACTGAAGGCGTGAGGCTTGTGACCAGATCTCCGTCGCTCTTATGCCCATCACTTTTAATCCGTAAGGAGTTACGAGGTGCACAGTATACCGTTGGACAGCTCTCCAGGACCTCTACGACAGAGGCAGCAAGCCTGCTCGGCTGTACCTATTTCAGAGCCTAAAATTGAACGTTTTCATCAGTTTCGGGCCACTTTTCTTCTTTTGCTCTGTTTTTCTATCCTGGATCGTACGTCGTTAGCTGTTAAATGAACGACAACCTAACTCGCTAGACATTAGACGGCCCTACAACGCGTCGATATCACGTCTTGCGAGGATGCTGCGTTGTTGAAGCGGATAGGTTACCGTTAAGCCCATTGGGCTAGGACTGTGAACCTTCAACACATAAAGGATTTGTGCCCACAACATGACGGCTGTGATCATACCAGCACTGATGCACCGGATCCCATCAGAACTCCGAAGTTAAGCGTGCTTGGGCGAGAGCAGTACTAGGATGGGTGACCCCCTGGGAAGTCCTCGTGTTGCACCCTCCTTTTCAATTTTTTTGCCCCAGTTAGGGTTGCCAAGATACTTTATCTATGAGGCTGACCTCGATTTACGTGCGATACCTTGTTTCATGTGCCCTAACCTAGATTTGCGTGCCTTGACCTAGGTTTAAGAATTGTGTTCGTTTTGTGTGCCATACATTGAATTACATGCATTCAATTAGGGTTGCGTGCATTTACTTGAAAAACGTGTGTTCATCTCGTAGTTCGTGCCCTACCTCGTAGTGCGTGCCCTAGACCTAGGAAAACGTGCCCTCACGCTAAACAAGAGAGCATCTTACACGAAGCACTAGGTCATTAATTAATCCTACAAAATCCACTAACCATTATTAAATTACTAATTCAACCCACTAGAAGACAAAATCTCACAAAAAGCTAGACATTCATTATTCTTTATTCCTTATTCTTTTTGCACTTTCAAGACACAATTAAATAATGATCAAAAGTTGACAAAAAATCAGAATTTTCATTGCTTTGGCGACCACTATGTGTTATTTTTGTTTGGTTGCTCAATTCAAATTCATTCCTAGACAAACTATGACAAAACACTTAATGCAATGCATAAAAAATTGCTCAAATTCACCTCAATTCTCCACCATTCTCGACATTGCTCCCTTGCCCATGCTAAACATTTCAAAATTAAAGCATCTTGAAGACAAAGCTGAAAATTGGGCTGCCCAAGGCCGACTACATGCTTGAAACAATGCAAAAACTTCACTCTTTGTCATTCTTTGTCATTTCTTCCTTTTTTCCTCTCATCTTCTCTCTCTCCCTCTCATTTTCTCTCTCTCTCTCGGCCTTGGCTGATTCTCTTCACTTCACAACTCATCTTCATCATCCTAAGGTTATTCAAAGCAAGCCCAAGCAAAAGAAAGCAAGTAGCTAGCTCAAAAGATGCATGCAAGCACATAGAGTCTTCATTTTGGCCCTAGGTGAGTTTTTAAGCTTCCATTTCTTTTCTTCTTGTTCTAACCACATGCATGTACTAAGAGCTTGGTCACTAAGCTAGGAAAAATAGAGAAAATCTAGTTGAAATCTCGGCTAGGCAAAGGAAAAGAAGAAGATTGTGCTTCAACAAGTTTTTGTGCATCTACTTGGTTGATTGCTAAGGTGAGGGCAAAAACCTTTTGAAAATCCTTCAAAAATCCACATGCATGCTCTTAAATGTATGTCTTTGCTTCTGTACTTGAGTTATATGTTCGTTCATAAGCTTCTTCAACCATGCATGGCAAGATTTTGGCTTGAAAGTGATGATAGGTGAAGTCGGATTATGTGACAGCTCTCTTACCAGTTGTTTCGAGGTAAGTTTGGCTAGGCAAATGTTGTTGAAAATGCATGACAATTGTTAGGTGACTATTTTTGCCAGTTTTGAACATTTTTTTGCAGAAATAGGCCAAAGCTAATTTTGACTCTAAAGTCCCCAAAATGGCAAATCTTTGAAATGTGTCCAAATCTGGAAATCTAGAAAAATGAAGCAGGTTTTGGCAGATGCACTGACCTTGTAGAACGAACAAGATTTTACTTATTAAATGATGTCCAAAATGCATGAAATTTGGTGTGCTGCTAGAGTTTTCAGTTATGGACATTTTTGTCAGAAATGGACCAAGGCTAAATCTGACCCTAAGGATCTCAAAAATGTCAATTATGGAAATGTGTGCAAATCTGGACAGTTTTGTGCTATCTCACTGTTTCGGCTATAACTAATGATCCCGAACTCCAAATGATGCAAGGTTTGTTTCTGATTTTAGTTCACTTCTTAAGCTTTAATTTGAAATCTTATTCACTGGAATTGGAGATTTTTTTCTTATCCTAATGATCCTGAGAAGACAGCCTATTGCAGTAAGGGTTTCACTTAGTGTTGTGCTTAGAAAAATTGTTGTAACTTCTCTTGTTGAATTAAATGCTTGGGATTGTAGCTTTGGGATGTTGTGTGGACTGTTTTGAATGTTTGAGGATTTTGAATTAAATGATGCATGGCTTGAGGTTGATTTTGAGTTGGATTGGGACTTAAATTGTACGGATATGCACGAAATGGAAACCCTAGTGACTAGGCGAACTTGCTATGGTTGATCCTTTGAATATTGAGTGTAATTATATGTTTAGTAGGCTGCCCGTAGTTTCCTTATAACCTTAAATGTGATTTTGATCATTGCATGTTGACAAATAGGCTTTTCTTGCATCCGAACCCACGTAGATGTTGTTTCATGTTGAATAATCTTATCACTTGATTACGTGGACTTCGAAATGAGTTATATGGTTTGATTTACATGTGTTACATGGCTGCCCGTTTAATGTTCATATAACTCTATATGCCTTTCAAGTGAAATTACTTGTTTTATCGTGCCCTGCTTGTTTACTTGTCAATGTGCAATCTTATGACTGTTCGGAGGCAACCTACTTTGTTGTCTTCCTAATGTGATATATTAAATGTCATAAATGTGCATTGCATACAAGGTTACAACCTTTCCTGTCGGCATGGTAGCAATCACGCACACCGGGCAGCATCGGGCTTGCCGGTGTACCCGTGACTACCATGGTCCCATTCCCTCTCTCGCTTGGGGGCTAGACTTCCTCTGAGAGTTGGGTTGTAGGATTTCAGGGTACATCCGGAGTACACCCACTTAGCGTGATATGGGGATGAATTGAGGCCGGCCGCAACAACTGATACTAGAATTGATCTGAGAGCAAAAGCTCACCGTATCCTTTTTATCATGTGTATAAGTACTCTCACTTGGTCCTTAGAGCACCTCGGGGAGGAAAGACGGGTAATTGCGTTCTTTACTATTATATTACGATATGTACTTGTTTGTGATACACATCATGCTTGCAAAAGGGTTTTCATAAGATTGAACCGAAAAATGAGTTTCAAAACCTATTTCTCATTCCCCCTCGCTGAGTTCATAAGGGACTCACCCTCTTTTGTCATCTCAGGTGAAGAAGATCAAGAACAGGTACCCGAGGACGATGTGCCTAACGATGATTCCTTGGAGTGATTGCCTGTCCTGTGTGCTTTGCTTGATTTATGGCCATTTGTGAAAACTATGCTACTTGAAGACTGTTACTTTCATGTTGCTAATGTTGTAATGTAAAAGACCCCCGTTGTAATTTGGGGTCTAATTTTGGTTTGTACTGATATTTCTAGATAGACACTAGATACTGCTATGGTCGTTTTGCTTTTATTATCGCTAGTAGCTATAATAGGATTATGAAGTATTAGGTAAGGGCGAAGTAAGATGAACCATCCAAACCTTAAACAGGTTCTCGCTATTAAGCTAAGATCAACAGGTACTTTTGTAATGAGGATAAACAAACAAACGAGACATAGCATCATGCTAGGTTATAAATCAAACGAGACGTCGAAATAACCAATAGGCAATTCAATTGATGTTAAATGGTAATCCTAGTTGGAAACAAAATTGAGATTGGAAAAATTTGAGGCGTTTAGAGAATTAGGCCAAACCAAAGAGCCCAATTATAGCCGTTATGCTACCGGTTTTCCGGAAAATTTGGAGTTCAGGCCGAAACGTTAAGTGTTAAATCTTTATAAACAGTTAAGTATGTGGTATGACCTGAATGTTTAGATCACACCCTAGTCTAACCTTATAGGCCGGGTTGGAGCGTGACATTATCCACCATATTTCTATTACCGAATCCCACGGCACCTTGGGCAAGACAACTTCGCTTCACGTAAAGGCTGGGCCCGCAAACCGAGGGTGTAGGGCTTGTGACCAGGTCTCTGTCACTCCGATGCCCATAACTTTTGATCCATAGGGAGTTGCGCCGCGCACAGCATACCGTTGGAAAGCTCTTCGAGAGCTCTACGACAGGGGTAGCAAGCCTGCTCGGCTACGCCTATTTTCGGAGCCCAAAATCGAACGTTTTCATTAGTTTCGGGCCACTTTTCTTCTTTCGCTATGTTTTTCCGTCTCGGATCGTACATTGTGAGCTGTTAAAAGGACGACAACCTAACTCGTGAGATATTATAGGGTCCTACAACGTGTCGATATCACGTCTTATGAGGAAGCTGCGATGTTGAAGCGGATGGGTTGTCGTTAAGCCCATTGGACCTTTTGAATGGGCCAACTCTCTGGGCTAGGACAATGAACAGTTAACACATAAAGGATTTGTGCCCTCAACATGACGGGTGCGATCATACCAGCACTAATGCACCGGATCCCATCAGAACTCCGAAGTTAGGCGTGCTTGGGTGAGAGTAGTACTAGGATGGGTGACCCCCTAGGAAGTCCTCGTGTTGCACCCCCCTTTTCAATTTTTTTTTCCCCGGTTAGGGTTGCCAAGATACTTTATCCACCGCATTTCTATTACCGAATCCCACAACACCTTGGGCAAGACAACTTCGCTTAACGTAGAGGCTGGACCTGTAAACCAAGGGCGTAGGGCTTGTGACCAGGTCTCTGTCGCTCCGGTGCCCATAACTTTTAATCCGTAAGGAGAGACACGCCGCACAGCATACCATTGGGAAGCTCTCTGAGAGCTCTACGACAGAGGCAGCAAGCCTGCTCGGCTGCGCTTGTTTTTAGAGGCCAAAATCGAATCTATTCATCAGTTTCGGGCCACTTTTCTTCTTTTGCTCTGTTTTTCTGTCCCGAATCGTATGTCGTGAGCTGTTAAAAGGACGACAACGTAAGTCGCAGAACATTAGAGGGCCCTACAACGCATTGATATCACGTCTTGCGAGGATGCTGCGTTGTTGAAGCGGATGGGTTGTCGTTAAGCCCATTGGGCCTTTTGAATGGGCCTTCTCTCTGGGCTGGGACTGTGAATCGTCAGCACATAAAGGATTTGTTCCCTCAACATGATGGGTGCGATCATACCAGCACTAATGCACCGGATCCCATCAGAATTCCAAAGTTAAGCGTGCTTGGGCGAGAGTAGTACTAGGATGGGTGACCCCCTGGGAAGTCCTCGTGTTGTACCCCCCTTTTCAATTTTTTTTGCCCCGGTTAGGGTTGCCAAGATACTTTATCCACCATATTTATATTACCGAATCCCACGGCACCTAGGGCAAGACAACTTCACTTCACGTAGAGGCTGGGGCCGCAAACCGAGGGCGTAGGGCTTGTAACTAGGTCTCTGTCGCTCCGGTGCCCATAACTTTTGATCTGTAAGGAGTTACGCAGCGCACAACATATCGTTGGAAAGCTCTCCGAGAGCTCTACGACAGGGGTAGCAAGCTTGCTTGGCTGCGCTAGTTTTTGGAGCTCAAAATCGAACGTTTTCATCAGTTTCGGGCCACTTTTATTCTTTTGCTCTGTTTTTCCATCCCGGATCGTACGTCATGAGCTGTTAAAAGGATAACAACCTAACTCGCGAGACATTAGAAGGCCTTAAAATGCGACGATTTCACGTCTTGCGAGGATGTTGCGTTGTTGAAGCGGATGGGTTGTCGTTAAGCCCATTGGGCCTTTTGAATTGGCCATCTCTCTCGGTTGGGACTGTGAACCGTCAACACATAAAGGATTTGTGCCCACAATATGACTGGTGCGATCATACCAGCACTAATGCCCCGGATCCCATCAGAACTCCGAAGTTAAGCATACTTGGGCAAGAGTAGTAGTAGGATGGGTGACCCCCTAGGAAGTCCTCGTGTTGCACCCCCGCTTTTCAATTTTTTTGGCCCTGGTTAGGGGTGCCAAGATACATTATCCACCGCATTTCTATTACCAAATCCGACGGCACCTTGGGCAAGAGAACTTCGCTTCACGTAGAGGCTGGACCCGCAAACCGAGGGCGTGGAGCATGTGACTAGGTCTCCGTCGCTCCGGTGCCCATAACTTTTAATTCGTAAGGAGTTACGAGGCGCACAATATACCGTTGGAAAGCCCTCCGAGAGCTCTACGACATGGGCAGCATGCCTGCTCGGCTATGCCTATTTTTGGAGCCCAAAATTGAACATTTTCATCAGTTTCGGGCCACTTTTCTTCTTTTGCTATGTTTTTTCGTTCTGGATCGTACGTTGTTAGCTATTAAAAGGACGACAACCTAACTCGCTGGACATTAGAGGGCCCTACAACGCGTCGATATCACGTCTTGCAAGGATGCTGCGTTGTTGAAGCGGATGGGTTGCCGTTAAGCCCATTGGGCCTTTTGAATGGGCCTTCTCTTTGGGTTGGGACTGTGAACCTTCAGCACATAAAGGATTTGTGCCCACAACATGATGGATGCGATCATACCAGTACTAATGCTTTGGATCCCATCAGAACTCCGATGTTAAGCGTGCTTGGGCGAGAGTAGTACTAGGATGGGTGACCCCTTGGGAAGTCCTCGTGTTGCAGCCCACTTTTCAATTTTTTTTTGTACCGGTTAGGCTTGCCAAGATGCTTTATCCACCATATTTCTATTACCGAATCCCACGACACCTTAGGCATGTCAACTTCGCTTCACGTAGAGGTAGGGCCCGCAAACCAAGGGTGTGGGGCTTGTGATGAGGTCACCGTCGCTCCGGTGCCCATAACTTTTGATCCGTAGGGAGTTGTGCAGTGCACAGCATACCATTGGAAAGCTCTTCGAGAGCTCTACAACGGGGGCAGCAAGCCTGCTTGGCTGCGCCTGTTTTTGGAGCCCAAAATTGAACATTTTCATCAGTTTTAGGCCACTTTGCTTCTTTTACTATGTTTTTCCATCTCGGATCGTACGTCGTGAGCTGTTAAAAGGACGACAACATAACTCGCAGGATATTATAGGGTCCTACAATGCATCGATATCACGTCTTACGAGGATACTGTGTTGTTGAAGCGGATGGGTTGTCGTTAAGCCCATTAGGCCTTTTGAATAGGCCAACTCTCTGGGCTGGGACTGTGAACCGTCAACACGTAAATGATTTGTGCCCACAACATGACGAGTGCGATCATACCAGCACTAATGCACCGGATCCCATCAGAACTCCGAAGTTAAATGTGCTTGGGCGAGAGTAGTACTAGGATGGGTGACCCCCTAGGAAGTCCTCGTGTTGCACCCCCCTTTTCAATTTTTTTTGCCCCGATTAGGGTTGCCAAGATACATTATCCACCGTATTTCTATTACCGAATCTGACGGCACCTTGGGCAAGACAACTTTGCTTAACGTAGAGGTTGGGCCCGCAAACCGAGGGCGTGGGGCTTGTGACCAGGTCTCCATCGCTCCGATGCTCATAACTTTTAATCCGTAAGGAGTTACGAGGCGCACAATATGCCATTGGAAAGCTCTCCGAGAGCTCTACCACGTGGGCAGCAAGCCTGCTCGGCCGTGCCTATTTTCGGAGACCAAAATTGAACATTTTCATTAGTTTCGGGCCACTTTTCTTCTTTTGCTTTGTTTTTCCATCCCGGATTGTACGTCGTTAGCTGTTAAAAGGATGAAAACCTAACTCGCAGGACATTAGAGGGCCCTACAGCGCGTCGATATCATGTCTTGATAGGATGTTGCATTGTTGAAGCGGATGGGTTGCCGTTAAGCCCATTGGGCCTTTTGAATGGGCCATCTCTCTGGGCTAGGACTGTGAACCGTCAACATATAAAGGATTTGTGCCCTCAACATGACAGGTGCAATCATACCAGCACTAATGCACCAGATCCCATCAGAACTCCGAAGTTAAGCGTGCTTGGGCGAGGGTAGTACTAGGATGGGTGACCCCTTGGGAAGTCCTCATGTTGCACCCCCCTTTTCAATTTTTTTTGCCCCGGTTAGGGTTGCCAAGAAACTTTCTCCATCACATTTCTATTACCGAATTCCACGGCACCTTGGGTAAGACAACTGCGCTTCACGTAGAGGCTGGGCCCACAAACCGAGGGCGTAGGGCTTGTGACTAGGTCTCCGTCGCTTCGGTGCCCATAACTTTTGATCCGTAAGGAGTTACGCGACGCACACCATACCGTTGGAAAGCTCTACGAGAGTTCTACGACGGGGGTAGCAATCTTGATCGGCTGCGCCAGTTTTTGGAGCTCAAAATCCAATGTTTTCCTTAGTTTTAGGCCACTTTTCTTCTTTTGCTCTGTTTTTCCATTCCAGATCGTACATCGTGAGCTGTTAAAAGGACGAAAACCTAACTCACGGGACATTAGAGGGCCCTACAATGCGTCGATATCACGTCTTGCAAGGATGCTGCGTTGTTGAAGTGGATGGGTTATCGTTAAGCCCATTGGGCCTTTTGATTGGGCCATCCCTCTGGGCTGGGACTGTGAACCGTCAACACATAAAGGATTTGTGCCCACAACATGACAGGTGCGATCATCCCAGCACTAATGCATCGGATCCCATCAGAACTCCGAAGTTAAGTGTGCTTGGGCGAGAGTAGTACTAGGATGGGTGACCCCCTGGGAAGTCCTCGTGTTGCACCCCCGCTTATCAAATTTTTTTGCCCCGGTTAGGGTTGCCAAGATACATTATCCACCACATTTCTATTACCGAATCCCACAGCACCTTGGGCAAAACAACTTCTGTCACGCCCCAACCCGACCTATAAAGGTTAGACTAGGATGTGATCTAAACATTCAAGTCGTATCACGTACTTAATCGTTCATGAAATTTTGACACTTAACGTTTAGTCTAAACTCCACAGATTCTCCAAAAAACCGGCAGCATAACGGCTGTAATTGGGCTCTTTGGTTTGACCTAATTTTCTAAAGGCCTCCAAACTTTCAATCTCAAATTCATTTCCAACTAAGATTATTATTTATCACTAGTCGAAACGCCTACTAGTTAACTCGAAGTCTCGTTTGATTAACAACCTAGCATGATACTATGTCTCGTTTGTTTGTCAATACTTGTTACAAAAGTACCTGTTGATCTTAGCTTACCAATGAGTACCTGCTTAAAATTGGATAGATTTATTTTACTTAATCTTTTACCTGATACTTCTTAAGCCTGCGATAGATACTAACCAGTAGCGAAAGCAAAAATGACCATAAGAGTGTCTATCTAGTTATGATCAGTACAACCCAAAATTAGACCCCAAATTACAATGAGGGTAATTTACAATACAATAACAAGCAACATAAGAAACAGTCTTCAAGCAACATATCGTTCACAAAATAGCCATGGTCAAGTAAAGCACGTCGGGCAAGCAATCATTCCAAGGAGTCATCAATAGGCATGTTATCCTCGGGTACCTGTTCCTGGTCTTCTTCACCTGAGATGATAAAAGAGGGTGAGTCCTTATGAACTCAGCAAGGGGGAACGAGAAATAAGTTTTGAAACTCTTTTTCCGGTTAAACTTATGAAAACCCTTTGCAAGCATGACATATATCACAAGTAAGTTCATACTGTAATATAAAAGTAAAAGAACACAATTACCCGTCTTTCCTCCCTGAGGTCTTCTAGGAACCAAGTGAGAGTACTTATATACATAGTGAAAAGGATATGGTGAGCTTTTGCTCTCAATTCATTTCCAGTATCAGTTGTTGCGGCCGACTTCAAATCATCCCCTTATCACGCCAAATGGGTGTACTCCGGATGTACCCTGAAATCCTACGACCCAACTCTCCGAGGAAGTATAGCCCCCAAGCGAGAGAGAAAATTGGACAATGGTAATCATGGTTGCACCGGCAAGCCCGATGCCGCCCAGTGTGCATGAATACTACCACGCCAGAATGAAAGGTTGCAACCTTGTATGCAATGCACATTTATGACATTTAATATATCACATTAGGAGGACAACAAAGTAGGTTGCCTCCAGGCAGTTATAAGATCACACGTTGACAAATAAACACGCGAGGCGCGATATGACAGGTAATTTCACTTGTAAAGCACATGGAGTTATATGAATAGTAAATGGGCAGCCATGTAATGCATGTAAATCAAGTCATATAACTCATTTCGAAGTTCACGTAATCAAATAATAAGGTCATACAACATGCAACGACGTTTACATGGGACCGGGTGCAAGAAAGGCCTACTTGTCAACATGTAATCATCGGAACCACATTTAGGGCTATAAGGGCAACTACGGGCAGCCTACTAATCACATAATTAAACACGATATTCATAGGATCAACACTTAGCAAGTTTACCTAGTCATTAGGGTTTCAATTCACGCTCACCCGTGCGATTAATCCCTAACTTGTCACGTAATTAAACTCAAGCCATGCATTGATTAATTCAAACACCCTCAAACATTCAAAACAGTCCACACAACATCCAAGTGCCACAATCCCAAGCAATTAATACAAGAAGAGAAGTTACAATAATTTTTCTAAGCATATCACTAGATGGAAACCTCACTGAAATGATCTGTTTTCTCACAATCATTGAGACAAGTAAACAATCTCCAATTCCAGTGAACAAAATGTGAAATTAAATATTAAGGAGTGAACTAAATTCAGAAACAAACCTCGCATCATTTGGAGTTCGGGTTCAAGAGTTATAGCCAAAACCGTGAGACTACGCAAAACTGTCCAGATTTGCACACATTTCAATACTTGTTGTTGTTGAGGACCTTAGGGTCAGATTTAGCCTTAGTCTATTTCTGACAAAAATGTCCAGAACTGAAAAATCTAGCAGCATACCATATTTCATGCATTTTGGATATAATTTACTAAGTCAAAACTGGTTCGTTCTACAAGGACAGTGAATTTGCCAAAACCTGCTTCATTTTCCCAGATTTTCCAGATTTGGACACCTTTCAATGTTTTGCCATTTTGGGGACCTTAGAGTCAAAATTAGCTTTGGCCTATTTCTACGAAAAAATGTTCAGAACTGGCAAAACTGGTCACCTACCAATCTTCACGCATTTTTAGCATCATTTACCTGGTCAAAATCACTTCGTTCCAACAAGTCAGAAGACTGTCCATTTATGCGATTTCACCTATCTTCATATTCTAGCCAAATATCTTGCCATGCATGCTCACAAAAGCTCATGTACACACATATATCACAAGTACAGAGGTAAAAATAGACATTTAAAGGCATGCATGTGGTTTTTGAAAGCTTTTCAAAAGAGTTTTAGCCCTCACCTTAGCAAGACAACAATGAAGGTGCACAAAGCTCTTGATAAAGCACAAGGTCGTCCTTTTTCCTTGCTTAGCCGAGAGACAACTTGAGATTCTCTAATTTCTTAGCTTAGTAACCATGTTCTTAGTATGTGCAAGTGGCTAGAACAAAAAGAAAATGAAATAGGAGCTATTAAACTTACCTAAGCCGAATGAAGGTTCTATGAGCTTGCATGTGTGTCTTTTTGCATTCTAGCTTGCTTGGTCGAGTTCCTTAGTAACTTGCATGTCTTGAAGAACCTTTGGATTATGAACTTAAGCTATGGAGTCTATAATTGCAGCTAGGACCAAGAGAGAGAGAGAAGAAATGAGAGAAAGAATGAGAGAAAGAGAGAAAGAATGAAAGAAAATGAAAGGCTTGAAGAATTTGATGCATATGTCGGCCTAGGGCTTGCAAAATTCAGAATTTGTGTCTTTAAGGAGCATGTTTTTGAATTGTCTAGCATGGGCAAGTGAGTGGGTCGAGATTTTATTGCATTGGGTAGGATTTTGAGTCATTTTTTTATGATTTGTGTCATGAGCTTGTCATAGAATGTCTAGGTATAAATTTTGAAATTGCAATGCTTTGTCAAAGGCCCCATGTGGTCGGCCAAGCTTGTGCAAGATTCTGAATTTTTGTCTTGGTTGAGCAATATAATATTGTGTGTTTGGGATGTGCAAAGAATAAGGAATAAAGAATAAAGAATGCTTAGCTTTTTGTGAGATTTCGTCTTCTAGTGAGTTGACTTAGCATTTTAATATTAGTTAGTGGAGTTTTTAGGGTTAATTAATGATCTAGTGCTTCGTGTAAGATGCTTTCTTGATTAGCGTGAGGGCACGCTTTCCTAAGTTTTGGGCACACACTACAATGCAAGGCACGAACTACAAGACGAATGCACGTTTCTCAAGTAAATGTACGCAACCCTAAATAAATGCACGTAATTCAATGCAAGGCACACAAAATGAACACAATTCTTAAACCTAAGTCAAGGCACGCAAATCTAGGTTAGGGCACACGAAATGAGATATCACATGCAAATCAAGGTCGGGCCTCAAAACTTCGCTTCACGTAGAGGCTGCGCCCGCAAACCGAGGGCGTAGGGCTTGTGACCAGGTCTTTGTCGCTCCGTTGCCCATAACTTTTACTCCGTAAGGAGTTACGCAACGCATAGTATACCGTTGGAAAGCTCTCCGATAGCTCTACGGCGGGGGCACCGAGCTTGGTGAGCTGCACCTGTTCTTGGGGCCCAAAATTGAACATTTTCATAAGTTTCGGGTAACTTTTCTTCTTTTGCTCTATTTTTCCGTCTCTGATCGTACGTCGCTAGTTGTTAAAAGGACGACAACCTAACTCGCGAGATATTATAGGGCTCTACAATGCGTCGATATCATGTCTTACGAGGGTGCTGCACTGTTGAAGTGGATGGGTTGTCGTTATGACCATTGGGCCTTTTTAATGGGCCATCTCTCTGGGCTGGGACTGTGAACCCTCAACACATAAAGCATTTGTGCCCTCAACATGACGGGTGCGATCATACCAGTACTAATGCACCGGATCCCATCAGAACTCCGAAGTTAAGCATGCTTCAGCGAGAGTAGTACTAGAATGGATGACCCCCTGGAAAGTTCTCGTGTTGCACCCCCCGTTTTCAATTTTTTTTGCCCCGGTTAGGGTTGTCAAGATACTTTATCCACCACATTTCTATTACTAAATTCCACGGCACCTTGGGCAAGACAACTTCGCTTCATGTAGAGGCTGGGCCCGCAAACCGAGGGCGTAGTGCTTGTGACCAGGTCTCTATCGCTCTGGTGCCCATAACTTTTGATCCGTAAGGAGTTACGCGGCGCACAACATACCGTTGGAAAGCACTCCGAGAGCTTTACGACAGGGGCAGCAAGCCTGTTTGGCTGCACCCATTTTTGGAGCCCAAAATTGAACGTTTTTATCAGTTTCAGGCCACTTTTCTTGTTTTGCTCTATTTTTCCATCCCGAATCGTACGTCGTGAGCTGATAAAAGGACGACAACCTAACTCGCCGGGATATTACAGGTCCTACAATGCGTCGATATCACGTCTTACAAGGATGCTACGTTGTTGAAGCGGATGGGTTGTCGTTAAGCCGATTGGACCGTTTGAATGGGCTATATCTCTGGGCTGGGGCGGTGAACCGTCAACACATAAAGGATTTGTGTCCTCAACATGGCGGGTGCGATCATACCAGCACTAATGCACCGGATCCCATCAGAACTTCGATGTTAAGCGTGCTTGGGCGAGAGTAGTACAAGGATGCGTGACCCCCGGGAAGTCCTCGTGTTGCACCCCCTTTTCAATTTTTTTTGCACCGGTTAGGGTTGCCAAGATACTTTATCCACCACATTTCTATTACCCAATCCCATAGTACCTTGGGCAAGACAACTTAGCTTCACGTAAAGGCTGGGCCTGCATACCGAGGGCGTAGGGCTTGTGACCAGGTCTCCGTCGCTCCGTTGCCCACAACTTTTAATCCATAAGGTGTTATGTGGCGCACAACATACTGTTGGAAAGCTCTCTGAGAGCTCTACGACAAGAGCAACAAGCCTGCTAGGCTGTGCCTATTTTCGGAGACCAAAATCGAACGTTTTCATCAGTTTTGGGCCACTTTTCTTCTTTTGCACTATTTTTCCATCCCAGATCGTACTTCGTGAGATGTTAAAAGGACGGCAACCTAACTCGCCTGTATATTATAGGGCCCTACAATGCGTCGATATCATGTCTTACAAAAATGCTACGTTGTTGAATCAGATGGGTTGTCGTTAAGCCCATTTGGCCTTTTGAATAGGCCATCTCTCTGGGATGGGACTATGAACCGTCACCACATAAAGGATTTGTGCCATCAATATGATGGGTGCGAATATACCAGTACTAATGCACCGAATCCCATCAGAACTCCGAAGTTAAGCGTGCTTGGGCGAGAGTAGTACTAGGATAGGTGACCTCCTGGGAAGTCCTCGTGTTGCACCCCCCTTTCCAACTTTTTTTACCCCGGTTAGGGTTGCCAAGATACTTTATCTAACACATTTATATTACCGAATCCCACGGCACCATGGGCAAGACAACTTGGCTTCATGTAGAGGCAGGGCCCGCAAACCGAGGGCGTAGGGCTTGTAACCAGGTCTCCATCGCTCCATTGCCTATAAATTTTGATCCGTAAGTAGTTACGCGTCGCACAGCATACTGTTGGAAAGCTCTCCGAGAGCTCTACGATGTGGCAGTAATCCTGCCTTGCTGCACCCTTTTTGGAGCCCAAAATCGAACGTTTTCATCAATTTCGGGCCACTTTTCTTCTTTTGCTCTATTTTTCCGTCCCAGATAGTACGTCGTGAGCTGTTAAAAGGATGACAACCTAACTCGCGGGACATTAGAGGGCCCTACAATGCATTCATATCATGTCTTGCGAGGATGCTACGTTGTTGAAGCGGATGGGTTGTCGTTAAGCCCATTGGGCCTTTTGAATGGGCCATCTCTCTGGGCTAGAACAGTGAACCGTCAACACATAAAGGATTTGTGCCCACAACATGACGGGTGCGATCATACTAGCACTAATGCACCGGATCCCATCAGAACTCTGAAGTTAATCGTGCTTGGGCGAGAGTAGTACTAGGATGGGAGACCCCCTGCGAAGTCCTCGTGTTGCACCCCCGCCTTTTCAATTTTTTTTGCCCCGGTTAGGGTTGCCAAGATACTTTATCCACCACATTTCTATTACCGAATCCCACGGCACCTTGTGCAAGACAACTTCGCTTCACATAGAGGCTGGGCCAGCAAACCGAGGGCGTGGGGCTTGTGACCAGGTCTCCGTTGCTCCGGTACCCATAACTTTTAATCCGTAAGGAGTTATGCGGCGCACAACATACCGTTGGAAAGCTCTCCGAGAGCTCTACGATAGGGGCAGCAAGCCTGCTCAATTGCGCCTATTTTCAGAGCCCAAAATCGAACGTTTTCATCAGTTTTGGGCTACTTTTCTTCTTTTGCTCTATTTTTTCGTCCCGGATCGTACGTCGTGAGTTGTTAAAAGGACGACAACATAACTCGCGTGATATTACAGGGCCCACCAATGCGTTGATATCACGTTTTACGAGGATGCTGCGTTGTTGAAGCGGATGGGTTGTCGTTAAGCCCATTGGGCCTTTTGAATGGGCTATCTCTCTGGGATGGGACTGTGAACCGTAAACACATAAAGGATTTGTGCCCTCAACATGACGGGTGTGATCATACCAGCACTAATGCACCGGATCCCATCAGAACTCCGAAGTTAAGCGTGCTTGGACGAGAGTAGTACAAGGATAGGTGACCCCTTGGGAAGTCCACGTGTTGCACCTCCCTTTTCAATTTATTTTGCCCCGGTTAGGGTTGCCAAGATACTTTATTCACCACATTTCTATTACCGAATCCCACGGAACCTTGGGCAAGACAACTTCGCTTCACGTAGTGGCTGGGTCTGCAAACCGAGAGCGTAGGGCTTATGACCAGGTCTCCGTCGCTCTGGTGCCCATAACTTTTGATCCGTAAGGAGTTACGCAGCGCACAGCATACCGTTGGAAAGCTCTCCGTGAGCTCTACGACGGGGCAGCAAGCCTGTTCAGCTGCGCCCATTTTTGGAGCCTAAAATCGAACGTCTTCATCAGCTTCGGGCAACTTTTCTTCTTTTGCTCTGTTTTTTCGTCACGGATCGTGCATCGTGAGCTGTTAAAAGGATGACAACCTAACTCGCGGGACAATAGAGGGCCCTGCAATGCGTCGATATCACGTGTTGCGAGGATGCTGCGTTGTTGAAGCGAATAGGTTGTCGTTAAGCCCATTAGGCCTTTTGAATGGGCCATCTCTCTGGGCTGGGACTGTGAACCATCAACACATAAAGGGTTTGTATCCACAACATGACATGTGCGATCATACCAGCACTAATGCACCGGATCCCATCAGAACTCCGAAGTTAAGCGTGCTTGGGCGAGAGTAGTACTAGGATGGGTGACCCTATGGGAAGTCCTCGTGTTGCACCCCCCATTTTCAATTTTTTTTGTCCCGGCTAGGGTTGCCAAGATACTTTATCCACAACATTTCTATTACCGAATCCCACGCCACCTTGGGCAAGACAACTTATGTGAGGCCCGACCTCGATTTGCGTGCGATACCTCGTTTTGTGTGTCCTAACCTAGATTTGCATGCCTTGACCTAAGTTTAAGAATTGTGTTTTATTTTGTGTGCCTTGCATTGAATTTCGTGTATTTATTTAGGGTTGCGTGCATTTACTTGGGAAACGTGCATTCGTCTCGTAGATCATGCCCTACCTCGTAGTACGTGCCCTAAACCTTGGAAAGCGTGCCCACACGTTAATCAAGAAAGCATCTTACACGAAGCACTAGATCATTAATTAATCTTACAAACTCCACTAACTAATATTAAAATGCTAAGTCAATGCACTAGAAGACGAAATTGCACCAAAAGCTAGACATTCTTATTCTTTATTCTTTATTCTTTTGCATATTCCAAGCACTCTATTAAATAATGCTCAAACAAGACAAAAAATTCAAATTTGAACACAAGCTTGGCCGACCACATGGAGCCTTTGTGCATGCATTTCAATTTCAAAATCTATACCTAGACATTGTATGACATGCTCTGACACAAAACAAAAAAAAATGGCTCAAAAACCCTACCCAATGCACCTATTCTCGACATATGCAAGTGTCCATGCTAGGTGATTCAAAATTATGCTCCTTGAAGACACAAAAATCTGAAATTTCAAGGCCGACACAAGCATCAAACCCATCAAGCTTTTCATTTTTCTTTCATTCTTTCTTTCTTTCTCTCACTCTCTCATTTCTTCTCTCTCTCTCTCGGCCCTAGCTGAAATTATAGACTCCATAGCTCAAGTTCTTCATCCAAAGGTTCTTCAAGACATGCAAGCTACTAGGAAGCTCGACCAAGCAAGCTAGAATGCAAAAGTCGCACATGCAAGCTCATAGCACATTCATTTCGGCTTAGGTGAGTTTGTTAGCTTCCATTTCATTTTCTTTTGCTCTAGCCACTTGCACATACTAAGAACATGGTTACTAAGCTAGGAATTAGAGAAATCTCAAGTTGTCTCTCGGCTAAGCAAGGAGAAGAGTCGACCTTGTGCATCATCAAGAGTCTTGTGCATCTTCTTGTTGTCTTGCTAAGGTGAGGGCTAAAACTCTTTTGAAAAGCTTTCAAAAACCACATGCATGCCTTTAAATGTTTATTTTACCTCTGTACTTGTGATATATGTGTGTACATGAGCTTTTGTGAACATGCATGGCAAGATATTTGGCTAGAATGTGAAGCTAGGCGAAATTGCGTAGGTGACAGCCTTCTGACTTGTTGGAGCGAGGTGGATTTGACCAGGTAAATGGCGTTGAAAATGCGGGAAAATTGGTAGATGACTATATTTTCCAGTTCTGAGAATTTTTTGCAGAAATAGGCCAAAGCCAATTTTGACTCTAAGGTCCCCAAAATGGCAAAACATTGAAAGGTGTCCAAATCTGAAAAATCTGGGAAAATGAAGCAGGTTTTGGCAGATTCACTGTCCATGTAGAACGAACCAGTTTTGACTTAGTAAATGATATCAAAAATGCATGAAATTTGGTGTGATATTAGATTTTTCAGTTCTGGACATTTTTGTCAGACATAGACTAACGCTAAATCTGACCCTAAGGTCCTCAACAACGACAAGTATTGAAATGTGTGCAAATCTGGACAGTTTTGCGTAGTCTCACGGTTTTGGCTATAACTCTTGAACCCAAACTCCAAATGATGCGAGGTTTGTTTCTGAATTTAGTTCACTCCTTAAGCTTTAATTTGACATTTTGTTCACTGGAATTGGAGATATTTTGCTTGTCTCAATGATTGTGAGAAAACAGATCATTGCAGTGAGGTTTCCATCTAGTGATATGCTTAGAAATATTATTGTAACTTCTCTTGTTGTATTAATTGCTTGGGATTGTGGCACTTGGATGTTTTGTGGACTGTTTTGAATGTTTGAGGGTGTTTGAATTAATCAATGCATGGCTTGATTTTAATTACGTGACAACTTAGGGATTAATCGCACGGGTGAGCATGAATTGAAACCCTAATGACTAGGTAAACTCGCTAAGTGTTGATCCTATGAATATCGTGTTTAATTATGTGATTAGTAGGCTGCCCGTAGTTGCCCTTATAGCCCTAAATATGATTCCGATGATTACATGTTGACAAGTGGGCCATTCTTGCACCCTGTCCCACGTAAACGTCATTGCATGTTGTATGACCTTATTATTTGATTACGTGAACTTCGAAATGAGTTATATGACTTGAATGTTTAGATCACACCCTAGTCTAACCTTATAGGTCGGGTTGGGGCGTGACACCCAATATTCATATAACTCCACGTACTTTACAAGTGAAATTACCTGTTATATCATGCCTCGCATGTTTGCTTGTCAATGTGCAATCTTATGACTGCTCGGAGGCAACCTACTTTGTTGTCCTCCTAATGTGATATATTAAATGTCATAAATGTGCATTGCATACAAGGTTGTAACCTTTCATTCTGGCGTGGTAGCGTTCACGCACACCGGGCGGCATCGGGCTTGCCGATGCAACCGTGACTACCATTGTCCAATTCCATCTCTCGCTTGGGGGCTAGACTTCCTCAGAGAGTTGGGTCGTAGGATTTCGGGGTACATCCGGAGTACACCCATTTGGCGTGATAAGGGGATAATTTGAAGTTGGCCACAACAACTGATACTGGAAATGAACTGAGAGCAAAAGCTCACCGTATCCTTTTCACTATGTGTATAAGTACTCTCGCTTGGTTCCTAGAGGACCTCGGGGAGGAAAGACGGGTAATTGTGTTCTTTTACTTTTACATTACATTATGTACTTACTTGTGATATATGTCATGCTTGCAAAAGGGTTTTCATAAGTTGAACCGGAAAATGAGTTTCAAAACTTACTTCTCGTTCTCCCTCGCTGAGTTCATAAGGACTCACCCTCTTTTATCATCTCAGGTGAAGAAGACCAAGAACAGGTACCCAAGGACAACGTGCCTATTGATGATTCCTTGGAATGATTGTTTGCCCTACGTGCCTTACGTGACTATGGCCATTTTGTGAACAATATGTTGCTCGAAGACTATTTCTTATGTTGCTTGTTACTGTATTGTAAATGACCCCCATTGTAATTTGGGATCTAATTTTGGCTTGTAGTGATCATAACTAGATAGACACTACTATGGTCGTTTTTGCTAACGCTACTGGTTAGTATCTATCGCAGATTTATGAACTATTAGGTAAAGGATTAAGTAAAATGAATCTATCCAATCTTAAGCAGGTACTCATTGATAGGCTAAGATCAACAAGTAATTTTGTAACAATGATTAACAAACAAACGAGACATAGTATCATGCTAAGTTGTTAATCAAACGAGATTTCGAGATAACTAGTAGGCGTTTCGACGGGTGATAAATAGTAGTCTTAGTTGAAAATGAATTTGAGATTAAAAGTTTGGAGGCATTTAGAGAATTAGGCCAAATTAAATAGCCTAATTACTGCCGATATGCTGCCGATTTTCCAGAGAATTTGTGGAGTTTAGGCTAAACGTTAAGTGTTAAACTTTCATGAATGATTAAGTATGTGATATGACTTGAATGTTTAGATCATACCCTAGTCTAACCTTATAGGTCGGGTTGGGGCGTGACAACTTCGCTTCATGTAGAGGCTGGGCCCGCAAACCGAGGGCGTGGAGCTTGTGACCAGGTCTCCGTCGCTCCGGTGCCCATAACTTTTAATCTGTAAGGAGTGACGCGACGCACAACATACTGTTGCAAAAGCTCTCCGAGAGCTCTACGATGAGGGCAGCAAGCCTGCTTAGATGCGCCTATTTTCGGAGCCCAAAATCGAACGTTTTCATCAGTTTTGTTCCATTTTTCTTATTTTGCTCTGTTTTTTTGTCCCGGATCGTACGTCGTGAGATGTTAAATGGACGACAACCTAACTCGCGGGATATTACAGGGCCCTACAATGCGACGATATCACGTCTTGCGAGGTTGCTGCGTTGTTGAAGCGGAAGGGTTGTCGTTAAGCCCATTGGGCCTTTTGAATAGGCCATCCCTCTGGGCTGGGACTGTGAACCGTCAACACATAAAGGATTTGTGCCCACAACATAACGGGTGCGATCATACCAGCACTAATGCACCGGATCCCATCAGAACTCCGAAGTTAAGCGTGCTTGGGCGAGAGTAGTACTAGGATGGGTGACCCCCTGGGAAATCCTCGTGGTGCACCCCCCCTTTTCAATATTTTTTGCCTCGGTTAGGGTTGCCAAGATAGTTTATCCACCACATTTCTATTACCGAATCTCACGACACCATGGGCAAGACAACTTCGCTTCACGTAGAGGTTGGCCCGCAAACCGAGGGCGTGGGGCTTGTGACCAGGTCTCCGTCGCTCCAGTGCCCATAACTTTTAATCCGTACGGAGTTACATGACGCACAACATACCGTTGGAAAGCTCTTCGAGAGCTCTACGACAAGGGTAGCAAGCCTACTTCGCTGCGCCTATTTTCAGAGCCCAAAATTGAACATTTTCATCAGTTTCGGGCCATTTTTCTACTTTAGTTTTGTTTTTTCGTCCCGAATCGTACGTCGTGAGCTGTTAAACGGACGACAACCTAACTCGCGGGAAATTACAAGGCCCTACAACGCGTCGATATCACGTCTTACGAGGATGCTGCGTTGTTGAAGGGGATGGGTTGCCGTTAAGCCCATTGGGCCTTTTGAATGGGCCATCTCTCTGGGCTGGGATAGTGAACCGTCAACACATAAAGGATTTGAGCCCACAACATGATGGGTGCGATCATACCAGCACTAATGCACTGGATCCCATCAGAACTCCGAAGTTAAGCGTGCTTGGGCGAGAGTAGTACTAGGATGGGTGACCCTCTGAGAAGTCCTCGTGTTGCACCCCCTCTTTTTAATTTTTTTTGCACCAGTTAGGGTTGCCAAGATACTTTATCCAACACATTTCTATTACCGAATCCCACGGTACCATGGGCAAGACAACTTCACTTCACGTAGAGGCTGGGCCCGCAAACCGAGGGCGTAGGGCCTGTGACCAGGACTCTGTCGCTCCAGTGCCCATTATTTTTGATCCATAAGGAGTTACGCGACGTACAGCATACCGTTGGAAAGCTCTCCTAGAGCTCTACGACGAGGCAGCAAACCTGCTCGGCTGCGTCCATTTTTAGACCCCAAAATCAAACGTTTTCGTCAGTTTCGGGCCACTTTTCTTCTTTTGCTCTATTTTTCTGTCCCGGATCATACGTCTTGAGCAGTTAAAAGGACGACAACCGAACTCGCGAGACATTATAGGGCCCTACAATGCGTCGATATCACGTCTTGCAAGGATGCTACATTGTTGAAGATGATGGGTTGTCGTTAAGCCCATTAGGCCTTTTGAATAGGCCATCTCTCTGGGCTGGGATTGTGAACTGTAAACACATAAAGTATTTGTGCCCACAACATGATGTGTGCGATCATACCAACACTAATGCACCGGATCCCATCAGAACTCCGAAGTTAAGCGTGCTTGGGCGAGAGTAGTACTAGGATGGGTGACCCCATTAGAAGTCCTCATGTTGCACCCTATCTTTTTAATTTTTTTTGCCCCGGTTATGGTTGCCAAGATACTTTATCCACCACATTTTTATTACTAAATCCCACGGCTCCTTGGGTAAGACAACTTCGCTTCACGTAGAGGCTGGGCCTGCAAACCAAGGGCGTAGGGCTTGTGACCAGGTCTCCGTCGCTCCGGTGCCCATAACTTATAATCCGTAAGGAGTTAAGCGACGCATAACATACCGTTTGAAAGCTCTCCGAGAGCTCTACGACGGGGGCAACAAGCCTGCTCAGCTGCGCGTATTTTTGGAGCCCAAAATCGAATGTTTTCATCAATTTCGGGATATTTTTCTACTTTTGCTCTGTTTTTTCGTCCCGGATCGTACGTCGTGAGCTGTTAAAAGGACGACATCCTAACTCGCGGGATATTACAGGGCCCTACAATGCGTCAATATCACGTCTTGTGAGGATGTTGCGTTGTTGAAGCAGATGGGTCGTCGTTAAGTCCATTGGGCCGTTTCAATGGGCCATCTCTCTGGGCTGGGACTGTGAACCGTCAACACATAAAGAATTTGTACCCTCAACATGACGGGTGCGATCATACCAGCTCTAATGCACCGGATCCCATCAAAACTCCGAAGTTAAGCGTGCTTGGGCAAAAGTAATACTAGAATGGGTGACCCCCTGGGAAGTACTCGTGTTGCACCTCTTTTTCAATTCTTTTTGCCCCGGTTAGGGTTGCCAAGATGCTTTATCCACCACATTTCTATTACCGAATCCCACGGCACCTTGGGCAAGACAACTTCGCTTCACGTAGCGGCTGGGCCTGAAAACCGAGGCCGTAGGGCTTGTGACCAGGTCTCCGTTGCTCCGGTCCCCATAACTTTTGATCTGTAAGGAGTTACGCACCGCACAGCATACCGTTGGAAAGCTCTCCGAGAGCTCTACGACGGGGCGGCAAGCGTGCTCTGCTGCGCCTATTTTTGGAGCCTAAAATCGAACATTTTCATCAGTTTCGGGCCATTTTTCTTTTTTTGCTTAGTTTTTCCGTCCCAGATCGTACGTCGTGAGCTGTTAAACGGATGAAAACCTAACTCGCGTGATATTACAGGGCCCTACAATGCTTCGATATCACGTCTTGCGACGATGCTGCGTTGTTGAAGCGGATGGGTTGTCGTTAAGCCTATTGGGCCTTTTGAATGGGCCGTCTCTCTGGACTGGGACTGTGAACCGTCAACACCTAAAGGATTTGTGCCCTCAACATGACGGATGCAATCATAACACCTAAAGGATTTGTGCACTAATGCGCCGGATCCCATCAGAACTCTGAAGTTAAGCGTGCTTGGGCTAGAGTAGTACTACTATGGGTAACCCCATGGGAAGCCCTCGTGTTGCACGACTCTTTTCAAAATTTTTTGCCCCAGTTAGGGTTGCCAAGATACTTTATCCACCACATTTCTATTACTGAATCCCATGGCACCTTGGGCAAGACAACTTCGTTTCACGTAGAGAATGGGCCTGAAAACCGAGAGCGTAGGGCTTGTGACCAGGTCTCCGTCGCTCCGGTGCCCATAACTTTTGATCCGTAAGGAGTTACGCGGCGCACAGCATACCGTTGAAAAGCTCTCCGAGAGCTCTACGACGGGACAGCAAGCCTGCTCAGCTGCGCCCATTTTTGGAGCCTAAAATGGAATGTTTTCATCAGTTTCAGGCAACTTTTCTTCTTTTGCTTTCTTTTTCCGTCCCAGATCGTACGTCGTGTGCTGTTAAACAGACGACAACCTAACTCGTGGGATATTACAGGGCCCAGCAATGCGTCGATATCACGTCTTGCGATGATGTTGCGTTGTTGAAGCGGATGGGTTGTCGTTAAGCCCATTGGGCCATTTGAATGGGCCATCTCACGGGCTGGGACTGTGAACCATCAACACATAAAGGATTTGTGCCCTCAACATGACGGGTGCAATCATACCAGCACCAATGCACTGGATCCCATCAGAACTCCGAAGTTAAAAGTGCTTTGGAGAGAGTAGTACTAGGATGGGTGACCCCCTAGGAAGTCCTCGTGTTGCACCCCCCTTTTCAAAATTTTTTGCCCCGGTTAGGGTTGCCAAGATACTTTATCCACCACATTTCTATTACCGAATCCCATGGCACGTTGGGCAAGACAACTTCGCTTCACGTAAAGGCAGGGCCTTCAAACCGGGGGCGTAGGACTTGTGACCAAGTCTCTATCGCTTCGGTGCCCATAACTTTTAATCCTTAAGGAGTTACGCGGCCCACAGTATACCGTTGGAAAGCACTCTGAGAGCTCTACGATGGGAGCAACAAGCCTGCTCAGCTGTGCCTGTTTTCGGAGCCCAAAATTGAACGTTTTCATCAGTTTCGGGCCACTTTTCTTCTTTTGCTCTGTTTTTTCGTCCAAGATAGTACGTTGTGAGCTGTTAAAAGGACGACAACCTTACTCGCGGGATATCATAGGGCCCTACTACGCGTCGATATCAAGTCTTTTGAGGATGCTGCGTTGTTGAAGCGGATGGGTTGTCGTTAAGCCCATTGGGCCTTTTGAATGGGCCATCTCTCTGGGTTGGGACTGTGAACCGTCAACACATAAAGGATTTGTGCCCTCAACATGATAGGTGCGATCATACCAGCACTAATGCACCGGATCCCATCAGAACTCCGAAGTTAAGCGTGCTTGGACGAGAGTAGTACGAGGATGGGTGACCCCCTGGGAAGTCCTCATGTTGCAACCCCCCTTTTCAATTTTTTTTTCCCCGGATAGGGTTGCCAAGATACATTATCCACCTCATTTCTATTTCTGAATCCCACGGCACCTTGGGTAAGATAACTTCGCTTCACGTACATGATTGGCCCGCAAACCGAGGGCGTAGGGCTTGTGACCAGGTCTCCGTCGCTCCGGTGCCCATAACTTTTGCTCCGTAAGGAGTTACGCGGCGTACAGCATACCGTCGGAATGCTCTCTGAGAGCTCTACGACGGGGGCAGGAAGCCTGCTTGGTTGCGCCTATTTTCGGATCCCAAAATCGAACATTTTTATTAGTTTCGGGCCACTTTTCCTCTTTTGCTAAGTTTTTCCATCCCAAATCGTACGTCTTGATCTGTTAAAAGGACGACAACCTAACTCGCGGGACATTAGAGGGCCCTACAATCTGTCGATATTTCGTCTTGGAGGATGCTGCATTGTTGAAGCAGGTGGGTTGTCGTTAAGCCCATTGGCCTTTTGAATGGGCCATTTCTCTGGGCTGGAACTGTGAACTGTCAACACATAAAGGATTTGTGCACACAACATGATGGGTGCGATCATACCAGCACTAATGCATCGGATCCCATCAGAACTCTGAAGTTAAGTGTGCTTGGGTGAGAGTAGTACTAGAATGGGTGACCCCCTAGAAAGTCCTCATGTTGCACACCCCTTTTCAATTTTTTTTGCCCCGGTTAGGGTTGCCAAGATACATTATCCACCTCATTTCTATTTCCAAAGCCCACGGCACCTTGGGTAAGACAACTTCGCTTCACGTAGAGGCTTGGCCCACAAATCGAGGGCGTAGGGCTTGTGACCTAGTCTCCGTCACTCCGGAGCCCATAACTTTTAATTCGTAAAGAGTTACGCGACAACACAGCATAACTTGTGACGGGGGCTACAAGCCTGCTCAGCTGCGCCTATTTTCGAAGCCCAAATTCGAATGTTTTCAACAGTTTCGGGCAATTTTTCTACTTTTGCTATGTTTTTTCATCCTGGATCGTACGTTGTGAGCTGTTAAAAGGATGACAACCTAACGTGTGGGATATTATAGGGCTCTACAATGCGTCGATATCACGTCTTGCGAGGATGCTACGTTGTTGAAGCGGATGAGTTGTCGTTAAGCCCATTGGGCGTTTTGAATAGGCCATCTCTCTGGGCTGGGACTGTGAACCGTCAACACATAAAGGATTTGTGCCCTCAACATGACGGGTGCGATCATACCAGCACTAATGCACCGGATCCCATCAGAACTCTGAAGTTAAGCGTGCTTGGGTGAGAGTAGTACTAGGATGGGTGACCCCATGGGAAGTCCTTGTGTTGCACCCCGCCTTTTCAATTTTTTTTGCCCCGGTTAGGGTTGCCAAGATGCATTATCCACCACATTTATATTAACAAATCCCACGACACCTTGGGCAAGACAACTTCGCTTCACGTAGAGGCTGGGCCCGTAAACCGAGGGCGTAGGGCTTGTGACCAGGTCTCCGTCGCTCCGGTGCCCATAACTTTTAATCTGTAAGGAGTTAAGCGACGCACAGCATACTGTTGGAAAGCTTTCCGAGAGATCTATGACGGGGGTAGCAAGCCTGCTTAGATGCGCCTATTTTCGGAGCCCGAAATCGAATGTTTTCATTAGTTTCGTGCCATTTTTCTACTTTTGCTATGTTTTTTCATCCCGGATCGTACGTCGTGAGCTGTTAAAAGGACGACAACCTAACTCGCGGGATATTAAAGGGCCCTACAATCCGTCAATATCTCGTCTTGTGAGGATGCTGCGTTGTTAAAGCGGATGGATTGTCGTTAAGCCCATTGGGCCTTTTGAATGGGCCATCTCTCTGGGCTGGGACTGTGAACCGTCAACACAAAAAGGATTTGTGCCCTCAACATGACGAGTGCGATCATACTAGGACTAATGCACCGGATCCCTTCAAGACTCCAAAATTAAGCATGCTTGGGCGGGAGTAGTACTAGGATAGGTGACCCCTTGGGAAGTACTCGTGTTGCCCCCCCCTTTTTTCAATTTTTTTTGCCCCGATTAGGGTTGCCAAGATACTTTATCCACCACATTTCTATTACCGAATCCCACGGCACCTTGGGCAAAAGAACTTCGCTTCACGTAGAGGCTGGGCCCGAAAACCGAGGGCGTAGGGTTTGTGACCAGGTCACCGTCGCTCTAGTGCCCATAACGTTTGATCCGTAAGGAGATAAGCAGCTCACAGCATACCGTTGGAAAGCTCTCCGAGAGCTCTACGACGGTGGTAGCAAGCCTTCTCGGCTGCGCCTATTTTCGGAGTCCAAAATCGAACGTTTTCATCAGTTTCGGGCAACTTTTCTTCTTTTGCTCAGTTTTTTCACCCCGGATCGTACGTCTTGAGCTGTTAAACGGACGACAACCTAACTCGTGGGACATTAGGGGGCCTTACAATCCATCGATATCACGTCTTGCGAGGATGCTGCATTGTTGAAGCGGATGGGTTGTCGTTAAGCCCATTGGGCCCTTTGAATTGGCCATCTCTCTAGGCTGGGACTGTGAACCGTCAACACATAAAGGATTTGTGCCCTCAACATGACGGGTGCGATCATACCAATACTAATGCACCGGATCCCTTTAGAACTCCGAAGTTAAATGTGCTTGGACGAGAGTAGTACTAGGATGGGTGACCCCTTGGGAAGTCCTCGTGTTGCACCCCCCCTTTTTCAATTTTTTTTGCCCTGGTTAGAGTTGCCAAGATACTTTATCCACCACATTTCTATTACTGAATCCCACGGCACCTTGGGCAAGAGAACTTCGCTTCACGTAGAGGCTGGGCCCGAAAACCGAGGGCGTAGGGCTTGTGACCAGGTCTGTGTCGCTCCGGTGCCCATAACTTTTGATCCGTAAGGAGTTACGCGGCGTACATCATACCGTTGGAAAGCTCTCCGAGAGCTCTACGACAAGGCAACAAGCCTACTTAGCTGTGCCCATTTTTGGAGCCTAAAATCGAACGTTTTCATCAGTTTCGGGCAACTTTTCTTCTTTTGCTCTGTTTTTGCATCGCAGATCGTACTACGTGAGCTATTAAACGGACGAAAACCTAACTCGCGGGATATTACAGGGCCCTACAATGCGTTGATATCACGTCTTGCGACGATGCTGCGTTGTCGAAGCGGATGGGTTGTCGTTAAGCCCATTGGGCCTTCTGAATGGGCCATCTCTCTGGGCTGGGACTGTGAACCGTCAACACATAAAGGATTTGTGCCCTCAACATGACGGGTGCAATCATACCAGCACTAATGCACCGGATCCCATCAAAACTCCGAAGTTAAGCGTGCTTCGGCAAGAGTAGTACTAGGATGGGTGACCCCCTGGGAAGTCCTCGTGTTGCACCCCCCTTTTCAATTTTTTTTGCCCCGGTTAGGGTTGTCAAGATACTTTATCCACCACATTTCTATTACCGAATCCCACGGCACCTTGGGTAAAAAAATTTCGCTTCATATGGAGGCTGGGCCCGAAAACTGAGGGCGTAGGGCTTGTGACCAGGTCTCCGTTGCTCCGGTGCCCATAACTTTTGATCCGTAAGGAGTTACGCAGCGCACAGCATACCGTCGGAAAGCTCCCTGAGAGCTCTACGACGGGAGCAAAAAGCCTGCTTATCTGCGACTATTTTCGGAGTCCAAAATTGAACGTTTTCATCAGTTTCGGGCCACTTTTCTTCTTTTGCTCAGTTTTTTCGTCCTGGATCGTACGTCTTGAGCTGTTAAAGGGACGACAACCTAACTCGCGAGACATTAAAGGGCCCTACAATCCATCGATATAACGTCTTGCGAAGATGCTGCATTGTTGAAGCAGATGGGTTGTCGTTAAGCTCATTGGGCCTTTTGAATGGGCCATCTCTCTGGGCTGGGACTGTGAACCATCAACACATAAAGGATTTGTGCACACAACATGATTGGTGCGATCATACTAGCACTAATGCACCTGATCCCATCAGAACTCCGAAGTTAAGCGTGCTTGGGCGAGAGTAGTATTAGGATGGGTGACCCCCTGGGAAGTCCTCATGTTGCACCCCCCTTTTCAATTTTTTTTGCCCCGGTTAGGGTTGCCAAGATACATTATCCACCTCATTTCTATTACCGAAGCCCACGGCACCTTGGGTAAGACAACTTCGCTTCACGTAGAGGCTTGGCCTGCAAACCGAGGGCGTAGGGCTTGTGACCAGGTCTCCGTCGCTCCGATGCCCATAACTTTTGATCTGTACGGAGTTACGCAGCACACAGCATACCGTTGGAAATCTCTTTGAAAGCTCTACGACGGGGGCAGCAAGGTTGCTTGCCTGCTCCTGTTTTTGGAGCCCAAAATCGAACATTTTCATCAGTTTCGGGCCATTTTTTTACTTTTGCTCTATTTTTTTGTTCCGGATCGTACGTATTGAGCTACTAAAAGGATGACAACCTAACTCGCGGGACATTAGAGGGCCCTCCAAGAGCTCTACGACAGGGGCAGCAAGCCTGCTTGGCTGCGCCTGTTTTCAGAGGGCAAAATTGAAAGTTTTCCTCAGTTACGGGAAATTACAGGGCCCTACAACACGTCGATATCGTACGGCTTGAGCAGTTAAAAGGACGACAACGTAACTAGCGGGATATTACAGGGCCCTATAACGCGTCGATATCACGTCTTACAAGGATGCTCCTTTGTTGAAGTGGATGGGTTGTCGTTAAGCCCATTGGGCTTTTTGAATAGATCATCTCTCTGGGCTGGGACTGTGAACCGTCAACACATAAAGGATTTGTGCCCACAACGTGACAGGTACGATCATACCAGCACTAATGCACCGGATCTCATAAGAACTCCTAAGTTAAACGTGCTTCGGCGAGAGTAGTACTAGGATGGGTGACCCCCTGGAAAGTCCTTGTGTTGTACCCCCGCTTTTCAATTATTTTTACCCCGGTTAGGGTTGCCAAGATGCTTTATCCACCACATTTCTATTACCGAATCCCACGGCACCTTGGGCAAGACAACTTCGCTACTCATAGAGTCTGGGCTCGCAAACGGATGGCGTAGGGCTTATGACCAGGTCTCCGTCGCTCCGGTGCCCATAACTTTTGATCCATAAGGAGTTACGCGGCGCACAACATACCGTTGGAAAGCTCTCCAAGAGATCTACAACAGGACAGTATGCTTGCTCGACTGTGGCCATTTTTAAAGCCCAAAATTGAACCTTTTCATCAATTTCGTGCCACTTTTCTTCTTTTGCTCTATTTTTCCATCCCGGATCGTACTTCGTGAGTTGTTAGAAGGACGATAACCTAACTCGCGGGACATTAGAGGGCACTACAATGCGTCGATATCATATCTTGCGAGGATGCTGCATTATTGAAGCGGACGGGTTGTCGTTAAGCCCATTAGGCCTTTTGAATGGGCCATCTCTCTGGGCTGGGACTGTGAACAGTCAACACATCAAGGATTTGTGCCCACAACATGACGGGTGCGATCATACCAGCACTAATGCACCGGATCTCATTAGAACTCTGAAGTTAAGTGTGCTTGGGCGAGAGTAGTACTAGGATGGGTGACCCTCTGGGAAGTCCTCGTGTTGCACCCCCCTTTTTCAATTTTTTTTACCCCGGTTAGGGTTGCCAAGATACCTTTTCCACCACATTTCTATTACTGAATCCCACGGCACCTTGGGCAAGACAACTTCGCTTCACGTAGATGTTAGGCCTGCAAACCGATGGCGTGGGGCTTATGACCAGGTCTCTGTCGCTCCGATGCCCATAACTTTTAATCCGTAAGGAGTTGTGTGGCGCACAACATACCGGTGGAAAGCTCTCTGAGAGCTCTATGATGGGGGCAGCAAGCCTGCTCGGCTACGCCCGTTTTCTGAGCCCAAAATCGAACGTTTTCATCAGTTTCGAGCCACTTTTCTTCTTTTGCTCTATTTTTCCATCCGGGATCGTATGCCGTGAGTTGTTAAAAGGATGACAACCTAACTCGCGTGATATTACTAGACCCTAAAATTCATCGATATCACGTATTACGAGGATACTGCATTGTTGAAGCAGATGGGTTGTCGTTAAGCCCATTGGGCCTTTTCAATAGGCCATCTCTCTAGGTTGGGACTGTGAACCGTCAACACATAAAGGATTTGTGCCCTTAACATGACGGGTACGATCATACCAGCACTAATGCACCGAATGCCATCAGAACTCCGAAGTTAAGCGTGCTTGGGCGAGAGTAGTACTAGGATGGGTGACCACTTGAAAAATCCTCGTGTTGCACCCCCACTTTTTAATTTTTTTTGCCTCGGTTAGGGTTGCCAAGATACTTTATCCACCTGATTTCTATTACCGAATCCTATGGCACCTAGGGCAAGATAACTTCGCTTCACGTAGAGGATGGGCTTGTAAACCGAGGGCGTAGGGCTTGTGACCAGGTCTCCGTCGCTCCGGTGCCCATAACTTTTAATCTGTAAGGAGTTAAGCAATGCACAACAGACCGTTGAAACGCTCTCCGGGAGCTCTATGACGAGGGCAGCAAGCCTGCTCAGCTACGCCTGTTTTTGGAGCCTAAAATCGAACGTTTTCATTAGTTTTGGCCCACATTTTTTCTTTTGCTCTGTTTTTTGGTCCCGGATCGTTCGTCGTGAGCTGTTAAAAGGGCGACAACCTTACTCGTGGGATATTATAGGGCCCTACAACGCTTCGATATCATGTCTTACGAGGATGCTGCATTCTTGAAGCGGATAGGTTGTCGTTAAGCCCATTGGGCCTTTTGAATTGGCCATATCTCGGGGCTAGGACTGTGAACTGTCAACACATAAAGAATTTGTGCCCTCAACATGACGGGTGCGATCATACCAGCACTAATGCACCGGATCCCATCAGAACTTCGAAGTTAAGCGTGCTTGGGCAAGAGTAGTACTACAATGGGTGACCCCTTGGGAAGTCCTCTTGTTGTACCCCCCATTTTAAATTTTTTTTGCCCCAATTAGGGCTGCCAAGATACTTTATCCACCACATTTCTATTAACGAATCCCACGGACCCTTGGGCAAGACAACTTCGCTTCACGTAGAGGCTGGGCCCGTAAACCGAGGGCGTGGGGCTTATGGCCAGGTATCTGTCGCTCCGGTGCCCATAACTTTTGATCTGTAAGGAGTTATACGGAGCACAACATACCGTTGGAAAGCTCTTCGAGAGCTCCACGACGGGGGCAGTAAGCCTGCTCAGCTGTGCCTATTTTCAGAGCCCAAAATCGAACGTTTTCATATGTTTTGGGCAACTTTTCTTCTTTTGCTCTATTTTTCCATCTCGGATCGTACGTCGTGAGCTGTTAAAAGGACAACAACCTAACTAGCGGGACATTATAGGGCCCTGCAATGCGTCGATATCACGTCTTCCGAGGGTGTTGCATTGTTGAAGCGAATGGGTTGTCGTTAAGCCCATTGGGCCTTTTGAATGGCCTTTCTCTCTGGGCTGGGACTGTGAACCGTCAACACATAATGGCTTTGTACCCACAACATGACGGGTGCGACAACACCAGCCCTAATGAACCGGATCCAATCATAACTCCAAAGTTAAACGTGCTTGGGCGAGAGTAGTACTAGGATGGGTGACCCCTTGGGATGTCCTCGTGTTGTACCCCCCCATTTTAAATTTTTTTGCCTCGGTTAGGGTTGCCAAGAAACTTTATTCACCACATTTCTATTACCGATTCCCATGGTACCTTGGGCAAGACAACTTTGCTTCACGCAGAGGTTGGGCCCGCAAACCGAGGGCGTAGGGCTTGTGACCAGGTCTCCGTTGCTCTGGTGGACATAACTTTTGATCCATACGGAGTTACATGGCACACAGTATACCGTTGGAAAGCTCTCCGAGAGCTCTACGACGGGGGCAACTAGCCTTCTTGGCTACGCCTGTTTTCAGAGCCAAAAATCGAACGTTTCATCATTTTTGGGCCACTTTTCTTCTTCTGCTCTGTTTTTTATCCCGGATAGTACGTCGTGAGCTGTTAAAAGGATGACAACCTAACCCACGGGACATTTTAGGGTCCTACAACGTGTCGATATCACGTCTTGTGACGATGCTGCGTTGTTGAAGTGGATGAGTTGTTGTTAAGCCCATTGGGCCTTTTGAATGGGCCATCTCTCTAGGGTAGGACTGTGAACGGTCAACACATAAAGGATTTGTGCCCACAACATGACAGGTGCAATCATGCCAGCACTAATGCACCGGATCCCATTAGAATTCCGAATTTATGCGTGCTTGGGTGAGAGTAGTACTAGGATGGGTAACCCTTGGGAAGTCCTCGTGTTGCACACCCATTTTTAATTTTTTTTGCCTCGGTTAGGGTTGCCAAGATACTTTATCCACCATATTTCTATCACCTAATCCCATGGCACCTTGGGCAAGACAACTTCGCTTCACGTTGAGGCTGGGCCCGCAAACCGAGGGCGTAGGGATTGTGACCAGGTCTCTATCGCTCCGGTGCCCATAACTTTTGATCTGTAAGGAGTTATGCGGCGTACAGCATACCGTTGGAAAGCTCTCCGAGAGCTCTACGACTAGGGCAGCAAGCTTGCTTCGCTGTGCCTGTTTTTGGAGTTGAAAATCAAACATTTTCATTAGTATCGGGATACTTTTAATCTTTTGCTCTGTTTTTCCGTCCTGGATCGTAAGTCGTGAGCTGGTAAAAGGATGACAACCTAACTCGCGTGACATTAGAGGGTCGTACAACACGTCGATATCACGCCTTACGAGGATGCTGCGTTGTTGAAGAGGATTGGTTGTCGTCAAGCCCATTGGGCCTTTTGAATGGGCCATCTTTCTTGGATGGGACTGTGAACCATCAACACATAAAGGATTTGTGCCCACAACATGACGGGTGCGATCATACCAGCACTAATGCATCGGATCCCATCAGAACTCCGAAGTTAAGCGCGCTTGGGCGAGAGTAGTACTAGGATGGGTGACCCCCTAGGAAGTCCTCGTGTTGCACCCCACCTTTTTAATTTTTTTTGCCCCGGTTAGGGTTGCCAAGATAATTTATCCACCACATTTCTATTACCGAATCCCACGGCACCTTGGGCAACAAAACTTCGCTTCTCGTAGAGGATGGGCCCTTAAACCGAGGGCGTAAGGCTTGTGACCAGTTCTCTGTCGTTCCGGTGCCATAACTTTTGATCCGTAAGGAGTTATGCGGCGCACAACATACCATTTGAAAGCTCTCTGAGATCTCTACGATGGGGGTAGCCAGCGTGCTTGGCTGTGCCTATTTTCGGAGTCCAAAATCGAGCATTTTTATTAGTTTTGGGCAACTTTTCTTCTTTTGCTCCGTATTTTCATCCCAGATCATACGTCGTGAGCTGTTAAAAGGATGACAAACTAACTCGCGGGACATTAGTGGGCCCTACAATGCATCGATATCACGTCTTGTGAGGATGCTATGTTGTTGAAGTTGATGGGTTGTCGTTAAGCCCATTGGGCCTTTTGAATGGGCCATCTCTCTGAGCTGGGACTGTGAACGATCAACACATAAAGGATTTGTGCCCACATCAAGACGGGTGCGATCATACCAGCACTAATGCACTGGATCCCATCAAAACCCCAAAGTTAAGCATGCTTGGGCGAGAGTACTACTAGGATGGGTGACCCCCTGGGAAGTCCTCATGTTGCACCCCCATTTTCAATTTTTTTTGCCCCGGTTAGGGTTGCCAAGATACTTTACCACAACATTTCAATTACTGAATACCACGGCACCTTAGGCAAGACAACTTCACTTCACGTAGAGGCAGGGCCCGTAAACCGAGGGCGTAGAGCTTGTGACCAGGTCTCCGTTGCTCCGGTGCCCATAACTTTTAATCCGTAAGGAGTTACACGGCGCACAGCATACCATTGGAAAGCTCTCCGTGAGCTCTATGACGGGGGCAGCGAGCTTGCTCGACTGCGCTTGTTTTTGGAACCCAAAATTGAACGTTTTCATCAGTTTCGGTCCACTTTCCTTCTTTTGCACTATTTTTGGGTCCCAGATGGTAAGTCGTGAGTGGATAAAAGGTCGACAACCTAACTCACAGGATATTACATGGCCCTACAACGCATTGATATCACGTCTTACGAGGATGCTGCGTTGTTAAAGCGGATGGGTTGTCGTTAAGCTCATTGGGCCTTTTGAATTGGCCATCTCTCTAGGCTGGGACTGTGAACTGTCAACACATAAAGGATTTGTGCCCTCAACAAGATGGGTGTGATCATACCAGCACTAATGCACTGGATCCCATCAGAACTCCGAAGTTAAGCGTGCTTGGGAGAGAGTTACGCGCTCCGGTGCCCATAACTTTTGATCCGTAAGAAGTTACGCGGCGCACAACATACTGTTCGAAAGCTCTCTGAGAGCTCTACGAAAGGGGCAGCCAGCCTACTCTACTGCGCCTATTTTTGGAGCCCAAAATCGAATGTTTTCATCTGTTTCAGGCCACTTTTCTTCTTTTGCTCTGTTTTTTCATCCCGGATCGAACGTCGTGAGCTGTTAAAAGGATGACAACCTAACTCGCAGGATATTACAGGGCCCTACAATGCATCGATATCACGTCTTGCAAGGATGTTGCGTTGTTGAAGTGGATGGGTTATCGTTAAGCCGATTGGGCCTTTTGAATGGGCCATCTATCTGGGTTGGGACTGTGAACCGTCAACACATAAAGGATTTGTGCCCACAACATGACGGGTGTGATCATACCAGCACTAATGCACCGGATCCCATCAGAACTCCGAAGTTAAGCGTGCTTGGGTGAGAGTAGTACTAGGATGGGTGACCCCCTGGGAAGTCTTCGTGTTGCACCCCCGCTTTTCAATTTTTATTGCCCCGGTTAGGGTTGCCAAGATACTTTATCCACCACATTTCAATTACCAAAGCCCACGGCACCCTGGGAAAGACAACTTCATTTCACGTAGTGGCTAGGCCCGCAAACCGAGGGCATGGGGCTTGTGACCATGTTTCCGTCACTCCGGTGCCCAAAACTTTTGATCCGTAAGGAGTTACATAGCGCATAGCATACCGTTGGAAAGCTCTCCGAGTGCTCTACGACGGGGGCAGCAACCTTGCTAGGCTGTGCCTGTTTTCGGAGCCCAAATTCAAATGTTTTCATCAGTTTCGTGCGTCGTGAGTTGTTAAAAGGACGACAACCTAACTCGCGGGATAATATAGGGCCCTACAACGTGTCGATATCACGTCTTACGAGGATGCTGCGTTGTTGAAGCGGATGGGTTGTTGTTAAACCCATTGGGCCTTTTGAATGGGCCATATCTCTGGGCTGGGACTATGACCCGTCAACACATAAAGGATTTGTGCCCTTAACATGACGGGTGCTATCATTCCCGCACTAATGCACAGGATCCCAACAGAACTCCGAAGTTAAGCGTGCTTGAGCAAGAGTAGTACTAGGATGCGTGATCCCCTGGGAAGTCCTCATGTTGCACCCTCATTTTTAATTTTTTTTGCCCCGGTTAGGGTCGCCAAGATGCTTTATCCACCATATTTCTATTACCGAATCCCACGGCACCTTGGGCAAGACAACTTTGCTTCACGTAGAGGCTGGACCCGCAAACAGAGGGCATAGGGCTTGGGACCAGGTCTCCGTAGCTCCAGTGCCCATAACTTTTGATCCGTAAGGAGTTACGTGGCGCACAGCTTAGCGTTGGAAAGCATTCCCATAGCTCTACGAGGTGGGCAGCAAGCCTGCTCGGCTGTGCCTATTTTTGGAACCCAAATTGAACATTTTCATCAGTTTCATGCATGTGTTCTTCTTTTGCTCAGTTTTTCCGTCCCGGATCATATGTCGTCAGCTGTTAAAAGGACGACAACCTAACTTGCAGGACATTAGAGGGCCCTACAATGCTTCGATATTACGTCTTGCAGGGATGCTGCGTTGTTGAAGCGGATGGGTCATCATTTTGCCCATTAGGCCTTTTGAATGGGCCATGGCTCTAGCCTGGGACTGTGAACCGTCAACACATAAAGGATTTCTACCCTCAACATGCCGGGTGCGATCATACCAGTACTAATGCAAAGAATCCCATCAGATCTCCAAAGTTAAGCGCGCTTGGGAAAGAGTAGTACTAGGATGGGTGACCCCCTGGGAAGTCCTCGTGTTGCACCTCCTCATTTTAATTTTTTTTGCCTCGGTTAGGGTTGCCAAGATACTTTATCTACCACATTTCTGTTACCGATTTCCCCGACACCTTGGGCAAGACAACTTCGCTTCACGTGGAGGCTGGGCCAGCAAACCGAGGGTGTAGGGCTTGTGACCTAGTCTCCGTCATACCGGTGCCCACAACTTTTGATCCGTAAGGAGTTATGCAGCACACAGTATACCGTTGGAAAGCTCTCTGAGAGTTCTACGATGGGGCAGCACGCCTGCTCGGTTGCACCCATTTTTGGAATCCAAAATTGAACATTTTCATCAGTTTCGACCTACTTTTCTTCTTTTGCTCTATTTTTGGTTCCCGGATCGTACGTCGTGTGTAGTTAAAAGGACGACAAACTAACTCACCGGGCATTAGGGGGGCCGACATCACGTCTTGCGAGGTTGCTGCGTTGTTGAAGCGGATGGGCTGTCGTTAAGCCCATTGGGCCTTTTGAATGGGCCTTCTCTCTGGGCTGGGACTGTGAACCGTCAACACATAAAGGATTTGTGCCCATAAAATGACGTGTGTGATCATACCAGCACTAATGCACCGGATCCCATCAGAACTCCGAAGTTAAGTGCGCTTGGGCGAGAGTAATACTAGGATGGGTGACCCCCTGGGAAGTCCTCGTGTTGCACCCCACCTTTTCAATTTTTTTCCCTCGGTTAGGGTTGCCAAGATACTTTATCCACCACATTTCTATTACCGAATCCCACGGCACCTTGGGAAAGACAACTTCGCTTCACGTAGAGGCTGGGCCTACAAACCTAGGGCGTAGGGCTTGTGACGAGGTCTCCGTCGCTCCAGTGCCATATCTTTTGAATCGTAAGGAGTTACGCGGTGCACAGCATACCGTTGGAAAGCTCTCCGAGAGCTCTACGACGGGGGCAACAAGCCTACTCGGCTGCGCCTATTTTTAGAGCCCAAAATCGAACGTTTTCATTTGTTTTGGGCTACTTTTCTTCTTTTGCTATGTTTTTCCGTCCCGGATTGAACGTTGTGAGCTGTTAAAAGGACAACAATCTAACTTGCAGGACATTAGAGGGCCCTACAATGCATCCATATCACGTCTTGTGAGGATGCTACGTTGTTGAAGCGGATGGGCTGTCGTTAAGCCCATTGGGCCTTTTGAATGAGCCGTCTCCCTGGGCTAGGACTGTGAACTGTCAACACATAAGGGATTTATGCCCTCAACATAACCGGTGCGATCATACTAGCACTAATGCACCTGATCCCATCAGAACTCCGAGTTTAAGCGTGCTTGGGCGAGAGTAGTACTAGGATGGAGGACCCCTTGGGAAGTCCTCGTGTTGCACCCCCCTTTTTCAATTTTTTTTGCCCTGGTTAGGGTTTCCAAGATACTTTAACCACCACATTTCTATTACCGTATCCCACCGCACATTGGGCAAGACAACTTCGCTTCACGAAGAGGCTGGGCCTGCAAAACGAGGGCATCGGGCTTGTGACCAGGTCTCCGTCGCTCCGGTGCCCATAACTTTTAATCTGTAAGAAATTACGCGGCGCACAGCTTACCTCTGCAAAGCTCTCCGAGAGCTCTACAATTGAGGCAGCCAGCCTGCTCGACTACGCCTGTTTTCGGAGACCAAAGTCAAACGTTTTCATCAGTTTCGGGCTACTTTTCTTCTTTTGCTCTGTTTTTCGGTCCTGGATCGTACGTCGTGAGCTGTTAAAAGGATGACATCCTAACTCGCGGGATATTAGAGGGCCCTACAATGCGTCGATATCTTGTCTGGAGGGGATGCTGCGTTGTTAAAGTAGATGGGTTATCGTTAAGCCCATTGGGCCTTTTGAATGGGCCATCTCTCTGGGCTGGGACTGTGAACCGTCAACACATAAAGGATTTATACCCACTACATGATGGGTGCGATCATACCAGCACTAATGTACCGGATCCCATCAGAACTCCGAAATTAAACGCGCTTGGGCGAGAGTAGTACTAGGATGGGTGACCCCCTGGGAAGTCCTCGTGTTGTACCCCCCCTTTTCAATTTTTTTTGCCCCGGTTAGGGTTGCCAAGATACTTTATCCACCACATTTCTATTACCGAATCCTACGGCACCTTGGGTAACATTGTGAGGCCCGACCCCGAATAACGTGTGTTACCTTGATTTGCGTGCCATAGACCAAGAATGATATGACTGACCTTGGATTACTTGCCCTATCTTGGTTTTTATGCATGCCTCGTCATTCGTGCATTGACCTAGAATTATGTGCCCTAATCCTCAACTTATGTGCCCCAACTTCGAATTGCGTGCGTTATCTCATTTTGTGTGCCCTGACCTTGAATTGCGTGTCCTAACCTAGGTTTAAGAGATGTACCTTGATTTACGTGTATTGTATTGAATTACGTGCCTTGTATTGGTTTACGTTCATTTACCTAGGGTTGCGTGCATTTGTATTAGAATTCGTTCATTTATCTTGAAGTACATGCCTTATCTCGTAGTTCGTGTCTACCCCGTGATTCGTGCCCCGTATTAATTTCAGTCCGTGCCTCATAGTGCGTACCCTAAACCTCAAACTATGTGCCTACACGCTAACCAATAAAGAATCCTACACAAAGCACTAGACTATTAAACAATCCTACACAATCTATTAACCAATATTATATTCCTAATTCAAATCTCTACAAAACCCACTAACTATAAAATATTCTATTCTACCCAACATTCTCTTACACCATGTCATGCTTTTCCTTGCACCTATGCACTATTTTACTAACAACCAAGCTCACTTTCTTGTCCCTCTCAACCCACATGCTAAAACAATTCAAACGATGCTCAAAAGATGACACAAAATCAGATTTTTCAAAGCTCAAGGCCAACACATAAGCCAATGCTCACAAACAACTCTTCAAACATTCATTTTTCTCTCAAAACTCTCCCATTCTCTCTCCTTCTCGCTCATTTTCGACCATGGCTGCTCCTTGAGCATTCAAGACTCCTAACAACTCTCTAAGACTCTCCCAAGCTCGGCCATAGCAAGAACAAGCAAGCAACATAGCAAGAAAACTCACACAAAGCTAAAAAACAAGGATTTTGTGCTCATTTGCTAGATCTTCAAAGAGGTAAGGGCTAAAACTTCTTGAAAAGCTTTCAAAATCCACATGTATGCCTTTAAATGTCTATATTTACTTCTGTACTTGTGATATATGTGTGTTCAAGAGCTTTTGTAAGCATGCATGGCAAGATATTTGGCTAGAATGTGATGTTAGATGAAATCGTGTATGGGACAGCCTTCTGTCTAGTTGTTGCGAGGTGCTTTTGACCAGGTAAATTATGTTGAAAATGCGTGAAATTGGTAGGTGACTAGTTTTGCCAGTTCTAAACATTTTTCGCAGAAATAGGCCAAAGCGGATTTTGACTCTAAGGTCCTCAAAATGGCAAAATATTAAAATGTGTCCAAATCTGGAAAATCTGGAAAAATGAAGCAGGTTTTGGCAGATTCACTGTCTTCGTAGAACGAACCAATTTTGACTTAGTAAATGATATCCAAAATGCATGAAATTTGGTATGCTCCTATATTTTTCAGTTTTGGACATTTTTGTCAGAAATGGACTAAGGCTAAATCTGGCCCTAAGGACCTAAAAAATGACAAGTATTGAAATGTGTGCAAATCTGGACAGTTTTGTGCAGTCCCACTGTTTTGGCTATAACAATTGAACCCGAACTCCAAATGATGCGAGGTTTGTTTCTGAATTTAGTTCACTTCTTAAGCTTTGATTTGACATCTTATTCACTAGAATTGGAGATTGTTTACTTGTCTTAATGATTGTGAGAAAACAGCCCATTGCAGTGAGGGTTTCACTTAGTGATATGCTTAGAAAAATTATTGTAGCTTCTCTTGTTGTATTAAATGCTTGGGATTGTGGCATTGGGATGTTGTGTGGACTTTTTTGAATACTTGAGGGTGTTTGAATTAATCAATGCATGGCTTGAGTTGATTTCGAGATGACTTGGGGCTTAATCGCACGGGTAAGCACGAATTGGAACCCTAGCAACTAGGTGAATTTGCTAAGTGTTGATCCTTTGGATGTTGTGTTGGATTATGTGTTTAGTAGGCTGCCCGTAGTTGCCCTTGTATCCCTAAATATGATTTCAATGATTTCATGTTGATAAGTAGGCTTTTCTTGCACCCAGTCCCACGTAGATGCCGTTGCATGATGAAAAATCTTATTATTTGATTACGTGAACTTTGAAATGAGTTATATGACTTGATTTATATGCGGTACATGGCTGCGTTTAATGTTCATAGAACTCCATGTGCCTTTCAAGTGTAATTACTTGTCTTATCGTGCCTCGCTTGTTTACTTGTCAATGTGCAATCTTATGACTGCTCGAGGGCAACCTACTTTGTTGTCCTCCTAATGTAATATATTAAATTTCATAAATGTGCATTGCATACAAGGTTGCAACCTTTTATTCTGGCGTGGTAGCGTTCACGCACACCGGGTGGCATCGGGCTTGCCGGTGCAACCGTGACTACCATTGTCCAATTCCCTCTCTCGCTTGGGGGCTAGACTTTCTCGGAGAGTTGGGTCGTAGGATTTCGGAGTACATCTAGAGTACACCCATTTGGCGTGATAAGGGGATGATTTGAAGTCGGCCGCAACAACTGATACTGGAAATGAACTAAGAGCAAAAGCTCACCGTATCCTTTTCACTATGTGTATAAGTACTCTCGCTTGGTTCCTAGAGGACCTCGGGGAGGAAAGACGGGTAATTGTGTTCTTTTACTTTTACATTACATTATAAACTTACTTGTGTTATATGTCATGCTTTCAAAAAGGGTTTTTCATAAGTTTAACCAGAAAATGATTTCAAAACGTTATCTCTCGTTCCCCCTCGCTCAGTTCATAAGGACTCACCCTCTTTTTTGTCACAGGTGCAGCAGATTTGGAACAAGTACCCGAAGTAAATGTGCTTGTTGATGATTCCTTGGAGTGACTACGTGCTTTTGTGCTTTGCCTAAAAGTGGTTGCTATATGGATGTTGTGTTTGATTGCAAACTGTTCATTTTATTGATGTAAATGACCCTGTTGTAATTTGGGTCTAATTTTGGCTTGTACTGATTATAACCGGACGAACTCTTTATTTGGTTGTCTACTTTCGTAATTTAATTAGTAGTTATCGTAGGCGTTTGAACCGCTAGGTGAAGAAGTAAATAATGTAACTCTACTTAATCTCACCAAGTGATCATGCACAAGCTAAAGGATAATAGGTACTTGCATGATAGGAAATTGATAAATAAACGAGACATAGTTATCATTCTAGGCTTGTTAACCAAACGAGACTTTCAAGATAGACTAGTAGGCATATTGATTGATGAAAAAATAGGAATCTTTACTGGAATTGGATTAATTATTGGAATAATTGAGGCGTTTAGAAATTAGGTCAAACTAAAAGGTCCTAATTACAACCGTTATGCTGCCGATTTTTGAAAAATCTTTTGGAGTTCTAATCCAACGTTAAACATTAAATCATAACAAACAGCTAAGTGTTTGAAATAATGATAATGATTTAGGTCACACCCTAGTCTAGCCTCCATAGATCGGGTTGGGGCGTGACAAACACAACCTCGCTTTACGTTGAGGCTAGGCCCGCAAACTGAGGGCGTGGGGCTTGTGACCAGGTCTCAATCGCTCTGGTGCCCATAACTTTTAATCCGTAAGGAGTTATGCGGCACACAATATACTGCTGGAAAGCTCTCCGAGAGCTCTACGACGGGGGCAGCAAGCCTGCTTGGCTGCGCCTGTTTTCGAAGCCCAAAATCAAACGTTTTCATCTGTTTCGGGCCACTTTTCTTCTTTTACTCTATTTTTGGGTCCCGGATCGTACGTCGTGAGCTGTTAAAAGGACGACAACCTAACTCGCGGGACATTAAAGGGCCCTACGATGCGTTGATATCACTTCTTGCGAGGATGTTGCGTTGTTGAAGCAGATGGGTTGTCGTTAAGCCCATTGGGCCTTTTGAATGGGCCATCTCTCTGGGCTGGGACTGTGAACTGTCAACACATATAGGATTTGTGCCCACAACGTGATGGGTACGATCATACCAGCACTAATGCACTGGATCCCATTAGAACTCTGAAGTTAAACGCTCTTGGGCGAGAGTAGTACTAGGATGGGTGACCCCCTGGGAAGTCCTCGTGTTGCACCCTCCCTTCTCAATTTTTTTTGCCCCGATTAGGGTTGCCAAGATACTTTATCCACCACATTTCTATTATCAAATCCCACAGCACCTTGGGCAAGACAACTTCGCTTCACGTAGAGGCTGGGATAGCAAACCGAGGGCGTAGGGCTTGTGGCCAGGTCTCCGTCGCTCCGGTGCCCATAACTTTTAATCCGTAAGGAATAACGCTGCGCATAGCATACCGTTGGAAAGCACTCTGAGAGCTCTACGATGGGGGCAACAAGCTTGCTTAGCTACGCCTATTTTTGGAGCACAAAATTGAACATATTCATCAGTTTCAGGCAACTTTTCTTCTTTTGCTCTATTTTTCTGTCCCGGATCGTACGTCGTGAGCTGTTAAAAGGATGACAACCTAACTCGTGGGATATTACAGGGCCCTACAATGCGTCGATATCACGTCTTACAAGGATGCTGCGTTGTTGAAACGGATGGGTTGTCGTAAACCCATTGGGCCTTTTGAATGGGCCATCTCTCTGGGATGGGACTGTGAACCGTCAACAATTAAAGGATTTGGGTCCTCAACATGATGGGTGCTATCATTTCAGCACTAATGCATCGGATCCCATCAGAACTCCGAAGTTAAGCGTGCTTGGATGAGAGTAGTACTAGGATGGGTGACCCCCTGGGAAGTCCTTGTGTTGCACCCCCCATTTTCAATTTTTTTTTGCCCCAATTAAGGTTGCCAAGATACTTTATCTACCACATTTCTATTACCAAGTCCCACGGTACCTTGGGTAAGACAACCTCGCTTCACGTAGTGGCTGGGCCCGCAAACCGAGGGCAAGGGGCACGTGTTTAGGTCTTTGTCGCTCCGGTGCCCATAACTTTTAATTCGTAAGTAGTTACGCAGCGCACAACATACCGTTGGAAAGCTCTCCGAGAGCTCTACGACGGGGGCAGAAAATCGAATGTTTTCATCAATTTCAGGCCAGTGTTCTTCTTTTGCTCTGTATTTCTGTCCCGGATCGTACGACATGAGCCGTTAAAAGGACGACAACCTAACTGACGGGACATTAGAGGGCCCTACAATGCATCGATATCACGTCTTGCGAGGATGCTATGTTGTTGAAGCGGATGGGTTGTCGTTAAGCCCATTGGGCCTTTTGAATGGGCCATCTCTCTAGGTTGGGACTTTGAACCGTCAACACATAAAGGATTTGTGCCCACAACAGGACGGGTCGGATCATACAAGCACTAATGCATCGGATCCCATCAGAACTCCGAAGTTAAGCGTGCTTGGGCGAGAGTCGTACTCGGATGGGTGACCCCCTGGGAAGTCCTCGTGTTGCACCCCTCATTTTCAATTTTTTTTGCCCTGGTTAGGGTTGCCAAGATACTTTATCCACCATATTTCTATTACCGAATCCCACGGCACCTTGGGCAAGACAACTTCGCTTCACGTAGAGGCTGGGACAGCAAACCGAGGGCGTAGGGCTTGTGGCCAGGTCTCCGTCGCACCGGTGCCCACAACTTTTGATCCGTAAGGAGTTACGCGGCGCACAGCATACAGTTGGAAAGCTCTCTGAGAGGTCTACGACGGGGGCAGCAAGCTTGCCCGGCTGCGCCCAGTTTTGGAGCCCAAAATCAATCGTTCTCATCAGTTTTGGGCCACTGTTCTTCGTTTGCTCTGTTTTTCTGTCCTGGATCGTATGTCATGAGTTGTTAAAAGGACGACAACCTAATTCGCTAGACATTAGAGGGCCGTACAACGCGTCGATATCACATCTTGCAGGGATGCTGCGTTGTTGAAGTGGATGGGCTGTCGTTAAGCCCATTGGGCCTTTTGAATGGGCCTTCTCTCTAGGCTGGGACTGTGAACAGTCAACACATAAAGGATTTGTGCCCACAACATGACGGGTGCGATCATACCAGCACTAATGCACCGGATCCCATCAAAACTCCGAAGTTAAGCGCGCTTGGGCGAGAGTAGTACTAGGATGGGTGACCCCCTTGGAAGTCCTCGTGTTGCACCTCCCATTTTCAATTTTTTTTGGCCCGGTTAGGGTTGCCAAGATACTTTATCCACCACATTTCTATTACCGAATCCCACGGCACCTTGGGCAAGACAACTCGCTTCACATAGAGGCTAGGACAGCAAACCGAGGGCGTAGTGCTTGTGACCAGGTCTCCGTCACACTGGTGCCCACAACTTTTGATCCGTAAGGAGTTACGTGGCGCACAACATACGTTTGGAAAGCTCTCCGAGAGCTCTACGATGGGGGCAGCAAGCTTGCCCAGCTGTGCCCAGTTTTGGAGCCCAAAATCGAACATTTTCATCAGTTTCGGGCTACTGTTCTTCTTTTGCACTATTTTTCTGTCCCGAATCGTATGTCATGAGCTGTCAAAAGGACGACAACCTAACTCGCTGGACATTAGAGGGCCCTACAACGCGTCGATATCACGTCTTGCAAGGATGCTGCGTTGTTGAAGCGGATGGGTTGTTGTTAAGCCCATTGGGCCTTTTGAATGGGCCTTCTCTTTGAGCTAGACTGTGAATCGTCAACACATAAAAGATTTGTGCCCATAACATGACAGGTGTCATCATACCAGGACTAATGCATCGGATCCCATCAGAACTCCGAAGTTAAGTGCGCTTGGGCGAGAGTAGTACTAGGATGGGTGACCCCTTTGGAAGTCCTCGTGTTGCACCCCCCCCTTTTCAATTTTGTTACCCAGGTTATTGTTGCCAAGATACTTTATCCTCCACATTTCTATTACATAATCCCACAGCAACTTGGGCAAGACAATTTTGCTTCACGTAGAGGCTGGGCCCGCAAATCGAGGGCGTAGGGCTTTTGACCATGTCTCCGTCGCTCCAGTACCTATTACTTTTGATCCGTAAGGAGTTACGTGGCGCATAACATACCATTGGAAAGCTCGTTGAGAGCTCTACGACGGGGGCAGCAAGCTTGCCTGGCTGTGTCTGGTTTTGGAGCCCAAAATCAAACGTTTTCATCAGTTTCGGGCCACTTTTCTTCTCTTGGTCTATTTTTTTGTCCCGAATCGTACTTCGTGAGCTGCTAAAAGGATGACAACCTAACTTGCGGGACATTAGAGGGCCCTACAATGCGTCGATGTCACGTTGTGCGAGGATGCTGCATTGTTGAAGCGAATGGGTTGTCGTTAAGCCCATTGGGCCTTTTGAATAGGCCATCTCTTTGGGCTAGGACTGTGAACGGTCAAGACATAAAGGATTTGTGCCCTCAACTTGACAGGTGCGATCATACCAGCATTAATGCACTGGATCCCATCAGAACTCCAAAGTTAAGTGTGCTTGGGTGAGAGTATGTCACACCCCAACCCGGCCTATAAAGGTTAGACTAGGGTGTGATCTAACATTCAAGTCATGTTTCGTACTTAACCGTTCATAAAAGTTTAACGCTTAATGTTTTAGCCTAAACTCCAAAATTTTTCAGAAACCGGCAGCATAATAGCTGTAATTGGGCTCTTTGGTTTGAACTAATTTTCTAAACGCCTCGAATTTTTCAATCTCAATTTCATTTCCAACTAAGATTACTATTTACCATCAACTGAAATGCCTATTGGTTATCTCGAAGTCTCGTTTGATTAATAACCTAGTATGATATTATGTCTCATCTGTTTATTAATCCTCGTTACAAAAGTACCTGTTGATCTTAACTTGATAATAAGTACCTGCTTAGATTGGATAAGTTCATTTACTTAGTCCTTATCTAATACTTCATGACCCTACGATAGATACTAGTCAATGACAATAGCAAAAGACCATAGTAGTGTATGTCTAGTTGATATCAGCACAAACCAAAATTAGACCCCAAATTACAATGGGGGACTTTTATATTACACATCAAGCAACATAAAAAAAAAGAAATAGTCTTCAAGTAGCATAGTTCACAAATAGCCATAATCACGCAAGACACATAAAACAGGCAATCACTCCAAAGAATCATCGTTAGGCACATCGTCCTCAGATACCTGTTCTTGATGTTCTTCACCTGAGATGATAAAAGAGGGTTAGTCCTTATGAACTCAGTGAGGGGGAACGAGAAATAGGTTTTGAAACTCATTTTCCGGTTCAACTTATAAAAGTCCTTTTGCAAGCATGAATATAATACAATTAAGTACATAACAATAATATAAAGTAAAGGAACACAATTACCAATTTTTCCTCCCCGAGGTTCTCCAGGAACCAAGCGAGAGTACTTATACATATAGTAAAGGATACGGTAAGCTTTTGCTCTCAGTGGTTGCGGCCGACTTCAAATCATCCCCTTAACACGCCAAGTGGGTGTACTTCGGATGTACCCTGAAATCCTACGACCCAACTCTCCGAGGAAGTCTAGCCCCCAAGCGAGAAAGGGAATTGGACTATAGTAGTCACGAGGGCACCGGCAAGCCCGATGCCGCTCAGTGTGCGTGATCGCTACCATGCCAGAATGAAAGGTTGCAACCTTGTATGCAATGCACATTTATGACATTTAATATATCACATTAGGAGGACGACAAAGTAGGTTGCCTTCGGACAGTCATCAGATTGCACATTGACAAGTAAACAAGCGAGGCACGAATAGACAAGTAATTTCACTTGAAAAGCATATGGAGTTATATGAACATTAAATGGGCAGCCATGTAACTCACGTAAATCAGGTCATATAACTCATTCAACGTCCACGAAATCAAATAATAAGGTGATTCAACATGCAACAACAATCTACGTGGTTCAGATGCAAGAAAGGCCTATTTGTCAACATGCGACGAATCAAAATCACATTTAGGGCTATAAGGCAACTACGGGCAGCCTAATGAACATATAATTACACTCAATATTCAAAGGATCAACACTTAGCAAGTTCGCCTAGTCACTAGGGTTTCCATTTCGTGCTTACCCGTGCGATTAAGTCCCAAGTCAACTCAAAGTCAACCTCAAGCCATACATCAATTAATTCAACATCCCCAAGTACTCAAAACAGTCCACACAACATCTCAAAGCCACAATCCCAAGCATTTAATTCAACAAGAGAAGTTACAACAATTTTTCTAAGCATAACACTAAGTGAAACCCTTACTGCAATAGGCTGTTTTCTCACAATCATTAAGACAAGCAAAAAATCTCCAATTCCTGTGAATAAGATTTCAAATTAAAGCTTAAGAAGTGAAATAAAATCAGAAACAAACTTTGCATCATTTGGAGTTCGAGATCAATAGTTATGACCAAAACAGTGGGATTGCACAAAACTGTCCAGATTTGCACACATTTCGATAATTGTCGTTTTTGAGGTCCTTAGGGTCAGATTTAGCCTTAGTCCATTTCTGACACAAATATCCAAAACTGAAAAATATAGCAGTACACCAAATTTCATGCATTTCTGACATCATTTAATAAGTCAAATCTGGTTCGTTCTACAAGGTCAGTGCATCTGCCAAAACCTGCTTCATTTTTCCAGATTTCCAGATTTGGACACATTTTAATAATTTGCCATTTTGAGGACCTTATAGTCGAAATTAGCTTTGGTCTATTTCTGCGAAAATTTTTCAAAACTAGCAAAACTAGTCACCTACCGATTTTCATGCATTTTGAACATCATTTGCCTAGCTAAACTCACCTCGAAACAACAGGTCAGAGAGCTGTCACATAATCCGATTTCACCTATCATCACTTTCAAGCCAAAATCTTGCCATGCATGGTTGAAGAAGCTTATGAGCACACATATAACTCAAGTACAGAAGCAAAGACATACATTTAAGAGCATGCATATGGATTTTTGAAGGATTTTCAAAAGGTTTTAGCCCTCACCTTAGCAATCAACCAATAAGATGCACAAAACTTGTTGAAGCACAAATTTCTTCTTCTTCTTTGCCTAGCCGAGATTCCAACTTGATTTTCTCTATTTTTTCTAGCTTAGTGACCAAGCTCTTAGTACATGCATGTGGTTAGAACAAGAAGAAAAGAAATGGAAGCTAAGAAACTCACCTAGGCCGAAAATGGTAACTCAAGAACTTGCATGTGAGTTTTCTTGCAACGTAGCTAGCTTGGTTGAGTGCCTTTCCTTGTCGCTTCCCTTGATTAACGATAGGATGATGAAGTTGAGTTAAGAGGTGAAGAGATTCAGCCAAGGCCCAGAGAGAGAGAGAAAAATGAGACGGAGAGAGAGAAGTTTGAGAAGAAAATGAGTGAAATGAAAAAAACGACAAAGGCCTTGCAATTTGATGAAGCATGTTCGGCCTTGGGCAGCCAACTTTCAGCCTTTTGTGTCTCTAAGGTGTAATTTGAAATTCCTAGCATGGGCAAGGAGTGTTTGGTCGAGCAAGGTGGAGTTTTGAGAAGGTTTTGAGCAATTTTTTATGCATTTGTGTCATAGAAATGTCATAAGTTGTCTAGAGTTAATTTTGAATTGAGTAAGCATGCAAAAACACCACTTTGTGGTCGGCCAAGGCATGTAAAAATGCTGAATTTTGTCAACTTTTGATCATTAATTAATTGTGTCTTGAAAGTGCAAAAAGAATAAGGAATAAAGAATAAGGAATGTCTAGCTTTTTTGTGAGATTTTGTCTTCTAGTGGGTTGAATTAGTAATTTAATAATAGTTAGTGGATTTTGTAGGATTAATTAATGACCTAGTGCTTCGTGTAAGATGCTTTCTTGTTTAGCGTGAGGGAACGCATTGCTAGGTCTAAGACACGTACTACGAGGTAAGACACGAACTACAAGACGAATGCACGATTTCCAAGTAAATACACGCAACCCTAAATAAATGCACGTAATTCAATGCATGGCACACAAAACGAACACAATTCTTAAACCTAGGTCAAGGCACGCAAATCTAGGTCAGGGCACATAAAACGAGGTATCACAAGCAAATCAAGGTCTCGCACGTAATTCAAGGTCAGGATACGTATATCTAGGTATGCGGTACATCAAGGATTAGGGCACACAATTCTAAGTCAAGGCACGTATGACGAAGCATGCATGAAAACCAAGACAGTGTTGATATATGTCAACATCTACCTCATCATAATAAGTATCGTTAATTATATGGTAGCATAAATTAATGATTCCGACTTAAACGTCGATGAGGTCAAAAGAGATCGCGATGGCTACAAGAAAGAAGTTCAGAAATTTGGAATTACCTAAGATGACGTCGGGATGATACAATGCTAAAGTTAGCCAACTTGACCAAAGGAAACTTCCTAGAAGTTGACTTGGATGCTAGCCACCCATGTGGTTAATTGTAGCCACCCATGTGATAAATATGGGTGGCTAATACTTTGAACATGGTTGGTAAAGCCAACCAAGATTGAAATGTTTGATAGGAAAGTCTCCTGTGGCGGGCTAGCTGAATTCTATAAATAGGCATGCATTAGTTCATCATTTTCATCCACAACACAACTCCAAACACAATCCTAAGTTAGTCTTTCTTTCTTGTATTCTTCTTGTAAGTCCAGAAGCCATTGAAGCTCTAATCTTGAGAGCGCACGGTGGGACAATTATCTTGTAAGTGTTATATTGAATTGTTATAACGAGTAGTGTTATCTTTCTACTTGATTGTTGTTAAGACGTTTCTGGGAAATTGGTTATATTCTTACATGGTATCAAGAGCTTAAGGGGCTCTTAACAACAATCTTGTCTAGTAAAGCTCAACAACTATGACTACTCAAGGTGCTAGTTCTTCTTCTATCAATTCTAGTTCCGGTTTAGTACCGACAATTCGTATCCGTCCCCCTACCTTCACAGAAGAAAAGCTTGATGGCACGAACTATCTTTTATGGAAGTTCAAAATCACTACAGTTCTGGACTCCTACGAACTCCTTGATACAGTGTTAGGCACAGATGCAGAACCAGTTGCAGTCCGTGCTGAAGATGATACAAAAAAGGTCACACCTTCAGATCCTCAGCTTGTTAAAGAATGGAGGAGACGAAATGTTGATGCACTTTGTGCAATTGTAACAAGTGTTCAAGATTCCGTCCTACTCTAATTCAACACACAACCAAGGCAACTGAAGCTTGGAACGTACTGAGAAATCAGTATGAAATAAGGAACCAGACTCGCATTCAAAACTTGGAGAATCAGTTAGCTGCTGAGAGATTAAGTGAAGATGAAGCAGTTGAGTCATTTATCAGTAGGATGAAAAACCTACGTGATCAAATGGCTGCAGTTGGTATTGCCAAATCAACCGAGGAACTAGCTCGAAGGTGCATTAGAGTGTTGCCTCCAAAATTTGACAGCCTTGTGACAGCACTCAATACACAAGTTCGCATTCCTCCTTTGACGTTTGAAGAATTCACTGCCATGTTGATGGAGGAGGAGATGAGGCTGAGGAGCAGAGAAAATCAACTTGACTCTGCCTTTACAGCCAAGGCAAGGAGTAACCAAGAAGAAAAGAAGAAAGCAAAGAAGAAGACGTTCTCTGGATCGTGTTACTACTGCAATAAGAAGGGTCATGCTGTCAAAGATTGTAGGAAACGAATCCATGACGAAAAGAACGGAACTTTAAAGCCAAATTGGAGAAATAAAGAGTCTGCCAATACGGCTGAAACGGAAGTGCATCTGTTTACTGTAACAGATGTATCGGAGGAAACGTGTACTAGCGCACATGTACATCAAACAAGTGCATGGGTGTTAGATAGTGGAGCTTCCCGACACATGACCAGCAAGAAGGAGTTATATGACTCCATAAAACCTCTACAAGAACCAATGAATGTTTTCGTCGGGAATAATGCTAGGTGTCCCATTGAGGGCACTGGAACCATCTCGCTCGTGTCTAAAGATGGAGGAAGCAAGAAGCTGTCCAACGTACTCTTTGTACCCCAGATCACCAGAAATTTGCTATATGTAGCTGCTATTACAGATAATGATCTAGAAGTGCGGTTCAAGAAGACGGAAGCTTTGATTCTTGACAAGGATCAAAATATCGTAAGTAAAGGTATTCGCAAAAATAATCTTTACGAAATCAGCTCTCTTTCTGCTGTCGTGGATGCCAAAACAAGTCAACTTTGGCATGAAAGGTTCGGGCACATTTCCTATCCTGTGTTAAAGGAAATGCAAAAGAAGAAAATGGTGGCCGACTTGCCTTCAATTGAAGAAGTTGAAGGACCATGTGAAGCTTGTATGATGGGCAAGCAACATAGACAGTCATTTCCCAAAGAGAGTCATAACCGATCAAAGGCTCCTCTAGAGTTGGTACATGCTGACCTCTGCGGAAAAATGACTACGACGGCGTTGGGAGGATCTTCCTACTTTATGCTGTTAGTCGACGATTATAGTAGGAAGATGTAGGTGTACTTCCTTCGGGACAAGGCTGATGCTCTTGAAAAGTTTAAAGTATGGCACAAACTTATGACAAATGAGAACACAACTCAGTTGAAGAAACTTCGTACTGATCGTGGGGGGAATTCTGTTCTACAGAGTTCACCAACTACTGCAACAAGCTTGGGATTAAGCACCAATTGACTGCTCCATACACACCACAACAAAATGGAGTTGTGGAACGAAGAAATCGAACAATTGTAGAAATGGCTCGATGCATGTTGAAAGGTGCTGGCCTACCTGACACATTCTGGGCTGAAGCAGTCAACACAGTGGTATACATCATCAATCGGTGCTCAACCAGGGCACTCAACGATAAGACTTCTAATGAGGCTTATTATGGTATGAAACCTTCTGTGTCTCATTTAAGAAAATTTGGGTGTGAATGTTTTGTACACATTCCAAATGAAAATCGAAAGAAATTGGATGACAAGAGCAAGAAGGGCATTTTCTTGGGATATAGTGAAGAGTCTAAAGCATACAGACTCTATGATGTAGAGGCCAAGAAGGTGATCATAAGCCGAGATGTGGTGTTTAATGAGCGACCACACTCAATGGAGGATAGCGGTCCTGCCATTTCGTCATCAACTGATGAAGTAATCCACCAAGTGCCTGAACAACGACCGTTGAACAATGAAGAAGTCTCTAATGATGAGGAGACTGAAGACCAACCTGTTGTACCCACAAGGAAGCCACAACCGAAGTGGTTCCAACAGCTCTTTGATGGAAGAAATCCAGGAATTACTGATGATAGTCCACGTCCTGATGGACTAAGACGATCAAAGAGAATAGAGGAGCAGAACAGATCAGGACAACAACTAGTAAACATGGCTTTGATGACCCAAATCATCAAGACGGTAAAAGAACTGGTAACTGTGGAGGAAGCCATGTCAGATCCAAATTGGAGAGCAGCTATGCAAGCCGAGTATGATAGTATCATGAAAAATGATACTTGGGAGATCGTTGAAAAGCCACCGAATAGAAAAATTATCGGCACCAAATGGATCTGGAAAGTGAAGTACAAGGCAGATGGAAGTCTTGAAAAATACAAGGCACGCCTTGTAGCACAAGGATTTTCACAAGTCGAAGGTTTCGATGTATATGAAACCTTTGTTCCAATAGCAAAAATGTCAACAATCAGACTAGTTGTTGCAGATGCCGCACATTATGAATGGATTGTACATCAAATGGATGTCAAGTCAGCTTTTCTTAATGGGCAACTTGAAGAAGAAGTCTACATTGTACAACCCTCTGGCTTCCAAATACCAGGTGAAGAAGAAAAAGTCTGCAAATTGAAAAAGGCTTTATATGGGTTAAAGCAAGCACCACGAGCTTGGTACAAACGTATAGACTCTTTCTTCTTGCAACATGGTTTCTGTAGAAGCAAATCAGATGCCAACTTGTATGTTCTAAGTGAACAAGGAAAGAAGGTAATTGTAGTCCTATATGTGGATGATCTTGTAATCACTGGTGACCATGAAGATAATATTTGGAAGACGCAAGAATGGTTGAGCCAAGAATTTGAAATGACAAATCTTGGTCTTCTTCATTATTGCTTGGGAATCGAGGTATGGCAAAAACCTCATACGATCTTCATCTCGCAGCAACGATATGTTCGTGAGCTTCTGACTGCATTTGGTATGTCTGAGTGCAAACAATTTGTGACCTTAATGGAAGTGAATACAAAGTTATCAATTGACGATCCTTCAGAACAAGTTGATAACAAGCTCTACAGAAGGTTGGTGGGAAGTTTAATCTTCCTTTGTAACACAAGACCTAATATTAGTTATGCTGTGGGAGTTCTCAGTCGGTTTTCAAATAAACTGAAACAAAGTCATTGGCAAGCAGGGATGCGGATCCTCAAATATCTCAAAGGCATGTTGGAGTATGGGATATCATACAAGTCTGGAGATACTTTATCTGGGTACTGTGACTCAGACTAGGCTGGTGATATTGACTCAAGAAAATCTGTTACAGGTTACGTATTCACATTCGGTGGTGGAGTCATCTCATGGGCTAGTAAGAAGCAACCCACCGTTGCACTTTCATCAACGGAGGCAGAATACAAGGCTGCTTGTGTAGCATCCTGTGAAGCTATTTGGCTACGACGCATCATGACTGATATTGGCATTCCAATAGAGGAAGCAACAATGTTGAAATGTGACAGTCAGAGTTGTATAGCCATGTCAAAGAATCCGGTATTTCATGCTAGAACAAAACACATAGAGATTCAGTATCACTATGTGAGGGAACTGATTGAGGAAGGTGAAATCTACATGGAGTACTGCCCTACAGAAGATAATTGTGCAGATATCTTCACTAAAGCGTTAGGGAGCATCCAATTGAGCAAGCATCTTCAAACATTGGGTGTTGGCCCAATATCTTAGTCAACATGAGGTGAACATTGAGGGGGGGTGTTGATATATGTCAACATCCACCTCTTCATAATAAGTATCGTTAATTATATGGTAGCATAAATTAATGATTCCGACTTAAACGTCGATGAGGTCAAAAGAGATCGCGATGGCTACAAGAAAGAAGTTCGGAAATTTGGAATTACCTAAGATGACGTCGGGATGATACAATGCTAAAGTTAGCCAACTTGACCAAAGGAAACTTCCTAGAAGTTGACTTGGATGCTAGCCACCCATGTGGTTAATTGTAGCCACCCATGTGATAAATATGGGTGGCTAATACTTTGAACATGGTTGGTAAAGCCAACCAAGATTGAAATGTTTGATAGGAAAGTCTCCTGTGGCAGGCTAGCTGAATTCTATAAATAGGCATGCATTAGTTCATCATTTCCATCCACAACACAACTCCAAACATAATCCTAAGTTAGTCTTTCTTTCTTGTATTCTTCTTGTAAGTCCAAAAGCCATTGAAGCTCTAATCTTGAGAGCGCACGGTGGGACAATTATCTTGTAAGTGTTATATTGAATTGTTATAACGAGTAGTGTTATCTTTCTACTTGATTGTTGTTAAGACGTTTCTGAGAAATTGGTTATATTCTTACAGACAAGGCACGCAATCCAAGATCAGTCATATAACTCTAGGTCTAAGGCACGTAAATTGAGGTAACACACGTTATTCGGGGTCAGGCCTCACAGAGTAGTACTAGGATGGGTGACCGCCTGAAAAGTTCTCGTGTTGCACCCCCCATTTTCAATTTTTTTTGCCCCGGTTAGGGTTGCCAAGATACTTTATACACCACATTTCTATTACCGAATCCCATGGCACCTTGGGCAAGACAACTTCGCTTCACGTAGAGGCTAGGCCCGCAAAACGAGGGCGTGGCTCTTGTGACCAGGTCTCCGTCGCTCCGGTGCCCATAACTTTTAATCCGTAAGGAGTTATGCGGCGCACAACATACCATTGTATGCTCTCCAAGTTTCCCCAGCTGCACCTGTTTTCAGAGCCCAAAATCGAACGTTTTCATTTGTTTCGGGCTATTTTTCTTCTTTTGCTCTATTTTTCCGTCAAGGATCGTACGTCGTGAGTTGTTAAAAGGACGACAACCTAACACGCGAGACATTAGAGGGCCCTACAACGCGTCGATATCACGTCTTGCGAGGATGCTACATTGTTGAAGCATATGGGTTGCCGTTAAGCCCATTGGGCCTTTTGAATGGGCCATCTCTCTAGGCTGGGACTGTGAACTGTTAACAAAAAAAGGATTTGGGCCCACAACATGACGGGTGCAATCATACCAGCACTAATGCACCGGATCCCATCAGAACACCGAAGCTAAACGTGCTTGGACGAGAGTAGTACTAGGATGGGTGACCTCCTGGGAAGTCCTCGTGTTGTACCCCCCTCCCTTTTTCATTTTTTTTTACCCCAGTTACGGTTGCCAATATACTTTATCCACCACATTTCTGTTACCGAATCCCACGACACCTTGGGCAAGACAACTTCACTTCACGTAGAGGCTGGGACCGCAAATCGAAGGCGTAGGGCTTGTGACCAGGTCTCCGTCGCTCCGGTGCCCATAACTTTTGATCCGTAAGGAGTTACGCGGCACACAGCATATTGTTGGAAAGCTCTCCGAGAGCTCTACGACGAGGGTAGCCAGCTTGCTCGGCTGCTCCTATTTTTGGAGCCTAAAATGGAATATTTTCATTAGTTTCGGGACACTTTTCTTCTTTTGCGCTGTTTTTCCGTCCTGGATCGTATGTCGTGAGTCGCGAAAAGGACGACAACCTAACATGCGGGACATTAGAGGGCCCTACAATGCGTCGATATCACGTCTTGCAAGGATGTTGCGTCGTTGAAGCGGATGGGTTGTCGTTAAGCCCATTGGGCCTTTTGAATGGGCCATCTCTCTGGGCTGGGATTGTGAACCGTCTACACATAAAAAATTTGTGCCCACAACATGATAGGTGCGATCATACCAGTACTAATGCACCAGATCCCATAAGAACTCCGAAGTTAAGCGTGCTTGGGCGAGAGTAGTACTAGGATGAGTGACCCCCTGGGAAGCCCTCGTGTTGCACCCCTCCCCCCCCCCTTTTCAATTTTTTTTGCCCCGGTTAGGGTTGCCAATATACTTTATCCACCACATTTCTATTGCCGAATCCCATTGCACCTTGGGCAAGACAACCTCGCTTCACGTAGAGGCTCGGCCCGCAAACCGAGGGCGTAGGGCTTGTGAGTAGGTCTCCGTCGCTCCAGTGCCCATAACTTTTGATCCATAAGGAGTTACGCGGTGCACAGTATACCGTTGGAAACCTCTTCGAGAGCTCTACGACGAAGGTAGCAAGCCTGCTTGGCTGGGCCTATTTTTGGAGCCCAAAATTGAACGTTTTCATTAGTTTCGGGCCACTTTTCTTCTTTCGCTCTGTTTTTCAATCCCGGATCGTACGTTGTGAGCTGTTAAAAGGATGACAACCTAACTCGCGGGACATTAGAGGGCCCTACAACACGTCGATATCACGTCTTTTGAGGATGCTGCGTTGTTGAAGCAGATGGGTTATCGTTAAGCCCATTGGGCCTTTTGAATGGGCCATCTCTCTGTGCTGGGACTGTGAACGGTAAACACATAAAGGATTTGTGCACTCAATATGACGGGTGCGATCATACCAGCACAAATGCACCAGATCCTATCAGTACTCTGAAGATAAGCGTGCTTGGGCGAGAGTAGTACAAGGATGGGTGACCCTCTGAGAAGTCCTCGTGTTGCATCCCCCTTTTCAATTTTTTTTGCCCCGGTTAGGCTTGCCAAGAAGCTTTATCCATCCCATTTCTATTACCGAATCCCACGACACCTTGGGCAAGACAAATTCGCTTCATGTAAAGGTTGGGCCCGCAAACCGAGGGCGTGGGGCTTGCGACCAGGTCTCCATCGCTCTGGTGCCCATAACTTTTAATCCGTAAGGAGTTACGCGGCATGCAGCATACCGTTGGAAAGCTCTCCAAGAGCTCTACGACGAGGGCAGCAAGCCTGCTCAGCTGCGCCTGTCTTTAGAGCCCATAATTGAACGTTTTCATCTGCTTAGGGCTACTTTTCTTCTTTTGCTCTGTTTTTCCATCTCGAATCGTACGTCGTGTGCTGTTAAAAGGACGACAACCTAATTTGCTGGACATTAGAGGGCCCTATAATGCGTCGATATCACGTCTTGCGGGGATGCTGCGTTGTTGAAGTAGATGGGTTGTCGTTAAGCCCATTGGGCCTTTTGAATGGGCCATCTCTCTGGGCTGGGACTATGAACCGTCAACACATAAAGGATTTATGCCTACAATATGACGGGTGCGATTATACCAGCACTAATGCGCCGGATCCCATCAGAACTCTAAAGTTAAACGCGCTTGGGCGAGTAAAGTACTAGGATGGGTGACCCCATGGGAAGTCCTCGTGTTGCACCCCCCAATTTCTATTTTTTTTGCCCCGGTTTGGGTTGCCAAGATACTTTATCCACCACATTTCTATTATTGAATCCCACGGCACCTTAGGCAAGACAACTTCGCTTCACGTAGAGGCCAGGCGCACAAACCGAGGGCGTAAAGCTTGTTACCATGTCTCCGTCACTCCAGTGCCCATAGCTTTTGATCCGTAAGGAGTTACGCGCGCACAGCATACTATGGGAAAGCTCTCCGGGAGTTCTATGATAGGGGTAGTAAGCCTGCTCAGCTCCGCCTATTTTTGGAGCCCAAAATCGAACGTTTTCATTAGTTTCGGGCCACTTTTCTTCTTTTGATCTATTTTTTCGTCCCGAATCGTACGTCGTGAGCTATTCAAAAGACGACAACCTAACACACGGGATATTACAGGGCCCTACAAGGCATCGATATTATGTCTTGCGAGGATGCTGCGTTGTTGAAGCGGATGGGTTGTCGTTAAGCCCATTGGGCCTTTTGAATGAGCCATCTCTCTGGGCTGGGACTGTGAACCGTCAACACATAAAGGATTTGTGCCCACAACATGACAGGTGCGATCATACCAGCACTAATGTACCGGATCTCATCAGAACTTCGAAGTTAAGTGTGCTTGGGCGAGACTAGTACTAGGATGGGTGACCTGGGAAATCCTCGTGTTGCACCCCCCCGTTTCAATTTTTTTTTGGCCCGGTTAGGGTTGCCAAGATACTTTATCCACCACATTTCTATTACCGAATCCCACGACACCTTGGGTAAGACAACCTCGCTTTACGTAGAGGCTGGGCCCGCAAACCGAGGGCGTGGGGCTTGTGACCAGGTCTCTGTCGCTTCGGTGCCCATAACTTTTAATCCGCAAGGAGTTACGCAGCGCACAACATACCGTTGGAAAGCTCTCTGAGAGATCTACAACGGGGGCAGCAAGCCTTCACGGATGCTCTTGCTTTCAGAGCCCAAAATCTAACGTTTTCATCAGTTTCGGGCAACTTTCCTTCTTTTGCTATGTTTTTTCATCCCGGATCGTACGTCGTGAGTTGTTAAATGGATGACAACCTAACTCGTGAGATATTACAAGGCCCCACTACACGTCTTACAAGGATGCTGCATTGTTGAAGCGGATGGGTTGTCATTAAGCCCATTGGGCCTTTTGAATGGGCCATCTCTCTGGGCTGGGACTGTGAACCGTCAACACATAAAGGATTTGTGCCCTCAACTTGATAGGTGTAATCATACCAGCACCAATGCACCGGATCCCATCAAAACTCCGAAGTTAATCATGCTTGGGCGTATTAGCACTAGGATGGGTGACCCCCTGGGAAGTCCTCGTGTTGCACCCCCCTTTTCATTTTTTTTGCCCTCGGTTAGGGTTGCCAAGATGCTTTATCCACCGCATTTCTATTACCGAATTCCACAGTACCTTGGGCAAGACAACTTCACTTCACGTAGAGGCTGGGCCCGCAAACCGAGGGCATAGGGCTTGTGACCAAGTCTCCGTCGCTCCGGTGCCCATAACTTTTGATCCGTAAGGAGTTACGCGGCACACAGCATACCGTTGGAAAGCTCTCCGAGAGCTCTACGACAGGGGTAGCAAGCCTACCAGGCTGCTCCTGTTTTCGGAGCCCAAAATCGAACGTTTTCATTAGTTTCGGGACATTTTACTTCTTTTGATGTATTTTTCCATGCCGGATCATACGTCGTGAGCTGTTAAAAGGATGACAACCTAACTCACGGGACATTAGAGGGCCCTACAACGCGTCGATATCACGTCTTGCAAGGATGCTACGTTGTTGAAGTGGATGGGTTGTCGTTAAGCCCATTGGGTCTTTTGAATTGGCCATCTCTCTGGGCTGGGACTGTGAACCGTCAACACATAAAGGATTTGTGCCCACAACATGACGGGTGCGATCATACCAGCACTAATGCACCGAATCTGATCAGAACTCCGAAGTTAAGCACGCTTGGGCGAGAGTAGTACTAGGATGGGTGACACCCTGGGAAGTCCTCGTGTTGCACCTCCCCTTTTCAATTTTTTTTGCCCCGGTTAGGGTTGCCAAGATACTTTATCCACCACATTTCTATTAACGAATCCCTTAGAACCTTGGGCAAGACAACTTCACTTCACGTAGAGGCTGGGCCAGCAAACCAAGGGCGTAGGGCTTGTGACCAGGTCTCCGTCACTCCGGTGGCCATAACTTTTGATCCGTACGGAGTTACGTGGCGCACAGCATACCGTTGGAAAGCTCTCCGAGAGCTCTACGGTGGGGGCAACCAGACTGCTGGGATGCGCCTATTTTCTGAGCCCAAAATTGAACGTTTTCATTAGTTTCGGGCCACTTTTCTTCTTTTGCTCTGTTTTTCCATCCCGGATCGTACGTCGTGAGCTATTAAAAGGATGACAACCTAACTCGCGAGACATTAGAGGGCCCTACAATGTGTCGATATCATGTCTTGTGAGGATGCTGCGTTGGTGAAGCAGATGGGTTGTCGTTAAGCCCATTGGGCCTTTTGAATGGGCCACCTCTCTAGGCTGGGACTATGAACGGTCAACACATAAAGGATTTGTGCCCACAACATGAAGGGTGCGATCATACCAGCATTAATGCACTGGATCCCATCAGAACCCCGAAGTTAATCGTGCTTGGGCGAGAGTAGTACTAGGATGGGTGACCCCCTGGGAAGTCCTCGTGTTGTGTGAGGCCCGATCTCGATTTGCGTGTGATACCTCATTTCATGTGCCATAGCCTAGATTTTCTTGCCTTAACCTAGATTTAAGAATCATGTTTCATTTTATGTGCCTTGCATTGAATTATGTGCATTCATTTAGGGTTGTGTACATTTACTTGGAAAACGTACATTCGTCTCGTAGTTCGTGCCTTACCTCGTAGTGCATGCAGTAGACCTAGGAAAGTGTGCCTTCACGCTAACCAAGAAAGCATCTTACACGAAGTACTAGATCAATAATTAATCTTAGAAATTCCACTAACTAATATTAAATTACTAATTCAACCCACTAGAAGACGAAATTGTACCAAAAGCTTGACATTCTCATTCTTTATTCCTTATTCTTTTGCTCTTTCCAAACACACAATTAAATAATGCTCAAAAGATGACAAAGATTCAGATTTTTCAAGCCTTGGCCGACCACCTTGTGTGCTTTGTGCTTGCTTTGCATAATTCAAATTATTCCCCAAACATTCTATGACAATGTAATGACACAAAGCAATAAAAAATTAGCTCAAAACCCTTCTCAAAGCTCCCAATCTCGACATAAGCTCCTTGCCCATGCTAGGTGATTAAAAAATCATGCTTTTTGAAGACACAAATCTGAAATTTGTATGCCCAAGGCCGACACATGCTTCAACATTTGCAAAAGATTTCATTTTTCCTTCATTTCTCTCAATTCCTCTCAATCTTCTCTCTCCCTTTCATTCTTCTCTCTCTCTCTCTCTCGGCCCTAGCTGAATATTGTAGACTCCATAGCTCATCTTCATCACTCCATGGTTCATCAAGGCAAGCAAGAAGCTAGGAGATCGACTAAGCAAGCTAGGTTGCAAAAACACACATGCAAGCTCTTTGAATCTCCATTTCGGCTTAGGTGAGTTTGCTAGCTTCCATTTCTTTTCTTCTTGTTCTAACCACATGCACCTACTAATAACTTGGTTACTAAGCTAGGAAATTTGAGAAAAATCGAGTGGTGTCTCGGCTAAGCAAGGAAAAAGGTCAACTTTGTGCTTCACCAAGAGTCTTGTGCATCTTCTTGTTGTTTTGCTAAGGTGAGGGCTAAAACTTCTTGAAAATCTTTCAAAAAACCACATGCATGCCCTTAAATGTCTATCTTTACTTCTGTACTTGAGATATATGTGTGTTCATAAGCTTTTATAACCATGCATGGCAAGATTTTGGGCTAGAATGTGATGATAGATGAAATTGGGCATGTGACAGCTTTCTGTCTTGTTGTTACGAGGTGATTTTGACTAGGTAAATGATGTTGAAAATGCATGAAAATTGGTAGATAACTATTTTTTCCAGTTCTGAACATTTTTTGCAGAAATAGACCAAACCTAATTTTGAATCTAAGGTCCTCAAAATGGCTAATTATTAAACTGTGTCCAAATCTGGAAAGTCTGGAAAAATGAAGCAGGTTTTGGCAGATTCACCGACCTTATAGAACGAACCAGTTTTGAATTAGTAAATGATATCCAAAATGCATGAAATTTGGTGTACAGCTAGATTTTTCAGTTTTTGACATTTTTGTCAGAAATGGAATAAGGCTAAATCTGACCCTAAGGACCTCAAAAACGACACGTATTGAAATATGTGCAAATCTGGACAGTTTTGTGCAGTCTCACTCTTTTGCCTATAACTATTGAACCCGAACTCCAAATGAAGCGAGGTTTGTTTTGGAATTTAGTTCACTCCTTAAGCATTAATTTTAAATCTTATTCACTGGAATTGGAGATTGTTTGCTTGTCTTAATGGTTGTGAGAAAACAGTCCAATGCAGTGAGGGTTTCACTTAGTGATATGCTTAGAAAAATTATTGTAGCTTCTCTTGTTGTATTAAATGCTTTGGATTGTGGCATTGGGATGTTGTGTGGACTGTTTTGAATACTTGAGGGTGTTTGAATTAATCGATGCATGGCTTGAGTTTGACCTTGAGATGACTTGGGGCTTAATCGCACGGGTAAGCACGAATTGGAACCCTAGTATATAGGTAAACATGCTAAGTGTCGATCCTTTGGATGTTGTGTTTGATCATGTGTTTAGTAGGCTGCCCGTAGTTGCCCTTGTAGCCCTAAATATGCTTTCGATGATTACATGTTGATAAGTAGACTTTTATTGCACCCGGTCCCACATAGATGTCGTTGCATGATGAATAATCTTATTATTTGATTACGTGAACCTTGAAATGAGTTGTATGACTTGATTTACATGCGTTACATGGTTGCCCGTTTAATGTTCATATAACTCCATGTGCCTTTCAAGTGAAATTACTTGTCTTATCGTGTTTCGCTTATTTACTTGTCAATGTGCAATCTTATGACCGCTCGGAGGCAACCTACTTTGTTGTCCTCCTAATGTGATATATTAAATGTCATAAATGTACATTGCATACAAGGTTGCAACCTTTCATTCTGGCATGGTAGCGTTCACGCACACCGGGCGGCATCGGGCTTGCCGGTGCAACCGTGACTACCATTGTCCAATTCCCTCTCTCGCTTGGGGGCTAGACTTCCTCGGAGAGTTGGGTCGTAGGATTTTGGGGTACATCCGGAGTACACCCATTTGGCGTGATAAGGGGATGATTTGAAGTCGGCTGCAACAACTGATACTGACATGAACTGAGAGCAAAAGCTCACCGTATCCTTTTCACTATGTGTATAAGTACTCTCGCTTGGTCCCTAGAGGACCTCGAGGAGGAAAGACGGGTAATTGTGTTCCTTTACTTCTACATTACATTATGTACTTACTTGTGATATATTCATGCTTGCAAAAAGGGTTTTCATAAGTTGAACCGGAAAAATGAGTTTTAAAACCTATTTCTCGTTCCCCCTCACTGAGTTCATAATGACTCACCCTCTTTTATCATCTCAGGTGAAGAAGATCAAGAACAGGTACCTGAGGACGACGTGCCTAACGATGATTCCTTGGAATGATTGCCTGTCCTATGTGCTTTGCTTGATTATGGCCATTGTGAACACTATGCTGCTTGAAGACTATTTCTTTTCATGTTGCTTGATGTTTGTAATGTAAAAGACCCCTGTTGTAATTTGGGGTCTAATTTTGTCTTGTACGGATAACAACTAGACAGACACTACTATGGTCATTTTGCTGTCGTTTCTGGCTAGTATCTATCATAGGATTATGAAGTATCAGGTAAGGACTAAGTAAAATGAACCTATCCAATCTTAAGCAAGTACTCACTGTCAAGCTAAGATCAACAGGTACCTTTATAACGAGGATTAACAAACAAACGAGACATAGTATCATGTTAGGTTATTAATCAAACGAGATATCGAGATAACTAGTAGGCATTTCAATTGATGGTAAATAATAATCTTAGTTGGAAGTGAAATTTGAGGCGTTTAGAGAACTGGTCAAACCAAAGAGCCCAATTACAGCCGGTATGCTGCCGGTTTTCCAGAAAATTATGGAGTTTAGGCTAAAACGTTAAGTGTTAAACTTTCATGAACAACTAAGTACGTGACATGACTTGAATGTTTAGATCACACCCTAGTCTAACCTTTATAGGCCGGGTTGGGGCGTGACACCTCATAGAAGAAGAATGGTATCAGAGCTTAGATTGCTTAAGCCGGGTTTAACTCTCGGACTATGGGTAGAGCCCTAAGATAATTAGGATGACTTGTCTATATGTTGTGTGATAATGTTAATTGTGCCTTCTATGTTCTATGTGCTTAAGTGATTAACATGTCTTAATTGTTTCTAGAATTGTGTATCTATATTATGTTGCATACCTTATATATTAAATTCATGTCTTGTCGTATTCCAATAAATTGTGCATCATAATCTGTGCCTATAGATGGCTGGCCCTAGTACCCGCACTACTAATAGGAGCGGTGAGCCCCAAGAGACCGGAGATGCTTTTCAAACTAATCCCGGCATAGCTATGTTTAACATGATGGCGAATGCCATGGATTGCGTGTCACAAGTGATAGAACGTCAAGATGTACGTGAAGCTAACAACAACAACAATAATAGGAATGATGGTAACCATGGGAGACATAGCAGAATGAGGGAGTTCCTTGACTTTCACCCGTCCAAATTCCATGGGGAAGCTGATGATGAGAAAGCAGAGGCTTGGCTGTCTGAGATCGAGAGGATTTTCAAGCCACTTGATTATACTGATGAAGAAAATGTGGAGTTTGCTGTGTTTTTGTTGCACGGGGATGCTGAGCATTGGTGGCATACTATGGAGGCACTGTGGGAAACTGATCAGACACCTCGCTTGTGGGGTGATTTCGTTAAACCTTCAAGGAGAAATATGTTCCTGCAGTTTCCAGGCAGAGGCGGATTGAGGAGTTCATGCACTTGAACCAGGGTAACATGACGGTGGCCCAGTACGAGGCTCGTTTTGACCAACTGTCCCGCTATGCTCAATACATGGTCAGTACTCCGGAGGTGAAGATGTGGAAATTTACTACGGGATTGAGGCCAGAGATTCAGGACCAGTTGGCTTCGCATGACTTCGATACCTATTTTGCTCTCTTTGCTGTTGCTTCCAGAGTTAAGAAGAGAAAACTTGATAGAGCCGGTTCGAGTCAGCCGAACAAGAAACCATACCAGCCTTCAGGTCAACAGAGGAAATTCCAGAGTCAGAGTCGTAATCAGGGCCAGAGCCAGAACAGACCAGTGAATAATCGTGGCCCGACTAAAGCACCATCAGCCTCTTCCACCCGCGGATCCACAGGTAGTTTACCTGCTACTCAGTCTATCAATTGCTCTTACTGTGACAAGAAGGGGCATACCGAGGCCCAATGCTGGAAGAAGTCAGAACGTTGTGTGCAGTGTGGCAGTGATCAGCATCAGATTAAGGATTTCCCTAAATGGCAAGCAGGACAAAATCAGGTTAAACCAGCTAGTAGAGGCAAGACTCCAGTTCCTAGAGTTCAGGCTTGAGCTTATGCTATTGAGTACGAGGAGCATCCAGATGAGACCGCTGTTGTTGAAGGTACATTCTTCATACTAATTCAACCTGTTAGGGTGCTAATTGATCCGGGTGCTACTCATTCATTTATTACTCCCTTATGTGTGCAACGTGTGAAACTACGAGTTGTATGTTTGCCTTACGAAGTAGAAGTTGGTACTCCGATGGGTTCTAAACTTGTTACTAGCTCGGCTTGTAAAGCACGTAAAATCCAAATTAAGGATACGGAATTCTCAGCCAATCTTATTGTATTACCTTTTCGAGACTATGAAGTCATCTTAGGGATGGACTGGTTGGCAAAGCATCATGCCCAACTAGATTGTCGGACGAAGATTGTAACGTTCCAGGTACCTGGTCAACCAATATTGGAAGTCATGGGTCGAAGAGATTTCACCAGGAGTTCCATCATTTCATCTACAAAAGCAGTGAAATCCTTGAGAAAAGGGTGTAGTGGATACTTAGCTTACCTCATTAAAAAGTCGTCGGATAAAGCTAAGTTGGAGGAGATGCCAGTGATTAAATACTATGCGGATGTGTTTCCAGAAGAATTTCCCGGTTTACCCCCAAATCGGGAGATCAAGTTCATTATAGAATTATTGCCTGGCACCCAACCGATATCTAAAGCTCCCTATCGTATGGCGCCGGCCGAGCTACAAGAATTGAAGGACCAATTGTAAGGATTGTTGAAGAAGGGGTTTGTTCAACTAAGTTCTTCTCCATGGGGTGCACCAGTTCTATTTGTTAAGAAGAAAGACGGAACGTTGAGGCTATGCATCGACTACCGAGGATTGAACCAAGTAAATGTCAAGAATAAATACCCACTTCCACTGATTGACGAGTTGTTTGATCAACTTCAAGGAGCCAAAGTGTATTCAAAACTCGACTTGAGGCAAGGGTACTATCAGTTGCGGATCAAAAAGGAGGATGTGCCTAAAATGGCTTTCAGGACAAGATATGGGCATTATGAATATGTGGTGATGCCATTTGGACTAACCAATGCCCCTGCAGCTTTTATGGACTTGATGCACAGGGTGTTTCAACCCTACTTGGACCAATTTGTGGTGATCTTCATTGATGATATTTTGGTATACTCGAAATCCGAGGCTGAGCATGAACAACATCTGCGGTTGGTACTGCAGAAACTTCGAGAGCATCAATTGTATGCAAAGTTTAGCAAATGCGAATTTTGGTTGCAGCAGATTGCATTTTTGGGGCATATCATATCCCAAGAGGGAATAGCAGTGGACCCAGCAAAGATAGAAGCGGTGATGTCTTGGAAGAAGCCAGAAAATGTTACGGAGGTTCGGAGTTTTCTTGGTCTAGCCGGCTATTATCGGAGGTTCGTGAAGGATTTCTCTAAGATTGCAGGACCGCTTACAAAGCTCACTCAAAAGAAAACAAAGTTCGTGTGGGATGACAAGTGTGAGAGCAGCTTCCAAGAGTTGAAGAAAAGATTAACTATCGCACCTATTCTTGCATTGCCTGAAGGAAGTCAAGGTTTTGTAATCTATAGCAATGCTTCGAAGGAAGGATTGGGTTGTGTGCTGATGCAAAATGGTAGAGTGATTGCGTATGCTTCTAGAAAACCAAAGCCGTATGAATTGAACTACGCGACGCATGATTTGGAGTTAGCGGCTATTGTGTTTGCACTTAAGAAATGGAGGCACTATCTGTGGGGTAACAAGTTCTAGATATTTACTGGTCACAAGAGCTTGAAATACTTGTTCTTACAAAAGAGTTGAATATGAGGCAAAGGCGGTGTATGGAGCTTTGGATGATTATAATTGTACAATCAATTATGTGTCTGGTAAAACAAATGTAGTTGCAGATGCCTTAAGTAGGAAAGCAAGCATGGAAAAACTGGAAGTCACGGTGCAGGAGTTGTTGGAGGAAGCATTTTTGTGGAAACCACAATTGACTCAGAAAGGGTTACTTTTTGCTACTACACAAGTTCAATTGACCTTGCTGTCTAAATTACGAGAGGCTCAACAGAAGGACCAACAGTTTCAGAAGATAAAAGAAAGCAACACGGATTTCAAGTTTCATGATGATGGTGTTTGGAGGTTTAGGACTCAGATTTGTGTTCCTAATGAGCCAGAGTTGAAAAAGAAGATTCTTGAAGAAGCCCATAATTCAAGATATACTATTCACCCTAGCGGAACAAAGATGTACTGGGATTTGAAGCAACACTATTGGTGGAATAACATGAAGAAAGAGATTGCGGAGTTTGTGGCACGGTGTTTGACTTGCCAGAGAGTCAAAGTGGAACATCAACGACCAGCAGGTTTACTTCAGCTGTTGGAGATTCCTCAATGGAAATGGGAACATATAACTATGGACTTTGTTATGGACCTGCCCAGGTCACAAAAGGGTCATGACGCCGTTTGGGTCATAGTGGATAGATTGACCAAGTCAGCGCACTTCTTGCCGATGAACAAGGAGGATAGTCCTGAGAAATTGGGAGATATGTATATGGCGGAGATTGTAAGATTGCATGGGAAGCCTGTGAGTATTGTATTGGATAGGGATCCTCGTTTACTTCCCGATTTTGGAAGAGATTGCAAGAAGCTTTAGGAACGAAGTTGAGTTTCAGCACGGCTTATCACCCTCAGACTGATGGACAATCGGAGAGAACTATTCAGATTCTGGAGGATATGCTGAGGGCGTGTATTTTAGACTTCGGGAAAGGTTGGGAGAAATATCTGTCTCTAGTGGAGTTCGCTTATAATAATAGTTATCAGGCCACTATCGGGATGGCCCCATTTGAGGCGTTGTATGGACGTAAGTGTCAATCCCCGATTTACTGGGATGAAGTAGGTGAAATGAAGACTTTTGACCCGACCCTTTTACCTGAACTTATGAAGACTGTTGATAATATCCACCTCATCCGGAAACGGATGCTTACTACCCAAAGCAGGCAGAAGAGTTATGCAGACTGATAGAGACGGAGCTTAGAGTTTGAGGTTGGCGACAAGTTGTTCTTGAAGATATCACCCCGAAGAGGACTGATTAAACACAGCAAGGGTGGAAAGTTGAGCTCGAGGTTTGTAGGACCATTCAAGATAATTGAGAAGGTTGGCAAATTGGCGTATCGCCTGGCACTACCCCAAAACCTCGTTTCATATGCCCTAGCATAGATTTGTGTGCCTTAACTTAGATTCAAGAATCATGTTTCGTTTTATGTGCCTTAGATTTAAGAATCATGTTTTATTTTATGTGCCTTGCATTGAATTACGTGCATTCATTTAGAGTTGCGTGCATTTACTTGGCAAACATGCATTCGTCTCATAGTTCGTGTCCTACCTCGTAGTGCGTTCCCTAGACCTAGGAAAGCGTGCCCTCACGCTAACCAAGAAAGCATCTTACACGAAGCACTAGATCAATAATTAATACTACAAATTCCACTAACTAATATTAAATTACTAATTCAACCCACTAGAAGACGAAATTGCACCAAAAGCTAGACATTCTCATTCTTTATTCCTTATTCTTTTGCACTTTCCAAACACACAATTAAATAATGCTCAAAAGATGACAAAGATTCAGATTTTTCAAGCCTTGGCCGACCACCTTGTGTGCTTTGTGCTTGCTTTGCATAATTCAAATTATTCCCCAAACATTCTATGACAATGTAATGACACAAAGCAATAAAAAATTAGCTCAAAACCCTCCTCAGAGCTCCCAATCTCGACATAAGCTCCTTGCCCATGCTAGGTGATTCAAAAATCATGCTTCTTGAAGACACAAATATGAAATTTGTATGCCCAAGGCCGACACATGCTTCAACATTTGCAAAAGCTTTCATTTTTCCTTCATTTCTCTCAATTCCTCTCATTCTTCTCTCTCTCTCTCGGCCCTAGCTGAATATTTTAGACACCATAGCTCATCTTCATCACTCCATGGTTCATCAAGGCAAGCAAGAAGCTAGGGAGCTCAACTAAGCAAGCTAGGTTGCAAAAAACACACATGCAAGCTCTTTGAATCTCCATTTCAGCGTAGGTGAGTTTGCTAGCTTCCATTTCTTTTCTTCTTGTTTTAACCACATGCACCTACTAAGAACTTGGTTACTAAGCTAGGAAATTTGAGAAAAATTGAGTGGTGTCTCGGCTAAGCAAGGAAAAAGGTCAACTTTGTGCTTCACCAAGAGTCTTATGCATCTTCTTGTTGTTTTGCTAAGGTGAGGGCTAAAACTTCTTGAAAATCTTTCAAAAAACCACATGCATGCTCTTAAATGTCTATCTTTACTTCTGTACTTGAGATATATGTGTGTTCATAAGCTTTTATAACCATGCATGGCAAGATTTTGGGCTAGAATGTGATGATAGATGAAATCGTGCATGTGACAGCTTTCTGTCTTGTTGTTGCGAGGTAATTTTGGCTAGCTAAATGATGTTGAAAATGCGTAAAAATTGGTAGGTAACTATTTTTGCCAGTTATAAACATTTTTTGAAGAAATAGACCAAACCAAATTGTGACTCTAAGATCCTCAAAATGGATAATTATTAAAATGTGTCCAAATCTGGAAAGTCTGGAAAAATGAAGCAGGTTTTGGCAGATTCACTGACCTTGTAGAACGAACCAGTTTTGACTTAGTAAATGATATCAAAAATGAATGAAATTTGGTTTACAACTAGATGTTTCAGTTCTGGACATTTGTGTCAGAAATGGACTAAGGCTAAATATGACCCTAAGGACCTCAAAAATGACAAGTATTGAAATGTGTACAAATCTGGACAATTTTGTGCACTCTCACTGTTTTGGCTATAACTATTGAACCCGAACTCCAAATGAAGCGAGGTTTGTTTCAGAATTTAGTCCACTCCTTAAGATTTAATTTGACATCTTATTCTCTAGAATTGGAGATTGTTTTCTTGTCTTAATGGTTATGAGAATACAGTCCATTGCAGTGAGGGTTTCACTTAGTGATATGCTTAGAAAAATTATTGTAGCTTCTCTTGTTGTATTAAATGCTTGGGATTGTGGCATTGGGATGTTGTGTGGACTGTTTTGAATACTTGAGGGTGTTTGAATTAATTGATGCATGGCTTGAGTTTGATCTTGAGATGACTTGGGGCTTAATCGCACGGGTAAGCACGAATTGGAACCCTAGTATCTAGGTAAACTTGCTAAGTGTCGATCCTTTGGATGTTGTATTTGATCATGTGTTTAGTAGGCTGCCCGTAGTTTCCCTTGTAGCCCTAAATATGCTTTCGATGATTACATGTTGATAAGTAGGCTTTTCTTGTACCCGGTCCCACATAGATGTCGTTGCATGATGAATAATCTTATTATTTGATTACGTGAACCTTGAAATGAGTTGTATGACTTGATTTACTTGCGTTACATGGCTGCCCGTTTAATGTTCATATAACTCCATGTGCCTTTCAAGTGAAATTACTTGTCTTATCGTGCTTCACTTGTTTACTTGTCAATGCGCAATCTTATGACCGCTCGGAGGCAACCTACTATGTTGTCCTCCTAATGTGATATATTAAATGTCATAAATGTGCATTGCATACAAGGTTGCAACCTTTCATTCTGGCGTGGTAGCATTCATGCATACCAGGCGGCATCGGGCTTGCCGGTGCAACCGGGACTTCCTTTGTCCAATTTCCCCTCTCGCTTGGGGGCTAGACTTCCTCGAAGAATTGGGTCGTAGGATTTCGGGGTACATCCGGAGTACACCCATTTGGCGTGATAAGGGGATGATTTGAAGTCAGCCGCAACAACTGATACTGGAAATAAACTTAGAGCAAAAGCTCACTGTATCCTTTCCACCATGTGTATAAGTACTCTCGCTTGGTCCCTAGAGGATCTCGGGGAGAAAACACGGGTAATTGTGTTCCTTTACTTCTACGTTACATTATGTATTTACTTGTGATATATTCATGCTTGCAAAAAGGGTTTTCATAAGTTAGTTTCAAAACCTATTTCTCGTTCCCCCTCGCTGAGTTCATAAGGACTCACCCTCTTTTATCATCTCAAGTGAAGAAGATCAATAACAGGTACCCGAGGACGACGTGCCTAACGATAATTCCTTCGAATGATTGCCTGTCCTATGTGCTTTGCTTGATTATGGCCATTGTGAACACTATGCTGCTTGAACACTATTTCTTTTCATGTTGCTTGATGTTTGTAATGTAAAAGACCCCTGTTGTAATTTGGGGTCTAATTTTGGCTTGTACTGATAATAACTAGACAGACACTACTATGGTCGTTTTGCTGTCGTTTCTGGCTAGTATCTATCATAGGATTAAGAAGTATCAGATAAAGACTAAGTAAAATGAACCTATCCAATCTTAAGCAGGTACTCACTGTCAAGCTAAGATCAACAGGTACCTTTGTAACGATGATTAACAAACAAACGAGACATAGTATCATGCTAGGTTATTAATCAAACGAGACATCGAGATAACTAGTAGCGTTTCAATTGATGGTAAATAGTAATCTTAGTTGGAAGTGAAATTTGAGGCATTTAGAGAACTAGGTCAAACCAAAGAGCCCAATTACAGCCGTTATGCTGTCGGTTTTCTGGAAAATTATGGAGTTTAGCCTAAAACGTTAAGTGTTAAACTTTCATGAACAACTAAGTACGAGACATGACTTGAATGTTTAGATCACACCCTAGTCTAACCTTTATAGGTCGGGTTGGGGCGTGATATGTTGCACCCCCCTTTCCAATTTTTTTTGCCCCGGTTAGGGTTGCCAAGATACTTTATCCACCATTTTTCTATTACCGAATCCCACGGCACCTTGGGCAAGACAACTTCGCTTCACGTAGAGGCTGGGCCTGCAAACCGAGGGCGTAGGGCGTGTAACCAGGTCTCCATCACTCTCGTGACATAACTTTTGATCCGTAAGGAGTTACGCGGTGCACAGCATACCGTTGGAAAGCTCTCTGAGAGCTCTACGACGAGGGCAGCCAGCCTGCTCGACTGCGCCTGTTCTCGGAGCCCAAAATTGAACGTTTTTATCAGTTTTGGGCCACTTTTCTTCTTTTGCTCTGTTTTTCTATCTCGGATCGTACATCGTGAGCTGTTAAAAGGACGACAACCTAACTCTCTAGGATGCTGCATTGTTGAAGCAGATGGGTTGTCCTTAAGCCCATTGGGCCTTTTGAATGGGCTATCTCTCTAGGTTGGGACTGTGAATCGTCAACACATAAAGGATTTGTGCCCACAACATGAGGGGTGCGATCTTACCAGCACTAATGCACCGGATCCCATCAGAACTCCAAAGTTAAGCGTGCTTGGGCGAGATAGTACTAGGATGGGTGACCCCTTGGGAAGTCCCAGTGTTGTACCCCACATTTTCAATTTTTTTTTGCCCAGGTTAGGCTTGCCAAGATGCTTTATCCACAACATTTATATTACCAAATCCCACGGCACCTTGGCCAAGACAATTTCGCTTCACGTTGAGGCTGGGCCCGCAAACTGAGGGCGTGGGGCTTGTGACCAGGTCTCTGTCTCTCCGGTGCCCATAACTTTTAATCCGTAAGGAGTTACGCGGCACACAGTATACCGTTGGAAAGCTCTCCGAGAGCTCTACGATGGGGGCAGCAAGCCTGCTCAGCTACGCCTATTTTTAGAGCCCAAAATCGAACGTTTTCATCTGTTTCAGGCTACTTTTCTTCTTTTGCTATGTTTTTCTATCCCAGATCGTACGTCGTGAGCTGTTAAAAGGACGACAACCTAACTCGTGGATATTACAAGGCCCTACAACGCGTCAATATCACGTCTTACGAGGATGCTGCATTGTTGAAGAGGGTGGGTTGTTGTTAAGCCCATTGCGCCTTTTGTATGGGCCATCTCTTTGGGCTGGGACTATGAACGGTCAACACGTGAAGGATTTGTGCCCACAACATGATGGGTGCGGTCATACCAGCACTAATGCACCGGATCTATTAGAACTCCGAAGTTAAGCGTGCTTGGGCGAGAGTAGTACTAGGATAGGTGACCCCTTGGGAAGTCCTCGTGTTGCACCCCCCTCTTTTTAATTTTTTTTGCCCCGGTTAGGGTTGCCAAGATACTTTATCCACCATATTTCTATTACCGAATCCCGCGGCACCTTGGGTAAGACAACTTTGCTTCACGTATAGGCTGGGCCCGCAAATCGAGGGCGTGGGGTTTGTGACCAGGTCTCAGTCGCTTCGGTGCCCATAACTTTTAATCTGTAAGAAGTGACGCAGTGCACAGCATACCGCTGGAAAGCTCTCCGAGAGCTCTATGAAGGGGGCAACAAGTCCACTCGGCTGCGCCAATTTTCGAAGCCCAAAATCAAATGTTTTTATCAGTTTCGGGCCACTTTCTTCTTTTGCTCAGTTTTTCCATCCCGGATCGTACGTCGTGAGCTGTTAAAAGGGCGACAACCTAACTCGCAAGATATTACAGGGCCTTACAATGCATCGATATCACTTCTTACGAGGATTCTATGTTGTTGAAGTGGATGGGTTGTCGTTAAGCCCATTGGGCCTTTTGAATGGGCCATCTCTCTGGGCTGGGACTGTGAACCGTCAACACATAAAAGATTTGTACCCACAATATGATGGGTGCGATCATACCAGCACTAATGCACCGGATCCCATTAGAACTCCGAAGTTAAGCGTGCTTGGGTGTATTAGTACTAGGATGGGTGACCCCCTGGGAAGTCCTCGTGTTGCACCCCCCTTTTCAATTTTTTTTGCCCCGGTTAAGATTGCCAAGATACTTTATCCACCATATTTCTATTACGGAATCCCACGGCACCTTGGGCAAGAACACTTCTCTTCACGTAGAGGCTGGGCCTGCATACTGAGGGCGTAGGGCTTGTGACCAGGTCTCCGTCGCTCCGGTGCCCATAACTTTTGATCCGTAAGTAGTTACGCGGTGCACAGTATACCGTTGGAAAGATCTCTGAGAGCTCTACGATGGGGGGAGCCAGCCTGCTTGGTTGCGCCTGTTTTCAAAGCCCAAAATCGAACATTTTCATCAGTTTCGGGCCACTTTTCTTCTTTTGCTCTGTTTTTTCGTCCCGGATCGTACGTCGTGAGTTGTGAAAAGGACGACAACCTAACTCGCGGGATATTACAGGGCCCTACAATGAGTCGATATCACGTCTTACGAGGATGCTGCATTGTTGAAGCGGATGGGTTGTCGTTAAGCCCATTGGGCCTTCTGAATGGGCCATCTCTCTGGGCTGCGACTGTGAACGGTCAACACATAAAGGATTTGTGCACACAACATGATGGGTACGATCTTACCAGCACTAAAGCACCGGATCCCATCAGAACTCCGAAGTTAAGCGTGCTAGGGCGAGAATAGTACTAGGATGGGTGACCCCCTGGGAAGACCTCGTGTTGCACCCCCCTTTTTCAATTTTTTTTGCCCCGGTTAGGGTTGCCAAGGTACTTTATCCTCCACATTTCTATTATCGAATCCGACGGTACCTTGGACAAGACAACTTCGCTTCACGTAGAGACTGGGCCTGCAAACCGAGGGCGTGGGTCTTGTGACCAGGTCTCCGTCGCTTCGGTGCCCATAACTTCCCATTCGTAAGGAGTTACGCGGCGTACAGCATACCGCTGGAAAGCTCTTCGAGAGTTCTATGACGAGGGCAGCAAGCCTGCTTGGCTGCGCCTGTTTTTGAAGTCAAAAATCGAACATTTTCATCAGTTTCTGACCACTTTTCTTCTTTCCTCTGTTTTTCCATCCCGGATCATACATCGTGAGCTGTTAAAAGGACAACAACCTAACCCGCGGGATATTACAAGGCCCTACAATGCGTCGATATCACGTCTTACGAGGATGCTGCGTTGTTGAAGCGGATGGGTTGTCGTTAAGCCCATTGGGCCTTTACAATGGGCCATCTTTCTGGGCTGCGATTGTGAACCGTCAACACATAAAAGATTTGTGTGCCCACAACATGACGGGTGCGATCATACCTGCACTAATGCACCGGATCCCATCAGAACTCCAAAGTTAAGCGTGCTTGGGCATATTAGTACTAGGATGCGTGACCCCTTGGGAAGTCCTCGTGCTGGACCCCCCTTTTCAATTTTTTTGGCCACGGTTAGGGTTGCCAAGATACTTTTTCCACCATATTTCTATTACCGAATCCCACAGCACCTTGGGCAAGACAACTTCGCTTCACGTAGAGGCTGGGCCCGTAAACCGAGGGCGTACGGCTTGTGACCAGGTCTCCGTCGCTCTGGTGCATATAAGTTTTGATTCGTAAGGAGTTACGCAGCGCACAACATACCGATGTAAACCTCTCCGAGAGCTCTACGCCGGGGCCAACAAGCCTACTAGGCTGCGCCTATTTTCAGAGCCCAAAATCGAACATTTTCATCTATTTTGGGCTACTTTTCTTCTTTTGCTATGTTTTTCCGTCCTGGATCGTACATCGTGAGTTGTTAAAAGGACGAGAACACTAACTCGCAGGATATTACATGGCACTACAATGCGTCAATATCACGTCTTACGTGGATGCTGCGTTGTTGAAGATGGTGGGTTGTTGTTATGCCCATTGCGCCTTTTGAATGGGCCATCTCTCTAGGCTGGGACTGTGAACGGTCAACACATGATGGATTTGTGCCCACAACATGATGGGTGCGGTCATACCAGCACTAATGCACCGAATCAATCAGAACTCTGAAGTTAAGCGTGCTTGGGCGAGAGTAGTACTAGGATGGGTGACCCCCTGGGAAGTCCTCGTGTTGCACCCCCTTTTTCAATTTTTTTCCCCGGTTAGGGTTGCCAAGATACTTTATCCACCACATTTCTATTACCGAATCCCACGACACCTTGGGCAAGACAACTTCGCTTCACGTATAGGCTGGGCCCGCAAACCTAGGGCGTGGGGTATGTAACCAGGTCTTAGTCACTTCGGTGCCCATAACTTTTAATCCGTAAGGAGTTACGCGGTGCACAGCATACCACTGGAAAGCTCTCCGAGAGCTCTATGACTGGGGGGGAGGGGGGCAGCAGGCCTGCTTGGCTGCGCCTATATTTGAAGTCCAAAATCGAACATTTTCAATAGTTTCGGGCCACTTTTCTTCTTTTGCTCTATTTTTCGGTCCCGGATCGTAAATCGTGAGCTGTTAAAAGGACAACAACCTAACTCGCGAGATATTACAGGGCCTTATAACACGTCGATATCACGTCTTATGAGGATTCTTCGTTGTTAAAGCGGATGGGTTGTCGTTAAGCCCATTAGGCCTTTTGAATGGGCCATATCTCTGGGCTGGGATTGTGAACAGTCAACACATAAAAGATTTGTACCCACAACATGACAGGTGCGATCAGACCAGCACTAATGCACCGGATCCCATCAGAACTCCGAAGTTAAGCGTGCTTGGGCGTATTAGTACTAAGATGGGTGACCCCCTGGGAAGTCCTCGTGTTGCACCCCACTTTTCAATTTTTTTTGACCCGGTTAGGGTTTCCAAGATACTTTATCTACCATATTTCTATTACCGAATCCCACGGCACCTTGGGCAAGAACACTTCGCTTGACGTAGAGGCTGGGCCTACAAACCGAGGGCGTAGGGCTTGTGACCAGGTCTCCGTCGCTCCGGTGCCCATAACTTTTGATCCGTAAGGAGTTACGAGGTGCACAGTATACCGTTGGAAAGCTCTCTGAGAGCTCTACGTCGGGGGCAGCTAGCCTGCTCGGTTGTGCCTATTTTTAGAGCCCAAAATCGAACATTTTCATCAGTTTCGGTCCACTTTTCTTCTTTTGATCTGTTTTTCCGTCCCAGATCGTACGTCGTGAGCTGTGAAAAGGACGACAACCTAACTCGAGGGGTATTACAGGGCCCTACAATGCATCGATATCACGTCTTACAAGGATGCTGCGTTGTTGAAGCGGATGGGTTGTCGTTAAGCACATTGGGCCTTTAGAATGGGCCATCTCTCTGGGCTACGACTGTGAACAGTCAACACATAAAGGATTTGTGCCCATAAAGTGATGGGTGCGATCATACCAGCACTAATGCACCTGATCCCATCAGAACTCCGAAGTTAAGCGTGCTTGCGCGAGAGTAGTACTAGGATAGGTGACCCCCTGGAAAGTCCTCGTGTTGTACCCCCCCTTTTCAATTTTTTTTGCCCCGGTTAGGGTTGCCAAGATACTTTATCCACCACATTTCTATTACCGAATCCCACGGCACCTTGGGCAAGACAACTTCGCTTCACGTAGAGGCTGGGCCCGCAAACCGAGGGCGTGGGGCTTATGACCAGGTCTCCGTCGCTCCAGTGCCCATAACTTTTAATCAGTAAGGAGTTACACGGCGCGCAGCATACCGCTGGAAAGCTCTCCGAGAGCTCTATGATGGGGGCAGCCAGCCTACTTGGCTGCGCTTGTTTTCGAAGTCCAAAATCGAACATTTTCATTAGTTTTCGTCCACTTTTCTTCTTTTGCTTTGTTTTTCCGCCCCGGATCGTACGTCGTGAGCTGTTAAAAGGACGACAACCTAACCCGCGAGATATTACAAGGCCCTACAATGCGTCGATAGCACGTCTTACGAGGATGCTGCGTTGTTGAAGCGGATGGGTTGTCGTTAAGCCCATTGGGCCTTTTCAATGAGCCATCTCTCTTGGCTGCGATTGTGAACTGTCAACACATAAAAGATTTGTGCCCACAACATGGCCGGTGCGATCATACCAGCACTAATGCACCGAATCCCATCAGAACTCCGAAGTTAAGCATGCTTGGGCGTATTAGTACTAGGATGCGTGACCCCATAGGAAGTCCTCATGCTGCACCCCCATTTTCAATTTTTTTGGCCACGGTTAGGGTTGCCAAGATACTTTATCCATCACATTTCTATTACCGAATCCCGCGGTACCTTGGGCAAGACAACTTCACTTCATGTATAGGCTGGGCCCACAAACCGAGGGCGTGGGGTTTGTGACCAGGTCTCAGTCGCTTCGGTGCCCATAACTTTTAATCCGTAAGGAGTTACACGGTGCACAGCATACCGTTGGAAACCTCTCTGAGAGCTCTACGATGGGGGCAGCAAGCCTGCACGGCTGCGCCTGTTTTCGAAGCCCAAAATCAAATGTTTTTATCAGTTTTGGGCCACTTTTCTTCTTTTGCTCGATTTTTTCATCCCGGATCGTACGTCGTGAGCTGTTAAAAGGGCGTCAACCTTACTCGCGAGATATTACAGGGCCCTACAACACGTCGATATCACGTCTTGCAAGGATGCTGCGTTGTTGAAGCGGATGGGTTGTCGTTAAGCCCATTGGGCCTTTTGAATGGGCCATCTCTCTAGGCTTAGAATGTGAACCGTCAACGCATAAAGGATTTATGCCCACAACATGACGGGTGCGATCATACCAGCACTAATGCACCGGATCCCATCAGAACTCCAAAGTTTAGTGTGCTTGGGCGAGAGTAGTAATATGATGGGTGACCCTCTGGGAAGTCCTCGTGTTGTACCCCCCATTTTTAATTTTTTTTGCCCCGGTTAGGGTTGCCAAGATACTTTATCCACCATATTTCTATTACCGAATCCCACGGCACTAGGGCAAGACAACTTTGCTTCACGTAGTGACTGGGCCTGCAAACCGAGGGCGTGGGGCTTGTGACCAGGTCTCCGTCACACCGGTGCCCATAACTTTTGATCCGTAATGTGTTACGTGGCGCACAACATACCGTTGGAAACCTCTCCGAGAGCTCTACAACGGGGGCAGAAAACCTACTCTGTTGCGCCTGTGTTCAGAGCCCAAAATTTAACATTTTCATCTGTTTCGGGCGACTTTTCTTCTTTTGGTCTGTTTTTTGATCGCGGATCGTACGTCGTGAGCTGTTAAAAGGACAACAACCTAACCCGTGGGATATTACAGAGCCTACAACGCGTCGATATCACGTCTTATGAGGATGCTGTGTTGTTAAAGTGGATGGGTTGTCGTTAAGCAAATTGGGCCTTTTGAATGGGTTATCTCTCTTGGCTGGGACTGTGAACGGTCAACACAAAAAGTATTTGTGCCCACAATATGATGGGTGCGATCATACCAGCACTAATGCACCGAATCCCATCAGAACTCCGAAGTTAAGCGTGCTTGGGTGAGAATAGTACTAGGATAGGTGACCCCCTAGGAAGTACTCGTGTTGCACCCCCTATTTTCAATTTTTTTTGCCCCAGTTAGGGTTGCCCAGATACTTAGTCCTCCATATTTCTATTATCGAATCCCACGGCACCTTGGGCAAGACAATTTCGCTTCACGTAGAGGCTGGGCCCGTAAACCGAGGCCGTGGGGCTTGTGACTAGGTCTTTGTCGCTTTGGTGCCCATAACTTTTAATCCGTAAGGAGTTACATGGGGCATAGCATACCGCTGGAAAGCTCTCCGAGAGCTCTTTGATGGGGGCAACAAGCCTACCCGGCTGCGCCTATTTTTGAAGGCCAAAATCGAACATTTTTAATAGTTTCGAGCCACTTTTCTTCTTTTGCTCTATTTTTCGGTCCCAGATCGTACATCGTGAGCTGTTAAAAGGACGACAACCTAACTCGCAGGATATTACAGGGCCCTACAACGCGTCGATATCCCGTCTTACGAGGATGCTGCGTTGTTGAAGAGGATAGGTTGTCGTTAAGCTCATTGGGCCTTTTGAATGGGCCATCTCTCTGGGCTGGGACTGTGAACCGTCAACACATAAAAGATTTGTGCCCACAACATGACGGGTGCGATCATACCTGCACTAATGCACCGGATCCCATCAGAACTCCGAAGTTAAGCATGCTTGGGTGTATTAGTACTAGGATGGGTGACCCCCTGGGAAGTCCTCGTGTTGCTCCCCCCTTTTCAATTTCTTTTGCCCCGGTTAGGGTTGCCAAGATACTTTATGCACCATATTTCTATTACCGAATCCCACGGCACCTTGGGCAAGACAACTTCGCTTCACGTAGAGGCTGGGCCCGCTAACTGAGGGCGTGGGGCTTGAGACCAGGTCTCCGTCGCTCTAGTGCCCATAACTTTTAATCCGTAAGGAGTTACGCGGCGCACAGTGTGAGGCCTAACCTCGATTTGCGTGTGATACCTCATTTTGTGTGCCCTAACCTAGATTGTCGTGCCTTGACCTAGGTTTAAGAGTCGTGTTTTGTTTTGTGTGCCTTGCATTGAATTACATGCATTCATTTAGGGTTGCGTGCAATTACTTGAGAGACGTCTATTCGTCTCGTAGTGCGTGCCTTAAACCTAGGAAAGCGTGCCCTCACGCTAATCAAGAAAGTATTTTACACGAAGCACTAAACCATTAATTAATCCTACAAATCCGACTAACTTATATTAAATTGCTAATTCAACCCACTAGAAGACAAAATCTCACAAAAAGCTAGACATTCTTTATTCTTTATTCTTTATTCTTTGCATATCCCTAACACACAATAAAATAAGCCTTGAACAAGACAAAAAAATTCAGATTTAAACACACCCTTGGCCGACCACTAGGTACCTTTGTGCATGCATTTTAATTTCAAATTCTATTCCTAGACATCCTATGACAATCTATGACACAATGCATAAAAAAATTTAGCTCAAAACTCCACCCAAAGCCTCCAAATCTTGACACACTCTCAATTGCCCATGCTAAGGATTCAAATTATGCTCCTTGAAGACACAAAAATCTGAATTTGCAAGGCCTTAGGCCGACATATGCATCAATTTCTTCAAAGCCTTTCATTTTTCCTTCATTCTTTATTTCTTTCTCACATTTCTCTATCTCTCTCATTTCTTCTCTCTCTCTCTCGGCCTTGGCTGAGTTTCTACACTCCATAGCTTAACTTCATCACTCAATGGTTCATCAAGACATGCAAGAAGCTTAGGATCTCGACCAAGCAAAACTAGGAGCAAAGAAGCACACATGCAAGCCTTTAGCACATCTATTTCGGCTTAGGTGAGTTTGTTAGCTCCCATTTCATTTTCTTCTTGCTCTAACCACATGCACCTACTAAGAACATGGTAACTTAGCTAGGAAATTAGAGAAATCCCAAGTGGTCTCTCGGATAAGCAAGGAAAAAGATCAACTTTGTGCTTCACCAGGAGTTTGAGCATCTTCTTTGTTGTCTTGCTAAGGCGAGGGCTAAAACTTCTTGAAAATCTTTCAAAAACCACATGCATGCCCTTAAATGTTTATCTTTACTTCTGTACTTGTGATATATGTGTGTTCATGAGCTTTTGTAAACATGCATGGCAAGATATTTGGCTAGAATGTGATGGTAGATGAAATTGTGTATGTGACAGCCTTCTGTCTTGTTGGTGCGAGGTGATTTTGACCAGGTAAATGATGTTGAAAATGCGTGAAAATTGGTAGGTAACTAGTTTTTCCAGTTCTGCACACTTTTCACATAAATAGGCCAAAGCTAATTTTGACTCTAAGTCCTCAAAATGGCAAAATATCAAGATGTGTCCAAATCTGGAAAGTCTGGAAAAATGAAGCAGGTTTTGGCAGATTCACTGACCTTGTAGAACGAACCAGTTTTGACTTAGTAAATGATATCCAAAATGCATGAAATTTGGTGTCCAGCTAGATTGTCAGTTCTGGACATTTTTGTCAGAAATGGACTAAGGCTAAATCTGACACTAAGGCCCTAAAAAATGACAAGTATTGAAATGTGTGCAAATCTGGACAGTTTTGTGTAGTCTCACTGTTTTGGCTATAACTCTTGAACCCGAACTCCAAATGATGCAAGGTTTGTTTCTGAATTTAGTTCACTCCTTAAGCTTTAATTTGAAATCTTGGTCACTGGAATTGGAGATTGTTTTCTTGTCTTAATGATCGTGAGAAAACAGTCCGTTGCAGTGAGGGTTTCACCTATTGACATGCTTAGAAAAATTAATGTAGCTTTCCTTGTTGTGATAAATGCTTGGGATTGTGGCATTTGGATGTTGTGTGGACTATTTTGAATGCTTTAGGGTGTTTGAATTAATGAATGCATGGCTTGAGTTTGATTACGAGATGACTTGGGGCTTAATTGCACGGGTGAGCACGAAATGAAACCCTAATGACTAGGTAAACTCACTAAGTGTTGATCTTATGGATATCGTGTTTGATTATGTAATTAGTAGGCTGCCCGTAGTTGCCCTCATAGCCCTAAATATGAATTTGATGATTACATGTTGACAAGTAGGCCTTTCTTGCACCCGGTCCCACGTAGATGTTGTTGCATGTTGAATAATCTTGTTATTTGATTACGTGAACTTCGAAGTGAGTTATATGACTTGATTTACATGCGTTACATGGCTGCCCGTTTAATATTCATATAACTCCATGTGCTTTATAAGTGAAATTGCCTATCATATCGTGTCTCGCTTGTTTACTTGTCAATGTGCAATCTTATGACTGTTCGAAGGCAACCTACTTTGTTGTCCTCCTAATGTGATATATTACATGTCATAAATGTGCATTGCATACAAGGTTTCAACCTTTCATTCTGGCGTGGTAGCGTTCACGCACACCGGGCGGCATTGGGCTTGCCGGTGCAACCGTGACTTCCATTGTCCAATTCCCTCTCTCGCTTGGGGGCTAGACTTCCTCGGAGAGTTGGGTCGTAGGATTTCGGGGTACATCCGGAGTACACCCATTTGGCGTGATAAGGGGATAATTTGAAGTTGGCCGCAACAACTAATACTGGAAATGAACTTAGAGCCAAAGCTCATTGTATCCTTTTCACTATGTGTATAAGTACTCTCGCTTGGTTCCTAGACGACCTCGGGGAGAAAAGACGGGTAATTGTATTCCTTTTATATTACGTTATGTACTTACTTGTGATATATTCATGCTTGCAAAAAGGGTTTTCATAAGTTGAACCGAAAAAATGAGTTTCAAAACTTATTTCTTGTTCCCCCTCGCTGAGTTCATAAGGACTCACCCTCTTTTATCATCTCAGGTGAAGAAGACCAAGAACAGGTACCCGAGGATGACGTGCCTAATGATGATTCCTTGGAATGATTGCTTGCCTTACGTGCCTTGCTTGACTATGGCCATTTTGTGAACAATATGTTGCTTGAAGACTATTTCATTTCTTATGATACTTGTTGTTGTAATGTAAAAGACCCCCGTTGTAATTTGGGGTCTAATTTTGGCTTGTACTGATAATAACTAGATAGACACTAATATGGTCATTTTTGCTATCGTTGTTGGCTAGTATCTATCATAGGATTATGAAGTATCAGGTAAGGACTAAGTAAAATGAACCTATCCAATCTTAAGCAGGTACTCATTGTTAAGCTAAGATCAATAGGTACTTTTGTAACGAGGACAAACAAACAAACGAGACTTCGAGATAACTGGTAGGCGTTTCGAGTGGTTGTAAATAGTAATCTTAGTTAGAAATGAAATTGAGATTGGAAATTTTGAGGTGTTTAGAGAATTAGGTCAAACTAAAGAGCCCAATTACAATCGTTATGCGACCGGTTTTCTGGAGAATTTGTGGAGCTTAGGCTAAAACGTTAAGTGTCAAACCCTCTTGAATGATTAATTACGTGATATGACTTGAATGTTTAGATCACACCCTAGTCTAACCTTCATTGGTCGGGTTGGGGCGTGACATACAGCATATCGTTGGAAAGCTCTCCGAGAGCTCTATGACGGGGGCAGCAAGCCTGCTCGGCTGCGCCTATTTTCAGAGCCCAAAATCGAACGTTTTCATCTGTTTCGGGCGACTTTTCTTCTTTTGCATTTTTTCATCCCGGATCGTACGTCGTGAGTTGTTAAAAGGAGGACAACCTAACTTGAGGGATAATACAGAGCCCTACAACACGTCGACATCACGTTTTACGAGGGTGCTGCGTTGTTAAAGCAGATGGGTTGTCGTTAAGCCCATTAGGCCTTTTGAATGGGCCATCTCTCTGGGCTGGGACTGTGAACGGTCAACACATAAATGATTTATGCCCACAACATGACGGGTGCGATCATACCAGTACTAATGCACCGGATCCCATCAGAACTCCAAGGTTAAGCGTGCTTGGGCGAGAGTAGTACTAGGATGGTTGACCCTCTAGGAAGTCCTCATGTTACACCCCCCCTTTTCAATTTTTTTGCCCCAGTTAGGGTTGCCAAGATACTTTATCCACCACATTTCTATTACCGAATCCCCCGGCACCTTGGGCAAGACAACTTTGCTTCAAGTAGAGGTTGGGCTCGCAAACCGAGGGCGTAGTGCTTGTGACCAGGTCTCCATCGCTCCGGTGCCCATAACTTTTGATCCGTAAGGAGTTACGCGGCGCACAACATACAGTTGGAAAGCTCTCTGAGAGCTCTACGACGGGGGCAACAAGCCTACTCGGCTGCGCATGTTTTCGGAGCCAAAATCAAACGTTTTCATCAGTTTCAGGACACTTTTCTTCTTTTGCTCTGTTTTCTCCGTCCCGAATCGTACGTCGTGAGTTGTTAAAAGGATGACAACCTAACTCGTGGGACATTAGAGGGTCGTACAAAGCGTCAATATCACGTCTTACGAGGATGCTGTGTTGTTGAAGCGGATGGGTTGTCGTTAAGCCCATTGGGCCTTTTGAATTGGCCATCTCTCTGGGCTGGGACAGTGAAGCATCAACACATTAAGGATTTGTGCCCTCAACATGACGGGTGCGATCATACCAGCACTAACGCACCGGATCCCATCAGAACTCCGAAGTTAAGCGCGCTTGGGCGAGAGTAGTACTAGGATGGGTGACCCCCTTAGAAGTGCTCGTGTTGCACCTCCCCTTTTTAATTTTTTTGGCCCTGGTTAGGGTTGCCAAGATACCTTATCCATCACATTTCTATTACTGAATCCAACGGCACTTGGGCAAGACAACTTCGCTTCACGTACAGGCTGGGCCAGTAAACCGAGGGCGTAGGGCTTGTGACCAAGTCTCCGTCGCTCCGGTGGCCATAACTTTTGATCCGTACGGAGTTACGCGACGCATAGCTTACCGTTGGAAAGCTCTTTGAGAGCTCTACGACAGGGGCAGCCAGCTTGCTTGGCTGCGCCTATTTTCGGAGCCCAAAATTGAATGTTTTCAACAATTTCGGGACACTTTTCTTCTTTTGCTCTATTTTTTCGTCTCGAATCGTACGTCGTGAGCTATTAAAAGGACGACAACGTAACTCGTGGGATATTACAGGGCCCTAAAACGCGTCGATATCACGTCTTGCGAGGATGCTGCGTTGTTGAAGTAGATGGGTTGTCGTTAAGCCCATTGGGCCTTTTGAATGGGACATCTCTCTGGGCTGGGATTATGAACAGTCAACATATAAAGGATTTGTGCCCACAACTTAGAGGCTGGGCCCGCAAACCGAGGGTGTAGGGCTTGTGACCAGGTCTCCGTCGCTCCAGTGCCCATAAATTTTGATCCGTAAGGAGTTACGCGGCACACAGCATACCGTTGGAAAGCACTCCGAGAGCTCTACGATGAGGGCAGCAAGCCTGCTTTGCAGCACCGATTTTCGGAGCCCAAACTCGAACGTTTTAATCAGTTTCAGGCCACTTTTCTTCTTTTGCTCTATTTTTATGTGCTGGATCGCACGTCGTGAGCTGTTAAATGGACGACAACCTAACTCGCGGGACATTGAGGGCCCTAAAATCCGTCAATATCATGTCTTGCAAGGATACTGCGCTGTTGAAGCAGATGGGTTGTCGTTAAGCCCACTGGGCCTTTTGAATGGGCCATCTCTCTAGGCTGGGACTGTGAACCGTCAACACATAAATGATTTGTGCCCACAACATGATGGGTGCGATCATAGCAACACTAATGCACCGAATCTCATCAGAACACTGAAGTTAAGCACGCTTGGGCAAGAATAGTACTTGGATGGGTGACCCCCTAGGAAGTCCTCGTGCTGCACCCCCGCCTTTTCAATTTTTTTTGCCCCGGTTAGGGTTGCCAAGATACTTTAACCACCACATTTCTATTACGGAATCCCACGGCACGTTGGGCAAGACAACTTCATTTCACGTAGAGGCTGGGCCTGCAAACCGAGGGCGTAGGGCTTGTGACTAGGTCTCTATCGCTCCGGTGCCCATAACTTTTGATCCGTAAGGAGTTACGCGGCGCACAGCATACCGTTGGAAAGCTCTCCGAGAGCTCTACGACAGGCGTAGCCAGCATACTGGGCTGCGCCTGTTTTTTGTGCCCAAATTCGAATGCTTTCATAAGTTTCGGGCCACTTTTCTTCTTTTGCTTTGTTTTTCCATCCTGGATTGTACGTCGTGAGTTGCTAAAAGGACGACAACCAAACTCGCGGGACATTAGAGGGCCCTACAATGCGTCGATATCACGTCTTGTGAGGATGCTGCGTTGTTGAAGTGGATGGATTGTCGTTAAGCCCATTGGGCCTTTTGAATGGGCCATCTCTCTAGGCCGGGACTGTGAACCATCAACACATAAAGGATTTGTGCCCACAACATGATGGTTGCGATCATACCAGTACTAATGCACCGGATCCCATCAGAACTCCGAAGTTAAGCGCGCTTGGGCAAGAGTAGTACTAGGATGGGTAACCCCCTAGGATGTCCTCGTGTTGCACCCCCCTCTTTTCAATTTTTTTTGCCCCGGTTAGAGTTGCCAAGATACTTTATCCACCACATTTCTATTAACGAATCCCACGGTACCTTGGGCAAGACAACTTCGCTTCACTTAAAGGTTGGGCCCGCAAACCGAGGGGGTAGGGCTTTTGACCAGGTCTCCGTCGCTCCGGTGCCCATAACTTTTGATCCGTAAGGATTTACGCGACGCACAGCATACCGTTGGAAAGCTCTCCGAGAGCTCTACGACGGGGTATCTAGCTTGCTCAGCTGCGCATGTTTTTACTGCCCAAAATCGAACGTTTTCATCATTTTCAGGACACTTTTCTTCTTTTCCTCTGTTTTTTCATCCCGGATCGTATATCGTGAGCTGTTAAAAGGATGACAACCTAACTCGCGAGACATTAGAGGGCTCTACAATGCGTCGATATCATGTCTTGCGAAGATGCTGCGTTGTTGAAGCGGATGGGTTGTCGTTAAGCCCATTGGGCCTTTTGAATGAGCCATCTCCCTAGGCTGGGACTGTGAACCGTCAACACATAAAGGATTTGTGCCCACAACATCACAGGTGCGATCATACCAGCACTAATAAACATGATCCATCAGAACGCCAAAGTTAAGCGCGCTTGGGCGAGAGTAGTACTAGGATGGGTGACCCCCTAGGAAGTCCTCGTGCTGCACCCCCTCTTTTCAATTTTTTTTGCCCCGATTATGGTTGCCAAGATACTTTATCCACCACATTTCTATTACCAAATCCCACGGCACCTTGGGCAAGACAACTTCGCTTCACGTAGAGGCTGGGCCTGCAAATCGAGGGCGTAGGACTTGTGATCAGGCTCCGTCGCTCCGGTGACCATACCTTTTGATTTGTAAGTAGTTACGCGACACACAGCATACCGTTGGAAAGCTCTCCGAGAGCTCGACGAAGTGGGCAGCAATCCTGCTCAGCTGCGCTTATTTTTGGAGCCCAAAATCAAACATTTTCATCTATTTTGGGATACTTTTCTTCTTTTGCTCTGTTTTTCCGTCCTGGATCATATATCGTGAGCTATTAAAAGGACGACAACCTAACTCGCGGGACATTAGAGGACCCTACAATGCATCGATATAACGTCTAGCAAGGATGATGCGTTGTTGAAGTCGATGGGTTGTCGTTAAGCCCATTGGGCCTTTTGAATAGGTTATCTCTCTAGGCTGGGACTGTGAACCGTCAACACATGAAGGATTTGTGCCCTCAACATGACAGGTGCGATCATACCAGCACTAATGTACTAGATCCCATAAGAACTCCGAAGTTAAGTGTGCTTGGCCGAGAGTAGTACTAAGATAGGTGACCCCTTTGGAAGTTCTCGTGTTGCACCCCTCTTTTTCAATTTTTTTTGCCCCGGTTAGGGTTACCAATATACTTTATCCACCACATTTCTATTACCGAATCCCACGGCACCTTGGGCAAGACAACTTCGTTTCATGCAGAGGCTGGGCCCACAAACCGAGGGTGTGGGGCTTGTCACCAGGTCTCCGCCGCTCCGGTGCCCATAACTTTTGATCCGTAAGGAGTTATGCGGCACATAGCATAAAGTTGGAAAGCTCTCCGTGAGCTCTACGACGGAGGCAGCCATTAAGGTCGACAACTCATGTTTTCGGAGCCTAAAATCAAACGTTTTCATTAGTTTCGGACCATTTTTCTTCTTTTGCTCTATTTTTCCGTCCTGGATCATATATCGTGAGCTGTTAAAAGGATGACAGCCTAACTCGCGGGATATTAGAGAGCCCTACAACAAGTCGATATCACGTCTTGCAAGGAAGTTGCGTTGTTGAAGCGGATGGGTTGTCGTTAATCCCATTGGGCCTTCAGATTGAGCCATCTCTCTGGGCTGGGACTGTGAACGGTTAACACAGAAAGGATTTGTGCCCACAACATGACAGGTGCGATCATACCAGTACTAATGCACCAGATCCCATCAGAACTCCGAAGTTAAGTGTGCTTGGCCGAGAGTAGTACTAGGATGGGTGACCCCCTTGGAAGTCCTCGTGTTGCACCCCCCATTTTCAATTTTTTTTGCCCCTGTTAGGGTTACCAATATACTTTATCCACCACATTTCTATTACCGAATCCCATGGCACCTTGGACAAGACAACTTCACTTCACGTAGAGGCTGGGCCTACATACCGAGGGCGTAGGGCTTGTGACCAGGTCTCCGTCGCTCTGGTGCCCATAAGTTTTGATTCGTAAGGAGTTACGCGGCGCACAGTATACCATTGGAAAGCTCTGCGAGAGCTCTACGACAGGGGCAGCAAGCCTGCTCAGCTGCGCCCAATTTTGGAGCCCAAAATCGAACATTTTCATTAGTTTCAGGCCACTGTTCTTCTTTTGCTCTGTTTTTCCATCCAAAATCGTACGTGTTGAGCTGTTAAAAGGATGATAACGTAACTCGCGGGACATTATAGGGCCCTACAACACGTCGATATCACGTCTTGTGAGAATGCTGCGTTGTTGAAGCCGATGGGTTGTTGTTAAGCCTATTGGGCCTTTTGAATAGGCCATCTATCTGGGCTGGGACTGTGAATGGTCAACACATAAAGGATTTGTGCCCACAACATGACGGATGCAATCATACAAGCACTAATGCACCGGATCCCATCAGAACTCCGAAGTTAAGCGTGCTTGGGCGAGAGTAGTACTAGGATGGGTGACCCCTTGGGAAGTCCTCGTGCTGCACCCCCCCATTTTAATTTTTTTTTGCCTCGATTACGGTTGCCAAGATACTTTATCCACCACATTTCTATTACCGAATCCCACGGCACCTTGGGCAAGATAACTTCGCTTCACGTAGAGGCTGGGCCTGCAAACCGAGGGCGTAGGACTTTTGACCAGGTCTCCGTCGCTCCGGTGCCCATAACTTATGATCCGTAAGGAGTTACGCGGCGCACAGCATATCGTTGGAAAGCTCTCTAAGAGCTCTACGACAGGGGCAGCTAGCATGCTCGGCTGCGCGTATTTTCAGAACCCAAAATCGAAAGTTTTCATCAGTTTCAAGACACTTTTCTTCCTTTGCTCTGTTTTTCCGTCCCGGATCGTACGTCGTGAGTTGTTAAAAGGATGACAACCTAACTTGCGGGACATTAGAGGGACCTACTACGCGACGATATCATGTGTTGCCAGGGTGCTGCGTTGTTGAAGCAGATGGGTTGTCGTTAAGCCCATTGTGCCTTTTGAATGGGCCATCTCTCTGGGCTGGCACTGTGAACGGTCAACACATAAAGGATTTGTGCCCACAACATGATGGGTGCGATCATACCAGCACTAATGCATCGGATCCTATAAGAGCTCCGAAGTTAAGCGTGCTTGGACGAGAGTAGTACTAGGATGGGTGACCTCCTTAGAAGTCCTCTTGTTGCCCCCCCCCCCCCTTTTCATTTTTTTTTGCCCCGATTAAGGTTACCAAGATACTTTATCCACCACATTTCTATTACTTTATCCACCACATTTTTTTTTGCCCCGATTAGGGTTACGAGAGTAGTACTAGGATGGGTGACCTCCTGGGACGACAACCTAACTCGCGTTGATATCACGTCTTGCGAGGATGCTACGTTGTTGAAGGGGATAGGTTGTCGTTAAGCCCATTGGGCCTTTTGAATGGGACATCTCTCTAGGCTGGGGCAGTGTACGGTCAACACATAAAGGATTTTTGCCCAAAACATGACGGGTGCGATCATACCAGCAGTAATGTACCGGATCCCATCAGAACTCCGAAGTTAAGCGTGCTTGGGCGTATTAGTACTAGGATGCGTGACCCCTGGGAAGTCCTCGTGCTACACCCCCCATTTCAATTTTTTTTGCCCCGGTTAGGGTTGCCAAGATACTGTATCCACCATATTTCTATTACTGAATTCCATGACACCTTGGGAAGACAACTTTGCTTTATGTAGAGGCTGGGCCCGCAAACCGAGGGTGTAGGGCTTGTGACCAGATCTCCGTCGCTCCGGTGCCCATAAATTTTGATCCGTAAGGAGTTACGTGTCATATAGCATATCGTTAGAAAGCACTCCGAGAGCTCTACGACGGGGGTAGCAAGCTTGCTTTGCAGCGCCTATTTTAGGAGCCCAAAATCGAATGTTTTCATCATTTTCGAGCCACTTTTCTTCTTTCGCTCTGTTTTTTCGTCCAGGATCGTTCGTCGTGAGCTGTTAAAAGGACGACAACCTAACTTGCGGGATATTACAGGGCCCTACAACGCGTCTATATCACGTCTTGCGAGGATGCTGCGTTGTTGAAGTCGATAGGTTGTCGTTAAGCCCATTGGGCCTTTTGAATGGGACATCTCTCTGGGCTGGGACTGTGAACGGTCAACATATAAAGAATTTGTGCCCACAACATTACAAGTACGATCATACCAGCACTAATGCATCGGATCCCATCAGAACTCCGAAGTTAAGCCTACTTGGGCGAGAGTAGTACTAGGATGGGTGACCCGCTGGGAAGTCCTCGTATTGCACCCTCTTTTCAATTTTTTTTGCCCCGGTTAGGGTTACCAAGATACTTTATCCATCATATTTCTATTACCGAATTCCATGGCACCTTGGGCAAGACAACTTTGCTTCACGTAGAGGCTAGGCCCGCAAAACCGAGGGTGTAGGGCTTGTGACCAGGTCTCCGTCGCTCCGGTGCCCATAAATTTTGATCCGTAAAGAGTTACGCAACACACAGCATACCGTTGGAAAGCTCTCCGAGAGCTCTACGACGGGGGCAGCAAGCTTGCATTACAGCGCCTATTTTCGGAGCCAAAAATCGAACATTTTCATCAGTTTTGGGCTACTTTTCTTCTTTTACACCATTTTTTCGTGTCGGATCGTACGTCGTGAGCTGTTAAAGGGATGACAACCTAACTCGCGGGACATTAGAGGGCCCTACAATACGTCGATATCACGTCTAGCGAGGATGCTGCGTTGTTGAAGCGGATGGGTTGTCGTTAAGCCCATTGGGCCTTTTGAATGGGCCATCTCTCTAGGCTGGGACTGTGAACCGTCAACACATAAAGGATTTGTGCCCACAACATGACGGGTGCAATCATACCAGCACTAATGCACTGGATCCCATCATAACTCCGAAGTTAAGCGTGCATGGGCGAGAGTAGTACTAGGATGTGTGACCCCCTGGGAAGTCCTCGTGTTGCACCCCCACTTTTCAATTTTTTTTGCCCCGGTTAGGGTTGCCAAGATACTTTATCCACCACATTTCTATTACTGAATCCCATGGCACCTTGAGCAAGACAACTTCGCTTCACGTAGAGGCTGGGCCCGCAAACCGAAGGCATACAGCTTGTGACTAGGTGTCCGTCGCTCCGGTGCCCATAACCTATGATCCGTAAGGAGTTACGCGGCGCACAGTATACCGTTGGAAAGCTCTCCGAGAGCTCTACGACGGGGGCAGCCAGCATGCTCTGCTGCGTCTGTTTTTGGAGCCCAAAATCGAACATTTTCATCAGTTTCGAGCCACTTTTCTTCCTTTGCCCTATTTTTCCGTCCCGAATCGTACGTCGTGAGCAGTTAAAAGGAAGACAACCTAACTCGCGGGACATTAGAGGGAACTACAACGCGTCGATATCACATCTTGCGAGGATAATGCATTGTTGAAGCAGATGGGTTGTCGTTAAGCCCATTGGGCCTTTTGAATGGGCCATCTCTCTAGGCTGGGACTGTGAACGGTCAACACATAAAGGATTTGTGCCCACAACATGATGTGTGCGATCATACCAGCACTAATGCACCGGATCCCATCAGAACTCCGAAGTTAAGCGTGCTTGGACGAGAGTAGTACTAGGATGGGTGACCCCCTGGGAAGTCCTCTTGTTGCACCCCCCATTTCCAATTTTTTTTTGCCCCGGTTAGGGTTACCAAGATACTTTATCTACCACATTTCTATTACCGAATGCCACGGCACCTTGGGCAAGACAACTTCGCTTCACGTAGAGGCTGGGCACGCAAACCAAGGGCGTAAGGCTTGTGACCAGGTCTCCGTCACTCCAATACCCATAACTTTTGATCTGTAAGGAGTTACGTGGCGCACAGCATACTGTTGGAATGCTCTCCGAGAGCTCTACAACGGGGGCAGCCAGCATGCTCAGCTGCGTTCGTTTTCAGAGCCCAAGATTGAACGTTTTCATCAGTTTTTGGCCACTTTTCTTCCTTTGCTATGTTTTTCCTTCCCGAATTGTACGTCGTGAGCTGTTAAAAGGAGGACAACCTAACTCGCGGGACATTAGAGGGCTCTACAATGCGTCGATATCACGTCTTGCGAAGATGCTACGTTGTTGAAGCGGATTGGTTGTCGTTTAGCCCATTGGGCCTTTTGAATGGGCCATCTCACTGGGCTGGGACTGTGAACTGTCAACACATAAAGGATTTGTGCCCACAACATGATGGGTGCGATCATACCAGCACTAATGAACCGGATCCCATCAGAACTCCAAAGTTAAGCACGCTTGGGCGAGAGTAGTACTAGGATGGGTGACCCCCTGGGAAGTCCTCGTGTTGCACCCCCTCTTTTCAATTTTATTTGCCCCGGCTAGGGTTGCCAAGATACTTTATCCACCAAATTTCTATTACCGAATCCTACGGCACGTTGGGCAAGACAATTTCGCTTCACGTAGAGGCTGGGCCCGAAAACCGAGGGTGTAGGGCTTATGACCAGGTCTCCGTCGCTTTGGTGCCCATAACTTTTGATCCGTAAGGAGTTACACGGCGCATAGCATACCGTTGGAAAGCTCTCCGAGAGCACTACAACGCGGGCAGCAAGCCAGCTATGCTCCTCCTATTTTTGGAGCCCAAAATCGAACGTTTTCATCAGTTTCGGGCCACTTTTCTTCTTTTGCTCTGTTTTTCCGTTCGGGATCGTACATCGTGAGCTGTTAAAATGACGACAACCTAACTCGCAGGACATTAGAGGGCCCTACAACACCTCGATATCATGTCTTGCGAGGATGCTACGTTGTTGAAGCGGATGGGTTGTCGTTAAGCCCATTGGGCCTTTTGAATGGGCCATCTCTCTGGGCTCGGACTATGAACGGTCAACACATCGAGGATTTGTGCCCACAATATGATAGGTGCGATCATACTAGCACTAATGCACCGGATCCCATCAGAACTCTGAATTTAAGCGTGCTTGGGCGAGAGTAGTACTAGGATGGGTGACCCCTTGGGAAGTCCTCTTGTTGTACCCACCCTTTTCAATTTTTTTTACCCCGGTTCGGGTTGCCAAGATACTTTATCTACCACATTTCTATTACTGAATCCCACTGCACCTTGGGCAAGAAAACTTCGCTTCACGTAGAGGTTGGGCCCGCAAACCGGGGGTATAGGGCTTATGACCAGGTCTCCATTGCTCCGGTACCCATAACTATTGATCCGTAAGGAGTTACACCCCACACAGCATACCGTTGGAAAGCTCCCCGAGAGCTCTACTATGGGGGCTGCAAGGTTGCTCTGCTGTGCTTGTTTTTGGAGCCCAAAATCGAACGTTTTCATCAGTTTTGGGCCACTTTTCATCTTTTGCTTTGTTTTTCCATCCCGGATCGTACATCGTGAGCTGGTAAAAGGACGACAACCTAACTCGCTGGACATTTGAGAGCCCTACAATGCGTCGATATCACGTCTTGCGAGTATGCTGCGTTGTTGAAGCGAATGGGCTGTCGTTAAGCCTATTGGGCCGTTTGAATGGGCGATCTCTCGAGGCTGGGACGGTGAACTGTCAACACATAAGGGATTTGTGCCCTCTACATGACGGGTGCGACCATACCAGCACTAATGCACCATATCCCATCAGAACTCCGAAGTTAAGCGTGCTTGGGCGAGAGTAGTACTAGGATGGGTGACCCCTTGGGAAGTCCTCGTGTTGTATCCCCCTTTAAATTTTTTTTTACCCAGTTAGGCTTGCCAAGATGCTTTATCCACCACATTTCTATTACCGAATCCAATGGCACCTTGGGCAAGACAACTTCACTTCACGTAGAGGCTGGGCCTGCGAACCGAGGGCATAGGGCCTGTGACCAGGTCTCCGTTGCTCCGGTGCCCATAACTTTTGATCCAAAAGTAGTTATGTGGCGCACAGCATATCGTTAGAAAGCTCTTCAAGAGCTCTATGACGGGGCCAACAAGCCTACTTGGCTGCACCCATTTTTGGAGTATAAAATCGAACATTTTCAATAGTTTTGGGTTACTTTTCTTCCTTTGCTCTGTTTTTTCGTCCGGGAAAGTACGTCGTGAGCTGTTAAAAGGACGACAACCTAACTCGCGGGACATTAGAGGGCCCTACAACACATCGATATCACGTCTTGCGAGGATGCTGCGTTGTTGAAGCGGATGGGTTGTCGTTAAGCCCATTGGGCCTTTTGAATGGGCCATCTCTCTAGGCTGGGACTCTGAACCGTCAACATATAAAGGATTTGTGCCCACAACATGATGGGTGTGATCATACCAACACTAATGAACCGGATCCCATCAGAATTACGAAGTTAAGAGTGCTTGGGCGAGAGTAGTACTAGAATGGGTGACCCCTTGGGAAGTTCTCGTGTTGTACCTCCCTTTTCAATTTTTTTTGCCCCGGTTAGGGTTGCCAAGATTCTTCATCCACCACATTTCTATTACTGAATTCCACGGCACCTTGGGCAAGACAACTTCACTTCACGTAGAGGCTGGGCCCGCAAACCGAGGGCGTAATACTTGTGACCAGGTCTCCGTAGCTCCGGTGCCCATAACTTTTGATCTGTAAGGAGTTACGTGGCGCACAGCACACCGTTGGAAAGCTCTCCGAGAGCTCTATGACGGGGGTAGCCAGCTTGCTAGCTTGTGCCTATTTTCGGAGCCCAAAATCGAATGTTTTCATCAGTTTCGGGCCATTTTTCTTCTTTTGCTCTATTTTTCCATCTCGGATCATACTTCGTGAGCTGTTAAAAGGATGACAACCTAACTCGCGGGACATTAGAGGGCCCTACAACGCGTCGATATCATGTCTTGCGAAGATGCTACATTGTTGAAGCGAATTGGTTGTCGTTTAGCCCATTGGGCCTTTTGAATGGGCCATCTCACTGGGCTGGGACTGTGAACCGTCAACACATAAAGGATTTGTGCCCTCAACATGACGGGTGTGATCATACCAGCACTAATGCACCGAATCCCATCAGAACTCCGAAGTTAAGCGTGCTTGGGCGAGAGTAGTACTAGGATGGGTGACCCCCTGGGAAGTCCTCGTGTTGCACCCCCCATTTTCAATTTTTTTTGCCCCGATTAGGGTTGCCAAGATACTTTATCCACCACATTTCTATTACCGAATCCCACGGCACCTTGGGCAAGACAACTTCGCTTCACGTAGAGGCTGGGCCCGCAAACCGAGGGTGTGGGGCTGGTTGCCAGGTCTCTGTCGCTCCGGTGCACATAACTTTTAATCTGTAAGGAGTTACGCGGTGCACAGCATACCATTGGAAAGCTCTCCGAGATATCTATGATGAGGGCTTCAAGTCTGCTCGGCTGCGCCTGTTTTTGTAGCCCTAAATCAAACGTTTTCATTAATTTCTGGCCACTGTTATTCTTTTGCTCTGTTTTTCTATCCCGGATAGTATGTCGTGAGTTGTTAAAAGGACGACAACCTTACTCTTGAGACATTAGAGGGCCCTACAATGCGTCGATATCACGTCTTGCAAAGATGCTACGTTGTTGAAGCGGATGGGTTGTCGTTACGCCCATTGGGCCTTTTGAATGGGCCATCTCTCTGGGCTGGGACTGTGACCCATCAATACATAAAGAATTTGTACCCACAACATGACGGTCGCGATCATACTAGCACTAATGAACTGGATCTCATCAAAACACCGAAGTTAAGCGTGCCTGGGCGAGAGTAGTACTAGGATGTGTGACCCCCTGGGAAGTCCTCGAGTTGCACCCCATCTTTTCAATTTTTTTGCCCCGGTTAGGGTTGCCAAGATACTATATCTAGCACATGTCTATTACCGATCCCACGGCCCCTTGGGCAAGACAACTTCGCTTCACGTAGAGGCTGGGCCAGCAAACTTTGGTCGTAGGGCTTGTGACTAGGTCTCCATTGCTCCAGTGCCCATAGCTTTTGATCCGTAAGGAGTAACGCGGCGCACGGCATACCATTGAAAAGCTCTCCAAGAGCTATACGACGGGGGCAGCCAGCTTGTTTTGCTACGCCTATTTTCGGAGCCCAAAATCGAACATTTTCATCAGTTTCAGGCCACTTTTCTTCTTTTGCACTGTTATTCCCTCCCGGATCGTACATCGTGAGATGTTAAAAGGATGACAACCTAACTCACGGGATATTAGAGGGCCCTACAATACGTCGATATCACGTCTTGCGAGAATGCTGCGTTATTGAAACAGCTGGGTTGTCGTTAAGCCCAGTGGACCTTTTGAATGGGCCATCTATCTGGGCTGGGATTGTGAACGGTCAATACATAAAGGATTTGTGCCCACAGCATGATGGGTGCGATCATACCAGCACTAATGCACCGGATCCCATCAGAACTCCGAAATTAAGCGTGCTTGGGCTAGGGTAGTACTAGGATGGGTGACCCCCTGGGCAGTCCTAGTGTTGCACCCCCCTTTTAAAATTTTTTTTGCCCTGGTTAAGGTTGCCAAGATACTTTATCCACCACATTTCTATTACCGAATCCCACGGCACCTTGGGCAAGACAACTTCGCTTCACGTAGAGGCTGGGCCCGCAAAGCAGGGACGTAGGGCTTGTGACCAGGTCTCCGTAGGTCTGGTGCCCATAACTTTTGATCCGTAAGGAGTTACGCGGTGCACAGCATACCGTTGGAAAGCTCTCCGAGAGCTTTACGATGGGGGTAGCAAGCCTGCTCGGCTGCGCCCGTTTTTGTAGCCCAAAATCAAACGTTTTCATTAATTTTTGGTCACTGTTCTTCTTTTGCTCTATTTTTTCGTCCCGGATCGTACGTCGTGAGCGGTTAAAAGGACGACAACCTAACTCGCGGGACATTTGAGGACCCTACAATGCGCCGATATCACGTCTTGCGAGGATGCTACGTTGTTGAAGCGGATGGGTTGTTGTCAAGCCCATTGGGCCTTTTGAGTGGGACATCTCTCTGGGCTGGGACTGTGAACGGTTAACACATAAAGGATTTGTGGCCACAAAATGACGGGTGCGATCATACCAGCACTAAATCACCGGATCCCATCAAAACTCTGAAGTTAAGTGTGCTTGTGCAAGAGTAGTACTTGCATGGGTGACCCCGTGGAAAGTCCTCGTGTTGCACCCCCCTTTTTAATTTTTTTTGCCCCGGTTAGGGTTGCCAAGATACTTTATCCACCATATTTCTATTACCAAATCCCATGGCACCTTAGGCAAGACAACTTCGCTTCACGTAGAGGCTGGGCCCGCAAACCGTGGGCGTAGGGCTTTTGACCAGGTCTCCGTCACTCCGGTGCCCATAACTTTTGATCCATAAGGAGTTACGTAGCGCACAGCATACCGTTGGAAAGCTCTCCGAGAGCTCTACGATGGAGGCAGCATGCCTGCTCTGCTACGCCTGTTTTTGGAGTCTAAAATCGAACGTTTTCATCAGTTTGGGGCCACTTTTCTTCTTTCGCTCTGTTTTTCCATCCAGGATCGTACGCAAAGGACGAAAACGTAACTCGCAGAATATTAGAGCGCCCTACAATGCGTCGATATCACATCTTGCGAGGATGCTGCGTTGTTGAAGCGGATAGGTTATCGTTAAGCCCATTGGGCCTTTTGAATGGGCCATCTCTCTGGGCAGGGATTGTGAACCGTCAACACATAAAGGATTTGTGCCTACAACATGATGGGTGAGATCATACCAGCACTAATGCACCGAATCCCATCAAAACTCTGAAGTTAAGCACGCTTGGACGATAGTAGTACTAGGATGGGTGACCCCTTGTGAAGTCCTCGTGTTGCACCACCCCTTTTCAATTTTTTTTGCCCCGGTTAGGGTTGCCAAGATACTTTATCCACCACATTTCTATTACCGAATCCCATGGCACATTGGACAAGACAACTTCGCCTCACGTAAAGGCTGGGCCTGCAAACCGAGGGCATGGGCTTGAGACTAGGTCTCCGTCGCTCCGGTGTCCATAACTTTTGATTCGTAAGGAGTTACGCGGCGCACACCATACCATTGGAAAGTTCTCCGAGAGCTCTACAACAGGGGCAACCAGCTTGCTTGCATGCACCTTTTATCGGAGCCCAAAATTGAACGTTTTCATCCGTTTCGGGCCACTTTTCTTCTTTTCCTTTGTTTTTTCGTCCTGGATCGTACGTCGTGAGCTCTTAAATGGACGACAACCTAACTCAAGGGACATTAGAAGGCCCTACAACGCGTTGATATCACGTCTTGCGAGGGTGCTGCGTTGTTGAACCAGATGGGTTTTCGTTAAGCCTATTGGGCCTTTTGAATGGGCCATATCTCTGGGCTGGGACTGTGAACGGTCAACACATCAAGGATTTGTGCCCACAACATGACGGGTGCGATTATACCAGCACTATTGCACTGGAATCCATCAGAACTCCGAAGATAAGCGTGCTTGGGCGAGATTAGTACTAGGATGGGTGACCCCCTGGGAAGTCCTCGTGTTGCACCCCCCATTTTCAATTTTTTTTGCCCCGGTTAGGGTTGCCAAGATACTTTATCCACCACATTTCTATTACCGAATCCCATGGCACCTTGGGCAAGACAACTTCGCTTCACGTAGAGGCTGGGCCCACAAATCGAGGGCGTAGGGCTTATGACCAGGTCTCCGTCGCTTCGGTTCCCATAATTTTTGATCCGTAAGGAGTTATGTGGCGCACAACATACCGTTGGAAAGCTCTACAAAAGCTCTACAACGAAGGTAGTAAGCCTGCTGGGCTGCACCCGATTTTGTAGCCCAAAATTGAACATTTTCATCAATTTCTGGCCACTTTTCTTCTTTTGCTCTGTTTTTCCATCCTGGATTGTACGTCGTGAGCTGTTAAAAGGACGACAACCTAACTCGCGGGACATTAGAGGGCCCTACAATGTGTCGATAGCATGTCTTGCGAGGATGATGCATTGTTGAAGCAGATGGGTTGTCGTTCAGCCCATTGCGCCTTTTGAATGAGCCATCTCTCTGGGCGAGGACTGTGAACTGCCAACACATAAGGGATTTATGCGCTCAACATGACGGGTGCGATCATACCAGTACTAATGCACTAGATCCCTTTAGAACCCTGAAGTTAAGCATGTTTGGGCGAGAGTAGTACTAGGATGTGTGACCCCTTGGGAAGTCCTCGTGTTGCACCCCGTTCTCAATTTTTTTGGTCCCGGCTAGGGTTGCCATGATACTTTATCCACCACATTTCTATTACGCCCACGGCACCTTGGGCAAGACAACTTCGCTTCACGTAGAGGCAGGTCCCGCAAACCGAGGGAGTAAGGCTTGTAACCAAGTCGTCATCGCTCCGGTGCCCATAACTTTTGATCCGTAAGGAGTAACGCAGGGCACAACATACCGTTGGAAAGCTCTCCGAGAGCTCTACGGCGTGGGTAGCCACCCAGCTCGATTGCACCTATTTTCAGAGCCCAAAATTGAACGTTTTCATCAGTTTCGGGGAACTTTTCTTCTATTGCTCTGTTTTTCGGTCGAGGATCATACGTCGTGTGCTGTTAAAAGGACGACGACCTAACTAGCGGGACATTAGATGGCCCTAAAATGCATCGATATCACGTCTTGCAAGGATGTTGCGTTGTTGAAGTGGATGGGCTGTCGTTAAGCCCATTGGGCCTTTTGAGTGGACCATCTCTCTAGGCTGAGACTGTGAACCGTCAACACATAAAAGATTTGTGCCCTCAACATGACCGATGCGATCTTACCGGCACTAATGCACCGGATCCTATCAGAACTCCGAAGTTAAGAGTGCTTGGACGATAGTAGTACTAGGATAGGTGACCCCTTAGGAAGTCCTCGTGTTGCGCCCCCATTTTCAATTTTTTTTTACCCCGGTTAGGGTTGCCAAGATACTTTATCCACCACATTTCTATTACCAAATACCACGACACCTTGTGCAAGACAACTTCGCTTCACGTAGAGGCTGGGCCCGCAAATAGAGGGCGTGGGGCTTGTGACCAGGTCTCCGTCGCTCCGGTGCCCATAAATTTTGATCCGTCAGGAGTTACGCGTCATACAGCCTACAGTTGGAAAGCTCTCGAGAGCTCTACTACTGGGGTAGGAAGCCTGCTCGGCCGCGCCTGTTTTAGGTACCCAAATTTGAACGTTTTCAACAGTTTCGGGCCACTTTTCTTCTATTGTTCTGTTTTTCTGCCCCGGATCGTACGTCGTCAGTTGTTAAAAGGATGACAACCTAATTCGCGAGATATTACGAGGGCTTACAATGCGTCGATATCACGTCTTACAAGGATGCTGTGTTGTTGAAGCAGATGGGTTATCGTTAAGCCCATTGGGCCTTTTCAATGGGCCATCTCTCTGGGCTGGGTCTGTGAACCGTCAACACATAAAGGATTTGTGCCCTCAACATGATGGGTGTGATCATATCAACACTAATGCTCTTGATCCCATTAGAACTCCGAGTTAAGCGTGCTTGGACGAGAGTAGTACTAGGATGGGTGACCCCATGGGAAGTCCTCGTGTTGCACCCCTATTTTCAATTTTTTTTGCCCCGGTTAGGGTTGCCAAGATACTTTATCCACCACATTTCTATTAACGAATCCCATGGCACCTTGGGCAAGACAACTTCGCTTCACGTTGAGGTTGGGCCCGCAAACCGAGGGTGTAGGGCTTGTGACTAGGTCTCCATCGCTCCGGTGCCCATAACTTTTGATCCGTAAGAAGTTATACGGCGCATAGCATAACGTTGGAAAGCTCTCCGAGAGCTCTACGACGGTGGTAGCAAGACTGCTAGGCTGCTCCTGTTTTCGAAGCCCAAAATTGAATGTTTTCATCTGTTTCGGGCTACTTTTGTTCTTTTGCTCTGTATTTTCATCCCGGATCGTACGTCGCGAGCTGTTAAAAGGACGACAACCTAACTCGCGGGATATTACATGGCCCTTACAACGTGTCGATATCACGTCTTGCGAGAATGCTTCGTTGTTAAAGTGAATGGGTTGTCGTTAAGCCAATTGGGCCTTTTGAATAGGCCATCTCTCTGGGTTGGGACTGTGAACCGTCAATACATAAGGGAGTTGTGCCCTCAACATGACGGGTGCGATCATACCAACACTAATGCACCGGATCCCATCAGAACTCTGAAGTTAAGCATACTTGGGCGAGAGTTTTACTAGGATGGGTGACCCCTTGGGAAGTCCTCGTGTTGCACCCCCCTTTTTAATTTTTTTTGCCCCGGTTAGGGTTGCGAAGATACTTTATCCATCACATTTCTATTACCGAATCTAGTTGGAACCTCGGCTAGGCAAAGGAGAAGAAGAAAATTGTGCTTCGACAAGTTTTTGTGCATCCTCTTGGTTGATTGCTAAGGTGAGGGCTAAAACCTTTTGAAAATCCTTCAAAAATCCGCATGCATGCTCTTAAATGTATGTCTTTGCTTCTGTACTTGAGTTATATGTTCGTTCATAAGCTTTTACAACCATGCATGGCAAGATCTTGGCTTGAAAGTGATGATAGGTGAAGTCGGATTGTTGACAACTCTCTGACCAGTTTGTTTCGAGGTAATTTTAGCTACGCAAATGATGTTGAAAATGCTTGAAAATTGGTAGGTGACTATTTTTGCCCGTTCTAAACATTTTTCACAGAAATAGTCCGAAGCTAATTTTGATTCTAAGGTCCTCAAAATAGCAAATCTTTAAATTGTGTCCAAATCTGGAAATCTGGAAAAATGAAGCAGGTTTTTACAGATGCACTGATCTTGTAGAACGAACCAGATTTGACTTAGTAAATGATATCCAAAATGCATGAAATTTGATTTTCGGCTAGAATTTTCAGTTCTGGACATTTTTGGCAGAAATGGACTAAGGCTAAATCGGACCTTAATGATCTCAAAAACGTCAGTTATCGAAATGTGTGCAAATCTGGACAGTTTTGTGCTATCCCACTGTTTCGGCTATAACTAATGATCCCGAATTCCAAATGATGCAAGGTTTGTTTCTGATTTTAGTTCACTTCTTAAGATTTAATTTGACATCTTATTCACTGGAATTGGAGATTGTTTGCTTATCTTAATGTTTGTGAGAAAACAGCCTATTGCAGTGAGGGTTTCACTTAGTTATATGCTTGGAAAAATTGTTGTAACCTCTCTTGTGGTGTTAATTGCTTGGAATTGTGGTGTTGGGATGTTGTGTGGACTGTTTGAGTACTTGAGGATGTTTGAATTAAATGATGCATGACTAGAGATTGATTTTGAGTTGACTTAGGGTTTAATCACACGGTTAAGCATGAAACGGAAACCCTAATGACTTGATAGGCTTGCTAAGTATTGATCATTTGGATATTGTGTGGAATTATATGCTTAGTAGGCTGCCCGTAGTTGCCCTTATAACCTTAAATGTAATTTTGATCATTGCATGTTGACAAATAGGCTTTTCTTGCATCCGAACTCACGTAGATATTGTCGCATGTTGAATAATCCTATCACTTGATTACGTTGACTTCGAAATGAGTTATATGGCTTGATTTACATGTGTTACATGGCTGCCCGTTTAATGTTCATATAACTCTATATGCCTTTCAAGTGAAATTACTTGTCTTATCGTGCCCTGCCTGTTTACTTGTCAATGTGCAATCTTATGACTGTCCGGAGGCAACCTACTTTGTTGTCCTCTTAACGTGATATGGTAATGTCATAAATGTGCGCTGCATACAAGGTTGCAACCTTTCTTGTCGGCATGGTAGCGATCACGCACACCGGGCGACATCGGGCTTGCCGGTGCACCCGTGACTACCATGGTCCCATTCCCTCTCTCGCTTGGGGGCTAGACTTCCTCGGAGAGTTGGGTAGTAGGATTTCGGGGTACATCCGGAGTACATCCACTTGGCGTGTTTGGGGGATGATTTGAAGTCGGCGGCAACAACTGATTCTGGAACTGATCTGAGAGCAAAAGCTCACTGTATCCTTTTTACTATGTGTATAAGTACTCTCGCTTGGTTCCTAGAGAACCTCGGGGAGGAAAGACCGGTATTTCTGTTCCTGTACTTATATTATTGTTATATTCAGGCTTGCAAAAGGATTTTCATAAGTTGAACCGAAAAATGAGTTTCAAAACCTATTTCTCGTTTCCCCTCCCTGAGTTCATAAGGACTCACCCTCTTTTATCATCTCAGGTGAAGAAGATCCAAAATCGGTACCCGAGGACGGTGTGCCTAACGATGAATCCTTGGAGTGATTACATGTCTTGTATGCTTTGCGTGATTGTGGCTACTTGTGAACTCTATGCTACCTGAAGACTATTTCCTTTATGTTGCTTGTTATTTGTAATGTAAAAGACCCCCGTTGTAATTTGGGGTCTAATTTTGGTTTGTACTGATATTGCTAGACAGACACTAGACACTAGTGTGATCGTTTTGCTATTAATACCGCTAGTATCTATCATAGGTTACGACGTATTAGTTAAGGACTAAGAAAATGAACCTATCCAATCTTAAACAGGTACTCACTATTAAGCTAAGATCAACAGGTACTTTTGTAACGAGGATAAACAAACAAACGAGACATAGTATCATGCTAGGTCATAAATCAAACGAGACATCGAGATAACCCATAGGCATTTCAATTGATATTAAATAGTAATCCTAGTTGGAATTGAAACTTGAGATTAGAAAATTTTGAGACGTTTAGAGAATAAGGCCAAACCAAAGAGTCCAATTACAGCCGTCATGCTACCGGTTTTCCAAAAAACTTTGGAGTCTAGACTCAAACGATAGGTGTTAAATCTTCATAAACGGTTAAGTATGTGACATGTCCTGAACGTTTAGATCATACCCTAGTCTAACCTTATAGGCCGGGTTGGGGCGTGACAACATTTCTATTACCGAATCCCACGGTGCCTTGGGCAAAACAACTTCACTTCACGTAGAGGCTGGGCCCGCAAACCGAAGGCGTGGGGCACTTTTCTTCTTCTCGATGTTTTTTTGACCTGAATCGTACGTTGTAAGCCGCGAAAAGGATGACAACCTAATCCATCACATTTCTATTACCGAATTCCACTGCACCTTGGGCAAGACAACTTCGCTTCACGTAGGGGCTGGGCCCACAAACCGAGGGCGTGGGGCTTGGGACCAAGTCTCCGTCGCTCCGACGCCCATAACTTTTGATCTGTAAGGAGTTACGCGGCGTACAACATACCGTTGGAAAGTTCTCCGAGAGCTCTATGATGGGGGCAGCAAGCCTACTCAGCTGCGCCTATTTTCAGAGCCCAATATCTAACATTTTCATCAGATTCAAAATATTTTTCTTCTTTTGAGCTATTTTTCTGACCTGGATCGTACGTCGTGAGCCGCGAAAAGGACGACAACCTAATCCATCACATTTCTATGACCAAATCCCACGGCACCTTGGGCAAGACAACTTCATTTCATGTAGAGGCTTGGCATGCAAACCGAGGGTGTGGAGCTTGAGACTAGGTCTCCGTCACTCCGGTGCCCATACCTTTTGATCCGTAAGGAGTTACGCGGCGCACAGCATGTCGTTGGAAAGCTCTCCGAGAGCTCTACGATGGGGGTAGCAAGCCTACTCGGTTACACCTATTTTTGGATCCCAAAATTGAACGTTTTCATTAGTTTCAGGACACTTTTCTTCTTTTGCGCTGTTTTTTCGTCCCGGATCATACGTCGTGAGCCGCGAAAAGGACGACAACCTAATCCATCACATTTCTATTACCGAATCCCATGGTACCTTGGGCAAGACAACTCCGCTTCACGAAGAGACTGGGCCCGCAAACCGAGGGCGTGGGGCTTGGGACTAGGTCTCCGTTGCTCTGGTGCCCATAACTTTTGATTCGTAAGGAGTTACGCAGCACACAGCATACCGTTGGAAAGCTCTCCGAGAGCTCTACGATGGGGGCAGTGTGAAACTCCACTTTTCTATCCTGTCTCGTTTTGCATGTTTATTCTCGTTTTGTGTGTTTATTCTCGTTTTGCGTGAAATGAACTGTCTATGTGCTATATGACTTAGCATGTGGTAATTTTTATATTAATACTCCTAGAACATGCTAAATATACATTCATGAAATTTTCATAAAAAACGGAGTCAGAAATTTTATCGTCGACTTTTAATGAATAGTGTTTTCGAAACACATCTGCTAAAATTTTAAAACTGGTCTTTTTAATCCTTCTAGACCTAGTCCTCGGACTTTAATAAACATGTGTTTGTTGAAAACGGTTTTCAAATTGGCTTAGGAATTTATTAGGGTTTTTACACTGCTTTTTGTAAAAATCGAGTTTTGAGCCGACACGGGTAGAATTGTTTGGGTGTAAAGCTTCTTGTCACCTAAAAATAACCTACTTGAGCTATCCTGGGTGTTGAATAATTGTTTTGAGCATTGATGATCAAGAAAATGAATTTAAAGTCAAGAAAACACTACAAATACTAAAGTTCTCAACTTTGACTTTCATTAAAATGTTGACCTTTATGCATATATCACCAACAGACACTAAACACAACACAAATCACACTCCTCAACACACACAAAGGGCCGAGAGTTTCATAGGAGAAAATCAAAGCTTTTCTTCAAAGTTTTCAAAGCAAATTTTCATAGAAAAACCTAGTTTTTGTCCGTAGAACTTCGTGCCGAGTTAGATTCCGCTTGTTGGGCACACATTGCACGCATATCTAGGCTTTTATCGCATCAAAGGTAAGAGAAAAATTCTAGATCTCAAAACTCATATTTTGTGTTTATGCGTATAAATAATTATTGAACAGTTAGAATGTTAATTTGAAGTTAGATTAGTGCTCCATGCATGCTAGGGATCATTTATATGTAATCTTACGAGATTTGAACCGTTGTAGCATAATTATTAATTTTAGGGTATTTAAAGTTGATTAATTTGCTAAATGTTGAATATTTTGAGTTGTGTTGGTTGAAATCGATTGCCGTCGATTTCTAAAAGTTTGTTAATTACATGGTAGCGCCGTTGTAATGCCGAATTTTCGATTGCGAGGTCGGTGCTAAAGTCCAGAAATTTAAGCCATGACACACTAGGGTTTTAGGGTTATTGGGCATGATTTGGATGTGTTTTGGTTGGTTTCCGAGGGGGCTAATGTAGTTGATTGATTGGGTGAGTGATAGAAACTGATTTGGAGTGGTTTGGACTAGTAAAATGTAGTTTATGAATATTTGAAGTTTAGGTTGTCTTTCTTTAAAATGTTAAATTATGCCTTTAGTTGATTGGGAAATGATGATGGGTAAACTAGGGTTTGATTGTGTGTTTAATGCATGTTCGGTTGGATGGCCTACTTTGTCATCTAACTTAGTTATTTGTCGTTAAATTGATTATTGATGTTATTATGATGATAATATGATTATTGATTGATGATTGATGAACCGGGAGATAGTCAACGGAAAAGGTTGTCCTCCTGTGAACGATTGATGTTTATTATTATTGCTGAGTCTTTGGTATGTATGTGCCACCTCTTGGGCAACATCGGGCTGTCAGGTTGGTAACGGCATAACTACTAGAGACTACCTCCAGCTCGCATGACAGAGGTGTCATGGAGGGAGAGGTTATTGGGGTACCTCGGGTGCGTGAGTTTATGGGAGTCACAAGAAGGCTGTTATGATCGTGATGGCGTTTGGAGCTACACCAACTAGTGTATCCTTTATTGAATGGTCATTATAGATTATGTGATGATAGTATTATTGATGTTATTGTGTGTTTACTTGCTCAAAGGATTATTTCCAAGGAGTATAGTGAATACTGTTAGAGATCTATCGGATCCTCACTGGGCTTATTTTATATAAGCTCACTCTCTATTATTGCATGCTTACAGGTGTTGTAGAGCAGGACTACAGGTACGTGCCTCCTGAAGAGGAAAATGTGCCTTACGTGGATGAGTCTTATGTTCCGGTGTCTTATCCTTGATGTTGTATTGTTTTACTATCTTGTATATTATCTAGTTGATTTTTATATGCTTTGTAGTTCATAATGTAAAAGATGTTGAAAAGATAATGAATTAGTTGATGCTATCTTAGTAGTCTTTCCTTTGTCTATGTTTAGGTTGCTAGGTCGGTTTCAATATATTTTTGCAATGTATATTAAGGTTCATGTATTATGTTGGAACGGAGGCGTATAACAAAGGATGATTATGGAGTAATATGGTTATGTTGTATGTTGTTATTTTATTGAGGAGTTGTTTATTGTATGGTTATGGAGTTGATGTATGATGTTCTAATGAGGTTGGTTTAGAGCCTCGGTATCCTATTTACTGTCGTTATACTACCAAAATTTTGTTGCATCCTGACTGATCGTAGGTGGGGTCGAGTTGGGGCTTGACATTTAAGTGGTATCAGAGCGCAGGTTAGTTGTAAGCCGGGGTATTCTCGGAATGTGGGTAATAGTCTTAGCATGAAAGTATGTATGAAAAGAAAGAAAAGTGAACTATTAATTAATATGATTAAATGATTAAGTGATTAAGTGATTATGTGATCTAGTGCTTATGTGATTATGTGATCAATTTGTTTATGTGTTTTATATGAGTTTGTTGTGTATGTGCTAATAGTTGTTTATAACCTGTTTACGTGCTATAACCTGTGCTAACTCTTTGATTAGTAGAATGGCCGGTAGACCAAGGACCAGAGGTAGGCCCGAGGTAGTAGATGAGACTCCTGGTAATGCGGCACCGGGCCGTGATAGGGGTGATGATCGTTTGGGGGTAGCTATGGATAGGATTGCTGAGTTAATGGCCGGACAGGCCCAGTTGATAGCAAGGCAGGCTGCCCAGACTCAGGCTTGGCAGGCTCAGTTATTGAATGTGCAGGGTGGAAACCACGGGCGTGGTACCCTAAAAGAGTTCTTAGGGTATCATCCACCTAGATTTTAGGGGGAACCCGATGATCGAAAGGCTGAAGCGTGGATTAGTAAGGTGGAGAAGATTTATGATCCTCTTGATTATACCGATGAGCAGAAGGTCTCCTTTGCCGTGTACTTGCTGGATGATGAGGCAGAAGAATGGTGGCATACACTGAGAACTAGCTGGGTGACTCAGGGTATTTCGTATGTTTGGGGTACCTTTCTGTTAGCTTTCCGAGCAAAGTATGTCCCGAGGATCGCGAGGGAGCGGAGAGAGGCTGAGTTTCTGTCTCTAATTCAGGGGGATGCCTCAGTGGCTCAGTATGAGGCCACCTTTACTCGATTGTCCTGGTATGCACCGGAGTATGTGGCTGATGAGGAGTGGAGGACTCGTAGATTCATGTTGGGGTTGAGGCCCGAGATTCAGGATGCAATGGCTCTAAATCAGTATGATATATTCACTGAGGCCTTTGATGCAGCTTCTAGGTTAGAAAAGAGAAAGAGGGATCAGCTTGTGTCTAGTCAGCCTAGTAAGAGGCCGTATCAGCCGCAGTTTCAGCAGGGTATGTATAGGCCTCCCGTACAGCAGGTTGTGTACAGGCCATCAGCTTAGCAGGGTTCTTTTAGGCCACAGGGACAGCAGAGTTATTATCGACCTCAGTTTCAGCAGGGGTCATATCAGGTTCAGTCCCAGTATAGGCCAGCCCAGTCTCAGGGTCAGTACAGGCCTAGTTTGGTAAGGCCTCAACAGCAGACTGGTTCAGCTGTTTCTTCAGCTTCTGGTTCTTCCAGGGGCAGTGTTAGTGCATCATCACCGCAGTGTACACACTGCAAGCGCACGGGGCATGTGGAGGCCAATTGCAGAGTGAAGGCAGGGATGTGTTTAGGATGCGGTAGCAATTAGCACAGGGTGAGGAATTGCCCTAGATATTCGAGGACTGAGGGTCAGGCAGCGACTCAGGGTTATCAGGGTAGACCTGCGGGCAGTGCACCTCAGCAGCAGCGGGGCAAGGCTCAGGCCTGCACAGTTGACTTAGAGGAGATGCCTGAGGAGACTGCAGTTGTGGAAGGTAACTTCCTTATACTTGATCAACTTGTTAAAGTGTTGATTGATTCTGGTGCTACGCATTCTTTCATTACTCCTGCTTGTGTGCAACGTGTTAATATGCAACCTGAAAGATTGCCTTATGTGGTTGAGATTAGTACCTCTTTGACTGATAAGTATGTTACTGGCTTAGTATGTAAGGATTGTATAATTCATGTTAAGGGGCATAGTTTTCCTTCGGACCTTATCTTATTTCTTATCCGGGGGTATGATGTTATCTTGGGTATGGATTGGCTTTCTAAGTATGATGCCCAGTTAAACTGTAGAACCAAGGTAGTATAGTTTCATTTGCCAGATCAGCCAGTAGTTGAGGTAGTAGGGAACCAGGGTGCAAAGACGAGTTTTGTTATCTCAGCAACTAAAGCTGTTAAGTTGGTGAGTAAGAGGTGTTCGGGTTATCTAGCTTATTTGATCAACAAGCCATCTGATAAGTTACAGCTGGAGGAAGTCCCTATTATTCGGGAATATCCCAATGTATTTCCCGAGGAGTTGCCAGGGTTACCGCCAGAGAGAGATGTGGAGTTTGTGATTAATCTTGTTCCCAGTACTCAACCTATTTCTAAATTAGCGTACCGGATGGCACCAGCTAAGTTGAAGGAGCTGAAGACTCAGTTGCAGGAGTTATTAGAGAAGGGTTTCATTCAGCAGAGTTCTTCACCTTGGGGAGCTCCTATTTTATTTGTGAAGAAGAAGGATGGTACCTTGAGATTGTGTATTGATTATCGTGGTTTGAATCAGGTGACCATCAAGAATAAATATCCTTTGCCACTGATTGACGAGTTGTTTGATCAACTTCAGGGAGCCAAAGTCTATTCTAAATTTGATTTGATGTAGGGGTATTATCAGCTTCGGATTCGTACGGAGGATGTTCCGAAGTCTGCCTTCAGGACTCAGTACGGGCATTATGAGTTTGTAGTTATGCCCTTCGGATTAACTAATGCACCGGCAGCATTCATGGATCTTATGCATCGGGTTTTTTAGCCGTATTTAGACCAGTTCGTGGTAATCTTTATTGATGATATCTTGGTCTATTCTAAATCTGAATTGGAGCATGAGCAACATCTACGGCTTGTCTTACAGAAACTGCAGGAGCATCAGTTGTTCGCCAAGTTCAGCAAATGTGAATTTTGGCTGCAACGCATATCTTTTCTAGGCCACGTGATTACACAGAGCGGTAGATCTGTAGATCCCACTAAGATTGAAGTGGTGATGTCTTGGAAACGGCCAGTGAATGTTTCTGAGGTTCGTACCTTTCTTGGCTTGGCGGGTTATTACCGTAGGTTTGTAAAGGACTTCTCGAAGATTGCTGGGCCACTTTCTAAGTTGACTCAGAAACGGACTATCTTTGCTTGGGATGAGAAGTGTGAGAGTGGGTTTCAGGAGTTGAAAAACAGGTTGACTACTGCTCCAATACTTGCTCTACCAGAGAGGACCGATAATATAGTTATTTACAACGATGCATCCAAGGAGGGCTTGGGATGTGTTCTTATGCAGGATGGCCAAGTTATTGCCTATGCTTCTAGGAAGTTGAAGCCTTATGAGGTGAATTATCTGACTCATGATCTTGAGTTGGCAGCAGTTGTCTTCGCACTGAAGAAGTGGCGTCATTATCTGTGGGGCAGTAAGTTCGAGATTTTCACTGATCATAAGAGTCTGAAGTACTTGTTCTCACAGAAGGAGTTGAATATGCGTCAACGGAGGTGGATGGAGCTTCTTGGAGATTATAATTGTTCTATCAATTATCTGCCTGGAAAGGCAAATGTTGTAGCAAATGCTCTTAGCCGGAAGGCGAGTGTTGCTTGTTTGGCTGTCAAGAAATGGGAGATTCTTGAGGAATTCACTTATTGGAGACCGGAGTTGACTCAAGTTGGGGTGATGTGTTCACATCTTCTTATTCAGCCTTTATTGTTGTCTCAGATCAGAGAAGCTCAGCAACTTGATGTTAAACTTCAGAAGATCAAGGATCAGATCACAGATGATCAGTCTGACTTTAAACTGCATGAGGACGGTATTCTTCGATTTCAGAACAGGGTTTGTGTTCCCGATGAACTGGGCTTAAGGCGAGGTATTCTGGAGGAAGCTCATAATTCTAAGTACACTATTCATCCCGGTGGAACCAAGATGTATCGGGATTTGAAGCAACACTATTGGTAGAATAACATGGAGAGGGAGGTTGCCCAGTTTGTATCTAGATGTTTGACTTGTCAGAGGGTGAAAGCCGAGCATCAACGACCTGTTGGGTTACTTCAGCCGTTGGCTATACCAGAGTGGAAGTGGGAGCATATTACGATGGATTTCATCACTGGTTTGCCTAGAACACCGAGGGGTAATGATGCAGTTTGGGTTGTCGTGGATCGTTTGACGAAGACAACTCATTTTATTTCGATGAGGATGGGAGATGAGGTTACAAAGTTGACGGGTCTTTATTTGGATCAGATTGTTAGACTTCACGGGATTCCATCTAGTATTGTCTCAGATCGAGATCCTCGATTTACTTCTCGTTTGTGGGAGAAACTTCAGGAGACCTTGGGTACTCAGTTGAACTTCAGTACCGCGTATCATCCATAGACCGACGGTCAGTCTGAGCGGATTATTCAGATTCTGGAAGATATGCTTAGGGCTTGTGTTCTGGACTTCGGGAAGAACTGGGAGAAACATCTGCCACTTGCCGAGTTTGCCTATAACAATAGTTATCAAGCTACTATTGGGATGGTACCTTTCGCAGCTCTTTACGGTCGTAAGTTCCATTCACCTTTATATTGGGACGAGGTAGGGGAAATGAAGACTATTGATCCGACTATCATGCCAGAGCTTCTTGAGAAGATTGAGAATGTTCAGTTGATCAGGCAGAGAATGCTTACGGCGCAGAGTAGATTCAAGAGTTATGCTGATAAGCGTCGTCGGGACTTGGAGTTTGTAGTCGGAGATCGGGTTTTCTTGAGATTGTCTCCTCGAAAGGGGTTTGCTCGTTATGAAAAAGGTGGAAAGCTGAGTCCGAGATTTGTTGGGCTGTTTGAGATTACCGGTAGGGTTGGTAAGTTGGCATATCGGTTGGCTTTACCGGAGAACTTCTCTAATGTCCATGATGTATTTCACGTGTCTAATTTGCGAAAATATAATCCGGATCCTTCTCATATTCTTGAGCCAGAGCCATTACAGCTTCGTGAGAATCTGACTTATGACGAGTGTCCGATTCGTATTCTTGATCAGATGGAACAAGAGTTGAGGTCGAAGAAGATTTCGTTAGTTAAGGTGTTGTGGAAGTATCATGGCATTGAGGAAGCTACTTGGGAGAGACGAGATCAGATGCAGCAGCAGTACCCAGATCTGTTCAGTACATCAAGTAAGAATTTCGGGGATGAAATTTCTTTAAGGGGAGGAGAATGTGAAATCCCACTTTTCTATCATGTCTCATTTTGCGTGTTTATTCTCGTTTTGCGTGAATTGAACTATCTACGTGCTATATGACTTAGAATGTGGTAATTTTGATATTAATACTCCTAGAACATGCTAAATGTGCATTCATGAAATTTTCATAAAAAACGGAGTCAGAAATTTTATCGTCGACTTTTAGTGAATAGTATTTTCGAAACACGTTCGCTAAAATTTTAAAATTGGTCTTTTTAACCCTTCTAGACCTAGTCCTCGAACTTTAATAGACATGTGTTTGTTGAAAACGATTTTCAAATCGGCTTAGGAATTTATTAGGGTTTTTAACCGCTTTTTGCAAAAATCGAGTTTTGAGCCGACTCGGGTAGAATTATTTGGGTGTAAAATTTCTTGTCACCTAAAAATAACCTACTTGAGATATCTTGGGTGTTGAATAATTGTTTTGAGCATTGGTGATCAAGAAAATAAATTTAAAGTCAAGAAAATACTAAAAATACTAAAGTTCTCAACTTTGACTTTCATTAAAATGTTGACCTTTATGCATATATCACCAACACACACTAAACACAACACAAAACACACTCCTCAACACACACAAAGGGCCGAGAGTTTCATAGGAGAAAACCAAAGCTTTTCTTCAAAGTTTTCAAAGCAAATTTTCATAGAAAAACCTAGTTTTTGTCCGTAGAACTTCATGCCGAGTTGGATTCCGCTTTTGGGCACACATTGCACGCATATCTAGGCTTTTATCGCATCAAAGGTAAGAGAAAAATTCTAGATCTCAAAACTCATATTTTGTGTTTATGCGTATAAATAATTATTGAACCGTTATAATGTTAATTTGAAGTTAGATTAGTGCTCCATGCATGCTAAGGATCATTTATATGTAATCTTACGAGATTTGAACCGTTGTAGCATAATTATTTATTTTCGGGTATTTAAAGTTGATTAATTTGCTAAATGTTGAATATTTTGAGTTGTGTTGGTTGAAATCGATTGCCGTCGATTTCTAAAAGTTTGTTAATTACGTGGTAGCGCCGTTGTAATGCCGAATTTTCGATTGCGAGGTCGGTGCTAAAGTCCGGAAATTTCAGCCATGACACACTAGGGTTTTAGGGTTATTGGGCATGATTTGGATGTGTTTTGGTTGGTTTCCGAGGGGGCTAATGTAGTTGATTGATTGGGTGAGTGATAGAAACTGATTTGGAGTGGTTTGGACTAGTAGAATGTAGGTTATGAATATTTGAAGTTTAGGTTGTCTTTCTTTAAAATGTTAAATTATGCCTTTAGTTGATTGGGTGTGGTTTGAGTGATTGAATTGTGAGATGATGATGGGTAAACTAGGGTTTGATTGTGTGTTTAATGCATGTTCGGTTGGATGGCCTACTTTGTCATCTAACTTAGTTATTTGTTGTTAAATTGATTATTGATGTTATTATGATGATAATATGATTATTGATTGATGATTGATGAACCGGGAGATAGTCAGCGGAAAAGGTTGTCCTCCTGTGAACGATTGATGTTTATTATTATTGCTAAGTCTTTGGTATGTGTGTGCCACATCTCGGGCAGTATCGGGCTGTCGGGTTGATAACGGCATGACTACCAGAGACTACCTCCAGCTCGCATGACGGAGGTGTCATGGAGGGAGAGGTTATTGGGGTACATCGGGTGCGTGAGTTTATGGGAGTCACAAGAAGGCTGTTATGATCGTGATGGCGTTTGGAGCTACACCAACTAGTGTATCCTTTATTGAATGGTCATTATAGATTATGTGATGATAGTATTATTGATGTTATTGTGTGTTTACTTGCTCAAAGGATTATTTCCAAGGAGTATAATGAATACTGTTAGAGATCTATCGGATCCTCACTGGGCTTATTTTATATAAGCTCACTCTCTATTATTGCATGCTTACAGGTGTTGTAGAGCAGGACTACGGGTACGTGCCTCCTGAAGAGGAAAATGTGCCTTACGTGAATGATTCTTATGTTCCGGAGTCTTATCCTTGATGTTGTATTGTTTTACTATCTTGTATATTATCTAGTTGACTTTTATATGCTTTGTAGTTCATAATGTAAAAGATGTTGAAAAGATAATGAATTAGTTGATGCTATCTTAGTAGTTTTTCTTTTGTCTATGTTTAGGTTGCTAGGTTGGTATCAATATATTTTTGTAATGTATATTAAGGTTCATGTATTATGTTGGAACGGAGACGTATAACAAAGGATGATTATGGTGTAATATGGTTATGTTGTATGTTGTTATTTTATTGAGGAGTTATTTATTGTATGGTTATAGAGTTGATGTATGATGTTCTAATAAGGTTGTTTTAGAGCCTCGGTATCTTATTTACTGTCATTTTACTGCCAAAATTCTATTGCGTCCTGACTGATTATAGGTGGGGTCGAGTTAGGGCGTGACAGGCAGCAAGACTGCTCGGCTGCACCTGCTTTCGGAGCCTAAAATTGAACCTTTTCATCTGTTTCGGGACACTTTTCTTCTTTTGCGCTATTTTTCCATCCCGGATCGTACGTCGTGAGCCGTGAAAAGGACGACAACCTAATCCATCACATTTGTATTGCCGAATCCCATGGCACCTTGGGCGAGACAACTTCGCTTCACGTAGAGGTTGGGCTCGCAAATCGAGGGCGTGGTACTTGGGACCAGGTCTCCGTCGCTCCGGTGCCCATAACTTTTGATCCGTAAGGAGTTACGCAGTGCACAGCATACCGTTGGAAAGCTCTTCGAAAGCTTTACGACGGGGGCAACAAGCTTGCTCGACTGCACCTATTTTCGGAGCCAAAAATCAAACGTTTTCATCAGTTTTGGGTCACTTTTCTTCTTTTGCGTTGTTTTTCCGTCCCGGGCCGTACGTCGTGAGCCGCGAAAAGGACGATGACCTAATCCATCACATTTCTACTACCGAATCCTTTGGCACCTTGGGCAAGACAACTTCGCTTCAAGTAGTGGCTGGGCCCGCAAACCGACGGCGTGGGGCTTGGGACCAAGTCTCCGTCACTCTGGTGCCTATAACTTTTGATCCGTAAGGAGTTACGCGGGGCATAGCATACCGTTTTAAAGCTCTCCAAGAGCTCTACGATGGAGGTGGCAAGCCAGCTCGGTTGCACCTGTTTTTGGATCTCAAAATCGAACATTTTCATCAGTTTCAGGACACTTTTCTTCTTTTGCGCTGTTTTTCCGTCCCGGATCGTACGTCGTGAGCCGCGAAAAGGACGACAACCTAATCCATCACATTTCTATTACCGAATCCCACGGTACCTTGGGCAAGACAACTTCGCTTCATGTAGAGGCTGGGCCCGCACACCGAGGACGTGGGGCTTAGGAGCAAGTCTCCGTCACTCTGGTGCCCATAACGTTTGATCCGTAAGGAGCTACGCAGTTCACAGCATACAGTTGGAAAGCACTCCGAGAGCTCTACGATGGGGGCAGCAAGCCTGCTCGGTTAGGTCTATTTTCAGATCCCAAAATTGAACGCTTTCATCAGTTTCGGGACACTTTTCTTTTTTTGCGCTGTTTTTTCGTCTCGGATCGTGCGTCGTGAGCCGCGAAAAGGACGACAACCTAATCCATCACATTTCTATTACCGAATCCCACGGTACCATGGGCAAGACAACTTGGTTTCACGTAGGGGCTGGGCACACAAACCGAGGGCGTGGGGTTTTGGACCAGGTCTTTGTTGCTCTAGTGCCCATAACATTTGAACTGTAAGGAGTTACGCGGCGTACAACATACCGTTGGAATACTCTTCGAGAGCTCTACGATGGGGGTAGCATGCCTGCTCAGTTGCGCCTATTTTTGGATCCCAAAATCGAACGTTTTCATCAGTTTTAGGACACTTTTATTCTTTTGCGCTGTTTTTCCATCCCGGATCGTACGTCGTGAGCCGCGAAAAGGATAACAACATAATCCATCACATTTCTATTACCAAATCCCACGGCACCGTGGGCAAGACAACTTCGCTTCACGTAGAGGCTGGACCCGCAAACCGAGGGCGTGGGGCTTCGGACCAGGTCTCTGTCACTCCAGTGCCTATAACTTTTGATCTGTAAGGAGTTACGCGGCGCACAGCATACCGTTGGAATGCTCTCTGAGAGCTCTACGATGGGGTCAGCAAGCATGCTTGGTTGCGCCTATTTTTGGATCCCAAAATCAAACATTTTTATCAGTTTCGGGTTACTTTTCTTCTTTTGAAGCTGTTTTTCTGTCCTGGATCGTACGTCGTGAGCTGCGAAAAGGACAACAACCTAATCCATCACATTTCTATTACACAGCGCACAACATACCGTTGGAAAGCTCTCCGATAGCTCTACGACGGGGGCAGCAAGCCTGCTCGGCTGCGCCTATTTTCGGAGAAGAAAATTGAACATTTTCATAAGTTTCGGGATACTTTTCTTCTTTTGCGCTGTTTTTTCATCCCGAATCCTACGTCGTGAGCCGCAAAAAGGATGACAACCTAATCCATCAAATTTGTATTACCGAATACCATGGCACCTTGGGCAAGACAACTTCGCTTCACGTAGACGCTGGGCCTGCAAACCAAGGGCGTGGGACTTGGGACCAGGTCTCCGTCGCTCTGGTGCCCATAACTTTTGATCCGTAAGGAGTTACGCGGCGCACATCATTCTGTTGGAAAGCTTTATGAGAGCTCTACGACAGGGGCAGCAAGCCTGCAAGACTACACCTTTTTTCAGAGCCCAAAATCGAATGTTTTAATCAGTTTCGGGACACTTTTTTTCTTTTGCGCTGTTTTTTCATCCCGGGCCGTACGTCGTGAGCCGCGGAAAGGACGACGACATAATCCATCACATTTCTATTACCAAATCCCGTGGCACCTTGGGCAAGACAACTTCGCTTCAGGTAGAGGCTGGGCCCACAAACCAAGGGCGTAGGGCTTGGGACCAGGTCTCCGTCACTCCGGTGCCCATAACTTTTGATCCGTAAGGAGTTATGCGGTGCATAGCATACCGTTGAAAAGCTCTCCAAGAGCTCTGCGATAGGGGAAGAAAGCCTGCTCGGTTGCGCCTTTTTCGAATCCCAAAATCGAACATTTTCATTAGTTTCGGGACACTTTTCTTCTTTTGCGCTGTTTTTCCGTCCAGGATCGTACGTAGAGAGCCACGAAAAGGACGACAACCTAATCCATCACATTTCTATTACCGAATCCCATGGCACCTTGGGCAAGGCAACTGCGCTTCAAGTAGAGGCTGGGCCCACAAACCGAGGGCGTGGGGCTTGGGACTAGGTCTTCGTCGCTCCAATGCCCATAACTTTTGATCCGTAAAGAGTTACGTGGTGCACATCATATCGTTGGAAAGCTCTCTGAGAGATCTACGACGGGGGTCACTAGACTAATTGGCTACACCTGTTTTCGTAGCCCAAAATGGAACGTTTTCATCAGTTTCGGGACATTTTTTTCTTTTTGCTATTTTTCCGTCCCGGATTGTACGTCGCGAGCCTCGAAAAGGACGACAACCTAATCCATCACATTTCTATTACCGAATCCCACGGCACCTTGGGCAAGACAACTTCGCATCACGTGGAGGCTGGGCCTGCAAACCGAGGGCATGGGGCTTGGGACCAAGTCTCCGTCACTCCGGTGCCCATAACTTTTGATCCGTAAGGAGTTACGCTGCGCACAACATATCGTTGGAAAGCTCTCCAAGAGCTCTACGATGGGGGCAGCGAGCCTGCTCGGTTGCGCCTATTTCTGGATCACAAAATCGAATATTTTCATTAGTTTCGATACACTTTTCTTCTTTTGCGCTATTTTTTCGTCTCGGATCGTACGTAGTGAGCTGCGAAAAGGACGACAACCTAATCCATCACATTTCTATTACCGAATCCCATGGCACCTTGGGCAAGACAACTTCTCTTCACGTAGAGGTTGGGCCCGCAAACCGAGGGTGTGGGGCTTGGGACAAGGTCTCCATCGCTCCGGTGCCCATAACTTTTGATCCGTAAGGTGTTACGCGGCACACAACAAACCGTTGAAAAGCTCTCCGAGAGCTCTACGATGGGGGCAGCCAGCCTGCTCGGTTGTGCCTATTTTCGGATCACAAAATCGAACGTTTTCATTAGTTTCGAGATACTTTTATTCTTTTACGTTGTTTTTTCACCCCGGATCGTACGTCGTGAGCTACAGAAAGGATGACAACTTAATCCATCACATTTCTATTACCGAATCTCATGGCACCTTGGGCAAGACAACTTCGCATCACGTAGAGGCTGGGCCCGTAAACCGAGGGCTTGGGGCTTGAGACCAGGTCTCCGTTGCTCCTATGCCCATAACTTTTGATCCGTAAGGAGTTTCGCAGTGCACAACATACCGTTGGTAAGCTCTCCGAGAGCTCTACAATGGGGGCAACAAGCCTGCTAGGCTGCGCCTAAATTTGGATCCCAAAATTGAACGTTTTCATCTATTACGTGACACTTTTCTTCTTTTGCGCTGTTTTTTCATCCCGGATCGTACGTCGTGAGCCGCAAAAAGGACGACAACCTAATTTATCACATTTGTATTAACAAAACCCACAGCAACTTGGGCAAGACAACTTCTCTTCAAGTAGAGGCTGGGCCCGCAAACTGAGGGCGTTGGACTTGGGACCAGGTCTCCGTCGCTCCGGTGCCCGTAACTTTTGATCTGTAAGGAGTTACACAGCGCACAGCATACCGTTGAAAAGCTCTCCGAGAGTTCTACGTCGGCGCTAGCTAGCCTGCTCGATTGCACCTATTTTCGGAGCCCAAAATCAAACGTTTTTATCAGTTTCTAGACACTTTTCTTCGTTTTTGCTATTTTTTCGTCCCGGGTCGTACGTCGTGAGCCGCGAAAAGGACGACAGCCTAATCCATCACATTTCTATTACCGAATCCCGTGGCACCTTGGGCAAGACAACTTCGCTTCAGGTAGATGCTGGGCCAGCAAAATAAGGGCGTGGGACTTGAGACCAGGTCTCCGTCACTCCGGTACCCATAACTTTTGATCCGTAAGGAGTTACGTGGCGCACAACATACCGTTGGAAAGTTCTCCGAGAGCTCTAGGATGGGGGCAGCAAGCCTGCCCAGTTACGCATGTTTCTGGATCCCAAAATTGAATGTTTTCATCAGTTTCGGTACACTTTTCTTCTTTTGCGCTGTTTTTTGGTCCCGGATCGTACGTCGTCAGCCGCGAAAAGGACGACAACCTAATCCATCACATTTCTATTATCGAATCCCATGGCACCTTGGGCAAGACAACTTCGATTCACGTAGAGGCTGGGCCCGCAAACCGAGGGCGCGGGGCTAAGGACAAGGTCTCTGTCGCTCCGTCGCAAAAAGGACAACGACCTAATCCATCACATTTCTATTACCGAATCCCGCGGCACCTTAGGCATGACAACTTTGCTTCAGGTAGAGGCTGGGTCCGCAAACTGAGGGCGTGGGGCTTGGGACCAGGTCTCCGTCTCTCCGGTGCCAAAACTTTTGATCCGTAAGGAGTTACGTGGCGCACAACATACCGTTGGAAAGCTCTCCGAGAGCTCTACGATGGGGGAAGCACGTCTGCTCTGTTGCGCCTATTTTCAGATCACAAAATCGAACGTTTTCATCAATTTTGGGTCACATTTCTTTTTTTGAGCTGTTTTTTCGTCCCAGATCGTACGTCGTGAACCGCAAAAAGGACGACAACCTAATCCATCACATTTCTATTACCGAATCCCATGGCACCTTGGACAAAACAACTTCGCTTCACGTAGAGGCTTGGCCCGCAAATTGAGGGCCTGGGGCTTGGTACCAGGTCTCCGTCGCTTCGGTGCCCATATCATTTGATCCGCAAGGAGTTACGCGACGTACAACATACCGTTAGAAAGCTCTCCGAGAGCTCTACGACGCGGGCAGCAAGCTTGCTCATTTGCGCCTGTTTCAGAGCCCAATATCGAATGTTTTCATCAATTTCGAATACTTTTATTTTTTTGTGCTGTTTTTTTATCCCGGATTGTACGTCATGAGCCGTGAAAACGAAAACAACCTATTCCATCACATTTCTATTACCGGATCCCACGGCACCTTGGGCAAGACAACTTCGCTTCATGTAGAAGCTGGGCCCGCAAACCAATGTCGTGGTGCTTGGGACCAGGTCTCCGTCACTCTGGAGCCTATAACTTTTGATCCGTAAAGAGTTAACATGCCGTTGGAAAGCTTTCTGAGAGCTCTACGATGGGGGCTGCAAGCCTGCTCAGTTATGCCTATTTTCGGATCGAAAAATTGAATGTTTTCATCAATTTTGGGACACTTTTCTTCTTTTGCGCTGTTTTTCCATCCCGGATTGTATGTCGTGAGCCGCGAAAAGGACGACAACCTAATCCATCACATTTCTATTACTGAATCCCACGGTACCTTGGGCAAGACAAATTTGCTTCACGTAGAGGCTGGGCCTGCAAATTGAGGGTGTGGGGCTTGGGACCAAGTATCCGTTGCTCCGGTGCCCATAACTTTTGATCTGTAAAGAGTTACGCGGCGCACAGCATACCGTTGGAAAGCTCTCCCAGAGCTCTACGATGGGGGGCAAAAATCCTGCACGGTTGAGCCGATTTTCGGAGCCCAAAATCGAACGTTTTCATCAGTTTCAGGACACTTTTCTTCTATTGCGCTGTTTTTCCATCCCGGATCGTACGTCATAAGCCGCGAAAAGGACGACAACCTAAACCATCACATTTCAATTATCGAATCCCATGGCACCTTGGGCAAGAAAACTTCACTTCACGTAGAGACTGGGCCCGCAAACCGAGAGCGTGGGGCTTGGGAGCAGGTATCTGTCACTCCCGTGCCCATAACGTTTGATCCGTAAGGAGTTACGTGGTGCACAACATACCGTTGGAAAGCTCTCCGAGAGCTCTACGATGGGGGTAGCAAGCCTACTTGGTTGTGCCTGTTTTCGGATCCCAAAATCAAACGTTATCATCAGTTTTGAGATACTTTTCTTCGTTTGCGCTATTTTTTCGTCCCGGATCGTACGTCATGAGCCGCGAAAAGGACGACAACCTAATCCATCACATTTCTATTACCGAATCCCACTGCGCCTTGGGCAAGACAACTTCTCTTCACGTAGAGTCTGGGCCCGTAAACCGAGGACGTGGTACACTTTTCATCTTCTCGCTGTTTTTCCGTCTTGGATCGTATGTCGTGAGCCGCAAAAAGGACGACAACCTAATCCATCACATTTTTATTACCGAATCCCACGGCACCTTGGGCAAGACAACTTCGCTTCACGTAAGGGCTGGGCCCGCAAATCGAGGGCATAGTGTAAGGCCCCAACCTGACCTATAAAGGTTAAACTAGGGTGTGATCTAAACATTCAAGTCATATCACGTACTTAATCGTTCATGAAAGTTTAACACTTAACGTTTTAGCCTAAACTGCACAAATTCTCTGAAAAATCGGCAGTATAACGGCAGTAATTGGGCTCTTTAGTTGACCTAATTCTCTAATCGTCTCGAAACTTTCAATATCAAATTTGTTTCCAACTAAGATTACTATTTATCACCAATCGGGGTGCCTACTAGTTATCTCGAAGTCTCATTTGATTAACAACCTAGCATGATAACTATGTCTCGTTTGTTTGTCAATCCTTGTTACAAAAGTACCTGTTGATCTTAGCTTAACAATGAGTACCTGCTTAAGATTAGATAGATTCATTTTACTTAATCCTTTACCTGATACTTCATAAGCTTGTGATAGATACTAACCAGTAGCGATAGCAAAAACGACTATAAGAGTGTCTATCTAGTTATGATCAGTACAACCCAAAATTTGACCCCAAATTACAACGGGGGTCATTTACAACACAACAACAAGCAACATAGGAAATAGTCTTCAAGCAACATATTGTTCACAAAATGGCCATAGTCAACTAAGGCACGTAGGGCAAGCAATCATTCCAAGGAATCATCAATAGGCACGTTGTCCTCGGATACCTGTTCCTGGTCTTCTTCACCTGAGATGATAAAAGAGGGTGAGTCCTTATGAACTTAGTGAGGGGGAACGAGAAATAAGTTTTGAAACTCTTTTTCCGGTTCAACTTATGAAAACCCTTTTTGCAAGCATGACATATATCACAAGTAAGTTCATAATGTAATGTAAAAATAAAAGAACACAAATACCCGTCTTTCCTCCCCGAGGTCCTCTAGGAACCAAGCGGGAGTACTTAAACACATAGTGAAAAGGATACGGTGAGCTTTTGCTCTCAGTTTACTTCCAGTATCAGTTGTTGCGGCCGACTTCAAATCATCCACTTATCATGCCAAATGGGTGTACTTCGGATGTACCCCAAAATCCTACGACCCAACTCTCCGAGGAAGTCTAGCCCCCAAGCGAGAGAGGGAATTGGACAATGGTAGTCACAGTTGCACCGGCAAGCCCGATGCCGCCCGGTGTGCGTGAAACGCTACCACGCCAGAATGAAAGGTTGCAACCTTGTATGCAATGCACATTTATGACATTTAATATATCACATTAGGAGGACAATAAAGTAGGTTGCCTCCGAGCAGTCATAAGATTGCACATTGACAAGTAAACACGTGAGGCATGATATGACAGGTAATTTCACTTGTAAAGCACATGAAGTTATATGAATATTAAACGGGCAGCCATGTAACGCATGTAAATCAAGTCATATAACTCATTTCGAAGTTCACGTAATCAAATAATAAGGTCATACAACATGCAATGACGTTTACGTGGGACCGGGTGCAAGAAAGGTCTACTTGTCAATATGTAATCATCGGAATCACATTTAGGGCTATAAGCCCAACTACGGGCAGCATACTAATCACATAATTAAACACGATAGCCATAGGATCAACACTTAGCGAGTTTACCTGGTCACTAGGGTTTCAATTCATGCTCACCCGTGCGATTAAGCCCCAAGTTGTCACGTAATTAAAATCAAGCCATGCATCGATTAATTAAAACACCCTCAAGCATTCAAAACAGTCCACACAACATCCAAGTGCCACAATCCCAAGCATTTAATACAACAAGAGAAGTTACAATAATTTTCAAAGCATATCACTAGATGAAAATCTCAGTGCAATGGTCTATTTTCTCACAATCATTGAGACAAGCAAACAATCTCCAATTCCAGTGAACAAAATGTCAAATTAAAGCTTAAGGAGTGAACTAAATCCAGAAACAAACCTCGCATCATTTGGAGTTCAGATTCAAGAGTTATAGCCAAAACCGTGAGACTACGCAAAACTGTCCAGATTTGTACACATTTCAATACTTGTCGTTTTGAGGACCTTAGGTTCAGATTTAGCCTTAGTCTATTTCTGACAAAAATGTCCCGAACTGAAAAATCTAGCAGAATACCAAATTTCATGCATTTTGGACATCATTTACTAAGTCAAAACTGGTTCGTTCTACAAGGACAGTGAATCTGCCAAAACCTGCTTCATTTTCCCAGATTTTCCAGATTTGGACACCTTTCGATGTTTTGCCATTTTGAAGACCTTAGAGTCAAAATTGGCATTGGCCTTGGCCTATTTCTAAGAAAATTGCTCAGAACTGGAAAAAAATAGTTACCTACCAATTTTCACGCATTTTCAACATCATTTACCTGGTAAAATTCATTTCGCTCCAACAAGTCAGAGAATTGCCATATACGCAATTTCACCTATCTTCCAATTCTAGCTAAATATCTTGCCATGCATGCTTACAAAAGCTCATGTACACACATATATCACAAGTACAGAGGTAAAAATAGACATTTAAAGGCATGCATGTGGTTTTTGAAAGCTTTTCAAGAGAGTTTTAGCCCTCACCTTAGCAAGACAACAATGAAGATGCACAAAACTCTTGATGATGCACAAGGTCGTCCTTTTTCCTTGCTTAGCCGAGAGACAACTTGAGATTCTCTAATTCCTAGCTTAGTAACCATGTTCTTAGTATGTGCAAGTGGCTAGAACAAAAAGAAAATGAAATAGGAGCTATCAAACATACCTAAGGGCCGAATGAGCTTGCATGCATGTTTCTTTGCTTCTAGCTTGCTTGGTCGAGTTCCTTAGTAGCTTGAGTGTCTTGATGAACCTTAGGATGATGAACTTAAGCTATGGAGAGTATAATTGCAGCCAAGGCCGAGAGAGAGAGAGAAGAAATGAGAGAGTGAATGAGAGAAAGAGAGAAAGAATGAAAGAAAATGAAAAGCTTGAAGAGTTTGATGCATGTGTCGGCTATGGGCTTGCAAATTTCAGAATTTGTGTCTTCAAGAGCATAATTTGAATCACCCTAGCATGGGAAATTTAGTGTGTCGAGATTTTGGTGCATTGGGTAGGGTTTTTGAGTCATTTTTTATGCTTTGTGTCATGAGCTTGTCATAGAATGTCTAGGTATAAATTTTAAAATTGCAAAGCATTGTCAAATGCAAGAAGTGGTCGGCCAAGGCTTACAAAATTCTGAATTTTTTTGTCTTGTTTGAGCATTATTTAATTGTATGCTTGGAATATGCAAAAGAATAAAGAATAAAGAATAAGAATATCTAGCTTTTTGTGAGATTTCGTCTTCTAGTGAGTTGAATTAGTATTTTAATATTAGTTAGTGGAGTTTGTATGATTAATTAATGATCTAGTGCTTCGTGTAAGATGCTTTCTTGATTAGCGTGCGGGCACGCTGTCCTAGGTTTATGGCACACACTATGAGGTAAGGCTCGAACTATGAGACGAATGCATGTTTTCCAAATAAATGCACGCAACCCTAAATGAATGCATGTAATTCAATGCAAGGCACACAGAACGAAACACAACTCTTAAACCTAGGTCAAGGCACGCAAATCTAGGTTAGGGCACATGAAATGAGGTATCGCACGTAAATCGAGGTTGGGCCTCACACGTGGGGCTTGGGACTAGGTCTCCGTTGCTCCGGTGCCCATAACTTTTGATCCGTAAGGAGTTAGGTGGCGCACAGCATACCGTTGGAAAGCTCTTCGAGAGCTCTACGACGGGACATGTAGCTTGCTTGGCTGCGCCTATATTTGGAGCCCAAAATCGAACATTTTCATCAATTTTGGGACACTTTTCTTCTTTTCGCTGTTTTTCCCTCCCGGATCGTACGTCGTGAGCCACGAAAAGGACGATAACCTAATCCATCACATTTCTATTACCGAATCACCACGGCACATTGGGCAAGACAACTTCTCTTCACATAGAGGTTGGGCCCGCAAACTGAGGGCGTGGGCCTTGGGACCAGGTCTCCGTCGCTCCGGTGCCTATAACTTTTGATCCATAACGCGTTACGCGGTGCACAACATACTGTTGGAAAGCTCTTCGAGAGCTCTATGATAGGGACAACTAGCCTACTTGGCTGTGCCTGTTTTCGGAGCCCAAAATTGAACGTTTTCATCAGTTTCGGGACATTTTTCTTCTTTTCGCTGTTTTTCCGTCCTGGATCGTACATCGTGAGCCGCGAAAAGGATGACAACCTAATCCATCACATTTCTATTACCAAATCCCATGGCACCTTGGGCAAGACAACTTCACTTCACGTAGAGGCTGGGCCCGCAAACCCAGGGCGTAGGGCTTAGGACCAGGTCTCCGTCGCTCTGGTGCCCATAACTTTTGATCCGCAAGGAGTTACGCGGCGCACAGCATACCGTTGGAAAGCTCTCCGAGAGCTCTACGATGGCGGCAGCTGGGCTGCTCGACTGCACCTATTTTCGAAGCCCAAAATTGAACGTTTTCATCAGTTTCTAGACACTTTTCTTATTTTTCATTGTTTTTCCGTCCCGGGTCATACGTCGTGAGTCGCAAAAAGGACAACGACCTAATCCATCACATTTCTATTACCGAATCCCGCGGCACCTTGGGCAAGACAACTTTGCTTCAGGTAGAGGCTGGGCCCGCAAACTGAGGGCGTGGGGCTTGGGACCAGGTCTCCGTCACTCCGGTGCCCATAACTTTTGATTCGTAAGGAGTTAGGCGGCGCAAAATATACCGTTGGAAAGCTCTCCGAGAGCTCTACTATAGGGGCAACACGTCTGCTCTGTTGCGCCTATTTTCAGATCCCAAAATCGAACATTTTCATTAGTTTTGGGTCACATTTCTTTTTTTTTGAGCTGTTTTTCTGTCCAAGATTGTACGTCGTGAACCGCAAAAAGGACGACAACCTAATCCATGACATTTTTATTACCAAATCACACGGCATCTTGGTCAAGACAACTTCACTTCACGTAGAGGCTGGACCCGCAAACCGAGGGTGTGGGGCTTGGGACCAGGTCTCCGTCGTTTCAGTGCCCATAACTTTTGATCCGTAAGGAGTTACGCGGCGCACAACATACCGTTGGAAAGCTCTCCGAGAGCTCTACGGCACGGGCAGCAAGCTTGCTTAGCTGCGCCTGTTTTTAGAGCCCAATATCGAACGTTTTCATCAGGTTTGGAATACTTTTATTCTTTTGCGCTGTTTTTCCGTCCCGGATCGTACGTCGTGAGCCGCAAAAAGGACGACAACCTAATCCATCACATTTATATTATCGAATCCCACGGCACCTTGGGCAAGACAACTTCGCTTCACGTAGAGGCTGGGCCCGCAAACCAATGGTGTGGTGCTTGGGACCAGGTCTCCGTTACTTCGGAGCCCATAACTTTTGATTCGTAAGGAGTTAGCATACCGTTGGAAAGCTCTCCGAGAGCTCTACGATGGAGGCAGCAAGCCTGCTAGGTTGTACCTGTTTTTGGATCGAAAAATCAAACGTTTTCATTAGTTTCGGGACACTTTTCTTCTTTTGCGCTATTTTTTCGTCTCGGATCGTATGTCGTGAGCCGCGTAAAGGGCGACAACCTAATCCATCACATTTTTATTACCGAATCCAACGGCACCTTGGGCAAGACAACTTCGCTTCACGTAGAGGCTGGGGCCGCAAACCGAGGGCGTGGGGCTTGAAACCAGGTCTCCGTTGCTCCGGTGCCCATAACTTTTGATCCGTAAGGAGTTATGCAGCGCACAACATACAGTTGGAAATCTCTCCAAGAGCTCTACGATGGGGTCAGAACGCCTACTCGGTTGCGCCTGTTTTCGAATCCCAAAATCGAACATTTTCATCAGTTTCGGGACACTTTTTTTCTTTTGCATTGTTTTTCCGTCCTGGATCGTACGTCGTGGGCCGCGAAAAGGACGACAACCAAATCTGTGAGGCCCGACCTCAATTTGCGTGCGATACCTCATTTCGTGTGCCCTAACCTAGATTTGCGTGTCTTGGCCTAGGTTTAAGAATTGTGTTCCGTTTTGTGTGCCTTGCATTGAATTACGTGCATTCATTTTGTGTTGCGTGCATTTACTTGGGAAACGTGCATTCAGCTCGTAGTTTGTGCCCTATCTCATAGTGCGTGCCCTAAACCTAGGATAGCGTGCCCTTATGCTAATCAAGAAAGCATCTTACACGAAGCACTAGATCATCAATTCATCCCACAAACTCCTCTAACTAATATTAAAATGCTAAGTCAATGCACTAGAAGATGAAAATGCACCAAAAGCTAGAAATTCTTATTCTTTATTCTTTATTCTTTTGCATATTCCAAGCTCTCAACTAAATAATGCTCAAACAAGACAAAAAATTCAGATTTGAACACATCCTTGGCTGACCACTAGGAGCTTTTGTGCATGCAATTCAATTTCAAAATTTGTACCTAAACATTCTATGACAACTAATGACACAAAGCAATAAAAAAAATGGCTCAAAAACCTTCCCCAAAGCTCCACCATCTCGACACAAACTCCATGTCCATACTAGACAATTCAAAATGCTTCTTGAAGACACCAAAATCTGAAATTTACATGCTCAAGGCCAACACAAGCATCAATGCCCATCAAGCTTTCATTTTCTCTCATTTCCTCTCATTCTTCTCTCTCTCTCGGCCCTAGTTGAAAATATACTCTCCATAGCTAAGTTCTTCATCCTAAGGCTCTTCAAGACTTCCAAGCTACCAAGGAACTCGACCAAGCAAAGCTAGAGTGCAAAAGATGCACATGCAAGCTCTTTGAACCTTCATTTCGGCTTAGGTGAGTTGTTAGCTTCCATTTCATTTTCTTCTTGTTCTAACCAAATGCACCTACTAAGAACATGGTAACATAGCTAGGAAATTAGAGAAATCCCAAGTTGTCTCTCAGCCAAGCAAGGAAAAAGATCAACTTTGTGCTTCACCAAGAGTTTGTGCAACTTCTTTGTTGTCTTGCTAATGTGAGGGCTAAAACTTCTTGAAAATCTTTCAAAAACCACATGCATGCCCTTAAATGTCTATCTTTACTTTTGCACTTGTGATATATGTGTGTTCATGAACTTTTGTAAACATGCATGGCAAGATATTTGGCTAGAATGTGATGATAGATGAAATCGGGTATGTGACAGCATTCTGCCTCGTTGGTGCGAGGTAATGTTTACCAAGTAAATGAGGTTGAAAATGCATGAAAATTGGTAGGTGACTAGTTTTTCCAGTTCTGAGAATTTTTTGTAGACATAGGCCAAAGATAATTTCGACTCTAAGATCCTCAAAATGGCAAAATATCAAAATGTGTCCAAATTTGGAAAGTCTGGAAAAATGAAGTAGGTTTTGGCAGATTCACTGACCCTGTAGAACGAACCATTTTTGACTTAGTAAATGACCTCCAAAATGCATGAAAATTGGTGTACAGCTATATTTTTCAGTTCTAGACATTTTTGTCATAAATGGACTAAGGCCAAATCTGACCCTAAGGCCCTCCAAAACGACAAGTATTGAAATGTGTGCAAATCTGGACAGTTTTGCGTAGTCTCGCGGTTTTGGCTATAACTCTTGAACCCGAACTCCAAATGATGCGAGGTTTGTTTCTGAATTTAGTTCACTACTTAAGCTTTAATTTGACATTTTTTTCACTGGAATTGGAGTTTGTTTGCTTGACTCAAAGATTGTGAGAAAACAGTCCATTGCAGTGAGGGTTTCACCTATTGATATGCTTAGAAAAATTATTGTAGCTTCTCTTTGTATTAAATGCTTGAGATTGTGGCATTGGGATGTTGTGTGGACTGTTTTGAATACTTGAGGGTGTTTGAATTAATCAATGCATGGCTTGAGTTTAATTACGTGACAACTTAGGGCTTAATCGCACGGGTGAGCGTGAATTGAAACCCTAATGACTAGGTAAACTCACTAAGTGTTGATCCTATGAATATCGTGTTTAATTATGTAATTAGTAGGCTGCCCGTAGTTGCCCTTATAGCCCTAAATATGATTCCGATGATTACATGTTTACAAGTAGGCTTTTCTTGCACCCGGTCCCACGTAGATGTCGTTGCATGTTGAATTATCTTATTATTTAATTACGTGAGCTTCGAAATGAGTTATATGACTTGATTTACATGCGTTACATGGCTGCCCGTTTAATATTCATATAACTCCATGTGCTTTACAAGTAAAATTACTTGTCATATCGTGCCTCGCATGTTTACTTGTCAATGTACAATCTTATGACTGCTCGGAGGCAACCTACTTTGTTGTCCTCCTAATGTGATATATTAAATGTCATAAATGTGCATTGCATACAAGGTTTCAACCTTTCATTCTGGCGTGGTAGCGTTCACGCACACCGGGCGACATCGGGTTTGCTGGTGCAACCGTGACTACCATTGTCCAATTCCCTCTCTCGCTTGGGGACTAGACTTCCTCGGAGAGTTGGGTCGTAGGATTTCAGGGTACATCCGGTGTACACCCATTTGGCGTGATAAGGGGATGATTTGAAGTTGGCCGCAACAATAGATACTGGAAATTAACTGAGAGCAAAAGCTTACCGTATCCTTTTCACTATGTGTATAAGTGCTCTCACTTGGTTCCTAGAGGACCTCGGGGAGGAAAGATAGGCAATTGTGTTCTTTTACTTTTACATTACATTATGTACTTACCTGTGATATAATGTCATGCTTGCAAAGGGTTTTCTTAAGTTGAACCGGAAAATGAGTTTCAAAACTTATTTCTCATTCCCCCTCGCTGAGTTCATAAGGACTTACCTCTTTTATCATCTCAGGTGAAGAAGACCAGGAACAGGTACCCGATGACAACGTGCCTAATGATGATTCCTTGGAATGATTGCTTGTCCTACGTGCCTTGCTTGACTATGGCCATTTTGTGAACAACATGTTGCTTGAAGACTATTTCATTTATTATGTTGCTTGTTATTGTATTATAAATGACCCCCGTTGTAATTTGGGGTCTAATTTTGGCTTGTACTGATCATAACTAGATAGACACTACTATGGTCATTTTTGCTATCGTTATTGGCTAGTATCTATCATAGGATTATGACGTATCGGGTAAGGATTAAGTAAAATGAATCTATCCAATCTTAAGTAGGTACTCATTGTTAAGCTAAGATCAACTGGTACTTTTGTAACAAAGATTAACAAACAAGCGAGACATAGTACCATGCTAGGTTATTAATTAAACGAGACTTCGAGATAACTAGTAGGCGTTTCGATTGGTGATAAATAGTAATCTTAGTTAGAAATGAAATTGAGATTGGAAATTCTTAGGCGTTTAGAGAACTAGGTCAAACTAAAGAGCCTAATTACAACCGTTATGCTGCCGATTTTCCCAAAAAATTGTGGAGTTTAGGCTAAAACGTTAAGTGTTAAACTTTCATGAACGATTAAGTACGAGATATGACTTGAATGTTTAGATCACACCCTAGTCTAACCTTTTTAGGCCGGGTTGGGGTGTGACACCTTAGAGAAGAATGGTATCAGAGCTTAGATTGCTTAAGCTGGGTTTAACTCTCGGACCATGGGTAGAAGCCCTAAGGTTGTTAGGATGAATTGTTTATATGTGTTAGTGTGTGATAATGTAAATGTGCCTTCTCTTTTTTTATGTGTTTATGTGATTAACATGTCTTAACTTCTTCTAGAACTATGTGTTTATGTAAAATTGTATGTTGTATACCTTATACATTAAATTCTTGTCTTGTCATATTTCAATAAATTGTGCATCGTAATCTGTGCCTATAGATGGCTGGCCCTAGTATCCGCACTACTAATAGGAGCGGTGAGCCCCAAGAGACCGGAGATGCTTATCAAACTAATCCCGGCATGGCTATGTTTAATATGATGGCAAATGCCATGGATCGCGTGTCGCGAGTAATGGAACGTCAAGATGCACGTGAAGCGAACAACAACAATAACAGGAATGATGGTAACCATGGGAGACATAGCAGAATGCGGGAGTTCCTTGACTTTCGCCCGTCTAAATTCCACGGGGAAGCTGATGATGAAAAGGCAGAGGCTTGGCTGTTTGAGATCGAGAGGATTTTCAGGCCACTTGACTATACTGATGAAGAAAAGGTGGAGTTTGCTGTGTTTCTGTTGCACGGGGATGCTGAGCATTGGTGGCACACTGTGGAGGCACTGTGAGAAACTGATCATACACCTCGCTTGTGGGGTAAATTCGTTAAGGCATTCAAGGAGAAATACGTACTTGCAGTTTCCAGGCAGAGGCGGATTGAGGAATTCATGCACTTGAACTAGGGTAACATGACGGTGGCCCAGTACGAGGCTCGTTTTGACCGACTGTCCCGTTATGCTCAATACATGGTCAGTACCCCTTAGGTGAAGATGTGGAAATTTACGAATGGGTTGATGCCAGAAATTTAGGACCAGTTGGCTTCGCATGACTTCGATACCTATTCTGCTCTCCTTGCTGTTGCTTCCCGAGTCAAGAAGAGAAAACTTGATAGAGCCGGTTCAAGCCAGCCAAACAAGAAACCATATCAGCCTTCAGGTCAACAGAGAAAATTCTAGAGCCAGAGTCGTAGTCAAGGCCAGAGCCAGAACAGACCAGTTAATAACCGTGGCCCGACCAAAGCACCATCAGCCTCTTCTACCCGCGGATCCACAGGTAGTTCACCTGCTACTCAGTCTATCAACTGTTCTTACTGTGACAAGAAGGGTCACACCGAGGCCTAGTGCTGGAAGAAGTCAGGACGATGTGTGCGGTGTGGCAGTGATCAGCATCAGATCAAGGATTGCCCTAAATGGCAAGCAGGACAAAATCAGGTTAAACCAGCTGGTAGAGGCAAGGCTCCAGTTCCTAGAGTTCAGGCTCGAGCTTATGCTATTGAGTGCGAGGAGCTTCCAGAGGAGACCACCGTTGTTGAATGTACATTCTTGTTACTGAATCAACCTGTTAGGGTGCTAATTGATCCAGGTACTACTCATTCATTTAGTACTCCCTTATGTGTACAACGTGTGAAACTACGAGTTGTATGTTTGCCTTACGAAGTAGAAGTTGGTACTCTGATGGGTTCTAAACTTGTTACTAGCTCAGCTTGTAAAGCATGTAAAATCCAAATTAAAGATAGGGAATTCTCAGCCAATCTTATTGTATTACCCTTTCGAGACTATGAAGTCATCTTAGGGATGGACTGGTTGGCAAAGCATCATGCCCAACTAGATTGCCGGACGAAGATTGTAACATTCTGGATACCTGGTCAACCAATACTGGAAGTCATGGGTTGAAGAGACTTCACCGGGAGTTCCATCATTTCATCTACGAAAGCAGTGAAGTCCTTGAGAAAAGGATGTAGTGGATACTTAGCTTACCTCATCAAGAAGTCGTCAGACAAAGCTAAGTTGGAGGAGATGCCAGTGATTAAAGATTATGCGGATGTGTTTCTAGAAGAATTACCCGGTTTACCCCCGAATCGGGAAATCGAGTTCATTATAGAATTATTGCCTGGCACCCAGCCGATATCTAAAGCTCCCTATCGTATGGCACCAGCCGAGCTACAAGAATTGAAGGACCAATTGCAAGGATTGTTGAAGAAGGGGTTTGTTCAACCAAGTTCTTCTCCGTGGGGTGCACCAGTCCTATTTGTAAAGAAGAAAGACGGAACGTTAAGGCTATGCATCGATTACCGAGGATTGAACCAAGTGACCGTCAAGAATAAATACCTACTTCCACTGATCGACGAGTTGTTTAATCAACTTCAAGGAGCCAAAGTGTATTCGAAACTCGACTTGAGGCAAGAGTACTATCAGTTGCGGATCAAAAAGGAGGATGTGCCTAAAACGGCTTTTAGGATGAGATATGGGCACTATGAATATGTGGTGATGCCATTTGGACTAACTAATGCCCCTGCAGCTTTTATGGACTTGATGGATAGGGTGTTTCAGCCCTACTTGGACCAATTTGTGGTGATCTTTATTGATGATATTTTGGTATACTCGAAATCCGAGGTTGAGCATGAACAACATCTGCGGTTGGTACTACAGAAACTTCAAGAGAATCAATTGTATGCAAATTTTAGCAAGTGCGAGTTTTGGTTGTAGCAAATTGCATTATTGGGGCACATCATATCCCAAGAGGGAATAGCAGTAGATCCAGCGAAGATAGAAGTGGTGATGTCTTGGAAGAAGCCATAAAATGTTACGGAAGTTCGGAGTTTTCTTGGTCTAGCCGGCTATTATCGGAGGTTCGTGAAGGATTTCTCAAAGATCGCAAGACCGCTTACAAAGCTCACTCAAAAGAAGATTCTTGAAGAAGCCCATAATTCAAGATACGCTATTCACCCCGGCGGAACAAAGATGTACCGGGATTTGAAGCAACACTATTGGTGGAATAACATGAAGAGAGAGATCGCGGAGTTTGTGGCACGGTGTTTGACTTGCCAGAGAGTCAAAGGTGAACATCAACGACCAACAGGTTTACTTCATCCGTTGGAGATTCCTCAATGGAAATGGGAACATATAACTATGGACTTTGTTATGGACCTGCCCAGGTCACAAAAGGGTCATGACGCCGTTTAGGTCATAGTGGATAGATTGACTAAGTCAGGACACTTCTTACCGATGAACAAGGAGGATAGCCCTGAGAAATTAGGAGATATGTATGTGGCGGAGATTGTAAGATTACACGGGATGCCTGTGAGTATTGTATCGGATAGGGATTCTCGTTTTACTTCCCGATTTTGGAAGCGACTGCAAGAAGCTTTGGGAATGAAGTTGAGTTTCAGCACGGCTTATCACCCTCAGACTGATGGACAATCTGAGAGAACTATTCAGATTCTGGAGGATATGCTGAGGGCGTGTGTTTTAGACTTCGGGAAAGGTTAGGAGAAATATATGTCTCTAGCGGAGTTCGCTTATAATAATAGTTATCAGGCCACTATCGGGATGGCCCCATTTGAGGCATTGTATGGACGTAAGTGTCGATCCCCAATTTACTGGGATGAAGTAGGTGAAACGAAGACTTTTGACCGACCCTACTACCTTCAGGAAAGGTTAGGAGAAATATCTGTCTCTAGCGGAGTTCGCTTATAATAATAGTTATCAGGCCACTATCGGGATGGCCCCATTTGAGGTATTGTATGGATGTAAGTGTCGATCCCCAATTTACTGGGATGAAGTAGATGAGACGAAGACTTTTGACCCGACCCTTCTACCTGAACTTATGAAGACTGTTGATAATATCCACCTCATCCGGAAACGGATGCTTACCGCCCAAAGCAGGCAGAAAAGTTATGCAGACCGACGAAGACGGGGCATAGAGTTTGAGGTCGGCGACAAGGTGTTCTTGAAGATATTACCCCAGAAGGGACTGATTAAACATGGCAAGGGTGGAAAGTTAAGCCCGAGGGTTGTAGGACCATTTGAGATAATTGAGAAGGTTGGCAAATTGGCGTATCGCCTGGCACTACCCTAAAACCTCTCCAATATTCACGATGTTTTTCATGTTTCGATGCTGCGGAAGTATCACCCTAATCCATCGTAAATCTTGGAACCAGAGCCATTGCAACTTCGGGAGAATTTGTCTTATGAAGAGAAGCCCATTCGGATCCTAGACCAGCAAGATCGGGAGTTGCGCACCAAATCTATACCGATGGTGAAAGTGTTATGGGATCATCATGGAGTTGAAGAAGTAACGTGGAAAAGGCGAGACCAGATGGAGCAACAATATCCAGCTTTATTTCAAAGGTAATATCGAATTTCGGGACGAAATTCTTTCAAGGAGGGGAGGATGTAATGCCCGACCTCGATTTGCGTGCGATACCTCGTTTCGTGTGCCCTAACCTAGATTTGTGTGTCTTGACCTAGGTTTAAGAAATGTGTTTCGTTTTGTGTGCCTTGCATTGAATTACATGCATTCATTTAGGGTTGCGTGCATTTACTTGGGAAACGTACATTCGTCTCGTAGTTCATGCCATACCTCGTAGTGCATGCCCTAAACCTAGGAAAGCGTGCCCTCACGCTAATCAAGAAATCATCTTACATGAAGTACTAGATCATCAATTAATCCTACAAACTCCACTAACTAATATTAAAATGCTAAGTCAATGCACTAGAAGACGAAAATGCACCAAAAGCTAGACATTCTTATTCTTTATTCTTTATTCTTTATTCTTTTGCATATTCCAAGCACTCAATTAAATAATGCTCAAACAAGACAAAAAATTCAGATTTGAACACATCCTTGGCCGACCACTAGGAGATTTTGTGCATGCAATTCAATTTCAAAATTTGTACCTAAACATTCTATGACAACTAATGACACAAAGCAATAAAAAAAAATGGCTCCAAAACCTTCCCCAAAGCTCCACCATCTCGACACAAACTCCATGCCCATACTAGACAATTCAAAATGCTTCTTAAAGACGCAAAAATCTGAAATTTACATGCTCAAGGCCGACACAAGCATCAATGCCCATCAAGCTTTCATTTTCTCTCATTTCCTCTCATTCTTCTCTCTCTCTCTCTCGGCCCTAGCTGAAAATATGCTCTTCATAGCTAAGTTCTTCATCCTAAGGCTCTTCAAGACTTCCAAGCTACCAAGGAACTCGACCAAGCAAAGCTAGAGTGCAAAAAAACACACATGCAAGCTCTTTGAACCTTCATTTCGGCTTAGGTGAGTTGTTAGCTTCCATTTCATTTTCTTCTTGTTCTAACCAGATGCACCTACTAAGAACATGGTAACTTAGCTAGGAAATTAGAGAAATCCCAAGTTGTCTCTCGGCTAAGCAAGGAAAAAGATCAACTTTGTGCTTCACCCCGAGTTTGTGCATCTTCTTTGTTGTCTTGCTAAGGTGAGAGCTAAAACTTCTTGAAAATCTTTCAAAAACCATATGCATGCCCTTAAATGTCTATCTTTACTTCTGTACTTGTGAAATATGTGTGTTCATGAGGTTTTGTAAACATGCATGGCAAGATATTTGGCTAGAATGTGATGATAGATGAAATCGGGTATGTGACAGCCTTCTGCCTTGTTGGTGCGAGGTGATTTTTACCAGGTAAATAATGTTGAAAATGTGTGAAAATTGGTAGGTTACTAGTTTTTCCAGTTCTGAGCATTTTTCATAGAAATAGGCCAAAGCTAATTTTGACTCTAAGATCCTCAAAATGGCAAAATATAAAAATATGTCCAAATCTGGAAAGTCTGGAAAAATGAAGCAGGTTTTGGCAGATTCACTGACCCTGTAGAACGAACCATTTTTGACTTAGTAACTGACATCCAAAATGCATGAAAATTGGTGTGCTGCTATATTTTTCAGTTCTAGACATTTTTGTCAGAAATATACTAAGGCCAAATCTGACCCTAAGGCCCTTAAAAACGACAAGTATTGAAATGTATGCAAATCTGGACAGTTTTGCGTAGTCTCGCGGTTTTGGCTATAACTCTTGAACCCGAACTCCAAATGATGCGAGGTTTGTTTCTGAAATTAATTAACTACTTAAGATTTAATTTGAAATTTTGTTCACTGGAATTGGAGTTTGTTTGCTTGACTCAAAGATTGTGAGAAAACAGTCCATTGCAGTGAGGGTTTCACCTATTGATATGCTTAGAAAAATTATTGTAGCTTCTCTTGTTGTATTAAATGCTTGGGATTGTGGCATTGGGATTTTGTGTGGACTGTTTTGAATGCTTGAGGGTGTTTGAATTAATCAATGCATGGCTTGAGTTTAATTACGTGACAACTTAGGGCTTAATCGCACGGGTGAGCGTGAATTGAAACCCTAATGACTAGGTAAACTCGCTAAGTGTTGATCCTATGAATATCGTGTTTAATTATGTGATTAGTAGGCTGCCCGTAGTTTCCCTTATAGCCCTAAAATATGATTCTGGTGATTACATGTTGACAAGTAGGCTTTTCTTGCACCCGGTCCCACGTAGATGTCGTTGCATGTTGAATTATCTTATTATTTGATTACGTGAGCTTCGAAATGAGTTATATGACTTGATTTACATGCGTTACATGGCTGCCCGTTTAATATTCATATAACTCCATGTGCTTTACAAGTGAAATTACTTGTCATATTATGCCTCGCGTGTTTACTTGTCAATGTGCAATCTTATGACTACTCGGAGGCAACCTACTTTGTTGTCCTCCTAATGTGATATATTAAATGTCATAAATGTGCATTGCATACAAGGTTGCAACCTTTCATTCTGGCGTGGTAGCGTTCACGCACACCGGGTGGCATCGGGCTTGCCGGTGCAACCGTGACTACCATTGTCCAATTCCCTCTCTCGCTTGGGGGCTAGACTTCCTCGGAGAGTTGGGTCATAGGATTTCGGGGTACATCCGGAGTACACCCATTTGGCGTGATAAGGGGATGATTTGAAGTCGGCCGCAACAACTGATACTGGAAATAAACTGAGAGCAAAAGCTCACCGTATCATTTTCACTATGTGTATAAGTACTCTCGCTTGGTTCCTAGAGGACCTCGGGGAGGAAAGACGGATAATTATGTTCTTTTACTTTTACATTACATTATGTACATACCTGTGATATAATGTCATGCTTGCAAAGGGTTTTCATAAGTTGAACCAGAAAATGAGTTTCAAAACTTATTTCTCGTTCCCCCTCGCTGAGTTCATAAGGACTCACCCTCTTTTATCATCTCAGGTGAAGAAGACCAGGAACAGGTACCTGAGAACAACGTGCCTAATGATGATTCCTTGGAATGATTGATTGCCCTACGTGCCTTGCTTGACTATGGCCATTTTGTGAACATTATATTGCTTGAAGACTATTTCATTTCTTATGATGCTTGTTATTGTATTGTAAAAGACCCCCGTTGTAATTTGGGGACTAATTTTGGCTTGTATTGATCATAACTAGATAGACACTACTATGGTCATTTTTGTTATCGTTATTGGCTAGTATCTATCATAGGATTATGACATATCAGGTAAGGATTAAGTAAAATGAATCTATCTAATCTTAAGTAGGTACTCATTGTTAAGCTAAGGTACTTTTGTAACAAGGATTAACAAACAAGCGAGACGTAGTACCATGCTAGGTTATTAATTAAACGAGACTTTGAGATAACTAGTAGGCGTTTCGATTGGTGATAAATAGTAATCTTAGTTAGAAATGAAATTGAGATTGGAAATTCTGAGGCGTTTAGAGAACTAGGTCAAACTAAAGAGCCTAATTACAACCGTTATCCTCCCAGTTTTTTTGAAAAATTGTCGAGTTTAGGCTAAAACGTTAAGTGTTAAACTTTCATGAACGATTAAGTACGAGATATGACTTGAATGTTTAGATCACACCCAAGTCTAACCTTTATAGGCTGGGTTGGGGTATGACACCTTAGAGAAGAATGGTATCAGAGCTTAGATTGCTTAAGCCGGGTTTAACTCTTAGACCACAGGTAGAAGCCCTAAGGTTGTTAGGATGACTTGTTTATATGTATTAGTGTGTGATAATGTTAAGTGTGCCTTCTCTGTTTTTATGTGTTTATGTGATTAACATGTCTTAACTGCTTCTAGAACAATGTGTTTATGTAAAATTGTATGTTGCATACCTTATACATTAAATTCTTGCCTTGTCGTATTTCAATAAATTGTGCATCATACGTCGTGAGCCGCGAAAAGGACGACAACCTAATTCATCACATTTCTATTACCGAATCCCATGGCGCCTTGGGCAAGACAACTTCGATCCACGTAGAGGCTGGGCCCGCAAACCGAGGGCATGGTACATTTTTCTTCTTCTCGCTATTTTTTCGTCTCGGATCGTACGTCGTGAGCCGTGAAAAGGACGACAACCTAATCCATCACATTTCTATTACCGAATCCCACGGTACCTTGGGCAAGACAACTTTGCTTCACATAGGGGCTGGGCCCACAAACCGAGGGCATGGGGCTGGGGACTAGGTCTATGTCACTCCGGTGCCCATAACTTTTGTTCCGTAAGGAGTTACGCGGCGCACAGCATACCGTTGGAAAGCTCTCCGAGAGATTTACGACGGGACAGCTAGCCTGCTTGGCTGTGCCAGTATTTGGAGCCCATAATCGAACATTTTCATCCGTTTTGGGTCACTTTTCTTCTTTTCACTATTTTTTCGTCCCGGATCGTACGTCGTGAGCTGCGAAAAGGACGACAACCTAATCCATCACATTTCTATTACCGAATTGCACCTTGGGCAAGACAACTTCGCTTCACGTAGGGGCTGGGCCCGCAAATCGAGGGCGTGGGGCTTGGGACCAGGTCTCCGTCGCTCCGGTGCCCATAACTTTTGATCCGTAAAGAGTTACACGGCGCACAACATACCGTTAGAAAGCTCCCTGAGAGCTCTATGACGGGGGTAGCAAGCCTGCTCAGCTGCGCCTGTTTTTAGAGCCCAAAATTGAATGCTTTCATCAGATTCGGGATACTTTTTTTCTTTTGCGCTTTTTTTTCGTCTCGGATCGTACGTCGTGAGCCGCAAAAAAGACAACAACCTAATCCATCACATTTCTATTAACGAATACCACAGCACCTTGGGCAAGACAACTTCGCTTCACGTAGAGGCTGGGCCCGGAAACCGAGGGCATGGGGCTTAGAACCAGGTCTCCGTCACTCTGGTGCCCATAACTTTTGATCCGTAAAGAGTTACGCGGTGCACAACATACCGTTGGAAAGCTCTCCGAGAGCTCTACGATGGCGGCAGCTAGCCTGCTCGACTGCACCTATTTTCAGAGGCTAAAATTGAAAGTTTTCATTAGTTTCGGGATATTTTTTTTCTTTTGCGCTGTTTTTGGGTCTCGGGTCGTACGTCGTGAGCTGCGAAAAAGACGACGACCTAATCCATCATATTTCTATTACCGAATCCCACGGCACCTTGAGCAAGACAACTTTGCTTCAAGTAGAGGCTGGGCCTGCAAACCGAGGGCGTGGGGCTTCGGACCAGGTCTGCGTCGCTCCGGTGCCCATAACTTTTGATCCGTAAGGAGTTACGCGGCGCACAACATACCGTTGGAATTCTCTCCGAGAGCTCTAAGACCTGGGTAGCAAGCCTGCTCGACTGTGCCTATTTTTGGAGCTCAAAATCGAATATTTTCACTAGTTTTGGGACACTTTTTTTTTGCGCTGTTTTTCTATCCCGGATAGTGCGTCGTGAGCCGCGAAAAGGACGACAACCTAATCCATTACATTTCTATTACCGAATCCCACGACACCCTGGGCAAGACAACTTCGCTTCACGTAGAGGCTGGGCCCGCAAACCGAGGGCGTGGGGCTTCGGACCAGGTTTCTGTCGCTCCGGTGCCCATAACTTTTGATTTGTAAGGAGTTACGCAGCGCACAACATACCGTTAGAAAGCTCTCCGAGAGTTCTACGACGGGGGCAGCTAGCCTAATTGGTTGCGCCTATTTTTGGGACCTAAAATCGAACATTTTCATCAGTTTCGGGACACTTTTCTTCCTTTCGCTGTTTTTTCGTCCCAGATCGTACGTCGTGAGCCGCGAAAAGGACGACAACCTAATCCATCACATTTCTATTACCGAATCCCACGGCACCTAGGGCATGACAACTTCGCTTCACGTAAAGGCTGGGCCCGCAAACCAAGGGCGTGGGGCTTGGGACCAGGTCTCCGTCGCTCCGATGCCCATAACTTTTAATCCGTATGGAGTTACGCAGCACACAACATACCGTTTGAAAGCTCTCTAAGAGCTCTACTACGGGGGCAGCAAGTTTGCTCAGCTGTGCCTGTTTTCATAGCCTAATATCGAATGTTTTCATCAGATTCGGGACACTTTTCTTCTTTTGCGCTGTTTTTCCATCCTGGATCGTACGTCGTGAGTAGTAAAAAGGATGACAACCTAATCTATCACATTTCTATTAACGAATCCCATGGCACCTTGGGGAAGACAACTTCGCTTCACGTAGAGGCTGGGCCCGCATGCTGAGGGTGTGGGGCTTGGGACCAGGTCTCCGTCACTCCGGTGCCCAGAACTTTTGATCCGTAAGGAGTTACTCAGTGCACAGTGTCACGCCCCAATCCGACCTATAGAGGTTAGACTAGGGTGTGATCTAAACATTTATATCATTTCACGTACTTAATTATTCATTAAGGTTTAACGCTTAACGTTAGCCTAGAACTCCAAATGATTTTTGACAAACCCGACAGCATAACTACTGTAATTGACTCTTTAGTTTGACCTAATTGTCTAAACGCCTCAAAACTTTCAGTCTCAAATTCGATTCCGACTAAGATTACTATTTATCACCAATCGATGTGCCTACTGTTAATCTCACAGTCTCGTTTAATTAACAAACCTAGCATGATAACTATGTCCCGTTTATTTGCTAACGTCTGTTACACAAGTGCCTGTTATCCCTTAGCCTACAAATGAGTACCTGTTTAAGATTGGATAGATTCATTTTACCTAACTCTTTGCCTAATACTTCATAAGCTTGTAGTAGTTACTAATCAAAGCAGCAAAACGATCAATAGGGTGTCTGTCTAGTTATAATCAGTACAAATCAAAATTAAACCCCAAATACAACGGGGGTCATTTACAATAACGACAACAAGCAACATAAGAAATAGTCTTCAAAACAACACATCGTTCACAAAACAGCCACAATCACGTAAGGCACGTAGGGCATGCAATCACTCCAAGGAGACATCAATAGGCACATTATCCACGGGTACCTGTTCCTGATCTTCTTCACCTGTGATGATAAAAGAGGGTGAGTCCTTATGAACTCAGCGAGGGGGAACGAGAAATACGTTTTGAAACTCTTTTTCTGGTTCAACTTATGAAAAACCCTTTTTGAATGCCTGACATATAACACAAGTTTATAATGTAATATAAAAGTAAAAGAACACAATTACCCGTCTTTCCTCCCCGAGGTCCTCTAGGAACCAAGCGAGAGTACTTATACACATAGTAAAAAGGATACGGTGAGCTTTTGCTCTCAATTCATTTCCAATAATAGTTGTTGCGGCTGACTTCAAATCATCCACCTATCACGCCAAATGGGTGTACTCCGGATGTACCCCGAAATCCTACGACCCAACTCTCCGAGGAAGTCTAGCCCCCAAGCGAGAGAGAGAATTGGACCATGGTAGTCACAGTTGCACCGACAAGCCCGATGCCGCCCGGTGTGCGTGAACGCTACCATGCCAAAATGAAAGGTTGCAACCTTGTATGCAATGCACATTTATAACATTTAACATATCACATTAGGAGGACAACAAAGTAGGTTGCCTCCGAGCAGTTATAAGATCGCACATTGGCATGTAAACATACGAGGCATGCTTTGATATTTAATTTCACTTGTAATACACATGGAGTTATACGAATATTAAACGGGCAGCCATGTAACACATGTAAATCAAATCATATAACTCGTTTCGGGGTTCACGTAATCAAGTAATAAGTTTATACAAGCATGCAACGACGTCTACATGAGACTGGGTGCAAGAAAAGTCTACTTATCAACATGTAATCATTGGAATCACATTTCAAGCATACTTAACATTTATTAGGAAGTCCACTAATCACACAATTAGACACAATAACTATAGGATCAACACTTAGCGAGTTTTCCTAGTCAATAGGGTTTCAATTCATGCTTACATGTGCGATTAAGCCGCAAGTTGTCACGTAATTAAACCCAAGCCATGCATCGTTTAATTAAAACATCCTCAATCATCCAAAACAGTCCATACAACATCCAAGTGCTACAGTCCCAAGCATTCAATACCACAAGAGAAGTTACAATATTTTTCAAAGCATATCACTAAATAAAAACCTCACTGCAATGGTCTGCTTTCCCACAATTATTTAGACAAGCAAAAAATATCCAATTCCAGTGAACAAAATGTCAAATTAAAGCTTAATGAGTGATTTAAATCCAGAAACAAACCTCACCTCATTTGGGGTTTAGACTTAGGAGTTATGGCCAAAACCGTGAGACTACGCAAAACTGTCCAGTTTTAGACACATTACTATTTTGGCCAATTTTGAGGTTCTTAGAGTCATAATTAGCCTTGGTATATTTCTGAAAAAAATGTTCAGAAGTGAAAAATATAGTAACCTACCAAATTTCATGCATTTACTAGGTCCAAACTGTTTCGTTCTACAAGGACAGTGAACTGCCAAAAACCTGCTCCATTTTCCCAGATTTTCCAAATTTAGACATCTTTCGATGTTTTACCATTTTGGAGACCTTAGAGTTAAAATTGGCCTTGGCCTATTTCTACAAAAAATGCTCAGAACTGAAGAAACTAGTCACCTACCAATTTTAACTCATTTTCAACGTCATTTACTAGGTCAAATTCACTTCTCTTTAACAAGTCAGAAATCTGCCATTTTCGCGATTTAACCTATCTTCAAGTTCTAGCTAAATATCTTGCCATGCATGGTTACAAAAGCTCATGTACACACATATACCACAAGTACAGAGGTAAAAATAGACATATGAAGGCATGCATGTGGTTTTTGAAAGCTTAAAAAAAAGGATTAACCCTCACCTTAGCCTATTGATGATAAATGGTGCTCAAAATTCTTGAAGATGCACAAAAACGTCTTTTCTCCTTGCTTGGCCAAGAGATAGCTTGAGATTCTCTAATTCCTAGCTTAGTTACCATGTTCTTAGTATGTGCATATGGCTAGAACAAAAGGAAATGGAATAGAAGCTATCAAACATACCTAAGCCGAAATGAAGGGTTCTTGTGTACTTGCATGCGTTTCTGGCTTCTTGCTTGCTTGGTCGAGCTTCCTAGAGTCCTTGTGTGCCTAGGTGAACCTTAGGAGATGAGCTTAAGCTATGGAGAGTCATGAATGCAGCCAAGGCCGAGAGAGTGAGAGAAGATGAGAGAAAGAGAGAATGTTTTGAGGAAAATGAAATGTTGGTGTGTGTGTCGGCCCTATGCTCTCAAAATTCTGATTTGTGTTGTTATGTTAAGCAATTTGAATTGTGAGGAGACACCATGGTGAAGAGGCCGAGATGTGTAGCTTGGTGTTTAGCAAAAGGTGTCTTGGTGCAAGGAAAGATTTGTCATGGTGTGAGCTTTTTATTTTTATTTTTTATGAATAAGCATGCAAGATATAAAATAATGGTTCAAACCTTGCTCAAGCCCTTAGTATGGCCGGCCATCTTGGCTCCAATTTCTGAATTTTTGTCATGCTTTAAGCTTTATTTAATTGAGTGTGCTTGGAATATGCAAAAGAATGAAGAATAAAGAATAAGAATGTTTAGCTTTTGGTGAAATTTTGTCTTCTAGTGCATTGACTTAGCATTTTAATATTAGTTAGTGGAGTTTGTAGGATTAGTTAATAATCTAGTGCTTCGTGTAAGATGCTTTCTTGATTAGCGTGCGGGCACGCTTTCCTAGGTTTAGGGCATGCATTACGAGGTAAAGCACAAACTACGAGACGAATGCACGTTTCCCAAGCAAATGCAAGCAATCCTAAATGAATGCATGTAATTCGATGCAAGGCACATAAAACAAGACACGACTCTTAAACCTAGGTTTAGGCATGCAATTCTAGATTAGGACACACGAAACGAGGTACCGCACATAAATAGAAGTCAGGGCACGTTAGTCAAGGATTAGGGCACACAATTCTAGGTCAAGGCACATATGACAAGACATGCACGAAAATCAAGAAAGGGCACGAAATTAAGGTCAATCATATAATTATGGGTCTAAGGCATGCAAATTGAGGTAACACACGTTATTCGGGGTCGGGCCTCACATACAGCATACTGTTGGAAAGCACTCCGAGAGCTCTACGATAGGGGCAGCAAGCTTGCTAGGTTGCGCCTGTTTTTGGATCCCAAAATCAAACGTTTTCATCAGTTTCAGGACACTTTTCTTCTTTTGCGTTGTTTTTCCGTCCCATATCGTACGTCGTGAGCCGCGAAAATGACGACAACCTAATCCATCACATTTCTATTACCGAATCCCACGACACCTTGGGTAAAACAACTTCGCTTCACGTAGAGGTTGGGTCCGCAAACCGAGGGCGTGGGGCTTGGGACCAGGTCTCCGTTGCTCCGGTGCCCATAACTTTTGATCCGTAAAGAGTTACGCTGCGCACAGTATACCGTTGGAAAGCTCTCCGAGAGCTCTACGATGGGGGCAGTAAGCCTGCTCAGCTGCGCCTATTTTTGGAGCCCAAAATTGTACATTTTCATCTGTTTTGGGACACTTTTCTTCTTTTGCGCTGTTTTTCCGTCCCGAATCGTACGTTGTGAGCTGCGAAAAGGACGACAACCTAATCCATCACATTTGTATTACCAAATCCCATGGCACCTTGGGCAAGACAACTTCGCTTCACGTAGAGGTTTGGCCCGCAAACCTAAGGCGTGGATCTTGGGACCAGGTCTCCGTTGCTCCGATGCCCATAACTTTTGATCCGTAAGGAGTTACGCGACGCATAGCGTATCGTTGGAAAGATCTCCGAGAGCTCTACGACGGTGGCAGCTATCCTGCTCAATTGCACCTAATTTTGGAGCCCAAAATGGTACGATTTCATCAGTTTTAGGACAGTTTTCTTCTTTTGCACTGTATTTTCATCCCGGGTCGTAAGTCGTGAGCCGCGAAAAGGACAACGACCTAATCCATCACATTTCTATTACCGAATCCCACTGTACCTTGAGCAAGAAAACTTCACTTCAGGTAGTGGTTGGGCCCGCAAACCGAGGGCGTAGGGCTTAGGACCAGGTCTCCGTCGCTCCGGCGCCCATAACTTTAGATCCGTAAGGAGTTACGCGGCGCACAACATAACGTTAGAATGCTCTCCGAGAGCTCTAAGACGGGGGCAGCAAGCTTGCTCGACTACGCCTATTTTCATAGCTCAAAATCGAATGTCTTCACCCGTTTCGGGATAGTTTTCTTCTTTTGCTCTATTTTTCCGTCCTGGATAGTGTGTCGTGAGTCGCGAAAAGGACGAAAACCTAATCTATCACATTTCTATTACCGAATCCCACAGCACCTTGGGCAAGACAACTTCGTGTCACGTAGTGGATGGGGGCCCGCAAACCGAGGGCGTGGGGCATGGGACCAGGTCTCCGTCACTCCGGGGCCCATAACTTTTGATTCGTAAGGAGTTACGCGGCGCACAGCATACCGTTGGAATACTTTCTGAGAGCTCTAATGTCACGCCCCAACCCGGCCTATAAAGGTTAGACTAGGGTGTGATCTAACATTCAAGTCATATCACATACTTAACCGTTCATGAAAACTTAACACTTAATGTTTTAGCCTAAACTCCAAAATTTTTCAAAAAACCGGCAGCATAACGGCTGTAATTGGGCTCTTTGGTTTGACCTAATTCTCTAAACGCCTCAAATCTTCCAATCTCAATTTCATTTCCAACTAGGATTACTATTTACTATCAATTGAAATACCTATTGGTTATCTTGATGTCTCGTTTAATTAATAACCTAGCATGATACTATGTCTCGTCTGTTTGTTTATCCTCGTTACAAAAGTACCTGTTGATCTTAGCTTAACAACGAGTACCTACTTAAGATTTGGTTGGTTCATTTTACTTAGCCCTTACCTAATACTTCATAATCCTATTATAGATACTAGCAGCAATAATAGCAAAATGACCACAGTAGTGTCTAGTGTCTGTCTAGTAAATATCAGTACAAATCAAAATTAGACCCCAAATTACAACGGGGGTCTTTTACATTACAAACATTGAGCAACATAAAAAGAAATAGTCTTCAAGTAGCATAGTTCACAAGTAGCCATAATCACGCAAAGCACATAGGACAGGTAATCACTCCAAGGAATCATCGTTAGGCACATCGTCCTCAGGTACCTGTTCTTGATCTTCTTCACCTGAGATGATAAAAGAGGGTGAGTCCTTATGAACTCAGCGAGGGGGAACGAGAAATAGGTTTTAAAACTCATTTTCTGGTTCATCTTATGAAAATCCTTTTGTAAGCATGAATGTACACAATTAAGTACATAACAATAATATAAAGTAAAGGAACACAATTACCAGTCTTTCCTCCCCGAGGTCCTCTAGGAACCAAGCGAGAGTACTTATACACATAGTAAAAGGATACGGTGAGCTTTTGCTCTTAGTTCATTTCTAGTGTCAATTGTTGCGGTCGACTTCAAATCATCCCTTTATCACGCCAAGTGGGTGTACTCCCGATGTACCCCGAAATCCTATGACCCAACTCTCCGAGGAAGTCTAGCCCCCAAGCGAGAGAGGGAATTGGACAATGGTAGTCACGGTTGTACCGGCAAGCCCGATGCTGCCCGGTGTGCGTGAACGCTACCACGCCAGAATGAAAGGTTGCAACCTTGTATGCAATGCACATTTATGACATTTAATATATTACATTAGGAGGACAACAAAGTAGGTTGCCTCCAAACAGTCATAAGATTGCATATTGACAAGTAAACAAGCGAAGCACGATATGACAAGTAATTTCACTTGAAAAGCACATGGAGTTATATGAATATTAAACGGGCAGCCATGTAATGCATGTAAATCAAGTCATATAACTCACTTCAACGTCCATGTAATCAAATAATAACGTTATTCAACATGCAACAACAATCTATGTCGGTTCGGATGCAAGAAAGGCCTATTTGTCAACATGCTATGATCAAAATCACCTTTAGGCTATAAGGGCAACTATGGGCAGCCTACTAATCATATAATCACACACAATATTCAAAGGATCAACACTTAGCAAGTTTACCTAGTCACTAGGGTTTCCATTTTGTGCTTACCCTTGCGATTAAGCCTCAAGTCAACTCAAAATCAATCTCAAGCCATGCATCACTTAATTCAAACATCCCCAAGTATTCAAAACAGTCCACGCAACATCCCAATGTCACAATCCCAAGCATTTGATAACACAAGAGAAGTTACAACAAATTTTCTAAGCATATAACTAAGTGAAACCCTTACTGCAATAGGCTGTTTTATCACAATCATTAAGACAAGTAAACAATATCCAATTCTAGTGAATAAGATGCCAAATTAAATCTTAAGAAATGAACTAAAATGGAAGCTAGTAAAACTCACCAAGGCCAAAATGGTTGTTCAAAGGGCTTGCATGTGTGATTCTTGCATCCTAGCTAGCTTGGTCGAGTTTCTTTGCTTGTTGCTTGTCTTGATGCACCATGGGATGATGAAGATGAGCAAAGGTAAGATGAAACTCAGCCAAGGCCGAGAGAGAGAGAGAAGAATGAGAGGGAGAGAGAGAAATGTGAGGAGAATGAGAGAAATGAAAGAAAAATGATGGCTTTGCAAAAGATGAAGCATGTTCGGCCTTGGGCATAGCAAAAATCATATTTGTGTCTTCAAGAAGCTTGAATTTTGAAGTGTTTAGCATGGGCAAGGGAGCATTATCGAGAATGGTGGAGTTTTGAGGTGGTTTTGAGCAATTTTTTTATGCATTTGTGTCATAGAATTGTCATAAATTGTCTAGAATTAATTTGAATTGAGCAAGCAAGCATAAAAACCCACATGGTGGTCGGCCAAGGCATCAAAATTCTGATTTTTTGTCATCTTTTGAGCATTATTTAATTGTGTGTTGAAGTGCAAAAAGAATAAGGAATAAAGAATAAGGAATGTCTAGTTTTTTGTGAGATTTTGTCTTCTAGTGGGTGGAATTAGTAATTTAATAATAGTTAGTGGAATTTGTAGGATTAATTAATGATCTAGTGCTCCGTGTAAGATGCTTTCTTAATTAGCGTGAGGACACGCTTTCCTAGGTCTACGGCACGCACTACGAGATAGGGCACGAACTACGAGACGAATGCACATTTTCTAAGTAAATGCACGCAACCCTAAATGAATGCACGTAATTCAATGCATGGCACACAAAACGAACACAATTCTTAAACCTAGGTCAAGGCACGAAAATCTAGATTAGGACACACGAAACGAGGTATCGCACGCAAATCGAGGTTAGGCCTCACATCCTCCCCTCCTTAAAAGAATTTCGTCCCGAAATTCAATATTACCTTTGAAATAAAGCTGGATATTGCTGCTCCATCTAGTCTCGCCTTTCCCACGTTGCTTCTTCAACTCCATGATGATCCCACAGTACTTTCACCATCGGTATAGTTTTGTTGCGCAACTCTCGATCTTGCTGGTCTAGGATCCGAATGGGCTTCTCCTCATAAGATAAGTTCTCCCGAAGCTGCAACGGTTATGGCTCCAAGATATGCGATGGATCAAGATGGTACTTTCGCAGCATCGAAACATGAAAGATATCGTGAATATTGGAGAGGTTTTGGGGTGGTACTAGGCGATACGCCAATTTGCCAACCTTCTCAATTATCTCAAATGGTCCTACAAACCTCGGGCTCAACTTTCCACCCTTGCCGTGTTTAATCAGTCCCCTCCGAGGTGATATCTTCAAGAACACCTTGTCGCCGACCTCAAACTCTAGGTCTGCATAACTCTTCTGCCTGCTTTGGGCGGTAAGCATCTGTTTCCGGATGAGGTGGATATTATCAACAGTCTTCATAAGTTTAGGTAGAAGGGTCGGGTCAAAAGTCTTCGTCTCACCTACTTCATCCCAGTAAATTGGGGATCGACACTTACGTCCATACAACGCCTCAAATGGGGCCATCCCGATAGTGGCCTGATAACTATTATTATAAGCGAACTCCGCTAGAGATAGATATTTCTCCCAACCTTTCCCGAAGTCTAAAACACACGCCCTCAGCATATCCTCCAGAATCTGAATAGTTCTCTCTGATTGTCCATCAATTTGAGGGTGATAAGCCGTGCTGAAACTCAACTTCGTTCCCAAAGCTTTTTGCAATATCTTCCAAAATCAGGAAGTAAAACGAGGATCCCTATCTGACACAATACTTACAGGCATCCCGTGCAATCTTACAATCTCCGCTACATACATATCTCCCAATCTCTCAGGACTATCCTCCTTGTTCATCGGTAAAAAGTGCGCCGACTTAGTCAATCTATCCACTATGACCCAAACGGCGTCATGACCCTTTTGTGATCTGGGCAGGTCCATAACAAAGTCCATAGTTATATGTTCCCATTTCCATTGAGGAATCTCCAACGGTTGAAGTAAACCTGCGGGTCGTTGATGTTCCGCTTTGACTCTCTGGCAAGTCAAACACCGTGCCACAAACTCCGCAATCTCTCTCTTCATGTTATTCCACCAATAGTGTTGCTTCAAATCCCGGTACATCTTTGTTCCGCCGGGGTGAATAGTGTATCTTGAATTATGGGCTTCTTCAAGAATCTTCTTTTTCAGCTCTGGCTCATTGGGAACACAAATCCGATTCCTAAACCTCCAAACACTATCATCATGGAACTTGAAATTTACGTTGCTTTCTTTAATCTTCTGAAATTGTTGGTCCTTCTGTTGAGCCTCTCGTAACTCAGACAACAAGGTCGATTGAACTTGCGTAGTGGCAAAAAGTAACCCTTTCCGAGACAATTGTGGTTTCCACAAAAATGCTTCCTCCAACAACTCCTGCACCTTGACTTCCAGTTTTGCCATGCTTGCTTTCCTACTTAAGGCATTTGCAACTACATTCGCTTTACGGGGCACATAATTGATTGTGCAATTATAATCATCCAAAAGCTCCATCCACCGCCTTTGCCTCATATTCAACTCTTGAAAGCTGTTCTCACACTTAACATCCCACACGAACTTTGTTTTCTTTTGAGTGAGCCTTGTAAGCGGTCCTGCAATCTTAGAGAAATCCTTAACAAATCTCCAATAATAGCCGGCTAGACCAAGAAAACTCCGAACCTCCGTAACGTTTTCCGGCTTCTTCCAAGACATCATTGCTTCTATCTTAGCTGGATCCACCGCTATTCCCTCTTGGGATATGATATGCCCCAAAAATGTAATCTGTTGCAACCAAAATTCACACTTCCTAAACTTTGCATACAACTGATGCTCTCGAAGTTTCTGCAGTACCAACCGCAGATGTTGTTCATGCTCCGCCTCGGATTTCGAGTATACCAAAATATCATCAATGAAGATCACCACAAATTGGTCCAAGTAGGGTTGAAACACCCTGTGCATCAAGTCCATAAAAGCTGCAGGGGCATTAGTTAGTCCAAATGGCATCACCACATATTCATAATGCCCATATCTTGTCTTGAAAGCCGTTTTAGGCACATCTTCCTTTTTGATCCGCAACTGATAGTACCCTTGCCTCAAGTCAAGTTTCGAATACACTTTAGCTCCTTGAAGTTGATCAAACAACTCGTCGATCAGGGGAAGTGGGTATTTATTCTTGACAGTCACTTGGTTCAATCCTCGGTAATCGATGCATAGCCTCAACGTTCTGTCTTTCTTCTTTACAAATAGAACTGGTGCGCCTCACGGTGAAGAACTTGGTTGAACAAACCCCTTCTTCAACAATCCTTGCAATTGGTCCTTCAATTCTTGTAGCTCAGCTGGTGCCATATGATAGGGAGCTTTAGATATTGGCTGGGTGCCAGGCAGTGACTCTATAACGAACTTGATCTCCCGATTTGGGGGTAAACTGTGCAATTCTTCTGGAAATACATCCGCATAGACTTTGATCACAGGCATTTCCTCCAACTTAGCTTTATCCGACGGCTTGTTGATAAGGTAAGCTAAGTATCCGCTACACCCTTTTCTCAAGGACTTCATTGCTTTCGTAGATGAAATGATGAAACTCCCAGTGAAATCTCTTCGACCTACTACCTCCAGTATTGGTTGACCAGGTATCCGGAACGTTATAATCTTCATCCGGCAATCTAGTTGGACATGATGTTTTGCCAACCAGTCCATCCCTAAAATGACCTCATAGTCTCAAAAAGGTAATACAATAAGATTGGCTGAGAATTCCCTATCATTAATTTGGATTTTATAGGCTTTACAAGCTAAGCTAGTAACAAGTTTAGAACCCATCGGAGTACCAACTTCTACTTCGTAAGGCAAACATACAACTTTCAGTTTCACACGTTCCACACATAAGGGAGTAATAAATGAATGAGTAGCACCCGGATCAATTAGCACCCTAACAGGTTGATTCAGTATGAAGAATGTACCTTCAACAACAGCGGTCTCATCTGGAAGCTCCTCGCACTCAATAGCATAGGCTCGAGCCTGAACTCTAGGAACTGGAGTCTTGCCTCTACCAGCTGGTTTACCCTGATTCTGTCCTGCCTGCCATTTAGGGCAATCCTTGATCTGATGCTGATCACTGCCACATCTCACACATCGTCCTGACTTCTTCCAGCACTGGGCCTCGATATGCCCCTTCTTGTCACAGTAAGAACAGTTGACAGACTGAGTAGCAGGTGAACTACATGCGGATCCGTAGGTGGAAGAGGCTGATGGCGCTTTAGTCGGGCCACGATTATTCACTGGTTTGTTCTGGCTCTGGCCTTGATTACGACTCTGACTCTAGAATTTCCTCTACTAACTTGGGGGCTGGTATGGTTTCTTGTTCGGCTAACTCGAACTGGCTCTATCAAGTTTTCTCTTCTCAACTCGGGAAGCAGTAGCAAAGAGAGCAAAATAGGTATCGAAGTCATGAGAAGCCAACTGGTCCTGAATCTCTGGCCTCAATCCAGTCGTAAATTTCCACATCTTCGCCTCCGGAGTACTAACCATAAATTGAGCATAACAGGACAGTTGGTCAAAACGAGCCTCGTACTGGGCCACCGTCATGTTACCCTCGGTCAAGTGCATGAACTCCTCAATCCGCCTCTGCCTGGAAACTGCAGGTATATATTTCTCCTTGAATGCCTTAATGAAATTACCCCACAAGCGAGGTGTCTGATCAGTTTCCCACAGTGCCTCCACAGTGTGCCACTAATGTTCAGCATCCCCATGCAACAGAAACACGGCAAACTCCACCTTTTCTTCATCAGTATAATCAAGTGGCCTGAAAATCTTCTCGATCTCGGACAGCCAAGCCTCTGCCTTCTCATCATCAGCTTCCCCGTGGAATTTGGACGGGCGAAAGTCAAGAAACTCCCTCATTCTGCTATGTCTCCCATGGTTACCATCATTCCTGTTGTTGTTGTTGTTGTTGTTGTTATTGGCCTCACATGCATCTTGGCGCTCCATCACTCATGATACGCGATCCATGACATTTTCCATCATGTTAAACATAGCTATACCGGGATTAGTTTGATAGGAATCTCCGATTTCTTAGGGTTCACCGCTCCTATTAGTAGTGCGGGTACTAGGGCCAGCCATCTATAGGCACAGATTACGATGCACAATTTATTGAAATATGACAAACAAGAATTTTAATGCAACATAATTCTAGAAACAATTAAGACATGTTAATCACTTAAGCACATAGAACACAGAAGGCACAATTAACATTATCACACAACAACATATAGACAAGTCATCCTAATTATCTTAGGGCTCTACCCATGGTCCGAGAGTTAAACCTGGCTTAAGCAATCTAAGCTCTGATACCATTCTTTTTCTTATAAGGTGTCACGCCCCAACTCGGCCTATAAAGGCTAAACTAGGGTGTGATCTAACATTCAAGTCATATCACATACTTAATCGTTCATGAAAACTGAACACTTAATGTTTTAGCCTAAACTCCAAAATTTTTCGGAAAACAGGCAGCATAACGGCTGTAATTGGGCTCTTTGGTTTAACCTAATTCTCTAAACGCCTCAAATCTTCCAATCTCAATTTCATTTCCAACTAGGATTACTATTTACCATCAATTGAAATGCCTACTAGTTATCTTGATGTCTCGTTTAATTAATAACCTAGCATGATACTATGTCTTGTCTGTTTGTTTATCCTCGTTACAAAAGTACCTGTTGATCTTAGCTTAACAACGAGTACCTGCTTAAGATTTGGTTGGTACATTTTATTTAGCCCTTACCTAATACTTCATAATCCTATTATAGATACTAGCAGCAATAATAGCAAAATGACCACAGTAGTGTCTAGTGTCTATCTAGTAAATATCAGTACAAATCAAAATTAGACCCCAAATTACAATGGGGGTCTTTTACATTACAAACATTGAGCAACATAAAAAGAAATAGTCTTCAAGTAGCATAGTTCACAAGTAGCCATAATCACGCAAAGCACATAGGACATGTAATCACTCCAAGGAATCACCGTTAGGCACATCGTCCTCAGGTACCTGTTCTTGATCTTCTTCACCTGAGACGATAAAAGAAGGGGAACAAAATAGGTTTTGAAACTCATTTTACGGTTCAACTTATGAAAATCCTTTTGTAAGCATGAATGTACACAATTAAGTACATAACAATAATATAAAGTAAAGGAACACAATTACCAGTCTTTCCTCCCCGAGGTCCTCTAGGAACCAAGCGAGAGTACTTATACACATAGTAAAAGGATACGGTGAGCTTTTCCTCTTAGTTCATTTCCAGTGTCAGTTGTTGCGACTGACTTCAAATCATCCCCTTATAATGCCAAGTGGGTGTACTCCGGATGTACCCCAAAATCCTACGACTCAACTCTTCGAGGAAGTCTAGCCCCCAAGCGAGAGAGGGAATTGGACAATAGTAGTCACGGTTGCACCGGCAAGCCCGATGCCGCCCGGTGTGCGTGAACGCTACCACGCCAGAATGAAAGGTTGCAACCTTGTATGCAATGCACATTTATGACATTTAATATATCACATTAGGAAGACAACAAAGTAGGTTGCCTCCGAGCAGTCATAAGATTGCACATTGACAAGTAAACAAGCGAAGCACGATATGACAAGTAATTTCACTTGAAAAGCACATGGAGTTATATGAATATTAAACGGGCAGCCATGTAATGCATGTAAATCAAGTCATATAACTCACTTCAACGTCCACGTAATCAAATAATAACATTATTCAACATGCAATAACAATCTACGTGGGTTCGGATGCAAGAAAGGCCTATTTGTCAACATGCAATGATCAAAATCACCTTTAGGCTATAAGGGCAACTACGGGCAGCCTACTAAACATATAATCACACACAATATTCAAAGGATCAACACTTAGCAAGTTTACCTAGTCACTAGGGTTTCCATTTTGTGCTTACCCGTGCGATTAAGCCTCAAGTCAACTCAAAATCAATCTCAAGCCATGCATCACTTAATTCAAACATCCCCAAGTATTCAAAACAGTCCACGCAACATCCCAAGCATTTGATAACACAAGAGAAGTTACAACAAATTTTCTAAGCATATAACTAAGTGAAACCCTTACTGCAATAGACTGCTTTCTCACAATCATTAAGACAAGTAAACAATCTCCAATTCCAGTGAATAAGATGTCAAATTAAAGCTTAAGAAATGAACTAAAATCAAAAACAAACCTTGCATCATTTGGATTCGGGTTCAATAGTTATAGCCAAAATAATGGGATTGCACAAAACTGTCCAGATTTGCACACATTTCAATACTTGTCATTTTTTAGGTCCTTAGTGTCAGATTTAGCCTTAGTCCATTTCTGAAAAAAATGCCCAGAGCTAAAAAATCTAGCAGCACACCAAATTTCATGCATTTTGGACATCATTTACTAGCCAAACTCACCTCGAAACAACAAGACAGAGAGCTGTCACCAAACCCAATTTCATCTATCATCATCTTCAAGCCAAAATCTTGCCATGCATGGTTGTAAAAGCTTATGAACACACATATAACTCAAGTACAGAAGCAAAGACAAACATTTAAGAGCATGCATGTGGATTTTTGAAGGATTTTCAAAAGGTTTTAGCCCTCACCTTAGCAAATCAACAAGAAGATGCACAAAACTTGATGAAGCTCAAATTTCTTCTTCTTCCTTGCTTAGCCGAGACACTACCCGATTTCTCTCTATTTTTCCTATCTTAGTGACCAAGTTCTTAGTAGGTGCATGTGGTTAGAACAAGAAGAAAAGAAATGGAAGCTAGTAAAACTCAGCAAGGCCGAAATGGTTGTTCAAAGGGCTTGCATGTGTGATTCTTGCATCCTAGCTAGCTTGGTCAAGTTTCTTTGCTTGTTGCTTGTCTTGATGCACCATGGGATGATGAAGATGAGCAAAGGTAAGATGAAACTCAGCCAAGGCCGAGAGAGAGAGAGAGAAGAATGAGAGGGAGAGAGAGAAATGTGAGGAGAATGAGATAAATGAAAGAAAAATGATGGCTTTGCAAAAGATGAAGCATGTTCGGCCTTGGGCATAGCAAAAATCATATTTGTGTCTTCAAGAAGCTTGAATTTTGAAGTGTTTAGCATGGGCAAGGGAGCATTGTCGAGAATGGTGTTGTTTTGAGGAGGTTTTGAGCAATTTTTTTTATACATTTGTGTCATAGAATTGTCATAAGTTGTCTAGAATTAATTTGAATTGAGCAAGCAAGCATAAAAACCCACATGGTGGTCGGCCAAGGCATCAAAATTCTGATTTTTTGTCATCTTTTGAGCATTATTTAATTGTGTGTTGAAGTGCAAAAAGAATAAGGAATAAAGAATAAGGAATGTCTAGCTTTTTGTGAGATTTTGTCTTCTAGTGGGTTGAATTAGTAATTTAATAATAGTTAGTGGAATTTGTAGGATTAATTAATGATCTAGTGTTCCATGTAAGATGCTTTCTTGATTAGCGTGAGGGCACGCTTTTCTAGGTCTAGGGCACCCACTACGAGGTAGGGCACGAACTACCAAACGAACGCACGTTTTCCAAGTAAAAGCACGCAACCCTAAATGAATGCACGTAATTCAATGCATGCACACAAAACGAACACAATTCTTAAACTTAGGTCAAGGCACGCAAATCTAGAGTAGGGCACACGAAACGAGATATCGTATGCAAATCGAGGTCAGGCCTCACATCTAAGACGGGGCCAGCTAGCTTGCTCGCTGCGCTATTTTCGGAGTCCAAAATCAAACGTTTTCACCAGTTTCGGGACACTTTTCTTCTTTTGCGCTGTTTTTCTGTCCCGGATCGTACGTCGTGAGTCACGAAAAGGACAACAACCTAATCTATCACATTTCTATTACCGAATCCCATGGCACCTTGGGCAAGACAACTTCGCTTCACGTAGAGGCTGGGCCCGCAAACCGAGAGCGTGGGGCTTGGGACCAGGTCTCTGTCGCTCCGGTGCCCAAAACTTTTGATCCGTAAGGAGTTACGAGGCGCATAGCATACCGTTGGAAAGATCGCCAAGAGCTCTACGACGGGAGTAGCAAGCCCGCTCGGTTGCGCCTATTTTCGGAGCCCAAAATTGAACATTTTCATCTATTTCGGGACACTTTTCTTCTTTTGCGCTGTTTTTTCGTCCCGGATCGTACATCGTGAGCCGCGAAAAGGACGACAACCTAATCCAGCACATTTGTATTACCGAATCCCATGGCACCTTGGGCAAGACAACTTCGCTTCACGCAGAGGCTGGGCTTGCAAACCGAGGGCGTGGGGCTTGGGACCAGGTTTTCGTCGCTCCGGTGCCCATAACTTTTGATCCGTAAGCAGTTATGCGGCGCACAGCATACCGTTGGAAAGCTCTCCGAGAGCTCTACGACAGAGGGAGCTAGCCTACTCGACTGCAACTATTTTCAGAGCCCAAAATCAAACATTTTCATCAGTTTCAGGACACTTTTCTTCTTTTGACATGTTTTTCCGTCCTGGGTCGTGCGTCGTGAGCCGCGAAAAGGACGACGACCGAATCCATCACATTTCTATTACCTAATCCCATGGTACCTTGGGCAAGACAACTTCACTTCAGGTAGAGGCTGGGCCCGCAAACCAAGGGCGTGGGGCTTGGGACCAGGTCTCCATCGCTCCAGTGCCGATAAATTTTGATCCGTACGGAGTTATGCGGCACACAGCATATCGTTGGAATGCTCTTCGAGAGCTCTAAGGCGTGGACAACAAGCCTACTCGGCTGCGCCTGTTTTCAGAGCCTAAAATCGAACGTTTTCACCAGTTTCGGGACACTTTTCTTCTTTTGCGCAGTTTTTCCGTCCCGGAGAGTGCGTCGTGAGTAGCGAAAAGGACGACAAGCTAATCCATCAAATTTCTATTACCGAATACCACGGTACCTTGGGCAAGACAACTTCACCTCACGTAGAGGCCTGGCCCGCAAACCGAGGACGTGGGGCTTGGGACCAGGTCTCCGCCGCTCCGGTGCTCATAAATTTTGATCCGTAAGGAGTTACGCGGCGCACAGCATACCGTTGGAAAGCTCTCCGGGAGCTCTATGACGAGGGTTGTGAACGTTTTCGGGGCCCAAACTGGAACGTTTTCATCTATTTTGGGCCATTTTTCTTCTTTTGCGCTGTTTTTCTGTCCCGGATCGTACGTCGTGAGCTGCGAAAAGGACGACAATCGAATCCATCACATTTGTATTACCGCATCCCACGACACCTTGGGCAAGACGACTTCGCTTTACGTCGAGGCTGGGCCCGAAACCCAAGGCGTAGGGCTTGGGACTGGGTCTCCGTCGCTCCGGTGCCCATAACTTTTGATCCGTAAGGAGTTACGTGGCGCACAGCATACCGTTGGAAAGATCTCCGAGAGCTCTACGACGGGGGAGGGGGGTAGGGGGCTCGCCTGCTCGACTGTAACTATTTTCGGAGCCCAAAATCGAACGTTTTCATCAGTTTCAAGACACTTTTCTTCTTTTGCGCTGTATTTTTGTCCCGGGTCGTAAGTCGTGAGCCACAAAAAGGACGACGACCTAATCCATCACATTTCTATTACCAAATCCCAGAGCACCTTGGGCAAGACAACTTCGCTTCAGGCATTGGCTGACCAGCAAACCGAGAGCGTGGGGCTTGGGACCAGGTTTGCGTCGCTCTGGTGCCCATAACTTTGGATCCGTTAGGAGTTACACGGCACACAGCATTCCGTTGGAATGCTCTCCGAGAGCTCTAAGACGGGGGCAGCAAGCCTGTTTGGCCGCGCCTGTTTTCGAAGCCCAAAATCAAACGTCTTCAACAGTTTCGGGATACTTTTCATCTTTTGCTCTGTTTTTTTGTCACGGATAGTTCGTTGTGAGTCGCGAAAAGGACGACAACCTAATCTATCACATTTCTATTACCGAATCCCACGGCACCTTGGGCAAGAAAACTTCGCTTCACGTAGAGGATGGGCCCGCAAACTGACGGCGTGGGGCTTTGGACCAGGTCTCCGTCACTCCGGTGCCCATAACTTTTGATTCGTAAGGAGTTACGCGGCGCACAGCATACCGTTGGAATGCTTTCTGAGAGCTCTAAGACGAGGGAAGCCAGCTTGCTCGCTGCGCCTAATTTCAGAGTCCAAAATTGAATGTTTTCACTAGTTTCAGGACACTTTTCTTCTTTTTCGCTGTTTTTCTTTCCCGGATCGTACGTCGTGAGTCGCGAAAAGCACAACAACCTAATCCAGTACATTTGTATTACTGAATCCCACGGGACCTTGGGCAAGACAATTTCACTTCACGTAGAAGCTGGGCCAGCAAACCGAGGGCGTGGGGCTTAGGACCAGGTCTCCGTCGCTCCGGTGCCCATAACTTTTGATCCATAAGCAGTTACGCGGCGCACAGCATATCGTTGGAAAGCTCTCCGAGAGCTCTACGACGAGGGTAGCTAGCCTGCTCGACTACTACTATTTTTAGAGCCCAAAATCGAACGTTTCATCAGTTTCAAGGCACTTTTCTTCTTTTGCACTGTTTTTCCGTCACGGGTCGTACATCGTGAGCTGCGAAAAGGAGGACGACCAAATCCATCACGTTTCTATTATCGAATCCCATGGCACCTTGGGCAAGACAACTTCACTTCAGGCAGAGGCTGGGCCCACAAACCGAGGGTGTGGGGCTTGGGACCAGGTCTCCGTCGCTCAGGTGCCGATAACTTTTGATATGTAAGGAGTTATGCGGCGCACAGCATACCGTTGGAATGTTCTCCGAGAGCTCTAAGACGGGGGCAGCAAGCCTACTCGACTGCGCCTATTTTCAGAGCTCAAAATCGAACGTTTTCACCAGTTTTAGGACACTTTTCTTCTTTCACGCTGTTTTTCTGTCCCGTAGAGTACGTCGTGAGTCGCGAAAAAGACAACAACCTAATGCATAACATTTCTATTACCGAATACCACGGCACCTTGGGCAAGACAACTTCGCTTGACGTAGAGGCTGGGCCCGCAAACCGAGGGCGTGGGGCTTGGGACCAGGTCTCCGTCGCTCCGGTGCCCATAACTTTTGATCCGTAAGGAGTTACGCGGCGCACAGCATGCCGTTGGAAAGCTCTCCGAGAGCTCTACGAAGGAGGTGACAAGCCTGCTCGACTGTGCCTATTTTCGGAACCCAAAATTGAACATTTTCATCTATTTCTGGACACTTTTCTTCTTTTGCGCTATTTTTCTGTACGGGATCGTACGACGTGAGGCACAAAAAGGATGACAATCGAATCCATCACATTTGTATTACCGAATCCCACGGCACATTGGGCAAGACAACTTCGCTTCACGTAGAGGCTGGGCCCGCAAACTGAGGGCGTGGGGCTTGGGACCAAGTTTCCGTCGCTCCGGTGCCCACAACTTTTGATCCGTAAAGAGTTACGCGGCGCACAGCATACCGTTGGAAAGCTCTCTGAGAGCTCTATGACGTGGGCAGCTAGCCTGCTCAACTGCACCTCTTTTCAGAGCATAAAATCAAACATTTTCATTAGTTTCGTGACACTTTTCTTCTTTTGCGCTGTTTTTCCGTCCCAGGTCGTACGTCGTGAGCCCCGAAAAGGACAACGACCTAATCTATCACTTTTCTATTACCGAATCCTACGGCACCTTGGGCAAGACAACTTCGCTTTAGGTAGAGGCTAGGCCCACAAACCGAGGGCGTGGGGCTTATGAACAGGTCTGTCACTCCGGTGCCCATAATTTTTGATCCGTAAGGAGTTACGTGTCGCACTGCATACCGTTGGATTGCTCTCCAAAAGGTCTAAGATGAAGGCAGCCAGCCTGCTCACTGCGCCTATTTTCGAAGCCCAAATTGGAACGTCTTCACCAGTTTCGCGACACTTTTCTTCTTTTGCTATGTTTTTTCATCCCGGATAGTGCATCTTGAGTCGCAAAAAGGACGAGAACCTAATATATCACATTTCTATTATCGAATCCCATGGCACCTTGGGCAAGACAACTTCGCTTCACGTAGATGCTTGGCCCGCAAACCGAGGGCGTGGGGCGTGGGGCATGGGACCAAGTCTCCGTCACTTCAATGCCCTTAACTTTTGATCCGTAAGGACTTACGCGGCACACAGCATATCGTTGGAATGCTTTTCGAGAGCTCTAAGACGGGGGCAGCAAGCCTGCTCGTGTGCGCCTATTTTCGGAGCCCAAAATCGAACGTTTTCACCATTTTCAGGAGACTTTTCTTCTTTTGCGCTCTTTTTCCGTCCCTGATCGTACGTCATGAGCTGCGAAATGGACGACAAGCTAAACCATCACATTTCTTTTACCGAATCCAATGGCACCTTGGGTAAGAAAACTTCGCCTCACGTAGAGGCTTGGCCCGCAAACCGAGGGCGTAGGGCTTGGGACTAGGTCTCCATCGCTCCGGTGCCCATAAGTTTTGATCCGTAAAGAGTTACACGGCGCACAGCATACCGTTGGAAAGCTCTCCGAGAGCTCTACGACGGGGCAGCAAGCCTACTCGGTTGCTGCTATTTTTGGAGCCCAAAATCAAACGTTTTCGTCTGTTTCGGGACTTTTTTCTTCTTTTGCGCTGTTTTTTCGTCCTGGATCGTACGTCATGATCTGCGAAAAGGACGACAACCGAATCCATCACATTTATATTACCAAATCCCACGGCACCTTGGGCAAGACAACTTCGCTTCACGTAGAGGCTGGGCCCGCAAACCGAGGGCATAGGGCTTAGGACCATGTCTCCGTCGCTCCGGTGCCCATAACTTTTGATCCGTACGGAGTTTCGCGGCGCACAGCATACCGTTTGTAAGCTCTCTGAGAGCTCTACGACAGGGGCAGCTAGCTTGCTCAACGGCAACTATTTTCGTAGCCCAAAATCAAACGTTTTCATTATTTTCGAAAAACTTTTCTTGTTTTGCGCTGTTTTTCCGTTCCAGGTCGTACGTCGTGAGCCGCGAAAAGGACGACAACCGAATCCATCACATTTATATTACCGAATCCCACGGCACCTTGGGCAAGACAAATTCACTTCACGTAGAGGCTGGGCCTGCAAACCGAGGGCGTGGGGCTTTGGACCAGGTCTCCGTCGCTCCGGTGCCCATAACTTTGGATCCGTAAGGAGTTACGCGGCGCACAACATACCGTTGGAATGCTCTCCGAGAGCTCTAAGACGGGGGCAGCAAGCCTGCTCAGCTGTGCCTATTTTCGGAGCCCAAAATCGAACGTCTTCACCAGTTTCGGAATACTTTTCTTCTTTTGCTCTATTTTTCTGTCCCAGATAGTGCGTTGTGAGTCGCGAAAAGGACGACAATCGAATCTATCACATTTCTATTACCGAATCCCACAGTACCTTAGGCAAGACAACTTCGCTTCACGTAGAGGATGGGCCCGCAAACCGACAGCATGGGGCTTGGGACCAGGTCTCCGTCACTCCGGTGCCCATAACTTTTGATTCGTAAGGAGTTACGCGGCGCACAGCATACCGTTGGAATGCTTTCTGAGAGTTCTAAGAAGGGTGGAGCCAGCTTGCTCGCTGCGCCTATTTTCGAAGTCCAAAATCGAACGTTTTTTCCAGTTTTGGGACACTTTTCTTCTTTTGTGCTGTTTTTCTGTCCCGGATCGAACGTCGTGAGTCGCGAAAAGGACGACAACCTAATCCATCACATTTCTATTTCCGAATCCCACAGCACCTTGGGCAAGACAACTTCGCTGCACGTAGAGGCTGGGCCCGCAAACCGAGAGCATGGGGATTGGGACCAGGTCTCCGTCGCTCCAGTGCCCAAAACTTTTGATCCGTAAGGAGTTACGCGGCGCACAATATATCGTTCGAAATATATCCGAGAGTTCTACGACGGGAGTAGCAAGCCCGCTCTGTTGTTCCTATTTTTGGAGCCCAAAATATTACGTTTTCGTCTATTTCGGGACGTTTTTCTTGTTTTGCACTGTTTTTTCGTCCCGGATCGTACGTCATGAGCCGCGAAAAGGACGACAACCTAATCCAGCACATTTGTATAACCGAATCCCACGGCACCTTGGGCAAGACAATTTCGCTTCACGTAGAAGCTGGGCCAGCAAACCGAGGGCGTAGGGCTTGGGACCAGGTCTCCGTCGCTCTGGTGCCCATAACTTTTGATCCGTAAGGAGTTACGCGGCGCACAGCATACCGTTGGAATGCTCTCCTAGAGCTCTAAGACTGGGGCAGCAAGCCTGCTCAGCTGCGCCTATTTTCGGAGCCCAAAATCTCACGTCTTTACCAGTTTCGGGATACTTTTCTTCTTTTGATCTATTTTTTCATTTCGGATAGTGCGTTGTGAGTCACGAAAAGGACGACAACCTAATCTATCACATTTCTATTACTGAATACCACGGCACCTTGGGTAAGACAACTTCGCTTCACGTAGAGGATGGGCCCGCAAACTGACGACGTGGGGCTTGGGACTAGGTCTCCGTCACTCCGGTGCCCATAACTTTTGATTCGTAAGGAGTTACGCGGCGCACAGCATGCCGTTAGAATGCTTTCTGAGAGTTCTAAGACGGGGGAAGCCAGCTTGCTCGCTGCGCCTATTTTCAGAGTCCAAAATCGAACGTTTTCACCAGTTTTGTGACACTTTTCTTCTTTTGCGCTGTTTTTTTGTCCCGGATTGTGAGGCCCGACCCCGAATATAGTGTGTTACCTCAATTTACATGCCTTAGACCTAGAATTATATGATTGATCTTGGATTGCATGACCTGTCTTAATTTTCGTGCATGCTTCGTCATACGTGCCTTGACTTAGAATTGTGTGCCCTAATCCTCGATGTACTACACACCTAGATATACGTGTCCTGACCTTGAATTACGTGCGAGACCTCAATTTGAGTGCGATAACTCGTTTCGTGTGCCCTTATCCAGATTTGCGTGTCTTGACCTAGGTTTAAGAATTGTGTTCGTTTTGTGTGCCTTGCATTGAATTACGTGTATTCATTTAGGGTTGTGTGCATTTACTTGAAAAATGTGTGTTTGTCTCGTAGTTCGTGTCCTACCTCGTAGTGCGTGCCCTAGACCTAGGAAAGCGTGCCCTTACGCCAATCAAGAAAGCATCTTGCACAAAGAACTAGGTCATTTAATATTCCTACAAAATCCACTAACTATTATTAAACTACTTATTCAACCCACTAGAAGACAAAATCTCACAAAAAGCTAGACATTCTTTATTCTTTGCATGTCCCAAACACACATTAAAATAAGCCTTGAACAAGACAAAAAATTCAGATTTGAACACCTCTTTGGCCGACCACTAGGAGCCTTGTACATGCAATCCAATTTCAAAATTATTCCTCAAACATTTCATGACATTCTATGACACAAATGCATAAAATATTGCTCAAAATCTCCTCAAAATCCCACCATTCTTGACCATGCCCCCTTGCCCATGCTAAACACTTCAAAATCCAAGCATCTTGAAGACATAAATCTGATTTTGCTATGCCCAAGGCTGAATATGCTTCATCTTTTGCAAAGGCTATTATTCTTTTTCATTCTCTCATTTTCCTCACATTTCTCTCTCTCCCTCTCATTTTTCTCTCTCTCTCTCGGCCTTGGCTGAGTTTCTCACCTTCCATAGCTCATATTCATCACACCATAGTTGATCAAGACAAGCAACAAGCAAGAGGCTCGACCAAACTAGATAGGATGCGAAAATCACACATGCATGCTCCTTGAGTCTTCATTTCGGCCCTAGGTAAGTTTCTTAGCTTCTATTTCTTTTCTTCTTGTTCTAACCACATGCATGTACTAAGAGCTTGGTCACTAAGCTAGGAAAAATAGAGAAAACCAAGTTGGAACCTCGGCTAGGCAAAGAAGAAGAAGAAATTTTTGCTTCAACAAGTTTTGTGCATCTTCTTGGTTGATTGCTAAGATGAGGGCTAAAACCTTTTGAAAATCCTTCAAAAATCCACATGCATGCTCCTAAATGTATGTCTTTGCTTCTGTACTTGAGTTTTATGTTCGTTCATAAGCTTTTACAACCATGCATGGCAAGATTTTGGCTTGAAGTTGGTGATAGATGAAGTCGGGTTTGTGGACAGCTCTCTGAGTTGTTGTTACGAGGTGAGTTTGGCTAGGCAAATGAAGTTTAAAATGCATGAAAATTGGTAGGTGACTATTTTTTCCAGTTTTGAACATTTTTTTCAGAAATAGGACAAAGCACATTTTGACTCTAAGGTCCTCAAAATGGCACATCATTAAAATGTGTCCAAATCTGGAAATCTGGAAAAATGAAGCAGGTTTTGGCAGATGCACTGACCTTGTAGAACGAACCATATTTGACTTAGTAAATGATGTCCAAAATTCATTAAATTTGGTTTTATGCTATAGTTTTAAGTTCTGGACATTTTTGTCAGAAATGGACTAAGGCTAAATCGGACCCTAAGGACCTCAAAAACGTCAATTATTGAAATGTGTGCAAATCTGGACAGTTTTGTGCTATTCCACTGTTTCGGCTATAACTATTGATCTCGAAATCCAAATGATGCAAGGTTTGTTTTTGATTTTAGTTCACTTCGTAAGATTTAATTTGACATCTTATTCACTGGAATTGGAGATTGATTGCTTGATGCAATGATTGTGAGAATACATCCTATTGCAGTAAGGGTTTCACTTAGTTATATGCTTAGAAATTTGTTGTGACTTCTCTTGTGGTATTAATTGCTTTGGATTGTGGCATTGGGATGTTGTGTGGACTGTTTTGAGTGCTTTGGGATGTTTGGATTAATTGATGCTTGGCTTGAGATTGATTTTGAGTTGACTTGGGGCTTAATTGCACGGGTAAGCACGAAATGGAAACCCTAGTGATTAGGCGAACTTGCTAAGTGTTGAACCTTTGAATATTGAGTGTAATTATATGTTTAGTAGGCTGCCCGTAGTTGTCTTATAGCCCTAAATGTGATCTCGATTCGTTGCATGATGACAGATAGGCATTTCTTGCATCCGAGGCCTCGTAGATGTTGTTGCATGTTGAATATTCTTAATATTTGATTACGTGGACTTTGAAATGAGTTATATGATTTGATTTACATGTGTTACATGGCTTCCCGTTTAATATTCATATAACTCCATATGCTTTTCAAGTGAAATTACTTGTCTATTCGTGCCTCGCTTGTTTACTTGTCAATGTGCAATTTTATGACTGTCCGGAGGCAACCTACTTTGTTGTCCTCCTAATTTGATATATTAAATGTCATAAATGTGCATTGCATACAAGGTTGCAACCTTTCAGTCTATGGCGTGGTAGCGATCACGCACACCGGGCGGCATCGGGCTTGCCGGTGTACCCGTGACTGCCACTATCCAATTCCCTCTCTCGCTTGGGGGCTAGACTTCCTCGGAGAGTTGGGTCATAGGATTTCGAGATACATCCGGAGTACACCCACTTGGTGTGTTAAGGGGATGATTTGAAGTCGGCCGCAACCACTAAGAGCAAAAGCTCACTGTATCCTTTTACTATATGTATAAGTACTCTCGATTGGTTCTTGGAGAACCTCGGGGAGGAAAGACTGGTAATTGTGTTCCTTTACTTTATATTATTGTTATGTACTTAATTGTATTATATTCATGCTTGCAAAAGGACTTTTATAAGTTGAACCGGAAAATGAGTTTCAAAACCTATTTCTCGTTCCCCCTCACTGAGTTCATAAGGACTCACCCTCTTTTATCATATCAGGTGAAGAAGATCAAGAACAGGTACCTGAGGACGATGTGCCTAACGATGATTCCTTGGAGTGATTGCCTGTCCTATGTGCCTTGCGTGATTATGGCTATTTGTGAACTATGCTACTTGAAGACTATTTCTTTTTTATGTTGCTTGATGTGTAATGTAAAAGACCCCCGTTGTAATTTGGGATCTAATTTTGGTTTGTACTGATGTTAACTAGACAGACACTAGATGCTACTATGGTCATTTTGATATTATTACTGCTAGTACCTATAATAGGATTATGAAGCATTAGGTAAAGGCTAAGTAAAATGAACCAACCAAATCTTAAGCAGGTACTCGCTATTAAGCTAAGATCAACAGGTACTTTTGTAACGAGAATTAACAAACGAACAAGACATAGTATCATGCTAGGTTATTAATTAAATGAGACATCAAGACAACCAGTAGGCATTTCAATTGATGATAAATAGTAATCTTAGTTGAAAATGAATTTGAGATGGTAAATTTTGAGGCGTTTAGAGAATTAAATCAAACCAAAGAGCCCAATTACAGCCGTTATGCTGCCGGTTTTCCGGAAAATTTTGGAGTTTAGGCCAAAACGTTAAGTGTTAAATCTTCATGAACGGTTAAGTACGAGACGTAACTTGAATGTTTAGATCACACACTAGTCTAACCTTTATAGGCCGGGTAGGATGACAACCTAATCCATCACATTTCTATTATCGAATCCCACGACACCTTGGGCAAGACAACTTCGCTGCACGTAGAGGCTGGGCTCGCAAACCGAGAGCGTGGGGATTAGGACCAGGTCTTCGTCGCTCCGGTGCCCAAAACTTTTGATCCGTAAGGAGTTACGCTGCGCACAGCATACCGTTGGAAAACTTTTCGAGAGCTCTATGACGAGAGCAGCAAGCCCGCTCGGTTGCGCCTATTTTCGGAGCCCAAAATCGAACGTTTTCATCTATTTCGGGACACTTTTCTTCTTTTGCGCTGTTTTTCCGTCCCGGATCGTACGTCATGAGCCGCGAAAAGGACGACAACCTAATCCAGCACATTTGTATTACCGAATCCCACGGCACCTTGGGCAAGACAATTTCACTTCACGTAGAAGCTGGGCCAGCAAACCGAGGGCGTTGGGCTTCGGAACAGGTCTCCGTCGCTCCGGTGCCCATAACTTTTGATCCGTAAGGAGTTACGCGGCGCACAGCATACCGTTGGAAAGCACTCCGAGAGCTCTACGACGTGGAGAGCTAGCCTACTCGACTGCTACTATTTTTGGAGCCCAAAATCGAAAGTTTTCATTAGTTTCAAGACACTTTTCTTCTTTTGCGCTGTTTTTCCGTCCCGGGTCGTACGTCGTGAGCCACAAAAAGGAGGACGACCAAATCCATCACATTTATATTACCGAATCCCATGGTACCTTGGGCAAGACAACTTCACTTCAAGTAGAGGCTGGGCCCGCAAACCAAGGGCGTGGGGCTTGGGACCAGGTCTCCGTCGCTCTGGTGCCGATAACTTTTGATCCTTAAGGAGTTATTTGGCGCACAGTATACCGTTGGAATGTTCTCCGAGTGCTCTAAGACGGGGGCCGCAAGCCTACACGGCTGCGCCTGTTTTCGGATCTCAAAATCGAACGTTTTCACCAGTTTTGGGACACTTTTCTTCTTTTACGCTGTTTTTCTGTCTCGTAGAGTGCGTCGTGAGTCGCGAAAAGGACGACAACCTAATCCATCACATTTCTATTACCAAATACCATGGCACCTTGGGCAAGGCAACTTCGCTTTACATAGAGGCTGGGCCCGCAAACCGAGGGCGTGGGGCTTGGGACTAAGTCTCCGTCGCTTCGGTGCCCATAACTTTTGATCCGTAAGGAGTTACGCAGCGCACAGCATACTGTTGGAAAACTCTCCAAGAGCTCTACGACGGAGGCGGCAAGCCTGCTCGACTGCGCCTATTTTCGGAATCCAAAATCGACCATATTTATCTATTTCGGGACACTTTTCTTCTTTTGCGCTGTTTTTCTGTACCGGATCGTACGGCCTGAGCCACAAGAAAGATGACAATCGAATCCATCACATTTGTATTACCGAATCCCACGGCACATTGGGCAAGACAACTTCGCTTCACGTAGAGGCTGGGCCCGCAAACTGAGGGCGTGGGGCTTGGGACCAGGTCTCCGTCGCTCCGGTGCCCATAACTTTTGATCCGTAAGGAGTTACGCGGCGCACAGCATACCGTTGGAAAGCTCTCCGAGAGCTCTATGACATGGGCAGCTAGCCTGCTCAACTGTACCTCTTTTTGGAGCGCAAAATCGAACGTTTTCATCAGTTTCGTGACACTTTTCTTCTTTTGCGCTGTTTTTTTATCCTAGGTCGTATGTCGTGAGCCCCGAAAAGGACAAGGACCCAATCTATCACTTTTCTATTACCGAATCCTACGGCGCCTTGGGCAAGACAACTTCGCTTTAGGTAAAGGCTAGGCCCGCAAACCGATATTGTGGGGCTTGGGAACAGGTCTCCGTCGCTCCGGTGCCCATAGCTTTTGATCCGTAAGGAGTTATGCATCGCACTACATACCATTTGATTGCTCTCCGAGAGCTCTAAGACGAAGGCAGTAAGCCTGCTCAGCTGCACCTGTTTTCGAAGCCCAAATTGGAACATCTTCACCAGTTTTGCGACACTTTTCTTCTTTTGCTATGTTTTTTCGTCCCGGATAGTGCGTCGTGAGTCACAAAAAGGACGAGAACCTAATCTATCACATTTCTATTACCGAATCCCATGGCACCTTGGGCAAGACAACTTCACTTCATGGAGAGGCTTGGCCCGCAAACCGAGGGTGTGGGGCTTGGGACCAGGTCTCCGTCACTCCGGTGCCTTTAACTTTTGATTCGTAAGGACTTACGCAGTGCACAGCATATCGTTGGAATTCTTTTCGAGAGCTCTAAGACGGGGGCAGCAAGCCTGCTCATGTGCGCCTATTTTCGGAGCCCAAAATCGAATGATTTCACCACTTTAGGGACACTTTTCTTCTTTTGCGCTCTTTTTCCGTCCCTGATCGTACGTCATGAGCCGCAAAACGGACGACAACCTAAACCATCACATTTCTTTTACCAAATCCCATGGCACCTTGGGCAAGACAACTTCGCCTCACGTAGAGGCTAGACCCGCATACCGAGGACGTGGGGCTTAAGACCAAGTCCCCGTCGCTCTGGTGCCCATAACTTTTGATCCGTAAGGAGTTACATGGCGCACAGCATACCGTTGGAAAGCTCACTGAGAGCTCTACGACGGGAGCAGCAAGCCTGCTCGGTTGCGCCTTATTTTGGAGCCCAAAATCTAACGTTTTCATCATTTTCTGGACACTTTTCTTATTTTGCGCTGATTTTTCGTCCCGGATTTTTCGTCGTGAGCCGCGAAAAGGAAGACAACCTAATCCATCACATTTCTATTACCGAATCCCACGAGACCTTGGGCAAGACAACTTCACTTCACGTCCCGCAAACCGAGGGAATGGGGCTTGGGACTAGGTCTCCGTCGCTCCGATGCCCATAACTTTTGATCCGTACGGAGTTACGCGGCGCACAGCATACCGTTGGTAAGCTCACTGAGAGCTCTACGACGGGGACAGCTAGCTTGCTCAACTGCAACTGTTTTCGTAGCCCAAAATCGAACGTTTTCATCATTTTTGAAAAACTTTTCTTCTTTTGCTCTGTTTTTCTGTCCCAGATAGTACGTTGTGAGTCGCGAAAAGGACGACAACCTAATCCATCACATTTCTATTACCGAATCCCACGGCACCATGGGCAAGACAACTTCGCTTCACGTAGAGGCTAGGCCCGCAAACCAAGGGCATGGGGCTTGGGACCAGGTCTCCGTCGCTCTAGTGCACATAACTTTTGATCCGTAAGGAGTTACGCGGCGCACAGCATACCGTTGGAATGGTCTCCAAGAGGTCTAAGACGGGGGTAGCAAGCCTGCTCAACTGCGCCTATTTTCGGAGCCCAAAATCGAACGTCTTCACCAGTTTTAGGATACTTTTCTTCTTTTGCTCTGTTTTTTCGTCCCGGATAGTGCGTTGTGAGTCGTGAAAAAAATGACAACCTAATCTATCACATTTCTATTACCGAATCCCATGGTACCTTGGTCAAGACAACTTCGCTTCATGTAGAGGATTGGCCTGCAAACCGAGGGCGTGGGGCTTGGGACCAGGTCTCTGTTACTCCGGTGCCCTTAACTTTTGATCCATAAGGACTTACGCGGCGCACAACGTATCGTTGGAATGCTTTTCGGGAGCTCTAAGACGGGGACAGCAAGCCTGCTCGTGTGCGCCTATTTTCAAAGCCCAAAATCGAACGTTTTCACCAGTTTTGGGATACTTTTCTTCTTTTGCGCTATTTTTCTGTCCCGGATCGTACGTTGTGAGTCGCGAAAAGGAGGACAACCTAATCCATCACATTTCTATTACCAAATCCCATGGTACCTTGGGCAAGACAACTTCGCTGCACGTAGAGGTTGGGCTCGCAAACCGAGAGCGTAGGGATTGGGACCAGGTCTCTGTCGCTCCGGTGCCCAAAACTTTTGATCCGTAAGGAGTTACGCGGCGCACAACATAACGTTGGAAAGCTCTCCGAGAGGTCTATGTTGGGAGCACAAGCCCGCTCGGTTGCGCCTATTTTCGGTGCCTAAAATAGAACATTTTCATCTATTTTGGGACACTTTTTTTCTTTTGCGCTGTTTTTCCGTCTCGGACCGTACTTCATGAGACACGAAAAAAACGACAACCTAATCCAGCACATTTGTATTACCGAATCCCATGGCACCTTGGGAAATACAATTTCGCTTCACGTAGAAGTTGGGCCAGCAAACCGAGGGCGTGGGGCTTGGGACCAGGTCTCCGTCGCTCCGATGCCCATAACTTTTGATCCGTAAGGAGTTACGCGGCGCACAGTATATCGTTAGAAAGCTCTCCGAGAGCTCTACAACGTGGGGAGCTAGCCTGCTCGACTGTAACTATTTTCAGAGCCCAAAATCAAACGTTTTCATCAGTTTCAAGACACTTTTCTTCTTTTGCGCTATTTTTCCGTCCCGGGTCGTACGTCGTGAGCCGCGAAAAGAAGGACGACCAAATCCATCACATTTCTATTATCGAATCCCATGGCACCTTGGGCAAGACAAGTTCACTTCAGGTAGAGGTTGGGCCCGCAAACCGAGGACGTGGGGCTTGGGACCAAGTCTCCATCGCTTCGGTGCCGATAACTTTTGATCCGTAAGGAGTTATGCGGCACATAGCATACCGTTGGAATGTTCTTCGAGAGCTCTAAGACGGGGGCAACAAGCCTACTCAGCTACGCCTGTTTTCAGAGCTCAAAATCGCACATTTTCACCAGTTTTGGGACACTTTTCTTCTTTTACGCTGTTTTTCCGTCCCGTAGAGTGCGTCGTGAGTCGCGAAAAGGACGACAACCTAATCCATCACATTTCTATTACCTAATACCACGACACCTTGGGCAAGACAACTTCGCTTCACGCAGAGGCTAGGCTCGCAAACCGAGGGCGTGGGGCTTGGGATTAGGTCTCCGTCGCTCCAGTGCCCATACCTTTTGATCCGTAAGGAGTTACGCGGCGCACAACATACCGTTGGAAAGCTCTCTGAGAGCTCTACGACGGGGGTGGCAAGCCTGCTTGACTGCGCCTATTTTCGGAACCCAAAATCGAACATTTCATTTATTTCGGGACACTTTTCTTCTTTTGCGTTGTTTTTTCGTACCGGATCGTACGGCGTGAGCCACGAAAAGGACGACAATCGAATCCATCACATTTGTATTACCAAATCCCACAGCACCTTGGGCAAGACAACTTCGCTTCACGTAGAGGCTGGGCTCGCAAACCGAGGGCGTGGGGCTTGGGACCAGGTCTCCGTCGCTCCGGTGCCCATAACTTTTGATCTGTAAGAAGTTACGCGGCGCACAGCATACCGTTGGAAAGCACTCCGAGAGCTCTACGAAGGGGGCGGCAAGCCTGCTCAACTACTCCTATTTTTGGAATCCAAAATCGAACATTTTCATCTATTTTCGGACACTTTTCTTCTTTTGCACTATTTTTCTGTACCGGATCGTACGGCGTGAGCCACGAAAAGGACGACAATTGAATCCATCACATTTGTATTATTGAATCCCACAGCACCTTGGGCAATACAACTTCGCTTCACGTAGAGGCTGGGCCCGCAAACTGAGGGCATGGGGCTTGGGACCAAGTCTCCATCACTCCTGTGCCCACAACTTTTGATCCGTAAGGAGTTACGCGGCGCACAGCATACGGTTGGAAAGCTCTCCGAGAGCTCTATGATATGGGTAGCTAGCCTGCTCAACTGCACCTCTTTTTGGAGTGCAAAATTGAAAGTTTTCATCAGTTTCGTGATACTTTTCTTCTTTTGCACTGTTTTTCCGTCCCAGGTCGTACGTCGTGAGCCTCGAAAAGGACGATGGCCTAATCTATCACTTTTCTATTACCGAATCCCACGGCACCTTGGGCAAGGTAACTTCGCTTCAGGTAGAGGCTAGGCCCACAAACCGAGGGCGTGGGGCTTGGGAACAGGTCTCTATCGCTCCGGTGCCTATAACTTTTGATCCGTAAGGAATTACGCGGCACACTGCATACCGTTGGATCGCTCCACGAGAGCTCTAAGACGAAGGCAGCAAGCCTGCTCGGCTGCGCCTGTTTTCGAAGCCCAGTTTCACGACATTTTTCTTCTTTTGCTATGTTTTTTCGACCTGGATAGTTCGTCATAAAAAGGACGACAACCTAATCTATCACATTTCTTTTACCGAATCCCACGGCACCTTGGGCAAGACAACTTCGCTTCACGTAGAGGCTTGGCCCACAAACCGAGGGCGTGGGGCTTAGGACCAGGTCTCCGTCACTCCGGTCCCCTTAACTTTTGATCCATAAGGACTTACGCGGCGCACAGCATATCATTGGAATGCTTTTCGGGAGGTCTAAGACGGGGGTAGCAAGCCTGCTCGTGTGCGCCTATTTTCGGAGCCCAAAATCAAACTTTTTCACCACTTTCGGGACACTTTTATTCTTTTGCGCTCTTTTTCCGTCCCTGATCGTACGTCATGAGCCGCGAAACGGACGACAAGCTAAACCATCACATTTCTTTTACCGAATCCCATGGCACCTTGGGCAAGACAACTTTGCCTCACGTAGAGGCTAGGCCCGCAAACCGAGGGCGTGGGGCTTGGGACCAGGTCTCCGTCTCTCCGGTGCCCATTACTTTTAATCCGTAAGGAGTTACGCAGTACACAGCATACCGTTGGAAAGCTCTCCAAGAGCTCTACGACGGGGCAGCAAGCCTGCTCGGTTACGCCTGTTTTTGGAGCCCAAAATCAAACGTTTTCATCTGTTTCGGGACTTTTTTATTCTTTTGCGCTGTTTTTTCGTCCCGGATCGTACGTCATGATCCGCGAAAAAGGACGACAACCGAATCCATCAAATTTATATTATCGAATCCCAAGGCACTTTGGGCAAGACAATTTCGCTTCACGTAGAGGCTGGGCCCGCAAACCGAGGGCGTGGGGCTTGGGACCAAGTCTCTGTCGCTCCGGTGCCCATAACTTTTGATCTATAAGGAGTTACGCGGCACACAGCATGCCGTTAGAAAGCTCTCCGAGAGCTCTACGATGGGGGGAGCTAGCCTGCTCAACTGTAACTATTTTTAGAGCCCAAAATCGAACGTTTTCATCAGTTTCATGATTCTTTTCTTCTTTTGCACTGTTTTTTCGTCCCGGGTCGTACGTCGTGAGCCGCGAAAAGGTGGACGACCAAATCCATCACATTTCTATTATCGAATCCCATGGTACCTTGGGCAAGACAACTTCACTTCAGGTAGAGGCTAGGCCCGCAAACCGAGGGCGTGGGGCTTGGGACCAAGTCTCCGTCACTTCGGTGCCGATAACTTTTGATCCGTAAGGAGTTATACGGCGCACAACATACCGTTGGAATGTTCTCCGAGAGCTCTAAGACGAGGGCAGCAAGCCTACTAGGCTGCGCCTATTTTCGGAGCTCAAAATCGAACGTTTTCACCAGTTTTGGGACACTTTTCTTCTTTTACGCTGTTTTTCAGTCCCGTAGAGTGCGTCATGAGTCGCGAAAAGGACAACAACCTAATCCATCACATTTCTATTACCGAATACCATGGCACCTTGGGCAAGACAACTTCGCTTCACGTAGAGGCTGGGCCCGCAAACCGAGGGCATAGGGCTTGGGACCAGGTCTCCGTCGCTCTGGTGTAAGGCCCGACCTCAATTTACGTGCGATACCTCATTTTGTGGGCCTAACCTTGATTTGCGTGCCTTGACCTAGATTTAAGAATTGTGTTTCGTTTTGTGTGCCTTGCATTGAATTACGTGTATTCATTTAGGGTTTCGTTCATTTACTTAGAAAACGTGCATTCGTCTCGTAGTTCGTGCCCTACCTCATAGTGCGTGCCCTAGACCTAGGAAAGTGTGCCCTCACGCTAATCAAGAAAGCATCTTACACGAAGCACTAGATCATTAATTAATCCTACAAATTCCACTAACTAATATTAAATTACTAATTCAACCCACTAGAAGACAAAATCTCACAAAAAGCTAGACATTCCTTATTATTTATTCCTTATTCTTTAGCACTTTCAACACACAATTAAATAATACTCCAATAGATGACAAAAAATCAGATTTTATATGCCTTGGCCGACCACCATATGGGCTTTTGTGCTTGCTTGCTTAATTTAATTATTCTCCAAACAATCCTATGACAATCTATGACATATTGCAAAAAAATTTAGCTCAAAAACTCAACCCAAGGCCTCCAAATCTCGACAAGCTCCTTGCCCATGCTAGGTGATTCAAAAATCAAGCTTCTTGAAGACACAAATCTGAATTTTTGTATGCCCAAGGCCGACCCATGCTTCATCAATTGCAAGGCTTTCATTCTTTGTCATTTTCCCTCATTTTTCTTTCATTCTCTCACTTTCCCTCTCAGTCTTCTCTCTTTCTCTTGGCCTTGGCTGAGTTCATGCACTCCATAGCTCATCTTCATCATTCTATGGTGCATCAAGACAAGCAACAAGCTAAGAAACTCGACCAAGCAAGCTAAGTTGCAAAAATCACACATGCAAGCTCTTTGAGTCTCCATTTCGGCCTAGGTGAGTTTGCTAGCTTCCATTTCTTTTCTTCTTGTTCTAACCACATGCACCTACTAAGAACTTGGTCACTAAGCTATGAAAAATAGAGAGAAATCAGGTGGTGTCTCGGCTAAGCAAGGAAGAAGACCAAATTTGTGCTTCATCAAAGTTTTGTGCATCTTCTTGTTGTTTTGCTAAGGTGAGGCCTAAAACCTCTTGAAAATCCTTCAAAAATCCACATGCATGCTCTTAAATGTTTGTCTTTGCTTCTGTACTTGAGATATATGTGTGTTTATAAGCTTTTACAATCATGCATGGCAAGATTTTGGCTTGAAGGTGATGATAGATGAAATCGGGTTTTGAGACAGCTCTCTGTCTTGTTGTTACGAGGTGAGTTTGGCTAGGCAAATGACTTTGAAAATGCATGAAAATTGGTAGGTAACTAGTTTTTCCAGTTTTAAACATTTTTCGAAGAAATAGTCCAAAGATAATTTTGACTCTAAGATCCTTAAAATGGCAAATCATTAAAATGTGTCCAAATCTGGAAGTCTGGAAAAAATGAAGCAGGTTTTGGCAGATTCACTGACCTTGTAGAACGAACCAGTTTTTGACTTAGTAAATGACATCTAAAATGCATGAAATTTGGTATGATGCTAGATTTTTCGGTTCTGGACATTTTTGTCAGAAATAGACTAAGGCTAAATCTGACCCTAAGGACCTCAAAAATGACAAGTATTGAAATGTGTGAAAATCTGGACAGTTTTGTGCAATCCCACTGTTTTGGCTATAACTATTGATCCCGAACTCCAAATGATGCAAGGTTTGTTTCTGAATTTATTTCACTTCTTAATATTTAATTTGACATGTTATTCACTGGGATTGGAGATGGTTTGATTGTCTTAATGATTGTAAGAAAACAGCCTATTGCAGTGAGGGTTTCACTTAGTTATATGCTTAGAAAAATTGTTGTAACTTCTCTTGTGGTATTAAATGCTTGGGATTGTGGCATTGGGATGTTGTGTGGACTGTTTTGAATTCTCAGGGATGTTTGAATTAATTGATGCATGGCTTGAGATTGATTTTGAGTTGACTTGGGGCTTAATCGCACGGGTAAGCACGAAATGGAAACCCTAGTGCCTTGCTTGTTACATGGCTGCCCGTTTAATGTTCATATAACTCCGTATGCCTTTCAAGTGAAATTACTTATCTTATCGTGCCTTGCTTGTTTACTTGTCAATGTGCAATCTTATGACTGTCCGGAGGCAACCTACTTTGTTGTCCTCCTAATGTGATATATTAAATGTCATAAATGTGCATTGCATACAAGGTTGCAACCTTTCATTCTGGCGTGGTAGCGTTCACGCACACCGGGCGGCATCGGGCTTGCCGGTGCAACCGTGACTACCATTGTCCAATTCCCTCTCTCGCTTGGGGGCTAGACTTCCTTGGAGAGTTGGGTCGTAGGATTTCGGGGTACATCCGGAGTACACCCATTTGGCGTGATAAGGGGATGATTTGAAGTCGGCCGCAACAACTGATACTGGAAATGAACTAAGAGCAAAAGCTCACCGTATCCTTTTCACTATGTGTATAAGTACTCTCGCTTGGTTCCTAGAGGACCTCGGGGAGGAAAGACGGGTAATTGTGTTCCTTTACTTTCATATTATTGTTCTGTACTTAATTGGGATACATTCATACTTGCAAAAAAAAGGGTTTTCATAAGTTAAACTGAAAAATGAGTTTCAAAACCTATTTCTCGTTCCTCCTCGCTGAGTTCATAAGGACTCACCCTCTTTTATCATTTCAGGTGAAGAAGATCAAGAACAGGTACCCGAGGACGACATGCCTAACGATGATTCCTTGGAGTGATTGCCTGTCCTATGTGCTTGCTTGATTATGGACATTTGTGAAAACTATGCTACTTGAAGACTATTTCTTTTCATGTTGCTTAATGTTGTAATGTAAAAGACCCCATTGTAATTTGGGGTCTAATTTTGGTTTGTACTGATAATAACTAGACAGACACTACTATGATCGTTTTGCTATTGTCATTGGCTAGTATCTATCATAGGTTTATGATGTATCAGGTAAGGACTAAGTAAATGAACCTATCCAATCCTAAGCAGGTACTCGCTATTAAGCTAAGATCAACAGGTACTTTTGTAACGAGGATTAACAAACAAACGAGACTTAGTATCATGCTAGGTTATTAATCAAACGAGACTTCAAGATAATTAGTAGGCGTTTCAATTGATGATAAATAGTAATCTTAGTTGGAAATGAAGTTGAGATTGTAAATTTTGAGGTGTTTAGAGAATTAGGTCAAACCAAATAGTCTAATTACAACCGTTATGCTGCCGGTTTTCTAGAAAATTTTGGAGTTTAGGCAAAAACGTTAAGCGTCAAACCTTCTTGAACGATTAAGTACGAGACATGACTTGAATGTTTAGATCACACCCTAGTCTAACCTTTATAGGCCGAGTTGGGGCGTGACATCCGGTGCCAATAACTTTTGATCCGTAAGGAGTTACGCGGCGCACAGCATACCGTTGGAAAGCTCTCCGAGAGCTCTACGACGGGGGCGGCAAGCCTGCTCGACTGCGCCTATTTTCAGAACCCAAAATCATACATTTTCATCTATTTCGGGACACTTTTCTTCTTTTGCGCTGTTTTTCTGTACCGGATCGTACGGCGTCAGCCACGAAAAGGACGACAATCGAATCCATCACATTTGTATTACCGAATCCCACGGCACCTTAGGCAAGACAACTTCGCTTCACGTAGAGGCTGGGCCCGCAAACTGAGGGCGTGGGGCTTGGGACCAGGTCTCCGTCGCTCCGGTGCCCACAACTTTTGATCCGTAAGGAGTTACGCGGCGCACAGCATACCGTTGGAAAGCTCTCTGAGAGCTCTATGACGTGGACAGCTAGCCTGCTCAACTGCACCTCTTTTCAGAGCGCAAAATCGAACATTTTCATCAGTTTTGTGACACTTTTCTTCTTTTGCGCTGTTTTTCCGTCCTAGGTCGTACGTCGTGAGCCCCGAAAAGGACGACGACCTAATCTATCACTTTTCTATTACAGAATCCCACGGCACCTTGGGCAAGACAACTTCACTGCAGGTAGAGGCTAGGCCCACAAACCGAGGGCGTGGGGCTTGGGAACAGGTCTCTATCGCTCCGGTGCCCATAATTTTTGATCTGTAAGGAGTTACGCGGCGCACTGCATACCGTTGGATTGCTCTACGAGAGCTCTAAGACGAAGGCAGCAAGCCTGCTCAGCTGTGCCTGTTTTCGAAGCCCAAATTGGAACGTCTTCACTAGTTTCGCAACACTTTTCTTCTTTTGTTATGTTTTTTCGTCCCGGATAGTGCGTCGTGAGTCGCAAAAAGGACGACAACCTAATCTATCACATTTCTATTATCGAATCCCACGGCACCTTGGGCAAGACAACTTTGCTTCACATAGAGTGTTGGCCCAAAAACCGAGGGCGTGGGGCTTAGGACCGGGTCTCCGTCACTCCGGTGCCCTTAACTTTCGATCCATAAAGACTTACGCGGCGCACAGCATATCATTGGAATGCGTTTCGAGAGCTCTAAGACGGGGGTAGCAAGCCTGCTCGTGTGCGCCTATTTTCAGAGCCCAAAATCGAACGTTTTCACCACTTTCGGGACACTTTTCTTCTTTTGCGCTATTTTTCTGTCCCTGATCGTACTTTCTGAGCCGCGAAACGGACGACAACCTAAACCATCACATTTATTTTACCGAATCCCATGGCACCATGGGCAAGACAACTTCACCTCACGTAGAGGCTAGGCCCGTAAACCGAGGGCGTGGGGCTTGGGACCAGGTCTCCGTCGCTCCGGTGCCCATAACTTTTGATCCGTAAGGAGTTACGTGGCGCACAACATACCGTTGGAAAGCTCTCCGAGAGCTCTATGACGGGGCAGCAATCCTGCTCGGTTGCGCCTATTTTTGGAGCCCAAAATCGAACGTTTTCATCTCTTTCGGGACTTTTTTCTTCTTTTGCGCTATTTTTTCGTCCCGGTTCGTACGTCATGATCTGCGAAAAGGACGACAACCTATTCCATCACATTTCTATTACCGAATCCCACGGCACCTAGGGCAAGAAAACTTCGCTTCACGTAGAGGCTGGGCTCGTAAACCGAGGGTGTGGGGCTTGAGACCAGGTCACCGCTGCTCCGGTGCCCATAAGTTTTGATCTGCAAAGAGTTACGCGGCGCACAGCATGCCGATGGAAAGCTCTCCGAGAGCTCTACGATGAGGGTAGCTAGCTTGCTCAACTGAAACTGTTTTCAGAACCCAAAATCGAACGTTTTCATCAGTTTCAGAAAACTTTTCTTCTTTTGCGCTGTTTTTTCATCCCAGGTCGTATGTCGTGAGCTGCGAAAAGGACGATGACCTAATCCATCACATTTCTATTACCAAATCCTACGGCACCTTGGGCAAGACAACTTCGCTTCAGTAGAGGCTGGGCCCGTAAACCGAGGGCTTGGGGCTTTGGACCAGGTCTCCATCGTTCCGGTGCCCATAACTTTTGATCCATAAGGAGTTACGCGGCGCACAGCATACCGTTGGAATGCTCTACGAGAGCTTTGAGACGGGCGAAACAAGCCTACTCGGCTGCGCCTGTTTTCGGAGCCCAAAATCGAAGGTTTTCACCAGTTTTGGGACAATTTTCTTCTTTTGCGCTGTTTTTCCATCCCGGATAGTGCATTGTGAGTCGTGAAAAGGATGACAACCTAATCCATCACATTTCTATTACCGAATCCCATGGCACCTTGGGCAAGATAAATTCGCTTCACGTAGAGGCTAGGCCCGCAAACCGAGGGCATGGGGTTTTGGACCAAGTCTACGTCGCTCCGGTGCCAATAACTTTTGATCCGCAAGGAGTTACGCGGTGCACAGCATACCGTTGGAAAATTCTCCGAGAGTTCTACGTTGGGGGCAGCGAGCTTGCTGGACTGCGCCTATTTTCGGAGCCAAAAATTGAACATTGTGAACTGTTCGGGTCACTATTCTTCTTTTGAGCTATTTTTCTATCCCGGATTGTATGTCGTGAGCCGCGAAAAAGGAAACAATCGAATCCATCACATTTGTAATACCGAATCCCACGGCACCTTGGGCAACACATCTTTGCTTCACGTAGAGGCTGGGCCCACAAACCGAGGGCGTGGGGCTTGGGACCTGGTCTCCGTCGCTCCAGTGCTCTTAACTTTTGATCCGTAAGGAGTTACGCGGTGCACTGCATACCGTTGTTAAGCTCTCTGAGAGCTGTACGATGGGGGCATCTAGCCTACTCGACTGCACCTATTTTCGGAGCCCAAAATCGAACGTTTTCATCAGTTTCGTGACACTTTTAATCTTTTTTGCTATTTTTTCGTTCTCGATCGTACGTCGTGAGCCCCGAAAAGGATCCATCACATTTCAATTACCGAATCCCACGGCACCTTAGGCAAGACAACATCTCTATAGGTAGAGGCTGGGCCCGCAAACCGAGGGAGTGGGGCTTGAAAACAGTTATCCGTTGCTCTGGTGCCCATAACTTTTGATCCGTAAGGAGTTACGCGGCGCACTGCATACCGTTGGAATGCTCTCCGAGAGCTCTAAGACGGGGGATGAAAGCCTACTCAGCTGTGGCTATTTTCGAAGCCCAAAATCGAACGTCTTCACCAGTTTCGGGATACTTTTCTTCTTTTGCTATGTTTTTTCGTCCCGAATAGTGCGTCGTGAGTCGTGAAAAGGACGAAAACCTAATCTATCACATTTCTATTACTGAATCCCCCGGCACCTTGGGCAAGACAACTTCACTTCACGTAGAGACTGGGCCCGCAAACCGAGGGCATGGGGCTTGGGACCAGGTCTCCGTCACTCCGGTGCCCATAACTTTTGATCCGTAAGGAGTTACGCGGCGCACAGCATATCATTGGAATGCTTTTCGAGAGCTCTAAGACGGGGGCAGCAAGCCCGTTTGGCTGCTCTTGTTTTCGGAGCCCAAAATAGCACATTTTCATTAGTTTCGGGACACTTTTCTTCTATTGCGCTGTTTTTTTGCCCGGATCGTACGTCGTGAGCCGCGAAAAGGACGACAACCTCATCCATCACATTTCAATTATTGAATCCCACGGCACCTTGGGCAAGACAACTTCGTTTCACGTGAAGGTTGGACCGGCAAACCGAGGGCGTGGGGCTTGGGAACAAGTCTCCGTCGTTCCGGTACCCATAACTTTTGATCCGCAAGAAGTTACGCGGCGCATTGCATACCGTTGGATTTCTCTCCGAGAGCTCTTAGACGGGGGCAGCAAGCCTCCTCAGTTGCACCTATTTTCGGAGCCCAAAATCGAATGTCTTCACCAGTTTTGGGACACTTTTCTTCTTTTGCAATGTTTTTCGTCCCGGATAGTGCGTCGTGAGTCGCGAAAAGGACGACAACCTAATCTATCACATTTCTATTAACGATTCCCACGGCACCTTGGGCAAGACAACTTCGCTTCACGTAGAGGCTGGGCCCGCAGACCGAGGGCGTGGGGCTTGGGACCAGGTCTCCGTCACTCCGGTACCCATAACTTTTAATTCGTAAGGAGTTACGCGGTGCACAGCATATCGTTGGAATGCATTTTGAGAGTTCTAAGATGGGGCAGCAAGCCTGCTCGGCTGCGCCTATTTTTGGAGCCCAAAATTGAACATTTTTACCAGTTTCAGGACATTTTTCTTCTTTTGTGCTATTTTTTCATCCCGGATAGCGCGTCGCCAGTCGCGAAAAGGACGACAACCTAATCCATCACATTTTTATTACTGAATCCCACGGCACCTTGGGCAAGACAACTTCGCTTCACGTAGAGGCTGGGCCCACAAACCGAGGGCGTGGGGCTTGGGACCAGGTCTCCGTCGCTCCGGTGCCCATAACTTTTGATCCGTAAGGAGTTACGCGGCGCACATCATACCGTTAGAAAGCTCTCTGAGAGCTCTACAACGGGGGCAGCTAGCATACTCAACTGCACCTATTTTTGGAGCCCAAAATTGAACGTTTTCACTTGTTTCGGGACACTTTTCTTCTTTTGCGCTATTTTTCCATCTCGGATAGTGCGTCGTGAGTCGCGAAAAGGACGACAACTTAATCCATCACATTTCTATTACCGAATCCCACAGGATCTTGGGCAACAACAACTTCACTTCACGTAGAGGCTGGGCCCACAAACCGAGGGCGTGGGGCTTCGGACCTTGTCTCTGTCGCTCTGGTGCCCATAACTTTTGATCTGTAAGGAGTTACATGGTGGTCAGCATACCGTTAGGAAGCTCTTCGAGAGCTCTACGATGGGGGTAGTGAGCTTGCTCGAGTGCGCCTATTTTCGGTGCCTAAAATCGAACGTTTTCATCCGTTTTGGGACACTTTTCTTCTTTTGCGCTGCTTTTCTGTCCCGGATCGTAAGTCGTGAGCCGTGAAAATAACGATAATCGAATCCATCACATTTGTATTATCGAATCCCAGCGCACCTTGGGCAAAAACAACTTCGCTTCACGTAGAGGCTGGGCCCGCAAACCGAGGGCGTGGGACTTGGGACCAGGTCTCCGTCGCTCCGGTGCCCATAACTTTTGATCCGTAAGGTGTTACGCGGCGCACAGCATACCGTTCGAAAGCACTAAGTGAGCTCTAAGATGGGGGCAGCTAGCTTGCTCGACTGCACCTGTTTTCGGAGACCAAAATCGAACAATTTTATCAGTATCGTGACACTTTTCTTCTTTTGCGTTGTTTTTCGGTCCCGGGTCGTACGTCGTGAGCCGCGAAAAGGACGACGACCTAATCTATCATATTTCTATTACCGAATCCTACGGCACCTTGGGCAAGACAACTTCACTTCAGGTAGAGGCTGGGCCCATAAACCGAGGCCGTGGGGTTTGGGAACAGGTCTCCGTCGCTCCGGTACCCATAACTTTTGATCCGTAAGGAGTTACTCGGTGTACAACATACCGTTGGAATGCTCTCCGAGAGCTCTAAGACAGGGGAAACAAGCCTGCTCGGCTGCGCCTATTTTCATCCCGGATAGTGTGTCGTGAGTCGCAAAAAGGACGACAGCCTAATCTATCACATTTCTATTACCGAATACCACGACACCTTGGGCAAAACAACTTCGCTTCACGTAGAGGCTGGACCCGCAAACCGAGAGCGTGAGGCTTGGGACCAGGTCTACGTCACTCCCGTGCCCATAACTTTTGATCCGTAAGAAGTTACGCGGCGTACAACATATCGCTGGAATGCTTTCCGAGAGCTCTAAGACGAGGGCAGCAAGCCTACTCGGCTGCGCCTGTTTTCAGAGCCCAAATCGAACGTTTTCACTAGTTTCGGTACACTTTTATTCTTTTGCGCTGTTTTTTCGTCCCGGATCGTAGGTCGTGAGCAGCTAAAAGGAGGATGACTTAATCCATCATATTTCAATTACCGAATCCCACGGCACCCTTGGCAAGAAAACTTCGCTTCACATACAGGTTGGGCCCACAAACCGAGGGCGTGGCGCTTGGGAACAGGTCTCCGTTGCTCCGGTGCCCATAACTTTTGATCCGTAAAGAGTTACGCGGCGCACAGCATACCGTTGGAAAGCTCTTCGAGAGCTCTACAATGGGGGTAGCAAGCCTGCTCGGTTGCGCCTATTTTCAGAGCCCAAAATCGAACGTTTTCATATGCTTCAGGATACTTTTCTTCTTTTGCGCTGTTTTTCCGTCCCGGATCGTACGTCGTTAGCCGCGAAAAGGATGACAACCGAATCCATCACATTTGTATTACTGAATCCCACGGCGCCTTGGGCAAGACAACTTCACTTCCCGAGAGGCTGGGCCCGCAAACCGAGGATGTGTGGCTTAGGACCAAGTTTTCGTCGCTCCGGTGCTCATAACTTTTGATCCGTAAGGAGTTACGCGGCACATAGCATACCATTGGAAAGCTCTTCGAGAGCTCTACGATGGGGACAGCTTGCCTGTTCCACTGCAACTATTTTTGGAGCCCAAAATCGAACGTTGTCATCAGTTTCGGGACATTTTTTTCTTTTGCACTGTTTTTCCGTCCTGGATAGTGCGTCGTGAGTCGTGAAAAGGACGACAACCTAATCCATCACATTTCTATAACCGAATCCCACGTCATCTTGGGCAAGACAACTTTGCTTTAGGTAGAGGCTGGGCCTGCAAACCGAGGGTGTGGGGCTTAGGACCAGGTCTCCGTCGCTCCGGTGCCCATAACTTTTGATCCGTAAGGAGTTACGCGGCGCACAGCATGCCGTTGGAATGCTCTTTGAGAGCTCTAATACGGCTGTGCCTGTTTTCTGCGCCCAAAATCGAACGTCTTCACCACTTTTGGGACACTTTTCTTCTTTTGCTCTATTTTTCCGTCCTAGATAGTGCGTCGTGAGTCGCGAACAAGACGACAACCTAATCTATCACATTTCTATTACCGAATCCAACGGCACCTTGGGCAAGGCAACTTCGCTTCACGGAGAGGCTAGGCCCATAAACCGAGGGCGTGGGGCTTGGGACCTAGTCTCCGTCACTCCAGTGCCCATAACTTTTGATCCGCAAGGAGTTACGTGGTGCACAGCATACCATTGGAATGCTTTTCGAGAGATCTAAGATGGGGACGGCCATCTTGCTCGCTGCGCCTATTTTCAGAGCCCAAAATCGAACGTTTTCACTAGTTTCGGGACACTTTTCTTCATTTGCACTATTTTTCCGTCCCGGATCGTGCATCGTGAGTTGTAAAAAGGGCGACAACCTAATCCATCACATTTCTATTACCGAATCCGACGGCACCTTGGGCAAGACAACTTCGCTTCACGTAGAGGCTGGGCACGTAAACCGAGAGTGTGGGGCTAGGGACCAAGTCTCCGTCGCTCCGGTGCCCATAACTTTTGATCCGTAAGGAGTTACACGGGGCATAGCATACCATGGGAAAGCTCTCCGAGAGCTCTACGATGCGGGCAATAGGCCCGCTCAGTTGCGTCTATTTTTGGAGCCCAAAATCAAACGTTTTCATCTATTTTGGGACACTTTTCTTCTTTTTCGCCGTTTTTCCGTCCCGGATCGTACGTCATGAGCCGCAAAAAGGACGACAGCTGAATCCATCACATTTGTATTTCTGAATCCCATGGCATCTTGGGCAAGATAACTTCGCTTCACATAGAGGCTGGGCCCGCAAACCGAGGGCGTGGGGCTTGGGACCCAGTCTGCGTCGCTCCGGTGCCCATAACTTTTGATCCGTAAGGAGTTACGCGGTGCACAACATACCGTTGGAAAGCTCTCTGAGAGCTCTACTATAGGGGCAGCTAGTTTTCTCGACTGCAACTGTTTTTAGAGCCCAAAATCGAACGTTTTCATTAGTTTCGGGACACTTTTCTTCTTCTCCACTGTTTGTGCATCCCGGGACGTATGTCGTGAGCAGCGAAAAGGACAACGACCAAATCCATCACATTTCTATTACCGAATCCCACAACACCTTGGGGAAGATAACTAATTTTTAGGTAGAGGCTGGGCCCGCAAACCAAGGGCGTGGGCCTTGGGACCCAGTCTCCGTCGCTTCGGTGCCCATAATTTTTGATCCGTAAGGAGTTACGAGGCGTACAACATTCCGTTGAAATGTTCTCCGAGAGCTCTAAGACGGGGGCAACAAGCCTACTCGACTGCGCCTATTTTCAGAGCCCAAAATCGAATGTTTTCACCAGTTTCGGGACACTTTTCTTCATTTTTGCTGTTTTTCCACCCCGGATAGTGCGTCGTGAGTCACGAAAAGGACGACAACCTAATCCATCACATTTCTATTACTAAATCCCACGGCACCTTGGGCAACACAACTTCGCTTCACGTAGAGGCTGGGCCTGCAAATCGAGGGCGTGAGGCTTCGAACCAGGTCTCCGTCACTCCGGTGCCCATAATTTTGATCTGTAAGGAATTCCGCGGCGCAAAACATATGGTTGTAATACTTTCCGAGAGCTATAAGATGGGGTAAACACGCCTGCTCGTCTGCGCTTGTTTTCGAAGCCAAAAATTGAACGTTTTCAATAGTTTCGGGACACTTTTTTTCTTTTGTGATGTTTTTCCGTCCCGAATCGTACGTCGTGAGCCGCGAAAACGATGACAACCTAATCCATCACATTTCTATTATCGAATCCCACGGAACCTTAGGCAAGACAACTATGCTTTACGTAGTGGCTGGGCCCGTAAACCGAGGGCGTGGGGCTTAGGACCAGGTCTCAGTCGCTCCTGTGCCCATAACTTTTGATCTGTAAGGAGTTACGCGGAGCACAGCATACCGTTGGAAAGCACTCCGAGAGTTCTACGAAGGAAGTAGTAAGCCTGCTCGATTGCGCCCATTTTTGGAGCCCAAAATTGAACGTTTTTATCAATTTCGGGACAGTTTTCTTATTTTGTGCTGTTTTTCTATCCCGAATCGTACGTCATGAGCCGCGAAAAGAACAACAACCTAATCCATCACATTTGTATTACCGAATCCCACGGCACCTTGGGCAAGACAACTTCACTTCAAGTAGAGGATGGGCCCATATACCGAGGGCGTGGGGCTTGGGACCAAGTCTCCGTCGCTCCGGTGCCCATAACTTTTGATCCGTAAGGAGTTACGCGGCGCACAGCATACCTTTGGAATTCTCTTTGAGAGCTCTAATACGGTTGTGCCTGTTTTCTGCACCCAAAATCGAACGTCTTCACCAGTTTTGGGGCACTTTTCTTCTTTTGCTCTATTTTTCCGTCCCAGATAGTGCGTCGTGAGTCGCGAACAAGACGACAACCTAATCTATCACATTTCTATTACCGACTCCCATGGCACCTTGGGCAAGGCAACTTCGTTTCACGTAGTGGCTAGGCCCGCAAACCGAGGGCATGGGGCTTGGGACCTGGTCTCCGTCACTCTGGTGCCCATAACTTTTGATCCGCAAGGAGTTACGCGGTGCACAACATACCATTAGAATGATTTTCGAGAGATCTAAGATGGGGACGGCCATCTTGCTCGCTGCGCCTATTTTCGGAGCCCAAAATCGAACGTTTTCACTAGTTTCGGGACACTTTTCTTCATTTGCACTATTTTTCCGTCCCGGATCGTGCATCGTGAGTTGTAAAAAGGGCGACAACCTAATCCATCACATTTCTATTACCGAACCCGACAGTACCTTGGGCAAGACAACTTCGCTCCACGTAGAGGCTAGGCCCGTAAACCGAGAGCGCAGGGCCAGGGACCAGGTCTCCGTCGCTCCGGTGCCCATAACTTTTGATCCGTAAGGAGTTACACGGGGCATAGCATACCATGGGAAAGCTCTCCGAGAGCTCTACGATGCGGGCAATAGGCCCGCTCAGTTGCGTCTATTTTTGGAGCCCAAAATCAAACGTTTTCATCTATTTTGGGACACTTTTCTTCTTTTTCGCCCTTTTTAAGTCCCGGAATATACATCGTGAGCTCAAAAAGGTCGACAACCGAATCCATCACATTTGTATTACCGAATCCCATGGCATCTTGGGTAAGATAACTTCACTTCACATAGAGGTTGGGCCCGTAAACCGAGGGCGTGGGGCTTGGGACCCAATCTGCGTCGCTCCGGTGCCCATAACTTTTGATCCGTAAGGAGTTACGCGGTGCACAGCATACCGTTGGAAAGCTCTCCGAGAGCTCTACTACAGGGGCAGCTAGTTTGCTCGACTGCAACTATTCTTAGAGCCCAAAATCGAATGTTTTCATCAGTTTCGGGACACTTTTCTTCTTCTGCGCTGTTTGTCGGTCCCGGGACGTATGTCGCGAGCCGCGAAAAGGACAACGACCAAATCCATCACATTTCTATTACCGAATCCCACAACACCTTGGGGAAGATAACTAATTTTTAGGTAGAGGCTGGGCCCGTAAACCGAGGGCGTGGGCCTTAGGACTCAGTCTCCGTCACTTCGGTGCCCATAACTTTTGATCCGTAAGGAGTTACGAGGCGTACAACATTCCGTTGAGATGCTCTCCAAGAGCTCTAAGACGGGGGCAACAAGCCTACTCGACTACGCCTATTTTTAGAGCCCAAAATCGAATGTTTTCACCAGTTTTGGGACATTTTTCTTCATTTTCACTGTTTCTCCACCCCGGATAATGCGTCGTGAGTCGCGAAACGAACGACAACCTAATCCATCACAGTTCTATTACTGAATCCCATGGAACCTTGGGCAACACAACTTCACTTCACGTAGAGGCTGGGCCCACAAATCGAGGGCGTGTGGCTTCGAACCAGGTCTCCGTCACTCCGGTGCCCATAACTTTTGATCCGTAAAGAATTACGCGGCGCACAACATATCGTTGTAATGCTTTCCGAGAGCTATAAGATGGGGTAAACAAGCCTGCTCGTCTGCGCTTGTTTTCGAAGCCAAAAATTGAACGTTTTCAATAGTTTCGGGACACTTTTTTTCTTTTGTGATGTTTTTCCGTCCCGAATCGTACGTCGTGAGCCGCAAAAATGACGAGAACCTAATCCATCAAATTTCTATTATCGAATCCCACGGAACCTTGGGCAAGACAACTACGTTTTACGTAGAGGCTGGGCCCGTAAACCGAGGGCATAGGGCTTGGGACCAGGTCTCAGTCACACCGGTGCCCATAACTTTTAATCCGTAAGGAGTTACGCGGTGCACAACATACCGTTGGAAAGCACTCCGAGAGTTCTACAACGGTCGCAGCAAGCCTGCTCGGTTACGCCTATTTTCGGTGCCCAAAATCGAACGTTTTTATCTGTTTTGGGACACTTTTCTTCTTTTATGCTGTTTTTTCGTCCCGAATCGTACGTCGTGAATCGCGAAAAGGACGACAACCGAAGCCATCACATTTGTATTACCGAATCCTACGGCACCTTGGGCAAGACAACTTCGTTTCATGTAGAGGCTGGGCCCGCAAACTGAGGGCGTGGGGCTTGGGACCAGGTCTCCTACGCTTCGGTGCCTATAACTTTTGATCCGTAAGGAGTTACACGGCGCACAACATACCGTTGGAAAGCTCTCCGAGAGCTCTACGACGGGGGCAGCAAGCCTGCTCAATTGCGCCTATTTTTAGAGCCCAAAATCGAACGTTTTCATCTATTTCGGGATACTTTTCTTCTTTTGCGCTGTTTTTCCGTCCTAGATCGTACGTCGTGAGCTGTAAAAAGGACGACAAACAAATCTATCACATTTGTATTATCGAATCCCATGGCACCTTGGGCAAGACAACTTCGCTTCACGTAGAGGCTGGGCCCGCAAACTGAGGGTGTTTGGCTTGGGACCAGGTCTCCGTCGCTCCGGTGCCCATAACTTTTGATCCATAAGGAGTTATGCGGTGCACAGCATACCGTTGGAAAGCTCTCCGAGAGCTCTACGACAGGGCAACTAGCTTGTTCGACTGCAACTGTTTTTAGAGCCGAAAATTGAACGTTTTCATCATTTTTAGGATACTTTTCTTCTTCTGTGCTGTTTGTCCGTCCCGGGACGTATGTCGTGAGTCGCGAAAAGGACGACGACCAAATCCATCACATTTCTATTACTGAATCCCAAAGCACCTTGGGCAAGATAACTAATTTTTAGGTAGAGGCTGGGCCCGCAAACCGGAGGCGTGGGCCTTGGGACCCAGTCTCCGTCGCTTCGGTGCCCATAACTTTTGATCCGTAAGGAGTTACGAGGCGTATAGCATTACGTTGAAATGCTCTCCGAGAGCTCTAAGACGGGGGCAACAAGCCTACTCGACTACGCCTATTTTTGGAGCCCAAAATTGTATGTTTTCACCAGTTTCGGCATACTTTTCTTCATTTTCGCTGTTTTTCTACCCCGGATAGTGCGTCGTCAGTCGCGAAGAGGACGCCAACCTAATCCATCACATTTCTATTAACGAATCCCACGGCACCTTGGGCAACACAACTTCGCTTCACGTAGAGGCTGGGCCCGCATATCGAGGGCGTGAGGCTTCGAACCAGGTCTCCGTCACTCTGGTACCCATAACTTTTGATTCCTAAGGAATTACACGGTGCACAACATATCGTTGTAATGCTTTTCGAGAGCTATAAGACGGCGTAAACAAGCCTGCTCGACTGCGCCTGTTTTTGAAGCCAAAAGTTGAACGTTTTCAATAGTTTCAGGACACTTTTTTTCTTTTGTGCTGTTTTTCCGTCCCGAATCGTACGTCGTGAGCCGCGAAAACGACGACAACCTAATCCATCACATTTCTATTATAGAATCCCACGGAACCTTGGGCAAGACAACTACGCTTTACGTAGAGGCTGGGCCTGTAAACCGAGGGCGTGGGGCTTGGGACTAGGTCTCAATCGCACCGGTGCCCATAACTTTTGATCCGTAAGGAGTTACGCGGCGCACAGCATACCGTTGGAAAGCACTCCGAGATTTCTACGATGGTGGCAGCAAGCCTGCTCAGTTATGCCTATTTTCGGTGCCCAAAATCGAACGTTTTTATCTATTTTGGGACACTTTTCTTCTTTTGTGCTGTTTTTTCATCCCGAATCGTACGTCGTGAGCCGCGAAAAGGACGACAACTGAAGCCATCACATTTGTATTACCGAATCCCACGGCACCTTAGGCAAGACAACTTTGCTTCAAGTAGAGGATGGGCCCACAAACCGAGGGCGTGGGGCTTGGGACCAGGTTTCCGTTGCTCCGGTGCCCATAACTTTTGATCCGTAAGGAGTTACGCAATGCACAGCATAACGTTAGAAAGTTCTCCAAGAGCTCTACGACGGGGGCAGTAAGCCTGCTCGATTGCGCCTGTTTTTAGAGCCCAAAATCGAACGTTTTCATCTATTTCGGAATACTTTTCTTCTTTTGCGCTGTTTTTTAGTCCCGGATCGTACGTCGTGAGCCGCAAAAAGGACGACAAACAAATCCATCACATTTGTATTACCGAATCCCACGGCACCTTGGGCAAGATAACTTCGCTTCACGTAGAGGCTGGGCCTGCAAACTGAGGGTATGTGGCTTGGGACCAGGTCTCCGTCGCTCCGGTGCCCATAACTTTTGATCCGTAAGGAGTTACGCGGCGCACAACATACCGTTAGAAAGCTCTCCGAGAGCTCTACGACAGGGGCAGCTAGCCTGTTCGATTGCAACTATTTTAGGAGCCCAAAATCGAACAATTTCATCAGTTTCGGGACACTTTTTTTCTTTTGCATTGTTTTTCCGTCCCGGGTCAAACGCCGTGAGCCGCGAAAATGACGATGACCTAATCCATCACATTTCTATTACTGAGTCCCACGGCACATTGGGCAAGACAACTTCGCTTCAGGTAGAGGCTGGGCCCGCAAACCCAGGTCGTGGGGCTTAGGACCAGGTCTCCGTCTCTTCGGTGTCCATAACTTTTGATCCGTAAAGAGTTACGCGGCGCACAGCATTCCGTTGGAATGCTCTCCGAGAGCTCTAAGACGAGGGCAGCAAGCTTGCTCGGCTGCGCCTATTTTCGGAGCCCAAAATTGTACGTCTTCACCAGTTTCGAGACACTTTTCTTCTTTTGCTCTATTTTTCCGTCCCGGATAGTGCGTCGTGAGTTGCGAAAAGGATGACAACCTAATCTATCACATTTCTATTACCGAATCTCATGGCACCTTGGGAAAGACAACTTCGCTTTGCGTAGAGACTGGGCCCGCAAACCGAGGGTGTAGGGCTCGGGACCAGGTCTCCGTCACTCCGGTGCCCATAAGTTTTGATCCGTAAGGAGTTACGCGGCGAACAACATACCGTTGGAATGCTCTCCGAGAGCTCTAAGACGAGGGAAGCAAGCCTACTCGGCTACAATTGTTTTCGGAGCCAAAAATTGAACGTTTTCACCAGTTTCAGGACACTTTTCTACCTTTGCGCTATTTTTTCGTCCCGGATAGTGCGTCGTGAGTCTCAAAAAGGACGACAATGTAATCCATCACATTTCTATTATCGAATCCCATGGCACCTTGGGCAAGACAATTTCGCTTCACGTAGAGGCTAGGCCTGCAAACCGAAGGCGTAGGGCTTAGGACTGGTCTCCGTCGCTCCGGTGCCCATAACTTTTGATCCGTAAGGAGTTACGCGGCAGTCAACATACCGTTGGAAGCTCTCCGAGAGCTCTATGATGGGCTCAGCGAGCTTGCTCGACTGCGCCTATTTTCGGAGCCCAAAATCGAACGTTTTCATCTGTTTTGGGATACTTTTCTTCTTTTGCGCTGTTTTTCTGTCCCAAATCGTACGTCGTGAGCCTCGAAAAGAACAACAATCGAATCCATCACATTTGTATTACTGAATCTCACGGCACCTTAGGCAAGACAACTTCGGTTCACGTAGAGGCTGGGCCCGCAAACTGAGGGCGTGGGGCTTGAGACCCAGTCTCCGTCGCTCCGGTGCCCATAACTTTTGATTCATAAGGAGTTACACGGTGCACATCATACCGTTGGCAAGCTCTCCGAGAGCTCTACGATGGAGACAGCAAGCCTGCTCTACTGCACCTATTTTCGGAGCCCAAAATCGAACGTTTTCATCATTTTTAGGACACTTTTCTTCTTCTGCGCTGTTTGTCCGTCCTGGGACGTAAGTCAAGAGCCGCGAAAAGGACGACGACCAAATCCATTACGTTTCTATTGCCGAATCTCATAGTACCTTGGGCAAGATAACTAATCTTCAGGTAGAGGCTGGGCCCGCAAACCGAAGGCGTGGGCCTTAGGACCAGGTTTCCGTCGCTCTGGTACCCATAACTTTTGATCCGTAAGGAGTTACGCAGTGTACAACATACCGTTGGAATGCTCTCCAAGGGCTCTAAGACGGGGGCAAGAAGCCTACTCGGTTGCGCCAGTTTTCGGAGCCCAAAATCGAACATTTTCACCAGTTTCGTGACACTTTTCTTCCTTTTCGCTGTTTTTCCATCCCGGATAGTGCGTCGTGAGTCGCAAAAAGGACGACAACCTAATCCATCACATTTCTATTACCGAATCCCACGGTACCTTGGGCAACACAACTTTGCTTCACGTAGAGGCTGGGTCCGCAAACCGAGGGCGTGGGGCTTGAGACCAAGTCTTCGTCGCTCCGGTGCCCATAACTTTTGATCCGTAAGGAGTTACGCGGCGCACAACATACCGTTGGAAAGCTCTCCGAGAGCTCTACGATAAGGGCAGCAAGCCTGCTTTGCTGCGCCTATTTTCGGAACCCAAAATCAAACATTTTCATCTATTTCGGGATACTTTTCTTCTTTTGCGCTATTTTTCTGTCCCGGATCGTACGTCGTGAGCCATAAAAAGGACGACAACCTAATCCATCACATTTCTATTACCGAATCCCACGGCACCTTGGGCAAGACAACTTCGTTTCACGTAGAGGCTGGGCCAGCAAACCGAGCCCGTGGGTCTTGGGACCAGGTCTCCGTTGCTCCGGTGCCCATAACTTTTGATCCGAATGTGTTACGCGGTGCACAACTTATAGTTGGGAAGCTCTCCGAGAGCTCTACGACGGGGGAGCAAGCCTGTGCGGCTACACCTATTTTTGGAGCCCAAAATCTGTTACCGAATCCCATGGCACCTTGGGCAAGATAACTTCACTTCACGTAGAGGCTGGGACCGCAAACCGTGGCGTGGGGCTTGGGACCAGGTCTCCGTCGCTCTAGGGCCCATAACTTTTGATCCGTAAGGAGTTACGCGGCGCACAGTATACCGTTGGAAAGCTATCCAAGAGATCTACGACGGGGGCACCTAGCCTGCCAGGCTGCGCCTATTTTTGGAGACCAAAATTTAACATTTTTATAAGTTTTGGGATATTTTTCTTCTTTTGCGTTGTTTTTTCGTCCTGGATTGTACGTCATGAGCCGCGAAAAGGACGATAACCTAATCCATCACATTTCTATTACTGAATCCCACGGCACCATGGGCAAGACAACTTCACTTCATATAGAGGCTGGGCCCGCGAACCGAGGGCGTAGGGCTTTTGACTAGGTCTCCGTCGCTCCAGTGCCCATAACTTTTGATCCGTAAGGAGTTACGCAGTGTACAACATACCGTTGGAAAGCTATCCGAGAGATCTACGACGGAGGCAGCACGCTTGCTCGGCTACGCCTGTTTTCGGAGCCCAAAATCGAACCTTTTCATCAGTTTCGGGACATTTTTCTTCTTTTAGGCTATTTTTTCATCCCGGATCGTACGTCGTGAGCCGCAAAAAAGACAACAACCTAGTCCATCACATTTCTATTACCGAATCCCACAGCACATCGGGCAAGACAACTTCACTTCATGTAGAGGCTGTGACCGCAAACCGAGGGCGTGGGGCTTATGGCCAGATCTCCGTCGCTCCGGAACCCATAACTTTTGATCCGTAAGGAGTTACGCGGCGCACAACATACTGTTGGAAAGCTCTCCGAGAGCTCTACGATGGGGGTAGCAAGCTTGCTTGCCTACACCTATTTTCGGAGCCCAAAGTCGAACGTTTTCCTCAATTTCGGGACACTTTTCTTCTTTTGCATTGTTTTCTCGACCCGGATCGTACGTTGTGAGCCGCGAAAAGGACGACAACCTAATCCATCACATTTCTATTACAGAATCCCACGGTACCTTGGGCATGACAACTTCACTTCATGTAGAGGCTGGGCCTGCAAACCGAGGGCGTGGGGCTTTTGACCAGGTCTCCGTCGCTCCGGTGCTCATAACTTTCGATCCGTAAGGAGTTACGTGGCGCACAACATTCCGTTTGAAAGCTATCCGTGAGATCTACAACGGGGGTAGCAAGCCTGCTCGGCTGCACCTATTTTCGGAGACCAAAATTTAACATTTTCATCAGTTTCGGTACACTTTTTTTCATTTACGCTATTTTTTTTTTCCTGGATCGTACTTCGTGAGCCTCGAAAAGGACGACAACCTAATCCATCACATTTCTATTACCGAATCCCATGGCATCTTAGGCATGACAACTTCAATTCATGTAGAGGCTGGGCCAGCAAACCGAGGGCGTGGGGCTTGTAACCAGGTCTCCGTCGCTCCGGAGCCCATAATTTTTGATCCGTAAGGAGTTACGCGGCGCATAGCATACTATTTGAAAGCTCTCCGAGAGCTCTACGACGGGGGCAGCAAGCTTGCTTGCCTACACCTATTTTCGGAGCCCAAAGTGGAACGTTTTCTTCAATTTCGAGACACTTTTCTTCTTTTGCGTTGTTTTCTCATCCCGGATCGTATGTTGTAAGCCGCGAAAAGGACGACAACCTAATCCATCACATTTCTATTACCGAATCCCACGGCACCTTGGGCATGACAACTTCACTTCATGTAGAGGCTGGGCCCGCAAACCGAGGGTGTGGGGCTTTTGACCAGGTCTCCGTCGCTCCGGTGCTAATAACTTTTGATCCATAAGGACTTACGTAGCGCACAGCATACCGTTGGAAAGCACTCTGAGAACTCTAAGACGAGGGCAGCAAGCCTGCTTTGCTGCGCCTGTTTTCGGAGCCCAAAGTTGAACATTTTCATTAGTTTCGGGACACTTTTCTTCTTTTGCACTGTTTTTCCGTAACGGATCTTACGTCGTGAGCCGCAAAAATGATGACAAGCTTATCCATCACATTTCTATTATTGAATCCCACAGTACCTTGGGCAAGACAACTTCACTTCACGTAGAGGCTGGGCCCGCAAACCGAGGGTGTGGGGTTTGTGACCAAGTCTCCGTCGTTTCGGTGCCCATAACTTTTGATCCGTAAGGAGTTAAGCGGCGTACAACATACCGTTGGAAAGCTCACAGAGAGCTCTACGACGGGGGCAGCAAGCCTGCTGGGCTGTGCCTGTTTTCGGAGCCCAAAATCAAACATTTTCATCAGTTTTGGGACATTTTTCTTCTTTTACGCTGTTTTTTCATCCCGGATTGTATGTCGTGAGTCACGAAAAGGACGACAACCTAATCCATCACATTTCTATTACCAAATCCCACTGCACCTTGGGCAAGAAAACTTCACTTCATGTAGAGGCTGGGCCCGCAAACCGAGGGCGAGGGGCTTAGGACCAGGTTTCCGTCGCTCCGGTGCAAATAACTTTTGATCCGTAAAGAGTTACGCGGCGCACAGCATACCGTTGAAAAGCTCTCCGGGAGCTCTATGACGTGGGCAGCAAGCCTACTCGGCTACTATGAGGCCTGACCTCAATTTGCGTGCGATACCTAGTTTTGTGTACCCTAATCTAAATTTGCGTGCCTTGACCTAGGTTTGAGAATTGTGTTTCATTTTGTGTGCCATGCATTGAATTACGTGCATTCATTTAGGGTTGCGTGCATTTACTTGGGAAATGTGCATTCATCTTGTAGTGCGTGCCCTAGACCTAGGTGAGCATGCCCATACGCTAATCAAGAAAGCATCTTACACGAAGTACTAGATCATTAATTAATCCTACAAACTCCACTAACAAATATTAAAATGCTAATTCAACTCACTAGAAGATGAAATCTCACAAAAAGCTAGATATTCTTTATTCTTTATTCTTTATTCTTTTGCACATCCCAAACACACAATATAATATTGCTCAAAACATGATAAAAATTCAGAATTTTGCAAGCCTTGGCCGACCACTTCTTGCATTTGTGCATGCTTTGCATAATTCAAAAATTATCCCTAGACAACCTATGACACAAAGCATAAAAAAAATGAAATGAAACACTACCTAAGCATTCCATTCTCGACCAAAGCACTCCATGCTTCCTCACATTTCAAGATTGCACCAGGACTAAGAGAATTTCAGAATTTTCAAGGCCTTAGGCTGACACACTCACATACAACACTTCATACCTCACAAGCATTTCATCTTTCTTTCTCTCATTCACTCTCATTTCTTCTCTCTCTCTCGGCTTTGGCTGCAATCTCACTCTTCATGGCTTAAGTTCCTCATCCTAAGATTCGTCAAGACCTTCAATCTACTAAGGAACTCGACCAAGCAAGCTAGAATGCAAAAGACACACATGCAAGCTCATAGAACCTTCATTTCGGCTTAGGTATGTTGATAGGTCCTATTTCATTTTCTTTTTGTTCTAGCCACTTGCACATACTAAGAACATGGTTACTAAGCTAGGAATTAGAGAATCTCAAGTTATCTCTCGACCAAGCAAGGAGAAAAGTTGATCTTGTGCATCATCAAGAACTTTGTGCATCTTCATTGTTGTCTTGCTAAGGTGAGGGTTAATCCTTTTTTTTAAAGCTTTCCAAAACCACATGCATGGTTTTAAATGTCTATTTTTACCTCTGTACTTGTGATATATGTGTGTACATGAGCTTTTGTAAGCATGCATGGCAAGATATTTGGCTAGAATTGGAAGATAGGTGAAATCGCATATATGGCAGTTCTCTGACTTGTTGGAGCGAAATGAATTTGACCAGGTAAATGATGTTGAAAATGCGTGAAAATTGGTAGGTGACTAGTTTTGCCAGTTCTGAGCAATTTTTTGTAGAAATAGGCCAAGGCCAATTTTGACTCTAAGGTCTTCAAAATGGAAAAACATCGAAAGGTGTCTAAATCTAGAAAATCTGAGAAAATGAAGCAGGTTTTGGCAGATTCACTGTCCTTGTAGAATGAACCCGTTTTTACTTAGTAAATGATATCAAAAATGCATGAACTTTGGTATGCTGCTAGATTTTTCAGTTCTGGAAATTTTAGTCAGAAATAGACCAAGGCTAAATCTGACCCTAAGGCCCTCAAAAAAGACAAGTATTGAAATGTGTACAAATCTGGACAGTTTTGCGTAGTCTCACGGTTTTGGCTATAACTCTTGAATCCGAACTCCAAATGATGCGAGGTTTGTTTCTAGATTTAGTCCACTCCTTAAGATTTAATTTGACATTTTGTTCACTGGAATTGGAGATTGTTTGCTTGTCTCAATGATTGTCAGAAAATAGACCATTGCAGTGAGGTTTTCATCTAGTGATATGCTTTGAAAATTATTGTAACTTCTCTTGTTGTATTAAATGCTTGGGATTGTGGCACTTGGATGTTGTGTGGACTGTTTTGAATGCTTGAGGGTGTTTTAATTAATCGATGCATGGCTTGAGTTTAATTACGAGACAACTTGGGGCTTAATCGCACGGGTAAGCATGAATTGAAACTCTAGTGACTAGAAAAACTCGTTAAGTTTTGATCCTATGGATATCATGTCTATTTGTGTGATTAGTGGGCTGCCCGTAGTTGTCTTTATAACCCTAAATATGACTCCAACAATTATATGTTGATAAGTAGACCTTTCTTGCACCCGGTCCCACGTAGATGTCGTTGCATGTTGTATAACCTTGTTATTTGATTGCGTGAACCCCGAAATGAGTTATATGACTTAATTCACATGCGTTACAGGGCTGTCCGTTTAATATTCATAAAACTCCATGCGTTTTACAAGTGAAATTACATGTCAAACTAGCTTCATGTGTTTACTTGTCAACGTGCGATCTTATAATTGCTCGGAGGCAACCCACTTTGTTGTTCTCCTAATGTGATATGTTAAATGTTATAAATGTGCATTGCATACAAGGTTGCAACCTTTCGTTGTGGCATGGTAGCGTTTCACGCACGCCGGGCGGCATCGGGCTTGCCGGTGCTACCGTGACTACCATGGTCCAATTCCCTCTCTCGCTTGGCATTCCACCCTTGGAGAATTGGGTCGTAGATTTTCGAGGTACATCTGGAGTACACCCAATTGGGAGCAATAAGTGGATTATTGAAGTCAGCCGCAACAATCGTATCGAAATCGATATTGAGAGCAAATGCTCACCGTATCCTTGAAATGATTGGTAATTGTATCTATTGCTCAATTTGATTCTTATACTTGCGTACCTTATTACTTATAATTCGTGACTTGTTTTCAAAAAGGGGTTTTTCATAAGTTAACGGGAAAAAGAGTTTCAAAATGTATTTCTCGTTCCCCCTCGCTGAGTTCATAAGGACTCACCCTCTTTTATCATCTCAGGTGAAAAAGACCGAGAACATGTACCCGAGGATAACGTGCCTATTGATGACTCCATGGAATGATTGCTTTCCCTACGTGCCTTACTTGACTATGGCCATTTTGTGAACGATATGTTGCTTGAAGACTATTTCTTATGTTGCTTGTTATTATATTGTAAATGACCCTCGTTGTAATTTGGGATCTAATTTTGGCTTGTATTGATCATAACTAGATAAACACTCTTATGGTCATTTTTGCTATCGCTACTGGCTAGTATCTATCACAGGCTTATGAAGTATCAGGTAAAGGATTAAGTAAAATGAATCTATCCAATCTTAAGCAGGTACTCATTGTTAAGCTAAGATCAATAGGTACTTTTGTAACAAGGATTAATAAACAAACGAGACATAGTATCATGCTAGGTTATTAGTCAAACGAGACTTCGAGATAACTATTAGGCATTTCGATGGGTGATAAATAGTAATCTTAGTTGGAAATAAAATTGAGATTGGAAATTTTAAGGCATTTTAGAGAATTAGGTCAAACTAAAGAGCCCAATTACAGCCGTTATGCTGTCGATTTTACGAAGAATTTGTGGAGTTTTGGCTAAACGTTAAGTATTAAACCTTCATGAACGATTGAGTACGTGGAATGACTTGAATGTTTAGATCATACGTTAGTCTAACCTCTATAGGTCAGGTTGGGGCGTGACACCTTAGAGAAATGGTATCAGAGCTTAGATTGCTTAAGCCAGGTTTAACTCTCTGACCATGGGTAGAAGCCCTAAGATTATCGGGATAACTTGTTTATGTGTGTTATTGTGTGACAATATCAATTGTGCCTTCTCTATTTCTATGAGCTTATGTGATTAACATGTTTTAACTATTTCAAAATTTGTATGTCTATGTGAAATTGTATGTTGCATACCTTATACATTAAATTCTTGTTTGTCGTATTCCAATAAATTGTGCATCGTAATCTGTGCCTATAGATGGCTGGCCCTAGTACCCGCACTACTAATAAGAGCGATGAGCCCCAAGAGACCGGAGATGCTTATCAAACTAATCCTGGCATGGCTATGTTTAACATGATGGCGAATGCTTTGGATCGCGTGTCACGAGTGATGGAACGTCAAGATGCACGTGAAGCAAACAACAACAACAACAATAGGAATGATGGTAACAATGGGAGAAATAGCAGAATGCGGGAATTCCTTGACTTTCGCCCGTCCAAATTTCACGGGGAAGCTAATGATAAAAAGGCAGAGGCTTGGCTATCTGAGATTGAAAGGATTTTCAGGCCACTTGACTATACTGATGAAGAAAAGGTTGAGTTCGCTGTGTTTCTGTTGCACGGGGATGCTGAGCATTGGTGACGCATTGTGGAGGCACTTTGGGAAACTGATCATACACCTCGCTTGTGGGGTAATTTTGTTAAGGCATTCAAGGAGAAATATGTACCTGCAGTTTCCAGGCAGAGACGAATTGAGGAATTCATGCACTTGAACTAGGGTAACATGACGGTGGCCCAGTATGAGGCTTGTTTTGACCGACTGTCCCGCTATTCCCAATACATGGTCAGTACTCTTGAGGCGAAGATGTGGAAATTTACGAATGGATTGAGTCCAGAAATCCAGGACCAGTTGGCTTCGCATGACTTTACTACCTATTCTGCTCTCCTTGCGGCTGCCTCTCGAGTTGAGAAGACGAAACTTGATAGAGCCGGTTCGAGCCAGCCGAACAAGAAACCGTATCAACTTCCAGGACAACAGAGGAAATTCCAGACTTAGTGTCACAGTCAGGGCCAGAGCCAGAACAGACCAGTTAATAACCGTGGCCCGACTAAAGCACTATCAGCCTCCTCTACTTGTGGATCCACAGGTAGTTCGCCTGCTTCTCAGACTGTCACCTGTTCTTACTATAACAGGAAGGGTCACACTGAGGCCCTGTGTTGGAGGAAATCGGGATGATGTGTAGGGTGTGGCAGCGATTAACACCAGGTCAAGGATTGTCCTAAATGGCAAGGGGGACAAAATCAGATTAAACCAGCTGGTAGAGGCAAGACTCCAGTTCTTAGAGTTCAGGCCCGAGCTTATGCTATTGAGTATGAGGAGCTTCCAGAGGAGACCGCTGTTGTTGAAGGAACATTCTTGATACTGAATCAACCTGTTAGGGTCCTAATTGATCTAGGTGCTACTCATTCATTTATTACTCCCTTATGTGTGCAACGTGTGAAACTATGAGTTGTATGTTTGCCTTACGAAGTAGAAGTTGGTACTCCGATGTGTTCTAAACTTGTTACTCGCTCAGCTTGTAAAGCATGTAAAATCCAAATTAAAGATAGGGAATTCTCAGCCAATCTTATTGTATTACGCTTTCGAGACTATGAAGTCATCTTAGGGATGGACTGGTTGGCAAAGCATCATGCCCAACTAGATTGCCGGACGAAGATTGTAACATTCCAGATACCTGGTCAACCAATACTGGAATTCCATCATTTCATCCACGAAAGCAGTGAAATCCTTGAGAAAAGGATGTAGTGGATACTTAGCTTACCTCATCAACAAGCCGTCGGACAAAACTAATTTGGAGGAGATGCCAGTGATTAAAGATTATGCAGATGTGTTTCCAGAAGAATTGCCCGGTTTACCCTCAAATCGGGAGATCGAGTTCATTATAGAATTACTGCCTGGCACCCAGCCAATATCTAAAGCTCCCTATCGTATGGCACCAGCCGAGCTACAAGAACTGAATGACCAATTGCAAGGATTATTGAAGAAGGGGTTTGTTCAACCAAGTTCTTCTCCGTGGGACGCGCCAATCCTATTTGTAAAGAAGAAAGACGGAACGTTGAGGCTAGGCATCGATTACCGAGGATTGAACCAAGTGACCGTCAAGAATAAATACCCACTTCCACTGATCGACGAGTTGTTTGATCAACTTCAGGGAGCCAAAGTGTATTCGAAGCTCGACTTGAGGCAAGGGTACTATCAGTTGCGGTTCAAAAAGGAGGACGTGCCTAAAACGGCGCTCAGGACGAGATATGGGTATTATGAGTATGTGGTGATGCCATTTGGGCTAACTAACGCCCCTACAGCTTTTATGGACTTGATGCACAGGGTGTTTCAACCCTACTTGGACCAATTTGTGGTGATCTTTATCGATGATATTTTGGTATACTCGAAATCCGAGGCTGAGCATGAACAACATCTGTGATTGGTACTGCAGAAACTTCGAGAACATCAATTGTATGCGAAGTTTAGCAAATGTGAATTTTGGTTGCGGTAGATTGCATTCTTGGGGTACATTATATCCCAAGAGGGAATAGCAGTGGATCCAGCAAAGATAGAATCGGTGATGTCTTGGAAGAAGCCGAAAAATGTTATGGAGGTTCGGAGTTTTATTGGGTTAGCTGGCTATTATCGGAGGTTCGTGAAGGTTTTCTCAAAGATCGCAGGACCGCTTACAAAGCTGACCCAAGAGAAAACAAAGTTCGTGTGGGACGACAAGTGTGAGAACAGCTTTCAAGAATTGAAGAAAAGATTGACTACTGCACTTGTTCTTGCATTGCCTGAAGGGAGTCAGGGCTTTGTAATCTATAGTGATGCTTCAAAGGAAGGACTGGGTTGTGTGTTGATGCAAAATGGTAGAGTGATTGCGTATGCTTCTAGGAAACCGAAGCCGTATGAATTGAACTACCCGACGCATGATTTGGAGTTAGTGGTTATTGTGTTTGTACTCAAGAAATGGAGGCACTATCTGTGGGGTAACAAGTTCGAGGTGTTTACTGATCACAAGAGCTTGAAATACTTGTTCTCACAAAAAGAGTTGAACATGAGGCAAAGACGGTGGATGGAGCTTTTGGATGATTATAACTGCACAATCAATTATGTGCCCGGTAAAGCAAATGTAGTTACAGATGCCTTAAGTCAGAAAATGAGCATGGTAAAACTGGAAGTTAAGGTGCAGGGGTTGTTAGAGGAAGCATTTTTTAGGAAACCACAATTGACTCAAAAAGGATTACTATTTGCTACTACACAAGTTCAATCGACCTTGTTGTCTTAATTACGAGAGGCTCAACAGAAGGACCAACAGTTTCAAAAGATTAAAGAAAGCAACACATATTTCAAGTTTCATGATGATGGTATTTGGAGGTTCAGGAATCGAATTTGTGTTCCTAATGAGCCATAGTTGAAAAAGAAGATTCTTAAAGAAGCCCATAATTCAAGATATACTATTCACCCCGACGGAACAAAGATGTACCGGGATTTGAAGCAACACTATTGGTGGAATAACATGAAGAGAGATTGCGGAGTTTGTGGTACGGTGTTTGACTTGCCAAAGAGTTAAAAAAGAACATCAACGACTGGCAGGTTTACTTCAACCGTTGAAAATTCCTCAATGGAAATGGGAACACATAACTATGGACTTTGTCATGGACCTGCCCAGGTCACAAAAGGGTCACGACGCCGTTTGGGTCATAGTGGATAGATTGACTAAGTCAGCACACTTCTTACCGATGAACAAGGAGGATAGTCTTCAGAAATTGGGAGATATGTATGTGGCAGATATTGTAAGGTTGCACGGGATGCCTGTGAGTATTGTATCAGATAGGGATCCTCGTTTTACTTCCCGATTTTGGAAGAGATTGCAAGAAGCTTTAGGAACGAAGTTGAGTTTTAGCACGGCTTATCACCCTCAGACTGATGGACAATTTGAGAGAACTATTCAGATTCTGGAGGATATGCTGAGAGTATATGTTTTAGACTTCGGAAAAGGTTGGGAGAAATATCTGTCTCTAGTAGAGTTCGCTTATAATAACAGTTATCAGGCCACTATCGGGATGGCCCCATTTGAGGCATTGTATGGACGTAAGTGTCGGTCCCCAATTTACTAGGATGAAGTAGGTAAGACGAAAACTTTTGACCCAACCCTACTACTAGAACTTATGAAGACTGTTGATAATGTCCACCTCATTCGGAAACGGATGCTTACCGCCCAAAGCAGGCAGAAAAGTTACGCAGACCGACGGAGACGGAGTCTAGAGTTTGAGGTCGGCGACAAGGTGTTCTTGAAGATATCACCTCAGAGGGGACTGATTAAACACGGCAAGGGTGGAAAGTTGAGCCCGAGGTTTGTAGGACCATTTGAGGTAGTTGAAAATGTTGGCAAATTGGCGTATCGCCTGGAACTACCCCAAAACCTCTCCAATATTCATGACGTCTTTCATGTTTCAATGCTACGGAAGTATCATCCTGATCCATCACACATCTTGGAGCCAGAGCCGTTGCAGCTTCGGGAGAACTTGTCTTATGAAGAGAAGCCCATTCGGATCCTAGACCAGCAAGATCGGGAGTTGTGCAACAAATCTATACCGATGGTGAAAGTGTTGTGGGATTACCATGGAGTTGAAGAAGCAACATGGGAAAGGCGAGACCAGATGGAGCAACAGTATCCAGCATTATTTCAAAGGTAATATTGAATTTCGGGACGAAATTCTTTTAAGGAGGGGACGATGTGAGGCTCGACCTCGATTTGCGTGCGATACCTCATTTCGTGTGCCCTAACCTAGATTTACGTGCCTTGACCTAGGTTTAAGAGTCATGTTTCGTTTTGTGTGCCTTGCATTGAATTACGTGCATACATTTAGGGTTGCATGCATTTACTTGGAAAACGTGCATTCATCTCGTAGTGCGTGCCCTAGACCTAGGTGAGCGTGCCTACACGCTAATTGAGAAAGCATCTTACACGAAGCACTAGATCATTAATTAATCTTACAAACTCCACTAACTAATATTAAAATACTAATTCAACTCACTAGAAAACGAAATCTCACAAAAAGCTAGATATTCTTTATTCTTTGTTCTTTATTCTTTTGCACATCCCAAACACATAATATAATATTGCTCAAAACATGATAAAGATTCAGAATTTTGCAAGCCTTGGCCGACCACTTCTTGCATTTGTGCATGCTTTGCATAATTCAAAAATTAACTCCTAGACAACCTATGACACAAAGCATAAAAAAAATGAAATGAAACACTACCCAAGCATGCCATTCTCGACCAAAGCACTCCATGCTTCCTCAAATTTCAAGATTGCACAAGGACTAAGAGAATTTCAGAATTTTCAAGGCCCTAGGCCGACACACTCATACACAACACTTCATACCTCGCAAGTATTTCATCTTTCTTTCTCTCATTCACTCTCATTTCTTCTCTCTTTCTCTCGGCTTTGGATGCAATCTCACTCTCCATAGCTTAAGTTCATCATCCTAAGATTCATCAAGACCTACAAGCTACTAAGGAACTCGACCAAGCAAGCTAGAATGCAAAAGACACACATGCAAGCTCATAGAACCTTCATTTCGGCTGAGGTATGTTGATAGGTCCTATTTCATTTTCTTTTTGTTCTAGCCACTTGCACATACTAAGAACATGGTTACTAAGCTAGGAATTAGAGAATCTCAAGTTATCTCTCGGCCAAGCAAGGAGAAAAGTTGATCTTGTGCATCATCAAGAGCTTTGTGCATCTTCATTGTTGTCTTGCTAAGGTGAGGGTTAATCCTTTTTTTAAAGCTTTCCAAAACCACATGCATGCCTTTAAATGTCTATTTTTACCTCTGTACTTGTGATATATGTGTGTACATGAGCTTTTGTAAGCATGCATGGCAAGATATTTGGCTAGAATTGGAAGATAGGTGAAATCGCGTATATGGCAGTTCTCTGACTTGTTGGAGCGAAATGAATTTGACCAGGTAAATGATGTTGAAAATGCGTGAAAATTGGTAGGTGACTATTTTTGCCAGTTCTGAGAAATTTTCATAGAAATAGGTCAAGGCCAATTTTGACTTTAAGGTCTTCAAAATGGCAAAACATCGAAAGGTACCCAAATCTGGAAAATCTGGGAAAATGAAGCAGGTTTTGGCAGATTCACTGTCCTTGTAGAACGAACCAGTTTTGACTTAGTATCAAAAATGCATGAAATTTGGAAGGATGCTAGATTTTTCGGTTCTGGAAATTTTTGCCAGAAATAGACTAAGGCTAAATCTGACCCTAAGGCCCTAAAAAACGACAAGTATTGAAATGTGTACAAATCTGGACAGTTTTGCGTAGTCTCACGGTTTTTGCTATAACTCTTGAATCCGAACTCCAAATGATGCGAGGTTCATTTCTGGATTTAGTTCACTCCTTAAGCTTTAATTTGAAATTTTTTTCACTGGAATTGGAGATTTTTTGCTTGTCTCAATGACTGTGATAAAACAGACCATTGCAGTGAAGTTTTCATCTAGTGATATGCTTTGAAAATTATTGTAACTTCTCTTGTTGTATTAAATGCTTGGGATTGTGGCACTTGGATGTTGTGTGGACTATTTTTAATGCTTGAGGGTGTTTTAATTAATCGATGCATGGCTTGAGTTTGATTACGAGACAACTTGGGGCTTAATCGCACGGGTAAGCATGAATTGAAACCCTAGTGACTAGGAAAACTCGCTAAGTGTTGATCCTATGGATATTGTGTCTATTTGTGTGATTAGTGGGCTGCCCGTAGTTGTCTTTATAGCCCTAAATGTGACTTCGACAATTACATGTTGATAAGTAGACCTTTCTTGCATCCGGTCCCACGTAGATGTCGTTGCATGTTGTATAACCTTGTTATTTGATTGCGTGAACCCCGAAATGAGTTATATGACTTGATTCACATGCGTTACATGGCCGTCCGTTTAATATACATATAACTCCATGCGTTTTACAAGTGAAATTATATGTCAAACTTGCTTCGTGTGTTTACTTGTCAACGTGCGATCTTATAATTGCTCGGAGGCAACCTACTTTGTTGTCCTCCTAATGTGATATGTTAAATGTTATAAATGTGCATTGCATACAAGGTTGCAACCTTTCGTTGTGGCATGGTAGCATTTCACGCATGCCGGGCAGCATCGGGCTTGCCGATGCTACCGTGACTACCATGGTCCAATTCCCTCTCTCGCTTGGCATTCCACCCTCGGAGAGTTGGGTCGTAGATTTTCGGGGTACATCCGGAGTATACCCAATTGGGAGCGATAAGTGGATTATTGAAGTCGGCCGGAACAATCGTATCGAAATCGATATTGAGAGCAAATGCTCACCGTATCCTTGAAATGATTGGTAATTGTATCTGTTGCTCAATTTGATTCTTATACTTGCGTACCTTATTACTTGTAATTCGTGACATGTTTTCAAAAAGGGGTTTTTTATAAGTTAACCGGAAAAAGAGTTTCAAAACGTATTTCTCGTTCCCCATCGCTGAGTTCATAAGGACTCACCCTCTTTTATCATCTCAGGTGAAAAAGACCAGGAACAGGTACCCGAGGATAACGTGCCTATTGATGACTCCTTGGAATGATTGCTTGCCCTACGTGCCTTACTTGACTATGGTCATTTTGTGAACGATATGTTGCTTGAAGACTATTTCTTATGTTGCTTGTTATTGTATTGTAAATGACCCCCGTTGTAATTTGGGGTCTAATTTTGGCTTGTATTGATCATAACTTGTTAGACACTCTTATGGTCATTTTTACTATCGCTACTGGTTAGTATCTATCACAGGCTTATGAAGTATCAAGTAAAGGATTAAGTAAAATGAATCTATCCAATCTTAAGCAGGTACTCATTGTTAAGCTAAGATCAACAGGTACTTTTGTAACAAGGATTAATAAACAATCGAGACATAGTATCATGCTAGGTTATTAGTCAAACGAGACTTCGAGATAACTAGTAGGCGTTTCGATGGGTGATAAATAGTAATCTTAGTTGGAAATGAAATTGAGATTGGAAATTTTGAGTCATTTTAGAGAATTAAGTCAAACTAAAGAGCCCAATTATAGCCGTTATGCTGTCGGTTTTACGAAGAATTTGTGGAGTTTTGGCTAAACGTTAAGTATTAAACCTTCATGAACGATTGAGTACGTGAAATGACTTGAATGTTTAGATCATACCCTAGTCTAACCTCTATAGGTCGGGTTGGGGCGTGACACCTTAGAGAAATGGTATCAGAGCTTAGATTGCTTAAGCCAGGTTTAACTCTCTGACCATGGGTAGAAGCCCTAAGATTATCGGGATGACTTGTTTATGTGTGTTATTGTGTGCTAATATCAATTGTGCCTTCTCTGTTTCTATGTGCTTATGTGATTAACATGTTTTAACTATTTCGAAATTTGTATGTCTATGAGAAATTGTATGTTGCATACCTTATACATTAAATTCTTGTTTGTCGTATTCCAATAAATTGTGCATCGTAATCTGTGCCTATAGATGGCTAGCCCTAGTACCCGCACTACTAATAGGAGCGGTGAGCCCCAAGAGACCGGAGATGCTTATCAAACTAATCCCGGCATAGCTATGTTTAACATGATGGCGAATGCTTTGGATCGCGTGTCGCGAGTGATGGAACGTCAAGATGCACGTGAAGCAAACAACAACAACAACAACAGGAATGATGGTAACAATGGGAGAAATTGCAGAATGCGGGAATTCCTTGACTTTCGCCCGTCCAAATTTCACGGGGAAGCTGATGATGAAAAGGCAGAGGCTTGGCTGTCCGAGATTGAAAGGATTTTCAGGCCACTTGACTATATTGATGAAGAAAAGGTTGAGTTCGCTGTGCTTCTGTTGCACAGGGATGCTGAGCATTGGTGGCACACTGTGGAGGCACTTTGGGAAACTGATCATACACCTCGCTTGTGGGATAATTTCGTTAAGGCATTCAAGGAAAATACGTACCTACAGTTTCCAGGCAGAGGCGAATTGAGGAATTCATGCCGCGAAAAGGACGACAACCTAAAACATCACATTTCTATTACCGATTCCCACGGCACCTTGGGCAAGACAACTTTACTTCTTGTAGAGGATGGGCCCGCAATCCGAGGGCATGGGCCTTGTGACCAGGTCTCCGTCGCTCCGGTGCCCATAACTTTTGATCCGTAAGGAGTTACATGGCGCACAGCATACCGTTGGAAAGCTATCCGAGAGATCTATGACGGGGGTAACAAGCCTGCTCGGCTGCGCCTGATTTCGTATGCAAAAATTGAACATTTTCATTAGTATCGGGACACTTTTCTTCTTTTACGCTGTTCTTTCGTCCCGGATCGAACGTCGTTAGCCGCGAAAAGAACGACAACCTAAAACTTCACATTTCTATTATTGAATCCCACGGCACCTTGGGCAAGACAACTTCACTTCATGTAGACGCTGGGCCCACAATCCGTGGGCGTGGGGCTTGTAACAAGGTCTCCGTCGCTCCGATGCCCATAACTTTTGATCCGTAAGGAGTTACGCGGCGCACAACATACCGTTGGAAAGCTCTCCGAGAGCTCTACGAGGGGGCAACAAGCCTGCTTGGCTGTGTCTATTTTTAGAGCCCAAAATTGAACGTTTTTATCAGTTTCGGGACATTTTTCGTATTTTGCGCTATTTTTTCATCCCGGATCGTACGTCTTGAGCTGCGTAAAGGATGACAACCTAATCCATCTCATTTCTATTATCTAATCCCATGACACTTTGGGCAAGACAACTTCACTTTACGTAGAGGCTGGGCCCGCAAACCGAGGGCGTGGGGTTTGTGACCAGGTCTCTGTCGCTCTAGTGCCAATAACTTTTGATCCGTAAGGAGTTACGCGGTGCACAACATACCGTTAGAAAGCTCTCCGAGAGCTCTACGACAGGGGTAGCAAGCCTACTTAGCTGCGCCTATTTTCGAAGCCCAAAATTGAACATTTTCATCAGTTTCTGGACACTTTTCTTCCTTTACGCTGTTTTTTCGTCCCGGATCATACGACGTGAGCCGCGATAAGGACGACAACCTAATCCAACACATTTCTATTACCGAATCCCATGGCACCTTGGGCAAGACAACTTCACTTCACGTAGAGGCTGGGCCAGCAAATTGGGGGCGTGGGGATTGTGACCAGGTCTCCGTCGCTCCGGTGCCCATAACTTTTGATCCGTAAGGAGTTACACGGCGCACAACATACCGTTAGAAAGTTCTCCGAGAGCTCTACTACGAGGGAAGCAAGCCTACTCGGCTACGCCTATTTTCGGAGCCCAAATTTGAACGTTTTCATCAGTTTTGGGACACTTTTCTTCTTTTGCGCTATTTTTTCCACCCGGATCGTACATCGTGCACCGCAAAAAGGACGACAACCTAATCCATTACATTTCTATTACTGAATCCTATGGTACCATGGGCAAGAAAACTTCACTTCACATAGAGGCTGGGCCCGCAAACAGAGGGCGTGGGGATCATGACTAGGTATCCGTCGCTCCGGTGCCCATAACTTTTGATTCGTAAGGAGTTACGCGGCACAAAGCATACTGTTGAAAAGCTATCCGAGAGATCTACGATGGGGGCAGCAAGCCTGCTCGGCTGCACTTATTTTTGGAGACCAAAATTGAACATTTTCATCAGTTTCGGGACACTTTTCGTCTTTTACTCCATTTTTTTGTCCCGGAACGTACGTCGTGAGCCATGAAAAGGACAACAACCTAATCCATCACATTTCTATTACCGAAACCCACGGCACCTTGGGCAAGACAACTTGACTTCACGTAGAGGCTGGGCCCGCAAATCGAGGGCGTGGGGCTTGGGACCAAGTCTCCGTCACTCCGGTGCCCATAACTTTTGATCCGTAAGGAGTTACGCGCATAGCATACCATTAGAAAGCTCTCCGTGAGCTCTACGACGGGGGCAGCGAGCCTGCTCGGCTACACCTATTTTCGAAGCCCAAAATTGAACATTTTCATCAGTTTCGGGACACTTTTCTTCTTTTACGCTGTTTTTTCATCCTGGATTGTACGTCGTGAGCAGCTTAAAGGACAACACCCTAATTCATCACATTTCTATTACCGAATCCCACGGCACCTTGGGCAAGACAACTTCACTTCATGTAGAGGCTGTGACCACAAACCGAGGGCGTGGGGCTTGTGACCTGGTCTCCGTCACTCTGGTGCTCGTAACTTTAGATCCGTAAGGCGTTACGCGGCGCACAGCATTCCGTTGAAAAGCTCTCTGAGAGCTCTACGATGGGGGTAGCAATCCTGCTCGGCTGCACCTATTTTTGGAGCCCAAAGTTGAACGTTTTCATCAGTTTCGGGACACTTTTCTTCTTTTGTGCTGTTTTTTCATTTCGGAACGTACGTCGTGAGCCGCAAAAAGGATGACAACCTAATCCATCACATTTCTATTACCGAATCCCGCGGCACCTTGTGCAAGACAACTTCACTTCACGTAGAGGCTGGGCCCGCAAACTGAGGGTGTGGGGCTTGGGACCAGGTCTCCGTCGCTCCGGTGCCACTAACTTTTGATCCGTATAGAGTTACGCGATGCAAAGCATACTGTTGGAAAGCTATCCTAGAGATCTACAATGCGAGTAGCAAGCCTGCTCAGCTGCGCCTCTTTTTAAAGCCCAAAATTGAGCATTTTCACCAGTTTAAGGACATTTTTCTTCTTTTACGCTCTTTTTTCATCTCGGATCGTACGTCGTGAGCTGCGAAAAGGACGACAACCTAAAACATCACATTTATATTACCGAATCCCATGGCACCTTGGGCAAGACCACTTCACTTCATGTGGAGGCTGGGCCCGCAATCCGAGGGCGTGGGCCTTGTGACCAAGTCTCCGTCGCTCCGGTGCCCATAACTTTTGATCCGTAGGAAGTTAAGCAGCGCACAGCATACCGTTGGAAAGCTCTCCGAGAGCTCTACGACGGGGGCAGTAAGCCTGCTCAACAGTGCCTATTTTCAGAGCACAAAGTTGAACGTTTTCATCAGTTTTGGGACACTTTTCTTCTTTTACGTCGTTTCTTCGTCCCAGATCGAACGTCGTGAGCCGCGAAAAGGACGACAACCTAATCCATCACATTTCTATTACCGAATCCCATGGCACCTTGGGCAAGACAACATCACTTCATGTAGAGGCTGGGCCCGCAATCCGAGTGCGTGGGGCTTGTGACCAGGTCTCCGTCGCTCCGGTACCCATAACTTTTGATCCGTAAGGAGTTACGGGCGCACAGCATACCGTTGGAAAGCTCTCCGAGAGCTCTACGACAGGGGTAGCAAGCCTGCTCGGCTGCGCCTATTTTCGGAGCCCAGAGTTGAACGTTTTCATCAGTTTTGGGACACTTTTCTTCTTATGCGTTATTTTTCCGTCCCGGATCGTACGTCGTGAGGCACGAAAAGGACGACTAGCTAATCCATCACATTTCAATTACCGAATCCCATGGCACCTTGGGCAAGACCACTTCACTTCACGTAGAGGCCGGGCCCGCAAATCGAGGGTGTGGGGCTTGTGACCAAGTCTCCGTCACTCCGATGCCCATAACTTTTGATTTGTAAGGAGTTATGCGTCAAACAGCATACTGTTGGAAAGCTCTCTGAGAGCACTACGATGGGGGCTGCAAGGCTGCCCGGCTGTTGTGAGGCCCGACCTCGATTTGCATGCGATACCTCATTTTGTGTGCCCTAACCTAGATTTACGTGCCTTGACCCAGGTTTAAGAGTCGTGTTTCATTTTGTGCGCCTTGCATTGAATTATGTGCATTCATTTAGGGTTATGTGCATTTACTTGGAAAAACGTGCATTCGTCTCGTAGTTCGTGCCTTATCTCGTAGTGCGTGCCCTAAACCTAGGAAAGCGTGCCCACACGCTAATCAAGAAAGCATCTTACACGAAGCACTAGATCATTAATGAATCCTACAAACTCCACTAACTAATATTAAAATGCTAATTCAACTCACTAGAAGACGAAATTGCACCAAAAGCTAGACATTCTTATTCTTTATTCCTTTGCATATTCCAAGCATACAATTAAATAATGCTCAAAACATGACAAAAAATTCAGATTCGAGCTTGCCTTGGCCGACCATGTAGGAGCTTTTGTCATGCTTTGCAATTTCAAAAATCATTCCAAGACATTCTATGACAACAACCTATGAGACAAAGCATAAAAAAAATGACTTAAAACCCTACCCAATGCACCACAATCTCGACACACTCAATTGCCCCATGCTAAGGTGATTCAAATATGCTCTTGAAGACACAAAATCAGAATTTTGTGAAGCTCAAGGCCGACCAAATGCTCAAGCCTTTCATTTCATTCTCTTATTCTCTCTTTCTCTCATTTCTTCTCTGTCTCTCGGCCTTGGCTGCAATTATAGACTCCATAGCTTAAGTTCATCATCCTAAGGTTCATCAAGACATACAAGACACTAAAGAACTCGACCAAGCAAAGCTAGGAGCAAAGAAACATGCATGGAAGCTCTTAGAACCTTCATTCGGCCCTTAGGTATGTTTGATAGCTCCTATTTCATTTTCTTTTTGTTCTAGCCACTTGCACATACTAAGAACATGGTTACTAAGCTAGGAAGTAGAGAATCTCAAGTTATCTCTCGACCAAGCAAGGAGAAAAGTCGATCTTGTGCATCATCAAGAGCTTTGTGCATCTTTATTGTTGTCTTGCTAAGGTGAGGGCTAAAACTCTTTTGAAAAGCTTTCAAAAACCACATGCATGCCTTTAAATGTCTATTTTTACCTCTGTACTTGTGATATATGTGTGTACATGAGCTTTTATAAACATGCATGGCAAGATGTTTGGCTAGAATGTGAAGATAAGTGAAATCGCGTAAATGACAGTCTTCTGACTTGTTGGAATGAAGTGAATTTAACCAGGTAAATGATGTTGAAAATGGGTGAAAATTGGTAGGTGACTAGTTTTTCCAGTTCTGAGCATTTTTTGTAGAAATAGGCCAAAGAAAAATTTGACTCTAAGGTCTCCAAAATGGCAAAATATCGAAAGGTGTCCAAATCTGGAAAATCTGGGAAAATGAAGCAGGTTTTTGACAGTTCACTGTCCTTGTAGAACGAACCAGTTTGGACTTAGTAAATGATATCCAAAATGTATGAAATTTGGTATGATGCTATATTTTTCAGTTCTGGACATTTTTGTCAGAAATATACTAAGGCTAAATCGGATCCTAAGATCCTCAAAAACGACAAGTATTGAAATGTGTACAAATCTGGACAGTTTTGCGTAGTCTCACGGTTTTGGCTGTAACTCTTGAACCCGAACTCCGAATGATGCAAGGTTTGTTTCTGGATTTAGTTCACTCCTTAAGATTTAATTGGAAATTTTATTCACTGGAATTGGAAATTTTTTGCTTGTTTAAATGATTGTGGGAAAACAGACCATTGCAGTGAGGTTTTCATCTAGTGATATGCTTTGAAAATTATTGTAACTTCTCTTGTTGTGTTAAATGCTTGGGATTGTGGCACTTGGATGTTGTGTGGACTGTTTTGAATGCTTGAGGATGTTTAATTAATCGATGCATGGCTTTGGTTTAATTACGTGACAACTTGTGGCTTAATCGTACGTGTAAGCATGAATTGAAACCCTAGTGACTATGAAAAACTCGCTAAGTATCGATCCTATGGTTATCGTGTCTATTTGTGTGATTAGTGGGCTGCCCGTAGTTGTCTTTATAGCCCTAAATGTGATTCCAACAATTACATGTTGATAAATAGACCTTTCTTGCACCCAGTCCCACGTAGATGTCGTTGCATGTTGTATAACCTTGTTATTTGATTGCGTGAACCCCGAAATGAGTTATATGACTTGATTCACATGTGTTACATGGCTGTCCGTTTAATATTCATATAACTCCAAGCGTTTTACAAGTGAAATTACATGTCAAACTTGCTTCGTGTGTTTACTTGTCAACGTGCGATCTTATAATAGCTCGGAGGCAACCTACTTTGTTGTCCTCCTAATGTGATATGTTAAATGTTATAAATGTGCATTGCATACAAGGTTGCAACCTTTCATTGTGGCATGGTAGCGTTTCACGCACGCCGAGCGGCATCGGGCTTGCCGGTGCTACCGTGACTACCATGGTCCAATTCCCTCTCTCGCTTGGCATTCCACACTTGGAGAGTTGGGTCGTAGGTTTTCGGGGTACATCCGGAGTACACCCAAATGGGAGCGATAAGTGGATTATTGAAGTCTGCCGCAACAATCGTATTGAAATCGATATTGAGAGCAAATGCTCACCATATCCTTGAAATGATTGGTAATTGTATCTGTTGCTTAATTTGATTCTTATACTTTGCGTACCTTATTGAATGTAATACGTAACATGTTTTCAAAAGAGGTTTTTCATAAGTTAACCGGAAAAAGAGTTTCAAAACGTATTTCTCATTTCTCCCTCGCTGAGTTCATAAGGACTCACCCTCTTTTATCATCTCAGGTGAAGAAGACCAGGAACAGGTACCCGAGGACAACGTGCCTATTGATGACTCCTTGGAATGATTGCTTGCCCTACGTGCCTTACTTGACTATGGCCATTTTGTAAACGATATGTTATTTGAAGACTATTTCTTATGATTGCTTGTTGTTGTATTGTAAATGACCCCCGTTGTTATTTGGTGTCTAATTTTAGGTTGTACTGATCATAACTAGATAGACACTCTTTTGGTCATTTTTGCTATCGCTACTGGTTAGTATCTATCACAGGCTTATGAAGTATTAGGTAAAGGATTAAGTAAATGAATCTATCCAATCTTAAACAGGTACTCATTGGTAGGCTAAGATCAACATGTACTTTTATAACAAGGATTAACAAACAAACAAGACAGAGATATCATGCTAGGTTGTTAATCAAACGAGACCTTGAGATAGCTAGTAGGCTTTTCGATTGGTGATAAATAATAATCTTAGTTGGAAATGAATTTGAGATTGAAAGTTTCGAGGCGTTTAGAGAATTAGGTCAAACTAAAGAGCCCAATTACAACCGTTATGCTGCCAATTTTTCAGAGAATTTGTGGAGTTTAGGCTAAACGTTAAGTGTTAAACCTTCATGAACGATTAAGTACGTGAAATGACTTGAATATTTAGATCACTCCCTAGTCTAACCTCAATAAGTCAGGGTTGGGGCATGACACCTTATAGAGAAATGGTATCAGAGCTTAGATTGCTTAAGCCAGGTTTAACTCTCGGACCATGGGTAGAAGCCCTAAGATTATCAGGATGACTTGTTTATGTGTGTTATTGTGTGACAATATCAATTGTGCCTTCTCTATTTCTATGTGCTTATGTGATTAACATGTCTTAACTGTTTTGAGAATTGTGTGTCTATATAAAATTGTATGTTACATACCTTATACATTAAATTCTTGTTTGTCGTATTCCAATAAATTGTGCATAATAAACTGTGTCTATAGATAGCTGGCCCTAGTACCCGCAATACTAATAGGAGCAGTGAGCCCCAAGAGACCGGAGATGCTCATCAAACTAATCCCGGCATGGCTATGTTTAATATGATGGCGAATGCTATGGATCGCGTGTCACGAGTGATGGAACGTCAAGATGCACGTGAAGAAAACAACAACAATAACAGGAATGGTGGTAACAATGGGAGAAACAACAGAATGCGAGAGTTCCTTGACTTTCACCCGTCCAAATTCTACTGGGAAACTGATGATGAAAAGGCAGAGGCTTGGCTGTCTGAGATTGAAAGGATTTTTAGGCCACTTAACTACACTGATGAGGAAAAGATGGAGTTCGCTGTGTTTTTGTTGCACGGGGATGCTGAGCATTGGTGGCACACTGTGGAGGCACTTTGGGAAACTGATCATACACCTCGCTTATAGGGTAATTTTGTTAAGGCATTCAAGGAGAAATATGTACCTGCAGTTTTCAGGCAGAGGCGGATTAAAGAATTCATGCACTTGAACTAGGGTAACATGACGGTGGCCCAGTATGAGGCTTGTTTTGACCGACTGTCCCTCTATGCTCAATATATGGTCAGTACCCCTGAGGCGAAGATGTGGAAATTTACGAATGGATTGAGACCAGAAATCCAGGATCAATTGGCTTCACACGACTTTACTACCTATTATGCTCTCCTTGCGGCTGCCTCCCGAGTTGAGAAAAGAAAACTTGATAGAGCCGATTCAAGCCAGCCGAACAAGAAACCATATCAGCTTCCAGGTCAATAGAGAAAATTACAGACTCAGAGTCGCAGTCAAGGCCAGAGCCAGAATAGACCAGTTAATAACCATGGCCCGACTAAAGCACCATCAGCCTCTTCTACCCACGGATCCACAGGTAGTTCACCTGCTACTCAGTCTATCAACTGTTCTTACTGTGACAAGAAGGGTCATACCGAGGCCCAGTGCTAGAAGAAGTTAGGACGATGCGTGCGGTGTGGCAGTGATCAATATCAGATCAAGGATTGCCCTAAATGGCAAGGAGGACAAAATCAAGTTAAACCAGCTATTAGAGGCAAGACTCAAGTTCCTAGAGTTCAGGCCCGAGCTTATGCTATTGAGTGCGAGAAGCTTCCTGAGGAGACCGCTGTTGTTGAAGGTACATTTTTTATACTGAATCAACTTGTTAAGGTGCTAATTGATCCAGGTGCTACTTATTCATTTATTACTCCCTTATGTGTGCAACGTGTGAAACTGAGAGTTGTATGTTTGCCTTACGAAGTAGAAGTTGGTACTCCGATGGGTTCTAAACTTGTTACTCGCTCAGCTTGTAAAACATGTAAAATCCAAATTAAAGATAGGGAATTCTCAGCCAATCTTATTATATTACCCTTTTGAGACTATGAAGTCATCTTAAGGATGGACTGGTTGGCAAAGCATCATACCCAACTAGATTGCCGGACGAAGATTGTAACATTCCAGATACCTAGTCAACCAATATTGGAGGTAATGGGTCGAAGAGACTTCACAGGGAGTTCAATCATTTCATCTACGAAAGCAGTGAAGTCTTTGAGAAAAGGTTGTAGTGGATACTTAGCTTACCTCCTCAACAAGCCATCGGACAAAGCTAAGTTGAAGGAGATGCCAGTGATTAAAGATTATGCAGATGTGTTTCCAGAAGAATTGCCCGGTTTGCCCTCAAATCGGGAGATCGAGTTCATTATAGAACTACTGTCTGGCACCCAGCCGATATCTAAAGCTCCCTATCGTATGGCAGCAGCCTAGCTACAAGAACTGAAGGACCAATTGCAAGGATTGTTGAAGAAGGGGTTTGTTCAACCAAGTTCTTCTCTGTGGGGAGTGCCAGTCCTATTTGTCGTTGAGGCTATGCATCGATTACCGAGGATTGAACCAAGTGACCGTTAAGAATAAATACCCATTTCCACTGATCAATGAGTTTTTTGATCAACTTCAGGGAGCCAAAGTGTATTCGAAGCTCGACTTAAGGCAAGGGTACTATCAGTTGCGGATCAAAAAGGAGGATGTGCCTAAAACGGCTTTCAGGACGAGATATTGGCATTATGAGTATGTGGTGATGCCATTTGGGCTAACTAACGCCCTTGCAGCTTTTATGGACTTGATGCATAGGGTGTTTCAACCCTACTTGGACCAATTTGTGGTGATCTTTATTGATGATATTTTGGTATACTCGAAATCTGAGGCTGAGCATGAACAACATCTGCGATTGGTGCTGCAGAAACTTTGAGAGCATCAATTGTACGCAAAGATTAGCAAATGGAAATTTTAATTGCAGCAGATTGCATTCTTGGGGCACATCATATCCCAAGAGGGAATAGCAGTGGACCCAGCAAAGATAGAAGCAGTGATGTCTTGGAAGAAGTCGGAAAATGTTACGGAGGTTCGGAGTTTTATTGGTCTAGCCGGCTATTATCGGAGGTTCGTGAAAGATTTCTTAAAGATTGCAGGACCGCTTACAAAGCTCACTCAAAAGAAAACAAAGTTCGTGTGGGATGACAAGTGTGAGAACAACTTCCAAGAATTGAAGAAAAGATTAACTACCGCACTTGTTCTTGCATTGCCTGAAGGGAGTCGAGGCTTTGTAATCTATAGCGATGCTTCGAAGGAGGGACTGGGTTATGTGTTGATGCAAAATGGTAGAGTGATTGCGTATGCTTCAAGGAAACCGAAGCCGTATGAATTGAATTACTCGACGCATGATCTGGAGTTAGCGGCTATTGTGTTTGCACTCAAGAAATGGAGGCACTATCTGTGGGGTAACAAGTTCGAGGTGTTTACTGATCACAAGAGCTTGAAATACTTGTTCTCACAAAAAGAGTTGAACATGAGGCAAAGACGGTGGATGGAGCTTTTGGATGATTATAACTGCACAATCAATTATGTGCCCGGTAAAGCAAATGTAGTTGCAGATGCCTTAAGTCGGAAAGCGAGCATGGCAAAACTGGAAGTTAAGGTGCAGGAGTTGTTAGATGAAGCATTTTTGTGGAAACCACAATTGACTCAAAAAGGGTTACTATTTGCCACTACACAAGTTCAATCGACCCTGGTGTTTGAATTACGAGAGGCTCAACAGAAGGACCAATAGTTTCAGAAGATTAAAGAAAGCAACACAGATTTCAAGTTTCATGATGAGGGTATTTGGAGGTTTAGGAATCGGATTTGTGTTCCTAATGAGCCAGAGCTGAAAAAGAAGATTCTTGAAGAAGCCTAGAATTCAAGATACACTATTCACCCCGGCGGAACAAAGATGTACCGGGATTTGAAGCAACACTCTTGGTGGAATAACATGAAGAGAGAGATTGCGGAGTTTGTGGCACGGTGTTTGACTTGCCAGAGAGTCAAAGTAGAACATCAACGACCAGCAGGTTTACTTCAACCGTTGAAAATTCCTCAATAGAAATGGGAAAACATAACTATGGACTTTGTCATAGACCTACCCAGGTCACAGAAGGGTCATGACACCGTTTGGGTCATAGTGAATAGATTGACCAAGTCAGCACACTTCTTACCGATGAACAAGGAGGATAGTCCCGAGAAACTGGGAGATATGTATGTGGCGGATATTGGAAGGTTGGACGGGATGCCTGTAAGTATTGTATCGGATAGGGATCTTCGTTTTACTTTTCAATTTTGGAAGAGATTGCAAGAAGCTTTGGGAACGAAGTTGAGTTTCAGCACGGCTTATCACCCTCAGACTGATGGACAATCTGAGAGAACTATTCAGATTCTGGAGGATATGCTGAGGGCGTGTGATTTAGACTTCGGAAAAGGTTGGGTGAAATATCTGTCTCTAGCGGAGTTCGCTTATAATAATAGTTATCAGGCCACTATCGGGATGGCCCCATTTGAGGCATTGTATGGACGTAAGTGTCGATCCCCGATTTACTGGGATGAAGTAGGTGAGACGAAGACTTTTGACCCAATCCTTCTACCTGAACTTATGAAGACTGTTGATAATGTTCACCTCATCCGGAAACGGATGCTTACCGCCCAAAGCAGGTAGATAAGTTATGCAGACCGACGGAGACGGAGTCTAGAGTTTGAGGTCGGCGACAAGGTGTTCTTGAAGATATCACCTTGGAGGGGATTGATTAAACACGGCAAGGGTGGAAAGTTGAGCCCGAGGTTTGTAGGACCATTTGAGATAATTGAGAAGGTTGACAAATTGGCATATCGCCTGTACTACCCCAAAACCTCTCCAATATTCACGACGTCTTTCATGTTTCAATGCTACGGAAGTATCACCCCGATCCATCGCATATCTTGGAGCCAGAGCCGTTGCAGCTTCGGGAGAACTTGTCTTACGAAGAGAAGCCCGTTCAGATCCTAGACCAGCAAGATCGGGAGTGGTGCAACAAATCTATACCGATGGTGAAAGTGTTGTGGAATCATCATGGAGTTGAAGAAACAACGTGGGAAAGGCGAGACCAGATGGAGCAACAGTATCCAGCTTTATTTCAAAGGTAATATCGAATTTCGGGACTAAATTCTTTTAAGGAGGGAAGGATGTGAGGCCCGAACTCGATTTGTGTGTGATACCTCGTTTCGTGTGCCCTAACCTAAATTTGCGTGCCTTGACCTAGGTTTAAGAGTCGTGTTTCATTTTGTGCGCCTTGCATTGAATTACGTGCATTCATTTAGGGTTGCGTGCATTTACTTGGAAAAACGTGCATTTGTCTAGTAGTTCGTGCCTTACCTCATAGTGCGTGCCCTAAACCTAGGAAAGCGTGCCCACACGCTAATCAAGAAAGCATCTTACACGAAGTACTAGATCATTAATTAATCCTACAAACTCCACTAACTAATATTAAAATGCTAATTCAACTCACTAGAAGACGAAATTGCACCAAAAGCTCAACATTCTTATTCTTTATTCCTTTGCATATTCCAAGCATACAATTAAATAATGCTCAAAACATGACAAAAAATTCAGATTTGAGCTTGCCTTGGCCGACCATGTAGGAGCTTTTGTCATGCTTTGCAATTTCAAAAATCATTCCAAGACATTCTATGACAACAACCTATGAGACAAAGCATAAAAAAAATGACTTAAAACCCTACCCAATGCACCACAATCTCGACACACTCAATTGCCCCATGCTAAGGTGATTCAAATATGCTCTTGAAGACACAAAATCAGAATTTTGTGAAGCTCAAGGCCGAACAAATGCTCAAGCCTTTCATTTCATTCTCTTATTCTCTCTTTCTCTCATTTCTTCTCTGTCTCTCGGCCTTGGCTGCAATTATAGACTCCATAGCTTAAGTTCATCATCCTAAGGTTCATCAAGACATACAAGACACTAAAGAACTCGACCAAGCAAAGCTAGGAGCAAAGAAACATGCATGCAAGCTCTTAGAACCTTCATTCGGCCCTTAGGTATGTTTGATAGCTCCTACTTCATTTTCTTTTTGTTCTAGCCACTTGCACATATTAAGAACATGGTTAGTAAGCTAGGAAGTAGAGAATCTCAAGTTATCTCTCGACCAAGCAAGGAGAAAAGTCAATCTTGTGCATCATCAAGAGCTTTGTGCATCTTCATTGTTGTCTTGCTAAGGTGAGGGCTAAAACTCTTTTGAAAAGCTTTCAAAAACCACATGCATGCCTTTAAATGTCTATTTTTACCTCTGTACTTGTGATATATGTGTGTACATGAGCTTTTATAAACATGCATGGCAAGATGTTTGGCTAGAATGTGAAGATAAGTGAAATCGCGTAAATGACAGTCTTCTGACTTGTTGGAACGAAGTGAATTTGACCATGTAAATGATGTTGAAAATGCATGAAAATTGGTAGGTGACTATTTTTGCAAGTTCTGAGAATTTTTTGTAGAAATAGGCCAAAGCCAATTTTGACTCTAAGGTCTCCCAAATGGCAAAACATCAAAAGGTGTCCGAATCTGAAAAATCTGGGAAAATGAAGCAGGTTTTTGACAGTTCACTGTCCTTGTAGAACGAACCAGTTTTGACTTAGTACATGATATCCAAAATGTATGAAATTTAGTATACTACTATATTTTTCAGTTCTGGACATTTTTGTCTGAAATATACTAAGGCTAAATCTGACCCTAAGATTCTCAAAAACGACAAGTATTGAAATGTGTACAAATCTGGACAGTTTTGCGTAGTCTCACGGTTTTGGCTATAACTCTTGAACCCGAACTCCGAATGATGCGAGGTTTGTTTCTAAATTTATTTCACTCATTAAGATTTAATTTGACATTTTATTCACTGGAATTGGAAATTGTTTGCTTGTCTAAATGATTGTGGGAAAACAGACCATTGCAGTGAGGTTTTCATCTAGTGATATGCTTTGAAAATTATTGTAACTTCTCTTGTTGTGTTAAATGCTTGGGATTGTGGCACTTGGATGTTGTGTGGACTGTTTTGAATGCTTGAGGATGTTTAATTAATCGATGCATGGCTTTGGTTTAATTACATGACAACTTGTGGCTTAATCGTACGTGTAAGCATGAATTGAAACCCTAATGACTATGAAAAACTCGCTAAGTATCGATCCTATGGTTATCGTGTCTATTTGTGTGATTAGTGGGCTGCCCGTAGTTGTCTTTATAGCCCTAAATGTGATTCCGACAATTACATGTTGATAAGTAGACCTTTCTTGCACCCGGTCCCACGTAGATGTCGTTGCATGTTGTATAACCTTGTTATTTGATTGCGTGAACCCCGAAATGAGTTATATGACTTGATTCACATGTGTTACATGGCTGTCCGTTTAATATTCATATAACTCCATGCGTTTTACAAGTGAAATTACATGTCAAACTTGCTTCGTGTGTTTACTTGTCAACATGCGATCTTATAATTGCTCGGAAGCAACCTACTTTGTTGTCCTCCTAATGTGATATGTTAAAGGTTATAAATATGCATTGCATACAAGGTTGTAACCTTTTATTGTGGCATGGTAGCGTTTCACGCACGCCGGGCGGCATCGGGCTTGCCGGTGCTATCGTGACTACCATGGTCCAATTCCCTCTCTCGCTTGGCATTCTACCCTCGGAGAGTTGGGTCGTAGGTTTTCGGGGTACATCCGGAGTACACCCAAATGGGAGCGATAAGTGGATTATTGAAGTCGGCCGCAACAATCGTATCGAAATCGATATTGAGAGCAAATGCTCACCGTATCCTTGAAATGATTGGTAATTGTATCTGTTGCTTAATTTGATTCTTATACTTTGCGTACCTTATTACTTGTAATATGTGACATGTTTCAAAAGAGGTTTTTCATAAGTTAACCAGAAAAAGAGTTTCAAAATGTATTTCTCGTTTCCCCCTCGCTGAGTTCATAAGGACTCACCCTCTTTTATCATCTCAGGTGAAGAAGACCAGGAACAGGTACCCAAGGACAACGTGCCTATTGATGACTCCTTGGAATGATTGCTTGCCCTACGTGCCTTACTTGACTATGGCCATTTTGTGAACGATATGTTGTTTGAAGACTATTTCTTATGATTGCTTGTTGTTGTATTGTAAATGACCCCGTTGTAATTTGGGGTCTAATTTTGGGTTGTACTGATCATAACTAGATAGACACTCTTATGGTCGTTTCTGCTATCGCTATTGGTTAGTATCTATCACAGACTTATGAAGTATTAGGTAAAGGATTAAGTAAATGAATCTATCTAATCTTAAGCAGGTACTCATTGGTAGGCTAAGATCAACAGGTACTTTTGTAACAATGATTAACAAACAAACGAGACAGAGATATCATGCTAGGTTGTTAATCAAACGAGACCTTGAGATAACTAGTAGGCGTTTCGATTGGTGATAAATAATAATCGTAGTTGGAAATGAATTTGAGATTGAAAGTTTCGAGGCGTTTAGAGAATTAGGTCAAACTAAAGAGCCCAATTACAGCCGTTATGCTGTCGGTTTTCTGGAGAATTTGTGAAGTTTAGGCTAAACGTTAAGTGTTAAACCTTAATGAACGATTTAGTACGTGAAATGACTTGAATGTTTAGATCACTCTCTAATCTAACCTTAATAGGTCGGGTTGGGGCATGACAGCTGCGCATGTTTTCAGAGCCCAAAATCGAACGTTTTCATCACTTTTGGTACACTTTTCTTCTTTTACGCTATTTTTTCTTCCCGGACCGTACGTCGTGAGCCACGAAAAGGACGATAACCTAATCCATCACGTTTCTATTACCGAATCCCATGGTACCTTGGGCAAGACAACTTCACTTCACGTAGAGGCTGGGCCCGCAAACCGAGGGCGTGGGGCTTGGGACCAAGTCTCCGTCGCTCTAGTGCCCATAAGTTTTGATCCATAAAGCGTTACACGGTGCACAGTATACCGTTGGAAAGCTCTCCGAGAGCTTTACTACTGGGGCAGCATGCTTGCTAGGTTGCGCATGTTTTCGGAGCCTAAAATTGAACATTTTCATCAGTTTTGGGACACTTTTCTTCTTTTATGCTATTTTTAGTTCCGGGATCGTACGTCGTGAGCCGCGAAAAGGACGACAACCTAATCTATCACATTTTTATTATCGAATCCCACGGCACCTTGGGAAGACAACTTTACTTCATGTAGAGGTTTGGCCCGTAATCGGAGTGCGTGGGGCTTGTGACCAGGTCTCCGTCGCTCCGGTACCCATAACTTTTGATCCGTAAGGAGTTACACGGCGCACAGCATACCGTTGGAAAGCTATCCGAGAGATCTACAACGGGGGCAGCAAGCCTGCTCGGCTGCGCCTATTTTTGGAGGCCAAAGTTTAACATTTTCATCAGTTTTGGGACCCCTTTCTTTTTTTGCGCTGTTTTTCCGTCACGGAGCGTACGTCGTGAGGCGCGAAAAGGACGACAAGCTAATCCGTCACATTTCAATTACCGAATCCCATGGCACCTTGGGCAAGACAACTTCACTTCACGTAGAGGCCGGGACCACAAATCGAGGGCGTGGGGCTTGTGGCCAGGTCTCCGTCACTCTGGTGCCCATAACTTTTGATCCGTAAGGAGTTAAGCGTCGCACAGCATACCGTTGGAAAGCTCTCTGAGAGCTCTTCGACGGGGGCAGCAAGGCTGCCCAGCTGTGCCTGTTTTCAGAGCCCAAAATCGAACATTTTCATCAGTTTTGGGACACTTTTCTTCTTTTACGCTGTTTCTTTGTCCCAGATCGTACGTCGTGAGCCGCGAAAAGGACGACAACGTAATCCATCACATTTTTATTACCGAATTCCACAGCACCTTGAACAAGACAACTTCACTTCATGTACAGGCTGTGCCCACAAACTGAGGGTGTGGGGCTTGGGACCAGGTCTCCGTCGCTCCGGTGCCCATAACTTTTGATCCGTAAGGAGTTAAGCGGCGCACAACATACCATTGGAAAGCTATCCGAGAGATCTACGATGGGGGCAGCAAGCCTGTTTGGCTTCGCCTATTTTCGGAGACCAAATTTGAAAATTTTCATTAGTTTCGGGACACTTTTCTTATTTTACGCTGTTTTTTCGTCCCGGATCATACGTCGTGAGCAGCGAAAAGGACGATAACCTAAAACATCACATTTCTATTACCGAATCCTACGGAACCTTCTGCAAGACAACTTCACTTCATGTAGAGGCTGGGCCCGCAATCCGAGGGCGTGGGCCTTGTGACCAGATCTCCGTTGCTCCGATTCCCATAACTTTTGATCCGTAAGGAGTTACGCGGCGCACTGCATATCGTTGGAAAGCTCTCCGAGAGCTCTATGACAGGGTCTGCAAGCCTGCTTGGCTGCGCTTATTTTCTTTGCCCAGAGTTGAACGTTTTCATCAGTTTCGGGACACTTTTCTTCTTTTGCGCTGTTTTTCGGTCCCGGATCGTACGTCGTGAGCCGTGAAAAGCACGGCAAGCTAATCCATCACATTTCAATTACCGAATCCCATGGCACATTGGGCAAGACAACTTCACTTCATGTAGAGGTTGGGCCCACAAGCCGAGGGCGTGGGGCTCGTGACCAGGTCTCTGTTGCTCCGGTGCCCATAGTTTTTGATCTGTAAGGAGTTACGCAGCGCACAACATACCGTTGGAAAGCTCTCCGAGAGCTCTACGACGTGGGCAGCAAACCTGCTCGGCCACGCCTATTTTCGGAGTCCAAAATTGAACATTTTCATTAGTTTCTGGTACTTTTCTTCCTTTATGCTATTTTTTCGTCACTGATCGTACGCCGTGAGCCGCGAAGAGGACGACAACCTAATCCAACACATTTCTATTACCGAATTCCACGACACTTTGGGCAAGAAAACTTCACTTCATGTAGAGGCTGGGCCCGCAATCCGAGTGCATGGGGCTTAGGACCATGTCTCCGTCGCTCTGGTGCCCATAACTTTTGATCCGTAAGGAGTTACGCGGCGCACAACATATCGTTGGAAAGCTCTCCGAGAGTTCTATGACGGAGGCAGCAAGGCTGCTATTCTGCGCCTATTTTTAGAGCCCAAAATTGAACATTTTAATCTGTTTCGGGACACTTTTCTTCCTTTACGCTATTTTTTCGTCCCGGATTGTACGTCGTGAGCCGGGAAAAGGACGACAACCTAATCCAACACATTTCTATTACCGAATCCCACAACACCTTGGGCAAGACAACTTCACTTCATGTAGAGGCTGGGCTCGTATACCGAGGACGAGGGGCTTGTGACCAAGTCTCCGTCGCTCCGGTGCCCATAACTTTTGATCCGTAAGGAGTTACGTAACGCACAACATACCGTTAGAAAGCTCTCCGAGAGCTCTACGATGGCTGCAGCAAGCCTTCCCTGTTGCACCTATTTTCGGAACCCAAAATTGAACGTTTTCATCAGTTTTGGGCCACTTTTCTTCGTGAGCCGCGAAAAGGATAACAAGCTAATCCATCACATTTCTATTACCGAATCCCACGGCACCTTGGGCAAGACAACTTCAATTCACGTAGACGCTAAGCTCGCAAACCGAGGACGTGGGACCAGGTCTCCGTCACTTCAGTGCCCATAACTTTTGATCCGTAAGGAGTTACGCGGCGCACAAGATACTGTTGGAAAGCTATCCAAGAGATCTATGATAGGGGTAGTATGCCTGCTTGGCTGCGCCTGTTTTCGGAGCCCAAAATTGAATATTTTCATCATTTTCTGGACACTTTTCTTCCTTTACGCTATTTTTTCGTCCCGGATCGTATTTTGTGAGCCGCGAAAAGGACGACAACCTAATCCAACACATTTCTATTACTGAATCCCAGGACACCTTGGGCAAGACAACTTCACTTCCTGTAGAGGCTGGGCCCGTAATACGAGTGCATGGGGCTTGGGACTATGTCTCCGTCGCTCCGGTGCCCATAACTTTTGATCCGTAAAGAGTTACGTAGTGCACATATACCGTTGGAAAGCTCTCTGAGGGCTCTACGACAGGTGCAGCAAACCTGTTGGGCTGCGTCTATTTTCGGAGCACAAAGTTGAACGTTTTCATCAGTTTTTGGATACTTTTCTTCTTCTGCGCAGTTTTTCAGTGTCGGATCATACGTAGTGAGCCATGAAAAGGACGAGAAGCTAATCCATCACATTTCTATTACCGAATCCCATGGCACCTTGGGCAGGACAACTATACTTCACGTAGAGGCTGGGCCCAAAAACCGAGGGCGTGGGGCTTGAGACCAGGTTTCCGTCACTCCGGTGCTCATAACTTTTTATCCAAAAGGAGTTATGCGGCGCACATCATAACGTTGGAAAGCTATCCGAGAGCTCTACGATCGGGGTAGCAAGCCTGCTCAGTTGCGCCTATTTTTGAAGCCCAAAATAGAATGTTTTCATCATTTTCGAGCAATTTTTCTTCTTTTACGCTGTTTTTACGTCTCGGATCGTACGTCGTGAGTTGCGAAACGGACAGCAAGCTAATCCATCACATTTCTATTACCGAATCCCATGACACCTTGGGCAAGACAACTTCACTTCATGTAGAGGTTGTGACCGCAAACCGAGGGCGTGGGGCTTGTGACCAGGTCTCCATCGCTCTGGTGTCCATAACTTTTGATCCGTAGGTAGTTACGCGGCGCACAGCATACCGCTGGAAAGCTCTCCTAGAGCTTTACTACGGGGGTAGCAAGACTGCTCTACTGCGCCTATTTTTAGAGCCCAAAGTTGAACGTTTTCATCAGTTTCGGGACATTTTTCTTCTTTTGCGCTGTTTTTTCATCCCAGATCGTACGTCGTGAGCCGTGAAAATGACGACAACCTAAAACATCACATTTCTATTACCGAATCCCACGGCACCTTGGGCAAGACAACTTCACTTCATGCAGAGCCTGGGCCCGCATCCGAGGGCATGGGGCTTGTGACCAGGCTCCGTCACTCCGATGCCTATAACTTTTGATCCGTAAGGAGTTACGCGGCACACAGCATACCGTTGAAAAGCTCTCCGAGAGCTCTACGACAGGGGTAGCAAGCCTGCTTAGCTGCGCCTATTTTTTGAGCAAAAAATTGAACGTTTTCATCAGTTTCGGGACACTTTTCTTCTTTTACGCTATTTTTTCATCACGGATCGTACATCGTGAGCCGCGAAAAGGACGATAACCTAATCTGTCACATATCTATTACCGAATCCCATGGCAACTTGGGCAAGACAACTTCAATTCACGTAGAGGCTGGGCACACAAACTGAGGGCGTGGGGCATGAGACCAGGTCTCCGTCGCTCCGGTGCCTATAACTTTTGATCCGTAAGGAGTTACGTGGCTCATAGCATACCGTTGGAAACCTCTCTGAGAGCTCTACGACGGGGGCAGCAGGCCTACTTAGTTGCTCCAGTTTTTGGAGCCCATAATTAAACATTTTCATCAGTATCTGGACACTTTTCTTCCTTTACGCTATTTTTTCGTCCCGGATCGTACGTCGTGAGCCGCGAAAAGGACGACAACCTAATCCAATACATTTCTATTACCGAATCCCACGACACCTTGGGCAAGACAACTTCACTTCATGTAGAGGCTGGGCCGGCAATCCGAGTGCGTGGGGCTTGGGACCATGTCTTCGTCGCTCCAGTGCCCATAACTTTTGATCCGTAAAGAGTTACGCGGCGCACATATACCGTTGGAAAGCTCTCTGAGAGCTCTACGACGGGTGCAGCAAGCCTGCTGGGCTGCATCTTTTTTCGCAGCCCAAAGTTGAACGTTTTTATCAGTTTTGGGATACTTTTCTTCTTTTGCGCAGTTTTTCAGTCCCGGATCGTACGTCGTGAGCCATGAAAAGGACGAGAAGCTAATCCATCACATTTCTATTACCGAATCCCACGACACCTTGGGCAAGACAACTTCACTTCATGTAGAGGCTAGGCCCTCAAACCGAGGGCATGGGGCTAGGGACCAGGTTTCCGTCGCTCCTGTACCCATAACTTTTGATCCGAAAGGAGTTATGCGGCACACATCATACCGTTGGAAAGCTATCCAAGGGATCTATGACAGGTGTAGCAAGCCTGCTCGGCTGCGCCTATTTTTGGAGCCCAAAATTGAAAATTTTCATCAGTTTCGGGACACTTTTCTTCTTTTATGCTATTTTTTCGTCCCAGATCGTACGTCGTGAGCCGCAAAATGGACAGCAACCTAATCCATCACATTTCTATTACCGAATCCCACGACACCTTGGGCAAGACAACTTCACTTCATGTAGAGGCTGTGACCGCAAACCGAGGGCGTGGGGCTTGTGACCAGGTCTCCGTCGCTCTGGTGCCCATAACTTTTGATCCGTAGGTAGTTACGCGGCGCACAGCATACCGTTGGAAAGCTCTCCTAGAGCTCTACTATAGGGGAAGCAAGACTACTCTGCTGCGCCTATTTTTGGAGCCCAAAGTTGAACATTTTCATCAGTTTCGGGACACTTTTCTTCTTTTGCGCTGTTTTTTTTTCCCAGATCGTACATCGTGAGCCGGGAAAATGACGACAACCTAAAACATCACATTTCTATTACCGAATCCCACGGCACCTTGGGCAGGACAACTTCACTTTATGCTGAGGCTGGGCTCGCAAACCGAGGGCATGGGGCTTGGGACAGGTCTCTGTCGCTCCGGTGCCCATAACTTTTGATCCGTAAGGAGTTACGTGGTGCACAACATACCGTTGGAAAGCTCTTCGAGAGCTCTACGTCGGGGGAAGTAAGCCTTCTCTACTGCGCCGATTTTCAGAGCCCAAAATTGAACAATTTCATCAATTTTGGGACACATTTCTTCTTTTATGCTATTTTTTCATCCCGGATCGTACGTCGTGAGCTGGGAAAAGGACGACAACCTAATCCATCACATTTCTATTACCGAATCGCATGGCACCTTAGGCAAGACAACTTCACTTCACGTAGAGGCTAGGCCCGCAATCCGAGGGCGTGGGGCTTGGGAACAGGTCTCTATCGCTCCGGTGCCCATAACTTTTGATTTATAATGAGTTACGCGGCGCACAACATACCATTGGAAAGCTCTCCGAGAGCTCTACGACGGGCGTAGCAAGCCTACTTGGCTGCACCTATTTTCGGAGCCCAAAATCAAATGTTTTCCTCAGTTTCTGGAAACTTTTATTCCTTTACGCTATTTTTTCATCCCAGATCGTACATTGTGATCCGAGAAAAGGACGACAACCTAATCCAACACATTTTTATTACCGAATCCAATGGTACCTTGGGCTAGACAACTTCACTTCATGCAGAGGATGGGCCCGCAAACCGAGGGCGTAGGGCTTGTAACCAGGTCTCTGTCGCTCCGGTGCCCATAACTTTTGATCCGTAAGTAGTTATGCGGCGCATAACATACCGTTGGAAAGCTCTCCGAGAGCTCTACGACGGGGCTACAAGCCTGCTGGGCTGTGCCTATTTTCGGAGCCCAAAGTTGACCGTTTTCATAAGTTTCGGGACACTTTTCTTTTTTTGCACTGTTTTTCAGTCCCGGATCGTACATCGTGAGCCGCGAAAAGGACGACAACCTAATCCACCATATTTCTATCACCGAATCCCACGGCACCAAGGGCAAGACAACTTCGCCTCACGTAGAGGCTGGGCCCGCAAACCAAGGGCGTGGGGCTTTGGACCAGGTCTCCGTCGTTCCGATGCCCATAACTTTTGATCCGTAAAGAGTTACGCGGTGCACCGCATACTGTTGGAAAGCTATTCGAGAGATCTAAGGCGGGGGTATCAAGCCTGCTTTGCAGCGCTTGTTTTTGAAGCCCAAAATTGAACATTTTCAACAGTTTCGGGACACTTTTCTTCTTTTACGCTATTTATTCATCCCGGATCGTACGTCGGGAGCTGCGCAAAAGACAATAACCTAATCCATCACATTTCTATTACCGAATCCCACGGCACCTTAGGCAAGACACCTTCACTTCATGTAGAGGTTGGTCCGCAAACCGAGGGCGTGGGGCTTGTGACCAGGTCTCCGCCGCTCTGGTGATCATAACTTTTGATCTGTAAAGAGTTACGCGGCACACAGCATACCGTTGGAAAGCTCTCCGCGAGCTCTACGACAGGGGTAGCAACAATGCTAGGCTGCGCCTTTTTTCGGTGCCCAAAGTTGAATGTTTTCATCAATTTTGGGACACTTTTCTTCTTTTGCGTTGTTTTTTCATCACGGACCATACGTCGTGAGCCGCGAAAAGGACGATAAGCTAATCCGTCACATTTCTATTACTGAATCCCACATCACCGTACGCAAGACAACTTCACTTCACGTAGTGGCTGGCCCGTAAACCGTGGGGTGGGGCTTATGACCTAGTATTCGTCACATCAGTGCCCATAACATTTGATCCGTAAGGAGTTACGCGGCGCACAATATACCGTTGGAAAGCTATCCGAGTGATCTACGATGGGGCAGGAAGCCTGCTCGGCTGCGTCTATTTTTGAAGACCAAAATTGAACATTTTCATCAGTTTCTGGAAACTTTTCTTCTTTTACGCTGTTTTTTTGTCTTGGATCGTACGTCGTGAGCCGCTAAAAAGGACGACAACCTAAAAAATCACATTTCTATTACTGAATCCCACGGCACCTTGGGCCAGACAACTTTACTTCATGTAGAGGCTGGGCCCGCAATCCGAGGGTGTGGGGCTTGTGACCACGTCTCTGTCGCTCCGGTGCCTATATCTTTTGAACCGTAAGAAGTTACGCGGCGCACTGCATGTCGTTGGAAAGCACTCCAAGAGCTCTATGACGGGGGTAGCAAGCCTGCTCGGCTTCACTAATTTTTGAAGCCCAAATTTGAACGTTTTCATCAGTTTTGGGACACTTTTCTTCTTTTGCGCTGTTCTTCCGTCTCGGATCGTACGTCGTGAGCCGCGAAAAGGACAACACGCTAGTCCATCACATTTCAATTACCGAATCCCATGGCACCTTGGGCAAGACAACTTCACTTCACGTAGAGACCGGACCCGCAAACTGAGCGCGTGGGGCTTGTGACCAGGTCTCCATCGCTCCGGTGCCCATAACTTTTGATCTATAAGGAGTTAAGCGTCACACAACATCTCGTTAGAAAGCTCCCTGAGAGCTCTACGACGGGGGCAACAAAGCTGCTCGGCTGTGACAATTTTTGGAGCCCAAAATCGAACGATTTCATAAGTTTTGGGACACTTTACTTCTTTTACACTATTTTTTCGTCCCGGATCGTACGTCGTGAGCCACGAATAGAACGACAACCTAATCCAACACATTTCTATTACCGAATCCAACGACATCTTGGGCAAGACAACTTCACTTCATGTAGAGGTCGGGCCCACAAACCGAGGGCGTGGGGCTTATGACCAGGTCTCCGTCGCTCCGGTGCCCATAACTTTTGATCCGTAAGGAGTTACGCGACGCACAATATACCGTTGGAAAGTTCTCCAAGAGCCCTACGACGACGGCAGCAAGCCTGCTCGGCTGCGCCTGTCTTTAGACCCCAAAATTGAATATTTTTTTAGTTTCGGGACACAATTCTTCCTTTACGCTATTTTTTCAACTCGGATCGTATGTAGTGAGCCGCAAAAAGGACGATAACCTAATCCAACACATTTCTATTACCGAATCCCACGACACCTTGGGGAAGACAACTTCACTTCATGTAGATGCTGGGCCCGCAAACTGAGGGCGTGGGGCTTATGACCAGGTCTCCGTCGCTCCGGTGCCCATAACTTTTGATCCGTAAGGAGTTACGCAGCACACAACATACCGTTGGAAAGCTCTCCAGGAGCTCTACGAAGGGGGCATCACGCCTGCTGGGCTACGCCTGTTTTCGAAGACCAAAGTTGAATGTTTTCATCAATTTCGGGACACTTTTCTTCTTTTTCTCTATTTTTCCGTCCCGGATCGTACGTCGTGAGCCGCAAAAAGGACGACAACCTAATCTATCACATTTTTGTTACCGAATCCCATGGCACCTTGGACAAGACAACTTCACTTCAAGTAGAGGCTGGGCCCGCAAACCGAGGGCGTAGGGCTTGTGACCAAGTATTCGTCGCTTCGGTGCACATAACTTTTGATCCGTAAGGAGTTACGCGGCACACAACATACCGTGGGAAAGTTCTCCGAGAGCTCTATGACAGAGGTAGCAAGCCTACACGGTTGCGCCTGTTTTCGGAGCCCAAAGTTGAACGTTTTCATCAATTTTGGGACACTTTTCTTCTTTTGTGTTGTTTTTCCGTCTCAGATCGTACGTCGTGAGCTGCGAAAAACACGACAAGCTAATCCATCACATTTCTATTACCGAATCCCATAGCACCTTGGGCAAGACAATTTCACTTCACGTCGAGGCTTGGCCAGCAAGCCGAGGGTGTAGGGCTTGTGACCAGGTCTTCGTCGCACCGGTGCCCATAACTTTTGATTTGTAAAGAGTTAAGCGTCGCACAGCATACCGTTGGAAACCTATCCGAGGGCTCTATGACGGGGGTAGCAAGACTTCTCGGCTGCGCCTATTTTCGGAGCTCAAAATTGAACATTTTCATCAGTTTCTGGACACTTTTCTTCCTTTATGCTGTTTTTTCGTCCCAGATCGTACATCGTGAGCCGCGAAAAGGACGACAACCTAATCCAACAAATTTCTATTACCGAATCCCATGACACCTTGGGCAAGACAACTTCACTTCATGTAGAGGTTGGGCCGGCAATCCGAGGGCGTGGGGCTTGGGACCATGTCTCCGTCATTCTGGTGCCCATAACTTTTGATCCGTAAAGAGTTACGCGGCGTACATATACCGTTGGAAAGCTCTCCGAGAGCTCTACGACGGGTGCAGCAAGCCTGCTGGGCTGTGTCTATCTTCGGAGCCCAAAGTTGAACGCTTTCATCAGTTTTGGGATACTTTTCTTCTTTTGAGCAGTTTTTAAGTCCCGGATCGTACGTCATGAGCCACGAAAAGGATGAGAAGCTAATCCATCACATTTCTATTACCGAATCCCACGACACCTTGGGCAAGACAACTTCACTTCACGTAGAGGTTGGGCCCGCAAACCGAGGGCGTCGGTCTTGGGACCAGATTTCCGTCACTCCTGTGCCTATAACTTTTGATCCGTAAGGAGTTATGTGGCGCACATCATACCGTTGGAAAGCTATCCGAGAGATCTATGACAGGGGTAGCAAGCCTGCTTAGCTGCGCCTATTTTTGGAGCCCAAAATTGAACATTTTCATCAGTTTTGGGACACTTTTCTTCTTTTACACTATTTTTTTGTCCCGCATCGTACGTCGTGAGCCGTGAAAAAGACAACAACCTAATCCATCACATTTCTATTACTGAATCTCACGGCACCTTGGGCAAGACAACTTCACTTCATGTAGAGGCTGTGACCTTATACCGAGGGCGTAGGGCTTGTGACCAGGTCTCCGTCGCTCTAATGCCCATAACTTTTGATCCGTAGGTAGTTACGCGGCGCACAGCATACCGTTGGAAAGCTCTCCTAGAGCTCTACTACAGGGGAAGCAAGACGACTCTGCTGCGCCTATTTTTGGAGCCCAAAGTTGAACATTTTCATCAGTTTCGGGACACTTTTCTTCTTTTGCGCTGTTTTTTTTTCCCAGATCGTACATCGTGAGCCGGGAAAATGACGACAACCTAAAACATCACATTTCTATTACCGAATCCCACGGCACCTTGGGCAGGACAACTTCACTTTATGTTGAGGCTGGGCCCGCAATCCGAGGGAGTGGGGCTTGTGACCAGGTCTCCGTCGCTCCGGTGCCTATAACTTTTGATCCGTAAGGAGTTAAGCGTCGCACAGTATACTGTTGGAAAGCTCTATGAGAGCTCTACGACGGGGGCAGCAGGCTTACTCGGCTGCGACTATTTTCAGAGTCCAAAATTGAACAATTTCATCAGTTTTGGTACACTTTTCTTCTTTTACGCTATTTTTTCATCCCGGATCGTACGTCATGAGTCGTGAAAAGGACGACAACCTAATCTATAACATTTCTATTCTCGAGTCCCACAGCATCTTGGGCAAGACTACTTTGCTTTGCGTAAAGGCTGGGCCTGCAAACCGAGGGCGTGGGGGTTGTGACCAAGTCTATGTCGCTCCGGTGCCCATAACTTTTGATCCGTAAGGAGTTATGCAGCGCACAACATACCTTTGGAAAGCTCTCATGGAGCTCTACGACGGGGGCAGCAAGCCTGCTCGGCTGTACCTATTTTCGGAGCCCATAAATGAACATTTTCATCAGTATCTGGACACTTTTCTTCCTTTACGCTATTTTTTCATCCCAGATCGTACATTGTGATCCGAGAAAAGGACGACAACCTAATCCAACACATTTTTATTACCGAATCCAATGGCACCTTGGGCTAGACAACTTCACTTCATGCAGAGGATGGGCCCGCAAACCGAGGGCGTAGGGCTTGTAACCAGGTCTCTGTCGCTCCGGTGCCCATAACTTTTGATCCGTAAGTAGTTATGCGGCGCATAACATACCGTTGGAAAGCTCTCCGAGAGCTCTACGACGGGGCTACAAGCCTGCTGGGCTGTGCCTATTTTCGGAGCCCAAAGTTGACCGTTTTCATAAGTTTCGGGACACTTTTCTTTTTTGCACTGTTTTTCTGTCCCGGATCGTACGTCGTGAGCCGCGAAAAGGATGACAAGCTAATCCATCACATTTCTATTACCGAATCCCACGGCACCTTGGGCAAGACAACTTCTCTTCACGTAGAGTCTGGGACCACAAACCGAGGGCGTGGGGCTTTGGACCAGGTCTCCGTCGCTCCGGTGCCCATAACTTTTGATCCGTAAAGAGTTACGCGGTGCACAACATACTGTTGGAAAGCTATTCGAGAGATCTAAGGCGGGGGTATCAAGCCTGCTTTGCAGCGCTTGTTTTTGAAGCCCAAAATTGAACATTTTCAACAGTTTCGGGACACTTTTCTTCTTTTACGCTATTTATTCATCCCGGATCGTACGTCGGGAGCTGCGCAAAAGACAATAACCTAATCCATCACATTTCTATTACCGAATCCCACGGCACCTTAGGCAAGACACCTTCACTTCATGTAGAGGTTGGTCCGCAAACCGAGGGCGTGGGGCTTGTGACCAGGTCTCCGCCGCTCTGGTGATCATAACTTTTGATCTGTAAAGAGTTACGCGGCACACAGCATACCGTTGGAAAGCTCTCCGCGAGCTCTACGACAGGGGTAGCTACAATGCTAGGCTATGCCTTTTTTCGGAGCCCAAAGTTGAATGTTTTCATCCGTTTCGGGACACTTTTCTTTTTTTGCGCTGTTTTTTCATCACGGACCATACGTCGTGAGCCGCGAAAAGGATGACAAGCTAATCCGTCACATTTCTATTACTGAATCCCACATCACCGTACGCAAGACAACTTCACTTCACGTAGTGGCTGGCCCGTAAACCGTGGGGTGGGGCTTATGACCTAGTATTCGTCACATCAGTGCCCATAACATTTGATCCGTAAGGAGTTACGCGGCGCACAATATACCGTTGGAAAGCTATCCGAGTGATCTACGATGGGGCAGGAAGCCTGCTCGGCTGCGCCTATTTTTGAAGACCAAAATTGAACATTTTCATCAGTTTTCGGACACTTTTCTTCTTTTACGCTGTTTTTTTGTCTTGGATCGTACGTCGTGAGCCGCGAAAATGATGACAACCTAAAAAATCACATTTCTATTACCGAATCCCACGGCACCTTGGGCCAGACAACTTTACTTCTTGTAGAGGCTGGGCCCGCAATCCGAGGGTGTGGGGCTTGTGACCAGGTCTCCGTCGCTCCGGTGCCTATAACTTTTGAACCGTAAGGAGTTACGCGGCGCACTGCATGTCGTTGGAAAGCACTTCGAGAGCTCTACGACGGGGGTAACAAGCCTACTCAGCTTTGCTAATTTTCGAAGCCCAAAGTTGAACGTTTTCATCAGTTTCGGGACACTTTTCTCCTTTTGCGCTGTTCTTCCGTCTCGGATCGTACGTCGTTAGCCGCGAAAAGGACAACACGCTAGTCCATCACATTTCAATTACCAAATCCCATGGCACCTTGGGCAAGACAACTTCAATTCACGTAGAGACTGGAACCGCAAACCGAGCGCGTGGGGCTTGTGACCAGGTCTCCGTCGCTCCGGTGCCCATAACTTTTGATCCGTTAAGCGTCACACAACATCTCGTTAGAAAGCTCCCTGAGAGCTCTATGACGGGGGCAACAAAGCTGCTCGGCTGTGACAATTTTTGGAGCCCAAAATCGAACGATTTCATAAGTTTTGGGACACTTTACTTCTTTTACACTATTTTTTCGTCCCGGATCGTACGTCGTGAGCCACGAATAGAACGACAACCTAATCCATCACATTTCTATTACCGAATCCAACGGCATCTTGGGCAAGACAACTTCAGTTCACGTAGAGGCCAGGCCCACAAACCGAGGGCGTGGGGTTTGGGACCAGGTCTCCGTCGCTCCGGTGCCCATAACTTTTGATCCGTAAGGAGTTACGCGACGCACAATATACCGTTGGAAAGTTCTCCAAGAGCCCTACGACGACGGCAGCAAGCCTGCTCGGCTGCGCCTGTCTTCAGACCCCAAAATTGAATATTTATTCAGTTTCGGGACACAATTCTTCCTTTACGCTATTTTTTCAACTCGGATCGTATGTAGTGAGCCGCGAAAAGGACGACAACCTAATCCAACACATTTCTATTACCGAATCCAACGACATCTTGGGCAAGACAACTTCACTTCATGTAGAGGTCGGGCCCACAAACCGAGGGCGTGGGGCTTATGACCAGGTCTCCGTCGCTCCGGTGCCCATAACTTTTGATCCGTAAGGAGTTACACAGCACACAACATACCGTTGGAAAGCTCTCCAGGAGCTCTACGAAGGGGGCATCACGCCTGCTGGGCTACGCCTGTTTTCGAAGACCAAAGTTGAATGTTTTCATCAATTTTGGGCCACTTTTCTTCTTTTGCGCTGTTTTTCGGTCCCGGATCGTAAGTCGTGAGCCTCGAAAAGGACGACAAGCTAATCCATCACATTTCTATTACTGAATCCCACAGCACCTTGGGCAAGACAACTTCACTTCAAGTAGAGGCTGGGCCCGCAAACCGAGGGCGTGGGGCTTGTGACCAGGTCTCCGTCGCTTCGGTGCTCATAACTTTTGATCCGTAATGAGTTACACGACGCACAACATACCGTTGGAAAGTTCTCCGAGAGCTCTACGACGAAAGTAGCAAGCCTGCTCAGCTGCGCCTATTTTCGGAGCCCAAAGTTGAACGTTTTCATCAGTTTCGGGAAACTTTTCTTCTTTTGTGCTGTTTTTCTGTCCCGGATCGTACGTCGTGAGCCGCGAAAAGGACGACAAGCTAATCCATCACATTTCAATTACCGAATCCCATGGCACCTTGTGCAAGAAAACTTCTCTTCACGTAGAGGCTTGGCCAGCAAACCGAGGGTGTAGGGCTTGTGACCAGGTCTTCGTCGTACCAGTGCCCATAACTTTTGATTCGTAAAGAGTTAAGCGTCGCACAGCATACCGTTGGAAACCTATCCGAGAGATCTATGATGGGGGTAGGATGCCTGCTCTGCTGCTCCTGTTTTTGGAGCCCAAAATTGAACATTTTCATCAGTTTCTGGACACTTTTCTTCCTTTACGCTATTTTTTCGTCCCAGATCGTACGCCGTGAGCCGCGAAAAGGACGACAACCTAATCCAACACATTTCTATTACCGAATCCCATGACACCTTGGGCAAGACAATGTCACATCTTATAGAGGTTGGGCCGCAATCCGAGGGCGTGGGGCTTGGGACCATGTCTCCGTCATTCCGGTGCCCATAACTTTTGATCCGTAAAGAGTTACACGGAGCACATATACCGTTGGAAAGCTCTCCGAGAGCTCTACGACGGGGGCAGCAAACCTGCTGGGCTGCGTCTATTTTTAGAGCCCAAAGTTGAACGTTTTCATCAGTTTTGGGATACTTTTCTTCTTTTGCGCAGTTTTTCAGTCCCGGATCGTACGTCGTGAGCCACGAGAAGGACGAGAAGCTAATCCATCACATTTCTATTACCGAATCCCATGACACCTTGGGCAAGAAAACTTCACTTCACGTAGAGGCTGGGCCTGCAAACCGAGGGCGTCGGGCTTGGGACCAGGTTTTCGTCGCTCCTGTGCCCATAACTTTTGATCCGTAAAGAGTTATGCGGTGCACATCATACCATTGGAAAGCTATCCATGGGATCTACGACAGGGGCAGCAAGCCTACTCAGCTGCGCCTATTTTTTGGGCCCAAACTGGAACATTTTCATCAGTTTTGGGACACTTTTCTTCTTTTACACTATTTTTTCGTCCCGGATCGGACGTCGTGAGCCGCGAAAAGGACAACAACCTAATCCATCACATTTCAATTACCGAATCCCACAGCACCTTGGGCAAGACAACTTCACTTCACGTAGAGGCTGTGACCTTATACCGAGGGCGTAGGGCTTGTGACCAGGTCTCCGTCGCTCTAATGCCCATAACTTTTGATCCGTAGGTAGTTACGCGGCGCACAGCATACCGTTGGAAAGCTCTCCTAGAGCTCTACTACAGGGGAAGCAAGACTACTCTGCTGCGCCTATTTTTGGAGCCCAAAGTTGAACATTTTCATCAGTTTCGGGACACTTTTCTTCTTTTGCGCTGTTTTTTTTTCCCAGATCGTACATCGTGAGCCTGGAAAATGACGACAACCTAAAACATCACATTTCTATTACCGAATCCCACGGCACCTTGGGCAGGACAACTTCACTTTATGCTGAGGCTGGGCCCGCAATCCGAGGGAGTGGGGCTTGTGACCAGGTCTCCGTCGCTCTGGTGTCCATAACTTTTGTTCCGTAAGTAGTTAAGCGTCGCACAGCATACCGTTAGAAAGCTCTATGAGAGCTCTACGACGGGGGTAGTAGGCCTACTCAGCTGCGACTATTTTCAGAGCCCAAAATTGAAAAATTTCATCAGTTTTGGGACACTTTTCTTCTTTTGCGCTATTTTTTCGTCCCGGATTGTACGTCGTGAGCCGCGAAAAGGACGACAACCTAATCCATCACATTTGTAATACTGAATCCCACGGCACCTTGGGGAAGAAAACATCACTTCACGTAGAGGCTGGGCCCGCAAACCGAGGGCGTGGGGCGTGGGACCAAGTCTCTATCGCTCCGGTACCCATAACTTCTGATCCGTAAGGAGTTGCGTGGCACACAACATACCGTTAGAAAGCCCTCTGAGAGCTACGACGGGGGCAGCAAGCCTGCTCGGCTGTACCTAATTTCGGAGCCCAAAATTGAACATTTTCATCAGTATCTAGACACTTTTCTTCCTTTACGCTGTTTTTTCATCCCGGATCGTACATTGTGATCCGAGAAAAGGACGACAACCTAATCCAACACATTTTTATTACCGAATCCCATGGCACATTGGGCCAGACAACTTCACTTCATGCAGAGGATGGGCCCGCAAACCGAGGGCGTAGGGCTTCTAACCAGGTCTCTGTCGCTCCGGTGCCCATAACTTTTGATCCGTAAGTAGTTATGCAGCGCACAACATACCGTGGGAAAGCTCTCCGAGAGCTCTACGATGGGGCTACAAGCCTGCTGGGCTGTGCCTATTTTCGGAGCCCAAAGTTGACCGTTTTCATAAGTTTCGGGACACTTTTCTTTTTTGCACTGTTTTTCTGTCCCGGATCGTACGTCGTGAGCCGCGAAAAGGATGACAAGCTAATCCATCACATTTCTATTACCGAATCCCACGGCACCTTGGGCAAGACAACTTCTCTTCACGTAGAGGTTGGGACCACAAACCGAGGGCGTGGGGCTTTGGACCAGGTCTCCGTCGCTCCGGTGCCCATAACTTTTGATCCGTAAAGAGTTACGCGGTGCACAACATACTGTTGGAAAGCTATTCGAGAGATCTAAGGCGGGGGTATCAAGCCTGCTTTGCAGCGCTTGTTTTTGAAGCCCAAAATTGAACATTTTCAACAGTTTCGGGACACTTTTCTTCTTTTACGCTATTTATTCATCCCGGATCGTACGTCGGGAGCTGCGCAAAAGACAATAACCTAATCCATCACATTTCTATTACCGAATCCCACGGCACCTTAGGCAAGACACCTTCACTTCATGTAGAGGTTGGTCCGCAAACCGAGGGCGTGGGGCTTGTGACCAGGTCTCCGCCGCTCTGGTGATCATAACTTTTGATCTGTAAAGAGTTACGCGGCACACAGCATACCGTTGGAAAGCTCTCCGCGAGCTCTACGACAGGGGTAGCAACAATGCTAGGCTGCGCCTTTTTTCGGTGCCCAAAGTTGAATGTTTTCATCAATTTTGGGACACTTTTCTTCTTTTGCGTTGTTTTTTCATCACGGACCATACGTCGTGAGCCGCGAAAAGGACGATAAGCTAATCCGTCACATTTCTATTACTGAATCCCACATCACCGTACGCAAGACAACTTCACTTCACGTAGTGGCTGGCCCGTAAACCGTGGGGTGGGGCTTATGACCTAGTATTCGTCACATCAGTGCCCATAACATTTGATCCGTAAGGAGTTACGCGGCGCACAATATACCGTTGGAAAGCTATCCGAGTGATCTACGATGGGGCAGGAAGCCTGCTCGGCTGCGCCTATTTTTGAAGACCAAAATTGAACATTTTCATCAGTTTTCGGACACTTTTCTTCTTTTACGCTGTTTTTTTGTCTTGGATCGTACGTCGTGAGCCGCTAAAAAGGACGACAACCTAAAAAATCACATTTCTATTACTGAATCCCACGGCACCTTGGGCCAGACAACTTTACTTCATGTAGAGGCTGGGCCCGCAATCCGAGGGTGTGGGGCTTGTGACCAGGTCTCCGTCGCTCCGGTGCCTATAACTTTTGGACCGTAAGGAGTTACGCGGCGCACTACATGTCGTTGGAAAGCACTCCGAGAGCTCTATGATGAGGGTAGCAATCCTGCTCGGCTTCGCTTATTTTCGAAGCCTAATGTTGAACGTTTTCATCAGTTTTGGGATACTTTTCTTCTTTTGCGCTATTTTTTCGTCCTGGATCGTATGTCGTGAGCCGCGAAAAGGACAACACCCTAGTCCATTACATTTCAATTACCGAATCCCACGACACCTTGGGCAAGACAACTTCACTTAACGTAGAGACTGGAACCGCAAACCGAGCGCGTGGGGCTTGTGACCAGGTCTCCGTCGCTCCGGTGCCCATAACTTTTGATCCGTAAGGAGTTAAGCGTCACACAACATCTCGTTAGAAAGCTCCCTGAGAGCTCTATGACGGGGGCAGCAAAGCTGCTCGGCTGTGCCAATTTTTGGAGCCCAAAATTGAACGATTTCATAAGTTTTGGGACACTTTACTTCTTTTACTATATTTTTTCGTCTCGGATCGTACGTCGTGAGTCACGAATAGAACGACAACCTAATCCATCACATTTCTATTACCGAATCCAATGGCATCTTGGGCAAGACAACTTCAGTTCACGTAGAGGCCAGGCCCACAAACCGAGGGCGTGGGGTTTGGGACCAGGGCTGCGTCGCTCCGGTGCCCATAACTTTTGAATCGTAAGGAGTTATGCGGCGCACAGTATACCGTTGTAAAGTTCTCCAAGAGCCCTAGGACGGCGGCAGCAAGCCTGCTCGGCTGCGCCTGTCTTCAGACCCCAAAATTGAATATTTATTCAGTTTCGGGACACAATTCTTCCTTTACGCTGTTTTTTCAACTCGGATCGTATGTAGTGAGCCGCGAAAAGGACGACAACCTAATCCAACACATTTCTATTACCGAATCCCACGACACTTTGGGCAAGACAACTTCACTTCACGTAGAGGCTAGGCCCGCAAACTGAGGGCGTGGGGCTTAGGACCAGGTCTCCGTCGCTCCGGTGCCCATAACTTTTGATCCGTAAGGAGTTACGCAGCACACAACATACCGTTGGAAAGCTCTCCAGGAGCTCTACGAAGGGGGCATCACGCCTGCTGGGCTACGCCTGTTTTCGAAGACCAAAGTTGAATGTTTTCATCAATTTTGGGCCATTTTTCTTCTTTTGCGTTGTTTTTCGGTCCCGGATCGTAAGTCGTGAGCCTCGAAAAGGACGACAAGCTAATCCATCACATTTCTATTACTGAATCCCATAGCACCTTGGGCAAGACAACTTCACTTCACGTAGAGGTTGGGCCCGCAAACCGAGGGCGTGGGGCTTGTGACTAGGTCTCCGTCGCTTCAGTGCTCATAACTTTCGATCCGTAAGGAGTTACGCGACCCACAACATACCGTTGGAAAGTTCTCCGAGAGCTCTACGATGAAGGTAGCAAGCCTGCTCAGCTGCGCCTATTTTCGAAGCCCAAAGTTGAACATTTTCATCAGTTTCAGGACACTTTTCTTCTTTTGCGCTGTTTTTCTGTCCCGGATCGTACGTCGTGAGCCGCGAAATGGACAACAAGCTAATCCATCACATTTCAATTACCGAATCCCATGGCACCTTGGGCAAGCAAACTGAGGGTGTAGGGCTTGTGACCAGGTCTTCATCGCACCGATGCCCATAACTTTTAATTCGTAAAGAGTTAAGCGTCGCACAGCATACCGTTGGAAACCTATCCGAGAGATCTATGATGGGGGTAGGATGCCTGCTCTGCTGCTCCTGTTTTTGGAGCCCAAAATTGAACATTTTCATCAGTTTCTGGACACTTTTCTTCCTTTAGGCTATTTTTTCGTCCCATATCGTAGGTTGTGAGCCGCGAAAAGGACGACAACCTAATCCAACACATTTCTACTACTGAATCTCATGACACCTTGCGCAAGACAACGTCACTTCATGTAGAGGATGGGCCCGCAATCCAAGTGTGTTGGGCTTCGGACCATGTCTCCGTCGTTCCGGTGCCCATAACTTTTGATCCGTAAAGAGTTACGCGGAGTACATATACCGTTGGAAAGCTCTTCGAGAGCTCTACAACGGGGGCAGCAAACCTGCTGGGCCACGTCTATTTTCAGAGCCCAAAGTTGAACGTTTTCATCAGTTTTGGGATACTTTTCTTCTTTTGCGCAGTTTTTCAGTCCCGGATCGTACGTCGTGAGCCACGAAAAGGACGAGATGCTAATCCATCACATTTCTATTACTGAATCCCATGACACCTTGGGCAAGACAACTTCACTTCACGTAGAGGCTGGGCCAGCAAACCGAGGGCGTGGGGCTTGGGACCAGGTTTCCGTCGCTCCTGTGCCCATAACTTTTGATCCGTAAGGAGTTATGCTGCGCACTTCATACCGTTGGAAAGCTATCCGAGAGATCTATGACAGGGGTAGCAAGCCTACTCGGCTGCGCCTATTTTTTTAGCCGAAAATTGAACATTTTTATCAGTTTCGGGACACTTTTCTTCTTTTACGCTGTTTTTTCATCCCGGATCGTACGTCGTGAGCCGCGAAAAGGACGACAACCTAATCTATCACATTTCTATTACCAAATCCCACAGCACCATGGGCAAGCCAACTTCACTTCACGTAGAGGCTGGGCCCGCAAGCCGAGGGCGTGGGGCTTGGGACCAGGTCTCCGTTGCTCCGATGCCCATAACTTTTGATCCGTATGGAGTTACGCGGCGCACAACATACCGTTAGAAAACTCTCTGAGAGCTCTACGACGGGGGGCAGTAAGCCTGCTCTGCTGCACCTATTTTCAGAGCCCATAAGGGAATATTTTCATCAGTATCTGGACACTTTTCTTCCTTTACGCTATTTTTTCGTCCCGGATCATACGTCGTGAGCCGCGGAAAGGACGACAACCTAATCCAACACATTTCTATTACCGAATCCCATGACACCTTGGGCAAGACAACTTCACTTCATATAGAGGCTAGGCCCGCAATTCGAGTGTGTGGGGCTTGGGACCATGTCTCCGTCGCTCTGGTGCCTATAACTTTTTATCCGTAAAGAGTTACGCGACGCACATATATCGTTGGAAAGCTCTCCGAGAGCTCTACGACGGGTGCAGCAAGCCTGCTGGGCTGTGTCTATCTTCGGAGCCCAAAGTTGAACGCTTTCATCAGTTTTGGGATACTTTTCTTCTTTTGAGCATTTTTACAGTCCCGGATCGTAGGTCATGAGCCACGAAAAGGACGAGAAGCTAATCCATCACATTTCTATTACCGAATCCCACTACACCTTGGGCAAGACAACTTTACTTCACGTAGAGGCTGGGCCCGCAAACCGAGGGCGTGGGGCTTTGGACCAGGTTTCCGTCACTCCTGTGCCTAAAACTTTTGATCCGTAAGGAGTTATGTGGCGCACATCATACCGTTGGAAAGCTATCCGAGAGATCTATGACAGGGGTAGCAAGCCTGCTTAGCTGCGCCTATTTTTGGAGCCCAAAATTGAACATTTTCATCAGTTTTGGGACACTTTTCTTCTTTTACACTATTTTTTCATCCCGGATCGTACGTCGTGAGGCGTGAAACGGACATTAACCTAATCCATCACATTTCTATTTCTGAATCCCATGACACCTTGGGCAAGACAACTTCACTTCGTGTAGAGGCTGTGACCGCAAACCGGGGGCGTGGGGCTTGTGACCAGGTCTCCATCGCTCTGGTGCCCTTAACTTTTGATCCGTAAGTAGTTACGCGGCGCACAGCATACCGTTGGAAAGCTCTCCTAGAGCTCTACTATGGGAGCAGCAAGACTGCTTTGCTGTGCCTATTTTCGGAGCCCAAAGTTGAACATTTTCATCAATTTTCGGACACTTTTCTTATTTTGCGCTGTTTTTTCATCCCGGATCGTACGTCGTGAGCCGCGAAAATGACAACCTAAAACATCACATTTCTATTACCGAATCCCACGGTACCTTGGGCAAGACAACTTCACTTCATGCAAAGGCTGGGCCCGCAATCCGAGGGCGTGGGGCTCGTGACCAGGTCTCCGTCGGTCCGGTGCCTATAACTTTTGATCCGTAAGGAGTTAAGCGTCGCACAGCATACCGTTGGAAAGCTCTCTAAGAGCTCTACGACGGAGGCAGCAAGCCTACTCGGCTGCGACTATTTTTGGAGCCCAAAATTGAATATTTTCATCAGTTTTGGGACACTTTTCTTCTTTTACGCTGTTTTTTCATCCCGGATCGTACGTCGTGAGCCGCGAAAAGGACGACAACCTAATCATTCACATTTCTATTACCGAATCCCACAGCACCTTGGGCAAGCCAACTTAATTTCGCGTAGAGGCTGGGCCCGCAAGCCGAGGGCGTGGGGCTTGGACAAGGTCTCCGTCGCTCCGGTGGCTATAACTTTTGATCCGTAAAGAGTTACGCGGCACACAGCATACCGTGAGAAAGCTCTCCGAGAGCTCTACGACGGGTGCAGCAAGCCTGCTAGGTTGCACCTATTTTCGGAGCCCATAATTGAACATTTTCATCAGTATCTGTACACTTTTCTTCCTTTACGCTATTTTTTCATCACGGATCGCACATCGTGATCAGAGAAAAGGACGACAACCTAATCCAACACATTTCTATTACCGAATCCCATGGCACCTTGGGCAAGACAACTTCACTTCATGCAGAGGAGTTATGCGGCGCACTACATACCGTTGGAAAGCTCTCTGAGAGCTCTACGATGGGGGCTGCAAGCTTGCTGGGTTGTGCCTGTTTTCAGAGCCCAAAGTTGACCGTTTTCATAAGTTTCGGGACATTTTTCTTTTTCTGCGCTATTTTTTCATCCCGGATCGTACCTCGTGAGCCGCAAAAAGGACGTCAAGCTACTCCATCACATTTCTTTTGCCGAATCCCACGGCACCTTGGGCAAGACAACTTCACTTCACGTAGAGGCTGGGACGACAAATCGAGGGCGTAGGGCTTTAGACCAAGTCTCCGTCGCTCCGGTGCCCATAACTTTTGATCCGTAAAGAGTTACGCGGTGCACAACATACCGTTGGAAAGCTATTCGAGAGATCTAAGACGGGGGTAGCAAGCCTGCTCTGTTGCACCTATTTTTGGAGCCCAAAATTGAACATTTTCAACAGTTTTGGGACACTTTTCTTCTTTTACGCAATTTATTCATCCCGGATCGTATGTCGTGAGCCGCGAAAAAGACGACAACCTAATCAATCACATTTCTATTACCGAATCCTACGGCACCTTAGGCAAGACACCTTAACTTCATGTAGAGGCTGGGCCCGCAAACCGAGGGCGTGGGGCTTGTGACTAGGTCTCCGCCGCTCTGGTGACCATAACTTTTGATCTGTTAGGAGTTACGCGGCGCACAGCATACCGTTGGAAAGTTCTCCGAGAGCTCTACGACGGGGGAAGCAACCATGCTCGGCTGTGCTTTTTTTCGAAGCCGAAAGTTGAACGTTTTCATCAGTTTCGGGACACTTTTCTTCTTTTGCGCTGTTTTTTCATCACGGATCGTACGTTGTGAGCCGCGAAAAGGACTACAAGCTAATTCATCACATTTCTATTACTGAATCCCACAGCACCTTGCACAAGACAACTTCACTTCACGTAGTGACTGGGCCCGCAAACCGAGGGCGTGGGGCTTGTGACTAGGTATTCGTCGCTTTAGTGCCCATAACGTTTGATCCGTAAGAAGTTACACGGCGCACAGCATACCGTTGGAAAGCTATCCGAGGGATATACGACAGGGCAGCAAGTTTGCTCGGCTGCGCCTATTTTTGAAGACCAAAATTGAACATTTTCATCAGTTTTCGGACACTTTTATTCTTTTACGCTATTTTTTCATCTTGGATCGTAGGTCGTGAGCCGCGAAAAGGACGACAACCTAAAAAATCACATTTCTATTACCAAATCCCATGGCACCTTGGGCCAGACAACTTTACTTCATGTAGAGGCTGGGCTCGCAATCTGAGGGTGTGGGGCTTGTGACTAGGTCTCCGTCGCTCCGGTGCCTATATCTTTTGCACCGTAAGGAGTTACGCGGTGCACTACATGTCATTGGAAAGCACTCTGAGAGCTCTACGACGGGGGTAACAAGCCTGCTCGGCTTCGCTTATTTTCGAAGCCTAAAGTTGAACATTTTCATCAGTTTCGGGATACTTTTCTTCTTTTGCGCTATTTTTCCGTCCCGGATCGTACGTCGTGAGCCGTGAAAAGGACAGCACACTAGTCCATTACATTTCAATTACCGAATCCCACGACACCTTGGGCAAGACAACTTCACTTAACGTAGAGGCTGAACCCGCAAACCGAGCGCGTGGGGCTTGTGACCAGGTCTCCGTCGCTCCGGTGCCCATAACTTTTGATCCGTAAGGAGTTAAGCGTCACACAACATCTCGTTAGAATGCTCTCTGAGAGCTCTACGACGGGGGCAGCAAGGCTGCTCGGCTGTGCCGATTTTCGGAGCCCAAAATCGAACGATTTCATAAGTTTTGGGACACTTTACTTCTTTTATACTATTTTTTTGTCCCAGATCGTACGTCGTGAGCCGCGAATAGAACGACAACCTAATCCATCACATTTCTATTACCGAATCCCATGGCACCTTGGGCAAGGCAACTTCACTTCACGTAGAGGCCGGGCCCACAAACCGAGGGCGTGGGGTTTGGGACCAGGTCTCCGTCGCTCCGATGCCTATAACTTTTGATCCGTAAGGAGTTACGCGGCCCACAGTATACCGTTGGAAAGCTCTCCAATAGCCCTACGACAGGGGCAGCAAGCCTGCTCGGCTGCGCCTGTCTTCGGACCGCAAAATTGAACATTTTCATTAGTTTCGGGATACTTTTATTCCTTTACGCTGTTTTTTCGTCCCGAATCGTACGTAGTGAGCCACGAAAAGGACGACAACCTAATCCAGTACATTTCTGTTACCGAATCCCACGACACTTTGGGTAAGACAACTTCACTTCATGTAGGGGCTGGGCCCGCAAACTGAGGGCGTGGGGCTTATGACCAGGTCTCCGTCGCTCCAGTGCCCATAACTTTTGATCCGTAATGAGTTACCCAGTGCACAACATACCGTTGGAAAGCTCTCTGAGAGCTCTACGAAGGGGACATCACGCTTGCTGGGCTGCGCCTGTTTTTGAAGCCCAAAGTTGAATGTTTTCATCAGTTTCGAGACACTTTTCTTCTTCTGCGCTGTTTTTCCATCCCGAATCGTAAGTCGTGAGCCTCGAAAAGGACAACAAGCTAATCCATCACATTTCTATTACTGAATCCCACAGCACCTTAGGCAAGACAACTTCACTTCACGTAGAGGCTGGGCCTGCAAACCGAGAGCGTGGGGCTTGTGGCCATGTCTCCGTCGCTTCGGTGCTCACAACTTTTGATCCGTAAGGAGTTACACGGCACACAATATACCGTTGGAAAGTTCTCTGAGAGCTCTACTACGAAGGCATCAAGCCTGCTCAGCTGCGCCTATTTTCGGAGCCCAAAGTTGAACGTTTTCATCAGTTTTCGGACACTTTTCTTCTTTTGTGTTATTTTTTTGTCCCGAATCGTACGTCGTGAGCCGCGAAAAAGAAGACAAGCTAATCCATCACATTTCACTTACCGAATCCCATGGCACCTTGGGCAAGACAACTTCTCTTCACGTTGACGCTTGGCTAGAAAACCGAGGGTGTAGGGCTTGTGACCAGGTCTTCGTCGCACCGGTGCCCATAACTTTTGATCCGTAAGGAGTTAAGCGTCGCACAACATACCGTTGGAAAGCTCTCTGAGAGCTCTACGACGGTGGCAACAAAGCTGCTCGGCCGTGCCTTTTTTGCAGCCCAAAATCAAACGTTTTCATCAATTTTGGTACACTTTTCTTCTTTCACGCTGCTTTTTTGTCCCGGATCGTACGTCGTGAGTCGCGAAAAGGACGACAACCTAATCCATCACATTTCTATTACCGAATCCCATGAAACCTTGGGCAAGACAACTTCACTTCACGTAGAGGCTGGGCCCGCAAACTGCGGGTTTGGGGCTTGGGACCAGGTCTTCGTCGCACCGGTGCCCATAACTTTTGATCCGTAAGGCGTTACGCGGCGTACAGCATACCGTTGGAAAGCTCTCCGATAGCTCTACGACGTGGCAGCAAACCTGCTCAGTTGTATCAATTTTCGGAGCCCAAAATTGAACATTTTCATCAGTTTTGGGATACTTTTCTTCCTTTACGCTATTTTTTTGTCCCAGATCGTACGTCGTGAGCCGCGAAAAGGACGACAACCAAATCCAACACATTTCTATTACCGAATCCCACGACACCTTGGGCAAGTCAACTTCACTTCATGAAGAGGCTGGGCCCGCAAACTGAGGGCGTGGGGCTTGTGACCAAGTCTCTAACGCTCTGGTGCCCATAACTTTCGATCCGTAAGGAGTTACACGGCGCACAACATACCGTTGGAAAGCTCTCCGCGAGCTCTACGACGGTGGCAGCAAGCCTGCTGGGCTGCACCTACTTTTGGAGCCCAAAGTTGAATGTTTTCATTAGTTTCGGGACACTTTTCTTCTTTTGCACTATTTTTCTGTCCCAGATCGTACGTCATGAGCCGCGAAAAGGACAACAAGCTAATCCATCACATTTCTATTATCGAATTCCACATAAACTTGGGCAAGGCAACTTCACTTGATGTAGTGGCTGGGCCCGCAAACTGAGGGCGTGGGGCTTGTGACCAGGTCTCCGTCGCTCCGGTGCCCATAAATTTTGATCCATAAGGAGTTAAGCGGCGCACAACATACCGTTGAAAAGCTATCCGAGAGATCTACGACGGGGACAACAAGCCTGCTTGGCTGCGCCTGTTTTCAAAGACCAAAATCGAACATTTTCATCAGTTTCGGGACACTTTTCTTCTTTTACGCTGTTTTTTCATCCCGGATTGTATGTCTTGAGCCGCGAAAAGTACGACAACCAAAAACATCACATTTCTATTACCGAATCCCATGGCACCTTGGGCAAGACAACTTCACTTCATGTAGAAGAGGAGCCCACAATCCGAGGGCGTGGGGCTTATGACCAGGTCTCTGTCTCTCCAGTGCCCATAACTTTTGATCCGTAAGGAGTTACGCGGCGCACAGCATGCCGTTAGAAAGCACTCCGAGAGCACTACGATGGGGGCAGCAAGCCTGCTCGGTTGCGCCTATTTTCGAAGCCCAAAGTTGAACGTTTTCATCAATTTTTGGACACTTTTCTTCTTTTGCGCTATTTTTTCGTCCCGGATCATACGTCGTGAGCCGCGAAAATGACGACAAGCTAATCCATCACATTTCAATTACCGAATCTCATGGCACCTCGGGCAAGTCAACTTCAATTCACGTAGATGCTGGGCCCGCAAACCGAGGGCGTGGGGCTTGTGACCTGGTCTCCGTCGCTCCAATGCCCATAACTTTTGATCCGTAAGGAGTTAAGCGTCGCATAGCATACCATTGGAAAGCTCTATAAGAGCTCTACGACGGGGGCAGCAAGGCTGCTCGGTTGTGTCTATTTTCGGAGCCCAAAATTGAACGTTTTCATTAGTTTTCGGGCACTTTTCTTCCTTTATGCTGTTTTTTTGTCTCGAATCGTACGTCGTGATCCACGAAAAGGACGACAACCTAATCCATCACATTTCTATTACCGAATCCCGCTGCACCTTGGGGAAGATAACGTCACTTCATGTAGAGGCTGGGCTCACAAACCGAGGGCGTGGGGCTTGGGACAGGGTCTCCGTCACTTCGGTGCCCATAACTTTTGATCCGTAAGTTGTTACGCGGCGTATAGCATACCGTTGGAAAACACTCCAAGAGCTCTACGACGGGGGCATCAAGGCTTCTCGGTGCGCCTGTTTTTGAAGTCCAAAGTTCAACGTTTTCATCAGTTTTTGGATACTTTTCTTCTTTTGCGCGGTTTTTCTATCCCGGAACGTAGGTCGTGAGCCGCAAAAAGGATGACAGGCTAATCTATCACATTTCTACTACCGAATCCTATAGCACCTTTGGAAAGACAACTTTATTTCACGTAGAGACTGGGCCCGCAAACCGAGGGCGTGGGGCTTGTGACCATCGCTCCTGTGCCAATAAATTTTGATCCGTAAAGAGTTACGCGGCGCACAACATACCGTTGGAAAGCTATCGGAGAGATCTACGACAGGGGCAGCAAACTTGTTTGGCTGCGCCTGTTTTCGGAGACCAAAATTGAACATTTTTATCTGTTTCGGGACACTTTTCTTCTTTTGCGCTGTTTTTCTATCCCGAATCGTACGTCGTGAGCCGCGAAAAGGACGACAAACTAATCCATCACATTTCCATTACTGAATTCCATGGCACCTTGGGCAAGACAACTTCACTTCATATAGAGGCTGGGCTCGCAAACTGAGGGCATGGGGCTTGTGACCAGGTCTCCGTCGATCCGGTGCCATTAACTTTTCATCTGTAAAGAGTTACACGGCGCACAACATACCGTTAGAAAGCTCTCTTAGAGATCTACGACGGGGGCAGCAAACCTGCTCGGCTGCACCTATTTTCGGTGACCAAAATCGAACATTTTCATCAGTTTCGGGACACTTTTCTTCTTTTACGCTGTTTTTTCATCCTGGATCGTACGTCGTGAGCCACAAAAAGGACGACAATCTAAAACATCACATTTCTATTACCGAATCCCACGACACCTTAGGCAAGACAACTTCACTTCACGTAGAAGCTGGGCCCGCAAACCGAGGGCATTGGGCTTGGGACCAGGTCTCCGTCGCTCCAGTGTACATAACTTTTGATCCGTAAGGAGTTACGCGGCACACAACATACCGTTGGAAAGCTATCCGAGAGATATACGACGGAGGCAGCAAGCCTACTCGGCTGCGCCTATTTTTGGAGCCATAAGTATAACGTTTTCATCAGTTTCAGAACACTTTTCTTCTTTTACGTTATTTTTTCATCCCGGATCGTAAGTCGTGAGCCGCGAAAAGGACAACGACCTAATCCATCACATTTCTAGTACCGAATCCCACGGCACCTTAGGCAAGACAACTTCACTTCATGTAGAGGCTGTGACCGCAAACCGAGGGCGTGGAGATTGTGACTAGGTCTCCGTCGCTCCGGTGCCCATAAGTTTTGATTTGTAAGGAGTTACGCGGTGCACAGCATACGGTTGGAAAGCTCTCTGAGAGCTCTACGACGGGGGTAGCAATCCCGCTCGACTGCGCCTATTTTTGGAGCCATAAGTATAACGTTTTCATCAGTTTCGGGACACTTTACTTCTTTTGCACTATTTTTTTGTCCCGGATCGTACGTCATGAGCCGCAAAAAGGACAACAACCTAATCCATCACATTTTTATTACCGAATCCCATGGCACCTTGGGCAAGACAACTTCACTTTATGTAGAGGTTGGGCCCGCAAACCGAGTACGCGGGGCTTGGGACCAGGTCTCCGTCGGTCCAGTGCCCATAACTTTTGATCCGTAAGGAGTTATGCGGCGCACAGCATACCGTTGGAAAGCTGTCCGAGGGCTCTACAATAGGTGCAGCAATACCACTAGGCTGCTCCTATTTTTGGAGATCAAAGTATAACGTTTTCATCAGTTTCGGGATACTTTACTTCTTTTGCGCTGTTTTTTCATCCCGGATCAAACGTCGTGAGCCGCAAAAAGGACAACAACCTAATCCATCACATTTTTATTACCGAATCCCATGGCACATTGGGCAAGACAACTTCACTTCACGTAGAGGCTGGGCCCGCAAACCGAGGGCGTGGCGCTTTTGACCAGGTCTCCATCACTCCGGTGCCCATAACTTTTGATCCGTAAGGAGTTACGCGGCGCACAGCATACCGGTAGAAAGCTATCTGAGAGCTTTATGATGGGGGCAGCAAGCCTGCTTGGCTACGCCTATTTTCGGATCCCAAAGTTGAACGTTTTCATAACTTTCGAGACACTTTAATTCTTTTGCGCTATTTTTTTCATCCTGGATTGTACATCGTGAGCCGCGAAAAAAATGACAACCTAATCCATCACATTTCTATTACCGATTCCCACGGTACTTTGGGCAAGACAACTTCACTTCATGTAGAGGCTGGGCCCGCGATCCGAGGGCGTGGGGCTTGTGACCAGGTCTCTGTCGCTCCGGTGCCCATAACTTTTGATCCGTAAGGAGTTACGCGGTGCACAGTATACCGTTGGAAAGCTATCCGAGAGTTCTACGATGGGGGCAGCAAGCATACTCGGCTGCGCCTATTTTCGTAGCCCAAAGTTGAACGTTTTCATTAGCGTCGAGATACTTTTATTCTTTTGTGCTGTTTTTCTGTCCCGGATCGTACGTCTTGAGCTGCGAAAAGGACGACAAGCTAATCCATCACATTTCAATTACCGAATCCCATGGTACCTTGGGCAAGACAACTTCACTTCACGTAGAGGCTGGGCTCGCAAACCGAGGGCGTGGGGCTTGTGACCAGGTCTCCGTCGCTCCAGTGCCTATAACTTTTGATTCCTAAGGAGTTAAGCGTCGCACAGCATACCGTTGGAAAGCTCTCTAAGAGCTCTACGATGAGGGCAGCAACGCTAGTCAATTGTGCCTATTTTCGGAGCCCTAAATCGAACGTTTTCATCAGTTTTGGGATACTTTTCTTCTTTTATGCTATTTTTTCGTCCCAGATCGTACGTCGGGAGCCGCGAAAAGGACGACAACCTAATCCATCACATTTCTATTACCAAATCCCACGGCACCTTGGGCAAGACAACTTCACTTCACGTAGAGGCTGGGCCCGAAAATCGAGGGTGTGGTGCTTGGGACCAGGTCTCCGTCGCTCCAGTGCCCATAACTTTTGATCCGTAAGGAGTTAAGCGTCGCACAACATACCGTTGGAAAGCTCTTTGAGGGCTCTACGATGAGGGCAACAAGGCTACTCGATTGTGCCTATTTTCGGAGCCCTAAATCGAACGTTTTCATCTGTTTTGGGACACTTTTCTTCTTTTATGATATTTTTTTGTCCCAGATCGTACGTCGGGAGCCGTGAAAAGAACGACAACCTAATCCATCTCATTTCTATTACCAAATCCCATGGCACCTTGGGCAAGACAACTTCACTTCATGTAAAGGCTGGGCCCGTAAACCGAGGGTGTGGTGCTTGGAACCAGGTCTCCGTCACTACGGTGCACTTAACTTTTGATCCATAAGGAGTTACGGTGCACAGCATACCGTTGGAAAGCTATTCGAGAGATCTGCGACCGGGGCGGTAAGCCTGCTCAGCTGTGCCTGTTTTCGGAGTCCAAAATTGAACATTTTCATCAGTTTTGGGACACTTTTCTTCTTTTACGCTATGTTTTCATCCCGGATCGTACGTCGTGAGCCGCGAAAAGGACGACAAGCTAATCCATCACATTTCTATTACCGAATCCCATGGAACCTTGGGCAAGACAACTTCACTTCATGTAGAGGCTGGGCCCGTAAACTGAGGGCTTGGGGCTTATGACCAGGTCTCCGTCGCTCCGGTGCCCATAACTTTTGATCCGTAAGGAGTTATGCGGCGCACTGCATACCGTTCGAAAGCTATCCGAGAGATCTACAACATGGGCAGCAAGCCAGCTTTGCTGCGCCTATTTTTGAATACCAAAATCGAACATTTTCATCAGTTTCGGGACACATTTCTTCTTTTACGCTGTTTTTTCTTCCTGGATCGTACGTCGTGAGCCGCGAAAAGGACGACAACCTAAAACATCACATTTCTATTATCGAATCCCACAGCACCTTGGGCAAGATAACTTCACTTCACGTAGATGCTGGGCCCGCAAACCGAGGGCGTGGGGCTTGGGATCAGGTCTCCGTCGCTCCGGTGCACATAACTTTTGATCCGTAAGGAGTTACGTGGTACACAGGATACCGTTGGAAAGCTATCTGAGATATCTACGATGGGGGCAGCAAGCCTGCTCGGCTGCGCCTATTTTTGAAGCCCAAAATTGAGCATTTTCATCAGTTTCGGGACACTTTTCTTCTTTTACGCTATTTTTTCATCCCGGATCGTACGTCGTGAGCCGCGAAGAGGACAACAACCTAATCCATCACATTTCTATTACCGAATCCCACGGTACCTTGGGAAAGATAACTTCACTTCATGTAGAGGCTGTGACCGCAAACCGAGGGCGTGAGGATTGTGACCAGGTCTCCGTCGCTCCGGTGCCCATAAGTTTTGATCCGTAAGGAGTTACGCGGTGCACAGCATACCGTTGGAAAGCTCTTCGAGGGCTCTACGATGGGTGAAGCAATCCCGCTGGGCTGCGCCTATTTTTCGAGACCAAAGTATAACGTTTTCATTTGTTTCGGGACACTTTACTTCTTTTGCGCTGTTTTTTCGTCCCGGATCGTATGTCGTGAGCCTAAAAAAGGACAACAACCTAATCCATCATATTTCTATTACCGAATCCCATGGCACATTGGGCAAGACAACTTCACTTCACGTAGAGGATGGGCCCGCAAACCGAGGGCATGGCGCTTGTGACCAGGTCTCCATCGCTCCGGTGCCCATAACTTTTGATCCGTAAGGAGTTACGCGGCGCACAGCATGTCACGCCCCAACCCGACCTATAAAGGTTAGACTAGGGTGTGATCTAAACATTCAAGTCATATCACGTACTTAATCGTTCATGAAAGTTTAACACTTAATGTTTAGCCTAAACTCCACAAATTCTCCAAAAAATCGGCAGCATAACGGCTGCAATTGGGCTCTTTAGTTTGACCTAATTTTCTAAAGGCCTCCAAACTTTCAATCTCAAATTCATTTCCAACTAAGATTACTATTTATCACCAGTCGAAACGCCTACTTGTTATCTCGAGTATCGTTTGATTAACAATCTAGCATGATACTATGTGTCGTTTGTTTATTGATCCTTGTTACAAAAGTACCTGTTGATCTTAGCCTACTAATAAGTACCTACTTAAGATTGGATAGATTCATTTTACTTAATCCTTTACCTAATACTTCATAAACCTACGATAGATACTAGACAATAGTGATAGCAAAAACGACCACAAGAGTGCCTAACTAGTTATGATCAGTACAAGCCAAAATTAGACCCCAAATTACAATGGGGGTCATTTACAATACAACAACAAACAACATAAGAAATAGTCTTTAAGCAACATATTGTTCACAAAATGGCCATAGTCACGTAAGGCACGTAGGGCAAGCAATCATTCCAAGGAGTCATCAAAAGGCACGTTGTCCTCGGGTACCTGTTCCTGGTCTTCTTCACCTGAGATGATAAAAGAGGGTGAGTCCTTATGAACTCAGCGAGGGGGAACGAGAAATAAGTTTTGAAACTCTTTTTTCGGTTCAACTTATGAAAACCCTTTTTGCAAGCATGACATATATCACAAGTAAGTTCATAATGTAAGATAAAAGTAAAAGAACACAATTACCCGTCTTTCCTCCCCGAGGTCCTCTAGGAACCAAGCGAGAGTACTTATACACATAGTGAAAAAGATACGGTGAGCTTTTGCTCTCAGTTCATTTCCAGTATCAGTTGTTGCGGTCGACTTCAAATCATCCCCTTATCACGCCAATGGATGTACTCCGGATGTACCCCGAAATCCTACGACCCAACTCTCCGAGGAAGTCTAGCCCCCAAGCGAGAGAGGGAATTGGACAATGGTAGTCACGGTTGCACCGGCAAGCCCGATGCCGCCCGGTGTGCGTAAACGTTACCACGCCAGAATGAAAGGTTGCAACCTTGTATGCAATGCACATTTATGACATTTAATATATCACATTAGGAGGACAACAAAGTAAGTTGCCTCCGAACAGTCATAAGATTGCACATTGACAAGTAAACACATGAGGCATGATATGACATGTAATTTCACTTGTAAAGCACATGGAGTTATATGAATATTAAACGGGCAGCCATATAACGCATGTAAATCAAGTCATATAACTCATTTCGAAGTTCACGTAATCAAGTAATAAGGTCATACAACATGCAACGACGTTTACGTGGTGCCGGGTGCAAGAAAGGCCTACTTGTCAACATGTAATCATCGGAACCACATTTAGAGCTATAAGCGCAACTACGGGCAGCCTACTAATCACATAATTAAACACGATATTCATAGGATCAACACTTAGCGAGTTTTCCTAGTCATTAGGGTTTCAATTCACGCTCACCCATGCGATTAAGCCCTAAGTTGTCACATAATTAAACTCAAGCCATGCATTGATTAATTAAAACACCCTCAAGCATTCAAAACAGTCCACACAATATCCAAGTGTCACAATCCCAAGCATTTAATACAACAAGAGAAGTTACAATAATTTTCAAAGCAAATCCCTAATTGAAAACCTCACTGCAATGGTCTGTTTTCTCACAATCATTGAGAGAAGCAAACAAACTCCAATTCCAGTGAACAAAATTTCAAATTAAAGCTTAAGGAGTGAACTAAATCCAGAAACAAACCTCGCATCATTTGGAGTTCGGGTTCAAGAGTTATAGCCAAAACCGTGAGACTACGCAAAACTGTCCAGATTTGTACACATTTCAATACTTGTCGTTTTTGAGGAACATAGGGTCAGATTTAGCCTTAGTCTATGTCTGAAAAAAATGTCCAGAACTGAAATATATAGCAGCACACCAAATTTCATGCATTTTGGATATCATTTACTAAGTCAAAACTGGTTCGTTCTACAAGGACAGTGAATCTGCCAAAACCTGCTTCATTTTCCCAGATTTTCCAGATTTGGACACCTTTCGATGTTTTGCCATTTTGGGGACCTTAGAGTCAAAATTAGCTTTGGCATATTTCTACAAAAAATGCTCAAAACTGGAAAAAATAGTCACCTACAAATTTTCACACATTTTCAACATCGTTTACCTGGTCAAAATCACTTCGTACCAACAAGTCAGAAGGCTATCCCTTACACGATTTCACCTATCATCACATTCTAACCAAATATCTTGCCATGCATGATTACAAAAGCTCATGTACACACATATATCACAAGTACAGAGGTAAAAATAGAAATTTAAAGGCATGCATGTGGTTTTTGAAAGCTTTTCAAGAAGTTTTAGCCCTCACCTTAGCAAGACAACAAAGAAGATGCACAAACTCTTGATGAAGCACAATGTCGACCTTTTTCCTTGCTTAGCCGAGAGACAACTTGAGATTTCTCTAATTCCTAGCTTAGTAACCATGTTCTTAGTATGTGCAAGTGGCTAGAACTAAAGAAAATGAAATGGAAGCTAACAAACTTACCTAAGCCGAAATGAATGTGCTATGAGCTTGCATGTGCGACTTTTGCATTCTAGCTTGCTTGGTCGAGCTTCCTAGTTTCTTGCATGTCTTGATGAACCATTGAGTGATGAACTTAAGCTATGGAGAGTAGGATTTCAGCTAGGGCCGAGAGAGAGAGAAGAAATGAGAGAGTGAGAGAAAAATGAGAGAAAGAAGGAAAGAATGAAAGAAAAATGAAAAGCTTGATGGGTTGATGCTTGTGTCGGCCTAGGGCCCTGAAATTTCAGATTTTTGTGTCTTCAATGAGCATGTTTGAATCACCTAGGATGGGCATGGAGTGTGTGTCGAGATTGGTGTGCATTGGGTAGGGTTTTTGAGCCTTTTTTTTTGTTTTGTGTCATAACATGTCATAGAATGTCTAGGTGTAGATTTTGAAATTGAAATGCATGACAAAGGCTCCATGTGGTCGGCCAAGCTTGTGCAAAATTCTGAATTTTTTTGTCTTGGTTGAGCAATATAATATTGTGTGTCATGTGCAAAGAATAAGGAATAAAGAATAAAGAATGCTTAGCTTTTGGTGCAATTTCGTCTTCTAGTGAGTTGAATAAGCATTTTAATATTATTTAGTGGAGTTTGTAGGATTAATTAATGATCTAGTGCTTCGTGTAAGATGCTTTTTTGATTAGCGTGCGGGCACGCTTACCTAGGTCTAGGGCACGCACTACAAGCTAAGGCACGAACTATGAGACGAAAGCATGTTTCCCAAGTAAATGCACGCACCACTAAATGAATGCACGTAATTCAATGCAAGGCACACAAAACGAAACACGACTCTTAAACCTAGGTGAAGGCACGCAAATCTAGGTTAGGGCACACGAAACGAGGTATCGCACGCAAATCGAAGTCGGGGCACGTAAGTTGAGGATTAGGGCACATAATTCTAGGTCAAAGCACGAATGACGAGGCATGCACGAAAACCAAGACATGACACATAATCCAAGGTTAGTCATATAATTCTAGGTCTAAGGCATGCAAATCGAGGTAACACACGTTATTCGGGGTCGGGCCTCATACAGCATGCCGTTGGAAAGCACTCTGAGAGCTCTACGACGTGGGCAGGAAGCCTGCTCGGCTGCACCTATTTTTGGAGCCCAAAGTTGAACGTTTTCATCAGTTTTGGGACACTTTTCTTCTTTTGCGCTGTTTTTCCGTCCCGCATCGTACGTCGTGAGCCGCGAAAAGGACGACAAGCTTATTCATCACATTTCGATTACCGAATCCCATGGCACCTTGGGCAAGACAACATCACTTCAAGTAGTGGCTGGGCCTGCAAACCGAGGGTGTGGCGCTTGTGACCAGGTCTCCGTCGCTTCGATTCCCATAACTTTTGATCCGTAAGGAGTTACGCGGCGTCCAGTATACCGTTGGAAAGCTATCCGACAGATCTACGACGAGGGTAGCAAGCCTCCTCAGCTGTGCTTGTTTTCGGAGACAAAAATTGAACATTTTCATCAGTTTCGGGATACTTTTCTTTATTTGCGACGTTTTTTCCTCCCGAATCGTACGTCGTGAGCCGCGAAAAGGACTACAACCTAAAACATCACATTTCTATTACCGAACCCCATGGTACCTTGGGCAAGACAACTTCACTTGATGTAGAGGCTAGGCCCGCAATCCGAGGGCGTGGGGCTTGTAACCAGGTCTCCGTCACTCCGGTGCCCATAACTTTTGATCTGTAGGAAGTTACGCGGCGTACAACAAGCCGTTAGAAAGCACTCTGAGAGTTCTACGACGGGGGCAGCAAGCCTGCTTGGCTGTGCCTATTTTCGGAGCCCAAAGTTGAATGTTTTCATCAGTTTCGGGACACTTTGCTTCTTTTGCGCTATTTTTTCGTCCAGGATCGTACGTCGTGAGCCGCGAAAAGGACGACAAGCTAATCCATCACATTTCAATTACCGAATCCCATGGCACCTTTGGCAAGACAACTTCACTTCACGTAGAGGCTGGGCCCGCAAACTGAGGGTGTGGGGCTTGTGACCAGGTCTCCGTCGGTCCGGTGCCCATAACTTTTGATCCGTAAGGAGTTAAGCGTCGCACAGCATACCGTTGAAAAGCTTTCTGAGAGCTCTACGACGGGGGCAGCAAGGCTGTTCGGCTGTGCTTATTTTCGGATCCCAAAATCAAACGTTTTCATCAATTTTGGGACACTTTTCTTATTTTACGCTGTTTTTTCGTCGCGAATCTTACATCGGGTGCCGCGAAAAGGACAACAACCTAATCCATCACATTTCTATTATCGAATCCCATGGCACCTTGGGATAGACAACTTCACTTCACGTAGAGGATAGACCCGCAAACCGAGGGCGTGAGGCTTGGGACCAAGTCTCCGTCGCTCCGATGCCCATAACTTTTGATTCGTAAGGACTTACGCGGTGCACAGCATACCATTGGAAAGCTCTGCGAGAGCTCTACGACGGAGGCAGCAAGCTTGCTTGTCTGCGCTAGTTTTCGAAGCCCAAAATTGAATGTTTTCATCAGTTTCAGGACACTTTTCTTCTTTTACGCTATTTTTTCATCCAGGATCGTACGTCGTGAGCCGCGAAAAGGACGACAACCTAAAACATCACATTTCTATTACCAAATCCCACGACACCTTGGGCAAGACAACTTCACTACATGTAGAGGTTGGGCCCGCAAACCGAGGGCGTGGGGCTTGTGACAGGGTATTTGTCGCTCGGGTGCCCATAACTTTTGATATGTTAGGAGTTATGAGGCGCAAAGCATACCATTGGAAAGCTCTCCGAGAGCTCTACGACGGGCGCATCAAGCTTGCACGGCTGCGCCTATTTTCGGAGCCCAAAGTTTAACATTTTTATCAGTTTCGGGACACTTTTATTCTTTTGCGCAGTTTTTAAGTCCCGGATCGTACGTCGTGAGCCGCGGAAAGGACGACAAGCTAATCCATCACATTTCAATTACCGAATCCCATGGTACCTTAGGCAAGACAACTTCACTTCACGTAGAGGCTGGGCCCGCAAACCGAGGGCGTGGGGCTTGTGACCCGATCTCCGTTGCTCCGGTGCCCATAACTTTTGATCTGTAAGGAGTTATGCGGCGCACATCATACCGTTGGAAAGCTTTCTGAGAGCTTTACGACGGGGGCAGCAAGGCTGCTTGGCTGCGCCTATTTTCGGAGCCCAAAATCGAACATTTTCATCAATTTTGGGACACTTTTCTTCTTTTATGTTGTTTTTCCGTCACAGATCGTACGTCGTGAGCCGCGAAAAGGACGACAACCTAATCCATCACATTTTTAATACTGAATCCCACGGTACCTTGGGCAAAACAACTTCACTTCACGTAGAGGCTGGGCCCAAAAATCGAGGGCTTGCGACTTAGGACCAAGTCTCCGTCGCTCTGGTGCCCATAACTTTTGATCTGTAAGGAGTTACGCGGCGCACATCATACCGTTGGAAAGCTCTCCAAGAGCTTTACGACTCGGGGAGCAAGCTTGCTCGGCTGCTCCTATTTTCAGAGCCCAAAATTGAACATTTTCATCAGTTTCGGGACACTTTTCTTCCTTTACGCTGTTTTTTCTTCCAGGATCGTACGTCGTGAGCCGCGCAAAGGACGACAACCAAATCCATCACATTTCAATTACCGAATCCCACGACACCTTGGGCAAGACAACTTCACTTCATGTAGAGGCTGGGCCAGCAAACCGAGGGCGTGGGGCTTATGACCAAGTCTCCGTTGCTCCGATGCCTATAACTTTTGATCCGTAAGGAGTTACGCGGCGCACAACATACCGTTGGAAAGCCCTTTGAGAGCTCTACGACGGGAGCAGCAAGCCTGCTGGGCTGCACCTATTTTCGGAACCCAAAGTTGAACGTTTTGATTAGTTTCGGTACACTTTTCTTTTTTTGCGCTATTTTTCCATCCCGGATCGTAAGTCGTGAGCCGCGAAAAGGACGACAAGCTAATCCATCACATTTCTATTACCGAATCTCACGGCACCTTGGGCAAGACAATTTCAATTCACGTAGAGGCTAGGTTCACAAACCGAGGGCGTAGGGATTGAGACCAGGTTTCCGTCGCTCCGGTCCACATAACTTTTGATCCGTAAGGAGTTACGCGGCGCACAGCATACAGTTGGAAAGATATCGGAGAGATCTACGACGGGGGCATCAAGCTTGCTTAGTTGCGCCAATTTTCGAAGACCAAAATTGAACATTTTCATCAGTTTCGGAACACTTTTCTTCTTTTACGCTGCTTTTTCGTCCTAGATCATACGTCGTGAGCCGCGATAAGGACGACAACCTAATCCATAACTTTTCTATTATCGAATCCCACGGCACCTTGGGCAAGACAACTTCACTTCATGTAGAGGCGGTGACCGCAAACCGAGGGCATGGGGCTTGTGACCAGGTCTCCGTCGCTTCGTTGCCCATAACTTTTGATCCGTAAGGAGTTAAGTGGCGCACAATATACCGTTGGAAAGCTCTGCGAGAGCTCTACGACGGGGGAAACAAGCCTGAATGACTGTGCCTTTTTTCGGAGCCCAAAGTTAATCGTTTTTATTAGTTTTCGGATATTTTTCTTCTTTTGCGCTGTTTTTCGGCCTGGATCGTGCGTCGTGAGCCGCGAAAAGGACGACTAGCTAATCCATCATATTTCAATTACCGAATCCCATGGCACCTTGGGCAAGACAACTTCACTTTACGTAGAGGCTGGGCCCGCAAACCGAGGGCGTGGGGCTTGTGACCAGGTATCCGTCGCTCTGATGTCCATAACTTTTGATCCGTAAGAAGTTAAGCGGCGCACAACATACCGTTAGAAAGCTCTCTGAGAGATCTACGACGAGGGTAGCAAGCCTGGTCGGCTGCTCCTATTTTCGGAGCCCAAAGTTGAACCTTTTCATCAGTTTTGGGACACTTTTCTTCTTTTGAGCTGTTTTTTCGTCCCGTATCGTACGTCGTGAACCGCGAAAAGGACGACAACCTAATCCATCACATTTCTATTATCGAATCCCATGGCACCTTGGGCAAGACAACTTCGCTTCATGTAGAGGCTGGGCCCGCAAACCGAGGGCATGGGGCTTGGGACTAGGTCTCCGTCGCTCCGGTGCCCATAACTTTTGATCCGTAAGGAGTTAAATGGCGCACAGTATACCGTTGGAAAGCTCTCCGAGAGCTCTACGACTGGGGTAGCAAGCCTGCTCAGTTGCGCCTATTTTCGGAGCCCAAAGTTGAACGTTTTCATTAGTTTTGGGACACTTTTCTTGTTTTGCGCTGTTTTTCCGTCTCGTATCGTACTTCGTGAGCCGCGAAAAGGATGAGAAGCTAATCCATCACATTTCAATTACCGAATCCCATGGTACTTTGGGCAAGACAACTTCACTTCACGTAGTGGCTGGGCCGCAAACCGAGGGTGTTGGGCTTGTGACCAGGTCTCCGTCGCTCCGGTGCCCATAACTTTTGATTCGTAAGGAGTTAAGCGTCGCACAACATACCGTTGGAAAGCTCTCTGAGAGCTCTACGACGGGGGTAGCAAAGCTGCTCAGCTGTGCCTATTTCTAGAGCCCAAAATCAAAGATTTTCATCAGTTTTAAGACACTTTTCTTCTTTTACGCTGTTTTTTAGTCTCGTATCGTACGTCATGAGCCGCAAAAAGGACGACAACCTAATCCATCACTTTTCTATTTCCGAATCCCACGGCACCTTGGGCAAGACAACTTCACTTCACGTAGAGGCTGGGCCCGCAAACCGAGGGCGTGGCGCTTGTGACCAGGTCTCTGTCGCTCCGATGCCCATAACTTATGATCCGTATGGAGTTACGCGACGCCCAACATACCGTTGGAAAGCTTTTCGACAGATCTACGACAGGGACAGCAAGCTTCCTCGGCTGCTCCTATTTTTGGAGACCAAAATAGAACATTTTCATCAGTTTCGAGACACTTTTCTTCTTTTACGCCATTTTTTCGCCCCGGATCGTACGTCGTGAGCCTCGAAAAGGATGACAACCTAAAACATCACATTTCTATTACCAAATCCCATGGTAGCTTGGGCAAGACAACTTGACTTCATGTAGAGGCTGGGCCCGCAATATGAGGTCGTGGGGCTTGTGACCAGGTCTCCGTCGCTCCGGTACCCATAACTTTTGATCCGTAGGGAGTTACGCGGCGCACAACAAGCCATTGGAAAGCACTCTGAGAGCTCTATGACAGGGGCAACAAAGCCTGCTTGGATGCGCCTATTTTCGGAGCCCAAAGTTGAAAGTTTTCATCAGTTTTGGCACACTTTTCTTCTTTTGCGCTGTTTTTTTGTCCCGGATAGTACGTCGTGAGCCGCAAAAAAGACGACAAGCTAATCCATCACATTTCAATTACCGAATCCCATGGCACCTTTGGCAAGACAACTTCACTTCACGTAGAGGCTGGGCCCGCAAACCGAAGGTGTGGGGCTTTTGATGAGGTCTCCGTCGCTCCGGTGCCCATAACTTTTGATCCGTCAGGAGTTAAGCGTCGCACAGGATACTGTTGGAAAGCTTTCTGAGTGCTCTACAACGGGGGCAGCAAGGCTGCTTGGCTGTGCCTATTTTCGGATCCCAAAATCGAACGTTTTCATCAATTTTGGGAGACTTTTCTTCTTTTACGCTATTTTTTCGTCGCGGATCATACGTCGGGAGCCCGAAAAGGACGGCAAGCTAATCCATCACATATCTATTATCGAATCCCACGGTACCTTGGGCAAGACAACATCATTTCACATAGAGGCTAGGCCCGTAAACCGAGGGCGTGAGGCTTGGGACCAAGTCTCCGTCGCTCCGTTGCCCATTACTTGTGATCCGTAAGGAGTTACGCGGTGCACAGCATACCGTTGGAAAGCTCTACAAGAGCTCTACGACGGGGGCAGCAAGACTGCTCAGATGCGCCTATTTTCGAAGACCAAAATTGAACATTTTCATCAATTTCGGGACACTTTTCTTCGTTTATGCTTTTTTTTCGTCCCGGATCGTACGTCGTGAGCCACGAAAAAGACGACAACCTAAACCAACACATTTCTACTACCGAATCCCATGACACCTTGGGCAAGACAACTTCACTTCATGTAGAGGCTGGGCCCGCAAACCGAGGGCATGGGCTTGTGACCAGGTCTCCATCGCTCCGGTGCCCATAACTTTTGATCCGTAAGGAGTTACGCGGCGCACAACATACCGTTGGAAAGCTCTCTGAGAGGTTGACGACGAGGGCAGCAAGCTTGCTGGGCTACGCCTATTTTCGGAGCCCAAAGTTGAACGTTTTCATCAGTTTCAGGATACTTTTCTTATTTTACGCTATTTTTTCATCCCGGATCGAACGTTTTGAGCCGCGAAAAAGAAGACAACCTAAAACATCACATTTCTATTACCGAATCTCACTGCACCTTGGGAAAGACAACTTCACTTCATATAGAGGCTGGGCCCGCAATCCGAGGGCGTGGAGCTTGTGACCAGGTCCCGTTGCTCCGGTGCCCATAACTTTTGATTCGTAAGGAGTTACGCGGCGAACAGCATACCGTTGGAAAGTTCTCCGAGAGCTCTACAACGGGGGCAGCAAGCCTGCTCGGCTACGCCTATTTTTGGAGCCTAAAGTTGAACGTTTTCATCAGTTTCGGGATACTTTTCTTCTTTTGCGCAGTTTTTTGTCTCGGATCGTACGTCGTGAGCCGCGAAAAGGACGACAAGCTAATCCATCACATTTCAATTACTGAATTTTATGGCACCTTGGGCAACACAACTTCACTTCACGTAGAGGTTGGGCTCGCAAACCGATGGCGTGGGGCTTGTGACCCGGTCTTCGTTGCTCTGGTGCCCAAAACTTTTGATCCGTAAGGAGTTAAGCGTTGCATAGCATACCGTTGGAAAGCTCTTTGAGAGCTTTACGACGGGGGCAGCAAGGCTGCTCAGCTGCGCCTATTTTCGGAGCCCAAAATCGAACATTTTCATTAGTTTTAGGACACTTTTCTTCTTTTATGCTGTTTTTCCGTCCCATATCGTACGTCGTGAGCCACGAAAAGGGCGACAACCTAATCTATCACATTTCTATTACTGAATCCAACGGCACCTTGGGCAAAACAACTTCACTTCATGTAGAGGCTGGGCCCACAAACGGAGGGCGTGGGGCTTGGGACCAGGTCTCCGTCGCTCCGGTGCCCATAACTTTTGATCCGTAACGAGTTATGCGGCGCACATCATACCGTTGGAAAGCTCTCTGAGAGCTCTACGACGCGGGGAGCAAGCATACTCGGTTGCGCTTATTTTCAGAGCCCAAAATTGAACATTTTCATTAGTTTTGGGACACTTTTCTTCCTTTACGCTATTTTTTCTTCCCGGATCGTACGTCGTGAGCCGCGAAAAGGACGACAACCAAATCCATCACATTTCAATTACTGAATCCCACAATACCTTGGGCAAGACAACTTCACTTCATGTAGAGGCTGGGCCCGCAAACTGAGGGCGAGGGGCTTATGACCAGGTCTCCGTCGCTCCAGTGCCTATAACTTTTCATCCGTAAGGCGTTACACGGCGCACAACATACCTTTGGAAAGCTCTCTGAGAGCTCTAAGACGGGGGCAGCAAGCTTGCTGGGCTGCGCCTGCTTTCGGAGCCCAAAGTTGAACGTTTTGATCAGTTTCGGGACACTTTTCTTTTTTTGCGCTATTTTTCCATCCCGGATCGTACGTCGTGAGCCGCGAAAAGGATGACAAGCTAATCCATCACATTTCTATTACCGAATCTCACGGCACCTTGGGCAAGAGAACTTCACTTAACGTAGAGGCTGGCCTGCAAACCGAGGGCATGGGGATTGGGACTAGGTCTCCGTCGCTCCGATGCACATAACTTTTGATCCGTAAGGAGTTACGCGGCGCACAACATACCGTTGGAAAGAAATCCGAGAGATCTATGACGGGGGCATCAAGCCTACTTGGCTGTGCCTATTTTCGGAGACCAAAATTGAACATTTTTATCAGTTTCGGGACACTTTTCTTCTTTTACGGTGTTTTTTCTTTCGGATCGTACGTTGTGAGCCACGATAAGGACGACAACCTAATCCATCACTTTTTTATTACCGAATCCCACGGCACCTTGGGCAAGATAACTTCACTTCATGTAGAGGCTGTGACCGCAAACCGAGGGCGTGGGCCTTGTGACCAGGTCTCCGTCGCTCCGGTACCCATAACTTTTGATCCGTAAGGAGTTAAGCGGCGCACAACATACCGTTGGAAAGCTCTCCGAGAGCTCTACGACGGGGGCAGAAAGCCTGCTTGGCTGCGCCTATTTTCGGAGCCCAAAGTTGAACGTTTTCATCTATTTCGGGACACTTTTTTTCTTTTGCGCTGTTTTTCCGTCCTGGATCGTACGTAGTGAGCTGCGAAAAATACGACAAGCTAATCCATCACATTTCAATTATCGAATCGCATGGCACCTTGGGCAAGACAACTTCACTTCACGCAGAGGCTGGGCCCACAAACTGAGGGCGTGGGACTTGTGACCAGGTATCCGTCGCTCCAGTGCCCATAACTTTTGATCCGTAAGGAATTAAGCGTCGCACAGCATACCGTTGGAACGCTCTCTGAGAGCTCTATGACGTGGGCAGCAAGGCTGCTCGGTTGTGCCTATTTTCGGAGCCCAAAATCGATCATTTTCATCATTTTTGGGACACTTTTCTTCTTTTACGCTGTTTTTTTGTCCCAAATCGTACGTCATGAGGCGCGAAAAGGACGACAACCTAATCCATCACATTTCTATTACCGAATCCCCCAGTACCTTGGGCAAGACAACTTCACTTCACGTAGAGGCTGAGCCCGCAAACCGTGGGGGTGGGGCTTGGGACAAGGTCTCCGTCGCTCCAGTGCCCATAACTTTTGATCCGTAAGGAGTTACGCGGCGCACAGCATACCGTTGGAAAGCTATCCGAGAGATCTACGACGGGGGTAGAAAGCCTACTTAGCTGCGCCTATTTTCGGAGCCCAAAATTGAACATTTTCATCAGTTTTGGGATATTTTTCTTCTTTTACGCTATTTTTTATCCCGGATCGTACATCGTGAGCCGCGAAAAGGACGACAACCTAATCCATCACATTTCTATTACCGAATCCCACGGCACCTTGGGCAAGACAACTTCACTTCATGAAGAGGCTGGGCCCGCAAATCGAGGGCGTGGGGCTTGTGACCAGGTCTCCGTCGCTCCGGTGCCCATAACTTTTCCGTAAGGAGTTACGCAGCGCACAGTATACCGTTAGAAAGCTCTTCGAGAGCTCTACGACGGGGGCAATGTAACGACCCTAACCCAGCCCTTCTTAGGACTAGGTCAAAGTCTGCGTTTATCGTCGGTGCGAGTTCATAACTTTCTATTAAAAGGAACAGTTTGTAAAGAATTACTTAATAACAAGCCTTTATATAATAATTTAAATACAAAAGGGTGTTACAACATCTGAGATCTGATAACTACCCGGCTATCATACAAACTGAGGTTTCAACACAGCTACCCTTTTCCCGAAATTAATACAACAAAATCTAACTTTTACAACTTAGATCCAACTATGACAGCAAAAGGCTTCGAGCATGTAAACATTCAAAGTCAATTTTCATTTTAAGCTAAGCTGCACCTGCACTAGGGGGAGAAAAAATGGTGAGCTTTGGGGAAGCTCAGTGAGGATAGAATAGAAGAGTTTTGAAAACATTTCTGGTCAGTCTCTTTTGTAAATCATGATGCAATTCACGTATGCTAGTATAACAAACTGTCCATATAAGATATAATAGCATATGATAACTAGTAGTAAATTATTATCACATTTGAGTCATATATAATAAAAGAAATGACATTTAGGTAAACAATAGTGGCATATATCCACAACAGATATCAGCCTACTCTCCGAGAGTGGTACCAAGCGAGAGTAGGACACTACTCTCCGAGGGTGGTACCAAGTGAGAGTAGGAACAAGTCAAGTATTTCACGAGGTGGCCAGCCTTTGATCAGAATTTCAACTTCTTATCTCTCCCAAGAGGATACTCCGGATTGTATCCAAAATCTACCACCCAACTCTCCAAGGGTGGTACCAAGCGAGAGAGGGAATAGGTCCACGATAGACACGGGAGCACCGACAAGCCCTATGCCGCCCGGCGTTCGTGCAAGCTATCGGGCCTGAGGTTGCAACCCCTAATCAAGTAGCACACAAGCATGCACAAGTTGCCACATAACACACAACTGATACGTAGTTCGATAAACACGTGGGTAGAGAACAACGAAAGAGGTTGTCTCCAAACATATACTTTCAACAATCAGAAGTTCAAGATAATTCAAGTTAATCATAGCTAGCTTTCAAATTCCTTCTGGTTAATAACATCCTCCAGTTCAGTATTCAAGTGTTACAAGCAGTTAAAAGAACATATTTACAAGCCCTCATTGATGTCACATAAAGTGATAAACTCCACATTAATCAGTAACAGTTAATTCTTAACTAATACATTATCAAAGTCAACTCTAATTCAAATAAATAAAGAATATTAATAAGCATGATATGTATCTCAAGCTAGAATATTAAAATAACAAATCATGTTGTAGACATATAATAATCATATAAACATATAAGATGTTGTTTTTAGTAAAATCTCCTCACCTTAAAATGTCGAAAATGGGAGAAGATTTGGACTGGTTTTAAAACTTTCGGAACGTTAACTAACTGAATCGATATAATTTAGTGAAATCGGGCCTGAGAAAAGTGTTTGCCTGTTTGATTTCAGGGAGTCAAGTGACCCCTTTATATAGTTTTTCCAAACCAATGCATGCAGAACACGTGTCCCGCCACGTGTCTCACATGCGTGGCTCGTCCACGCCTCTGTGACACGTGTCCCCCTACGTGTCACGCATGCGTGGCATGTCCACGCATGTATGACACGTGTCCTCCTACGTGTCACACATGCGTGGCACGCCCATGCATGTGTGACACGTGTCCTTAGACACGTGTCACTCCCCGAGAGTGACACCAACGTTTCATTATTTACCCGTTTGGCACGTAAATGTCCCGATTATCGTATTTTTGGGGCGGGATGCAATTTTGCCAAACTTCGTCATTAAGTAGTACAAGTTAAAAGAAACCCAATGGCGTATGCCTCTTTTTCGCGGCGGGGTCCCGATTTTCCTATAATTGGCCCCGAAGTGAAACCCCTTTTCCGGACCAAAAACCCCTAAATTTGGAAAAACAGTCGAAATAGCTTGAAAAGTTAATGGAAATCATCCATACTCTTGTAAGCAGCTAAAAACATTTACTTAGTCACGATATGGGGTTTTATATCCCTGTAATGACCTTAAGCTTTATGTTAATTAATGTTATAACAACACCTATTAATTCGTGGTAGGTATAAACTATAGTTAGATTAATAGTTTCTAAGAAATCTTATGTTTATCAAAAGTCAAAGCTTTTAAATGATAATAGGCAATCGAAATACTCAATTATTGTAGCCTCTCCTTGTGTTAATTTCATATGCTTTGTTAAGTCCATAATTGTCACAAATAAAGGCACTCAATACTCAGGTATTATTTAAGCTTTTATTCCTTAATTTCAATCAAATCAATTAACTTTACAGATTACTATCCTCAAGCTAATACTTTTACTAGCAACATGTTAAGTGTACTAATACTACTTCTCTCCAAGCCCAACTCAGTATAACACCTATGTAGGCGGATAACAATATTTTGTTTAACCCCTGGCGTTAAAACTTCTCATCCATTTATGCCCGTTAATATCCTTTACTTAATTTAAACCCATGTGTTAGCAACTTCAAAGTATATTCCTATAGTAAACAATTAATTAATTAACCCCGACTACCAAATTAACGGTTGGCTATGTTAATCCCTAGCTAACTCATTGCTCAACGTTTATATTTCTATTGCTTTACTCAACAAAACTGGTTATGATAGCTGCGTAAGTAAAATAAAGAAGACTAATAAATTAAGCTAAGTCCATCTTATCCCACATTTACTGATCGGATCCCCTACTTATTCAAGTGGGTGTTATATCATCACCCTACTAGAAGTTGGTTCCCCTATTTAGCCTGCACTAATCAATTCTAATTCCCAAATTTTTACATTACTTGGTAGTAGGTCCATTTATAACTATACCGTTTTCTTGTAACAATTTAATTCTATAACCGAAGCTACCCAAGATGATAATCACCCATCTTTACTCTAGTACCCATTCTAAGGTCAGCAAACATTCCTCAAGATAACTAGTATCCTATACCATCTTATAGAAGACAACTGAATTCCTAATGACATATTTTAAAAGAAAACTTTATCTTAATAAGTTTAACTAACATTCTAATTCCTTTTTGCTAAACTAAGTTAATCCCTCAATGAAACTATTCAACAAAGTTATAGTAATACTTTATTTAATTTATATCAAACTACCATACTCCAAGGTCTATCTAAGTTACTTATAAACTTTGAACGGTAAAACTAGGTATCATTCTCAAATTAGAATAGTTCAGCTATCGCCTTACTTCCTTTTCCTCAGACAATATTTTAGTTTATTATCCTGACACTCCAAATAATTAAAGGTCGATTAATAGAATCCCATAAGTTTAGTATTTCCAATTACTTCCAAGCACAAATTATCTTAATTTACTTGATAATTGAAAGGAATCTTAGCTTGATATGCTAGTTACAACATTTCCTCTTAATTTAAAATATCTCGAAGCATACAACACTTATCTCTAAACACGAAAACACCAAGCATATAAGTGAAGTAAGCCAAACACATAAGGAACACTTATTTCATATATTATTATTCGGGATCCAAGTACGGGTCCATACAGGCAGCAAGCCTGCTCGGCTGCGCCTATTTTTGGTGACCAAAATTGAAAGTTTTGATTAGTTTCAGGACACTTTTCTTCTTTTGCGCTATTTTTTCGTCCCAAATCGTACGTTAGGAGCAGCGAAAAGGACGACAAGCTAATCCATCATATTTCTATTACCGAATCCTACAGCACCTTGGGCAAGACAACTTCACTTCACGTAGAGGCTGGGCCCGCAAACTGAGGACGTTGGGTTTGGGACCAGGTCTCCATCACTCCAGTGCCCATAACTTTTGATCCGTAAGGAGTTACGCGGTGCACAACATACCATTGGAAAACTGTCTGAGAGATCTACGACGAGGGCAGCAAGCCTGCTCGGCTGTGCCTATTTTCGAAGCCCAAAATTGAACATTTTCATCAGTTTCGGGGCACTTTACTTCCTTTACGCTGTTTTTTCATCCCGGATCGTACGTCGTGAGTGGCGAAAAGGATGACAACCTAATCCAACACATTTCTATTACCGAATTCCACGACACCTTGGGCAAGACAACTTCACTTCACGTAGAGGCTGAGCTTGCAAACCGAGAGCGTGGGGCTTGTGACCAGGTCTCCGTCGCTCCGGTGCTCATAACTTTTGACCCGTAAGGAGTTACGTGGTGCACAATATACCGTTGGAAAGCGCTCCGAGAGCTCTACGATGAAGGCAGCAAGCTTGCTCAGCTGCGCCTATTTTTGCAGCCCAAAGTTGAACGTTTTCATCAGTTTTGGCACACTTTTCTTCTTTTGCGCTGTTTTTGGGTCCCGGATCGTACATCGTGAGCCGCGAAAAGGACAAAAAGAAAATCCATCACATTTCTATTAACGAATCCCATGGCACCTTGGGCAAGACAACTTCACTTCAGGTAGATGATGGCCCCGCAAACCGAGGGCGTGGGGCTTGGGACCAGGTCTCCGTCACTCCGGTGCCCATAACTTTTGATTCGTAAGGAGTTACGCGGCGCACAGCATACCGTTGGAAAGCTATCCGAGAGTTCTACGATAGGGGCAGCAAGCCTACTCGGCTGGACCTATTTTCGGAGTTCAAAATTGAACATTTTCATCAGTTTCGGGACACTTTTCTCTTTTACGCTATTTTTTCGTCCTGGATCGTACGTCGTGAGCCGTGAAAAGGACAACAACCTAATCCATCACATTTCTATTATCGAATCCCACGGCACCTTGGGCAAGACAATTCACTTCTTGTACAGGCTATGACCGCAAACCGAGGGTGTGGGGCTTGTGACCAGGTCTCCGTCGCTTCGGTGCCCCTAACTTTTGATCCATAAGGAGTTACGCGGCGCACAGCATACCGTTGGAAATCTCTCCGAGAGCTCTACGATGGGGGCAGCAAGCCTGGTCGACTGCGCCTGTTTTGGGAGCCCAAAGTTGAATGTTTTCATTAGTTTCGAGACACTTTTCTTCTTTTGCACTATTTTTTCGTCCCGGATCGTACGTCTTGAGCTGCGAAAAGGACGACAACCTAATCCATCACATTTCTATTACCGAATCCCACGGAATCTTGGGCAAGATAACTTCACTTCACGAAGAGGCTGGGCCCGCAAACTGTGGGCGTGGGGCTTGGGACCAGGTCTCTGTCGCTGCGGTGCGCATAACTTTTTATCTGTAAGGAGTTATGCGGCGCACAGCAGACCGTTGGAAAGCTATCCAAGAGATCTACAATGGGGGCAGCAAGCCTGCTCGGCTGCTGTCACGCCCCAACCCGACCTATAGAGGTTAGACTAGGGAGTGATCTAAATATTCAAGTCCTTTCACGTACTTAATCGTTCAAAAAGGTTTAACACTTAACGTTTAACCTAAACTCTACGAATTATCCAGAAAACTGGCAGCATAACGGCTGTAATTGGGCTCTTTAGTTTGACCTAATTTTCTAAAGGCCTCAAAATTTCCAATCTCAATTTCATTTCTAGCTAAGATTACTATTTATCACCAATCGAAACGCCTACTAGTTATCTTGAAGTCTCGTTTGATGAATAACCTAGCGTGATACTATGTCTCGTTTGTTTGTTAATTCTTGTTAGAAAGTACCTGTTGATCTTAGCCTACCAATGGGTACCTGCTTAAGATTGGATAGATTCATTTACTTAATCCTTTACTTGATACTTCATAAGCCTGTGATAGATACTAGCCAATAACGATAGCAAAAACGACCATAAGAGTGTCCAACTAGTTATGATCAGTACAAGCCAAAATTTGACCCTAAATTACAACGGAGGTCATTTACAATACAATAACAAGCAACATAAGAAATAGTCTTCAAGCAACATATCGTTCACAAAATGGCCATAGTCACGTAAGGCATGTAGGGCAAGCAATCATTCCAAGGAATCATCAAAAGGCACATTGTCCTCGGGTACCTGTTCTTGGTCTTCTTCACCTGAGATGATAAAAGAGGGTGAGTCCTTATGAACTCAGCGAGGGGGGACGAGAAATAAGTTTTGAAACTCTTTTTCCGGTTCAACTTATGAAAACCCTTATGCAAGCATAACATGTATCACAAGTAAGTACATAATGTAATATAAAAGTAAAAGAACACAATTACCCATCTTTCCTCCCCGAGGTCCTCTAGGAACCAAGCGAGATTACTTATACACATAGTGAAAAAGATACGGTGAGCTTTTGCTCTCAGTTCATTTCCAGTATCAGTTGTTGCGGCCGACTTCGAATCATCCCCTTATCACGCCAAATTGGTGTACTCCAGATGTACCCCGAAATCCTACGACCCAACTCTCCGAGGAAGTCTAGCCCCCAAGCGAGAGAGAGAATTGGACAATGGTAGTCACGGTTGCACCGGCAAGCCCGATGCCGCCCGGTGTGCGTGAACGCTTCCACGCCAGAATGAAAGGTTGCAACCTTGTATGCAATGCACATTTATGACATTTAATATATCACATTAGGAGGACAACAAAGTAGGTTGCCTCCGAGCAGTCATAAGATTGCACATTGACAAGTAAACACGCGAGGCACGATATGACAAGTAATTTCACTTGAAAAGCACATGGACTTATATGAATATTAAACGGGCAGCCATGTAACGCATGTAAATCAAGTCATATAACTCATTTTGATGTTCACGTAATCAAATAATAAGATTATTTAACATGAAACGACATCTACGTGGGACCGGGTGCAAGAAAGGCCTACTTGTCAACATGTAATCATCGAAATCATGTTTAGGGCTATGAGGGCAACTACGGGCAGCCTACTAATTACATAATTAAACACGATATTCATAGGATCAACACTTAGCGAGTTTTCCTAGTCATTGGGGTTCCAATTCATGCTTACCCGTGCGATTAAGCCCTAAGTTGTCATGTAATTAAACTCAAGCCATGCATTGATTAATTCAAACACCCTTAAGCATTCAAAACAGTCTACACAACAACCCAATGCCACAATCCCAAGCATTTAATACAACAAGAGAAGTTACAATAATTTTCAAGGCAAATCACTAGATGAAAACCTCACTGCAATGGTCTGTTTTCTCACAATCATTGAGACAAGCAAACAAACTCCAATTCCAGTGAAAAAAATGTCAAATTAAATCTTATGGAGTGAACTAAATCCAGAAACAAACCTCGCATCATTTGGAGTTCGGGTTCAAGAGTTATAGCCCAAACCGTGAGACTACGCAAAACTGTCCAGATTTGCACACATTTCAATACTTGTCATTTTTGAGGGCCTTAGGGTCAGATTTAGCCTTAGTCTATTTCTGACAAAAATGTCCAGAACTGAAAAATATATCAGCATACCAAATTTAATTCATTTTTGATAACATTTACTAAGTCAAAACTGGTTCGTTCTATAAGGACAGTGAATCTGCCAAAACCTGCTTCAGTTTCCCAGATTTTCCAGATTTGGACACATTTTGATATTTTGCCATTTTGAGGACATTAGAGTCAAAATTAGCTTTGGCCTATTTCTATGAAAAATTCTCATAACTGGCAAAACTAGTCACCTACCAATTTTCACGCATTTTAAACATCATTTACCTGGTCATAATCACTTCGTTCCAACAGAACAGAAAGCTGACAAATACGTGATTTCACCTATCTTCACATTCTAGCCAAATATCTTGCCATGCATGCTTACAAAAGTTCATGTACACACATATATCACAAGTACAGAGGTAAAAATAGACATTTAAAGGCAAGCATGTGATTTTTTGAAAGCTTTTCAAGAAGTTTTAGCCCTCACCTTAGCAAGACAACAAAGAAGATGCACAAACTCTTGATGAAGCACAATGTCGACCTTTTTCCTTGCTTAGCCGAGAGACCACTTGAGATTTCTCTAATTCTTAGCTTAGTAACCATGTTCTTAGTATGTGCAAGTGGCTAGAACAAAAGAAAATGAAATGGAAGCTAACAAACTTACCTAAGCCGAAATGAATGTGCTATGAGCTTGCATGTGCGTTTCTTTGCTCCTAGCTTTGCTTGGTCGAGCTCCTAAGTAGCTTGCATGACTTGATAAACCATTGAGTGATGAACTTAAGCTATGGAGAGTAGGATTTCAGCTAGGGCCGAGAGAGAGAGAGAAGAAATGAGAGAGTGAGAGAAAATGAGAGAAAGAAGGAAAGAATGAAAGAAAAATGAAAAGCTTGATGGGTTTGATGCTTATGTCGGCCTAGGGCCTTGAAATTTTAGATTTTTGTGTCTTCAATGAGCATAATTTTGAATCACCTAGCATGGGCACTTGCATATGTCGAGAATGGGTGCATTGGGTAGGGTTTTTGAGCCAGTTTTTTTTGTTTTGTGTCATACCATGTCATAGAATGTCTAGGAATAAATTTTGAATTATGCAAAGCTAGTTCAATATGCAATAGTGGTCGGCCAAGCTTGTGCAAGAATCTGAATTTTTGTCTTGGTTGAGCAATATAATATTGTGTGTTTGGGATGTACAAAAGAATAAGGAATAAAAAATAAAAAATGTCTAGGTTTTGGGGCAATTTCGTCTTCTAGTGAGTTGAATTAGCATTTTAATATTAGTTAGTGGAGTTTGTAGGATTAATTAATGATCTAGTACTTCGTGTAAGATGATTTCTTGATTAGCGTACGTGCACGCTTTCCTAGGTCTAGGGCACGTACTACGAGATAAGGCACGAACTACGAGATGAAAGCATATTTTCCAAGTAAATGCACTCAACCCTAAATGAATGCACGTAATTCAATGCAAGGCACACAAAACAAAACACGACTTTTAAACCTAGGTCAAGGCACGCAAATCTAGGTTAGGGCACACGAAACGAGGTATCGCACGTAAATCGAGGTCGAACCTCACATCCTCCGCTCCTTAAAAGAATTTCGTCCCGAAATTCAATATTACCTTTGAAATAATGCTGGATACTGTTGCTCCATCTGGTCTCGCCTTTCCCACGTTGCTTCTTCAACTCCATGGTGATCCCACAACACTTTCACCATCGGTATAGATTTGTTGCGCAACTCCCGATCTTGCTGATCTAGAATCTGAATGGGCTTCTCTTCATAAGACAAGTTCTCCAGAAGCTGCAACGGCTCTGGCTCCAAGATATGCAATGGATCAGGGTGATACTTCCGTAGCATTGAAACATGAAAACGTCGTGGATATTGGAGAGGTTTTGTGGTAGCTCCAGGCGATACGCCAATTTGCCAACCTTCTCAATTATCTCAAATGGTCCTACAAACCTCGGGCTCAACTTTTCACCCTTGCCATGTTTAATCAGTCTCTTCCGAGGTGATATCTTCAAGAACACCTTGTCGCTGACCTCAAACTCTAGACTCCGTCTCCGTCGATCTGCATACCTTTTATGCCTGCTTTGGGCGGTAAGCATCCGTTTCCGGATGAGGTGGACATTATCAACAGTCTTCATAAGTTCAGGTAGAAGGGTCGGGTCAAAAGTCTTCGTCTCACCTACTTCATCCCAGTAAATTGGGGATCGACACTTACGTCCATACAATGCCTCAAATGGGGCCATCCCGATAGTGGCCTGATAACTATTATTATAAGCGAGCTCCGCTAGAGACAGATATTTCTCCCAACCTTTCCCGAAGTCTAAAACACACGCCCTCAGCATATCCTCCAGAATCTGAATAGTTCTCTCAGATTGTCCATCAGTCTGAGGGTGATAAGCCGTGCTGAAACTCAACTTCGTTCCCAAAGCTTCTTGCAATCTCCTCCAAAATCGGGAAGTAAAACGAGGATCCCTATCCGATACAATACTCATATGCATCCCGTGCAATCTTACAATATCCGCCACATACATATCTCCCGATTTCTCAGGACTATCCTCCTTGTTCATCAGTAGGAAGTGTGTTCACTTAGTCAATCTATCCACTATGACCCAAACAGCGTCATGACCCTTTCGTGACTTGGGCAGGTCCATGACAAAGTCCATAATTATGTGTTCCCATTTCCATTGAGGAATTTCCAATGGCTGAAGTAAACCTGCTGGTCATTGATGTTCTGCTTTGACTCTCTGGCAAGTCAAACACCGTGCCACAAACTCCGCAATCTCTCTCTTCATGTTATTCCACCAATAGTGTTGCTTCAAATCCCGGTACATCTTTGTTCCGCCGGGGTGAATAGTATATCTTGAATTATGGGCTTCTTCAAGAATCTTCTTTTTCAACTCTGGCTCATTAGGAACACAGATCCAATACCTAAATCTCCAAATACTATAATCATGAAACTTGAAATCTGTGTTGCTTTCTTTAATCTTCTGAAACTGTTGGTCCTTCTGTTGAGCCTCTCGTAATTCAAACAACAAGGTCAATTGAACTTGTGTAGTAGCAAAAAGTAACCATTTTTGAGTCAATTGTGGTTTCCACAAGAATGCTTCCTCCAACAACTCCTGCACCTTAACTTCCAGTTTTGCCATGCTCGCCTTCCGACTTAAGGCATCTGCAACTACATTTGCTTTACCCGGCACATAATTGATTGTGCAGTTATAATCATCCAAAAGCTCCATCCACCGTCTTTGCCTCATGTTCAACTCTTTTTGCGAGAACAAGTATTTCAACCTCTTGTGATCAGTAAACACCTCGAATTTTTTACCCCAAAGATAGTGCCTCCATTTCTTGAGTGCAAACACAATAGCCACTAATTCCAAATCATGCGTCGGGTAGTTCAATTCATACGGCTTCAATTTCCTAGAAGCATACGCAATCACTCTACCATTTTATCAACACACAAACCAGTCCTTCCTTCGAAGCATCGCTATAGATTACAAAATCTTGACTCCCTTCAGGCAATGCAAGAACAGGTACGGTAGTCAATCTCTTCTTCAATTCTTGGAAGCTGTTCTCACACTTGTCATCCCACATGAACTTTGTTTTCTTTTGAGTGAGCTTTGTAAGCGGTCCTACGATCTTTGAGAAATCCTTCACGAACCTCTGATAATAGCCGGCTAGACCAAGAAAACTCCCAACCTTCATAACATTTTCCGGCTTCTTCCAAGACATTACCGCTTCTATCTTTGCTGGATCTACCTCTATTCCCTCTTGGGATATGATATGCCCCAAAAATGCAATCTGTTGCAACCAAAATTTGCATTTGCTAAACTTCGCATACAACTGATGCTCTCGAAGTTTCTGTAGTACCAATCGCAGATGTTGTTCATGCTCAGCCTCGGATTTCGAGTATACCAAAATATCATCAATAAAGATCACCACAAATTGGTCCAAGTAGGGTTGAAACACCCTGTGCATCAAGTCCATAAAAGCTACAGAGGCATTAGTTAGCCCAAATGGCATCACCACATATTCATAATGCCCATATCTCATCCTGAAAGCCGTTTTAGGCACATCCTCCTTTTTGATTTGCAACTGATAGTACCCTTACCTCAAATCGAGCTTTGAATACACTTTGGCTCCCTGAAGTTGATCAAACAACTCATTGATCAGTGGAAGTGGGTATTTATTCTTGACGGTCACTTGGTTCAATCCTCGGTAATCGATGCATAGCCTCAACGTTTCGTCTTTCTTCTTTACAAATAGGACTGTCGCTCCCCACAGAGAAGAACTTGGTTGAACAAACCCCTTCTTCAACAATCCTTGCAATTGGTCCTTCAATTCTTGTAGCTCGTCTGGTGCCATACGATAGGGAGCTTTAGATATTGGTTGGGTGCCAGGCAGTAATTCTATAATGAACTCGATCTCCCGATTTGGGGGTAAACCGGGCAATTCTTCTGGAAACATATCCGCATAATCTTTATCACTGGTATCTCCTCCAACTTAGCTTTGTCCGATAGCTTGTTGATGAGGTAAGCTAAGTATCCACTACACCCTTTTCTCAAGGACTTCACTGCTTTTGTAGATAAAATGACGAAACTCCCGGTGAAGTCTCTTCGACCCATGACTTCTAATATTGGTTGACCAGGTATCTGGAACGTTACAATCTTCATCCGGCAATCTAGTTGGACATGATGCTTTGCCAACCAGTCCATCCCTAATATGACTTCATAGTCTCGAAAAGGTAATACAATAAGAATGGCTGAGAATTCCCTATCTTTAATTTGGATTTTACATGCTTTACAAGATGAGCTAGTAACAAGTTTAGAACCCATCGGAGTACCAACTTCTACTTCGTAAGGCAAACATACAACTCGTAGTTTCACCCGTTGCACACATAAGGGAGTAATAAATGAATGAGTAGCACCTGGATTAATTAGCACCCTAACAGGTTGATTCAGTATCAAGAATGTACCTTCAACAACAGCGGTCTCCTCTGGAAGCTCCTCGCACTCAATAGCATAAGCCCGGGCCTGAACTCTAGAAACTGGAGTCTTGCCTCTACCAGCTGGTTTAACCTTATTTTGTCCTCCTTGCCATTTAGGGCAATCGTTGATCTGATGCTGATCACTACCACACCGTACACATCGTCCCGACTTCTTCCAGCACTGGGCCTTGGTATGACCCTTCTTGTCACAGTAAGAACAGTTGATAGACTGAGTAGCAGGTGAACTACCTGTGGATCCGCGGGTGGAAGAGGCTGATGGTGCTTTAGTCGGGCCACGGTTATTAACTGGTATGTTCTGGCTCTGGCCCTGACTACGACTCTGGCTCTGGAATTTCCTCTGTTGACCTGGAGGCTGATACGGTTTCTTGTTTGGCTGTCTTTAATTGGCTCTATCAAGTTTTCTCTTCTCAACTCGGGAAGCAGCAGCAAGGAGAGCAGAATAGGTATCGAAGTCATGCGAAGCCAACTGGACTTGAATTTCTGGCCTCAACCCATTTGTAAATTTCCCCATCTTCGCCTCAGGGGTACTGACCATGTATTGAGCATAGCGGGACAGTCGGTCAAAACGAGCCTCGTACTGGGCCACCGTCATGTTACCTTGGTTCAAATGTATGAATTCCTCAATCCGCCTCTGGCTGAAAACTGCAGGTACGTATTTGTCCTTGAAAGCCTTAACGAAATTACCCCACAAGCTAGGTGTCTGATCAGTTTCCCAAAGTGCCTCCATAGTGTGCCACTAATGCTCGGCATCCCCGTGCAACAGAAACATAGCGAACTCAACCTTTTCTTCATCAGTATAGTCAAGTGGTCTGAAAATCCTCTCGATCTCAGACAGCCAAGCCTTTGCCTTTTCATCATCAGCTTCCTCGTGGAATTTAGGCGGGCGAAAGTCAAGGAACTCCCGCATTCTGCTATGTCTCCCATGGTTACCATCATTCCTGTTGTTGTTGTTTGCTTCACGTGCATCTTGACGTTCCATCACTCGCGACACGCGATCCATGGCATTCGCCATCATATTAAACATAGCCATGCCGGGATTAGTTTGATAAGCATCTCCGGTCTCTTGGGGCTCACCGCTCCTATTAGTAGTGCGGGTACTAGGGCCAGCCATCTATAGGCACAGATTACGATGCACAATTTATTGGAATACGAAAAACAAGAATTTAATGTATCAGGGATGCCACATATAATTTTATATAGATACACAATTTCTAGAAACAATTAAGACATGTTAATCACATAAGCACATAGAACATAGAAGGCACAATTAACATTATCACACATTATCACACATAAACAAGTCATCCTAATAACCTTAGGGCTTCTACCCATGGTCCGAGAGTTAAACCCGTCTTAAGTAATCTAAGCTTTGATACCATTAAGATAAGGTGTCACGCCCCAACCCGACCTATAAAGGTTAGACAATGGTGTGATCTAAACATTCAAGTCATTTTACGTAGCTAATCGTTCATGAGGGTTTAACAATTAATGTTTTAGCCTAAACTCGACAAATTCTCCAGAAAATCGGCAGCATAACGGCTATAATTAGGCTATTTAGTTTGACCTAATTTTCTAAAGGCCTCAAAACTTCAATCTCAATTTCATTTCCTACTAAGATTACTATTTATAACCAATCGAACACCTACTGGTTATCTCGAAGTCTCGTTTAATGAATAACCTAGCGTGATACTATGTCTCGTTTGTTTGTTAATTCTTGTTACAAAGTACCTGTTGATCTTAGCCTACCAATGAGTACCTGCTTAAGATTGGATAGATTCATTTACTTAATCCGTTACCTGATACTTCATAAGCCTGTGATAGATACTAGCCAATAACGATAGCAAAAATGATCATAAGAGTGTCCAACTAGTTATGATCAGTACAAGCCAAAATTTGACCCTAAATTACAACGGGGGTCAATTACAATAGAATAACAAGCAACGTAAGAAATAGTCTTCAAGCAACATATCGTTCATAAAATGGCCATAGTCAGGTAAGGCACGTAGGGCAAGCAATCATTCCAAGGAATCATCAAAAGGCACGTTGTCCCCGGGTACCTGTTCTTGGTCTTCTACACTTGAGATGATAAAAGAGGGTGAGTCCTTATAAACTCAGCAAGGGGGGACGGGAAATAAGTTTTGAAACTCTTTTTCCTGTTCAACTTATGAAAACCCTTTTGCAAGCATAACGTATATCACAAGTAAGTACATAATGTAATATAAAAGTAAAAGAACACAATTACCCGTCTTTCTTCTCCAAGGTCCTCTAGGAACCAAGCGAGAGTACTTATACACATAGTGAAAAAGATACGGTGAGCTTTTTGCTCTCAGTTCATTTCCAGTATCAGTTGTTACGGCCGACTTCAAATCATCCCCTTATCACGCCAAATGGGTGTACTCTGGATGTACCCCAAAATCCTATGACCCAACTTTCCGAGGAAGTCTAGCCCCTAAGCGAGAGAGGGAATTGGACAATGGTAGTCACGGTTGCACCGGCAAGCCCGATGCCGCCCAGTGTGCGTGAGCGCTACCACGCCAGAATGAAAGGTTGCAACCTTGTATGCAATGCACATTTATGACATTTAATATATCACATTAGGAGGAAAACAAAGTAGGTTGCCTCCGAGCAGTCATAAGATTGCACATTGACAAGTAAACACGCGAGGCACGATATGACAAGTAATTTTACTTGAAAATCACATGGAGTTATATGAATATTAAACGGGCAGCCATGTAATGCGTGTAAATCAAGTCATATAACTCATTTCGAAGTTCACGTAATCAAATAATAAGATTATTCAACATGCAACGACATCTACGTGGGACCGGGTGCAAGAAAGGCCTACTTGTCAACATGTAATCATCGAAATCATATTTAGGGCTATGAGAGCAACTATGGGAAGCCTACTAATTACATAATTAAACACGATATTCATAGGATCAACACTTAGCGAGTTTTCCTAGTCATTGGGGTTCCAATTCATGCTTACCCATGCGATTAAGCCCTAAGTTGTCACGTAATTAAACTCAAGCCATGCATTGATTAATTCAAATACCCTCAAACATTCAAAACAGTCTACACAACATCCCAACACCACAATCCCAACCATTTAATACAACAAGAGAAGTTACAATAATTTTCAAGGCAAATCACTAGATGAAAACCTCACTGCAATGGTCTATTTTCTCACAATTATTGAGACAAGAAAAAAACTCCAATTCCACTGAACAAAATGTCAAATTAAATCTTAAGTAAGTGAACTAAAACCAGAAACAAACCTCGCATCATTTGGAGTTCGGGTTCAACAGTTATAGCCAAAACCGTGAGACTACGCAAAACTGTCCAGTTTGCACACATTTCAATACTTTTAATTTTTGAAGACCTTAGGGTCAGATGTACCCAAAGTCTATTTCTGACAAAAATTTCCAGAACTGAAAAATATAACAGCGTACCAAATTTCATGTATTTTGGACATCGGTTACTAAGTCAAAACTGGTTCATTCTACAAGGACAGTGAATCTGCCAAAACCTGCTTCATTTTCCCAGATTTTCCAGATTTGGACACCTTTCGATGTTTTGCCATTTTGGAGACCTTAGAGTCAAAATTGGCTTTGGCCTATCTCTTTGAAAAATTCTCAGAACTAGCAAAACTAGTTACCTACCAATTTTCAAGCATTTTCAACATCCTTTAGCTGGTCAAAATCACTTCGCTCCAACAAGTCAGAAGACTGTCCATTTACGCGATTTCACCTATCTTCACATTCTAGCCAAATATCTTGCCACACATGTTTACAAAAGCTCATGTACACACATATATCACAAGTACAAAGGTAAAAATAGACATTTAAAGGCATGCATGTGGTTTTTGAAAGCTTTTCAAGAGAGTTTTAGCCCTCACCTTAGCAAGACAACAATGAAGATGCACAAAGCTCTTGGAGATGCACAAAATTGACTTTTCTCCTTGCTTAGCCGAGAGACAACTTGAGATTCTCTAATTCCTAGCTTAGTAACCATGTTCTTAGTATGTGCAAGTGGCTAGAACAAAAAGGAAATGAAATAGGAGCTATCAACCATACCTAAGGGCCGAATGAGCTTGTATGTGTGTCTTTTGCATTATTGCTTGCTTGGTCGAGTTCCTTAGTAGCTTGAAGGTCTTGATGAATCTTAGGATAATGAACTTAAGCTATGGAGAGTAGAATTGCAGCCAAGGCCGAGAGAGAGAGAGAGAGAAGAAATGAGAGAGTGAGAGAAAATGAGAGAAAGAGAGAATGTGAGAAAAAAAATGAAAGCTTTGAAGGGTTTTGATGCATGTGTCGGCTATGGGCTTTGAAATTTCAGAATTTGTGTCTTCAAGAGCATAATTTGAATCATCTAAGCATGGGTGATTGAGTGTGTCGAGATTGGGGTGCATTGGGTAGGGTTTTAAGTCATTTTTTTATGCTTTGTGTCGTAACTTGTCTAAGTATGAATTTTGAAATTGCAAAGCTTGTTCAAATGCTCCTACATGGTCGGCCAAGGCAAGCTCAAATCTGAATTTTTTTGTCTTGTTTGAGCATTATTTAATTGAGTGCTTGGAATATGCAAAAGAGAATAAGAATGTCTAGGTTTTTGTGAGATTTCGTCTTCTAGTGAGTTGAATTAGCATTTTAATATTAGTTAGTGGAATTTGTAGGATTAATTAATGATCTAGTGCTTCGTGTAAGATGCTTTCTCGATTAACGTGCGGGCACGCTTACCTAGGTCTAAGGCACGCACTACGAGATAAGACACGAACTACGAGACAAAAGCACGTTTCCCAAGTAAGTGTACTTAACCCCAAATGAATGCACGTAATTCAATGCAAGCCACACAAAACGAGACACGACTCTTAAACCTAGGTCAAGGCACGCAAATCTAGGTTAGGCCACACGAAACGAGGTATCGCATACAAATCGAGCTCGGGCCTCACATGGCCACAAGCCCCACGCCCTCGGTTTGTGGGCCCAACCTCTACATGAAGTAAAGTTGTCTTGCCCAAGGTGCCATGGGATTTAGTAATAGAAATGTGATGGATTAGGTTTTCATCTTTTTCACGGCTTACTACATACGATCCGAGACGAAAAAATAGCGCAAAAGAAGAAAATTATCCTGAAACTGATCAAAATTTTCAATTTTAGGCAAAAAAATAGGTGCAGCTGAGCAGGCTTGCTTCCCTCGTTGTAGACATCTAGGAGAGCTTTCCAATGGTATGCTGCGCTCCGCATAACTCCTTATGGATCAAAAGTTATGGGCATCGGAGCGATGGATACCTGGCCACAAGCCCCACGCCCTCGGTTTGCGAGCCCAACCTGTACATGAAGTGAAGTTGTCTTGTCCAAGGTGCCTTGGGATTCAGTAATAGAAATGTGATGGATTAGGTTATCGTCCTTTTCACGGCTCACTACAAACGATCCGGGACAAAAAAATAGCGCAAACGAAGAAAATTGTCCCGAAACTGATCAAAATGTTCGAATTTAGGCAACAAAAATAGGCCCAACTGAGTAGGCTTGCTACCCGCGTTGTAGACCTCTCGGAGAGCTTTCCAATGGTATACTGTGCTCCGCATAACTCCTTATGGATCAAAAGTTATGGGCACCGGAGCGACGGATACCTGGTCACAAGTCCCAGGCCTTCGGTTTGCAGACCCAGCCTCTACATGAAGTGAAGTTGTCTTGCCCAAGGTGCCGTGGGATTTAGTAATAGATATGTAATGGATTAGGTTGTCATCCTTTTTGCGGCTCACGACGTTCAATCCGGGACGAAAAAATAGCACAAAAGAAGAAAAGTGTCACGAAACTGATTAAAACGTTCAATTTTGGGCTTCAAAAATAGGCGCAACCGAGCAAGCTTGATACCCTCGTTGTAGAGTTCTCGTAGAGCTTTCCAACGGTATGCTGTGCTCCACGTAACTCCTTACAGATCAAAAGTTATGGGGACTGGAGCGAAGGATACCTGGTCACAAGCCCCACGCCCTCGATTTGCGGGCCCAGCCTCTACGTGAAGTGAAGTTGTCTTGCCTAAGGTGCCATGGGATTCAGTAATAGAAATGGGATGGATTAGGTTGTCGTCCTTTTTGCTGCTCACGACGTACGATCCGGGATAAAAAAATAACACAAAAGAAGAAAAACGTCCCGAAACTGATGAAAACGTTTGATTTTGGGCTTCGAAAATAGGCATAGTCGAGTAGGCTTACTGCTTTCGTTGTAGAGTTCTCGGAGAGCTTTTCAACTGTATGCTGTGCTCCGCATAACTCCTTACGGATCAAAAGTTATGGGCACCGGCGCGACGGATACCTTGTCACAAGCCCCACGTCCTCGGTTTGCGGGCCTAGCCTCTACATGAAGTGAAGTTGTCTTGCCCAAGGTGCCTTGGGATTCAGTAATAGAAATGTGATGGATTAGGTTGTCGTCCTTTTCACGGCTCACGACGTATGATCCGAGATGGAAAAATAGCGCAAAAGAAGAAAATTATCCCAAAACTGATGAAAACGTTCAATTTTTTGCTTAAAAATTGGGAGCAGCCGAGCAGGCTTGGTGCCCTCATTGTAAAGCTCTCGGAGACCTTTCCAACGGTATGCTGTGCTCCACGTAACTCCTTACTAATCAAAAGTGATGGGCACCGGAGCGACGGATATACCTGGTCACAAGCCTCACGCTCTCGGTTTGCGGGCCCAGCCTCTATGTGAAGTGAAGCTTTCTTGCCCAAGGTGCCGTGAGTTTTGGTAATAGAAATGTGATGGATTAGGTTGTCGTCCTTTTCGCCACTCACGACGTACGATCCGGGATCGAAAAACAGCGCAAAAGAAGAAAAGTGTCTCGAAACTGATGAAAATGTTCGATTTTGGGCTACAACAATAGGCGCAGCCGAGCAGGCTTGCTGCCTCCATCGTAGAGCTCCTGGAGAGCTTTCCAAAGGTATGTTGTGCTCCACACAACTCCTTACGGATCAAAAGTTATGGGTACCGGAGTGACGGATACCTGGTCACAAGCCCATGCCCTTGGTTTGCGGGCCCAGCCTCTACGTGAAATGAAGTTGTCTTGCCCAAGGTCCCGTGGGATTTAGTAATAAATATGTGATGGATTAGGTTGTCGTCCTTTTTGCAGCTCACGACGTACGATCCGGGATGGAAAAACAGCGCAAAAGACGAAATGTGTCCCGAAACGAATGAAAACTTCAATTTTGGGCTCCGAAAATAGGCGTAGCTGAGCAAGCTTACTGCCCCCGTTGTAGAGCTTTCGTAGAGGTTTCTAACGGTATGCTCTGCACCGCGTAACTCCTTACATATCAAAAGTTATGGGCACCGAAACGATAGATACCTGGTCACAAGTCCCATGCCCTCGGTTTGCTGGCCCAGCCTCTACGTGAAGTGAAGTTGTCTTGCCCAAGGTACCGAGGGATTCGGTAATAGAAACGTGATTGATTAAGTTGTCGTCCTTTTCGCATCTCACGACATACGATCCGGGACGAAAAATAGCTCAAAAGAAGAAAAGTGTCCCAAAACTGATAAAAATGTTTGATTTCGGGCTCCAAAAACTGGCGCAGCCGAGCAGGCTTGCTTCCCTCGTTGTAGAGCTCTCGGAGAGCTTTCTAACGGTATGTTGTGCGTTGCGTAACTCCTTACTGATCAAAAGTTATGGGCACTGGAGCGACGGATACCTGGTCACAAGCCCCACGCCCTCGGTTTGCGGGCCCAGCCTCTACGTGAAGTGAAGTTTTCTTGCCCAAGGTGCCATGGGATTCAGTAATAGAAATGTGATGGATTAGGTTGTCGTCCTTTTCGTGGCTCACGACGTACGATCCGGGACGAAAAAACAGCACAGAAGAAGAAAAGTGTCCCGAATTAGATGAAAACGTTCGATTTTGGGCTCAGACAAAAGGCGCAGCTTAGTAGGCTTGCTGCTCCCGTCGTAGAGCTCTCGGAGAGTTTTCAAACAGTATGATGTGCGCCGTGTAACTCCATACAGATCAAAAGTTTTGGGCACCGGAGCGACGGATACCTAGTCACAAGCCCCACGCCCTCAATTTACGGGCCCAGCCTCTACCTGAAGTGAAGTTGTCTTGCCCAAGGTACCATGGGATTTAGAAATAGAAATGTGATAGATTAGGTTGTCGTCCTTTTCGCGGCTCACGATGTACGATCCGGGACGAAAAAACATTGCAAAAGAAGAAAAGTGTCACAAAACTAATGAAAACGTTCAATTTTGAGCTTCAAAAACAGGCATAGCCTAGCAGGCTTGTTGCCCTCATTGTAGAGCTCTCGGAGAGCTTTCCAACGGTATGTTATGCTCCGCGTAACACATTACGGATCAAAAGTTATAGGCACCGGAGCGACGGATACCTGGTCACGAGCCCCACGCCCTCGGTTTGCGGGCCTAACCTCTGCGTGAAGTGAAGTTTTCTTGCCCAAGGTGCCGTGGGATTCGGTAATAGAAATGTGATGGATTAGGTTATCATCCTTTTCACCGCCCACGACATACGATCCGGGACGGAAAAATAGCGCAAAAGAAGAAAAGTGTCCCGAAACTGATGAAAACGTTCAATTTTGGGTATCGAAAATAGACACAGCTGAGCAGACTTGCTGCCCTGGTTGTAGAGCACTCGGAAAGCTTTCCAATGGTATTCTGTGCTCCGCATAAGTCCTTACGGATCAAAAGTTGTGGGCACCGGACCGACAGATACTTGGTCACAAGCCCCTTGCCCTCGGTTTGCGGGCCCGGCCTCTACGTGAAGTGAAGTTTTCTTGCCAAAAGTGCGATGGGATTCGGTAATAGAAATGTGATGGATTAGGTTGTCTTCCTTTTCGCCGCTCACGACATACGATTCAGGACGGAAAAACTGCGCAAAAGAAGAAAAATATCCCAAAACTGTTGAAAACGTTCGATTTTGGACTTCGAAAACAGGCGCAGCTAAGCAGGCTTGCTACCCTCGTTGTAGAGCTCTCGGAGAGCTTTCCAAAGGTTTGTTGTGCTCTGCATAACTCCTTATAGATCAAACGTTATGGGCACCGGAGCGACGGATACCTGGTCACAAGCCCCACGCCCTCGGTTTGCGGGCCCACCCTCTACGTGAAGTGCAGTTGTCTTGCTGAAGGTGCCGTGGGATTCAGTAATAGAAATGTGATGGATTAGGTTTTCTTCCTTTTCGCGGCTCACGACGTACGATCCGAGACGAAAAAAAAGCGCAAAAGAAGAAAAGTATCCCGAAACTGATGAAAATGTTCGATTTTGGGCTTCGAAAACAGGCGCTGCTGTCACGCCCCAACCCGACCTGTAGAGGTTAGACTAGGGTGTGATTTAACATTCAATTCATTTCACGTGCTTAATCGTTCCTGAAAGTTTAACACTCAACATTTAGCCTAAACTCCCCAAATTCTCCGGAAAACCGGCAGCATAACGGTTGTAATTCGGCTCTTTAGTTTGACCTAATTTTTCTAAAGGCCTCCAAACTTTCAATCTCAAATTTATTTCGAACTAAGATTACTATTTATCTCCAGTCGAAACGCCTACTAGTTATCTCGAAGTCTCGTTTGATTAACAACCTAGCATGATACTATGTCTCGTTTGTTTGTTAATCCTTGTTACAAAAGTACCCGTTGATCTTAGCCTACCAATGAGTACGTGATTAAGATTGGATAGATTCATTTTACTTAATCATTTACCTGATACTTCATAAGTCCGTGATAGATACTAACCAGTAGCGATAGCAAAAATGACCATAAAAGTATCTAACTAGTTACGATTAGTACAACCTAAAATTAGACCTCAAATTACAACGGAAGTCATTTACAATACAGTAACAAGCAACATAAGAAATAGTCTTCAAGCAACATATTGTTCACAAAATGGCCATAGTCAAGTAAGGCACGTAGGGCAAGCAATCATTCCAGGGAATCATCAATAGGCACGTTGTCCTCGGGTACCTGTTCCTGGTCTTCTTCACCTGAGATGATAAAAGAGGGTGAGTCCTTATGAACTCAGCGAGGGGGAATGAGAAATAAGTTTTGAAACTCTTTTTCTGGTTCAATTATGAAAACCCTTTGCAAGCATGACATATATCACAAGTTCAAAATGTAATATAAGAGTAAAAGAATACAATTACCCGTCTTTCCTCCCCGAGGTCCTCTAGGAACCAAGCAAGAGTACTTATACACATAGTGAAAAGGATACGGTGAGCTTTTGTTCTCAGTTCATTTCTAGTATCAGTTGTTGCGGTCGACTTCAAATCTTCCACTTAACACGCCAAATGGGTGTACTCCGGATGTACCCCGAAATCCTATGACCCAACTCTCCGAGGAAGTCTAGCCCCCAAGCGAGAGAGGAAATTGGACAATGGTAGTCACGGTTGCACCGGCAAGCCCGATGCCGCCTGGTGTGCGTGAACGCTACCACGTCAGAATGAAAGGTTGCAACCTTGTATGCAATGCACGATTATGACATTTAATATATCACATTAGGAGGACAACAAAGTAGGTTGCCTCCGAGCAGTCATGAGATTGCACATTGACAAGTAAACACGCGAGGCACGATATAACCGGTAATTTTACTTGTAAAGAACATGGAGTTATATGAATATTAAACGGGCAGCCATGTAACGCATGTAAATCAAGTCATATAATTCATTTTGAAGTTCACATAATCAAATAATAAGGTTATACAACATGCAACGACATTTACGTGGGACTGGGTGCAAGAAAGGCCTATTTGTCAACATGTAATCATCGGAACCACATTTAGGGCTATAAGTGCAACTACAGGCAACCTACTAATCACATAATTAAACACGATATTCATAGGATCAACACTTAGTGAGTTTTTCTAGTTATTAGGGTTTCAATTCGTGCTCACTCGTGCGATTAAGCCCTAAGTTGTCACGTAATTAAACTCAAGCCATGCATCGATTAATTTAAACACCCTCAAGCATTCAAAACAGTCCACACCACATCCAAGTGCCACAATCCCAAGCATTTAATACAACAAGAGAAGTTACAATAATTTTCAAAGCATATCACTAGATGAAAACCTCTCTGCAATAGACTGTTTTCTCACAATCATTGAGACAAGCAAACAATCTTCAATTCCATGAACAAGATGCCAAATTAAATCTTAAGGAGTGAACTAAATTCAGAAACAAACCTCGCATCATTTGGAGTTCAGGTTCAAGAGTTATAGCCAAAACCGTGAGACTACGCAAAACTGTCCAGATTTGCACACATTTCAATACTTGTCGTTTTTGAGGACCTTAGGGACAGATTTAGCCTTAGTCGATTTCTCACAAAAATGTCCAGAACTGCAAATTATAGCAGCATACAAAATTTCATGCATTTAGGATATCATTTACTAAGTCAAAACTGGTTCGTTCTACAAGGACAGTGAATCTGCCAAAACCTGCTTCATTTTCCCAGATTTTCCAGATTTGGACATCTTTCGATGTTTTGCCATTTTTAGGACCTTAGAGTGAAAATTAGCTTTGGCCTCTTTCTACGAAAAATTCTCACAACTGGTAAAACTAGTCACCTACCAATTTTCACGCATTTTCAACATCATTTACCTGGTCAAAATCACTTCGCACCAACAAGTCAGAAGACTGTCCAATACGCGATTTCATCTATCATCACATTCTAGCCAAATATCTTGCCATGCATGTTTACAAAAGCTCATGTACACACATATATCACAAGTAAAAAGGTAGAAATAGACATTTAAAGGCATGCATGTGGTTTTGAAAAGCTTTTCAAGAGAGTTTTAGCCCTCACCTTAGCAAGACAACAATGAGGATGCACAAAACTCTTGATGAAGCACAAGATCAACTTTTCTTCTTGCTTAGCCGAGAGATAGATTCTCTAATTCCTAGCTAAGTTACCATGTTCTTAGTAGGTGCATGTGGTTAGAACAAAAAGAAAATGAAATAGGAGCTATCAAACTTACCTAAGCCGAAATGAAGGCTCTATAAGCTTGCATGTGTGCCTTTTGCATTCTAGCTTGCTTAGCCGAGCTTCCTAGTATCTTGCATGTCTTGAAGAACCTTAGGATGATGAACATAAGCTATAGAGTGTGAAATTGCAGCTAGGGTCGAGAGAGAGAGAAGAAAATGAGAGAAAGAATGAGAGAAAGAGGAAATGTGAGAAAGAAATGGAAGCTTTGAAGTGTTTGATGCATGTGTCGGCCTAGGGCCTTGAAATTTCAGATTTTTGTGTCTTCAAGAGCATGTTTGAATTGTCTAGCATGGGCAATTTGAGTGTGTCGAGATTTGGTGCATTGGGAAGGGTTTTTGAGCCTTTTTTTTTTTTGCTTTGTGTCATAACATGTCATAGAATATCTAGGAATAAATTTTGAAATTGCAATGCTTGTTCAATGCTCCATGTGGTCGGCCAAACTTGTGCAAGATTCTGAATTTTTGTTTTGGTTGAGCAATATAATATTGTGTGTTTGGGATGTACAAAAGAATAAGGAATAAAGAATAAAGAATGCTTAGCTTTTGGTGCAATTTCGTCTTCTAGTGAGTTGAATTAGCATTTTAATATTAGTTAGTGGAGTTTGTAGGATTAATTAAAGATCTAGTGCTTCGTGTAAGATGCTTTCTTGATTAGCGTGTGGGCACGCTTTCTTAGGTTTAGGGCACGCACTACGACGTAAGGCACGAATTGTGAGACGAAAGCACGTTTCTCAAGTAAATGCACACAACCCTAAATGTATGCACGTAATTCAATGCAAGGCACACAAAACGAAACACAACTCTTAAACCTAGGTCAAGGCACGCAAATCTAGGTTAGGGCACACGAAATGAGGTATCGCACGCAAATTGAGGTCGGGCCTCACATCCTCCCCTCCTTAAAAGAATTTCATCCCGAAATTCAATATTACCTTTGAAATAAAGCTGGATACTGTTGCTCCATCTGGTCTCGCCTTTCCCACGTTGCTTCTTCAACTCCATGGTGATCCCACAACACTTTCACCATTGGTATAGATTTGTTGCGCAACTCCCGATCTTGCCGGTCTAGGATCCGAATGGGTTTTTCTTCATAAGACAAGTTCTCCCGAAGCTGCAATGGCTCTGGCTCCAAGATATGTGATGGATCAGGATGATACTTCCGTAGCATCGAAACATGAAAGACGTCGTGAATATTGGAGAGGTTTTGGGGTAGTTCCAGGTGATACGCCAATTTGCCAACCTTCTCAATTATCTCAAATGGTCCTACAAACCTCGGGCTCAACTTTCTACCCTTGTTGTGTTTAATCAGTCCCCTCTGGGGTGATACCTTCAAGAATCCCTTGTTGCCGACCTCAAACTCTAGACTCCGTCTCTGTTGGTCTGCGTAACTTTTCTGCCTGCTTTGGGCGGTAAGCATCCGTTTTCGGATGTGGTGGATATTATCAACTGTCTTCATAAGTTCAGGTAGCAGGGTCGGGTCAAAAGTCTTCGTCTCACCGACTTCATCCCAGTAAATTGGGGATCGACACTTACGTCCATACAATGCCTCAAATGGGGCCATCCCGATAGTGGCCTGATAACTGTTATTATAAGCGAACTCCGCTAGAGACAGATATTTCTCCCAACCTTTTCCGAAGTCTAAAACACACGCCCTCAGCATATCCTCCAAAATCTGAATAGTTCTCTCAGATTGTCCATCAGTCTGAGGGTGATAAGCCGTGCTGAAACTCAACTTCGTTCCCAAAGCTTCTTGCAATCTCTTCCAAAATCGGGAAGTAAAACGAGGATCCCTATCCGATACAATACTCACAGGCATCCCGTGCAACCTTACAATATCCGCCACATACATATCTCCCAATTTCTCAGGACTATCTTCCTTGTTCATCGGTAAGAAGTGTGCTGACTTAGTCAATCTATCCACTATGACCCAAACGGCGTCATGACCCTTTTGTGACCTGGGCAGGTCCATGACAAAGTCCATAGTTATATGTTCCCATTTCCATTGAGGAATCTCCAACGGTTGAAGTAAACCTGTCGGTCGTTGATGTTCTGTTTTGACTCTCTGGCAAGTCAAACACCGTGCCACAAACTCTGCAATCTCTCTCTTTATGTTATTCCACCAATAGTGTTGCTTCAAATCCCGGTACATCTTTGTTCCGCCGAGGTGAATAGCGTATCTTGAATTATGGGCTTCTTCAAGAATCTTCTTTTTCAATTCTGGATCATTAGGAACACAAATTTGATTCCTGAACCTCCAAATACCATCATCATGAAACTTAAAATCTGTGTTGCTTTCTTTAATCTTCTGAAACTGTTGGTCCTTCTGTTGAGCCTCTCGTAATTCAGACAACAAGGTCGATTGAACTTGTGTAGTGGCAAATAGTAACCCTTTTTGAGTCAATTGTGGTTTCCATAAAAATGTTTCCTCTAATAATTCCTGCACCTTAACTTCCAGTTTTACCATGCTCGCCTTCCGACTTAAGGCATCTGCAACTACATTTGCTTTACCGGGCACATAATTGATTGTGCAGTTATAATCATCCAAAAGCTCCATCCACCGTCTTTGCCTCATGTTCAACTCTTTTTGTGAGAACAAGTATTTCAAGCTCTTGTGATCAGTAAACACCTCAAACTTGCTACCCCATAGATAGTGCCTCCATTTCTTGAGTGCAAACACAATAGCCGCTAACTCCAAATCATGCGTCGGGTAATTCAATTCATACGGCTTTAGTTTCCTAGAGGTATAGGCAATCACTCTACCATTTTGCATCAACACACACCCCAGTCCTTCCTTCGAACCATCGCTATAGATTACAAAGCCTTGACTCCCTTCAGGTAATGCAAGAACAGGTGTAGTAGTCAATCTCTTCTTCAATTCTTGGAAGCTGTTCTCACACTTGTCATCCCACAGGAACTTTGTTTTCTTCTGAGTGAGCTATATAAGCGATCCTGCGATCTTTGAGAAATCCTTCACGAACCTCCGATAATAGCCGGCTAAACCGAGAAAACTCTGAACCTCCGTAACGTTTTCCGGCTTCTTCCAAGACATCACCGCTTCTATCTTTGCTAGATCTACCGCTATTCCCTCTTAGGATATGATGTGCCCCAGAAATGCAATCTGCTGCAACCAAAATTCGCATTTGCTAAACTTCGCGTACAATTGATGATCTCAAAGTTTCTGTAGTACCAATCGCAGATATTATTCATTCTCAGCCTCGGATTTCGAGTATACCAAAATATCATCAATGAATATCACCACAAATTGGTCCAAGTAGGGTTGAAACACCCTGTGCATCAAGTCCATAAAAGCTGCAGGGGTATTAGTTAGCCCAAATGGCATCACCACATATTCATAATGCCCATATCTCGTCCTGAAAGCCGTTTTAGGCACATCATCCTTTTTGATCCGCAACTGATAGTACCCTTGCCTCAAGTCGAGCTTCGAATACACTTTGGCTCCCTGAAGTTGATCAAACAACTCGTCGATCAGTGGAAGTGGGTATTTATTCTTGGCGGTTACTTGGTTCAATCCATGGTAATCGATGCATAGCCTTAACGTTCCGTCTTTCTTCTTTACAAATAGGACTGGCACTCCCCACAGAGAAGAACTTGGTTGAAAAAACCCCTTCTTCAACAATCCTTGCAATTGGTCCTTCAGTTCTTGTAGCTCGGCTAGTGCCATACAATAGGGAGCTTTGGATATTGGCTGGGTGCCAGGCAGTAATTATATAATGAACTCGATCTCTCGATTTGGGGGTAAACTGGGCAATTCTTCTGGAAACACATCTGCATAATCTTTAATCACTGGCATCTCCTCCAACTTAGCTTTGTCTGACGACTTGTTGATGAGGTAAGCTAAGTATCCACTACACCCTTTTCTCAAAGACTTCATTGCTTTCGTAGATAAAATGATGGAACTCTCGGTGAAGTCTCTTCGACCCATGACCTCCAATATTGGTTGACCAAGTATCTGGAATGTTACAATCTTCGTCCGACAATCTAGTTGGGCATGATGCTTTGCCAACCAGTCCATCCCGAAGATGACTTCATAGTCTCGAAAGGGTAATACAATAAGATTGACTGAGAAGTCTCTATCTTTAATTTGGATTTTACATGCTTTACAAGCTGAGCTAGTAACAAGTTTAGAACCCATCGGAGTACCAACTTCTACTTCGTAAGGCAAACATACAACTTTCAGTTTCACACGTTGTACACATAAGGGAGTAATAAATGAATGAGTAACACCTGGATCAATTAGCACCCTAATAGGTTGATTAAGTATCAACAATGTACCTTCAACAACAGCGGTTTCCTCTGGAAGCTCCTCACACTCAATAGCATAAGCTCGGGCCTGAATTCTGGGAACTGGAGTCTTGCCTCTACCAGCTGGTTTAACTTGATTTTGTCTTCCTTGCCATTTAGGGCAATCCTTGATCTGATGCTGATCACTTCCATACCGCACACATCGTCTTGACTTCTTCCAGCACTGAGACTCGATATGACCCTTCTTGTCACAGTAAGAACAGTTGATAGACTGAGTAGCAGGTAAACTACCTATGGATCTACGGGTGGAAGAGGATGATGGTGCTTTAGTCGGGCCACGGTTATTAACTGGTCTGTTCTGGCTCTGGCCCTGACTACGACTCTGGCTCTGGAATTTCCTCTGTTGACCTGGAGACTGATACAGTTTCTTGTTCTGTTGGCTTGAACCTACTCTATCAAGTTTCCTCTTCTCAACTCGGGAAGCAGCAGCAAGGAGAGCAAAATAGGTAGCGAAGTCATGCGAAGCCAACTGGTCCTGAATTTCTGGCCTCAACCCATTCGTAAATTTCCACATCTACGCCTCAGCGGTACTGACCATGTATTGAGCATAACGGGACAATCGGTCAAAACGAGCCTCGTACTGGGCCACCATCATGTTACCCTGGTTCAAGTGCATGAATTCCTCAATCCGCCTCTGCCTGGAAATTGCAGGTACATATTTCTCCTTGAATGCCTTAACGAAATTACCCCACAAGCGCCTCCACAGTGTGCCACCAATGCTAAGCATCCCCGTGCAACAGAAACATAGCAAACTCCACATTTTCTTTATCAGTATAGTCAAGTGGCCTGAAAATCCTCTCGATCTCAGACAGCCAAGCCTCTACTTTTTCATCATCAGCTTCCTCGTGGAATTTGGACGGGCGAAAGTCAAGGAACTCCCGCATTCTGCTATTTCTCCCATGGTTACCATCATTCCTGTTGTTGTTGTTGTTTTTTTCACGTGCATCTTGACGTTTCATCACTCGCGATACGCGATCCATGACATTCGCCATCATGTTAAACATAGCCATGCCGGGATTAGTTTGATGAGCATCTTCGGTCTCTTAGGGCTCATCGCTCCTATTAGTAGTGTAGGTACTAGGGCCAGCCATCTATAGGCACATATTATGATGCACAATTTATTGGAATACGACAAACAAGAATTTAATGCATAAGATATGCAACATATGATTTTATATAGATACACAATTCTAGAAACAATTAAGACATGCTAATCACAAAAGCACATAGAACATTGAAGGCACAATTAACATTATCACACATTATCACACATAAACAAGTCATCCCGATAATCTTAGGGCTTCTACCCTTGGTCCGAGAGTTAAACCTGGCTTAAGCAATCTAAGCTCTGATATAATTTCTCTAAGGTGTCACGCCCCAACCCGACCTGTAGAGGTTAGACTAGGGTATGATTTAACATTCAAGTCATTTCACAAACTTAATCGTTCCTGAAAGTTTAATACTTAACTTTTAGGCTAACCACAACAAGTTCTCCAAAAAACCGGCAGCTTAACGGTTGTAATTGGGCTTTTTAGTTTGACCTAATTTTTCTAAAGGCGTCCAAACTTTCAATCTCAAATTCATTTCCAACTAAGATTACTATTTATCACCAGTCGAAACGCCTACTAGTTATCTTGAAGTCTCGTTTGATTAACAACCTAACATGATACTATGTCTCATTTGTTCGTTAATCCTTGTTACAAAAGTAACTGTTAATCTTAGCCTACCAATGAGTACCTGCTTAAGATTGGATAGATTCATTTTACTTAATCCTTTACCTGATACTTCATAAGCCCGTGATAGATACTAACTAGTAGCGATAGCAAAAAAGACCATAAAAGTATCTAACTAGTTATGATCAGTACAAGCCAAAATTAGACCCCAAATTACAACAGGGGTCATTTACAATACAGTAACAAGCAACATAAGAAACAGTCTTCAAGCAACATATTGTTCACAAAATGGATATAGTCAAGTAAGGAACGTAGGGCAAGCAATTATTCCAGGGAATCATCAATAGGCACGTTGTCCTCGGGTACCTGTTCCTGGTCTTCTTCACCTGAGATGATAAAAGAGGGTGACTCCTTATGAACTCAGCGAGGGGGAATGAGAAATAAGTTTTGAAACTCTTTTTCTGGTTCAATTATGAAAACCTTTTGCAAGCATGACATATATCACAAGTAAGTTCATAACATAATATAAGAGTAAAAGAACACAATTACCAGTCTTTCCTCCCCGAGGTCCTCTAGGAACCAAGCGAGAGTACTTATACACATAGTGAAAAGGATACGGTGAGCTTTTGCTCTCAGTTGATTTCCAATAACAGTTGTTGCGGCCGACTTCAAATCTTCCACTTATCACGCCAAATGGGTATACTCCGGATGTACTCTGAAATCCTACGACCCAACTCTCCGAGGAAGTCTAGCCCCCAAGCGAGAGAGGGAATTGGATAATGGTAGTCACGGTTGCACCGGCAAGCCCGATACTGCCCGGTGTGCGTGAACGCTACCACGCCAGAATGAAAGGTTGCAACCTTGTATACAATGCACGATTATGATATTAATATATCACATTAGGAGGACAACAAAGTAGGTTGCCTCCGAGTAGTCATGAGATTGCACATTGACAAGTAAACACGCGAGGCACGATATGACCGGTAATTTCACTTGTAAAGCACATGGAGTTATCTGAATATTAAATGGGCAGCCATATAACGCATGTAAATCAAGTCATATAATTCATTTCGAAGTTCACGTAATCAAATAATAAGGTCATACAACATGCAACGATATTTACGTGGGACCGGGTGCAAGATAGGCCTACTTGTCAACAGGTAATCATCGGAACCACATTTAGTGCTATAAGGGAAACTACAGGAAGCCTACTAATCACATAATTAAACACGATATTCATAGGATCAACACTTAGTGAGTTTTCCTAGTCATTAGGGTTTCAATTCGTGCTCACCCGTGCGATTAAGCCCTAAGTTGTCATGTAATTAAACTCAAGCCATGCATCGATTAATTAAAACACCCTCAAGCATTCAAAACAGTCCACACCACATCCAAGTGCCACAATCCCAAGCATTTAATACAACAAGAGAAGTTACAATAATTTTCAAAGCATATCACTAGATGAAAACCTCTCTGCAATGGACTATTTTCTCACAATCATTGAGACAAGAAAACAATCTCCTATTCCAGTGAACAAGATGTCAAATTAGAGATTAAGGAGTTAACTAAATTCAGAAACAAGCCTCGCATCATTTGGAGTTCGGGTTCAAGAGTTATAGCCAAAACCGTGAGACTACGCAAAACTGTCCAGATTTGCACACATTTCAATACTTGTCGTTTTGGAGGACCTTAGGGACAGATTTAGCCTTAGTCGATTTCTCACAAAAATGTCCAGAACTGAAAAATATAGCAGCATACTAAATTTCATGCATTTTGGATATCATTTACTAAGTCAAAACGGGTTCGTTCTATAAGGATAGTGAATCTGCCAAAACCTGCTTCATTTTTCCAGATTTTCCAGATTTGGACATCTTACGATGTTTTGCCATTTTGGGGACATTAGAGTCAAAATTAGCTTTGGCCTATTTCTACGAAAAATTCTCAGAACTGGCAAAAATAGTCACCTACCAATTTTCACACATTTTCAACATCATTTACCTGGTCAAAATCACTTAGCACCAACAAGTCAGAAGACTGTCTAATACGCGATTTCATCTATCATCACATTCTAGCCAAATATCTTGCCATGCATGTTTACAAATGCTCATGTACACACATATATCACAAGTACAGAGGTAAAAATAGACATTTAAAGGCATGCATGTGGTTTTGAAAAGCTTTTCAAGAGAGTTTTAGCCCTCACCTTAGCAAGACTACAATGAGGATGCACAAAACTCTTGATGAAGCACAAGATCAACTTTTCTTCTTGCTTAGCCAAGAGACAACTTGAGATTCTCTAATTCCTAGCTAAGTTACCATGTTCTTAGTAGGTGAAGTGAAGTTATGGATCAAAAGTTATGGGCACGGGAGTGATAGACACCTGGTCACAAGCCCCACACCCTCGGTTTGCGGGCCCAGCCTCTACGTGAAGTGAAGTTGGCTTGCCCAAGGTGCCTTGGGATTCAGTAATAGATATGTGATGGATTAGGTTGTTGTCCTTTTCGCGGCTCACGACTTACGATCCGGGACGGGAAAATAGTGCAAAGGAAGAAAAGTGTCACGAAACTGATGAAAATGTTCAATTTTGGGCTTCGAAAACAGGCACAGCCGAGCTGGCTTGCAGCCCTCATTGTAGAGCTCTCGGAGAGCTTTCCAAAGATATGCTATGCTCCGCATAACTCCTTATAGATCAAAAATTATAGGCACCAGAGCGACGGATACCTGGTCACAAACCCCAGAACCTCGGTTTGCGGGCCCAGCCTCTACATGAAGTGAAGTTGTCTTGCCCAAGGTGCCTTGGGATTCAGTAATAGATATGTAATAGATTAGGTTGTCATCCTTTTTGCGGCTCACGACGTGCGATCCGGGACGGAAAAATAGCGCAAAAGAAGAAAAGTGTCACAAAATTGATTAAAATGTTCGATTTTGGGCTTTGAAAATAGGCGTAACCTAGTAGGCATGATACCCTCGTTGTAGAGCTCTCGGGGAGCTTTCCAACGGTATGCTGTGCTCCGCATAACTCCTTGCAGATCAAAAGTTATGGGCATTGGAGCGATGGATACCTAGTCACAAGCCCACGCCCTCGGTTTGCGGGCCCATCCTCTACATGAAGTGAAGTTGTCTTGCCTAAGCTGTTGTGGGATTCAGTAATAGAAATGTGATGGATTAGGTTGTCGTCTTTTTCGCTGCTCACGACGTACGATCCGAGATGAAAAAACAGCGCAAAAGAAGAAAAGTGTCCCGAAACTGATGAAAACGTTGGATTTTGGGCTTTGAAAACAGGCAGGGCCGAGCAGGCTCGCTACTCTTGTTGTAGACCTCTCGGAGAGCTTTTCAACGGTATGTTGTGTTCCTCATAACTCCTTATGGATCAAAAGTTATGGGCACGAGAGCGATGGACACCTGGTCACAAGCCCCACGCCCTTGGTTTGCGGGCCCAGCCTCTACGTGAAGTGAAGTTGGCTTGCCCAAGGTGCCTTGGGATTCAGTAATAGATATGTGATGGATTAGGTTGTTGTCCTTTTTGCGGCTCATGACTTACGATCCGGGACGGGAAAATAGTGCAAAGGAAGAAAAGTGTCACGAAACTGATGAAAATGTTCAATTTTGGGCTTCGAAAACAGGCACAGCCGAGCTGGCTTGCAGCCCTCATTGTAGAGCTCTCGGAGAGCTTTCCAAAGATATGTTGTGCTCCGTATAACTCCTTATAGATCAAAAATTATAGGCACCGGAGCGACGGATACCTGGTCACAAACCCCAGAACCTCGGTTTGCGGGCCCAGCCTCTACATGAAGTGAAGTTGTCTTGCCCAAGGTGCCTTGGGATTCAGTAATAGATATGTAATAGATTAGGTTGTCATCCTTTTTGCGGCTCACGACGTGCGATCCGGGACGGAAAAATAGCGCAAAAGAAGAAAAGTGTCACAAAATTGATTAAAATGTTCGATTTTGGGCTTTGAAAATAGGCGTAACCGAGAATGCTTGATACCCTCATTGTAGAGCTCTCGGAGAGCTTTCCAACGGTATGCTGTGCTCTGCGTAACTCCTTGCATAACAAAAGTTATGGGCATTGGAGCGATGGATACCTGGTCACATGCCCCACGCACTCGGTTTACGGGCCCAGCCTCTACGTGAATTGAAGTTGTCTTGCCTAAGGTGCCGTGGGATTCAGTACTAGAAATGTAATGGATTAGGTTGTCGTCCTTTTCGCTGCTCACGACGTACGATTTGAGATGGAAAAATAGCGCAATACAAGAAAAATGTCCCGAAACAGATGAAAATGTTCGATTTTGGGCTTTGAAAACAGGCGCAGTCGAGCAGGCTTACTACTCTCGTTGTAGAGCTCTCGGAGAGCTTTTCAACTGTATGCTGTGCTCCACATAACTCTTTACGGATCAAAAGTTATGGGCACTGGAGCGACAAATACTTGGTCACAAGCCCCACGCTCTCGTTTTGCGGGCCCAGCCTCTGCTTGAAGTGAAGTTGTCTTGACTAAGCTACCGTGGGATTCAGTAATAGAAAGGTGATGGATTAGGTTGTAGTCCTTTTCACGGCTCACGACGTACGATCCGAGACAGAAAAATAGCGCAAAAGAAGAAAATTATCCCTAAACTGATGAAAATGTTCGATTTTTTGCTTCAAAAATGGGTGCAGCTGAGCAAGCTTCATGCGCCCATTGTAGAGCTCTCGGAGAGCTTTCCAACGGTATGCTGTGCGCCGCGTAACTCCTTACCAATCAAAAGTTATGGGTACCGGAGCGACGGATACCTAGTCACAAGCCCCACGCCCTCGGTTTGCGGGTCCAGCCTCTATGTTATGTAAAGCTTTCTTTCCCAAGGTGCCGTGGGATTCGTTAATAGAAATGTGATGGATTAGGTTGTCGTCCTTTTCGCGGCTCACGACGTACGATCCGGAATGAAAAAATAGCGCAAAAGAAGAAAAGTATCTCGATACTGATGAAAACGTTCGATTTTGGGCTCCGAAAATAGGCACAGCTTAGTAGTCTTGCTAACCCCGTCGTAGAGCTCTTGGAGACCTTTCCAACGGTACGCTGTGCTCCACATAACTCCTCACGGATCAACAGTTATGGGCACCGGAGCGAGAGATACCTGGTCACACGCCTCACGCCCTCGGTTTGCGGGCCCAGCCTCTACGTGAAGTGAATTTGTCTTGCCCAAGGTGCCGTGGGATTCAGTAATAGAAATGTGATGGATTAGGTTGTCATCCTTTTTGCGACTCACGACGTACGATCCGCGACGAAAAAATAGCGCAAAAGAAGAAAAGTGTCCCGAAACTGATGAAAACATTCAATTTTGGGCTGCGACAATAGGTGTAACCGAGCAGGATTGCTTCCTTCATCGTAGAGCTCTCAAAGACCTTTCCAACGGTATGTTGTGCACCGCGTAACTCCTAACGGATCAAAAGTTATGGGCACCGGAATGACAGATACCTGGTCACAAGCCCCATGCCCTCGGTTTGCTGGCCCAGCCTCTACGTGAAGTGAAGTTGTCTTTCCCAAGGTGCCGAGGGATTCGGTAATAGAAAGGTGATTGATTAGGTTATCCTCCTTTTCGCAGCTTACGACGTACGATACGGGACGGGAAACAGCTCAAAAGAAGAAAAGTATCCCAAAACTGATGAAAACGTTTGATTTTGGGCTCCAAAAATAGGAGCAGCTGAGCAAGCTTGCTTCCCTCGTTGTAGAGCTCTCGGAGAGCTTTCCAACGGTATGCTGTGCGCCGCGTAACTCCTTACGGATCAAAAGTTATGGGCACTGGAGCGATGAATACCTGGTCACAAGCTCCCACGCCCTCGGTTTACGGGCCCAGCCTCTACGTGAAGTGAAGTTTTCTTACCCAAGGTGCCATGGGATTCGGTAATAGAAATGTGATAGATTAGTTTGTCATCCTTTTCGAGGCTCACGACGTACGATCTGCGACGAAAAAATAGAGCGAAAGAAGAAAAGTGTCCCGAAACTGATGAAAACTTTCAATTTTGGGCTCAGACAACAGGCGCAGCCGAGTAGGCTTGCTGCCCCCATCATAGAGCTCTCGGAGAGCTTTCAAACGGTATACTGTGCGCCGCGTAACTCCATACGGATCAAAAATTTGGGGCACCGGAACGACAGATACCTAGTCACAAGCCCTATGCCCTCAGTTTACGGGCCCAGCCTCTACCTGAAGTGAAGTTGTCTTGCCCAAGGTGCTGTGGGATTCAAAAATAGAAATTTGATGGATTAGGTTGTCGTCCTTTTCGCGACTCATGACGTACGATCCAGGACGGAAAAACAGCTCAAAAGTAGAAAAGTGTCCCAAAACTTATGAAAACGTTCAATTTTGGGCATTGAAAATAGACGCAACTGAGCACGCTTCCAGTCCTCGTTGTAGTGCTCTCGGAGAGCTTTCCAACGGTATGCTGTGCTCCGCATAACTCCCTAGGGATCATAAGTTCTCGGCACCGGAGCGACGGATACTTGGTCACAAGCCCCATGCCCTCGGTTTGTGGGTTCAGCCTCTACGTGAAGTGAAGTTGTCTTGCCCAAGGTGCCATGGAATTCAGTAATAGAAATGTGATGGATTAGGTTGTCATCCTTTTCGCGGCTCACGACGCACGATCTGAGATAAAAAAAAATAGCGCAAAAGAAGAAAGGTGTCCCAAAACTGATGAAAACGTTCGATTTTGGACTTCAAAAATAGGCACAGCCGAGTAGTCTTGATGCCCTCGTTGTAGAGCACTCGGAGAGCTTTCCAAAGGTATGATGTGCTCTGTATAACTCCTTATAGATCAAAAGTTATGGGCATCGAAGCAACAGATACCTGGTCACAAGCCCTAGGCCCTTGGTTTGCGGGCCCAGCCTCTACATGAAGTGAAGTTGTCTTGCCCAAGGTGCCTTGGGATTAAGCAATAGTTATGTAATGGATTAGGTTCTCGTCCTTTTCGCGGCTCACAACGTATGATCCAGGACGGAAAAATAGCGCAAAAGAAGAAAAGTGTCACGAAACTGATTAAAACGTTCAATTTTGGGCTTCGAAAATAGGCACAACCGAGCAGGCTTGATACCCTCGTTGTAGAGCTCTCGAAAAGATTTCTAACAGTATGTTGTGCTCCGCGTAACTCCTTACGGATCAAAAGTTATGGGCTCTGGAGCGATGGATACCTAGTTACAAGCCCCATGCCCTCGGTTTGCGGGCCCAGCCTCTACGTGAAGTGAAGTTGTCTTGCCTAAGGTGTCGTGGGATTCAGTAATAGAAATGTGATGGATTAGGTTGTCATCCTTCTCGCGGCTCACGAAGTACGATCCGGGACGGGAAAACAGTGCAAAAGAAGAAAAGTGTCACAAAAATGATAAAAACGTTTGATTTTGGGCTTCAAAAACAGGCACAGCCGAGCGGGCTTGCAACCCTCATTGTAGAGCTCTCAGAGTTCTTTCCAAAGGTATGATGTGCTCCGCATAACTCTTTATGGATCAAAAGTTATGGGCACTAGTGCGACGGATACCTAGTCACAAGCCCCAGGCCCTCGGTTTGCGGGCCCAATTTCTACATGAAGTGAAGTTGTCTTGCCCATGGTGCCTTGGGATTCAATAATAGATATATAATAGATTAGGTTGTCGTCCTTTTCGCGGCTCACGACATATGATCCGCGACGAAAAAACAGCACAAAATAAAAAAGTGTCACAAAACTAATTAAAAAGTTTGATTTTGGGCTTTGAAAATAGGCGAAATCGAGCAGGCTTGATACCCTTGTTGTAGATCTCTCGGAGAGCTTTCCAACTGTATGATGTGCTCAGCGTAACTCCTTACGGATCAAAAGTTATGGGCACTGGAGCGATGGATACCTGGTTACAAGCCCCACGCCCTCGGTTTGCGGGCCCAGCCTTTACGTGAAGTGAAGTTGTCTTGCCTAAGGTGCCGTGGGATTCAGTAATAGGAATGTGATGGATTAGATTTTCGTCTTTTTCGCTACTCACGACGTACGATCCGGGACAAAAAAACAGCGTAAAAGAAGAAAAGTGTCCCGAAACTGATGGAAATGTTTGATTTTGGGCTTCAAAAATAGGCATAGCCAAGAAGGCTTGTTGCCCTCGTTGTAGAGCTCTTGGAGAGCTTTCCAACAATATGTTGTACACCGCGTAACTCCTTACGGATCAAAAGTTATGGGTACCAGAGCGACGGATACCTGGTCACAAGCCCCACGCCCTCGGTTTGCAGGCCCAGCCTCTACATGAAGTGAAGTTGTCTTGCCCAAAGTGCCGCTGGATTCAGTAATGGAAATGTGATGGATTAGGTTGTCATCCTTTTCGCAGCTCACGACGTACGACCCGGGACGGAAAAACGGCGCAAAAGAAGAAAAGTATCCCAAAATTGATGAAAACGTTCAATTTTGGGCTCCGACGATAAGCGCAGCCGAGCAGGCTTGCTGCCTCCATCATAGAGCTCTCGGAGAGCTTTTCAAAGTTATACTGTGCTCCGCATAACTCCTCACGGATCAAAAGTTATGGGCACTGGAGCGGCGGATGTCTGGTCACATGCCCTGCGCTCTCGCTTTGCGGGCCCAGCGTCTATATGAAGCGAAGTGGTCTTGCCGAAGGTGCCATGGGATTCAGTAATTGTCATGATACCATTTTCCTAATTAATGTACTAGACTCTGATACTGCATTAATGAAACAAGAAGGACTACATTCAATTTGCGTGGACTTCAAAATCCAGGATTGTGATGCCACGGCTTAAGGAGATCACTCCTCTTAGGTCCGCTAAGACACAATATATTAGTCGAGCTCTAATTTCCAAGATTTAAACAGCCAAGTTACTAATACTACAGTTACATTACCTATTACAAGATTTTCTCAAACATATATATTATACAAACTTCATCTCTAACAACTAAAGTTACAGCCATCAAATACATACTTACAATTTCAAGTCCATCAATTACATCTCACAAGTCTATCCACTACATTAAAGTTCCCCAAGAGTCCGTACCGTTAAGATAAAAGCAAATAATCCAAGGGAATTTACAAAATAGCAATTTATACAGTTACATAAATTGTTCTTGTTACAAAGGAAGCTTATTTCCAAAGCAATCACGTAGACACGAAAGGGCAAGCTCGAAGTAGCACTTCGAAAGAGCTTTTCAACAAATTGTAGGCTCGACTATACCCGAAATAGTAAAGAAAGAGGAATGAGCTACAACTATCTCAGCGAGGGTTAAAAGTCACGGGTGGTTTTCGTAAATATTTTCCATTTAGAGAGCCTTTCTTGAAAACATGATAAATAAACTAGTTTAAGCATGATGAAACAAGTAAAACTAGTAGAAAATGTATATCCATAATATTTGATGAACGTGAAACCAAGTAGGACAATAACCAAGTTAAACATCAAAAAGAGGCTTTGTCATGCACAAAGATACATGAATTATATATAAGCCACATGGAATCTTGTCGTGTAGTAAGTAACAAAATTAAACATGTAAACAAGTAATCAACTCTTCTCCTTGAATAAGAGTGGTTGTACATATAGTAAAAGGATACGACAACACTTTCCTTAGGAACCTCAAAGGACCTAGCAAGAATGGTTGCAAAAGTAGGAGATGGCCCATCCTGATGTTTCGTCAATATCACTACCCCATACGCCAAATAAGAGGGTACTACGGAGGCAACCTATGAGGAGGTACTCCGGAGGCAACCCAATAGTACGCTAACCAAGAGGGCACTATAATTAACAGGGCACTACGGAGGCAACCCATGACGAGGGTACTCCGCAGACAGTCCAAACGCACGACAATCAATAGGGCACTATGGAGACAACCCATGATGAGGGTACTCCACAGGCAACCCAACCCACAATAGCCCAAGTCCGTCCTGGCAAGCCCAACACCTCCCAGGAGGCCCAGAACTTCTACCGTAGGGTTTAATAACATATTTGTATCATTTATTCACCTTTTATTTCTCCAATGAAAATTTACCAAGTGCGAGAAGATTTCAAACGAAGTAAACAAGCTCAGAAGCACAAGGTAGGTTGCCACCGATTAGGGATAACAACTAGACACATATCAATATATTCCTAATCCCATCAGAGTTCATATAATACATAAACATGCAAGTGAAGGTCAAGGAGGAAGGTTACCTCCAACATTCAAGCGTATATATAATCCAAACTTATTTAACCATACTTATCATAGGGTCAAACAAGTAAACATGTGTACACCTTGCATTTAGAATTCATAAGACACAAAGTGGAGGACAACAAGGAAAGTTGCTTAATTATGCAAGTGTTTAACCGTGTAGCGACCTCATACGAACATGTAGTGATATGCGCATTGTTTGGATATTTATGAAACGAATACTCATCATGCTTGACCATATTAATACTATTTAGAAGAACTCAACATAGTCATGTACCAAAGGAAGGTGTAAAAATACCTTAAACCAACTCAAAATGACAATAAATTCCAAGCTCGAACGAAACTATGAAGCATCCTCAACCTTCTTGCATTAGCCTAATTTAGGAGGTTAATTTTCCCACATTTCTGAACTCTAATTACTCTTATTTTAGTTTAGAATCGAAGCTTATCAAATGTAGATAGTTCTAGAATCAAACGGAATGCAATTCAGAGTTGAAACGAATGAGATATGGCTTCCGCAAAATCACTGCGCAAAGCTGTCAAACATCCGGGCATTGGGGCCTTCATCCGGTCGACCGGATGAAGCAAGTAACGCTTGGATTGAGGCTTTCTGTCGGGCGTTGTGGCCTCTATCCGGGAGACCGGATAGAGGCTGTAATGCCCGGATAGCTGACGGGAAACACCCAAATTTTCACCCAAATCACCAAAACAACAACCAATCTTTCTACCAACACACAAACAAGTTTAATAAGGCTATTAGGCATCATATAAGGGTTTTAACTCAACCAAAAGCATCCCACCTCAACAATCAACAAACATCCAAAATAAAATTCAAAACCCTAGATCTACAACACAATATCCCCAATCTCATCATTCAAGCTCTTGTCTGCAATTTATGGGAACTCTACTACACATCCATCATCACATTCATGCTCAATGTAACTTTGAAAACTTTTAAGAAAACAACCCTCACCTCAATAAATGTTTGAATGCAAGCTTGGTGGTGATGATGCAAAGATGAAGCTTGATGTAAATGGCTTGAGCAAGTTTCCTCTCTTCCTCCTTCTATCTTTTTCTTCCTCTTTCTTTTCTTCTTCTCCCCCTCTCTTGGTCGAGCAAATAGGTGTGCATTTTTGGTGAGTGAGTCGTGTGGTGTGTGTGTGTAGTATTTTTGTATGTGTTGAGTGTGTGTGCAGAATTTTATTGTGTGTGTGTGGTGTATTATGTGTTGATTGTTAGGTGAGATATTTCTAACAAGGGCCAATTACCCATTTGCCCTTCTAACTTAAATGCTTATTTCTAGTTTGCCACCTTGTTTTATTTCAACTATTTTAGTTAGCTACTGTGATTGGGTAGTAATTAAATAATGTCTACGATACCTAAAACATCCAAATGTACGTTATTGAATTTAAATGCATGTTAAACGATGCAATGCACGTAAATCAAGATAAATGTACACAAAATCACTCAAATGTACATAAATCAATCTAAATGCATGTTAAATAATATGATATGAATATGGGGTTTCGTACGGGGCTTCACAGTAATATATATGTTATGGATTAGGTTGTCATCCTTTTTGCGGCTCACGACGTACGATCCGGGACGAAAAAATAGCTCAAAAGAAGAAAAGTGTCCCAAAACTGATAAAAATATTCAATTTTGTACTCCGAAAATAGACGCAACCGAGCAGGCTTGTTGCCCCCATCGTAGAGCTCTCAGAGAGCTTTCTAACGGTATGTTGTGCACTGCGTAACTCTTAACGGATCAAAAGTTATGGGCACCGAAACGACAGATACCTGGTCACAAGTCCCATGCCCTCGGTTTGCTGGCCCAGCCTCTACGTGAAGTGAAGTTGTCTTGCCCAAGGTGCCGAGGGATTCAGTAATAGAAATGTGATTGATTAGGTTGTCATCCTTTTCACAGCTCACGACGTACGATCCGGGACGAAAAACAGCTCAAAAGAAGAAAAGTGTCCCGAAACTAATGAAAAGGTTCGATTTCGGGCTCTGAAAATAGGTACAGCAAAGCAGTCTTGCTTCCTTCGTTGTAGATCCCTCGAAGAGCTTTCTAACGGTATGTTGTGCGTTGCGTAACTCCTTACGGATCAAAAGTTATGGGCACTGGAGCGACAGATACCTGGTCACAAGCCCCACGCCCTCGGTTTGCAGGCCCAGCCTCTACGTGAAATGAAGTTTTCTTGCATAAGGTACCATGGGATTTAGTAATAGAAATGTGATGGACTAGGTTGTCGTCCTTTTCGCGGTTCACGATGTACGATCCGGGACGAAAAAATAGCACAAAAGAAGAAAAGTTTCCTGAAACTGATGAAAACGTTCAATTTTGGGCTCAAACAACAAGCGCGGCCGAGTAGCCTTGCTGCCCGTCGTAGAGCTCTCGGAGAGCTTTCCAACGGTATGTTGTGCGCCGCGTAACTCCTTACAGATCAAAAGATTTGGGCACCGGAGCGACGGATACCTAGTCACAAGCCCCATGCCCTCAGTTTACAGGCCCAACCTCTACCTGAAGTGAAGTTGTCTTGCCTAAGGTTCCATGGGATTCAGTAATAGAAATGTTATGGATTAGGTTGTCGTCCTTCTCGCGGCTCATGATGTACGATCTGGGACAAAGAAACAGCGCAAAACTAGAAAAGTGTCCCGAAATATATGAAATTGTTCGATTTTGGGCTTCGAAACAAGGCGTTGCCAAGCAGGCTTGTTGTCCTCATTGTAGAGCTCTCAGAGAGCTTTCCAAAGGTATGATGTGCTCCTCATAACTCCTTACGGATCAAAAGTTATGGGCACCGGAGCGACGGATACCTGGTCATAAGCCCCACGCCCTCGGTTTGTGGGCCAAGCCTCTACGTGAAGTGAAGTTGTCTTGCCCAAGGTGCCTTGGGATTCAGTAATAGATATATAATGGATTAGGTTGTCATCCAATTTGCGGCTCGTGAAGTACGATCCGGGATGAAAAAACAGCTCAAAAGAAGTAAAGTGTCACGAAACTGATGAAAACGTTTGATTTTGGGCTTCGAAAATAGGCGCTACCGAGCAAGCTTGATAGCCTCATTGTAGAGCTCTTGGAGAGCTTTCCAACAGTATGCGATGCACCGCGTAACTCCTTACGGATCAAAAGTTATGGGCATTGGAGCGACGGATACCTAGTTACAAGCCCCATGCCCTCAATTTATGGGCCCAACCTCTACCTGAAGTGAAGTTGTCTTGCCTAAGGTGTCATGGGATTCAGTAATAGAAATGTTATGGATTAGGTTATCGTCCTTTTTGCGGCTCACGATGTACGATTTTGGACGAAAAAACAGAGCAAAAGTAGAAAATTATCCCGCAACAGATAAAAATGTTCGATTTTGGGCTTCGAAAACAGGCGCAGCCGAGCAGGCTTGTTGTCCTCGTTGTAGAGCTCTCGGAGAGCTTTCCAAAGGTATACTGTGCTCCGCATAACTCCTTATGGATCAAAAGTTATGAGCACCGAGGCGACGGATACCTGGTCACAAGCCCCACACCCTCGGTTTGGGGGCCCAGCCTCTACGTGAAGTGAAGTTGTCTTGCCTAAGGTACCATGGGATTCAGTAATAGAAATGTGATGGATTGGTTGTCGTCCTTTTCGCCGCTCACGACGTACGATCCGGGATAAAAAACAGAGCAAAAGAAGAAAAGTGTCCCGAAATTAATGAAAACGTTCGATTTTGGGCTCCGACAACAGGCGCAGCCAAGCAGGCTTGTTGCCTCCGTCGTAGAGATCTAGGAGAGCTTTCCAAAGGTATGTTGTGCTCCGCATAACTCCTTACAGATCAAAAGTTATGGGCACCGGAACGGCGGATACCTGGTCACAAGCCCCACGCCCTCGGTTTGTAGGCCCAGCCTCTACGTGAAGTGATGTTGTCTTGCCCAAGGTGCCATGGGATTTAGTAATAGATATGTGATGGATTAGGTTGTTGTCCTTTTTGCAGCCCACGACGTACAATCCGCGACGAAAAAGTAGCACAAAAGTAGAAAAGTGTCCCAAAACTAATGAAAACTTTCAATTTTGGGCTTCAAAAACTGGAGCAGCCAAGCAAACCTTTAACCATTGTTGTAGAGCTCTCAAAGAGCTTTCCAACGGTATGCTGTGCTTTGCATAACTCCATACCGATCAAAAGTTAAGGGCACCGGAGCGACGGATACCTGGTCACAAGCCCTACGCCCTTGGTTTACGGGCCCAACCTCTACCTGAAGTGAAGTTGTCTTGCCTAAGCTACCATGGGATTCAGTAATAGAAATGTTATGGATTAGGTTGTCGTACGATCCATAACGGAAAAAAGTGCAAAAGAAGAAAAGTGTCTCGAAACTAATGAAAACGTTCAATTTTGGGCTCCGACGACAAGCGCAGCCGAGCAGGCTTGCTGCCTCCGTCGTAGAGCTCTCGGAGAGCTTTTCAAAGTTATGTTGTGCTCCGCATAACTCCTCACGGATCAAAAGTTATGGGCACCGGAGCGACGGATACCTGGTCACAAGCCCCACGCCCTCGGTTTGCAGGACCAGCCTCTATATGAAGTGAAGTTGTCTTGCCCAAGGTGCTGTGGGATTCAGTAATTGTCACGATCCCATTTTCCTAATTAATGTACTAGACTCTAATACTGCATTAATGAAACAAGAAGGACTACATTCAATTTGCGTGGACTTCAAAATTCGGGATTGTGATGCCACGGCTTAAGAAGATCACTCCTCTTAGGTCCGCTAAGACACAATATATTAGCCGAGCTCTAATTTCCAAGATTTAAACAGCCAAGTTACTAATACTACACCTACATTACCTATTACAAGATTTTCTCAAACATATATATTATGCAAACTTCATCACTAACAACTAAAGTTACAGCCATCAAATACATACTTACAATTTCAAGTCCATCAATTATATCTCACAACTATATCCACAACATTAAAGTTCCCCAAGAGTCCGCACCGTTATGATACAAGCAAATAATCCAAGGGAATTTACAAAATAACAATTTATACAGTTACATAAATTGTTCTTGTTACAAAGGAAGCTTATTTCCAAAGCAATCACATAGACACGAAAGGGCAAGCTCGAAGTAGCACTTCGAAAGAGCTTTTCAACAACTTGTAGGCTCAACTATACCTGAAATAGTAAAGAAAGAGGAATGAGCTACAACTAGCTCAGCGAGGGTTAAAAGTCACGGGTGATTTTCGTCAACATTTTCCATTTAGAGAGCCTTTCTTGAAAACATGATAAAGAAACTAGTTTAAGCATGATGAAACAAGTAAAACTAGTAAAAATGTATATCCATAATATTTGATGAACGTGAAACCAAGCAGGACAATAACCAAGTTAAACATCAAAAAGAGGCTTTGTCATGCACAAAGATACATGAATTATATATAAGCCACAAGGAATCTTGTCGTGTAGTAAGTAACAAAATTAAACGTGTAAACAAGTAATCAACTCTTCTCCCTGAATAAGAGTGGTTGTACATATAGTAAAAGGATACGACAACACTTTCCTCAGGAACCTCAAAGGACCTAGCAAGAATGGTTGCAAAAGTAGGAGATGGCCCATCCCGATGTTTCATCAATATTACTACCCCATATGCCAAATAAGAGGGTACTACGGAGGCAACCTATGAGGAGGTACTCTGGAGGCAACCCAATAGTACGCTAACCAAGAGGGCACTATAATTAACAGGGCACTACGGAGGCAACCCATGACGAGGGTACTCCGCAGACAGTCCAAACGCACGACAATCAACAGGGCACTATGGAGACAACCCATGATGAGGGTACTCCACAGGCAACCCAACCCACAATAGCCCAAGTCCGTCCTGGCAAGCCCAACACCTCCCAGGAGGCCCAGAACTTCTACCGTAGGGTTTAATAACATATTTGTATCATTTATTCACCTTTTATTTCTCCAAGGAAAATTCACCAAGTGCGAGAAGATTTCAAACGAAGTAAACAAGCTCAGAAGCACAAGGTAGGTTGCCACCGATTAGGGATAGCAACTAGACACATATCAATATATTCCTAATCCCATCAGAGTTCATATAATACATAAACATGCAAGTGAAGGTCAAGGAGGAAGGTTACCTCTAACATTCAAGTGTATATATAATCCAAACTTATTTAACCATACTTATCATAGGGTCAAACAAGTAAAAATGTGTACACCTTGCATTTAGAATTCATAAGACACAAAGTGGAGGACAACAAGGAAAGTTGCTTAATTATGCAAGTGTTTAACCGTGTAGCGACCTCATACAAACATGTAGTGATATGCGCATTGTTTTGATATTTATGAAACCAATACTCATCATGCTTGACCATATTAATACTATTTATAAGAACTCAACATAGTCATGTACCAAAGGAAGGTGTAAAAATACCTTAAAACAACTCAAAACGACAATAAAATCCAAGCATCCTCAACCTTCTTGCATTAGCCTAATTTAGGAGGTTAATTTTTCCCACATTCCTGAACTCCAATTACTCTTATTTTGGTTTAGAATTGAAGCTTATCAAGTGTAGATAGTTCTAGAATCAAACAAAATGCAATTCGGAGTTGAAACGAATGAGATATGGCCTCCGCAAAATCATTGCGCAGAGCTGTCAAACATCCGGGCATTGGGTTCTTCATCTGATCGACCGGATGAAGCAGGTAATGCCCGGATCAAGGCTTTCTGTCGGGCATTGTGGCCTCTATCCGGGCGACCGGATAGGGGCTGTAACGCCCGGATAGCTGACGGGAAACATCCAAATTTCCACCCAAATCACCTAAACAACAACCAATCTTTCTACCAACACACAAACAAGTTTAATGAGACTATTAGACATCATATACGGGTTTTAACTCAACCAAAACCATCCCACCTCAACAATCAACAAACACCCAAAATAAAATTCAAAACCCTAGATCTACAACACAATATCCCCAATCTTATCATTCAAGCTCTTGTATGCAATTTATAGCAAGATTACTACACATATATCATCACATTCATGCTCAATGTAACTTTGAAAACTTTTAAGAAAACAACCCTCACCTCAATAAATGTTTGAATGCAAGCTTGGTGGTGATGATGCAAAGATGAAGCTTGAAAATGGTGTAAATGGCTTGAGCAAGTTTCTTCTCTTCCTCATTCTCTTTTTTTCTTCCTCTTTCTTTTCTTCTTCTCCCCCTCTCTTGGTCGAGCAAGTGGGTGTGTGTTTTTGGTGTGTGAGTCGTGTGGTGTGTGTGTGTAGTATTTTTGTATGTGTTGAGTGTGTGTGCAGAATTTTAGTGTGTGTGTGTGGTGTATTATGTGTTGATTGTTAGGTGAGATATTTCTAACAAGGGCCAATTACCCATTTGCCCTTCTAACTTAAATGCTTATTTCTAGTTTGCCACCTTGTTTTATATCAACTATTTTAGTTAGCTACTGTGATTGAGTAGTAATTAAATAATGTATACGATACCTAAAACATCCAAATGTACGTTATTGAATTTAAATGCACGTTAAACAATGCAATGCATGTAAATCAAGATAAATGTACACAAAATCACTCAAATGCACATAAATCAATCTAAATGCATGTTAAATAATATGATATGAATATGGGGTTTTGTACGGGGCTTCACAGTAATAGATATGTTATGGATTAGGGTGTCATCCTTTTTGCGGCTCACGACGTACGATCCGGGATGAAAAAATAGCTCAAAAGAAGAAAAGTATCCCGAAACTGATGAAAACGTTCAATTGTACGCTCTGAAAATAGACGCAACCGAGAAGGATTGTTGCCCCCATCGTAGAGCTCTCAGAGAGCTTTCCAACGGTATGCTGTGCACTGCATAACTCCTAACGGATCAAAAGTTATGGACACCGGAACGATAGATACCTAGTCACAAGTCCCATGCCCTCGGTTTGCTGGCCCAGCCTCTACGTGAATTGAAGTTGTCTTGCCCAAGGTACCGAGGGATTCAGTAATAGAAACGTGATTGATTAGGTTGTCGTCCTTTTCGCAGCTCACGACGTACGATCCAGGACGGAAACTAGCTCAAAAGAAGAAAAGTGTCCCGAAACTGATGAAAACATTCGATTTTGGGCTCTGAAAATAGTTTCAGCAAAGCAGTCTAGCTTCCCTCGTTGTAGAGCTCTCGGAGAGCTTTCTAACGGTATGTTGTACGTTGCGTACCTCCTTACAAATCAAAAGTTATGGGCACCGGAGCGACGGATACCTAGTCCAAGCCCCACGCCCTCGGTTTGCGGGCCTAGCCTCTACGTGAAGTGAAGTTGTCTCGCCCAAGGTGCCATGGGATTTAGTAATAAAATGTGATGGATTAGGTTGTCGTCCTTTTTGGGGCTCACAACGTACGATCCGGGACGAAAAAACTGCACAAAAGAAGAAAAGTATCCCGAAACTGATAAAAACATTCGATTTTGGGATCAGACAACAAGCGCGGTTGAGTAGCCTTGCTGCCCCCGTCGTAGAGCTCTCGGAGAGCTTTCCAACGGTATGTTGTGCACCGCGTAACTCCTTACGGATCAATAGTTTTCGGCACCGGAGAGACGGATACCTAGTCACAAGCCCTATGCCCTCAGTTTACGGGCCCAACCTCTACCTGAAGTGAAGTTGTCTTGCCTAAGGTTCCATGGGATTCAGTAATAGAAATGTTATGGATTAGGTTGTCGTCCTTCTCGCGGCTCATGATGTACGATCTGGGACAAAGAAACAGCGCAAAACTAGAAAAGTGTCCCGAAATATATGAAATTGTTCGATTTTGGGCTTCGAAAATAGGCGCAGCTGAGCAGGCTTGTTGTCCTCGTTGTAGAGCTCTCAGAGAGCTTTCCAAAGATATGTTGTGCTCCGCATAACTCCTTACGGATCAAAAGTTATGGGCACCGGAGCGACGGATACTTGGTCTCAAGCCCCACGCCCTCAGTTTGCGGGCCAAGCCTCTACGTGAAGTGAAGTTGTCTTACCCAAGGTGCCTTGGGATTCAGTAATAGATATATAATAGATTAGGTTGTCGTCCAATTCGCGGCTCGTTGTGTACGATCCGAGATGAAAAAATAGCTCAAAAGAAGTAAAGTGTCACGAAACTGATGAAAACGTTTGAATTTGGGCTTCGAAAATAGGCGCAACCGAGCAGGCTTAATAGCCTCATTGTAGAGCTCTTGGAGAGCTTTCCAACAATATGCGGTACACCGCGTAACTCCTTACGGATCAAAAGTTTTGGGCACTGGAGCGACAGATACTTAGTTATAAGCCCCATGCCCTCAGTTTACGGGCCCAACCTCTACCTGAAGTAAAGTTGTCTTGCCTAAGGTGCCATGGGATTCAGTAATAGAAATGTTATGGATTAGGTTGTCGTCCTTTTCGCACCTCACGATGTGCGATCCGGGACGAAAAAACAGCGCAAAATTAGAAAAGTGTCCCGAAACAGATGAAAATGTTCGATTTTGGGCTTCAAAAACAGGCGCAGCCGAGCATGATTGTTGTCCTCGTTGTAGAGCTCTCGGATAGCTTTCCAAAGGTATGTTGTGCTCCGCATAACTACTTATGGATCAAAAGTTATGGGCACCGGAGCGACGGATAACTAGTCACAAGTCCTACGCTCTTGGTTTGCGGGCCCAGCCTCTACGTGAAGTGAAGTTTTCTTGCCCAAGGTGCCGTGAGATTCGGTAATAAAAATGTGATGGATTGGTTGTCGTCCTTTTCGCCGCTCACGACGTATTATCCGGGACAAAAAACAGCGCAAAAGAAGAAAAGTGTCCCGAAATTATTGATAACATTCGATTTTGAGCTCCGACAACAGGCGCAGCCAAGCAGGCTTGTTGCCTCCGTCGAAGAGATCTCGGAGAGCTTTCCAACGGTATGTTGTGCGCCGCGTAACTCCTTACGAATCAAAAGTTTTGGGCACTGGAGCGACGGATACCTAGTTACAAGCCCCATGCCCTCACTTTACGGGCCCAACCTCTACCGGAAGTGAAGTTGTCTTGCCTAAGGTGCCATGGGATTCAGTAATAGAAATGTTATGGATTATGTTTTCGTCCTTTTCGCGGCTCACGATGTACGATCCGGGATGAAAAAACAACGCAAAAGTAGAAATGTGTCCCAAAATAGATTGAAAATGTTCAATTTTGCGCTTCGAAAACAGGCGCAGCCGAGCAGGCTTGTTGTCCTGATTGTAGAGCTCTCGAAGAGCTTTCCAAATGTATGCTATGCTCCACATAACTCCTTATGGATCAAAAGTTATGGGCATCGGAGTGACGGATACCTGGTCACAAACCCCACGCCCTCGGTTTGTGGGCCCAGCCTCTAAGTAAAGTGAAGTTGTCTTGCCCAAGGTGCCTTGGGATTCAGTAATAGATATATAATGGATTAGGTTGTTGTCCAATTTGCGGCTCGCGATGTACAATCCGGGACGAAAAAACAGCTCAAAAGAAGTAAAGTGTCACAAAACTGAAGAAAATGTTTGATTTTGGGATTCAAAAACAGGCGCAACCGAGCAGGCTTTATAGCCTCGTTGTAGAGCTCTTGGAGAGCTTTCCAACAGTATGCGGTGCTCTGCGTAACTCCTTACGGATCAAAAGTTATGAGCACTGGAGCGACGGATACCTAGTCACAAGCCCCATGCCCTCAGTTTACGGGCCCAACCTCTACCTGAAGTGAAGTTGTCTTTCCTAAGGTGCCATGGATTTAGTAATAGAAATGTTATGGATTAGGTTGTCGTCCTTTTTGCGGCTCACGATATACGATCCGGGATGAAAAAACAGCGCAAAAGTAGAAAAGTATTTCGAAATAGATGAAATATTCGATTTTGGGCTTCGAAAATAGGCGCAGCCAAGCCGGCTTGTTGTCCTCGTTGTAGAGCTCTCGGAGAGCTTTCCAAAGGTATGCTGCACTCCGCATAACTCCTTATGGATCAAAAGTTATGAGCACCGGAGCGATGGATACCTGGTCACAAGACCCACGCCCTCGGTTTACGGGCCCAGCCTCTACGTGAAGTGAAGTTGTCTTGCCTAGAGTACCGTGGGATTCAGTAATAGAAATGTGATGGATTAGGTTGTCATCCTTTTCGCGGCTCACGACGTACGATCCGGGACGAAAAAACAGCGCAAAAGAAGAAAAGTGTGCCAAAACTAATGAAAACGTTCAATTTTGGGCTTCAAAAACTGGCGCAGCTGAGCAAGCCTTCTACCCTTGTTGTAGAGCTCTCGGAGAGCTTTCCAACGGTATGTTGTGCACCGCGTAACTCCTTACGGATCAAAAGTTATGGGCACCGGAGCGACGGATACCTGGTCACAAGCCCTACGCCCTTGGTTTACGGGCCCAACCTCTACCTGAAGTGAAGTTGTCTTGCCTAAGGTGCCATGGGATTCAATAATATAAATGTTATGGATTAGGTTGTCGTCCTTTTTGCGGCTCACGATGTACGATCCGGGACGAAAAAACTGCTCAAAAGTAAAAAAGTGTCCCGAAACAGATGAAAATATTCAATTTTGGGCTTCTAAAACAGGCGCAGCCGAGCAGGCTTGTTGTCCTTGTTGTAGAGCTCTCGGAGAGCTTTCCAAAGGTATGCTGTGCTCCGCATAACTCCTTAGGGATCAAAAGTTATGGGCACCAGAGCGACGGATACCTGGTCCCAAGCCTTGCGCCCTCGCTTTGCGGGCCCAGCGTCTACGTGAAGTGAATTTCTCTTGCCCAAGGTGCCATGCGATTCGGTAATAGAAATGTGATGGACTAGATTGTCGTCCTTTTCGCGGCTCACGATGTACGATCCGCGACGGAAAAACAGCAAAAAGAAGAAAAATGTCACAAAACTGATGAAAACGTTCGATTTTGGGCTCAGACAACAAGCGCGGCCGAGTAGCCTTGCTGCCCCCGTCGTAGAGCTCTCTGAGAGCTTTCCAACGGTATGTTGTGCGCCGCGTAACTCCTTACGGATCAATAGTTTTGGGCACCAGAGTGACGGATACTTGGTCACAAGCCCCATGCCCTTGGTTTGCGGGCCCAACCTCTGCCTGAAGTGATGTTGTCTTGCCTAAGGTGCCATGGGATTCAGTAATAGAAATGTTATGGATTAGGTTGTCGTCCTTTTCGCGGCTCACGATGTACGATCCGGGACGAAAAAATAGCTCAAAAGAAGTAAAGTGTCACAAAATTGATGAAAACGTTTGATTTTGGGCTTCGAAAATAGGCGCAACTGAGCAGGCTTGATAGCCTCGTTGTAGAGCTCTTGGAGGGCTTTCCAATAGTATGTGGTGCTCCGCGTAATTCCTAATGGATCAAAAGTTATGGGCACTGGAGCGACGGATACCTAGTCACAAGCCCCATGCCCTCAGTTTACGGGCCCAACCTCTACCTGAAGTGAAGTTGTCTTTCCTAAGGTGCCATGGGATTTAGTAATAGAAATGTTATGGATTAGGTTGTCGTCCTTTTCGCGGCTCACGATGTACGATCCCGGACTAAAAAACAGCGCAAAAGTAGAAAAGTGTCCCGAAACAGATGAAAATGTTCGATTTTGGGCTTCAAAAATAGGCGCAGCAGAGCAGGCTTGTTGTCCTCGTTGTAGAGCTCTCAGAGAGTTTTCCAAAGGTATGTTGTGCTACGTATAACTCCTTATGGATCAAAAGTTATGGGCACCGAAGTGACGGATACCTGGTCAGAAGCCCCACGCCCTCGGTTTGGAGGCCCAGCCTCTACTTGAAGTGAAGTGGTCTTGCCTAAGGTATCATGGGATTCAGTAATAGAAATGTGATGGATTAAGTTGTTGTCCTTTTTGCGACTCACGACGTACGATCCGAGACGAAAAAATAGCGCAAAAGAAGAGAAGTATCACAAAACTAATGAAAACGTTCAATTTTGGGCTTCAAAAACTAGTGCAGCCGAGCAAACCTTCTACCCTTGTTGTAGAGCTCTCGAAGTGCTTTCCAACGGTATGCTGTGCTCCGCATAACTCCTTACGGATCAAAAGTTATGGGCACCGGAGCGACGGATACCTGGTCACAAGCCTCACACCCTCGGTTTGTGGGCCCAGCCTCTTCATGAAGTGAAGTTGTCTTGCCCAAGGTTCCTTGGGATTCAGTAATAGAAATGTGATGGATTAGGTTGTCGTCTTTTTCCTGGCTCACGACGTACGATTCGGGACGGAAAAAGAGCGCAAAAGAAGAAAAATACCCCAAAACTGATGAAAACATTCAATTTTTTGCATCAAAAATAGGTGTAGCCGAGCATGCTTGATGCCCCTGTTGTAGAGCTCTCAGAGAGCTTTACAACGGTATGTTATGCTCAGCGTAACTCCTTGCGGATCAAAAGTAATACGCACCGGAGCGACGGATACTTGGTCACAAGCCCCACGACCTCGGTTTGCGGGCCCAGCCTCTACGTGAAGTGAAGTTTTCTTGGCCAAGGTTCCGTGAGATTCGGTAATAGAAATGTGATGGATTGGTTGTCATCCTTTTCGCCACTCACGATGTACGATCCAGGATAAAAAATAGTGCAAAAGAAGAAAAATGTCCTGAAATTAATGAAAACATTCGATTTTGGGCTTCGACAACAGGCGCAGCCAAGCAGGTTTGTTTCCTCCGTCGTAGAGATCTCAGAGAGCTTTCCAAAGGTATGCTGTGCTCCGCATAACTCCTTACGAATCAAAAGTTATGGGCACCGGAACGACGGATACCTAGTCACAAGCCCCACGCCCTCGGTTTGCGGGCCCAGCCTCAACGTGAAGTGATGTTGTCTTGCCCAAGGTGCCATGGGATTTAGTAATAGATATGTGATGGATTAGGTTGTCGTCCTTTTTGTGGCTCATGATGTACGATCCGAGACAAAAAAGCAGTGCAAAAGAAGAAAAGTATCCCTAAATTGATGAAAATGTTCAATTTTGGGCTCCGACAATAGGCGCAGCCGAGTAGGCTTGCTGCCTCCGTCGTAGAGCTCTCGGAGAGCTTTCTAACGGTATGCTGTGCACCACGTAACTCCTAACGGATCAAAAGTTATGGGCATCGGAACGACAGATACCTGGTCATAAGCCCCACGCCCTCGGTTTACTGGCCCAGCCTCTACGTGAAGTGAAGTTGTCTTGCCCAAGGTGCCGAGGGATTCGGTAATAGAAAGGTGATTGATTAGGTTGTCGTCCTTTTCGCAGCTCACGACGTATGATCCGGGACGAAAAAATAGCTCAAAAGAAGAAAAGTGTCCGAAACTGATGAAACCGTTCAATTTCGGGCGCCGAAAATAGGCGCAGCCGAGCAGGTTTGCTTCATTTGTTGTAGAGCTTTCGGAGAGCTTTCTAACGGTATGCTGTGCGCTGCGTAACTCCTTACGGATCAAAAGTTATGGGCACCGGAGCGATGGATACCTGGTCACAAGTCCTACGCCCACGGTTTGTGGGCCCAGTCTCTACGTGAAGTGTTGTTTTCCTGCCCAAGGTGGCATGAGATTCGGTAATAGAAATGTGATGGATTAGGTTGTCGTCGTTTTCGCCGCTCACGACGTACGATCCGGGACGAAATAACAACTCAAAAGAAGAAAAGTGTCTCAAAACTGATGAAAATGTTCGATTTTGGGCTTCGAAAACATGCGCAGCCGTGCAAACTGCCTGCCTCATTGTAGAGCTCTCAAAGAGCTTTCCAACGGTATGTTGTGTACCGCATAACTCATTATAGAACAAAAGTTATGGGCACCAAAGCGACGGATACCTGGTCACAAGCCCCATGCCCTCAGTTTGCGGGACCAGCCTCTACGTGAAGTGAAGTTTTCTTGCCCAAGGTACTGGGGGATTCGGTAATAGAAATGTGATGGATTAGGTTGTTTTCCTTTTCGCCGCCCACGACGTACGAGTCGGGACAGAAAAACAGTGCAAAAGAAGAAAAGTGTCCCGAAACTGATGAAAATATTCTATTTTGGTCTATGAAAATAGATGCAGCTGAACGGTCTCACTGCGCCCGACGTAGAGCTCTCGTAGAGAGTTCCAATGGTATGTTGTGCGATGCGTAACTCCTTACGGATCAAAAGTTATGGGCACCAGAGCGATGGATACCTAGTTAGAAGCCCCACGCCCTCGGTTTGCGGGCCCAACCTCTACGTGAAGTGAAGTTTTATTGCCCAAGGTGCCATGGGATTCGACAATAGAAATGTGATGGATTAGGTTGTTTTCGTTTTTGCCGCTCACGACGTACGATTCGGGACAGAAAAATAGCGCAAAAAAAGAAAAGTGTCCTGAAACTGATGAAAGCGTTTGATTTTGGTCTCCGAGAATAGGTGTAGTTGAGCTAGCTTGCTGCCCCCATCGTAGAGCTCTCAGAGAGCTTTCCAACGGTATGCTTTTCACCGCGTAACTCCTTACGGATCAAAAGTTATGGGAACCGGAGCGACAAATACCGGGTCAGAAGCCCCACACCCTTTGTTTGTGGGCCCAACCTATACGTGAAGTAAAGTTGTCTTGCCCAAGGTGCCATGGAATTCGGTAATAGAAATGTGATGGATTAGGTTATCGTCCTTTTTGCGGCTCACGACGTACGATCCGGGACGGAAAAACAGCGCAAAAGAAGAAAAGTATCCCGAAACTAATGAAAACGTTTGATTTCGGGGTCCGACAATAGACACAGCCTAGCAGGCTTACTGCCCCCATCGTAGAGCTCTCAGAGAGCTTTCCAACAATATGTTGTGCGCCGCGTAACTCCTTACGGATCAAAAGTTATGGGCACCGGAGCGACGGATACTTGGTCACAAGCCCCATGCCCTCTGTTTGCGGGCCCAGCCTCTACGTGAAGTAAAGTTGTCTTGCCCAAGGTGCCATGTGATTCCGTAATAGAAATGTGATGGATTACGTTGTCGTCCTTTTCGCGACTCATGACGTACGATCCGGGACGTAAAAATAGCGTAAAAGAAGAAAAATGTCCCAAAATAGATGAAAACATTCAATTTTGGGCTCCGAGAAAAGGTTCAGTCGAGAAGGCCTACTACCCTCATCGTAGAGCTCTCTGAGAGCTTTCCAATGGTATGTTGTGCGCCGCGTAACTCCTTACGGATCAAAAGTTATGAGCACCGGAGTGATGGATACTTGGTCACATGCCCCACGCCCTCAGTTTGCGGGCCCAGCCTCTACGTGAAGCAAAGTTTTTTTGCCCAAGGTGCCATGGGATTCAGTAATAGAAATGTGACGGATTAGGTTGTCGTCCTTTTCGCTACTCACGACGTACGATCTAGGACAGAAAAACAGCGCAAAAGAAGAAAAGTGTCCCGAAATAGATGAAAACGTTAAATTTTGGGCTCCGACTAAAGGTTCAGCTAAGAAGGCTTGCTACCCTTGACATAGAGCTCTCTGAGAGCTTTCTAACGGTATGATGTGCGCCGCGTAACTCCTTACGGATCAAAAGTTTTAGGCACCGAAGTGACGGATACCTAGTCACAAGCCCCACGCCCTCAGTTTGCGGGCCCAGCCTCTACATGAAGTGAAGTTGTCTTGCCCAAGGTGATGTGGTTCAGTAATAGAAATGTGATGGATTAGGTTGTTGTCCTTTTCGCGGCTCACGACGTACGATCCGGGACTAAAAAATAGTGCAAAAGAAGAAAAGTGTCCCGAAATTAATGAAAACGTTCGATTTTGGCCATCGAAGACAGGCACAACCGAGCATGCTTGCTACAATAATTGTAGAGCTCTCGGAGAGCTTTCCAACGGTATGCTGTGCTCCGCATAACTCCTTATGGATCAAAAGTTATGGGCATTAGAGTGACGGATACCTGGTCGCAAGTCCCACGCCCTCAGTTTGCGGGCCCAGCCTCTACGTGAAGTGAAGTTTTCTTGCCAAAGGTGCCATGAGATTTGGTAATAGAAATGTGATAGATTAGGTTGTCGTCCTTTTCACGGCTCACGACGTACGATCCGATACGAAAAAACAGCGCAAAAGAAGAAAAGTATCCCGAAACTAATGAAAACATTCGATTTTGGGCATTGAAGACAGGCGCAACCGAGTATGCTTGCTACAATCATTGTAGAGCTCTCGGAGAGCTTTCCAATGGTATGCTGTGCTCCGCATAACTCCTTATGGATCAAAAGTTATGGGCATTGGAGTGACGGATACGTGGTCGCAAGTCCCACGCCCTCGGTTTGCGGGCCCAACCTCTACATGAAGTGTAGTTTTCTTGACCAATGTGCCATGAGATTCGATAATAGAAATGTGATGGATTAGGTTGTCGTCCTTTTCGCCGCTCACGATGTACGATCCGGGATGAAAAAACAACGTAAAAGAAAAAAGTGTCCCGAAATTGATGAAAATGTTCAATTTTGGTCTTCAAAAATAGGCGCAGTTGAGTAGGCTTCCTGCCCTCATTGTATAGCCATCAGAGAGCTTTCCAATGGTATGATGTACTCCGCATAACTCCATATGGATCAAAAGTTATGGGCACCGGAGCGACGGATACCTGGTCACAAGCCCCACGCCCTCAGTTTGCAGTCCCAGCCTCTACGTGAAGTGAAGTTTTCTTACCCAAGGTGCCGTGGGATTCAATAATAGAAGTACCATGGCTTAGGTTGTCGTCCTTTTCGCCGTTCACGACGCACGATCCGGGATGAAAAACAGTGCAAAAGAAGAAAAGTATCCTGAAACTTATGAAAATGTTCAATTTTGGGCTTTGAAAACAGGCGTAGCCGAACATACTTGGTGCCCAAGTTGTAGAGCTCTCGGAAAGCTTTCCAACGGTATGTTGTGCTCCGCATAACACTTTATGGATCAAAAGTTATAGGCACCGGAGCGACGGATACCTAGTCACAAGCCCCACGCCCTCGGTTTGCGGGCCCAGCTTCAACATGAAGTGAAGTTTTCTTGCCTAAGGTGCCTTGGGATTCAGTAATAGAAATGTGATGGATTAGGTTGACGTCCTTTTCGCGGCTCACGACGTATGATCCGGGACGGAAAAATAATGCAAAAGAAGAAAAGTGTCACGAAACTGATGAAAACATTCAATTTTGGGCTTCAAAAATAGGCGCAGCCAAGCAGGCTTGATACCCTCGTTGTAGAGCTCTCGGAGAGCTTTCCAACGGTATGTTGTGCTCCGCATAACTCCGTACGGATCAAAAGTTATGGGCACCGGAGCGACGGATACCTGGTCACAAGCCCCATGCCCTCGGTTTGCGGGCCCAGCCTCAACGTGAAGTAAAGTTTTCTTGCCCAAGGTGCCGTGGGATTCGGTAATAGAAATGTGACGGTTTGGTTGTCGTCCTTTTCACGGCTCACGACGTGCGATCTAGGACGGAAAAACAGTGCAAAAGAAGAAAAGTGTCCCGAAACTGGTGAAAACGTTTGATTTTTTTTCTTCGAAAACAAGTGCATCCGAGCAGGCTTGATGCTCTCATTGTAGAGCTCTCGGAGAGCTTTCCAACGGTATGCTGTGCTCCGTGTAACTCCTTACGGATCAAAAGTTATGGGCACCGGAACGACGGATACCTGGTCACAAGCCCCACGCCCTCGGTTTGCGGGCCCAGCCTCAACTTGAAGTGAACTTTTCTTGCCCAAGGTGCCGTGGGATTCGGTAATAGAAATGTGATGGATTAGGTTGTCGTCCTTTTCGCCACTCACGACGTATGATCCGGGACGGAGAAACATCGCAAAAGAAGAAAAGTGTCCCGGAACTGATGAAAACGTTTGATTTTGGGCTCTAAAAATAGGCGCAGCCCAGCAGGCTTGCTCCCTTCATTGTAGAGCTCTCGGAGAGCTTTCTAATGGTATTCTGTGTGCTACGTAACTCTTTACGGATCAAAAGTTATGGGTACCGGAGCGACGAATATCTGGTCACAAGTCCCACGCCCTCGGTTTTCAGGCCCAGCCTCAACGTGAAGTGATGTTTTCTTGCCCAAGGTGCCGTGGGATTCAGTAATAGAAATGTGATGGATTAGGTTGTCGTCATTTTCGCTGCTCACGACATACGATCCAGGACCAAAAAATAGCTCAAAAGAAGAAAAGTGTCCCGAAACTGATGAAAATGTTTGATTTTGTTGTAGGCTGGCTGCCCTCATTGTAGAGCTCTCGGAGAGCTTTCCAACGGTATGCTATGCAGCGCGTAACTCCTTACGGATCAAAGGTTTTGGGCACCGGAGCGACAAACACCTGGTCACAAGCCTCACGCCCTCGGTTTGCGGTCCCAGCCTCTACGTGAAGTGAAGTTGTCTTGCCCAAGGTGCCATGGGATTTGGTAATAGAAATGGGATGGAATTGGTTGTCGTCCTTTTCGCTGCTCATGACGTACGATTCGGGACGAGAAAACATCGCAAAAGAAGAAAAGTGTCCTGAAACTGATGAAAAAGTTCGATTTTGGTCTCCGACAACTGGTGTCGCCGAGCAAGCTTGCTACCCTCGCCATAGAGCTCTTGGAGAGCTTTACAACGGTATGTTGTGCGTCGCATAACTCCTGACGGATCAAAAGTTTTGGGCACCGGAGGGACGGATACCTGGTCACAAGCCCCACGCCCTCGGTTTGCGGGCGCAGCCTCTACGTGAAGTGAAGTTTTCTTGCCCAAGGTGTTTTGGGATTCGGTAATAGAAATGTGATGGATTAGGTTATCGTCCTTTTTGTAGCTCACGACGTACGATCCGGGATGAAAAAATAGCGCAAAAGAAGAAAAGTGTCCCGAAATTGATGAACACGCTCGATTTTGGGCTCCGACAATAGGCGCAGCCGAGCAGGCTTGCTACTTCCGTTGTTGAGCTCTCGTAGAGCTTTCCAACGTTATGTTGTGCGCCGCGTAACTTGTCACGCCCCCAACCCGACCTATGGTGGTTAGACTAGGGAGTGATCTAATCATTCACATTCTTTTACGACTATAACCGGTTAACGAAGGTTAAGCTTATCCGTTAGACTAGAACTCCAAAAATTTTCTAGAAAACCGGCAGCATAACGGCTGTAATTAGGCTCTTTAGTTTGACCTGATTTTCTAAACACCTCAAAACTTTCAATCTCAGATTCGATTCCAACTAAGATTACTATATGTCACCAATCGATATACCTACTAGTTATCTCGAAAGTCTCGTTTGATTAACAAACCTAGCATGATAACTATGTCATGTTTATTTGTTAATTCCTGTTACACAAGTACCTGTTGATCTTTAGCTTACTATTGAATACCTAGGTAAAATTAGATAGAGTTACATTATTTGATTTCTTCACCTAGTGATTGAGTTGCCTATGGTAGTTACTAAATCAAAACAGTAATAGCAACCCACAAGATAGCGTGTCGTCTAGTCATAGTCAGTACAAGCCAAAATTAGACCCCAAATTACAACAGGGGTCATTTACAATAACAACAACAAACAACATAAGAAATAGTCTTCAAAACAAACGTATTGTTCACAAAATAGTCACAGTCAAGTAAGGCACGTAGGGCATGCAATCACTCCAAGGAGTCATCAATAGGCACGTTATCCTTGGGTACCAGTTCCTGATCTTCTTCACTTGTAATGATAAAAGAGGGTGAGTCCTTATGAACTCAGCGAGGGGAAAAATGAGAAATACGTTTTGAAATTCTTTTCCAGTTAAACTTATGAAAAACCCTTTTAGAAAGCATGACATATAACACAAGCAAGTTTATAACATAAAATAAATGTAAAAGAACAAATTTACCCGTCTTTCCTCCCCGAGGTCTTCTAGGAACCAAGCAAGAGTACTTAAACACATAGTGAAAAGGATACAGTAAGCTTTTGCTCTCAATTCATTTTCGATAGCAATTGCTGCGGCCGACTTCAATTATCCACTTATCGCTCCCAATTGGGTATACTCCGGATGTACCCTGAAATCCTATGACCCAACTCTCCGAGGAAGTCTAGCCCCCAAGCGAGAGAAAGAATTAGACCATGATAGTCACGGTAGCACCGGCAAGCCCGTTGCCGCCCGACGTGCGTGAAACGCTACCATGCCAGAATGAAAGGTTGCAACCTTGTATGCAATGCACAATTAAAACATTTAACATATCACATTAGGAGGACAACAAAGTAGGTTGCCTCCGAGCAATTATAAGATCGCACATAGATAGGTAAACACATGAGGCATGCTTTGACATGAATTTTCACTTTGTAAAACGCATAGAGTTATATGAATTTTAAATGGGCAGCCATGTAACACATGTAAATCAAGTCATATAACTCATTTCGGGATTCACGTATCAAGTAATAAGATTATACAAGCATGCAATGACGTTTACATGAGACCAGGTGCAAGAAAAGTCTTCTTATCAACATGTAATCATCGGGAATCACATTTAGAGTTATAAGGACAACTATGAGCAGCCTATTAGCCACACAATTTAACACGTTTAACCATAAGATCATCTCTTAGCAAATAGTCATAAGCATTAGGGCCTCAATTCCGTGCTTAAACATGCGGTTAAGCAAACTATTCATCAATTAATGATCCCAAGTCATACATCAATCGAATTGAGCAACCTCAACCAGCCACAACAGTCCACACAACATCTAAGTGCCACAATTCCAAGCATTCAATACCACAAGAGAAGTTACAACATGTTTCAAAGCATATCACTAAACAAATCCTCACTGCAATGGTCTGTTTTCCCACATTCGATTAGACAAACAAACATTTTCCAATTTCAGTGAACAAAATTTCAAATTAAATATTAATTAGTTATTTAAATGTAGGAACAAACCTCGCATCATTTGGAGTTCGGACTTAGGAGTTATGGCCAAAACCGTGAGACTACGCAAAACTGTCCAGTTTTAGACACATTACGATTTTTGCTATATTTGAGGGTCTTAGAGTCAGAATTGGCTTTGGTATATTTCTGGTAAAAATGTACAAAACTGAAAATTATAGCAACCTACCAATGTTCATGAAATTTCACCAACATTTACTAGGTCAAAAATGCTTTCTTCTAGAAAGTCAGTGATCTGCCAGAAATCTATCTCATTTTTCCAATTCTTCCAGATTCAGACACCTCACGATGTTTGACCATTTTGGAGCCTTAGAATCAGAATTGGCCTTGGCCTATTTCTATGAAAAAATCTCAGAACTGGCAAAACTAGTGACCTACCGATTTTCACGCATTTTTACCAAGGTTTACTAAGCCAAAAATGCTTCGTACTACAAGATCAGAAAACTGCCAGCAACACGTTTTTACCTATCTTCAAGTTCTAGCCAAAATCTAGCCATACATGGTCATATAAGCTCATATACACACATATACAACAACTACAGAGGTAAATATAGTCGTATGAAGGCATGCATGTGATTTTTGAAAGCTTTTAAAAGAGTTTAACCCTCACCTTAGCAAGTTAATAGATGAAGATGTACAATGTTCTTGAAGATGCACAAATGGAGCTTCTTCCTTACTTTGGCCGAGATATGGCTTGTTTTCCTTTAATTCCTAGCGGAGTTAGCATGTGAGGATGGTGTGCATATGGGTGAAACCAAAAGAAATGGAAGAAAACTAGCAAAACATACCTATAGCCGAGAATGAAGAGTTTTTGTGAGCTTGCATGCATTTTTTTCTTGCTTTTTGCTTGCTTGGGATGCTATGGTCGAGTTTCTTAGAGTCCTTGAGAGCCCAGGGAAGCCTTAGAAGATGAGCTTGAGCTATGGAGAGTCAAGTTGCAGCTATGGCCGAAAATGAGAGAGACAGAGAGCTTGAGAGAAATTTTTTTTTGAGAGTGTTGATGCTTGTGTGTGTGTGTGTCTGCTATAGGCTTTGCAAAATCTGAAATTATGTCATCTTTTGAGCATTTTGAATTGTGAGGGATGGGCATGGTGTGTAGGCCGAGAATGGCATGCTTGGGTAGGGTTTTTAGGAGTTTTTTTATGCATTGTTTTATGTGTTGGTGTCATAGAATGTCTAGGAGTGTTTTAAATTATGCAATGCTTGTTCAAATGCAAGGTATGGTCTGCCAAGGCATGTGCAATTCTGAATTTTTGGTCTTGTTTAAGGCTTATTTTATTGTAGGTTAGATATATTTAATTGTAGGTGCATAGGTTTTTGCAAAAAGAATAAGGAATAAAGAATGTTTAGTGTTTAGTATTTTGTCTTTTAGTGCATTGACTTAGGATTAAAATAATGGTTAGTGGAGTTAGTAGGATTATTCTATAGCCTAGTGCTTTATGTAGGATGCTTTCTTGATTAGCGTGCGGGTATGGTTTCCTATGTCTAGGGCACACACTACGAGGTAAGACACGAACTACGAGACAAATACACGCATTCTAAGTAAATGCACGCAACCCTAAAGAATGCACGTAATTCAATGCAAGGCATGTAAATCAAGGCACGACTCTTAAACCTAGGTCAAGGCATGCAATTCAAGGTTAGGGCACATGAAAGGAGGTATCGTGCGCAAATCGAGGTCGGCCCTCACATCCTCCCCTCCTTAAAAGAATTTCGTCCCGAAATTCAATATTACCTTTGAAATAATGTCGGATATTGCTGCTCCATCTGGTCTCGCCTTTTCCACGTTGCTTCTTCAACTCCATGGTGATCCCACAACACTTTCACCATCGGTATAGACTTGTTCCTCAACTCCCAATCTTGCTGGTCTAGAATCCAGATAGGCTTCTCTTCATAAGACAAGTTTTTCTGAAGCTGCAACGGCTCTGGCTCCAAGACGTGTGATAGATTAGGGTGATACTTTCGTAGCATTGAGACATGAAAGACGTCATGAATATTGGAAAGGTTTTGGGGTAGTTCCAGGTGATACGCCGATTTGCCAACCTTTTCAACTATTTCAAATGGTCCCACAAACCTTGTGCTCAATTTTCCACCCTTACCATGTTTAATCAGTCCCCTCCGAGGTGATAATTTCAAGAACACCTTGTCGCCGACCTCAAATTCCAAATTCCGTCTCCATCGGTCTGCATAACTTTTCTACCTGCTTTGGGCGGTAAGCATCCGTTCTCGGATGGGGTGGACATTTTCAACAGTCTTCATAAGTTCAGGTAGAAGGGTCGGGTCAAAAGTCTTCGTCTCACCTACTTCATCCCAGTATATTGGGGATCGACACTTACGTCCATACAATGCCTCAAATGGGGCCATCCCGATAGTGGCCTGATAGCTGTTATTATAAGCGAACTCCACCAGAGGTAGATACTTATCCCAACCTTTTCCAAAGTCTAAAACACACGCCCTCAGCATATCCTCCAAAATCTGAATAGTTCTCTCAGATTGTCCATCAGTCTAGGGGCGATAAGTTGTACTAAAACTCAACTTCGTCCCCAAAGCTTCTTGTAATATCTTCAAAAATTGGGAAGTAAAACGAGGATCCCTATCTGACACAATACTTACAGGCATCCCATGTAGCCTTACGATATCCTCCATATACATATCTCCCAGTTTCTCAGGACTATCCTCCTTGTTCATCGGTAGAAAGTGTGCTGACTTAGTCAATCTATCCACTATGACCCAAACGACATCATGACCCTTTGGTGACCTGGGCAGGTCCATAACAAAGTCCATAGTTATATGTTCCCATTTCCATCGGGGAATTTTCAACGGTTGTAGTAAACCTGTCGGTCGTTGATGTTCTGCCTTGATCCTTTAACAAGTTAAACACCGTGCCACAAACTCGGCGATCTCTCTCTTCATGTTATTCTACCAATAGTGTTGCTTCAAGTCCCGGTACATCTTTGTTCCACCGGGGTGAATGGTGTATCTTGAGTTATGGGCTTCTTCAAGAATCTTTTTTTTCAACCCTGGGTCATTAGGGACACAAATTCGATTCCTGAACCTCCAAATACCATCATTATAAAACTTGAAATCTGCGTTTCTTTCCTTAATCTTTTGGAACTGTTGATCCTTCTGTTGAGCCTCTCGTAATTCAGACAACAAGGTCGATTGAACTTGTGTAGTGGCAAATAGTAACCCTTTTTGAGTCAATTGTGGTTTCCACATAAATGCTTCTTCGAACATCTCCCACACCTTAACCTTGACTCTGGCCATGCTCGCCTTCCGGCTTAAGGTATCTGCAACTACATTTGCTTTACCAGGAACATAATTGATTGTGCAGTTATAATCATCCAAAAGTTTCATCCACCATCTTTGCCTCATGTTTAACTCTTTTTGTGAGAACAAGTACTTCAAGCTCTTGTGATCAGTAAACACTTCAAACTTGTTACCCCACAAATAGTGCCTCCATTTCTTGAGTGCAAACACAATAGCCACTAACTCTAAATCATGCGTCGGGTAATTCAAGTCGTACGACTTCGGTTTTCTAGAGGCATATGCAATCACTCTATCATTCTGCATCAATACACAACCCAATCCTTTTTTCGAAGCATCGCTATAGATTACAAAGCCTTGACTCCCTTCAGGCAATGCAAGAACAAGTGCGATAGTCAATCTTTTTTTCAATTCTTGAAAGTTGTTCTCACACTTGTCATCCCACATGAACTTTGTTCTCTTTTGAGTGAGCTTTGTAAGCGGTCTTGCAATCTTTGAGAAATCCTTCACGAACCTCCGATAATAGCTGGCTAAACCAAGAAAACTCCGAACCTCTGTGACATTTTCTGGCTTTTCCAAGATATCACCGCTTCTATCTTTGTTGGGTCCATCGCTATTCCCTCTTGGGATATGATGTGCCCCAAGAATGCAATATGCCGCAACCAAAATTCGCATTTGCTAAACTTTGCATACAATTAATGCTCCTGAAGTTTCTGCAATACCAATCCCAGATGTTGTTCATGCTCATCCTCGGATTTTGAGTATACCAAAATATCATCAATAAAGATCACCACAAATTGGTCCAAGTAAGGTTGAAACACCCTGTGCATTAAGTCCATAAAAGCTGGAGGGGCATTAGTTAGCCCAAATGGCATCACCACAAACTCATAGTGCCCATATCTAGTCCTGAAAGCTGATTTAGGTACATCCTCCTTTTTGATCCGCAGCTGATAATACCTTTGTCTCAAGTCGAGTTTCGAATACATTTTAGCTCTTTGAAGTTGATCAAACAACTCGTCGATCAGTGGAAATGGGTATTTATTCTTGACGGTCACTTGGTTCAATATTCTGTAATCAATGCATAACCTCAACGTTCCGTCTTTCTTCCTTACAAATAGGACTGGTGCACCCCACGGAGAAGAGCTCGGTTGAACAAACCCTTTCTTCAACAAACCCTTTCTTCAACAATCCCTGCAACTGGTCCTTCAATTCTTGCAGTTCGACTGGTGCCATACGATAGGGAGCTTTAGATATCGGCTGGGTGCCAGGCAGTAATTCTATTACGAACTCGATCTCCCGATCCAGAGGCAAACCTGACAATTCTTCTGGAAACACATCGTCATATTCTTTAATCACTGGCATCTCCTCTAACTTAGCTTTATCCGATGGCTTATTGATGACGTAAGCTAAGTATCCGCTACAATCCTTTCTCAGGAACTTCACTGCTTTCATGGATGAAATAATGGAACTCCCGGTGAAGTCTCTTCGACCCATTACCTCCAATGTTGGTTGACCAGGTATCTGGAAGGTTACAATTTTCGTTCGGCAGTCTAGTTGGGGTTCTAGGGTTTAGCATGATGCTTTGCTAACTAGTCCATCCCTAAGATGACTTCATAGTCTCGAAAAGGTAACACTGTAAGATTGGCTGAGAATTCTCTATCCTTAATTTGAATTTTACATGTTTTACAAGCTGAGCTAGTAACAAGTTTAGACCCCATCGGAATACCGACTTCTACTTCGTAAGGCAAACATTCAACTTGTAATTTCACACATTGCACACACAAGGGAGTAATAAATGAATGAGTAGCACCTGGATCAATTAGCACCCTAACAAGTTGATTCAGTATCAAGAATGTACCTTCAACAACAGCAGTCTCCTCAGGGAGCTCCTCGCATTCAATAGCGTAAGCTCGGGCTTGAACTCTAGGAACTAGAGTCTTGCCTCTACCAGCTGGTTTATTCTGATTTTGTCCTCCTTGCCATTTAGAACAATCCTTAATCTGATGCTGATCACTACCATACCGCACGCATCATCCCGACTTCTTCCAGCACTGGGCCTCGGTGTGACCCTTCTTGTCACAGTAAGAACAGTTGATAGACTGAGTAGCAGGTGAACTACCTGTGGATCCACGGGTAGAAGAGGCTGTGCTTTAGACGGGCCACGGTTGTTGACTGGTCTATTCTGGCTCTGGCCCTGACTACGACTCTGAGGCTGGAATTTTCTCTGTTGTCCTTGAGGCATATATGGTTTCTTGTTCGGCTGACTTGAACCGGCTCTATCAAGTTTTTTTTTCTCAACTCAGGAAGCAGCAGCAAGAAGAGCAGAATATGTAGTAAAGTCATGTGAAGCCAACTGATCCTGAATTTCTGGCCTCAACCCATTCATAAATTTCTACATCTTCGCCTCAGGGGTACTGACCATGTATTGTGCATAACGGGACATTCTGTCAAAGCGAGCCTCATACTGAGCCACCGTCATGTTACCCTGGTTCAAGTGCATGAATTCTTCAATTCGCCTCTGCCTGGAAACTGCAAGTACATATTTCTCCTTGAATGCCTTAACGAAATTACTCCACAAGCAGGGTATATGATCAGTTTTCCAAAGTGCCTCCATAGTGTGCCACCAATGCTCAGCATCCCCGTGCAACAGAAACACAGCAAACTCGATCCTTTCCTCGTCAGTATAGTCAAGTGGCCTGTAAATCCTTTCAATCTCAGACAACCAAGCCTCCGCCTTTTCATCATCCGCTTCCCCGTAGAATTTGGACGGGTGAAAGTCAAGAAACTCTCGCATTCTGTTGTTTCTTCTATTGTTACCACCATTCCTGTTGTTGTTGCCACTAGCAGCATTGTTGTTATGGGCTGCTTCACGTGCATCTTGACATTCCATTACTCGCGACCCGCGATCCATAGCACTCGCCATCACGTTAAACATAGCTATGCCAGGGTTAGTTTGGTGAGCATCTCCGGCTTCTTGAGACTCATCGCCCCTATTGGTATTACGAGTACTAGGGCCAGCCATCTATAGGCACAAATTATTATGCACAATTTATTGGAATACGACAAGACAAGAATTTAATGTATAAAGTATGCAACATACAATTTCACATAGACATAAAATTCTCAAAACAATTAAGACATGTTAATCACATAAGCACGTAGAAACAAAGAAGGCACATGTAACATTGGCACATATTAACACATATAAACAAGTCACCATAATTATCTTAGGGCTTCTACCCAAGGTCCGAGAGTTAAACCCGGCTTAAGCAATCTAAGCTCTGATACCATTAATATAAGGTGTCATGCCCCCAACCTGACCTATGGAGGTTAGACTAGGGTGTGATCGAATCATTCATATTCTTTTATGACTATAATCGGTTAACGAAGGTGAAACTTAACCGTTAGACTAGAACTCTAAAAATTCTCCAAAAAAACCGGCAGCATAACGGTTGTAATTGGGCTCTTTAGTCTGACCTGATTTTCTAAACGCCTCAAAAACTTCAATCTCATATTCGATTCCAACTAAGATTACTATCCATCACCAATCGATATGCCTACTAGTTATCTCGAAAGTCTCATTTGATTAACAAACCTAGCATGATAACTATGTCCCATTTATTTGTTAATTCCTATGGCACAAGTACCTATTGATCTTTAGCTTACTATTGAGCACCTAGGTGAACTTAGATAGAGTTACATCATTTGATTTCTTTACCTAGTGATTGAGTTGTCTATGGTGGTTACTAAATCAAAATAGTAATAGCAACCCACAAGATAGAGTGTTCATCTAGTCATAATTAGTACAAGCCAAAAATTAGACCCCAAATTACAACGGGGGTCATTTACAATAACAACAACAAACAACATAAGAAATAGTCTTCAAAACAAACGTATTGTTCACAAAATAGCCACAGTCAAGTAACGCACGTAGGGCATGCAATCACTCCAAGGAGTCATCAATAGGCACGTTATCCTCGAGTACCTGTTCCTGATCTTCTTCACCTGTAATGATAAAAGAGGGTGAGTCTTTATGAACTCAACGAAGGGAAAAATGAGAACTACATTTTGAAACTCTTTTCCGGTTAAACTTATGAAAAACCCTTTTTGAAAGCATGACATATAACACAAGTAAGTTTATAATATAACATAAATGTAAGAGAACACATTTACCCGTCTTTCCTTCCCGAGGTCCTCTAGGAACCAAGCAAGAGTACTTAAACACATAGTGAAAAGGATACGGTGAGCTTTTGCTCTCAATTCATTTTTTATAGCAATTGTTGCGGCCGACTTCAATTATCCACTTATCGCTCCCAATTGGGTGTACTCCGGATGTACCCCGAAATCCGATGACCCAACTATCCGAGGAAGTCTAACCCCCAAGCGAGAGAGGGAATTGGACCATGGTACTCACGGTAGCACCGACAAGCCCGATGCCACCCGGCGTGCGTGAAATGCTACCATGCCAGAATGTAAAGTTGCAACCTTGTATGCAATGCACAATTATAACATTTAACATATCACATTAGGAGGACAACAAAGTAGGTTGCCTCCGAGCAATTATAAGATTGCACATAGACAGGTAAACACATAGGGCATACTTTGACATGAATTTTCACTTTGTAAAATGCATAGAGTTATATGAATATTAAACGGGCAGCCATGTAACACATGTAAATCAAGTCATATAACTCATTTTGGGGTTCACGTATCAAGTAATAAGATTATACAAGCATGCAACGACGTTTACGTGAGACCGGATGTAAGAAAAGTATTCTTATCAACATGTAATCATCGGGAATCACATTTAGAGTTATAAGGACAACTACAAGCAGCCTATTAACCACACAATTTAACACGTTTAACCATAAATCATCTCTTAGCAAATAGTCATAAGCATTAGGGCCTCAATTCCGTGCTTAAACATGCGGTTAAGCAAATTATTCATCAATTAATGATCCCAAGTCATACATCAATCGAATTTAGCAACCTCAACCAGCCACAACAGTCCACACAACATCCAAGTGCCACAATTCCAAGCATTCAATACCACAAGAGAAGTTACAATATGTTTCAAAGCATATCACTAAACAAATCCTCACTGCAATGGTCTGTTTTCCCACATTCTATTAGACAAGAATACATTCTCCAATTTCAGTGAACAAAATTTCAAATTAAATCTTACTTAGTGATTTAAATCTATGAACAAACCTCGCATGATTTGGAGTTCGGACTTAGGAGTTATGGCCAAAACCGTGAGACTACGGAAAGCTGTCCAGTTTTAGACACATTACGATTTTTGCTATATTTGAGGGTCTTAGAGTCAGAATTGGCTTTGGTATATTTCTGGTAAAAATGTACAAAACTGAAAATTATAGCAACCTACCAATGTTCATGAAATTTCACCAACATTTACTAGGTCAAAAATGCTTTCTTCTAGAAAGTCAGTGATCTGCCAGAAATCTATCTCATTTTTCCAATTCTTCCAGATTCAGACACCTCACGATGTTTGACCATTTTGGAGCCTTAGAATCAGAATTGTCCTTGGCCTATTTCTATGAAAAATTCTTAGAACTGGCAAAACTAGTGACCTACCGATTTTCACGCATTTTTACCAAGGTTTACTAAGCCAAAAGTGCTTCGTACTACAAGATCAGAAAACTGCCAGCAACACGTTTTTACCTATCTTCAAGTTCTAGCCAAAATCTAGCCATACATGGTCATATAAGCTCATATACACACATATACAACAACTACAGAGGCAAATATAGTCATATGAAGGCATGTATGTGATTTTTGAAAGCTTTTAAAAGAGTTTAACCCTTACCTTAGCAAGTTAATAGATGAAGATGTACAATGTTCTTGAAGATGCACAAATGGAGCTTCTTCCTTGCATTGACCGAGGGATGGCTTGTTTTGCTTTAATTCCTATCTGAGTTAGAATGTGAGGATAGTGTGCATGTGGGTGAAACCAAAATAAATGGAAAAAAACTAGCAAAACATACCTATAGCCGAGAAAGAAGAGTTTTTGTGAGCTTGCATGCATTTTTTTCTTCCTTCTTGCTTTCTTGGGCTGCTATGGTTGAGTTTCTTGGAGTCCTTGAGAGCCTAGGGAAGCCTTAGAAGATGAGCTTGAGCTATGGAGAGTCAAGTTGCAGCCATGGTCGAAAATGAGAGAGAAAGAGAGCTTGAGAGATTTGTTTTTTTTTAGAGTGTTGATGCTTGTGTGTGTATGTGTCAGCTATAGGCTTGTCAAAATCTGAAATTATGTCATCTTTTGAGCATTTTGAATTGTGAGGGATGGGCATGGTGTGTAGGCCGAGAATGGCATGCTTGGGTAAGGTTTTTAGGAGTTTTTTTATGCATTGTTTTATGTGTTGGTGTCATAGAATGTCTAGGAGTGTTTTAAATTATGCAATGCTTGTTCAAATGCAAGGTATGGTCGGCCAAGGCATGTGTAATTATGAATTTTTGGTCTTGTTTAAGGCTTATTTTATTGTAGGTTATATATAATTAATTGTAGGTGCATGGGTTTTTGCAAAAAGGATAAGGAATAAAGAATGTTTAGTGTTTAGTATTTTGTCTTTTAGTTTATTGACTTAGGATTAAAATAATGGTTAGTGGAGTTAGTAGGATTATTCTATAGCCTAGTGCTTTGTGTAGGATACTTTCTTGATTAGCGTGCGGGCACGTTTTCCTAGGTCTAGAGCACGCACTATGAGATAAGGCACAAACTACGAGACAAATGAACGTATTCCTAGTAAATATAGGCAACCCTAAAGAATGCACGTAATTCAATACAAGGTACGTAAATCAAAACACGACTCTTAAACCTAGGTCAAGGCACTCAATTCAAGGTTAGGGCACACCAAATGAGGTATCGCGTGCAAATCGAGGTTGGGCCTCACATAACTCCTTACGGATCAAAAGTTATGGGCACAAGTACTTGTTACACAAGTACTTGTTGATCTTAGCTTACCAATGAGTACCTGCTTAAGATTGGATAGATTCATTTTACTTAACTCTTACCTAATACTTCATAAGCCTATAGTAGTTACCAATCGAAGTAGCAAAATGAGCAAATAGGGTGTCTGTCTAGTTAATATCGGTACAAATCAAAATTAGACCCCAAATTACAGCGGGGTCATTTACAATAACGACAACAAGCAACATAAAAAATAGTCTTCAAAACAACATATCGATCACAAAATAGCCACAGTGAAGTAAGGCACGTAGGGCAGGCAATCACTCCAAGGAGTCATCAATAGGCACGTTATCCACAGGTACTTGTTACTGATCTTCTTCACCTGAGATGATAAAAGAGAGTGAGTCCTTATGAACTCAGCGAGGGGAAACGAGAAATATGTTTTGAAAATCTTTTTCCTGTTCAACTTATGAAAACCCTTTTTGAAAGCATGACATATAACACAAGTAAGTTCATAATGTAATATAAAAGTAAAAGAACACAATTACCAGTCTTTCCTCCCCGAGGTCCTCTAAGAACCAAGCGAGAGTACTTATACACATAGTGAAAAGGATACGTTGAGCTTTTGATCTTAATTCATTTCCAATAATAGTTGTTGCGGCCGACTTCAAATCATCCACTTATCACGCCAAATGTGTGTACTCCGGATGTACCCCGAAATCCTACGACCCAACTCTCTGAGGAAGTCTAGCCCCCAAGCGAGAGAGGGAATTGGACCTTAGTAGTCACGGTTGCACCGGCAAGCCCGATGCCGCCCGGTGTGTGTGAACGCTACCATGCAGAAAGAAAGGTTGCAACCTTGTATGCAATGCACATTTATAACATTTAATATATCACATTAGGAGGACAACAAAGTAGGTTGCCTCCGAGCTGTCATAAGATCGCACATTGACAAGTAAACACACGAGGCATGTTTTGACATGTAATTTCACTTGTAAAGCACATGGAGTTATATGAATATTAAATGGACAGCCATGTAACACATGTAAATCAAGTCATATAACTCATTTCGGGGTTCACGTAATCAGATAATAAGTTTATACAAGCATGCAACGACGTCTACGTGGGGCCGGGTGCAAGAAAGGTCTACTTATCAACATGTAATCATCGGGAATCACATTTCAAGCATACTTAACATTTCTTACGCAGCCCACTAATCACACAATTGGACACAATAACCATGGGATCAACACTTAGCGAGTTTTCATATTCAATAGGGTTTCAATTCATGCTTGCACGTGCGATTTAAGCCACAAGTTGTCACGTAACTAACCCAAACCATGAATCGATTTATTAAAACATCCTCAATCATCCAAAACAGTCCACACAACATCCAAGTGCCACAATCCCAAGTGTTCAATATCACAAGAGAAGTTACAATATTTTTCAAAGTATATCACTAAATAAATACCTCACTGCAATGGTCTGTTTTCCCACAATCATTTAGACAAGCAAACAATCTCCAATTCTAGTGAACAAAATTTCAAGTTAAAGCTTATTAGGTGAACTAAATCGAGAAACAAACCTCGCATCATTTGGAGTTCGGATTAAAGAGTTATAGCTAAAACCGTGAGACTACGCAAAACTGTCCAGATTCGTACATATTTAAATACTTGCTATTTTTGAGGGTCTTAGGGTCAAATTTTGCTTTAGTCTATTTCTGACTAAAATGTCCAGAACTGAAAACTCTAGGAAGCTACCAAATTTCATGCATTTTGGATATCATTTAATAGGTCAAACCTGTTTCGTTCTACAAGGACAGTGAACTGCCAAAAACCTGCTCCATTTTCCCAGATTTTCCAGATTTAGACACATTTCGATGTTTTGCCATTTTGGAGACCTTAGAGTCAAAATTGGCCTTGGCCTATTTCTATGAAAAATGCTCCGAACTGGCAAAAATAGTCACCTACCAATTTTCATGCATTTTCAATGTAGAATACCAGGCCAAATTCACTTCACTTTAACAAGTCAGAAATCTGCCATTTTTGCAATTTTACCCATCTTCAAGGTCTAGCTAAATATATTGCCATGGATGGTTACAAAAGCTCATGTACACACATATACTACACGTACAGAGGTAAAAATAGACATATGAAGGCATGCATGTGGTTTTTGAAAGCTTTTAAAAAAGATTAACCATCACCTTAGCCTATTGACAACAAATGATGCTCAAAACTCTTGAAGATGCACAAATCGTCTTCTCTCCTTGTTTGGCCGAGAGATATTGCTTGATTTCCTTAATTCCTAGCTGAGTTACCATGTTCTTAGTATGTGCATGTGGTTAGAACAAAAGGGAGATGAAAGAAAAGCTATCAAACATACCTAGGGCTGAAATGAGTGTTCTATGAGCTTCCATGCAAATCTCTTTGCTTCTTGCTTGCTTGGTCGAGCTTCCTAGAGTTCTTGAGTGCCTAGGTGAACCTTAGGAGATGAGCTTAAACTATGGAGAGTCATGAATGCAGCCAAGGCCGAGAGAGTGAGAGAAGTTGAGAGCAATTGAAATGTTTGTGAGGAATGAAGTGTTTGTGTGTGAGTGTGTCGGCCTAAGGCCTTGAAAAATCTGAAATGGCATCTCTTTTGGAGCATGTTGGAGTTGTTTGGCATGCTTGGTGATGTGGCCGAGAATGTAGAGCATGGTGCTTGATAAAATAATGCTTTGGTTTCATTTTTTTTTTGCATTGTGTCATAGAATGTCTAGGTTGATTTTTGAAATTGCAAGGCATGCACAAGGTCTTCACATGGTCGGCCATAGCTTGTGAAATTTCTGAATTTTTGTCTTGGTTAAGGCTTATTTTGTTGTATGTGCTTGGAATATGCAAACGAATTAAGAATAAAAATTTTGTCTTCCAGTGCATTGACTTAGCATTTGAATATTAGTTAGTGGAGTTTGTAGGATTAATTAATAATCTAGTGCTTCGTGTAAGATGCTTTCTTGATTAGTGTGCGGGCACGCTTTCCTAGGTTTAGGGCACGCACTACGAGGTAAAGAACAAACTACGAGACAAATGCATGTTTCCTAAGCAAATGCACGTAACCCTAAATAAATGCACGTAATTCGATGCAAGGCACATAAAATGAGACACGACTCTTCAACCTAGGTCAAGGCACGCAATTCCAAGTTAGGGCACACAAAATGACATATCGCACGCAAATCGAGGTCGAGCCTTATAAAAACAGCGCAAAGAAGAAAAGTATCCCAAAATTGATAAAAACATTCAATTTTGGGCTCCGACAATAGGCGCAGCCGAGTAAGCTTGATGCCCCCGTCGTAGAGCTCTCGTAGAGCTTTCCAACAGTATGCTATGCGCCGTATAACTCCTTACGGATCAAAAGTTAAGGGCACCAGAGCGACGGATACCAGGTCACAAGCCCCACGCCCTCGATTTACGGGCCTAGCCTCTACGTGAAGTGAAGTTGTCTTGACCAAGGTGTCGTGGGATTCAGTAATAGAAATTTGATGGATTAGGTTGTCATCGTTTTTGCGGCTCACGACATACGATACGGGACAGAAAAATATCACAAAAGAAGAAAAGTGTCCCAAAACTTATGAAAATGTTCGATTTTGGGCTTGGAAAACAGCCGCAGCTGAGTAGGCTTGTTGCCCTCATTCTAGAGCTCTCAGAGAGCTTTCTAACGGTATGCTGTGTGCCGCGTAACTCCTTACGGATCAAAGGTTATGGGCACCGGAGCGACGGATACCTGGTCACAAGCCCCACGCCCTCGGTTTGTGGACCCAGCCTCTACGTGAAGTGAAGTTGTCTTGCCCAAGGTGTCGTGGGATTCAGTAAGAGAAATGTGATGGATTAGGTTGTCTTCCTTTTTGCGGCTCACGACGTACGATCCAGGATGAAGAAACAGCGCAAAAGAAGAAAAATGTCCCAAAACTGATGAAAAAGTTTAATTTTGGGCTTCGAAAACTGGCGCAACCGAGCAGGCTTGCTTTCCTCGTTGTAGAGCACTCGGAGAGCTTTCCAACGGTATGCTATGCTTTGCGTAACTCCTTGCGGATCAAAAGTTATGTGCACCAGAGCGACGGATACCTGGTCACAAGCCCCACACCCTCGGTTTGCGGGCCCAGCCTCTACGTGAAGTGAAGTTTTCTTGCCCAATGTACCTTGGGATTCAGTAATAGAAATGTGATGGATTAGGTTGTCGTCCTTTTCGCCGCTCACGACGTATGATCCGGGACGGAAAAACAGCGCAAAAGAAGAAAAGTATCCCGAAACTAATAAAAATGTTCAATTTTGGGCTCTAAAAATAGGCGCAGCCCAACAGGCTTGCTTCCCTCATTGTAGAGCTCTCGGAGAGCTTTCTAACGGTATTCTGTGTGCTGCGTAACTTCTTACGGATCAAAAGTTATGGGCACCGGAGCGACGGATACCTGGTCACAAGCCCCACGCCCTCAGTTTGCGGGCCCAGCCTCTACGTGAATTGAAGTTTTCTTGCCCAAGGTGCCATGGGATTCGGTAATAGAAATGTGATGGATTAGGTTATCGTCCTTTTCGCTGCTCACGACGTACGATCTGGGACGGAAAACAGCGCAAAAGAAGAAAAGTGGCCCGAAAATGATGAAAACGTTTGATTTTGGGTTCCAACAATCGGCACAACCGAGTAAGCTTGCTGCCTCCATTGTAGAGCTCTCGTAGAGCTTTCCAACGGTATGTTGTGCGCCGTGTAACTCTTTACAGATCAAAAGTTATGGGCACCGAAGAGACGAATACCTGATCAAAAGGCCCACGCCCTCGGTTTGCGGGCCCAACCTCTACGTGAAGTGAAGTTGTCTTGCCCAAGGTGCCATGGGATTCTGTAATAGAAATGTGATGGATTAGGTTGTCGTCACTTTCGCGGCACACAACATACGATCCGAGACGGAGAAACAGCGCAAAAGAAGAAAAGTGTCCCGAAACTAATGAAAACGTTCGATTTTGGGCTTCAAAAATAGATGCAGCCAAGTAGGCTTACTGCCCTCGTTGTAGAGCTCTCGGAGAGCTTCCCAACGGTATGTTGTGCGCCGTGTAACTCCTTACGGATCAAAAGTTTTCGGCATCGAAGCGACGGATACCTGGTCACAACCCCTACGCCCTCGGTTTGCGGGCCCAGCCTCTACGTGAAGTGAAGTTGTCTTGCCCAAGGTGCCATGGGATTCAGTAATAGAAATGTGATGGATTTGGTTGTCGTCCTTTTCGCGGCTCACGGCGTACGATCCGTGACGGAAAAACAGCGCAAAAGAAGAAAAGTCTCCCGAAATTGATAAAAATGTTCAATTTTGGGCTTCGAAAACTAGCGCAGCCTAGCAGGCTTGCTGCCCCCGTCATAGAGCTCTCGGAGAGCTTTCCAACGGTATGTTGTGCGCCTTGTAACTCCTTACGGATCAAAAGCTATGAGCACCGGAGCGATTGATACATTGTCACAAGCCCCACGTCCTCGGTTTGCAGGCCCAGCCTCTACGTGAACTGAAAATATCTTGCCCAAGGTGTCGTGGGATTCAGTAATAGAAATGTGATGGATTAGGTTGTCGTCCTTTTTGCAGCACACAACGTACGATCCTGGACTGAAAAACAGCGCAAAAGATGAAAAGTGTCCTGAAATTGATAAAAACGTTCGATTTTGGGCTCCAAAAACAGGCGCAGCATAGCAGACTAGATACATCGTTGTAAAGCTCTCGAAGAGCTTTCCAACGGTATGTTGTGCGCCGCGTAAGTCCTTACGGATCAAAAGTTATGGACACCGAAGAGACGGATACCTGGTCACAACCCCCACGCCCTGGTTTGCGGGCCCAGCCTCTACGTGAAGTGAAGTTGTCTTGCCCAAGGTACCGTGGGATTCGGTAATAGAAATGTGATGGATTAGGTTGTCGTCCTTTTCGCGGCTGATGACGTACGATCCAGGATGAAAAAAACAGCGCAAAACAAGAAAATTGCCCCGAAACTGATGAAAATGTTCAATTTTGGGCTTCGAAAATAGGCACAGCTAAGCAAGTTTGTTGCCCCTGTCGTAGAGCTCTCGAAGAGCTTTCCAACTGTATGTTGTACACCGCGCAACTCCTTACGGATCAAAAGTTATGGGTACCAGAGCGACGGATACCTAGTCACAAGCCCCACGCCCTCGGTTTACTGGCCCAGGCTCTACGTGAAGTGAAATTTTCTTGCCCAAGGTGCCGTGGGATTCGGTAATAGAAATGTGATTGATTAGGTTGTCATCCTTTTCGCTGCTTACAATGTGCGATCCGAAATGAAGAAACAGCGCAAAAGAAGAAACTTGTCCGCACTCTGATGAACACGTTTGATTTTTGTCTTGGCAAACAGGCGCAGCCGAGTAGGCTTTATGCCTTTGTTGTAGAGCTCTCGGAGAGTTTTCCAACGGTATGCTATGCACTGCGTAACTCCTTACGAATCAAAAGTTATGGGCACCGGAGCGACGGATACCTGCTCACAAGCCCTATGCCCTTGGTTTGCGGGCCCAGCCTCTACATGAAGTGAAGTTGTCTTGCCCAAGGTGTCGTGGGATTCAGTAATTGAATTGTAATAGATTAGGTTGTCGTCCTTTTCGAGGCTCACGACGTACAATTCGGGACAGAAAAACAATACAAGAGAAGAAAAGTGTCCCGAAACTGATGAAAATGTTTGATTTTGGGCTTCGAAAACTGGCACAGCCAAGCAGGCTCGCTACCCTCATTGTAGAGCTCTTGGAGAGCTTCTCAACTGTATGCTGTGCTCCTCGGTACTCATTTTCGATTAAAAGTTATGAGCAACGGAGCGACGAATACCTGGTCACAAGGCCCACGCCTCGGTTTGCGGGCCAAGCCTCTACGTGAAGTGAAGTTTTCTTGCCCAAGGTGCAATGGGATTACGTAATAGAAATGTGATGGATTAGGTTGTCGTCCTTTTCGCGGCTCACGACGTACGATCCGGGACAGAAAAACAGCGCAAAAGAAGAAAATTGTCCTAAAACTTATGAAAATGTTTGATTTTGATCTCCGACAACAGTCGCAGCCGTGTAAGTTTGCGGCCCCCGTCGTAGAGGACTCACAGAGCTTTCTAAAGGTATGCTGTGCGCCACATAACTCCTTACGGATCAAAAGTTATGGGCACCAGAATGACGGAGACATGTTCACAAGACCCACGCCCTCGGTTTGCGGGCCTAGCCTCTACGCAAAGCGAAGTTGCCTTACCCAAGATGCTGTGGGATTAAGTAATACAAATGTGATGGATTAGGTTGTCGTCCTTTTCGCCGCTCACGACGTACGTTCCGGGGTAGAAAAATAGTGCAAAAGAAGAAAACTGTCCCGAAACGGATGAAAATGTTCGATTTTGGGCTTCAACAATAGTCGTAGCTGAGTAAGTTTGCTGCCCCTGTCGTAGAGGTCTCGCAGAGCTTTCTAACGGTATGTTGTGCGCCGCGTAATTCCTTATGGTTCAAAAGGTATGGGCACTGGAGTGACGGATACCTCGTCACAAGCCCCCACGCCCTCGGTTTACGGGCCCAGCCTCTACGTGAAGTGAAGTAGTCTTACCCAAGGTGCCGTGGGATTCAGTAATAGAAATGTGATAGATTAGGTTGTCGTCGTTGTCGTCTTTGTCGCAGCTCACGACGTACGATCCGGGATTAAAAAAACAGCGCAAAAGATGAAAAGTGTCCCAAAACAGATGAAAATGACCGATTTTGAGCTTCGAAAATAGGCGCAGCCGAGTAGGATTGCTGCCCTTGTTGTATAGCTCTCAGAGAGCTTTCCAATGGTATGTTGTGCGTCGCGTAACTCCTTACCGATCAAAAGTTATGAGCACCGGAGCGACGAATACCTGGGCACAAGCCCCACGCCCTCAGTATATAGGCCTAGCCTCTACGTTAAGTGAAGTTGTCTTGCCCAAGGTTCCATGGGATTCAGTAATAGAAATGTGATGGATTAGGTTGTCGTCTTTTTCGTGGCTCACGACGTACGATCCGGAACGAAAAAATAGCGCAGAAGAAGAAAAGTATCCCGAAACTGATAAAAATGTTCGATTTTGGGCTCCGAAAATAGGAGTAGCCTAGTAGGCTTGTTGTCCCCGTCGTAGAGCTCTCGGAGAGCTTTCCAACGGCATGCTGTGCACCACGTAACTGCTTACGGATCAAAAGTTATGGACACTAGAGAAACGGATACTTGGTCACAACCCCCAGGCCCAGGTTTGCGGGCCCAGCCTCTACGTGAAGTGAAGTTGTCTTGCCCAATGTAACGTGGGATTCGGTAATAGAAATGTGATGGATTAAGTTGTCGTCCTTTTCACGGCTAACGACGTACGATCCGGGATGAAAAAACAGCGCAAAAGAAGAAAAGTGTCCCGAAACTGATGAAAACGTTCAATTTTGGGCTTCAAAAACAAGCGCAGTTGAGCAAGTTTGATGCCCTCGTCGTAGAGCTCTCGAAGAGCTTTTCAACGGTATGCTGTGCGCCGCGAAACTCCTTACGGATCAAAAGTTATAGGCACCAAAGCGACGGATACCTGGTCACAAGCCCCACGCCCTCGGTTTGCGGGCCCAGCCTCTACGTGAAGTGAAGTTTTCTTGCCCAAGGTACCGTGGCATTCAGTAATAGAAATGTGATGGATTAGGTTGTTGTCCTTTTCGCCGCTCACGACGTACGATCCGAGATATAAAAACTCTCACGCCCTGACCCGACCTATAGAGGTTAGACTAGGGTGTGATCTAAGCATTCATATCATTTCACGTACTTAATCGCTCAATAAGGTTTAGCGCTTAATGTTAGCCTAGAACTCCAAAAATTCTTCAAAAAACAGGCAGCATAACAGCTGTAATTGGCTCTTTAGTTTGACCTAATTTCTTAAACGCCTCAAAACTTTCAATCTCAAATTCGATTCCAACTAAGATTACTATTTATCACCAATTGAAATGCCTACTAGTTATCTCGATGTCTCGTTTGATTAACAACCTAGTATGATAACTATGTCTCGTTTATTTGTCAATCCTTGTTACACAAGTACTTGTTGATCTTAGCTTACCAATGACTACCTACTTAAGATTGGATATATTCATTTTACTTAACTCTTACCTAATACTTCATAAGCCTACAGTAGTTACCAATCAAAGTAGCAAAATGAGCAAATAGGGTGTCTGTCTAGTTAATATCGTTACAAATCAAAATTAGACCCCAAATTACAACAGGGGTCATTTACAATAACGACAACAAGCAACATAAGAAATAGTCTTCAAAACAACATATCGTTCACAAAATAGCCACAGTGAAGTAAGGCACGTAGGGCAGGCAATCACTCCAAGGAGTCATCAATAGGCACGTTATCCTCAGGTACCTGTTCCTGATCTTCTTCCCCTGAGATGATAAAAGAGAGTGAGTCCTTATGAACTCAGCGAGGGAAAATGAGAAATACGTTTTGAAACTCTTTTTCCAGTTCAACTTATGAAAAACCCCTTTTTGAAAGCATGACATATAACACAAGTAAGTTCATAATGTAATATAAAAGTAAAAGAACACAATTACCCGTCTTTCCTCCCTGAGGTCCTCTAGGAACCAAGCGAGAGTACTTATACACATAGTGAAAATGATACAGTGAGCTTTTGCTTTTAATTCATTTCCAATAATAGTTGTTGCGGCCGACTTCAAATCATCCACTTATCACGCCAAATGGGTGTACTCCGGATGTACCCCGAAATCCTACGACCTAACTCTCCGAGAAAGTCTAGCCCCCAAGCGAGAGAGGGAATTGGACCATGGTAGTCACGGTTGCACCGGCAACCCCGATGCCACCCAGTATGCGTGAATGCTACCATGCCAGAAAGAAAGGTTGCAACCTTGTATGCAATGCACATTTATAACATTTAATATATCACATTAGGAGGACAACAAAGTAGGTTGCCTCCTAGCAGTCATAAGATCGGACATTGACAAATAAACACACGAGGCATGCTTTGACATGGAATTTCACTAGAAAAGCACATGGAGTTATATGAATATTAAACGGACATCCATGTAACACATGTAAATCAAGTCATATAACTCATTTCGGGGTTCACGTAATCAGATAATAAGTTTATACAAGTATACAATGACATCTACGTGGGACCGGGACCCAGAAAGGTCTCCTTATCAACATGTGATCATCGGGAATCACATTTCAAGCATACTTAACATTTCTTAGGCAGCCCACTAATCACACAATTGGACACAATAACCATGGGATCAACACTTAGCGAGTTTTCATATTCAATAGGGTTTCAATTCATGCTTGCACGTGCGATTTAAGCCACAAGTTGTCACGTAACTAACCCAAACCATGAATCGATTTATTAAAACATCCTCAATCATCCAAAACAGTCCACACAACATCCAAGTGCCACAATCCCAAGTGTTCAATATCACAAGAGAAGTTACAATATTTTTCAAAGTATATCACTAAATAAATACCTCACTGCAATGGTCTGTTTTCCCACAATCATTTAGACAAGCAAACAATCTCCAATTCTAGTGAACAAAATGTCAAATTAAAGCTTATTAAGTGAACTAAATCCAGAAACAAACATCGCATCATTTGGAGTTCGGAGTCAAGAGTTATAGCTAAAACCGTGAGACTACGCAAAACAGTCCAGATTCGTACATATTTCAATACTTGCCATTTTTTAGGGTCTTAGGGTCAAATTTAGCTTTAGTCTATTTCTGACAAAAATGTCCAGAACTGAACACTCTAGAAACCTAGCAAATTTAATGCATTTTGGATATCATTTACTAGGTCAAAACTATTTCGTTCTACAAGGACAGTGAACTGCCAAAAACCTGCTCCATTTTCCCAGATTTTCCAAATTTAGACACCTTTCGATATTTTGCCATTTTGGAGACACTAGAATCAAAATTGGCCTTGGCCTATTTCTATGAAAAATGCTCCGAACTGGCGAAAATAGTCACCTACCAATTTTCATGCATTTTCAACATCGTATACCAGGCCAAATTCACTTTACTTTAACAAGTAAGAAATCTGCCATTTTTGCAATTTTACCCATCTTCAAGTTCTAGCTAAATAGCTTGCCATGGATGGATACAAAAGCTCATGTACACACATATACCACACGTACAGAGGTAAAAATAGAAATATGAAGGCATGCATGTGGTTTTTGAAAGCTTTTAAAAAAGATTAACCCTCACCTTAGCCTATTGACAACAAATGATGCTCAAAACTCTTGAAGATGCACAAATGGTCTTCTCTCCTTGTTTGTCCGAGAGATATTGCTTGATTTCCTTAATTCCTAGATGAGTTACGATGTTCTTACTATGTGCATGTGGTTAGAACAAAAAGGAGATGAAAGAAAAGCTATCAAACATACCTAGGGCCGAAATGAGTGTTCTATGAGCTTGCATGCAAATCTCTATGCTTCTTGCTTGCTTGGTCGAGCTTCCTAGAGTTCTTGAGTGCCTAGGTGAACCTTAGGAGAGGAGCTTAAACTATGGAGAGTCATGAATGCAGCCAAGGCCGAGAGAGTGAGAGAAGTTGAGAGCAATTGAAATGTTTGTGAGGAATGAAGTGTTTGTGTGTGAGTATGTCGGCCTAGGGCCTCGAAAAATCTGAAATGGCATCTCTTTTGGAGCATGTTGGAGTTGTTTGGCATGCTTGGTGATGTGGCCGAGAATGTGGAGCATGGTGGTTGATAAAATAATGCTTTGGTTTCATTTTTTTTTTTTTTTGAAATTGCAAGGCATGCACAAGGTCTTCACATGGTCGGCCATAGCTTGTGAAATTTCTGAATTTTTTTCTTGGTTAAGGCTTATTTTATTGTATGTGCTTGGAATATGCAAAAGAATTGAGAATAAAGAATAAGAATGTTTAGCTTTTGGTGAAATTTTTCCTTCTAGTGCATTGACTTTGCTTTTGAATATTAGTTAGTGGAATTTGTAGGATTAATTAACAATCTAGTGCTTCGTATAAGATGCTTTCTTGATTAGCATGCGGGCACACTTTCCTAGGTTTAGGGCACGCACTACGAGATAAAACACAAACTACGAGACGAATGCATATTTCCCAAGCAAATTCACGCAACCCTAAATGAATGCACGTAATTCGATGCAAGACATATAAAGTGAGACACGACTCTTCAACCTAGGTCAAGGCACGCAATTCTAGGTTAGGGCACACAAAATGACATATCACACACAAATCGAGGTCGGGCCTCTCAAAAATAGTACAAAAAAAAAAGTATCCCGAAACTGATAAAAACATTCGATTTTGGGCTCCGACAATAGGCGCAGCCGAGTAAGCTTGATGCCCCATTGGTAGAGCTCTCGTAGAGCTTTCCAACGGTATGCTGTGCGTCGCGTAACTCTATACGGATCAAAAGTTATGGGCACTGGAGCGACGGATACCAGGTCACAAGCCCCACGCCCTCGGTTTACGGGCCTAGCCTCTACATGAAGTGAAGCTGTCTTGCCCAAGGTGTCGTGGGATTCAGTAATAAAAATGTGATAGATTAGGTTGTCGTCATTTTTGCGGCTCACTGCATACGATCCGGGACAGAAAAACATTGCAAAAGAAGAAAAGTGTCCCGAAACTGATGAAAACGTTCGATTTTGGGCTTGGAAAACAGGCGCAGCAGAGTAGGCTTGCTACCCTCGTTGTAGAGCTTTCAGAGAGCTTTTTATCGGTATGATGTGCACCGCGTAACTCCTTACGGATCAAAACTTGCCCTCGGTTTGCGGGCCCAGCCTCTACGTGAAGTGAAGTTGTCTTGCCTAAGGTGTCGTGGGATTCAGTAATAGAAATGTGATGGATTAGGTTGTCGTCCTTTTCGCGACTCACGACGTACGATCCAGGATGAAAAAAAAGCGCAAAAGAAGAAAAGTGTCACGAAACTGATGAAAATGTTCAATTTTGGGCTTTGAAAACTTGCGCAACCGAGCAAGCTTGCTACCCTCGTTGTAGATCACTCGGCGAGCTTTCCAACGGTATGCTGTGCTTTGCGTAACTCCTTACGGATCAAAAGTTATGGGCACCGGAGTGACAGACACCTGGTCACAAGCCTCATACCCTCGGTTTGTGGGCCCAGCCTCTACGTGAAGTGAAGTTTTCTTGCCCAATGTGCCTTGGGATTCAGTAATAGAAATGTGATGGATTAGGTTGTCGTCCTTTTCGCCGCTCATGACGTACGATCCGGGAAGGAAAAACAGTGCAAAAGAAGAAAAGTGTCCCGAAATTGATAAAAATGTTCGATTTTGGGCTCCGACAACAGGTGCAGCCTAGTAGGCTTGTTGCCCTCGTCGTAAAGCTCTCAGAGAGCTTTCCATCGGTATGCTGTGCACCGTGTAACTCCTTACAAATCAAAAGGTATAGGCACCGGAGCGACGGATACCTGGTCACAAGCCCCACGCCCTCAGTTTGCGGGCCCAGCCTCTACGTGAAGTGAAGTTTTCTTGCCCAAGGTGCCGTGGGATTTGGTAATAGAAATGTGATGGATTAGGTTTTCGTCCTTTTCGCCGCTCACGACGTACGATCTGGGACGAAAAAAAAGCGCAAAAGAAGAAAAGTGTCCCGTAACTGATGAAAACGTTCAATTTTGTGCTCCGGCAATAGGCACAGCCGAGTAAGCTTGCTGCCCCCGTCGTAGAGCTCTCGTAGAGCTTTCCAACGGTATGTTGTGTGCCGCGTATCTTCTTACGGATCAAAAGTTATAGGCACTAAAGAGACGAATACCTGGTCAAAAGCCCTACGCCCTCGGTTTGCTGGCCCAGCCTCTACGTAAAGTGAAGTTGTCTTGTGAGGCCCGACCTCGATTTGCGTGCGATACCTCGTTTCATGTGCCCTAACCTAGATTTGTGTGCCTTGACCTAGGTTTAAGAATTGTGTTCGTTTTGTGTGCCATGCATTGAATTACATGCATTCATTTAGGGGTGTGTGCATTTACTTGAAAAACATGCGTTCGTCTCGTAGTTCGTGCCCTACCTCGTAGTGTGTGGCCTAGACCTAGGAAAGCGTACCCTCACGCTAATCAAGAAAGCATCTTACACGAAGCACTAGGTCATTAATTAATCCTACAAATTCCACTAACTATTATTAAATTACTAATTCAACCCACTAGAAGACAAAATCTCACAAAAAGCTAGATATTCCTTATTCTTCATTCCTTATTCTTTTTGCACTTTCAATACACAATTAAATAATGCTCAAAAGATGACAAAAAAATCAGATTTCTTAAGCCTTGGCCGACCACCTTGTGGCATTTATGCTTGCTTGCTCAATTCAAAATTATTTCTAGACAATGCTATGACAAGTTATGACACAAATGCATAAAAAATTAGCTCAAAGACCTCCCAAAAGCTTCCAAATCTCGACAAAGCTCCTTGCCCATGCTAGGTGATTCAAAAATAAAGCTTCTTGAAGACACAAACCTGATTTTTTTGTATGCCCAAGGCTGAACATGCTTCATCAATTGCAAGGCCTTCATTCTTTATCATTTTCTCTCATTCTCCTCACATTTCTCTTTCTCCCTCTCATTCTTCTCTCTCTCTCTCGGCCTTGGCTGAGTTTCATCTTTCCATAGCTCATCTTCATCATTCTATGGTGCATCAAGACAAGCAACAAGCAAGGAAACTCGACCAAGCTAGCTAAGTTGCAAGAATCATACATGCAAGCTCTTTGAGTCACCATTTCGGCCTACGTGAGTTTACTAGCTTCCATTTCTTTTCTTCTTGTTCTAACCGCATGCACCTAATAAGAACTTGGCCACAAAGCTAGGAAAAATAGAGAAAATAGAGTTGGAGTCTCGGCTAAGCAAGGAAGAAGAAGAAATTTGTGCTTCATCAAAGTTTTGTGCATCTTCTTGTTGATTTGCTAAGGTGAGGGCTAAAACTTCTTGAAAACCTTTCAAAAATTCACATGCATGCTCTTAAATGTATGTCCTTGCTTCTGTAGTTGAGTTATATGTGTGTTCATAAGCTTTTACAACCATGCATGGCAAGATTTTGGCTTGAAGGTGATGATAGATGAAATCGGGTTTGGTGACAGCTTTCTGTCTTGTGGTTACGAGTTGAGTTTGGCTAGGCAAATGATGTTGAAAATTCATTAAAGTTGGTAGGTAACCATTTTTGCCACTTTTGAACATTTTTCGCAGAAATAGGCCAAAGCTAATTTTGACTCTAAGGTCCTCAAAATAACAAATCATTAAAATGTGTCCAAATCTGGAAGTCTGGAAAAAATGAAGCAGGTTTTGGCAGATGCACTGACCTTGTTAAATGAACCAGTTTTGACTTAGTAAATGATATCGAAAATGCATGAAATTTGGTGTACAGCTAGGTTTTTCAGTTCTGGACATTTTTGTCAGAACTGGACTAAGGCTAAATCTGACCCTAAAGACCAAAAAAATGACACGTATTGAAATATGTGCAAATCTGGACAGTTTTGTGCAATCCCACTGTTTTGGCTATAACTATTGATCTCGAATCCAAATGATGCAAGGTTTTTTTCTGAATTTAGTTCACTTCTTAAGCTTTAATTTTACATCTTATTCACTGGAATTGGAGATTGTTTTCTTGTCTTAATGATTGTGAGAAAATAGCCTATTGCAGTGAGGGTTTCACTTAGTTGTATGCTTAGAAAATTTGTTGTAACTTCTCTTGTGGTATTAAATTCTTGGGATTGTGGCATTGGGATGTTGTGTGGACTGTTTTGAATACTTGGGGATGTTTGAATTAATTGATGCTTGGCTTGAGATTGATTTTGAGTTGATTTGGGGCTTAATCGCACGGGTAGGCACAAAATGGAAACCCTAATGGTTAGGTATATTCACTAAGTGTTGATCCTTTAGATATTGTGTGTAATTATAAGTTTAGTAGGCTGCCCGTAGTTGCCCTTATAACCCTAAATGTGATTTTGATTATTGCATGTTGACAAATAGGCCTTTCTTGCATCCGAACCCACGTAGATGTTGTTACATGTTGAATAGTCTTATTATTTGATTACGTGGACTTTGAATTGAGTTATATGACTTGATTTACGTACGTACATGGCTGCCCGTTTAATGTTCATATAACTCCATATGCCTTTCAAGTGAAATTACTTGTCTTATCGTGCCTCGCTTGTTTACTTGTCAATGTGCAATCTTATGACTATCTGGAGGCAACCTACTTTGTTGTCCTCCTAATGTGATATATTAAATGTCATAAATGTGCATTGCATACAAGGTTGCAACCTTTCATTCTGGCGTGGTAGCGTTCACGCACACCGGGCGGCATCGGGCTTGCCGGTGCAACCGTGACTACCATTGTCCAATTCCCTCTCTCGCTTGGGGGCTAGACTTCCTTGGAGAGTTGAGTCGTAGGATTTCGGGGTACATCCGGAGTACACCCACTTGGTGTGATAAGGGGATGATTTGAAGTCCGCCGCAACAACTGAGAGCAAAAAGCTCACCGTATCCTTTTCACTATGTGTATAAGTACTATCGCTTGGTTCCTAGAGGATCTCGGGGAGGAAAGACGGGTAATTATACTCCTTTACTTTTATATTATTGTTATGTACTTAATTGTGTTCTATTCATGCTTGCAAAAGGGTTTTCATAAGTTGAACCGGGAAATGAGTTTCAAAACATATTTCTCGTTCCCCTCGCGGAGTTCATAAGGACTCACCCTCTTTTATCATCTCAGGTGAAGAAGATCAAGAACAGGTACCTGAGGACGATGTACCTAACGATGATTCCTTGGAGTGATTGCCCGTCCTATGTGCTTTGCGTGATTATGGCTTTTTGTTAACACTATGCTACTTGAAGACTATTTCTTTTATGCTGCTTGTTGTTTGTAATGTAAAAGACCCCTGTTGTAATTTGGGGTCTAATTTTGGTTTGTACTGATATGAACTAGACAAACACTACTATGGTCATTTTGCTATTATTACTGCTAATATCTATAATAGGATTACAAAGTATTAGGTAAGGGCTAAGTAAAATGAACCAACCAAATCTTAAGCAGGTACTCGTGGTTAAGCTAAGATCAATAGGTACTTTTGTAACGAGGATAAATAAACAAACGAGACATAGTATCATGCTAGGTTATTAATCAAACGAGACATCGAGATAACCAGTAGGCATTTCAATTGATGGTAAATAGTAATCCTAGTTGGAAATGAAATTGAGATTGGAAAATTTGAGGCGTTTAAAGAATTAGGTCAAACCAAAGAGCCTAATTACAGCCGTTATGCTGCCGATTTTCCGGAAAATTTTGGAGTTTAGGCTAAAACATTAAGTGTTAAATTTTCATGAACGGTTAAGTATGTGATATGACTTGAATGTTAGATCACACCTTAGTCTAACCTTTATAGGCCGGGTTGGGGCAAGACAGTCTTGCCCAAGGTGCCATGAGATTCAATAATAGAAATGTGATGGATTAGGTTGTCGTCATTTTCGCGGTAGACGACGTACGATCCGAGACAGAAAAATAGCGCAAAAGAAAAAAAGTGTCCCGAAATTGATGAACATGTTCAATTTTGGGCTTCAAAAACAGGCGCAGCCAAGTAGGCTTGCTGCCCTTGTTGTAGATGTCTCGGAGAGCTTTCCAACGGTATGCTGTGCACCGTGTAACTCCTTACGGATCAGAAGTTATCGGCACCGGAGCGACGGATACCTAGTCACAACCCCCACGCCCTTAGTTTGCGGGCCCAACCTCTACGTGAAGTACAGTTTTCTTGCCCAAGGTGCCATGGGATTCAGTAATAGAAATGTGATGGATTAGGTTGTCGTCCTTTTTGAGGCTCACGACGTACGATCCGGGACGGAAAAACAGCACAAAAGAAGAAAAGTATCCCGAAACTGATAAAAATGTTTGATTTTGGGCTTCGAAAACTAGCGCAGCCTAGCAAGCTTGCTGCCCCCGTCATAGAGCTCTCGGAGTGCTTTCCAACGGTATGTTGTGCGCCGTGTAACTCCTTACGGATCAAAAGTTATGGGCACCGGAGTAACTGATATCTGGTCACAAGCCCCACGCCCTCGGTTTGCGGGCCCAGCCTCTTTGTGAACTGAAATTGTCTTGCCCAAGGTGTCGTGGGATTCAGTAATAGAAATGTGATGGATTAGGTTGTCGTCCTTTATGCGGCTCACAACGTACGATCTCGGACGGAAAAACGGCGCCAATGATAAAAAGTATCACGAAGCTGATGAAGACGTTTGATTTTGCACTCCAAAAATAGGCGCAGCCAAGCAGACTAGCTGCCCTCATCGTAGAACTCTCGGAGAGCTTTCCAACGATATCTTGTGCGCCGCGTAACTCCTTACGGATCAAAAGTTATGGACACCGGAGCGACGGATACCTAGTCACAACCCTCACGCCCTGGTTTGCGGGTCTAACCTCTACGTGAAGTGAAGTTGTCTTGCCCAAGGTACCATGGGATTCGGTAATAGAAATGTGATGGATTATGTTGTCGTCATTGTCGCGGCTCACGACGTACGATCCGGGATGAAAAAATAGCGCAAAAGAAGAAAAGTATCCCGAAACAGATGAAAATAATCGATTTTGAGCTTCAAAAACAAGTGCAGCCGAGTAGGATGGCTGCCCTCATTGTAGAGCTATCAAAGAGCTCTCCAATGGTATGCTTTGCGCCGCGTAACTCCTTACAGATCAAAAGTTATGGGCACCGGAGCGACGAATACCTGGTCACAAGCCCCACGCCCTCGGTTTGCGGGCCCAGCTTCTTCGTGAAGTCAAATTGTCTTGCCCAAGGTGCCATGGGATTCAGTAATAGAAATGTGATGGATTAGGTTGTCGTCTTTTTCGCGACTCACAACGTACGTTCCGGGATGAAAAAATAATGCAAAAGAAGAAAAGTGTCCCGAAACTGATGAAAACGTTCGATTTTGGGCTTCAAAAATTGGCGGAGATGAGCAGGCTTCCTACCCTCGTTGTAGAGCTCTTGGAGAGCTTGCCAACGGTATGATGCGCTCTGCGTAACTCCTTCCAGATCAAAAGTTATGGGCACCGGAGCGACAAATACCAGGTCACAATCCCGATGCCCCTAGTTTGCGAGCCCAGCCTCTACGTGAAGTGAAGTTTTCTTGCCCAAGGTGCCTTGGAATTCAGCAATAGAAATGTGATAGATTTTGTTGTCATCCCTTTCGCCACTCACGACGTACGATCCGGGACGGAAAAAACAGTGCAAATGAAGAAAAGTGTCCTGAAACTAATGAAAATGTTCAATTTTGGTCTCCGACAATAGGCACAGCCTAGCATGCTAGCTGCCCGCGTCGTAGAGCTCTCGGAGAGCTTTCCAATTGTATATTGTGCGCCTCGTAACTCCTTACGGATCAAAAGTTATGGGCATCGGAGCGATGGATACCTGGTCACAAGCTCCACTCCCTCGGTTTGCGTGCCCATCCTCTATGTGAAGCGAAGTTGTCTTGCCCAAGTTGCCATGGGATTCGATAATAGAAATGTGACGGATTAAGTTGTCATCCTTTTCAGGGCTCACGACGAACGATCCTGGACAAAAAAACAGCAGAAAAAATGAAAAGTGTCCCAAACCTGATGAAGACATTCGATTTTGGGCTTCAAAAATTGGTAGAGCCGAGCAGGCTTCCTACCCTCGTTGTAGAGCTCTCGGAGAGCTTTCCAACGGTATGCTGTGCTTTGCATAACTCCTTCCGGATCAAAAGTTATGGGCACCGGAGCGACGGATACCTGGTCACAATCCCGACGCCCTCAGTTTGCGGGACCAGCCTCTACGTGAAGTGAAGTTTTCTTGCCCAAGGTGCCGTGGGATTCGGTAATAGAAATGTGATGGATTAGGTTGTCATCCTTTTCGCCACTCACGATGTACGATCCGGGACGGATAAACATCGTAAAAGAAGAAAAGTGTCCCGAAACTGATGAAAATGTTCAATTTTGGGCTCCGACAATAGTCACAGCCGAGTAAGCTTGTTACTCGCATCGTAGAGCTCTCATAGAGCTTTCCAACAGTATGTTGTGCGCCGCATAACTCCTTACGGATCAAAAGTTATGGGCACTGAAGCGACGGATACCTAATCACAAGCCCCACGCCCTCGGTTTGTGGGCCCAACCTCTACGAGAAGTGAAGTTTTCTTGCCCAAAGTGTAGTGAGATTCAGTAATAGAAATGTGATGGATTAGGTTGTCATCCTTTTCGCAGCTAACGACGTACGATCCGGGACAAAAAAACAGCGTAAAAGAAGAAAAGTGTCCCAAAAATGATGAAAACTTTCGATTTTTAGGTTCAAAAATAGGCGTAGTGGAGCAGGCTTGCTGCTCCCATTGTAGAGCTCTCCGAGAGCTTTCCAACTGTATGATGTGCGCCGCGTAACTCCTTACGGATCAAAAGTTATGGGCACCGGAGCGACGGATACCTCAAGCCCTACGCCCTCGGCTTGCGGGCCCAGCCTCTACGTGAAGTAAAGTTATCTTGCCCAAGGAGCCGTGGGATTCAGTAATAGAAATGTGATGGATTAGGTCGTCATCTTTTTCGGGGCTCATGACGTACGATTCAGGACGGAAAAACAGTGCAAAAGAAGAAAAGTTTCCCGAAACTAATGAAAATGTTCAAATTTGGGCTCCAAAAACAAGCGCTGCCGAGCAAGATTGATGCCCTCATCGTAGAGCTCTCGTAGAGCTTTCCAACGGAATGCTGTGCTCTACATAACTCCATACGGATCAAAAGTTATGGGCACCGAAGCGATGGAGACCTGGTCACCAACCCCACGCCCTCAGTTTTGCGGGCCTAGCCTCTACGTGAAGTAAAGTTTTCTTGCCCAAGGTGCATTGGGATTCAGTAATAGAAATGTGATGGATTATGTTGTCGTCTTTTTTGCCGCTCATGACGTACGATCCGGGACAAAAAAATAGTGCAAAAGAAGAAAAGTGTCCCTAAACTAATGAAAACGATCGATTTTGGGCAGTGACAACAGGCGTAGCCTAGCAAGCTTGTGGTCCCCGTCGTAGAGCTCTCAAAGAGCTTTCCAACAGTATACTGTGCGCAGTGTAACTCCTTACGGATCAAAAGTTATGGGCACCGGAGCGACAGATACTTGAACACAAGCCCCACGCCCTCGGCTTGCGGGCCCAGCCTCTACGTGAAGTGAAGTTGTCTTACCCAATGTGCCATGGGATTCAGTAATAGAAATGTGATGGATTAGGTTGTCGTCCTTTTCGCTGCGCACGAAGCACGATCCGGGTCGAAAAAATAGCGCAAAAGATGAAAAGTGTCCCAAAACTAATAAAAACTTTCGATTTTGGGCTTCCAAAACTAGCACAGCCAAGCAGGCTTCCTACCCTCATTGTAGAGCTCTCGGAGAGCTTTCCAACGGTATGCTGTGCTCCATATAACTCCTTACGGATCAAAAGTTATGGGTAGCGGAGCGACGAATACCTGGTCACAAGCCCTACGCCCTCGGTTTGCGGGCCCAGCCTCTACGTGAAGTGAAGTTGTCTTGCCCAAGGTGCTGTGGGATTTAGTAATAGAAAAGTGAAGGATTAGGTTGTAGTCCTTTTCGCGGCTCATGACGTACGATCTGGGACGGATACCTAGTCACAAGCCCTACGTCCTCGGTTTGTGGGCCCAGGCTCTATGTGAAGTGAATTTTTCTTGCCCAAGGTGCATTGAGATTCAGTAATAAAAATGTGATGGATTACGTTGTGATCTTTTTTGTCGCTCACGAGGTACGATCCGGGACAGAAAAATAGTGAAAAGGAAGAAAAGTGTCCCAAAACTGATCAACACGTTCGATTTTGGGCTCCGAAACCTGGCACAGCCTAGCAGGCTTGCTACCCCCGCCGTAGAGCTCTTGGAGAGCTTTTTAACGGTATACTCTACGCTGCGTAACTCTTTACCGATCGAAAATAATGGGCACCGGAGCGATGGATACATGGTCACAAGCCCCACGCCCTAAGTTTGCGGGCCCAGCCTCTACGTGAAGTAAAGTTGTCTTACCCAAGGTGCCATGGGATTCAATAATAGAAATGTGATGGATTAGGTTGTTGTCCTTTTCACAGCTCACGACGTACAATCCGGGATCGAAAAATAGCGTAAAAGATGAAAATTGTCCCAAAACTGATAAAAATGTTCGATTTTGGGCTTCGAAAACTGGCGTAACCTAGCAAGCTTCATACCCCTATTGTAGAGCTCACAGAGAGCTTTCCAACGGTATGCTGTGCTCTGCATAACTCCTTCCGGATCAAAAGTTATGGGCACCGGAGCGACGGTGCCCTGGTCCCAAGACCCATGCCCTCAGTTTTGCGGGCCAAGCCTCTACGTGCAGTGAAGTTTTCTTGTCCAAGGTGCAGTGGGATTCTGTAATAGAAATATGATGGATTAGGTTGTCATTCTTTTTGCGGCTCATGACGTACGATCCGGGCCGAAAAAATAGTGCAAAAGAAGAAAAGTGTCCCGAAACTGATGAAAACGTTTGATTTTGGGCTTCGATAACGGGCGCAGCCTAGCAAACTTGCTGCCCCCGCCGTAGAGCTCTTGGAGAGCTTTCCAACGGTATGCTCTGCGCTGCGGAAGTCCTTAAGGATCAAAAGTTATGGGCACCGGAGCGACGGATACATGGTCACAAACCCCACGCCCTCAGTTTGCGGGCCCAGCCTCTACGTGAAGTAAAGTTATCTTACCCAAGGTGCCGTGGGATTCAGTAATAGAAATGTGATGGATTAGGTTGTTGTCCTTTTCACAGCTCATGACGTACGATCCGGGATCAAAAAACAGCGTAAAAGATGAAAATTATCCCAAAATTGATAAAAATGTTCGATTTTGGGCTTCAAAAACTGGCGTAACCTAGCAAGTTTCCTACCCCTATTGTAGAGCTCACAGAGAGCTTTCCAACGGTATACTGTGCTCTGCATAACTCCTTTCGGATCAAAAGTTATGGGCACCGGAGCGACGGTTACTGGTCACAAGCCCCACGCCCTCGGTTTTGCGGGCCCAGCCTCTACGTGATGTAAAGTTTTCTTGCCCAAGGTGCATTGAGATTCAGTAATAGAAATGTGATGGATTATGTTGTCGTCTTTTTTGCCGCTCACAACGTACGATCTGGGACGAAAAAATAGTGCAAAAGAAGAAAAGTGTCCCAAAATTGACGAAAACGTTCGATTTTGGGCTTCGATAATGGGCGCAGCCTACCAAGCTTGCTGCCCCCGCCGTAGAGCTCTCAGAGAGCTTTCCAACAGTATGCTATGCGCTACGTAAGTCCTTAAGGATCAAAAGTTATGGGCACCGGAGCGATGGATACATGGTCACAAGCCCCACGCCCTCAGTTTGCGGGCCCAGCCTCTACGTGAAGTAAAGTTATCTTACCCAAGGTGCCGTGGGATTCAGTAATAGAAAAGTGATGGATTAGGTTGTCGTCCTTTTCGCCGCTCACGACGTACGATCCGGGACGAAAAAACAGCGTAAAAGTTAAAAATTGTCCCAAATTTGAGAAAAATGTTCGATTTTGGGCATCGAAAACTAGCGTAGCCGAGCAAGCTTCCTACCCTCATTGTAGAGCTCTCTGAGAGCTTTCCAACGATATGCTATGCTCTGCGTAACTCCTTCCAGATCAAAATTTATGGGCACCGCAGCGACGAATACCAGGTCACAATCCCCACGCCCTCGGTTTGCGGGCCCAGCCTCTGCGTGAAGTGAAGTTTTTTTGCCCAAGGTGCATTGAGATTCAGTAATAGAAATGTGATGGATTATGTTGTCGTCTTTTTTGCCGCTCACGACGTACAATCCGGGAAGAAAAAATAGTGCAAAAGAAGAAAAGTGTCCCGAAATTGATGAAAACGTTCGATTTTGGGCTTCGATAACGGGCGCAACCTACCAAGCTTGCTGCCCCCGCCGTAGAGCTCTTGGAGAGCTTTCCAACGGTATGCTCTGCGCTACGTAAGTCCTTAAGGATCAAAAGTTATGGGCACCGGAGCGCCGGATACATGGTCACAAGCCCCACGCCCTCAGTTTGCGGGCCCAGCCTCTACGTGAAGTGAAGTTGTCTAACCCAAGGTTCCATGGGATTCAGTAATAGAAAAGTGATGGATTAGGTTATCGTCCTTTTCGCGGCTCACGACGTACGATCCGGGACGGAAAAATAGCGTAAAAGTTAAAAATTGTCCCAAATTTGAGAAAAAGGTTCGATTTTGGGCATCGAAAACTAGCGTAGCCGAGCAAGCTTCCTGCCCTCATTGTAGAGCTCTTAGAGAGCTTTCCAACGATATGCTATGCTCTGCGTAACTCATTCCGGATCAAAAGTTATGGGCACCGGAGCGACGGATACCTAGTCAAAAACCCCACGCCCTCGGTTTGCGAGCCCAGCCTCTACGTGAAATGAAGTTGCCTAGCTCAAGGTACCGTGGGATTCAGTAATAGAAATGTGATGGATTGGGTTGTCGTCTTTTCTGCGGCTCACGACGTACGATCCAGGACGGAAAAATAGTGCGAAAGAAGAAAAGTGTCCCGAAATTGATGAAAACGTTCGGTTTAGGGCTTCGATAACAGGCGCAGCCTACCAAGCTTGCTGCCCCTGCCGTAGAGCTCTCAGAGAGCTTTCCAACGGTATGCTCTGAGCTACGTAAGTCCTTAAGGATCAAAAGTTATGGGCACCGGAGCGACGGATACATGGTCACAAGCCCTACGCCCTCAGTTTGTGGGCCCAGCCTCTACGTGAAGTGAAGTTGTCTAACCCAAGGTGCTGTGGGATTCAGTAATAGAAAAGTGATGGATTAGGTTGTCGTCCTTTTCGCCGCTCACTACGTACGATCCGGGACAGAAAAACAGCGTAAAAGTTAAAAATTGTCCCAAATTTGAGAAAAATGTTCGATTTTGGGCATCGAAAACTAGCGTACCCGAGCAAGCTTCCTACCCTCATTGTAGAGCTCTCAGAGAGCTTTCCAACGATATGCTATGCTCTGCGTAACTCCTTCCGGATCAAAATTTATGGGCACCGGAGCGACGAATACCAGGTCACAATCCCCACGCCCTCGGTTTGCGGGCCCAGCCTCTACGTGAAGTGAAGTTTTTTTGCCCAAGGTGCATTGAGATTCAGTAATAGAAATGTGATGGATTATGTTGTCGCCTTTTTTGCCGCTCACGACGTACGATCCGGGACGAAAAAATAGTGCAAAAGAAGAAAAGTGTCCCAAAATTGACGAAAACGTTCGATTTTGGGCTTCGATAACGGGTGCAGCTGACCAAGCTTGCTGCCCCCGCCGTAGAGCTCTCAGAGAGCTTTCCAACGGTATGCTCTGCGCTACGTAAGTCCTTAAGGATCGAAAGTAATGGGCACTAGAGCGACGGATACATGGTCACAAGCCCCACGCCCTCAGTTTGCGGGCCCAGCCTCTACGTGAAGTGAAGTTCTCTAACCAAAGGTGCCATGGGATTCAGTAATAGAAAAGTGATGGATTAGGTTGTCGTCCTTTTCGCGGCTCACGGCGTACGATCCGGGACGGAAAAACAGCGTAAAAGTTAAAAATTGTCCCAAAATTGAGAAAAATTTTTGATTTTGGGCATCGAAAACTAGCGTAGTCGAGCAAGCTTCCTACCTTCATTGTAGAGCTCTCAGAGAGCTTTCCAACGGTATGCTATGCTCTGTGTAACTCATTCCGGATCAAAAGTTATGGGCACCGGAGCGACGGATACCTGGTCACAATCCCCACGCCCTCGGTTTGCAGGCCCAGCCTCTACGTGAAGTGAAGTTTTTTTGCCCAAGGTGCCTTGGGATTCAGTAATAGAAATGTGATGGATTATGTTGTCGTCTTTTTTGCCGCTCACGACGTACGATCCGGGACGAAAAAATAGTGCAAAAGAAGAAAAGTGTCCCGAAATTGATGAAAACGTTTGATTTTGGGCTTCGATAACGGGCGCAGCCTACCAAGCTTGCTGCCCCCACCGTAGAGCTCTCAGAGAGCTTTCCAACGGTATGCTCTGCGCTACGTAACTCCTTACGGATCAAAAGTTATGGGCACCGGAGCGACGGATACATGGTCACAAGCCCTGCGCCCTCAGTTTGCGGGCCCAGCCTCTACTTGAACTAAAGTTATCTTGCCCACGGTGTCGTGGGTTTCAGTAATAGAAATATAATGGATTAGGTTGTCGTCCTTTTCGTGGCTCACGATGTACGATCCAGGACGGAAAAATAGCGTAAAAGTTAAAAATTGTCCCAAATTTGAGAAAAATGTTTGATTTTGGGCATCAAAACTAGCGTAGCCGAGCAAGCTTCCTGCTCTCATTGTAGAGCTCTTAGAGAGCTTTCCAACGATATGCTATGCTCTGCGTAACTCCTTCCGAATCAAAATTTATGGGCACCGGAGCGACGAATACCAGGTCACAATCCCTACGCCCTCGGTTTGCGGGCCTAGCCTCTACGTGAAGTGAAGTTTTTTTGCCCAAGGTGCATTGAGATTCGGTAATAGAAATATGATGGATTAGGTTGTCGTCCTTTTCGCGGCTCACGACGTACGATCCGGGACGAAAAAATAGTGCAAAAGAAGAAAAGTGTCCCGAAATTGATGAAAACGTTCGATTTTGGGCTTCGATAACGGGCGCAGCCTACCAAGCTTACTGCCCCCGCCGTAGAGCTCTCAGAGAGCTTTACAACGGTATGCTCTGCGCTACGTAAGTCCTTAAGGATCAAAAGTTATGGGCACCGGAGCGACGGATACATGGTCACAAGCCCTACGCCCTCAGTTTGCGGGCCCAGCCTCTACGTGAAGTGAAGTTGTCTAACCCAAGGTGCCGTAGGATTCAGTAATAGAAAAGTGATGGATTAGGTTGTCGTCCTTTTCGTGGCTCACGATGTACGATCCAGGACGGAAAAACAGCGTAAAAGTTAAAAATTGTCCCAAATTTGAGAAAAATGTTCGATTTTGGGCATCAAAACTAGCGTAGCCGAGCAACCTTCCTGCCCTCATTGTAGAGCTCTTAGAGAGCTTTCCAACGATATGCTATGCTCTACGTAACTCCTTCCGGATCAAAATTTATGGGCACCGGAGCGACGAATACCAGGTCACAATCCCTACGCCCTCGGTTTGCGGGCCTAGCCTCTACGTGAAGTGAAGTTTTTTTGCCCAAGGTGCCTTGGGATTCAGTAATAGAAATGTGATGGATTACGTTGTCATCTTTTTTGCCGTTCACGACGTACGATCCGGGACAGAAAAAATAGTGCAAAAAAAGAAAAGTATCCCAAAACTGATGAAAACGTTCGATTTTGGGCTTCGATAACGGGCGCAGCCTAGCAAGCTTGCTACCCCCGTCGTAGAGCTCTCAGAGAGCTTTCCAACGGTATATTGTACATCGCGTAACTCCTTACGGATCAAAAGTTATGGGCACCGGAGCGACGGATACATGGTCACAAGCCCCACGCCCTCAGTTTACGGGCCCAGCCTCTACGTGAAGTGAAGTTGTCTAACCTATGGTGCCGTGGGATTCAGTAATAGAAAAGTGATGGATTAGGCTGTCGTCCTTTTTGCGGCTCACGACGTACGATCCGGGACGAAAAAACAGCGTAAAAGTTAAAAATTGTCCCAAATTTGAGAAAAATGTTCGATTTTGGGCATCGAAAACTAGCGTAGCCTAGCAAGCTTCCTGCCCTCATTGTAGAGCTCTCAGAGAGCTTTCCAACGATATGCTATGCTCTGGGTAACTCCTTCCGGATCAAAATTTATGGGCACCGGAGCGACGAATACCAGGTCACAATCCCCACGCCCTCGGTTTGCGGGCCCAGCCTCTACGTGAAGTGAAGTTTTTTTGCCAAGGTTCCTTGGGATTCAATAATAGAAATGTGATGGATTACGTTGTCATCTTTTTCGCTACTCACGACGTACGATCCGGGACGGAAAAAATAGTGCAAAGAAAGAAAAGTATCCCAAAATTGATGAAAACGTTCAATTTTGGGCCCCAACAACAGGCGCAGCCTAGCAGGCTTGTTGCCCCAGTTGTAGAGCTCTCGGAGTGCTTTCCAACGGTATGCTGTACATCGCGTAACTCCTTACGAATCAAAAGTTATGGGCACTGGAGCGACGAATACATGGTCGCAAGCCCTACACCATCGGTTTGCTGGCGCAACCTCTACATGAAGTGATGTTGTCTTGCCCAAGGTGCCGTGGGATTCAGTAATAGAAATGTGATGTATTAGGTTGTCGTCCTTTTTGCGGCTCACGACGGATGATCTGGGATGAAAAAACTGCAAAAAAGATGAAAAGTGTCCTAAAACTGATGAAAACGTTCGATTTTGGGCTTCGAAAACTGGCAGAGCTGAGCAGGCTTCCTGCCTTCGTTGTAGGGCTCTCGGAGAGCTTCCCAACGGTATACTGTGCTCTGCGTAACTCCTTCCGAATCAAAAGTTATAGGCACCGGAGCGACGGATACCTAGTCACAATCCCAATGCCCTCGATTTGCGGGCCCAGCCTCTACGAGAAGTGAAGTTTTCTTGCCTAAGGCGCATTGGGATTCAGTAATAGAATTGTGATGGATTATGTTGTCATCTTTTTCTCCGCTCACGAAGCACGATCTGGGACGGAAAAAATAGTACAAAAGAGGAAAAGTGTCCCGAAACTGATGAAAATATTCAATTTTGGGTTTCGACAACAGGAGCAACACAGCAGGCCAGCTATACCCATCGTAGAGCTCTCAGAGTTCTTTCCAACGATATGCTGTACGCCGTGTAACTCCTTACGAATCAAAAGTTATGGGCACCGGAGCGACGGATACTTGGTCACACGCCCTACGCCCTCGGTTTGCAGGCCCAGCCTCTACGTGAAGTGAAGTTGTTTTGCCTAAGGTGCCGTGGGATTCGGTAATAGAAATGTGATGGATTAGGTTGTCGTCCTTTTCGCGGCTCATGAGGTACGATCCGGGATGAAAAAATAGCGCAAAAGAAGAAAAGTGTCGCAAAACTTATGAAAATGTTCTATGTTGGGCTCCAAAAATAGGCGCAACCGAGCAGGCTAGGTGCCCCAAGCATAGAGCTCTCAGAATGCTTTCCAACGATATGCTGTGCACCGCGTAACGCCTTACGGATCAAAAGTTATGGGCACCGGAGCGACGGATACCTGGTCACAAGCCACACGCCCTCTGTTTGCGTACCCAGCCTCTACGTGAGGTGAAGTTGTCTTGCCCAAGGTGCCATGTGATTCGGTAATAGATATGTGATGGATTAGGTTGTCGTCATTTTTGCGGCCCACGACGTAAGATTCGGGACGGAAAAATAGCGTAAAAGAAGAAAAGTATCCCAAAACTTATGAAAATGTTCAATTTTGGGCTCCGAAAATAGGTGCAGCCAAGCAGGCTGGGTACCCTCAACGTAGAGCTCTCGGAGAGCTTTCCAACGGTATGTTGTGCGCTGCGTAACTCCTTACGGATCAAAAGTTATAGGCACCGGAGCGACAATTACCTGGTCACAAGCCCCACACCCTCTGTTTGCAGGCCCAGCCTCTACGTGAAGTGAAGTTATCTTGCCCAAGGTGCCGTATGATTCGCTAATAGAAATGTAATGGATTAGGTTGTCGTCCTTTTCGTGGCCCACGATGTACGATCTCGGATGAAAAAACAGCGCTAAAGAAGAAAAGTGTCCCAAAACTTACGAAAATGTTCAATTTTGGGCACCAAAAACAGGCGCAACTGAGCAGGCTAGGTGCCCCCATCGTAGAGCTCTCAGAGTGCTTTCCAACGGTATGTTGTGCGCTGCGTCACTCCTTACGGATCAAAAGTTATGGGCACCGGAGCGACGGATACCTTGTCACAAGCCCCATGCTCTCTGTTTGCGGACCCAGTCTCTACGTGAAGTGAAGTTGTCTTGCCCAAGGTACCGTATGATTCGGTAAAAGAATTGTGATGGATTAGGTTGTCGTCCATCTCGCGGCTCACGACGTACGATCCAAGACGAAAAAATAGCACAAAAGAAGAAAAGTGTCCCAAAACTTTTGAAAATGTTCGATTTTCGGCTCCGAAAATAGGCGTAACAGAGCAGGCTAGGTGCCCCGATCGTAGAGCTATCAGAGTGCTTTCCAACGGTATGCTGTGTGCCGCGTAACTCCTTGCGGATCAAAAGTTATGGGCACCAGATCGACGGATACCTGGTCACAAGCTCCACGCCCTCGGTTTGTAGGCCCAGCCTCTACGTGAAGTGAAGTTTTCTTGCACAAGGTGCTGTATGATTTGGTAATAGAAATGTGATGGATCAGGTTGTCTTCCTTTTCGCGGCTCACGACGTACGATCCCGGACGAAAAAACAGCGTAAAAGAAGAAAAGTGTCCCAAAACTTATGAAAATATTCAATTTTGGGCACCAAAAACAGGCGCAACCGAGCATGCTAGGTGACCCCATCGTAGAGCTCTCAGAGTGCTTTCCAACGGTATGCTATGCGCCGTGTAACTCCTTACGGATCAAAAGTTATGGGCACCGGAGCGACAGATACTTAATCATAAGCCCCACGCCCTCTGTTTGCGGGCCCAGCCTCTACGTGTAGTGAAGTTGTCTTGCCTAGGGTACCGTGTGATTCGGTAATAGAAATGTGCTGTATTAGGTTGTCGTCCTTTTTGCGGCTCACGATGTACGATCCGAGATGAAAAAACAGCGCAAAAGAAGAAAAGTGTCCCAAAACTTATGAAAATATTCGATTTTGGGCTACAAAGACAGGCGCAACCTACCAGGCTAGGTGCCTCCATCGTAGAGCTCTCAGAGTGCTTTCCAACGGTATATTGTGCGTCGCGTAACTCCCTATGGATCAAAGTTATGGGCACCAAAGCGACGGATACCAAGTCACAAGCCCCATGCCCTCTATTTGCGGGCCCAGCCTCTACGTGAATTGAAGTTGTCTTGTCCAAGGTGCGGTGGGATTCGGTAATAGAAATGTGATGGATTAGGTTGTTGTCCTTTTTGCGGCTCACAACGTACGATCCGGGATGGAAAAAACAATGCAAAAGAAGAAAAGTGTCTCAAAACTTATGAAAATGTTCAATTTTGGGCTCTGAAAAGAAGCACAACCGAGCAGACACGATGAACCCATCGTAGAGCTCTCAGAGTACCTTCTAACGGTATGCTGTGTACCGAACTCCTTACGGATCAAAAGTAATGGGCAACGAAGCGATGGATACCTAGTCATAAGCCCCACGCCCTGTGTTTGTGGGCCCAGCCTCTACGTGAAGTGAAGTTGTCTTGCCCAAGGTGCCATGGGATTCGGTAATAGAAATGTGATAGATTAGGTAGTCATTTTTTTCGCGGTTCACGACGTACGATCCAGGACAAAAAAATAGCACAAAGGAAGAAAAGTGTCCTGAAACATATGAAAACGTTCGATTTGAGCACCGAAAACTATCGCAGCCAAGCATGCTTGGTGCCCCCATCGTAGAGCTCTTGGAGAGTTTTCCAACGGTATGCTGTGCGCCTCGTAACTCCTTACGAATCAAAAGTTATGGGCACCGGAGCGATGGATACCTGGTCACAAGCCCCATGCCTGCTGTTTGCGGGCCCCGCCTCTACGTGAAGTGATGTTATCTTGTCCAAGGTGCCGTGTGATTCGGTAATAGAAATGTGATGGATTAGGTTGTCGTCATTTTCGCGGCTCACAACATACGATCCGGGATAGAAAAACAACGGAAAAGAATAAAAGTGTCCCGAAACTAATGAAAACGTTCAATTTTGTGCTCCAAAAATAGGCACAGCCAAGCAGGCTTGCTGCCCTCATCGTAGAGCTCTTGTAGAGCTTTCCAATGGTATGTTGTGCGCAGTATAACTCTTTACGGATCAAAAGTAATGGGCGCCGGAGCGACGGATACCCAGTCACAAGCCCCACGCCCTCTGTTTGCGGGCCCAGCCTCTACGTGAAGTGAAGTTGTCTTGGCCAAGGTGCCATGGGATTCAGTAATAGAAATGTGATAGATTAGGTTGTCGTCCTTTTCGCGGCTCACGACGTACGATCCGGGATGGAAAAATAGCGCAAAAGTAGAAAAGTGTCTTGAAACTGATAAAAACGTTTGATTTTGGGTCTGAAAATAGGCGCAACCAAGCATGCTTGGTGCCCCCATCGTAGAGCTCTCGGAGAGCTTTCCAATAGTATGTTGTGCGCCGTACAACTCCTTACAGATCAAAAGTTATGGGCACCAGAGCGACGGATACCTGGTCACAAGCCCCATGCCCTCGGTGTGTGGACCCATCCTCTACGTGAAGTGAAGTTGTCTTGCCCAAGGTGTCGTGGGATTCAGTAATAGAAATGTGATGGATTAGGTTGTTGTCCTTTTCGCTGCTCACGACGTACTATCCGGGATAGAAAAATAGCGCAAAAGAAGAAAAGTGTCCCGAAACTGATTAAAACATTCGATTTTGGGCTCCAAAAACAGGCATAGTCGAGCAGGCTTGGTGCCCCCGTCGTAAAGCTCTCGGAAAGCATCACAATTGTATGCTGTGCACCGCATAACTCCTTACGGTTCAAAAGTTACGGGCACCGGAGCGATGGATACCTGGTCACAGGCCCCACGCCCTCTGTTTTCGGGCCCAGCCTCTACGCGAAGTGAAGTTGTCTTGCCCAAGGTGCCGTGTGATTCGGTAATAGAAATGTGATAGATTAGGTTGTTTTCCTTTTCGCAGCTCACGACGTACGATCCGGGACAAAAAAAATAGCGCAAAAGAAGAAAAGTGACCCGAAACTGATGAAATTGTTCGATTTTGGGCTCCAAAAATAGGCACAGTCAAGCAGGCTTGCTGTCCCCGTCGTAAAGCTCTCGAAGAGCTTTTCAACAGTATGCTGTGCACCGTGTAACTCCTTACGGATCAAAAGTTATAGGCACCGGAGCGACAGATACCTAGTTACAAGCCCCACGCCCTCAGTTTGCGGGCCCAGCCTCTACGTGAATTGAAGTTGTCTTGCCCAAGGTGTTGTGGGATTCGGTTATAGAAATGTGATGGATTAGGTTGTCATCCTTTTCGCGGCTCACGACGTACGATCCGGGACGAAAAAACAGCGCAAAAGAAGAAAAGTGTCCCAAAGCTGATGAAAACATTCGATTTTGAGGTCCAAAAACAGGCGCAGCCGAGAAAGCTTGTTGCCCCCATCGTAGAGCTCTCGGAGAGCTTTCCAACAGTGTGTCGTGCGCTATGTAACTCCTTACAAATCAAAAGTTATGGGCACTGGAGCAACGGATACCTGGTCACAAGCCCCCCGCCCTCTGTTTGCTGGCCCCGCCTCTACGTGAAGTGAAGTTGTCTTGCCCAAGGTTCCATGGGATTCGGTAATAGAAATGTGATGGATTAGGTTGCCGTCCTTTTCGCGGCTCACGACGTACGATTCGGGATGAAAAAACAACGCAAAAGAAGAAAAGTATCCCAAAAGTTATGAAAATGTCCGAACACAGGTGCAACAGAGCTGGCTAGGTGCCCCCATCGTAGAGCTCCCAGAGTGCTTTCCAACGGTATGCTGTGCGCCGTATAACTTCTTACGGATCAAAAGTTATGGGCACTGAATCGACGGATACCTGGTCATAAGCCCCATGCCCTCTGTTTGCGGGCCCAGCCTCTACGTGAAGTGAAGTTGTCTTGCCGAAGGTGTCGTGTGAGTCGGTAATAGAAATGTGATGGATTAGGTTGTCGTCCTTTTCGCAGCTCACGACGTACGATGCGGGATGGAAAAATAGCACAAAAGAAGAAACGTATGCCAAAACTGATGAAAATGTCCAATTTTGAGATCTGAAAATAGGCGCAGCCGAGAAGGCTTCTCGCTGCCTTCGTAGAGCTCTCGGAGAGCTTTCCAACGGTATGCTGAACGACGCGTAACTCCTTACGGATCAAAAGTTATGGTCAACGGAGCGACGGAGACCTAGTCCCAAGCCCCAAGCCCTCGGTTTGCGAGCCCAGCCTTTACGTGAAGTGAATTTGTCTTGCCCAAGGTATCGTGTGGTTTGGTAATAGAAATGTGATGGATTAGGTTGTCATCCTTTTCGCGGCTCACGATGTCACGCCCCAACCCGGCCTATAAAGGTTAGACTAGGGTGTGATCTAATCATTCAAGTCATGTCTGGTATTTAACCGTTCATAAAGATTTAACACTTAACATTTCGTCCTAAACTCCAAAATTTTCCAGAAAACCGACAGCATAACGGCTGTAATTGGGCTCTTTGGTTTGACCTAATTTTCTAACGCCTCAAAATTTACCATTCCAGATTCATTTCCCACTAAGATTACTATTTATCATCAGTTGATATGCCTATTGGTTGTCTTGATGACTCGCTCGATTAATAACCTAGCATGATACTATGTCTCGTTCGTTTGTTAATCCTCGTTACAAAAGTACCTGTTGATCTTAGCTTAATAACGTGTACCTGCTTAAATTTGGTTGGTTTATTTTACTTAGCCTTTACCTAATGCTTCATATTCCTATTACAGATACTAGCAGTAATAATAGCAAAATGACCATAATAGTGTCTAGTGTCTGTCTAGCAATATCAGTACAAACCAAAATTAGACCCCAAATTACAACGGGGGTCTTTTACATTGCAAATAACAAGCAACATAAAGGAAATAATCTTCAAGTAGCATAGTTTTCACAAATGGCCATAAATCAAGCAAAGCACACAAGACAAGCAATCACTCCAAGGAATCGTCGTTAGGCAGATCGTCCTCGGGTACCTGTTCTTGATCTTCTTCACCTGAGATGATAAAAGAGGGTGAGTCCTTATGAACTTAGCGAGGGGGAACGAGAAATAGGTTTTGAAACTCATTTTCCGATTCAACTTATGAAATCCTTTTGCAAGCATGAATATAACAATAATATAAGTACAGGAACAGAAATACCAGTCTTTTCTCCCCGAGGTTCTCTAGGAACCAAGCGAGAGTACTTATACACATAGTAAAGGATACAGTGAGCTTTTTCTCTCAGATCAGTTTCAAAATCAGTTGTTGCGGCCGACTTCAAATCATCCCCAAGCACGCCAGGTGGGTGTACTCCGGATGTACCCCAAAATCCTACGACCCAACTCTCCAAGGAAGTCTAGCCCCCAAGCGAGAGAGGGAATGAGACCATGGTAGTCATGGGTGCACAGGCAAGCCCAATGCCGCCCGGTGTGCGTGATCGCTACCATGCCGACAGGAAAGGTTGCAACCTTGTATGCAGTGCACATTTATGACATTAACATATCACGTTAGGAGGTCAACAAAGTAGGTTGCCTCCGGACAGTCATAAGATTGCACATTGACAAGTGAACAGGCAGGGCACGATAAGACAAGTAATTTCACTTGAAAGGCATATAGAGTTATATGAACATTAAACGGGCAGCCATGTAACACATGTAAATCAAGCCATATAACTCATTTCGAAGTCCACGTAATCATGTGATAGGATTATTCAACATGCAACAACATCTACGTGGGTTCGGATGCAGGAAAAGCCTATTTGTCAACATGCAATGATCAAAATTACATTTAAGGTTATAAGGGCATCTACGGGCAGCCTACTAAGCATATAATTCCACACAACATCCAAATGATCATCACTTAGCAAGACTACCTAGTCATTAGGGTTTCTATTTCGTGCATATCCTTGCAATTTAAGCCCCAAACCAATTCAAAATCAATCTCAAGCCATGCATCATTTAATTCAACATCCTCAAACATTCAAAACAGTCCACACAACATCCCAAAGCTACAATCCCAAGCATTTAATTCAACAAGAGAAGTCACAACAATTTTCTAAGCATAACACTAAGTGAAACCCTTACTGCAATAGGCTGTTTTCTCACAATCATTAAGATAAGAAAAATATCTCCAATTCCAGTGAATAAGATGTCAAATTAAAGATTAAGAAGTGAACTAAAATCAGAAACAAACCTTACATCATTTGGATTCGGGATCATCAGTTATAGCCGAAACAGTGGGATAGCACAAAACTGTCCAGATTTGTACACATTTCGATCATTGACGTTTTTGAGGTCCTTAGGGTCAGATTTAGCCTTAGTCCATTTCTGACAAAAATGTCTAGAACTGAAAAATATACCAGAACAGTAAATTTCATGCATTTTAGATATCATTTAATAAGTCAAATCTGGTTCGTTCTACAAGGTCAGTGCATCTGCCAAAACCTGCTTCATTTTTCCAGATTTCCAGATTTGGACACATTTCAAAGATTTGCCATTTTGAGGGCCTTAGAGTCAAAATTAGCTTTGGCCTATTTCTGTTAAAAATGTTCAAAACTGGCAAAAATAGTCACCTACCAATTTTCATGCATTTTCAACAACATTTTTCTAGCCAAACTTATCTTGAAACAACTGGTCAGAGAGCTGTCACATAATCCGACTTCACCTATCATCACTTTCAAGCCAAAATCTTGCCATGCATGGTTGAAGAAGCTTATGAACGAACATATAACTCAAGTACAGAAGCAAAGACATACTTTTATGAGCATGCATGTGGATTTTTGAAGGATTTTCAAAAGGTTTTAGCCCTCACCTTAGCAATCAACCAAGAGGATGCACAAAAACTTGTTGAAGCAAACTTTTCTTCTTCTCCTTTGCCTAGCCGAGGTTCCAACTAGATTTTCTCTATTTTTCCTAGCTTAGTGACCAAGCTCTTAGTACATGCATGAGGTTAGAACAAGAAGAAAAGAAATGGAAGCCAAGAACTTACCTAGGGCCGAAATGAAGACTTCAAAGGTCATGCATGTGCAATTTTCGCATCCTAGCTTGTTTGCTTGAGTTTCTTTGATTGTTGCTTGGCTTGATCAGCTATGGTGTGAAGAAGATGAGCAAAGGATGGTGAGAACTCAGCCCAAAACCGAGATTGAGAGAGAAGGATGAGAGGGAGAGAGAGAAATGTGAGGAGAGTGAGAGAAATGAGAGAAACTAGAAGCTTTTGCAATTGTTGATGCAAATGTTGGCTTTGGGCATGCAAAAATCAAATTTTGTGTCATCTTTTGAATTGTTTTAGCATGTGTGTAAGAGAATGTTGGGTATTTAGGGATTTTAGGTAGAATAGAATATAGGATATGTTTAGAGGTTTGTGAGATTTTGTCTTGTAGTGAGTTTAAGATATAATATTTAGGTGTTAGTGGATTTTGTAGAGATTTGAATTAGGATTATAATAATAGTTAGTGGTGTTTGTAGGATTATTTTATAGTCTAGTGCTTTGTGTAGGATTCTTTCTTGATTAACGTGGTGGCATGGATTCCTAGGTCTAGGGCATAAATTATGAGGTAGACACGAACTACGAGGTAAGACGTGAACTTCAAGACTAACGTACTTCAAGATAAATGCACGAATTCCAATGCAAATGCACGCAACCCTAGGTAAATGTATATAAACAAATACAAGACACGTAATTCAATGCAATGCACGTAAATCGATGTACGACTCTTAAACCTAGGTTAGGACACGCAATTCAAGGTCAGGGCAAACAAAATGAGATAACGCACGCAATTCAAAGTCGGGACACGTAAGTCGAGGATTAGGGCACATAATTTTAGGTCAAGGCACGAATGACGAGGCATGAACAAAAACCAAGAAATGGCACGTAATCCAAGGTCAGTCATATCATTCTTGGTCTATGGCATGCAAATCAAGGTAACATACGTTATTCGGGGTCGGGCCTCATACACGACGTACGATCCGGGACGAAAAAATAGCGCAAAAGAAGAAAAATGTCCCGAAACTGATGAAAACATTTGATTTTAGGTTACTTGAACAGGCCCAGTCGAGCAAGCTAGGTGCCCTCATCGTAGAGCTCTCGGAGAGCTTTCCAACGGTATGTTGTGCGCCACATAACTCCTTATGGATCAAAAGTTATGGGCACTGGAGCGACGGATACCTGGTCACAAGCCCCACGCCCTCTGTTTGCGGGCCCTGCCTCCACGTGAAGTGAAGTTGTCTTGCCCAAGGTGCCATGTGATTCGGTAATAGAAATTTGATGGATTTTGCTGTCATCCTTTTCGCGTCTCACGACGTACGATCCGGGACGAAAAAACAGCACAAAAGAAGGAAAGTGTCCCCAAACTGATGAAAACATTCAATTTTGAGCTCTAAAAATAGGCGCAGCCGAGCAGGCTTGCTGCCCCCATCGTAGAGCTCTCGGAGAGCTTTCCAACGGTATGCTGTGCACCGCGTAACTCTTTACGGATCAAAAGTTATAGGCACTGGAGCGACGGATACCTGGTCACAAGCCCCTGGCCCTCAGTTTGCGGGCCCAACCTCTATGTGAAGTGAAGTTGTCTTGCCCAAGGTGCCGTTAGATTCGGTAATAGAAATGTGATGGATTAGATTGTCGTACTTTTCGCTGCTCATGACGTACGATCAAGGACGGAAAAATAGCACAAAAGAAAAAAAGTGTCCCAAAACTTATGGAAATGTTCGATTTTGGGCTCCGAAAATAGGTGCAACCAAGTAGGCTAGGTACCCCCATCGTAGAGCTCTCAGAGTACTTTCCAACGGTATGTTGTGCGCTACGTAAATCCTTACAGATCAAAGGTCATGGGCACCGAAGCGACGGATACCTAGTCATAAGCCCCACGCCTTCTGTTTGCGGGCCCAGCCTCTACGTGAAGTGAAGTTGTCTTGCCCAAGGTGCCATGTGAATCGGTAATAAAAATGTGATGGATTAGGTTGTCATCCTTTTCGCGGCTCACGACGTACGATCCGTGCCAAAAAATAACGCAAAAGAAGACTGGTGCACCGGAGCAACGAATACCTGGTCATAAGCTCGATGCCCTCGGTTTGCGGGCCCATCCTCTACGTGAAGTGAAGTTGTCTTGTCCAAGGTGTCATGGGATTCGACAATGAAAATGTGATGGATTAGCTAGTCATCCTTTTCGCGACTCACGACATACGATACTGGACAAAAAAATAGCGTAAAAGAAGAAAAGTATCCCGAAACATATGAAAACGTTCGATTTTTAGCTCTGAAAAATGGCTCTGCCAATCAGGCTTGTTGCCCCCGTCGTAGAGCTCCCTAGGAGTTTTCCAACGGTATGCTGCGCGCCGCATACCTCCTTACGGATCAAAAGTTATGGGCACCAGAGCGATGGATTCCTGGTCACAAGCCCTACACCCTCAGTTTGCGGACCCATCCTCTACGTGAAGTGGAGTTGTCTTGCCCAAGGTACCATGGGATTCGGTAATAGAAATGTGATGGATTAGGTAGTCGTCCTTTTCGTGGCTCACGACGCACGATCCTGGACTGAAAAACAGCGCAAAAGAAGAAAATTATCCCGAAATATATAAAAATGTTCAATTTTGGGCTCTGAAAATAGGCGCAGCCAAGCAAGCTCTGTGCCCCCGTCATAGAGCTCTCGAACAGTTTTCCAACGGTATGGTGTGCGCCGCGTAACTCCTTACGAAGCAAAAGTTATGGGCACCGAAGTGACGGATACCTAGTCACAAGCCCCACACCCTCTGTTTGCAGGCCCAACCTCTACATGAAGTGAAGTTGTCTTGCCCAATGTACCGTGGGATTCGGTAATAAAAATGTGATGGATTTGGGTGTCGTTCTTTTCGCGGCTCACGACGTACGATCCGGGACGGAAAAGCAGTGCGCAGCCGAGCAACCTAGGTGCCCCCATCGTAGATCTCACGGATTGTTTTCCAATAGTATGCTATGCGCTGCATAACTCCTTACGAATCAAAAGTTATTGGCACCGGAGCGACGGATACCTGGTCATATACCCTACACCCTCGGTTTGCGTGCCCAGCCTCAATGTGAAGTGTAGCTGTCTTGTCCAATGTGCCATGGGATTCGGTAATAGAAATGTGATGGATTAGGTAGTCATCATTTTCGCAGTTCACGACATGCGATCCGGGACGAAAAAATAGCGCAAAAGAAAAAAAGTGTCTCGGAACTGATGAAAATGTTTGATTTTGGGCTCAAAAAATAGGCGCAATCGAGCAGGCTAGGTACCCCCATCGTAGAGCTCTCAGAGTACTTTCCAACGGTATGCTGTGCGCCACATAATTCCTTACGGATCAAAAGTTGTGGGCACCGAAGCGACATATACCTAGTCATAAGCCCCACGCCTTCTGTTTGCGGGCCCAGCCTCTACGTGAAGTGAAGTTGTCTTGCCCAAGGTGCCGTGTGAATCGGTAATAAAAATGTGATGGATTAGGTTGTCATCCTTTTCGAGGCTCACGACGTACGATCCATGCCGAAAAAATAACGCAAAAGAAGACTGGTGCACCGGAGCGACGGATACCTGGTCATAAGCCCCACGCCCTCAGTTTGCGGGCCCAACCTCTACGTGAAGTGAAGTTGTCTTGCCCAAGGTGCCATGGGATTCGGTAATAGAAATGTGATGGATTAGGTTGTTGTTCTTTTCGCGGTCACGACGTACGATTCGGGATGGAAAAATAACGCAAAAGAAGAAAAGTATCCCAAAACTGATGAAAACGTTCAATTTTGGGCTCCGAAAATAGGTGCAGCCGAGCAGGCTTGCTACCCACATCGTAGAGCTCTCGGAGAGCTTTCCAACGGTATGCTGTGCGTCCCGTAACTCCTTATGGATCAAAAGTTATGGGCATCGAAGCGACGGATGCCTGGTTACAAGCCTCATGCCCTCGGTTTGTGGGCCCAGCCTCTACTTGAAGCGAAGTTGTCTTGCCCACAGTGCCGTGGGATTCGGTAATAGAAATGTGATGGATTAGGTTGTCGTCTTTTTCGTGGCACGCGATGTACGATTTGTGATAGAAAAACAGCGCAAAAGAATAAAAGTGTCCAGAAATATATGAAAATGTTCGATTTTGGGCTCCGAAAACTGGCGCAGCCGAGTAAGATTGGCACCCCCATCGTAGAGCTCTCGAAGAGTTTTCCAACGGTATACTTTGCGCTGCGTAACTCCTTACGGATCAAAAGTTATGGGCACCCGAGCGATGGATCCCTGGTCACACCCCCCATGCCCTCGGTTTGCGAGCCCATCCTCTACGTGAAGTGAAGATGTCTTGCCCAAGGTGCCATGGGCTTCAGTAATAGAAATGTGATGGATTAGGTAGTCGTTCTTTTTACGGCTCACGACGTACGATCCTAGAAGGAAAAATAGCGCAAAAGAATAAAAGTGTCCCGAAACAGATGAAAACGTTCGATTTTGGGCTCTGTAAAAAGGCACAGCCGAGCAGGCTTGGTGCCCCAGTCGTAAAGCTCTTGGAGAGTTTTTCAACGGTATGCAGTGCGTCGCGTAACTCTTTAAAGATCAAAAGTTATGGGCACCGGAGCGATGGATACCTGGTCACAAGCCCCACGCCCTTTGCTTACGGGCATAGCCTTTACGTGAAGTGAATTTGTCTTGCCCAAGGTGCCATGGGATTCGGTAATAGAAAAGTAATGGATTAGGTTGTCATCCTTTTCGCGGCTCACAACGTACGATCTTGGATGGAAAAATAGAGCAAAAGAAGAAAAGTATCCCGGAACTGATGACAAAGTTCGATTTTGGGCTCCAAAAACAGGCGTAGCTGAGCAGGCTTGGTGCCCCCGTCGTAGAGCTCTTGGAGAGTTTTCCAACGGTATGCTGTGCGCCACGTAACTTCTCACGGATCAAAAGTTATGGGCACCGAAGCGATGGATACCTGGTCACAAGCCCCATGCCCTCTGTTTGCAGGCCTAGCCTCTACGTGAAGTGAAGTTGTCTAGCCCAAGGTGACGTGTGATTCGGTAATAGAAATGTGATGGATTAAGTTGTCATCCTTTTCGCGGCTCACAACGTATGATCCGGGATGAAAAAATAGCGCAAAAGAAGAAAAGTATCCCAAACTAATGAAAATGTTCGATTTTGGGCTCCAAAAATAGGCACAGCCAAGCAAGCTTGGTGCCCCTATCGTAGAGCTCTTAGAGAGCTTTCCAACGGTATGCCATGCGTCGAGTAACTCCTTATGGATCAAAAGTTATGGGCACCGAAGCGACGGATACTTGGCCACGAGCCCCACGCCCTCGGTTTGCTAGCCCAGCCTCTACGTGAAGTGAAGTTGTCTTGCCCAAGGCACTGTGGGATTCGGTAATAGAAATGTGATGGATTAGGTTGTCTTCCTTTTCGCGGCTCACGACATACGATCCAGGACTGAAAAACTGTGCAAAAGAATAAAAGTGTCCCGAAACTAATGCAAACGTTCGATTTTGGACTCTGAAAACTGGCGCAGCCGAGTAGGCTTACTGGCCCCATTGTAGAGCTCTCAGAGCTTTCCAAAGGTACACTTTGCGCCGCGTTACTCCTTACGGATCAAAAGTTATGGGCATCGGAGCGACGGATACCTAGTCACAAGCCCCACGCCCTCTGTTTGCGGGCCCAGCCTCTACGTGTAGTGAAGTTGTCTTGCCCAAGGTGCCATGGGATTCGGTGATAGAAATGTGATGGATTAGGTTGTCATCCTTTTTACGGCTAACGATGTACGATCCGGGATGAAAAAATAGTGCAAAAGAAGAAAAATATCCCGAAACTGATGAAAATGTTCAATTTTGGGCACCAAAAATAGGTGCAGCCGAGCAGGCTTGGTGCCCCCATCGTAGAGCTCTCGAAGAGCTTTCCAACGGTTTGCTGTACGCCACGTAACTCCTTACGGATCAAAAGTTATGGGCACCGGAGCGACGGAGACCTGGTCACAAGCCCCACGCCCTCTGTTTGCAGTCCCAGCCTCTACGTGAAGTGCCGTGAGATTCGATAATAGAAATGTGATAGATTAGGTTGTCGTCCTTTTCGCGGCTCAAGACGTATGATCCGGGACGAAAAAACTGCGCAAAAGAAGAAAAATGTCCAAAAACTTGTGAACATGTTTTATTTTGGGCTACAAAAATAGGCGCATCAGAGCAGGCTAGGTGCCCTCATCTTAGAGCTCTCAGAGAGCTTTCCAACAGTATGTTGTGCGCCGCGTAACTCCTTACGGATCAAAAGTTATGGGCACCGGAGCGACGGAAACCTGGTCACAAGCCCCACGCCCTCTGTTTGTAGGCCCAACCTCTACGTGAAGTGAAGTTGTCTTGCCCAAGGTGCCATGTGATTCGATAATAGAAATGTGGTGGATTAGGTTGTCGTCCTTTTCGCGGCTCACGACGTACGATCTAGGACGAAAAAACAGCGCAAAAGAAGAAAAATGTCCCAAAATTTTCGAAAAAGTTTGATTTTGGGCTCCAAAAATAGGCGCGATCGAGCAGGCTAGGTGCTCCTATCGTAGAGCTCTCAGAGTGCTTTACAACGGTATGATGTGCGCTGCGTAACTCCTTACGGATCAAAAGTTATGGGCACCAGAGTGACAGAAACTTGGTCACAAGCCCCACGCCCTCTGTTTGTAGGCCCAGCCTTTACGTGAAATGAAGTTGTCTTGCCCAAGGTGTCATCTGATTCAGTAATAGAAATGTGTTGGATTAGGTTGTCGTCCTTTTTGCGGCTCACGACGTACGATACGGGACTCAAAAACAGCGCAAAAGAAGAAAGGTGTCCTGAAATTGATGAAAACATTCGATTTTGTGCTCCAAAAACAGGCGCAGCCAAGCAAGCTTTGTGCCCCCGACATAGAGCTCTCAGAGAGCTTTCCAATGGTATGTTGTGCGCCGCGTAACTCCTTACGGATCAAAAGTTATGTGCATAGGAGCGACGGATACCTGGTCACAAGCCCCACGCCCTCTGTTTGCGGGCCCAGCCTCTACGTGAAGTGAGTTTGTCTTGCCCAATGTGCTGTGTGATTCGGTAATCGAAATGTGATGGATTAGGTTGTCATCCTTTTCGCGGTTCACGACGTACGATCCAGGATGGAAAAATAGCCAAAAGAAGAAATTATCCTGAAACTGATAAAAGCGTTCGATTTTGGGCTCTAAAAACAGGCGCAGCCTAGCAGGTTTGGTGCCCCCGTCGTAGAGCTCTCGTAGAGCTTTCGAACGGTATGCTGTGCGCTGCATAACTCCTTACGGATCAAAAGTTATGGGTACCGGAGCGACGTATACCTAGTCACAAGCCCCACGCCCTCGGTTTGCGGGCCCAGCCTCTACGTGAATTGAAGTTGTCTTGCCCAAGGTGTCGTGGGATTCGGTAAAAGAAATGTGATGGATTAGGTTGTCGTCCTTTTCACGACTCACGATGTACGATCCGGGATGAAAAAACAGCGCAAAAGAAGAAAAATATCCCGAAACTGCTGAAAATGTTCAATTTTGGGAACCAAAAATAGGTGCAGCAGAGCAGGCTTGCTGCCCCTATCGTAGAGCTCCCGGAGAGCTTTCCAGCGGTTTGCTATGGGCCGCGTAACTCCTTATGCATCAAAAGTTATGGGCACCGGAGCAATGGATACCTGGTCACAAGCCCCATGCCCTCTGTTTGCGGTCCCAGCCTCTACGTGAAATGAAGTTGTCTTGCCCAAAGTGCCGTGTGATTCGGTAATAGAAATGTGATGGATTAGGTTGTCGTCCTTTTTGCTGCTCAGGACGTACGATCCGAGATGAAAAAACAGCGCAAAACAAGAAAAGTGTCCCGAAACTGATGAAAACGTTCGATTTTGGGCTCCGAAAACAGCCGCAACCGAGGAGGCTAGGTGCCTCTATCGTAGAGCTCTCGGAGTGCTTTCCAACAGTATGCTGTGCGTCACATAAATCCATTCAGATCAAAAGTTATAGGCACTAGAGCGATTGATACCTAGTCACAAGCCCAACGCCCTCAGTTTGTGGGCCCAGCCTCTCTGTGAAGTCAAGTTTTATTGCCCAATGTGCCGTGTGAATCGGTAATAGAAATGTGATGGATTAGGTTGTCGTCCTTTTCGCGGCTATCGACATACGATCCGGGACAGAAAAACAGCGCAAAAGAAGAAAAGTGTCCCAAAACTATTGAAAACGTTTGATTTTGTGCTCCGAAAACAGCCACAGCCAAGCAGGCTAGGTGCCTCCATCGTAGAGCTCTCATAGAGCTTTCCAACTGTACACTGTGCGCCACGTAACTCCTTACGGATCAAAAGATAAGGGCACCGGAGCGACGGATACTTGGTCACAAGCCCCACACCCTCTATTTACGGGCTCAGCCTCTACGCAAAGTGAAGTCGTCTTGCCCAAGGTGCCATGTGATTCGGTAATAGAAATTTGATGGATTAGGTTGTCGTGCTTTTCGCAGCTCACGACTTACAATCCAGGATGAAAAAACAGCGCAAAAGAAGAAAAGTGTCTCAAAACTTATGAAAATTTTCTATTTTGGGCTCCAAAAATAGTGGCAGTCGAGCAGGCTGGGTGACCTTGTAGTAGAGCTCTCAGAGAGCTTTCCAACGGTATGCTGTGCGCCGCGTAACTCCATACGGATCAAAAATTTTAGGCACCGGAGTGACGGATACCTGGTCACAAACCCCACGCCCTTTGTTTGCGGGCCCAGCCTCTACGTGAAGTGAAGTTATCTTGCCCAAGGTGCCGTGGGATTTGGTAATATAAATGTGATGGATTAGGTTGTCGTCCGTTTTGAGGCTCACGACGTACGATCCGGGACGAAAAACAGTGTACAACAAGAAAAGTGTCCCGAAACTGATGAAAATGTTCAATTTTGGGCACCGAAAATAGGCGCAGCTGAGCAGGCTTGGTGCTCTAGTTGTAGAGCTCTCGGAGAGCTTTCCAACGGTTTGCTGTGCACTGCGAAACTCCTTACGGATCAAAAGTTATGGGCACCGGAGTGACGGATACCTGGTCACAAGCCCCACGCCCTCTAATTGCAGTCCTACCCTCTATGTGAAGTGAAGTTGTCTTTCCCAAGGTGTCGTGTGATTCGGTAATAGAAATGTGATGGATTAGGTTGTCGTCCTTTTCGCGGCTCACGATGTACGATCCGGGACGAAAAAATAGTACAAAAGAAGAAAAGTGTCCCAAAACTAATGAAAATATTCGATTTTGGGCTCCGAAAATAGGCGCGACTGTCACGCCCCAACCCGGCCTATAAGGTTAGACTAGGGTGTGACCTAAACATTCAAGTCACGACTCGTACTTAACCGTTCATGAAGATTTAACACTTAACGTTTGGCCTAAACTCCAAATTTTTTTCGGTAAACCGGTAGTATAACGACTGTAATTGGGCTCTTTGGTTTGGACTAATTCTCTAAACGCCTCAATTATTCCAATCATTAATCCAATTCCATTAAGGACTCCTATTTGTCACCAACCGATTTGCCTACTAGTTTATCATGAAAGTCTCGTTTGGTTAATAAGCCTAACATGATAACTATGTCCCGTTTATTTGTCAATTTCCTACCATGCAAGTACCTATTATCCTTTAGTTTGCAAATGAGTACCTAAGTGAAATTAGATAGAATTAACTTAGTTGATTGTTCATCTAGTGGTTTGACTGCCTACGATAACTACTAATTAAGAAAACGAAAGCAAACAACCAAATAAAAGTTCGTCCGGTTATAGATAGTACAATCCCAGAATTAGACCAAAATTACAACGGGGTCATTACATCACCAAACAACGAGCAACATAAAAGAAGTAGTCTTCAAGTGGCATAGTTCACAAATAGCCATAATTATGCAAAGCACACAAGACAGGCAATCACTCCAAGGAATCATCGTTAGGCACATCGTCCTTGGGTACCTGTTCTTGATCTTCTTCACCTGAGATGATAAAAGAGGGTGAGTCCTTATGAACTCAGCGAGGGGGAACGAGAAATAGGTTTCGAAACTCATTTTCCGATTCAATTTATGAAAACTCTTTTTTGAGAACATGTCACGTATTACAAATAATGAGGTACGCAATTATAAGAAAAAAATCGAGTAACGGATACAAACTAAGGGAACAGAAATGCCAGTCTTTCCTCCGCGAGGTTCTCTAGGAACCAAGCGAGAGTACTTATATACATAGTAAAAAGGATACGATGAGCATTTGCTCTCAATATCAATTTCGATTCATTTGGTGCGGCCGACTTCAATAATCCACTTATCGTTCCCAATTGGGTGTACTCCGGATGTACCCCGAAACCTATGACCCAACTCTCCAAGGGTGAAATGCCAAGCGAGAGAGGGAATTGGACCATGGTAGTCACGGTAACACTGGCAAGCCCGATGCCGCCCGGCGTGCGTGAAACACTACCATGCCACACTGAAGGTTGCAACCTTGTATACAATGCCCATTTATGTCATTTAACATTTCACATTAGGAGGTCAACAAAGTAGGTTGCCTCCGAGCAAATATATGATCACATTTTGACATATTGGCATATAAGGCATTGTAAGAACATATAATCATTCCATTCAAGCATGCTCAAGTACTCAAAACAGTCCACATAACATCCCAACACCACATTTCCACACAATTAGAACCACAAAAGGGGTTACAACAATTTTCCAAGCATGTAGCTAAATGAAACCTTTACTGCAATAGGCTGTTTTCCCACAATCAATAGGATAATCAAAAAATCTCCAAATTCAGTGAATAAGATGTCAAATTAAATCTTAAGAAGTTAACTAAAATCAGAAACAACCCTTGCATCAATTGGAGTTCAGAATCATTAGTTATGGCCGAAACAGTGAGGTAGCACAAAACTGTCCAGATTTGCACACTTTTCAGAAATTGACATTTTTGAGGTCCTTAGGGTCAGTTTTAGCTTTGGTCCATTTCTGGAAAAATTGTCCATAACTGAAAAATATAGCAGCACACAAAATTTCATGTATTTTGGACAACATTTACTAAGTCAAATATGGTTCGTTCCACAAGGTCAGTGCATCTGCCAAAACCTGCTTCATTTCTCCAGATTTCCAGATTTGGTCACATTTTAAATATTTGCCATTTTGAGGACTTTAGAGTCAAAATTAGCTTCGGCCTATTTCTGGGAAAAATGTCTACAACTTTCCAAACTAGTCACCTACCAATTTTCAAGCATTTTCAACATCATTTTCTTAGCTGAACTTACCTCGAACAGACTGGTCAGAGAGCTGTCATCCATTTCGAATTCACCTAGCATCATTTTAAAGCCAAGATCTTGCCATGCATGGTTGTTTAAGCTTATGAACGACCATATAGCTCAAGTGCAGAAGCAAATACACACATTTATGAGCATGCATGTGAAATTTAGAAGAGTTTTCAAAAAGTTTTAACCCTCACCTTTGCAATCAACCCAAAAAAATGCTCAAAACCTTGTTGAAGCTCAAATCTCTTCTTCTTCTTGCTTAGCCGAGATTCCAACTAGCATTTCTATATTTTTCCTTGCTTAGTGATCAATCTCTTAGCACATGCATGAGGTTAGAACAAGAAGAAAAGAAATGGAAGCTTAAAAACTTACCAAGGCCGAATATGGTGACTCAAAATGCTTGCATGTGTGTTTCTTGCATCTTAGCTTGCTTGGGTGAGTTTCTTTGCTTGTGGTTTGTCTTGATGCCCCATAGGATGATGAAGATGAGCTAAGAGGTGGAGAGAACTCAGCCAAAACCGAAATGGAGAGAGAGAGTGAGAGGGAGAGAGAGAAAATGTGAGGAAAGTGAGAGAAATGAGAGAAAAATGAGGCTTTTGCAATTTTTTGAGCATGTGGTCAGCCTTGGGCATACAAATTCAGGCTTTTTTTGTCTTCAAGATGAAATTTTGAAATGTTAGCATGGGTATATGTGGTTTGGTCGAAAATGGTGTGAGAATTGAGGTGGTTTGAGCAATTTTTTATGCATTTGTGTCATAGTTTGTCTAAGCATGCATAGTTAATTGTATAATTGTTCAAAACTTGTGCAAAAACCATGGTATGGTCGGCCAAAGCATGTGCCAAATCTGAATTTTTGTCATGTTTTGGATGTTATTTAATTGTGTATTGAAAGTGCAAAAAGAATAAAGAATAAGGAATAAAGAATGTCTAGCTTTTTGTGTTATTTTGTTTTCTAGTGAGTTAAATTAGGATTATAATATTGATAGTGGATTTTGTAGGATTGGTTAATAGTCTAGTGCTCCGTGTATGATGCTCTCTTGATTAGCGTGAAAGCACGCTTTCCTAGGTCTAGAGCACGCACTACGAGGTAGGACACGAGCTACGAGACGAACGCGCGTTTTTCAAGACTAAGGCACATACTTCAAGATAAGTGCACGGATTCTAATGCTAACACACGCAACCCTAGGTGAATGAATGTAGATCAAAATAAGGCACGTAATTCGATGCAATGCACGTAATTCAAGACATGACTCTTAAACCTAGGTTAAGGCACGTATACGAGGCATGCACGAAAACCAAGGCAGGGTACGTAATCCTAGGTTGGTCATATAATTTTAGGTCTAAGGCGCGCAAATCGAGGTAGGACACGTTATTTTGGGTCATGCCTCACATCCTTCCCTCCTTAAAATAATTTCGTCCCGAAATTCATTCCTACTTGTTAAGGTCATTTAGACGGATTCCGACCATTGTCATTTTCAACTCCGGGTCGGGTCGTCCTTTGCTCTGTGATCTCTCTTACCACAACGAATTCACTTCCTAGCTTTCTCCAATCATTTAATTCGGTGTGACCCCTACATTTACAGTTCGTTCCTTTGAACAACTCTCTTTTCTCCAATTGATCTTAAGGTCGAGTTCATTAACTAAGGTTAGAATCTCCAAACATAGTCATCAAAGCTGCATCGGTATCCTAACAATATAACAATGACTCCAAAATCATGACTCATGTGGTATCCATCTCGCATCCATACCTCAAAAGGAATATCACATTAATGCAATGCCGCGATCTTATGGTTACATACACTAATTTCAAGACAAGAGGTCTATATCACATTTACATATCCTATCTACTAGCTTCAAAACTGTTATCACATAGGTCATACACAAGTTACGGATCATCTCCACGATACGACTCTATTTTCAGGAAGAACTCACCAAGCAACTAATCCATCTCAAATCGTCATCTATCGGTAGTATCAGAGTCCTTATCTCGTAGGTACATTAGATTAGCAAATCTTCTAATGACTAGTCTCCCGGTTACAAGCTCCTATTCATTAACATTCTTCCCCAGCTTCGTTAACCTTCAAGCTCGTAATCAAGGAGAAAGGCCGTTGAGATTCATTGAACTCAAACTCTAATGTTTATTAAGTACCACCAACAAATTGCCATCAAAATTGCATAGGTAAACTAATCATGTGGCACTAGTTCAACTTTTCAAGTAAGCTTCATCAGCTTGTGATCCACAATTTATTTCCTTATTCAAATCTCTAATTTCATGTCACAAGGCTTCATAATTTTCTTTTAATCTTATCCAAAACTCCTAAGGCGAATAGTTTCAACCTCAAATAAATTCCACTCACCTCAATCCAAGGTTACGTCATACTTAAGAAGACAATGGTCCTACTCGCTTAGCAACCTAGTCATTCCTTCGAACACTTAATGCCCGCCAATATATCTTCAACATTAATGTTACTAAGCTGGGTTCATCGCCATGTAAGTGATATCAATGCTCTACTAGGTTACCGGCCATACAGCAACAATCCTAGGATTATAAATGGGTACCGAAATGACCGAGCTCATAAAATACTTACACGGGATAACTTCAATGTTGTATCAATATAAGAATTATGACCAGGAGGCATCCTTCAACATAACCTAATAGAACTTTAAAAGTAATCAACCACTTATTTAACTATCACTACAAGATTCACCCTCTATTCAACAACCACGATTCGAAGTCTACTGATCGCTAGTCTCTAGATGTGAAATGATGCACATAGATCCGGTGGTCTAACAATAGTCTCTTGGGTCATTATGACTCTAATTCATTTCTATCTTAACTCTATGAAATCTTACTCTTCTTATTTACATGTTCAACTAGCTAAGAGTATCAAGACTCATCGACCTTAGGTCCTAGGGTTCACTATGAATCATCATGCATACTCACTATTAGCTATTTAAGATTACTAATCATACCCTAACGACTCTACTTTCAACCGGATACTTTAATCTCATTTACATGGTTTATATACAAGGTCCATCGGTCTTACTTCGCATAATCACAACTAAATCCGAGGGGCAACAATTCAATACCATGATTCTTAATATCACCAATATCCAACTTAGGACCTTAGCAACATCATATAATACATAATTCAATACCTTACACTTCCATTCGACCTAACATTTAGGGGTAGTCTTCCGAACACGAGTTCTCGTTACACGAATTCCTCGATTCCAATATCCCCATATCTTGTTATACTAAAGATTCATCAATCTTGCTAAACTTAATCTCCAGAGTTGCCTACATGTCTTGAGGTTATCCATTGTTAAGTTACCTAAACACATTATTCACGCCTTAATAATCTAACCCCTATCGCCCATTTCCACGAGTTCATCCCTTAATTTCTAGGTCACAATCTTACCATTGAGTGAACTTGAAACTCGTTAATATACACCTTATTAGGTTCAACGATGCTTAATTCCAATCAAGTAAGGATTCAATCGTACGAGTATATTGCTAACTTCTTAGATAGTCTATCAAGCCAATTTTTAGGATGTGAGAAATGGATTCAAAGAAACCTCCAAGTCAACTTCCACTATCAGCACAAGAGAATATATACTATTGTACATATTTAATAGCATACCCTTATATCTAAGGAAGTAGTATGTCCTTAACATTTATTCTTGAACCACAATTAGAAGAACGATTTAACAGAATCAATAACTTCATAGCTATAAAACTGACAACATAATCACAGGTATAGGTATTCCAAAAATAAGGAGATAACTTTACCTCAACAAATATACCCGTGCTATGCATTTTATACATATGCATATCCAATAATACATACTATCCATCGAGTACCTGTGAAGATGCCAAAAATCTCTAACCGAGCCTTTTCGTTCGTCCTACACAAATTCACTTCCCTAAAAGTCCTAATCCTAACTATCTATGTGTATAAACAGTCATTCACGGTTATATAACATGCACATGTATGAAGGAAGGAGTATAAAAGTATGCATGCATTATTGAGGGCACTAACATGTCGCTGTGCATGACACATAATACATATAGTCCACAAAGGCACATAGTATTCAATTCTCAAAGCAATTAAAGCACATTAGCACACATTAACACATATAAACAAGACATCATAATTACCTTAGGGCTTCTACCCATGGTCCTAGAGTTGAACCCGACTAACGCCTAGTTACTAAACTAAGCTCTGATACCATTCTAATATAAGGTGTCACACCCCAACCCGTCCTATAAAGGTTAGACTAGGGAGTGATCTAAACATTCAAGTCACGACTCGTACTTAACCGTTCATGAAGATTTAACACTTAACGTTTGGCCTAAACTCCAATTTTTTTTCGGTAAACCGGCAGTATAACGGCTGTAATTGGGCTCTTTGGTTTGGACTAATTCTCTAAACGCCTCAATTATTCTAATCATTAATCCAATTCCATTAAGGACTCCTATTTGTCACCAACCGATTTGCCTACTAGTTTATCTTGAAAGTCTCGTTTGGTTAATAAGCCTAACATGATAACTATGTCCCGTTTATTTGTCAATTTCCTACCATGCAAGTACCTATTATCCTTTAGTTTGCAAATGAGTCCCTAAGTGAAATTAGATAGAATTAACTTAGTTGATTGTTCATCTAGTGGTTTGACTGCCTACGATAACTACTAATTAAAAAAACGAAAGCAAACAACCAAATAAAAGTTCGTCCGGTTATAGATAGTACAATCCCAAAATTAGACCCAAATTACAGCGGGGTCATTTACATCATTAAACAACGAGCAACATAAAAGAAATAGTCTTCAAGTGGCATAGTTCACAAATAGCCATAATCATGCAAAGCACACAAGACAGGCAATCACTCCAAGGAATGATCATTAGGCACATCGTCCTCGGGTACCTGTTCTTGATTTTCTTCACCTGAGATGATAAAAGAGGGTGAGTCCTTATGAACTCAGCGAGGGTGAAACGAGAAATACGTTTCAAAACTCATTTTCCGATTCAATTTATGAAAACTCTTTTTTGAGAACATGTCACGTATTACAAATAATGAGGTACGCAATTATAAGAAAAAAATCGAGTAACGGATACAAACTAAGGGAACAGAAATGCCAGTCTTTCCTCCGCGAGGTTCTCTAGGAACCAAGCGAGAGTACTTATATACATAGTAAAAAGGATACGATGAGCATTTGCTCTCAATATCAATTTCGATTCATTTGGTGCGGCCGACTTCAATAATCCACTTATCGTTCCCAATTGGGTGTACTCCGGATGTACCCCGAAACCTATGACCCAACTCTCCAAGGGTGAAATGCCAAGCGAGAGAGGGAATTGGACCATGGTAGTCACGGTAACACTGGCAAGCCCGATGCCGCCCGGCGTGCGTGAAACACTACCATGCCACACTGAAGGTTGCAACCTTGTATACAATGCCCATTTATGTCATTTAACATTTCACATTAGGAGGTCAACAAAGTAGGTTGCCTCCGAGCAAGTATATGATCACATTTTGACATATTGACATATAAAGCATTGTAAGAACATATAATCATTTCATTCAAGCATACTCAAGTACTCAAAACAGTCCACATAACATCCCAACACCACATTTCCACACAATTAGAACCACAAAAGGGGTTACAACAATTTTCCAAGCATGTAGCTAAATGAAACTTTTACTGCAATAGGCTGTTTTCCCACAATCAATAGGATAATCAAACAATCTCCAAATTCAGTGAATAAGATGTCAAATTAAATATTAAGAAGTTAACTAAAATCAGAAACAACCCTTGCATCAATTGTAGTTCAGAATCATTAGTTATGGCCGAAACAGTGACATAGCACAAAACTGTCCAGATTTGCACACGTTTCAGAAATTGACGTTTTTGAGGTCCTTAGGTTCAGTTTTAGCTTTGGTCCATTTCTGACAAAATTTTCCAGAACTGAAAAATATAGCCGCATACCAAATTTCATGCATTTTGGACAACATTTACTAAGTCAAATATGGTTCGTTCCAAAAGGTCAGTGCATCTGCCAAAACCTGCTTCATTTCTCCAGATTTCCAGATTTGGTCACATTTTAAAGATTTTCCATTTTGAGGACCTTAGATTAAAAATTAGCTTCGGCCTATTTCTGGGAACAATTTCCAAAACTGTCCAAACTACTCACCTACCAATTTTCAAGCATTTTCAACATCATTTGCTTAGCTAAACTTACCTCGAACAGACTGGTCAGAGAGCTGTCATCCATTTCGACTTCACCTAGCATCATTTTCAAGCCAAGATCTTGCCATGCATGGTTGTTTAAGCTTATGAACGACCATATAGCTCAAGTACAGAAGCAATACACACATTTATGAGCATGCATGTGAAATTTTGAAGAGTTTTCAAAAGGTTTTAACCCTCACCTTTGCAATCAACCCAAAAAATGCTCAAAACCTTGTTGAAGCTCAAATCTCTTCTTCTTCTTGCTTAGCCGAGATTCCAACTAGCTTTTCTCTATTTTTCCTAGCTTAGTGATCAATCTCTTAGCACATGCATGAGGTTAGAACAAGAAGAAAAGAAATGGAAGCTTAAAAACTCACCAAGGCCGAAAATGGTGACTCAAAATGCTTGCATGTGTGTTTCTTGCATCCTAGCTTGCTTGGATGAGTTTCTTTGCTTGTGGTTTGTCTTGATGCACCATAGGATGATGAAGATGAGATAAGAGGTGGAGAGAACTCAGCCAAAACCGAAATGGAGAGAGAAAGTGAGAGGGAGAGAAAATGTGAGGAAAGTGAGAGAAATGAGAGAAAAATGAGGCTTTTGCAATTTTTTGAGCATGTGGTCAGCCTTGGGCATACAAATTCAGGCTTTTTTTGTCTTCAAGATGGAATTTTGAAATGTTAGCATGGGCATATGTGGTTTGGTCGAAAATGGTGTGAGAATTGAGGTGGTTTGAGCAATTTTTTATGCATTTGTGTCATAGTTTGTCTAAGCATGCATAGTTAATTGTATAATTGTTCAAACCTTGTGCAAAAATCATGGTATGGTCGGCCAAAGCATGTGCCAAATCTGAATTTTTGTCATGTTTTGGATGTTATTTAATTGTGTATTGAAAGTGCAAAAAGAATAAAGAATAAGGAATAAAGAATGTCTAGCTTTTTGTGTTATTTTGTCTTCTAGTGAGTTAAATTAGGATTATAATATTGATAGTGGATTTTGTAGGATTGTTTAATAGTCTAGTGCTCCGTGTAAGATGCTCTCTTGATTAGTGTGAAAGCACGCTTTCCTAGGTCTAGGGCACACACTACGAGGTAGGACACGAACTACGAGACGAACGCACTTTTTTCAAGACTAAGGTACATACTTCAAGATAAGTGCACAGATTCTAATGCTAACATACACAACCCTAGGTGAATGAACGTAGATCAAAATAAGGCAGGTAATTCGATGCAATGCACATAATTCAAGACACGACTCTTAAACCTAGGTTAAGGCACGTATAACGAGGCATGCACAAAAACCAAGACAGGGTACGTAATCCTAGGTCGGTCATATAATTTTAGGTCTAAGGCGCGCAAATCAAAGTAGGACACGTTATTCGGGGTCGGGCCTCACAGCGACCGAGCAAGCTAGGTGCCCCCATCGTAGAACTCTCAGAGAGCTTTCCAATGGTATGTTGTGCGCCGCGTAACTCCTTACGGATCAAAAGTTATGTGCATAGGAGCGACGGATACCTGGTCACAAGCCCCACGCCCTCTGTTTGCGGGCCCAGCCTCTACGTGAAGTCAAGTTGTCTTACCCAAGGTACCGTGTGATTCGGTAATAGAAATGTGATGGATTAGGTTGTCATCCTTTTCGCGGCTCACGACGTACTATCCGGGATGGAAAAACAGCGCAAAAGAAGAAAAGTGTCCTGATACTAATGAAAACCTTCAACTTTGGGCTCTGAAAATAGGCGCAGACAAGCAGGATTAGTGCCCCTATCGTAAAGCTCTCGGAGAGTTTTCCAACGGTATGCTGTGCGCCGTATAATGCCTTATGGTTCAAAAGTTATAGGCACCGGAGCGATGGATACCTAGTCATAAGCCCCACGCCCTCTGTTTGCAGGCCCAGCCTCTACGTGAAGTGAAGTTGTCTTGCGCAAGGTGCCATGGGATTCAGTAATAGAAATGTGGTGGATTAGGTTGTCATCCTTTTCGCGGCTCACGATGAACGATTCGGGATGGATAAACAGCGCAAAAGAAGAAAAGTGTCCCAAAATTGATGAAAACGTTCAATCTTGGGCTCCGAAAATAGTGGTAGCCAAGCAGGCTTGATGACCCCGTAGTAGAGCTCTCGGAGAGCTTTCCAACGGTATGTTGTGCGCCGCGTAACTCCTTACGAATCAAAAATTATGGGCACCGGAGCGACGGATACCTAGTCACAAGCCCCACACCCTCTGTTTGCAGGCCCAGCCTCTACGTGAAGTGAAGTTGTCTCCCTCAAGGTGCCGTGGGATTTGGTAATAGAAATATGATGGATTAGATTGTCATCCTTTACGCTGCTCACGACGTACGATCCGGGACAGAAAAATAGCACAAAAGAAGAAAAGTATCCCGAAACTGATGAAAATGTTCAATTTTGGACTCTGAAAATGGTGGCAGCCAAGCAAGCGTGGTGCCCCCGTCGTAGAGCTCTCGGAGAGCTTTCCAACGGTATGCTGTGTGCCGCGTAACTACATACAGATCAAAAGTTATAGGCACCGGAGCGACGGATACCTGGTCACAAGCCCCACGCCCTCTGTTTGCGGGTCCAGCCTCTACGTGAAGTGAAGTTGTCTTGCCCAAGGTGCCATGGAATTCGGTAATAGAAATGTGATGGATTAGGTTGTCATCCTTTTCGCGTCTCATGACGTACGAGCCGGGACGGAAAAACAGTGCAAAATAGGAAAAGTGTCCTGAAACTGATAAAAACGTTCAATTTTGGTCACCGAAAACAGGCGTAGCCGAGCAGGCCTATTACCCCCGTCATAGAGCTTTCAGATAGCTTTCCAACAGTATGTTGTGCGCCATGTAACTCCTTACGAATCAAAAGTTTTGGGCACTAGAGCGACGGATACCTGGTCATAAGCCCCAAGCCCTCTATTTGCGGGCCCAGCATCTACGTGAAGTGAAGTTGTCTTGTATAAGGCGGCATGTGATTCGGTAATAGAAATGTGATAGATTAGATTGTCATCCTTTTCGCGGCTCACGACATACGATCCGGGACGAAAAAATAGTGTAAAAGAAGAAAAATGTCCCAAAACTGATGAAAATGTTTGATTTTGGGGTCCAAAAATAGGCGCAATCGAGAAGGCTAGGTACCCCCATCGTAGAGCTCTCAGAGTGCTTTCCAACGGTATGCTGTGCGCCGCGTAACTCCTTATGGATCAAAAGTTATGGGCACCGGAGCGACGGATACCTGGTCACAAGCCCCACGCCCTCTGTTTGCGGGCCTAGCCTCTACGTGAATTGAAGTTGTCTTGCATAAGGTGCCGTGTGATTCGGTAATATAAATGTGATGGATTAGGTTGTCGTCCTTTTCGCTGCTCACGACGTACGATCCGGGACGGATAAACAGCGTAAAAGAAAAAAAGTTTTCCAAAACTTATGAAAATGTTCGATTTTGGGCTCCAAAAAAGGCACAGCCGAGCAGGCTAGGTGCCCCCATCGTAGAGCTCTCAGAGAGCTTTCCAACGGTATGTTGTGCGCCGTGTAACTCCTTACAGATCAAAAGTTATGGGCACCGGAGCGACGGATACCTGGTTACAAGCCCCACGGCCTCGGTTTGCGGGCCCAGCCTTTACGTGAAATGAAGTTGTCTTGCCCAAGGTACCGTGGGATTCGGTAATAGAAATGTGATGGATTAGGTTGCCGTCTTTTTTGCGGTGCATGACGTACGATCTGGAACAGAAAAATAGCGCAAAAGAAGAAAAGTGTCCCGAAAATAATGGCAGCCGATGAGGCTTGGTGCTCCCGTCGTAGAGCTCTGAAAGAGCTTTCCAGCAGTATGCTGTGCGCCGTGTAACTCCTTACGGATCCAAAGTTATGGGCACCGGAGCGACGGATACCTGGTCACAATCGCCACGCCCTCTGTTTGCAGGCCCAGCCTCTACGTTAAGTGAAGTTGTTATGCCCCAACCCGACCTATAGAGGTTAGACTAGGGTGTGATATAAACATTCATATCATTTCACGTACTCAATCGTTCATTAAGGTTTAACGCTTAACGTTAGCCTAGAACTCCAAAATTTCTCTGGAAAACTGGCAGCATAACGGCTGTAATTGGCTCTTTAGATTGACCTAATTTCCTAAACACCTCAAAACTTTCAATCTCAAATTCGATTCTAACTAAGATTACTATTTATCACCAATTGAAATGCCTACTAGTTATCTCGAAGTCTCGTTTGATTAACAACCTAGCATGATAACTATGTCTTGTTTATTTGTCAATCCTTGTTACACGAGTACTTGTTGATCTTAGCTTACCAATGAGTACCTGTTTAAGATTGGATAGATTCATTTTACTTAACTCTTACCTAATACATCATAAGCCTGCAGTAGTTACCAATCAAGTAGCAAAACGAGCAAATAAGGTGTCTGTCTAGTTAATATTGGTACAAATCAAAATTAGACCCCAAATTACAACAGGGGTCATTTACAATAACAACAACAATCAACATAAGAAATAGTCTTCAAAGCAACATATCGTTCACAAAATAGCCATAGTCAAGTAAGACACGTAGGGCTGGCAATCACTCCAAGGAGTCATCGATAGGCACGTTATCCTCAGGTACCTGTTCCTGATCTTCTTCACTTGAGATGATAAAAGAGGGTGAGTCCTTATGAACTCAGCGAGGGGGAACGAGAAATACATTTTGAAACTCTTTTTCTAGTTCAACTTATGAAAATCCCTTTTTGAAAGCATGACATATAACACAAGTAAGTTCATAATGTAATATAAAAGTAAAAGAACACAATTACCCGTATTTCCTCCCCGAGGTCCTCTAGGAACCAAGCGAGAGTATTTATACACATAGTGAAAAGGATACGGTGAGCTTTTTCTCTCAATTCATTTCCAATATCAGTTGTTGCGGTCGACTTCAAATCATCCACTTATCACGCCAAATGGGTATACTCCGGATGCACCCCGAAATCCTATGATCCAACTCTCCGAGGAAGTCTAGCCCCCAAGCGAGAGAGGGAATTGGACAATGGTAGTCACGGTTGGACCGGCAAGCCCGATGCCGCCCGGTGTGCGTGAAACGCTATCATGCCAGAATGAAAGGTTGCAACCTTGTATGCAATGCACATTTATAACATTTAATTAATCACATTAGGAGGGCAACAAAGTAGGTTGCCTCCGAGCAGTCATAAGATCGCACGTTGACAAGTAAACACACGAGGCATGCTTTGACATGTAATTTCACTTGTAAAGCACATGGAGTTATATGAATATTAACAGACAGCCATGTAACACATTTAATCAAGTCATATAACTCATTTCGGGGTTCACGTAATCAGATAATAATTTTATACAAGCATGCAACGACGTCTACGTGGGACCGGGTGCAAGAAAGGTCTACTTATCAACATGTAATCATCAGGAATCACATTTCAAGCATACTTAACATTTCTTAGGCAGCCCACTAATCACACAATCGGACACAATAAACATAGGATCAACACTTAGCTAGTTTTCATATTCAATAGGGTTTCAATTCATGTTTACACGTGCGATTTAAGCCACAAGTTGTCACGTAACTAACCCAAGTTGTGAGGCCCAACCTCGATTTACGTGCGATACCTCGTTTCATGTGCCCTAACCTAAATTAGCGTGCCTTGACCTAGGTTTAAGAATTGTGTTTTATTTTGTGTGCCTTGCATTGAATTACGTGCATACATTTAGGGTTGCGTGCATTTACTTGGGAAACGTGCATTCGTCTCGTAGTTCGTGCCCTATCTCATAGCGTGCCCTAAACCTAGGAAAGCGTGCCCTCATGGTAACCAAGAAAGCATCTTACACGAAGCACTAGATCATTAATTAATCCTATAAATTCCACTAACTAATATTAAATTGCTAATTCAACCCATTAGAAGACAAAATCTCACAAAAAGCTAGACATTCTTTATTCTTTATTCTTTATTCTTTGCATATCCCAAACACACAATTAATTATTACTCAACCAAGACAAAAATTCAGATTTTATCACACCCTTGGCCGACCACTAGGAGCTTTGTGCATGCAATCCAATTTCAAAATTTATTCCCCAAACATTCTATGACAATTCTATGACACAAAGCAATAAAAAAATTAGCTCAAAACCCTCCTCAAAGCTCCAAATCTCGACACAAGCTCCTTGCCCATGCTAGGGGATTCAAATTATGCATCTTGACGACTCACATTTCTGTTCTTGCAAGGCCCTAGGCCTACATATCCATCAAACCTAGCAAGCTTTCATTTTTTTTCTTTCATTCTTTCTTTCTTTCTCACATTTCCTCTCACTCTCCCATTCTTCTCTCTCTCTCTCGGCCTTGGCTGAGTTTCTACACTCCATAGCTTAACTTCATCACTCAATGGTTCATCAAGACATGCAAGAAGCTTAGGATCTCGACCAAGCAAAACTAGGAGCAAAGAAGCACACATGCAAGCCTTTAGCACATCCATTTCAGTTTAGGTGAGTTTGTTAGTTTCCATTTCTTTTCTTCTTGTTCTAACCACATGCACCTACTAAGAACTTGGTGACTAAGCTAGGAAATTAGAGAAATCCCAAGTTGTCTCTCGGCTAAGCAAGGAAAAAGATCAACTTTGTGCTTCACCAAGAGTTTGAGCATCTTCTTTGTTGTCTTGCTAAGGTGAGGGCTAAAACTTCTTGAAAAGCTTTCAAAAACCACATGCATGCCCTTAAATGTCTATCTTTACTTCTGTACTTGTGATATATGTGTGTTCATGAGTTTTTGTAAACATGCATGCAAGAAATTTGGCTAGAATGTGATGATAGATGAAATGGGGTATGTGACAGCCTTCTGCCTTGTTGGTGCGAGGTGATTTTGACCTGGTAAATGATGTTTAAAATGTGTGAAAATTGGTGGGTAACTAGTTTTTCCAGTTCTGAACACTTTTCACAGAAATAGGCCAAAGCCAATTTTGAATCTAAGGTCCTCAAAATGGCAAATTATAAAAATGTGTCCAAATCTGGAAAGTCTGGAAAAATGAAGCAGGTTTTGGCAAATTCACTGACCTTGTAGAACGAACCAGTTTTGACTTAGTAAATGACATCGAAAATGCATCAAATTTGGTGTACTACTAGATGTTTCAGTTCTGGACATTTTTTACAGAAATGGACTAAGGCTAAATCTGACACTTAAGGCCCTAACAAACGACAAGTATTGAAATGTGTGCAAATTTGGACAGTTTTGTGTAGTCTCACTGTTTTGGCTATAACTCTTCAACCCTAACTTCAAATGATGCGAGGTTTCTTTTTGAATTTACTTCACTCCTTAAGCTTTAATTTGACATCTTGTTCACTGGAATTGGAGATTGTTTGCTTGTCTTAATGATCGTGAGAAAACAGTCCATTGCAGTGAGGGTTTCACCTATTGATATGCTTAGAAAATTAACGTAGCTTCCCTTGTTGTATTAAAGGCTTGGGATTGCGGCAATTGGATGTTGTGTGGACTGTTTTGAATGCTTGAGGGTGTTTGAATTAATCAATGCATGACTTGAGCTTAATTACGAGATGACTTGGGGTTTAATCGCACGGGTAAGCACGAATTGAAACCCTAGTAACTAGGTAAACTCTCTAAGTGTTGATCCTTTGGATATTGTGTTTGATTATGTGTTTAGTAGGCTGCCCGTAGTTGCCCTTGTAGCCCTAAATACAATTTCGATGATTACATGTTGATAAGTAGGCCTTTCTTGCACCCGGTCCCACGCAGTTGCCGTTACATGATGAATAATCTTATTATTTGATTACGTGAACTTTGAAATGAGTTATATGATTTGATTTACATGCGTTACATGGCTGCCCGTTTAATATTCATATAACTCCATGTGCTTTCCAAGTGAATTTACTTGTCATATCGTGCCTCGCGTGTCTAACTATCAATGTGCAATCTTATGACTGTTCGGAGGCAACCTACTTTGTTGTCCTCCTAATGTGATATATTACATGTCATAAATGTGCATTGCATACAAGGTTGCAACCTTTCATTCTGGCGTGGTAGCGTTCACGCACACCGGGCGGCATCAGGCTTGCCGGTGCAACTGTGACTACCATTGTCCAATTCCCTTTCTCGCTTGAGGGCTAGACTTCCTAGGATAGTTGGGTCGTAGGATTTCGGGGTACATCCGGAGTACACCCATTTGGCGTGATAAAGGGATGAATGGAAGGCGGCCGCAACAACTGATACTGGAAATGAACTTAGAGCAAAAGCTCACCGTATCCTTTTCACTATGTGTATAAGTACTCTCGCTTGGTTCCTAGAGGACCTCGGGGAGGAAAGACGGGTAATTGTGTTCCTTTACTTTTACATTACGTTATGTACTTGTGATATATTCATGCTTGCAAAAGGGTTTTCATAAGTTGAACCGGAAAATGAGTTTCAAAACTTATTTCTCGTTCCCTTTCGCTGAGTTCATAAGGACTCACCCTCTTTTATCATCTCAGGTGAAAAAGACTAGGAACAGGTACTCGAGGACGACGTGCCTAATGATGATTCCTTGGAATGATTGCTTGCCTTACGTGCCTTGCTTGACTATGGCCATTTTCTGAAAAATATGTTGTTTGAAGGCTATTTCATTTCTTATGATGCTTGTTGTTGTAATGTAAAAGACCCCCGTTGTAATTTGGGGTCTAATTTTGGCTTGTACTGATCGTAACTAGATAGACACTACTATGGTCATTTTGCTATCGTTATTGGCTAGTATCTATCATAGGAATATGAAGTATCCGGTAAGGATTAAATAAATTGAACCTATCCAATCTTAAGCAGGTACTCATTGATAAGCTAAGATCAACAGGTACGTTTGCAACAAGGATTAACAAACTAACGAGACATAGTATCATGCTAGGTTATTAATCAAATGAGACTTCGAGATAACTAGTAGGCGTTTCAATTGATGGCAAATAGTAATCTTAGTTGGAAATGAAATTGAGATTGGAAATTTTGAGGAGTTTAGAGAATTAGGTCAAACCAAAGAGCCCAATTACAGCTATTATGCTGCCCGTTTTTCAGAAAATTGTGGAGTTTAGGCTAAAACGTTAAGTGTTACACTTTCATGAACGATTAAGTACGAGATATGACTTGAATGATTAGATCACACCCTAGTCTAACCTTCATAGGCCGGGTTGGGGCGTGGCACCTTATAGAAAGAATGGTATTAGAGCTTAGATTGCTTAAGCCGGGTTTAACTCTCGGACCATAGGTAGAGCCCTAAGGTAATTAGGATGACTTGTTATTGTGTGATAATGTTGATTGTGCCTTCTATGTTCTATGTGCTTATGTGATTAATATGTCTTAACTGTTTCTAGAACTGTGTGTTTGTGTAAAATTATATGTTGCATACCTTATACATTAAATTCTTGTCTTGTCATATCCCAATAAATTGTGCATCGTAATCTGTGCCTACAGATGGCTGGCCCTAGTACCCGCACTACTAATAAGAGCGGTGAGCCCCAAAAGACCGGAGATGCTTATCAAACTAATCCCGGCATGGCTATGTTTAACATGATGGCGAATGCCATGGATCGCGTGTCACGAGTGATGGAACGGCAAGATGCACGTGAAGCAAACAACAACAACAACAACAATAGGAATGATGGTAACCATGGGAGACATAGCAGAATGCGGGAGTTCCTTGACTTTCGCCCATCCAAATTCCACAGGGAAGCTGATGATGAGAAAGTAGAGGCTTGGTTGTTTGAGATCGAGAGGATTTTCAGGCCACTTGACTATACTGATGAAGAAAAGGTGGAGTTTGCTGTGTTTCTGTTGCACGGGGATGCTGAGTATTGGTGGCACACTGTGGAGGCACTGTGGAAAACTGATCAGACACCTTGCTTGTGGGGTAATTTTGTTAAGGCATTCAAGGAGAAATATGTACCTACAGTTTTCAGGCAGAGGCGGATTGAGGAATTCATGCACCTGAACCAAGGTAACATGACGGTGGCCCAGTACGAGGCTCATTTTGACCGACTGTCCCGCTATGCTCAATACATGGTCAGTACTCCTGAGGAGAAGATGTGGAAATTTATGACTAGATTGAGGCCAGAGATTCAGGACCAGTTGGCTTCGTATGACTTCGATACCTATTCTGCTCTCTTTGCTGCTGCTTCCCGAGTTGAGAAGAGAAAACTTGATAGAGCCGGTTTGAGTCAGCCGAACAAGAAACCATACCAGCCTCCAGGTCAACAGAGAAAATTCCAGAGCCAGAGTCGTAGTCAGGGCCAGAGTCAGAACAGACCAGTTAATAACCGTGGCCCGACTAAAGTACCATCAGCCTCTTCTGCTCGCGGATCCACAGGTAGTTCACCTGCTACTCAGTCTGTCAACTGTTCTTACTATGACAAGAAGGGGCATACTAAGGCCCAGTGCTGGAAGAAGTCAGGACGATGTGTGCGGTGTGGCAGTGATCAGCATCAGATCAAGGATTGCCCTAAATGGCAAGCAGGACAAAATCAAGTTAAACCAGCTGGTAGAGGCAAGACTCTAGTTCCTAGAGTTCAGGCTCAAGCTTATGCTATTGAGTGCGAGGAGATTCCAAAGAAGACCGTTGTTGTTGAAGGTGCATTCTTCATACTGAATCAACCTGTTAGGGTGCTAATTGACCCAGGTGCGACTCATTCATTTATTACTCCCTTATGTGTGCAACGTGTAAAACTGAGAGTTGTATGTTTGCCTTACGAAGTAGAAGTTGGTACTCCGATGGGTTCTAAACTTGTTACTAGCTCAGCTTGTAAAGCATGTAAAATCCAAATTAAAGATAGGGAATTCTCAGCCAATCTTATTGTATTACCTTTTCGAGACTATGAAGTCATTTTAGGGATGGACTGGTTGGCAAAGCATCATGCCCAACTAGATTGCCGGACGAAGATTGTAACATTCCGGATACCTTGTCAACCAATATTGGAAGTCATGGGTCGAAGAGATTTCACCGGGAGTTCCATCATTTCATCTACGAAAGCAGTGAAGTCCTTGAGGAAATGATGCAATGGATACTTAGCTTACCTCATTAACAAGCCGTCGGACAAAGCTAAGTTGGAGGAGATGCCAGTGATCAAAGATTACGCGGATGTGTTTCCAGAAGAATTTTCCCGTTTACCCCCAAATTGGGAGATCGAGTTCATTATAGAATTACTGCCTGGCACCCAGCCGATATCTAAAGCTCCCTATCGTATGGCACTGGCTGAGCTACAAGAATTGAAGGACCAATTGCAAGGATTGCTGAAGAAGGGGTTTGTTCAACCAAGTTCTTCTCCATGGGGTGCGCCAGTCCTATTTGTAAAGAAGAAAGACGGAATGTTGAGGCTATGCATCAACTACCGAGGATTGAACCAAGTGACTGTCAAGAATAAATACCTACTTCCACTGATCGACGAGTTATTTGACCAACTTCAAGGAGCCAAAGTGTATTCGAAGCTCGACTTGAGGCAATGGTACTATCAGTAGCGGCTCAAAAAAGAGGATGTGCCTAAAACGGCTTTTAGGATGAGATATGGGCATTATGGATATGTGGTGATGCCATTTGGACTAACCAATGCCCCTGCAGCTTTTATGGACTTCATGCACAGGGTGTTTCAACCTTACTTGGACCAATTTGTGGTGATCTTCATTGATGATATTTTGGTGTACTCGAAATCTAAGGCTGAGCATGAACAACATCTACAGTTGGTACTGCAGAAACTTTGAGTGCATCAATTGTATGCAAAGTTTAGCAAGTGCAAGTTTTGGTTGTAGCAGATTGCATTTTTGGGGCATATCATATCCCAAGAGGGAATAATAGTGGATCGAGCAAAGATAGAAGTGGTGATGTCTTGGAAGAAGCCGGAAAACGTTACGGAGGTTCGGAGTTTTCTTGGTCTAGCCGGCTATTATCGGAGGTTCGTGAAGGATTTCTCAAAGATTGCAAGACTGCTTACAAAGCTCACTTAAAAGAAAACAAAGTTCGTATGGGATGACAAGTGTGAGAACAGCTTCCAAGAATTGAAGAAAAGATTGACTACCGCACCTATTCTTGCATTGCCTGAAGGGAATCAAGGATTTGTAATCTATAGCGATGCTTCGAAGGAAGGATTGGGTTGTGTATTGATGCAAAATGGTAGAGTGATTGCGTATGCTTCTAGGAAACCGAAGCCGTATGAATTGAACTACCGGCCGCATGATTTGGAGTTAGCAGCTATTGTGTTTGCACACAAGAAATGGAGGCATTATCTGTGGGGTAACAAGTTCGAGGTGTTTACTGATCACAAGAGCTTGAAATACTTGTTCTCACAAAAGGAGTTGAACATGAGGCAAAGGCGGTGGATGGAGCTTTTGGATGATTATAACTGCACAATCAATTATGTGCCAGGTAAAGCGAATGTAGTTGCAGATGCCTTAAGTCGGAAAGCAAGCATGGCAAAACTAGAAGTCAAGGTGCAGGAGTTGTTGGAGGAAGCATTTTTGTGGAAACCACAATTGACTCAAAAAGGATTACTATTTGCCACTACACAAGTTCAATCGACCTTGTTGTCTGAATTACGAGAGACTCAATAGAAGGACCAACAGTTTCAGAAGATTAAAGAAAGCAACACAGATTTTAAGTTTCATGATGATGGTGTTTGGAGATTTAGGAATCGGATTTGTGTTCCTAATGAGCCAGAGTTGAAAAAGAAGATTCTTGAAGAAGCCCATAATTCAAGATACACTATTCACCCTGGCGGAACAAAGATGTACTGGGATTTGAAGCAACACTATTGGTGGAATAACATGAAGAGAGAGATCGCGGAGTTTGTGGCACGGTGTTTGACTTGCTAGAGAGTCAAAGCGGAACATCAACGACCAGCAGGTTTACTTCAGCCGTTGGAGATTCCTCAATGGAAATGGGAACATATAACTATGGACTTTGTTATGGACTTGCCCAGGTCACAAAAAGGTCATCACGCTGTTTGGGTCATAGTGGATAGATTGACTAAGTCAGCGCATTTCTTACCGATGAACAAGGAGGATAGTCTTGAGAAATTGGGAGATATGTATGTGGCGGAGATTGTAAGATTGCACGGGATGCCTGTGAGTATTGTATTAGATAGGGATCCTCGTTTTACTTCCCGGTTTTGGAAGAGATTGCAAGAAGCTTTGGGAACGAAGTTGAGTTTCAGCACGGCTTATCACCCTCAGACTGATGGACAATCTGAGAGAACTATTCAGATTCTAGAGGATATGCTGAGGGTGTGTGTTTTAGACTTCGGGAAAGGTTGGGAGAAATATCTGTCTCTAGCGGAGTTTGCTTATAATAATAGTTATCAGGCCACAATCGGGATGGCCCCATTTGAGGCATTGTATGGACGTAAGTGTCGATCCCCAATTTACTGGGATGAAGTAGGAGAAACGAAGACTTTTGACCCGACCCTACTACCTGAACTTATGAAGACTGTTGATAATATCCACCTCATCCGAAAACGGATGCTTACCGCCCAGAGCAGGCAGAAAAGTTATGCAGACCGACGGAGACGGAGCCTAGAGTTTGAGGTCGGCGACAAGGTGTTCTTGAAGATATCACCCCGGAGGGGACTAATTAAACACGGCAAGGGTGGAAAGTTAAGCCCGAGGTTTGTAGGACCATTTGAGATAATTGAGAAGGTTGGCAAATTGGCGTATCACCTAGCACTACCCCAAAACCTCTCCAATATTCACGACGTCTTTCATGTTTCAATGCTACGGAAGTATCATCCTGATCCATCGCATATCTTGGAGCCAGAGCCGTTGCAGCTTCGGGAGAACTTGTCTTATGAAGAGAAGCCCATTTGGATCCTAGACCAGCAAGTCCGGGAGTTGCGCACCAAATTTATATCTGTGGTGAAAGTGTTGTGGGATCATCATGGAGTTGAAGAAGCAACGTGGGAAAGGCGAGACCAGATGGAGCAACAATATCCAGCATTATTTCAAGGTAATATTGAATTTCGGGATGAAATTCTTTTAAGGAGGGGATGATGTGAGGCCTGACCTCGATTTGCGTGCAATACCTAGTTTTGTGTGCCCTAACCTAGATTTGCGTGCCTTGACCTAGGTTTAAGAATTGTGTTTCTTTTTGTGTGCCTTGCATCGAATTACGTGCATACATTTAGGGTTGCGTGCATTTACATGGGAAACATGCATTCGTCTTGTAGTTCGTGCCCTACCTCGTAGTGCGTGCCCTAAACCTAAGAAAGCGTGCCCTCACGCTAATCAAGAAAGTATCTTACACGAAGCAATAGATCATTAATTAATCCTACAAATTCCACTAACTAATATTAAATTGCTAATTCAACCCACTAGAAGACAAAATCTCACAAAAAGCTAGACTTCTTTATTCTTTATTCTTTGCATATCCCAAACACACAATTAATTATTGCTCAACCAAGACAAAAATTCAGATTTTATCACACCCTTGGCCGACCACTAGGAGCTTTGTGCATGCAATCCAATTTCAAAATTTATTCCCCAAACATTCTATGACAATTCTATGACACAAAGCAATAAAAAAATTAGCTCAAAACCCTCCTCAAAGCTCCAAATCTCGACACAAGCTCCTTGCCCATGCTAGGTGATTCAAATTATGCTTCTTGAAGACACAAAATTCTGATTTTGCAAGGCCCTAGGCCGACATATGCATCAAACCTAGCAAGCTTTCATTTTTTTTTCTTTCATTCTTTCATTCTTTCTCACATTTCCTCTCACTCTTCTATTCTTCTCTCTCTCTCTCTCGGCCTTGGCTGAGTTTCTACACTCCATAGCTTGACTTCATCACTCAATGGTTCATCAAGACATGCAAGAAGCTTAGGATCTCAACCAAGCAAAACTAGGAGCAAAGAAGCACACATGCAAGCCTTTAGCACATCCATTTCGGTTTAGGTGAGTTTGTTAGATTCCATTTCTTTTCTTCTTGTTCTAACCACATGTACCTACTAAGAACTTGGTTACTAAGCTAGGAAATTAGAGAAATCCCAAGTTGTCTCTCGGCTAAGCAAGGAAAAAGATCAACTTTGTGCTTCACCAAGAGTTTGAGCATCTTCTTTGTTGTCTTGCTAAGGTGAGGGCTAAAACTTCTTGAAAAGCTTTCAAAAACCACATGCATGCCCTTAAATGTCTATCTTTACTTCTGTACTTGTGATATATGTGTGTTCATGAGCTTTTGTAAACATGCATGGCAAGACATTTGGCTAGAATGTGATGATAGATGAAATCGGGTATGTGACAGCCTTCTGCCTTGTTGGTGTGAGGTGATTTTGACCAGGTAAAAGATGTTGAAAATGCGTGAAAATTGGTGGGTAACTATTTTTTCCAGTTCTGAACATGTTTCAAAGAAATAGGCCAAAGCTAATTTTGACTCTAAGGTCCTCAAAATGGCTAATTATCAAAATGTGTCCAAATCTGGAAAGTCTGGAAAAATGAAGCAGGTTTTGGCAGATTCACTGACCTTGTAGAACGAACCAGTTTTGAATTATTAAATGATATCCAAAATTGATGAAATTTTGTGTAAAAATAGATTTTTCAGTTCTGGACATATTTGTCAGAAATGGACTAAGTCTGAATCTGACCCTAAGGCCCTAAAAAACGACAAGTATTGAAATGTGTGCAAATCTGGACAGTTTTGTGTAGTCTCACTGTTTTGGCTATAACTCTTGAACCCGAACTCCAAATGACGTGAGGTTTGTTTCTGAATTTAGTTCACTCCTTAAGATTTAATTTGACATCTTGTTCACTGGAATTGGAGATTGTTTGCTTGTCTTAATTATCGTGAGAAAACAGTCCATTGCAGTGAGGGTTTCACCTGTTGATATGCTTAGAAAATTAACGTAGCTTCCCTTGTTGTAATAAATGCTTGGGATTGTGGCATTTAGATGTTGTGTGGACTGTTTTTAATGCTTGAGGGTGTTTGAATTAATCAATGCATGGCTTGAGCTTAATTACGAGATGACTTGGGGTTTAATGGCACAGATAAGCACGAATTGAAACCCTAGTAACTAGGTAAACTTGCTAAGTGTTGATCCTTTGGATATTGTGTTTGATTATGTGTATAGTAGGCTGCCCGTAGTTGCCCTTGTAGCCCTAAATATGATTTCGATAATTACATGTTGATAAGTAGGCCTTTCTTGCACCCGGTCCCACGTAGATGTCGTTGCATGATGAATAATCTTATTATTTGATTACGTGAACTTTGAAATGAGTTATATGATTTGATTTACATGCGTTACATGGCTGCCCGTTTAATATTCATATAACTCCATGTGCTTTTCAAGTGAATTTACTTGTCATATCGTGCCTCGCGTGTTTAACTGTCAATGTGCAATCTTATGACTGCTCGGAGGCAACCTACTTTGTTGTTCTCCAAATGTGATATATTACATGTCATAAATGTGCATTGCATACAAGGTTGCAACCTTTCATTCTGATGTGGTAGCGTTCACGCACACCGGGCGGCATCGGGCTTGCCGGTGCAACCGTGACTACCATTGTCCAATTCCCTCTCTCGCTTGGGGGCTAGACTTCCTCGGAGAGTTGGGTCGTAGGATTTCGGGGTACATTTGGAGTACACCCATTTGGCATGATAAGGGGATGAATTGAATCTGGCCGCAACAACTGATACTAGAATTGAACTGAGAGCAAAAGTTCACCGTATCCTTTTCACTATGTGTATAAGTACTCTCGCTTGGTTCCTAGAGGACCTCGGGGAGGAAAGACGGGTAATTGTGTTCCTTTACTTTTACATTACGTTATGTACTTACTTGTGATATATTCATGCTTGCAAAAGGGTTTTCATAAGTTGAACCGGAAAATGAGTTTCAAAACTTATTTCTCGTTCCCCCTCGCTGAGTTCATAAGGACTCACCCTCTTTTATCATCTCAGGTGAAGAAGACCAGGAACAGGTACCCGAGGATGACGTGCCTAATGATGATTCCTTGGAATGATTGCTTGCCCTACGTGCCTTGCTTGACTATGGCCATTTTGTGAACAATATGTTGCTTGAAGACTATTTCATTTCTTATGATGCTTGTTGTTGTAATGTAAAAGACCCCCGTTGTAATTTGGGGTCTAATTTTGGCTTGTACTGATCGTAACTAGATAGACACTACTATGGTCATTTTGCTATCGTTATTAGCTAGTATATATCATAGGATTATGAAGTATCCGGTAAAGATTAAGTATAATGAACCTATCCAATCTTAAGTAAGTACTCATTGATAAGCTAAGATCAACAGGTACATTTGCAACAAGGATTAACAAACTAACGAGACATAGTATCATGCTAGGTTATTAATCAAATGAGACTTCGAGATAACTAGTAGGTGTTTCAATTGATGGCAAATAGTAATCTTAGTTGGAAATGAAATTGAGATTGGAAATTTTGAGGCGTTTAGAAAATTAGGTCAAACTAAAGAGCCCAATTACAGCCGTTATGCTGCCAATTTTCTGGAAAATTGTGGAGTTTAGGCTAAAACGTTAAGTGGTACACTTTCATGAACGATTAAGTATGAGATATGACTTGAATGATTAGATCACACCCTAGTCTAACCTTCATAGGCCGGGTTGGGGCGTGACACAAGCCATGCATCAATTAAATAAAACCTCTTCAATCATCCAAGTGCCACAATCCCAAGCATTCAATATCACAAGAGAAGTTACAATATTTTTTCAAAGTATATCACTAAATAAATACCTCACTGCAATGATCTGTTTTCCCACAATCATTTAGACAAGCAAACAATCTCCAATTCCGGTGAACAAAATGTAAAATTAAAGCTTATTAAGTGAACTAAATCCAGAAACAAACCCCGCATCATTTGGAGTTCGTTCAAGAGTTATAGCCAAAACCGTGAGACTACGCAAAACTGTCCAGATTTGTACACATTTCAATACTTGTCATTTTTTAGGGTCTTAGGGTCAGATTTAGCCTAAGTCTATTTCTGACAAACATGTCTAGAACTGAAAACTCTAGAAACCTACCAAATTTCATGCATTTTAGATATCATTTGCTTGGTCAAAACTGTTTCGTTCTACAAGGACAGTGAACTGCCAAAAACCTGCTCCATTTTTTCAGATTTTCTAGATTTGGACACCTTTCGATGTTTTGCCATTTTGGAGACTTAGAGTCAAAATTGGCCTTGGCCTATTTCTACGAAAAATACTCAGAACTGGCAAAACTAGTCACCTACCAATTTTCACACATTTTTAACATCATTTATCAGGCCAAATACACTTCGTTCTAACAAGTCAGAAATCTGCCATTTTCGCGATTTTACTTATCTTCAAGTTCTAGCTAAATATCTTGCCATGCATGGTTACAAAAGCTCATGTACACACACATACCACAAGTAAAGAGGTAAAAATAGACATATGAAGGCATGCATGTGGTTTTTGAAAGCCTTTAAAAAGGATCAACCCTCACCTTAGCCTATTGACAACAAATGATGCTCAAAACTCTTGAAGATGCACAAATGGTCCACTCTCCTTGTTTGGCCGAGAGATATTTCTTGATTTCCTTAATTCCTAGCTGAGTTACCATGTCCTTAGTATGTGCATGTGGTTAGAACAAAAGGGAGATGAAAGAAAAGCTATCAAACATACCTAGGGCCGAAATGAGTGTTCTATGAGCTTGCATGCAAATCTCCTTGCTTCTTGCTAGCTTGGTCGAGTTCCTTAGAGTCTTGAATGTCTAGGAGAGTCTTAGAATGAGAGTTCAAGCTATGGAGACTAAGGTTGCAGCCAAGGCCGAGAGATAGAGAGTGTAAATGAGAGAATGAGAAGTTTGAAAAGAATGAAATGTTGGTGTGAGCATGTGTTGGCCTTGAGCTTCTAAAATTTCTGATTTTGTGTCATATAAAGCATGTTTTGAATTTTCTTAGCATGGGCATTGAGTGGGCCGAGAATATGGAGCATGGTGGTGGATAAAATAATGCTTGGTTTTCATTTTTTTTTTGCATTGTGTCATAGAATGTCTAAACTTGATTTTTGAAATTGCAAAGCATGTCAAAAACTCTTCACATTGTCAGCCAAGGCAAGGCTCAAATCTGAATTTGTCATGTTTTGAGCATTATTTTATTGTAGGTGCTTGGAGTTTGCAAAAGAATAAAGAATAAAGAATAAGAATGTTTAGCTTTTGGTGAAATTTTGTCTTCTAGTGCATTGACTTAGCATTTTAATATTAGTTAGTGGAGTTTGTAGGATTAGTTAATAATCTAGTGCTTCATGTAAGATGGTATCTTGATTAGAGTGCGGGCACGCTTTCTTAAGTTTAGGGCACGCACTACGAGGTAAGGCACGAACTATGAGACGAATGCACGTTTTTCAAGCAAATGCACGCAACCCTAAATGAATGCACGTAATTCGATGCAAGGCACATAAAATGAGACACGACTCTTAAACCTAGGTCAAAGCACACAATTCTAGGTTAGGGCACATGAAACGACATATCGCATGCAAATCGAGGTCGGGCCTCACATCATCCCCTCCTTAAAAGAATTTCATCCCAAAATTCAATATTACCTTTGAAATAATGCCGGATACTGTTGCTCCATTTGGTCTCGTCTTTCCCACGTTGCTTCTTCGACTCCATGTTGATCCCACAACATTTTCACCATTGGTATCAACTTGTTGCGTAATTCCCAATCTTGCTCATCTAGGATCCGAATAGGCTTTTCTTCGTAAGACAAGTTCTCCCAAAGCTGCAACGGCTCTGGCTCCAAGATATGTGATGGATCAGGGTGATACTTCCATAGCATTGAAACATGAAAGACATCATGAATATTGGAGAGGTTTTGGGGTAGTTCTAGGCGATACGCCAATTTGCCAACCTTTTCAACTATTTCAAATGGTCCTACAAACCTCGGGCTCAACTTTCCACCCTTGCCATGTTTAATCAGTCCCCTCCGAGGTGATAACTTCAAGAACACCTTGTCGCCGACCTCAAACTCTAGATTCCGTCTCCATCGGTCTGCATAACTTTTCTGCCTGCTTTGGGCGGTAAGTATCCGTTTCCAGATGAGGTGGACATTATCAACAGTTTTCATAAGTTCTGGTAGCAGGGTCGGGTCAAAAGTCTTCATCTCACCTATCATCCCAGTAAATTGGGGATCGACACTTACGTCCATACAATGCCTCAAATGGGGCCATCCCGATAGTGGCCTGATAGCTGTTATTATAAGCGAACTCCGCTATGGGCAGATATTTCTCCCAACCTTTTTCGAAGTCTAGAACACACGCCCTCAGCATATCTTTCAGAATCTGAATAGTTCTCTTAGATTGTCCATTAGTCTGAGGGCGATAAGTTGTACTAAAACTCAATTTCATTCCCAAAGCTTCTTGCAATCTCTTCCAAAATCGGGAAGTAAAACGAGGATCCCTATCCGATACAATACTTACAGGCATCCCATGTAGCCTTACAATATCCGCCACATACATATCTCCCAAATTCTCAGGACTATCCTCCTTGTTCATCGGTAAGAAGTGCGCTGACTTGGTCAATCTATCCTCTATGACCCAAACGGCGTCATGACCCTTTTGTGACCTGGGCAGGTCCATGACAAAGTCCATAGTTATGTTTTCCCATTTCTATTGGGGAATTTCCAACGGTTGAAGCAAACCTGCCGGTCGTTGATGTTCTGCTTTGACTCTCTGGCAAGTCAAACATCGTGCCACAAACTCCGCGATCTCCCTCTTCATGTTATTCCAGCAATAGTGTTGCTTCAAATCCCAGTACATCTTTGTCCCGCCAGGGTGACTAGTGTATCTCGAATTTGGGCTTCTTCAAGAATCTTCTTTTTCAACTGTGGCTCATTAGGAACACAAATCCGATTCCTGAACCAACAAATACCATCATTATGAAACTTGAAATCTGTGTTGCTTTCTTTAATCTTCTGAAACTGTTGGTCCTTCTGTTGAGCCTCTCGTAATTTAGACAACAAGGTCGACTGAACTTGTGTAGTGGCAAATAGTAACCCTTTTTGAGTTAATTGTGGATTCCACAAAAATGTTTCCTCTAACAACTCCTGCACCTTAACTTCCAGTTTTGCCATGCTCGCCTTCCGACTTAAGGCATCTGCAACTACATTTGCTTTACGGGGCACATAATTGATTGTGCAGTTATAATCATCCAAGAGCTCCATCCACCGTCTTTGCCTCATGTTCAACTCTTTTTGTGAGAATAAGTACTTCAAGCTCTTGTGATTAGTAAACACCTCAAACTTGTTACCCTACAGATAGTGCCTCCATTTCTTGAGTGCAAACACAATAGCCGCCAACTCCAAATCATGCGTCGGGTAATTCAATTCATACGGTTTCGGTTTCCTAGAGGCATATGCAATCACTCTACCATTCTGCATCAACACACACCCTAGTCCTTCTTTGGAAGCATCGCTATAGATCACAAAGCCTTGACTCCCTTCAGGCAATGCAAGAACAGGTGCAATAGTCAATCTTTTCTTCAGTTTTTGAAAGCTGTTCTCACACTTGTCATCCTACACGAACTTTGTTTTCTTTTGAGTGAGCTTTGTAAGCGGTCCTGCAATCTTTGAGAAATCCTTCACGAATCTCCGATAATATCCGGCTAAACCGAGAAAACTCCGAACTTCCGTAACATTTTCCAGCTTCTTCAATGACATCACCGCTTCTATCTTTGCTGGATCCACTGCTATTCCCTATTGGGATATGATGTGCCCCAATAATGCAATCTGCCGCAACCAAAATTCGCATTTGCTAAACTTTGCATACAATTGATGCTCTCGAAGTTTCTGCAATACCAAGCGCAGATGTTGTTCATGCTCAGCCTCTGATTTCGAGTATACCAAAATATCATAAATAAAGATCACCACAAATTGGTCCAAGTAGGGTTGAAACACTCTATGTATCAAGTCCATAAAAGCTGCAAGGGCATTAGTTAGCCCAAATGGCATCACCACAAATTCATAATGCCCATATCTCATCCTGAAAGCCGATTTAGGCACATCCTCCTTTTTGATCTGCAACTGATAGTACCCTTGCCTCAAGTCGAGCTTCGAATACACTTTAGCTCCTTGAAGTTGATCAAACAACACGTCGATCAGTGGAAATGGGTATTTATTCTTGACGGTTACTTGGTTCAATCCTCAGTAATTGATGCATAGTCTCAACGTTCTGTCTTTCTTCTTTAAAAATAGGACTGGTGCACCCCACGGAGAAGAACTCGGTTGAACAAACCCCTTCTTCAATAATCCTTGCAATTGGTCCTTCAATTCTTGTAGCTCGGCTGGTGCCATACGATAGGGAGCTTTAGATATCGGCTGGGTACCAGGCAGTACTTCTATTACAAACTCAATTTCCCAATCCGGGGGTAAACCGGGCAATTCTTCTAGTAACACATCTGCATAATCTTTAATGATTGGCATCTCCTCCAACTTAACTTTGGTCGATGGCTTGTTGATGAGGTAAGCTAAGTATCCACTACACCATTGTCTCAAGGACCTCACTGCTTTCATAGATGAAATGATGGAACTCCAAGTGAAGTCTCTTCGACCCATTACGTCCAGTGTTGGTTGACCAGTATCTGGAATGTTACAATCTTCGTCCGGCAATCTAGTTGGGCATGATGTTTTGCCAACCAGTCCATCCCTAAAATGACTTCATAGTCTTGAAAGGGTAACACTATAAGATTGGCTGAGAATTCCTTATCCTTAATTTGGATTTTACTTGCTTTACAAGCTGAGCTAGTAACAAGTTTAGAACCCATCGGAGTACTGACTTTTACTTCGTAAGGCAAACATTCAACTCGTAATTTCACACGTTGCACACATAAGGGAGTAATAAATGAATGAGTAGTACCTGGATCAATTAGCACCCTAACAGGTTGATTCAATATCAAGAATGTACCTTCAACAACAGCAGTCTCCTCAGGAAGCTCCTCGCACTCAATAGCATAAGCTCGGGCCTTAACTCTAGGAACTGGAGTCTTGCCTCTACCAGCTGGTTTAATTTGATTTTGTCCTCCTTTCCATTTAGGGCAATCCTTGATCTGATGCTGATCACTGCCACAGCGTACGCATCGTCCTGACTTCTTCTAGCACTGGGCCTCGGTGTGACCCTTCTTGTCACAATAAGAACAGTTGATAGACTGAGTAACAGGTGAACTACCTGTGGATCTGCGGGTGGAAGAGGCTGATGGTGCTTTAGTCGGGCCACGGTTATTGACTGGTCTGTTCTGACTCTGGCCCTGACTGCGACTTTGAGTCTGGAATTTCATCTGTTGTCCTGGAGACTGAGATGGTTTTTTGTTCGGCTGGCTTGAACCGCGTCTACCAAGTTTCCTCTTCTCAACTCGGGAAGTAGCAGCAAGGAGAGCAGAATAGGTAGTGAAGTCATGCGAAGCCAACTGATCCTGAATTTTTGGCCTTAACCCATTCGTAAATTTCCACATCTTTGCCTCAGGGGTACTGACCATGTATTGTGCATAACAGGACAGTTGGTCAAAACGAGCATCATACTGGGCCACCGTCATGTTACCCTAGTTCAAGTGCATGAATTCTTCAATTCTCCTCTGCCTAGAAACTGCAAGTACGTATTTCTCCTTGAATGCCTTAACGAAATTACCCCACAAGCGAGGTGTATGATCAGTTTCCCAAAGTGCCTCCACAGTGTGCCACCAATGCTCAGCATCCCCGTGCAACAGAAACACAGCGAACTAAATCTTTTCCTCATCAGTATAGTCAAGTGGCCTGAAAATCCTTTCAATCTCACACAGCCAAGCCTCTGCCTTTTCATCATCAGCTTCCCTATAGAATTTGGACGGGCAAAATCAAGGAACTCCTGCATTCTGCTATTTCTCCCATTGTTACCATCATTCCTGTTGTTGTTGTTGTTGTTGTTTGTTTCACGTGCATCTTGACGTTCCATCACTCGTGACACGCGATCCATAGCATTCACCATCATGTTAAACATGGCCATGCCGGGGTTAGTTTGATGAGCATCTCCAGCTCCTTGAGGCTCATCACTCATATTGGTATTGCGGGTACTAGGGCCAGCCATCTATAGGCACAGATTATGATGCACAATTTATTGGAATATGACAAAACAAGAATTTAATGTATAAGGTATGCAAAATACAATTTTACATAGGCATATAATTCTCGAAATAGTTAAGACATGTTAATCACATAAGCACATAAAAACAGAGGAGGCACAATTGATATTGTCACACATTAACACACATAAACAAGTCATCTCAATAACCCTAGGGCTTCTACCCATGGTCCGAGAGTTAAACCCGGCTTCAGCAATCTAAGCTCTAATACCATTTCTATAAGGTGTCAGGCCCCAACCCGACCTATAGAGGTTAGACTAGGTTGTGATCTAACATTCATATCATTTCACGTACTCAATCGTTCATTAAGGTTTAACGCTTAAAGTTAGCCTAGAACTCCAAAAATTCTCCAGAAAACCGGCAGCATAACGGCTGTAATTGTCTCTTTAGTTTGACCTAATTTCCTAAACGCCTCAAAAACTTTCAATCTCAAATTCGATTCCAACTAAGATTACTATTTATCACCAATTGAAATGCCTACTAGTTATCTCGAAGTCTCGTTTGATTAACAACCTAGCGTGATAACTATGTCTCGCTTATTTGTCAATCCTTGTTACACGAGTACTTGTTGATCTTAGCTTACCAATGAGTACCTGCTTAAGATTGGATAGACTCATTTTACTTAACTCTTACCTAATACTTCATAAGCCTACAGTAGTTACCAATCAAGTAGCAAAACGAGCAAATATGGTGTCTGTCTAGTTAATATCGGTACAAATCAAAATTAGGCCCCAAATTACAACGGGGGTCATTTACAATAACGACAACAAGCAACATAAGAAATAGTCTTCAAAGCAACATATCATTCACAAAATAGCCACAATCAAGTAAGACGTGTAGGGCAGGCAATCACTCCAAGGAGTCATCGATAGGCACGTTATCCTCAGGTACCTGTTCCTGATCTTCTTCACCTGAGATGATAAATAAGGGTGAGTCCTTATGAACTCAGCGAGGGGGAACGAGAAATACGTTTTGAAACTCTTTTTCCAGTTCAACTTATGAAAAACCCTTTTTGAAAGCATGACATATAACACAAGTAAGTTCATAATGTAATATAAAAGTAAAAGAACACAATTACCCGTCTTTCCTCCCTGAGGTCCTCTAGGAACCAAGCAAGAGTACTTATACACATAGTGAAAAGGATACGGTTAGCTTTTGCTCTCAATTCATTTCCAATATCAGTTGTTGTGGTTGACTTCAAATCATCCACTTATCACGTCAAATGGGTGTACTCCGGATGTACCCCAAAATCCTACAACCTAACTTTCCGAGGAAGTCTAGCCCCCAAGCGAGAGAGGGAATTGGACAATGGTAGTCACGGTTGCATCGACAAGCCCGATGCCCCCTGATGTGCGTGAAACGTTACCACGCCAGAATGAAAGGTTGCAACCTTGTATGCAATGCACATTTATAACATTTAATAAATCACATTAGGAGGGCAGCAAAGTAGGTTGCCTCCGAGCAGTCATAAGATCGCACGTTGACAAGTAAACACACGAGGCATGCTTTGACCTGTAATTTCACTTGTAAAGCACATGGAGTTATATGAATATTAACGGAAAGCCATGTAACACATGTAAATCAAGTCATATAACTCATTTCGGGGTTCACGTAATCAGATAATAAGTTTATACAAGCATGCAACGACGTCTACGTGGGACCGGGTGCAAGAAAGGTCTACTTATCAACATGTAATCATCGGGAATCATATTTCAAGCATACTTAACATTTCTTAGGCAGCCCACTAATCACACAATTGGACACAATAACCATAGAATCAACACTTAGCTAATTTTCATATTCAATAGGGTTTCAATTCATGCTTACACGTGCGATTTAAGCCACAAGTTGTCACGTAACTAACCCAAGCCATGCATCGATTAAATAAAACCTCTTCAATCATCCAAAAAAGTCCACATAACATCCAAGTGCCACAATCCCAAGCATTCAATATCACAAGAGAAGTTACAATATTTTTTCAAAGTATATCACTAAATAAATACCTCACTGAAATGGTCTGTTTTACCACAATCATTTAGACAAGCAAACAATCTCAAATTCCATTGAACAAAATGTCAAATTAAATCTTATTAAGTGAACTAAATCCATAAACAAACCTCGCATCATTTGGAGTTCGGATTCAAGAGTTATAGCCAAAACCGTGAGACTACGCAAAACGGTCCAGATTTGTACACATTTCAATACTTGTCATTTTTCAGGGTCTTAGGGTCAGATATAGCCTTAGTATATTTCTGACAAAAATGTCCAGAACTGAAAAATATAGCAGCCTACCAAATTTCATGCATTTTAGATATCTTTTTCTATGTCAAAACTGTTTTGTTCTACAAGGACAGTGAACTGCCAAAAACCTGCTCCATTTTCCCTGATTTTCCAGATTTGGACACCTTTCGATGTTTTGCCATTTGGGAGACCTTAGAGTCAAAATTGGCCTTGGCTATTTCTATGAAAAATGCTCAGAACTGGAAAAAATAGTCACCTACCTATTTTCATGCATTTTCAAAATTATTTACCAGGCCAAATACACTTTGTTCTAACAAGTCAGAAATATGCCATTTTCGCGATTTTACCTATCTTCAAGTTCTAGCTAAATATCTTGCCATGCATGGTTACAAAAGCTCATGTACACACACATACCACAATTACAGAGGTAAAAATAGACATATGAAGGCATGCATGTGGTTTTTGAAAGCCTTTAAAAAGGATTAACCCTCACCTTAGCCTATTGACAACAAATGATGCTCAAAACTCTTGAAGATTCACAAATGGTCCACTCTCCTTGCTTGGCTGAGAGATATTGCTTGATTTCCTTAATTCCTAGCTGAGTTACCATGTCCTTAGTATGTGCATGTGGTTAGAACAAAAGGGAGATGAAAGAAAAGCTATCAAACATACCTAGGGCCGAAATGAGTGTTCTATGAGCTTGCATACAAATCTCCTTGCTTCTTGCTAGCTTGGTTGAGTTCCTTAGAGTCTTGAATGTCTAGGAGAGTCTTAGAATGAGAGTTCAAGCTATGGAGACTAAGGTTGCAGCCAAGGCCGAGAGATAGAGAGTGTAAATGAGAGAATGAGAAGTTTGAAAAGAATGAAATGTTGGTGTGAGCATGTGTCGGCCTTGAGCTTCTAAAATTTCTGATTTTGTGTCATCTATAACATGTTTTGAATTGTCTTAGCATGGGCATTGAGTGGGCCGAGAATGTAGAGCACGGTGGTGGATAAAATAATGCTTGGTTTTCGTTTTTTTTTTTGCATTGTGTCATAGAATGTCTAAACTTGATTTTTGAAATTGCAAAGCATGTCAAAAGCTCTTCACATGGTCGGCGAAGGCAAGGCTCAAATCTGAATTTGTCATGTTTTGAGCATTATTTTATTGTAGGTGCTTGGAGTTTGCAAAAGAATAAAGAATAAAGAATAAGAATGTTTAGCTTTTGGTGAAATTTTGTCTTCTAGTGCATTGACCAAGCATTTTAATATTAGTTAGTAGAGTTTGTAGGATTAGTTAATAATCTAGTGCTTCGTGTAAGATGGTATCTTGATTAGCGTGCGGGCACGCTTTCCTAGGTTTAGGGCACACACTACGAGGTAAGGCACGAACTACGAGACAAATGCACATTTTCCAAACAAATGCACGCAACCCTAAATGAATGCACGTAATTCAATGCAAGGCACATAAAATGAGACACGACTCTTAAACCTAGGTCAAAGCACGCAATTCTAGGTTACGGCACATGAAACGACATATCGCACGCAAATTGAGGTCGGGCCTCACAGAAGTTGTCTTGGCCAAGGTGCCATGTGATGCAGTAATAGAAATGTTATGGATTAGGTTATCGTCCTTTTCGCGGCTAACGATGTACGATCGGTGACAAAAAAAATAGCGCAAAAGAAGAAAAGTGTCCATATATTGATGAAAATGCTCAATTTTGGATTCTGAAAATAGTGGCAGCCGAGTAGGTTAGGTACCCCTATCGTAGAGCTCTCAGAGAGATTTCCAACGGTATGTTGTCCGCCGCGTAACTCCTTACGGATCAAAAGTTATGGGCACCGGAGCGACGGATACCTAGTTACAAGCCCCACGCCCTCTGTTTGTGGGCCCGGCCTCTACATGAAGTGAAGTTGTCTTGCCCAAGGTGACGTATGATTCAGTAATAGAAATGTGATGGATTAGGTTGTCGTCCTTTTCGCGGCTCACGATGTACGATCTGGGACGAAAAAACCGCGCAAAAGAAGAAAAGTGTCCCAAAATTGATAAAAACATTTGATTTTGTGCTCCAAAAATAGGCACAGCCGAGCAGGCTTGCTGCCCCCATCGTAGAGCTCTCGGAAAGCTTTCCAACTGTATGTTGTCCGCTGCGTAACTCCTTACGGATCAAAAGTTATGGGCACCGGAGCGACGGATACCTGGTCACAAGCCCCACGCCCTCTGTTGGCGAGCCCAGCCTCTACGTGAAGTGAAGTTGTCTTGCCCAAGGTGCCATGTGATTTGGTAATAGAAATGTGATGGATTAGGTTGTCGTCCTTTTTGCGGCTAACAACGTATGATCTGGGACAGAAAAACAACGCAAAAATAGAAAAGTTTCCCAAAACTGATGAAAACATTTGATTTTGGGTACTGAAAATAGGTGCAGCCGAGCAGGCTTGGTGCCCACGTCGTAGAGCTCTCCGAGAGCTTTCCAACGGTATGCTGTTCGCCACATAACTCCTTATGGATAAAAAGTTATAGGCACCGGAGCGACGGATACCTGGCCACAAGCCCTACGCCCTCTGTTTGCGGGCCCAGCCTCCACATGAAGTGAAGTTGTCTTGCCTAAGGTGCCTTGGGATTCGGTAATAGAAATGTGATGGATTAGGTTGTCGTCCTTTTCGCGGCTCACGACGTACGATCCGGGATAGAAAAATAGCGCAAAAGAAGAAAAGTATCCCGAAACTGATGAAAACGTTAAATTTTGGACATCGAAAATAGTGGCAGCCAAGCAGGCTTGGTGCCCACGTGGTAGAGATCTCAGAGAGCTTTCCAACGGTATGTTGTGCACTGCGTAACTCCATACAGATCAAAAGTTATAGGCATCGGAGCAACGGATACCTGGTCACAAGGCCTACGCCCTCTGTTTGCAAGCCTAGCCTCTACGTGCAGTGAAGTTGTCTTGCCCAAGGTGTCGTGGGATTCGGTAATAGAAATGTGATGGATTAGGTTGTCGACCTTTTCGCGGCTCACGACGTACGATCCAGAACGGAAAAATAGCGCAAAAGGAGAAAAGTGTCCCGAAACTGATGAAAACATTCAATTTTGGGCACCAAAAATAGGCGTAGCCGAGCAGGCTTGGTGCCCCCTTCATAAAGCTGTTGGATAGCTTTCCAACGGTATATTGTGCACCGCGTAACTCTTTACGGATCAAAAGTTATGGGCGCCGGAGCAACGGATACCTGGTCATAAGCCCTACGCCCTCTATTTGCGGGCCCAGCCTCTACGTGAAGTGAAGTTGTCTTGCATAAGGTACTGTGTGATTCGGGAATAGAAATGTGATGGATTTGGTTGTCGTCCTTTTCGCGGCACACAAAGTACGATCCGGGACGAAAAAACAGCGCAAAAGAAGAAAAGTATCCCAAAACATATGAAAATGTTCGATTTTGGGGTCCAAAAATAGGCGCAACCGCGCAGGCTAGGTACCCCCATCCTAGAGCTCTCAGAGTGCTTTCCAACGGTATGCTGTGCGCCGCATAACTCCTTACGGATCAAAGTTATAGGCAACGGAGCGACGTATACCTGGTCATAAGCCCCACACACTCTGTTTGTGGTCCCAGCCTCTACTTCAAGTGAAGTTGTCTTGCCCAAGGTGTCGTGTGATTCGGTAATAAAAATGTGATGGATTAGGTTGTCGTCCTTTTCGCGGCTCACAACATACGATTCGGGATGAAAAAATAGCGTAAAAGAAGAAAAGTGTCTTAAAACTTATGAAAATGTTCGATTTTGGGCACCGAAAATAGGCGCAGCAGAGCAGGCTAGGTGCCCCATTGTAGAGCTCTCAGAGAGCTTTCCAATGGTATGCTGTGCGCCACGTAACTCCTTACAGATCAAAAGTTATGCGCACCGGAGTGACGGATACCTGGTCACAAGCCCTACGCCCTCTATTTGCGGGCCCTGCCTCTACGTGAAGTGAAGTTGTCATGCCCAAGGTGTCGTGTGATTCGGTAATAGAAATGTGATTGATTAGGTTATCGTCCTTTTCACGGCTCACGATGTACGATCCAGGATGGAAAAACAACGCAAAAGAAGAAAAGTGTCCCGAAACTAAAGAAATTCAATTTTGTGCTCCGAAAAATAGGTGCAGCTGAGCAGGCTTACTGCCCCCGTCGTAGAGCTCTTGGAAAAATAACGCAAAAGAAGAAAAGTGTGCCAAAACTAATGAAAACATTCGATTTTGGGCTTCGAAAATAGGCGCAACCGAGCAGGATTGGCGCAGTCATAGAGTTCTCGGAGATCTTTCTAACGGTATGCTGTGCGCCGCGTACCTCCTTACGGATCAAAAGTTATAGGCACTAGAGCGATGGATACTTGGTCGTAAGCCCCACGCCCTTGGTTTGCGGGCCCAGCATCTACGTGAAGTGAAGTTGTCTTGCCCAAGGTACCTTGGGATTCAGAAATAGAAATGTGATAGATTAGGTTGTCGTCCTTTTCGCGGCTCACGACGTACGACCCGGGACGAAAATACAGCGAAAAAGAAGAAAAGTGTAGCGAAACTTATGAAAACGTTTGATTTTTGGCTCCAAAAATAGGTGCAGCCGACCAGGCTTGCTGCCCCCTCTGTAGAACTCTCGGAGTGCTTTCCAACGGTATATTGTGCGCCGCGTAACTCCTGACGTATCAAAAGTTATAGGCACCGGAGCGACGGATACCTGGTCACATGCCCCACGCCCTCGGTTTGAGGGCCCAACCTCTACGTGAAGTGATGTTGTCTTGCCCAAGGTGCCGTGTGATTCGGGAATTGAAATGTGATAGATTAGGTTGTCGTCCTTTTCGTGGCTCACAGGGTACGATCCGGGACCAAAAAAACTGTGCAAAAGAAGATAAGTGTCCCGAAACTGATGAAAATGCTCAATTTTGGTCTCCGAAAATAGGCGCAGCCGAGCATGCTTGGTACCACCGTCGTAGTGCTCTCGGAGAGCTTTCCTACGGTATGCTGTACGCCGCGTATCTCCTTACGGATCAAAAGTTATGGGCACCGGAGTGAAGGATACCTGGTCACAAGCCCCACGCCCTCGGTTTGAGGGCCCAGCCTCTACGTGAAGTGAAGTTGACTTGCCCAAGGTGCCATGGGATTCGGTAATAAAAATGTGATGGACTAGGTTGTCGTCCTTCTCGCGGCTCACGACGTACGACCCGGGACTGAAAAACAGCGCAAAAAAGAGAAGTGTCCCAAAACTGATGAAAACGTTCGATTTTGAGCTCCGAAAATAGTCGTAGCCGGGCAAGATTGATTCCCCCGTCGTAGTGCTCTCGGGGAGCTTTTCAACAATATGCTGTGCGCCGCGTAACTTTTTACGGATCAAACGTTATGAGCACCGGAGCGACGGATACCTAGTCACAAGCCCCACGCCCTCTGTTTGCGGGCCCAGCCTCTACGTGTAGTGAAGTTGTCTTGCCCAAGGTGACATGGGATTTGGTAATAGAAATGTAATGGATTAGGTTGTCGTCCATTTCGCTGCTCACGACGTACGATCCGGGATGAAAAACTGCTCAAAAGAAGATAAGTATCCCGAAAGTGATTAAAATGTTCGATTTTGGGCTCCAAAAATTGGCGCATCCAAGCAGGCTTGGTGCCCTCATCGTAGAGCTCTCGTAGAGCTTTCCAATGGTATGTTGTGCGCCAGGTAACTCCTTACGGATCAAAAGTTATGGGCACCAGAGCGATGGATACCTGGTCACAAGCCCTACGCCCTCTGTTTGCGAGCCCAGCATCTACGTGAAGTGAAGTTGTCTTGCCCAAGGTGCTGTGTGATTCGGTAATAGAAATGTGATGGATTAGGTTGTCGTCTTTTTCGCGGCTCACGATGTACGATCCGGGTTGGAAAAATAGAGCAAAAGAAGAAAAGTGTACTAAAACTAATGAAAACATTCGATTTTGGGCTTCGAAAATAGGCGCAGCCGAGCAGGCTTGGCGCAGTCGTAGAGCTCTCGGAGAGCTTTCCAACGGTATGCTGTGCGCCGCTAAACTCCTTACAGATCAAAAGTTATAGGCACCGGAGGGACGGATACCTGGTCACAAGCCCCACGCCCTCGGTTTATGGGCCCAGCCTCTACGTGAAGTGAAGTTGTCTTGCCCAAGGTGCCTTGGGATTCAGAAATAGAAATATGATAGATTAGGTTGTCGTCCTTTTCGCAACTCATGACGTACGGTCCCGGACGGAAATGTAGCGCAAAAGTAGAAAAGTGTAGCAAAACTTATGAAAATGATTGAGTTTGGGCTCCGAAAATAGGTGCAGCCGAGCAGGCCTCCTGCCCCTGCTGTAGAGCTCTCGGAGAGCTTTCCAACGGTATGTTGTGCGCTGCGTAACTCCTTACGTATCAAAAGTTATAGGCACCGGAGCAACGGATACCTGGTCACATGCCCCATGCCTTCGGTTTGAGGGCCCAGCCTCTACTTGAAGTGAAGTTGTCTTGCCTAAGGTGCCATGTGATTCGGGAATTGAAATGTGATAGATTAGGTTGTCGTCCTTTTCGTGGCTCACGACGTACGATCCGGGATGAAAAAAACTGCGCAAAAAAAGATAAGTGTCCCGAAACTGATGAATATGTTCAATTTTGGGTTCCGAAAATAGGCGCAGCCGAGCATGCTCGATGCCCCCGTCGTAGTGCTCTCAGAGAGCTTTCCTATGGTATACTGTGCGCTGCGTAACTCCTTACGGATCAAAAGTTATGGGCACCGGAGCGAAGGATATCTGGCCACAAGCCCCACGCCCTCGGTTTGAGGGCCCAGCCTCTATGTGAAGTCAAGTTGTCTTTTCCAAGGTGCCATAGGATTCGGTAATAAAAATGTGATGGACTAGGTTGTCGTCCTTCTCGCAGCTCACGACGTATGATCCGGGACTGAAAAACAGCGCAAAAAAAGAGAAGTGTCCCAAAACTAATGAAAATGTTCAATTTTGTGCTCCAAAAATAGTCGCAACCGAGCAAGCTTGGTGCCCCCATCGTAGTACTTTCGGGGAGCTTTCCAACGGTATACTGTGCGCCGCGTAACTCCTTACGGATCAAACGTTATGAGCACCGGAGCGACGGATACCTGGTCACAAGCCCCACGCTTTCTGTTTGCGGGCCCAGCCTCTACGTGTAGTGAAGTTGTCTTGCCCAAGGTGACATGGGATTTGGTAATAGAAATGTAATGGATAAGGTTGTCGTCCTTTTCGCTGCTCACGACGTACGATCCAGGATGAAAAACTGCGCAAAAGAACGTAAGTGTCCCGAAAGGGATTAAAACGTTCGATTTTGGGCTCCAAAAATAGGCACATCCAAGCAAGCTTGGTGCCCCCATCGTAGAGCTCTCGGAGAGCTTTCCAACGGTATGCTGTGCTCCACGTAACTCTTTACGGATCAAAAGTTATGGGCACCGGAGCGACGGATACCTGGTCACAAGCCCCATGCCCTCTGTTTGCGAACCCAGCATCTACGTGAAGTGAAGTTGTCTTGCCCAAGGTGCTGTGTAATTCGATAATAGAAATGTGATGGATTAAAGTTGTCGTCCTTTTAGCAGCTCATGATGTATGATCCGGGTTGGAAAAATAGCGCAAAAGAAGAAAAGTATTCCAAAACTAATGAAAACATTCGATTTTGGGCTTCGAAAATAGGCGCAGAAGAGCAGGCTTGGCGCAGTTGTAGAGCTCTCGGAGAGCTTTCCAACGGTATGCTGTGCGCCGCATAACTCCTTACGGATCAAAAGTTATAGGCACCGGAGCGAAGTTGTTTTGCCCAAGGTGCCTTGGGTTTTAGAAATAGAAATGTGATAGATTAGGTTGTCGTCCTTTTCGCGGCTCACGACGTACGATCCGGGATGAAAATACAGCGCAAAAGAAGAAAAGTGTAGCGAAACTTATGAAAATATTTTTATTTTGGGCTCCGAAAATAGGCGCAGCCGAGCAGGCTTGCTGCCCCCGTTGTAGAGCTCTCTGAGAGCTTTGCAACGGTATGCTGTGCGCCGCGTAACTCCTTATGGATCAAAAGTTATAGGCACCGGAGCGACGGATACCTGGTCACATGCCCCACACTCTCGGGTGGAGGGGCCAGCCCCGACGTGAAGTGAAGTTGTCTTGCCCAAGGTGCCTTGTGATTCGGGAATTGAAATGTGATAGATTAGGTTGTTGTCCTTTTCGTGGCTCACGACGTACGATCCGGGACGAAAAAAACTGCGCAAAAGAAGATAAGTGTCTCGAAACTGATGAATATGTTCAATTTTTGGCTCCGAAAATAGGCGCAACCGAGCATGCTTGGTGTCCTCATCGTAGTGCTCTCGGAGAGCTTCCCTACGATATAATGTGCGCCGCATAACTCCTTACGAATCAAAAGTTATGGGCACCGGAGCGAAGGATACCTGGTCACAAGCCCCAAGCCCTCGATTTGAGGGCCCAGCCTTTCCGTGAAGTCAAGTTGTCATGCCCAAGGTGCCATGGGATTCGATAATAGAATATAATGCATTAGGTTGTCGTACTTTTCGCGGCTCACGCCGTACGATCCGGGACTGAAAAACAGCATAAAAAAAGAGAAGTATCCCAAAACTGATGAAAATGTTCAATTTTGTGCTCCGAAACAGGCGCAGTCGAGCAGTCTTGGTGCCCCCATCGTAGAGCTCTCGGGGAGCTCTCCAACGGTATGCTGTGCACTGCGTAACTCCTTACGGATCAAACGTTATGAGCACCGTAGCGATGGATACCTGGTCACATGCCCCATGCCCTCGGTTTGAGGGCCCAACCTCTACGTGAAGTGAAGTTGTCTTGCCCAAGGTGCCGTGTGATTCGGGAATTGAAATGTGATAGATTAGGTTGTCGTCCTTTTCGTGGCTCACAACGTACGATCCCAACGGAAAAAACTGCGCAAAAGAAGATAAGTGTCCCGAAGCTGATGAAAATGTTTGATTTTGGGCTCCGAAAATAGGCGCAGCCGAGCATGCTTGGTGCCCCCATCATAGAGCTCTCGGAGAGATTTCCAACGGTATGCCGTGTGCCGCGTAACTCCTTACGGATCAAAAGTTATGGGCATCAGAGCGACGGATACCTGGTCACAAGCCCCACACCCTCGGTTTAAGGGCCCAGCCTCTACGTGAAGTCAAGTTGTCTTGCCCAAGGTGCCGTGGGATTCGGTAATAAAAATGTGATGATTAGGTTGTCGTCCTTTTCGCGGCTCACGACGTACGATCCGGGACTGAGAAACAGCGCAAAAGAAGAGAAGTATCCCAAAACTGATGAAAACATTCGATTTTGTACTCGAAAAATAGTCGCAGCCGGGCAAGCTTGGTGCCCCCGTCGTAGTGCTCTCGGGGAGCTTTCCAACGGTATGCTGTGCACAGCGTAACTCCTTACGGATCAAATGTTATGAGCACCGGAGCGACGGATACTTGGTCACAAGCCCCACGCCGTCTGTTTGTGGGCCCAGCCTCTACGTGTAGTGAAGTTGTCTTTCCCAAGGTGACATGGGATTCGGTAATAGAAATGTAATGGATTAGGTTGTCGTCCTATTCGCGGCTCACGACGTACGATCTGGCACGAAAAAATTGCGCAAAAGAAGATAAATGTCCCGAAAGTGATGAAAACGTTCAATTTTGTGCTCCGAAAATAGGTGCATACGAGATGGCTTGGTGCCCCCATCGTAGAGCTCTCGGAGAGCTTTCCAACGGTATGCTGTGCGTCGCGTAACTCCTTAGGGATCAAAAGTTATGGGTACCGGAGCGACGAATACCTGGTCATAAGCCCCATGCCCTTTGTTTGCGGAGCCAGCCTCTACGTGAATAGAAGTTGCCTTGCCTAAGGTGCCGTGTGATTCGTTAGTAGAAATGTGATGGATTAGGTTGTTGTCCTTTTCGCGGCTCACGACGTACGATCCGGGTCGAAAAAATAGAGCAAAACAAGAAAAGTATCCCAAAACTAATGAAAACATTCAATTTTGGGTCCCGAAAATAGGCGCAACCGAGTAGGCTAGGTGCCCCCGTCGTAGAGCTCTCGGAGAGCTTTCCAATGGTATGCTGTGTACCGCGTAACTCTTTGCGAATCAAAAGTTATAGGCACTGGAGCGACGGATACCTGGTTACAAGCCCCACGCCCTCGGTTTGCTGGCCCAGCCTCTACGTAAAGTGAAGTTGTCTTGCCCAAGGTGCCATGGGATTCGATAATAGAAATGTGATAGATTAGGTTATAGTCCTTTTCGCGGCTCACGACGTACGATCCGAGACAGAAAAACAACGCAAAAAAAGAAAAGTGTAGCGAAACTTAAGAAAATGTTCGATTTTGGACTCAGAAAATAGGAGCAGTTGAGCAGTCTTGCAGCCCCCATCGTAGAGCTCTCGGAGAGCTTTCCAACGGTATGATGTGCTCCACGTAACTCCTTACGGATCAAAAGTTATGGGCACCGGAGCGACGGATACCTGGTCACAAGCCCCACGCCCTCTGTTTGTGAACCCAGCATCTACGTGAAGTGAAGTTGTCTTGCCCAAAGTGCCATGCGATTCGGTAACAGAAATGTGATGGATTAGGTTGTCGTCCTTTTTGCGGCTCACGACGTACAACTCGCGACCCAAAAATAGGGAAAAAGAAGCAAAGTGTCCCAAAACTGATGAAAACGTTCGATTTTGGGCTTTGAAAATAGGCGCAGCCGAGCAGGCTTGGCGCAGTCGTAGAGCTGTCAGAGAGCTTTCCAACGGTATGCTGTACGCCCCGTAACTCCTTACGGATCAAAAGTTATAAGCACCGGAGCGACGGATACCTGGTCACAAGCCCCACGCCCTCAGTTTGAGGGCCCAGCCTCTACATGAAGTGAAGTTGTCTTGCCCAAGGTGCCTTGGGATTTGAAAATAGAAATGTGATGGATTAGGTTGTCGTCCTTTTCGCGGCTCACGACGTACGATCCGGGGCGAAAAAATAGCGCAAAAGAAGAAAAGTGTAGCGAAACTTATCAAAATGTTCGATTTTTGGCTGCGAAAATAGGCGCAGCCGTGAAGGCTTGCTACCCCTATTGTAGAGCTCTTGGAGTGCTTTCCAACGGTATGTTGTGTGCTGCGTAACTCCTTACGGATCAAAAGTTATGGGCACCGGAGCGAAGGATACCTGGTCACAAGCCCCACGCCCTCGGTTTGAGGGCCCAGCCTCTCCGTGAAGTCAAGTTGTCTTGCCCAAGGTATCATGGGATTTGGTAATAAAAATGTGATGGAATAGGTTGTCGTCCTTCTCGCGGCTCATGACGTACGATCCAGGACTAAAAAATAGCGCAGAAGAAGAGAAGTGTCCCAAAACTAATGAAAATGTTCAATTTTGTGCTCCGAAAATAGGAGCAGCCGAGCAAGCTTGGTGCCCCCGTCGTAGAGCTCTCGGGGAGCTTTCCAATGGTATGCTGTGCGCTGCGTAACTCCTTACGTATCAAAAGTTATAGGCACCGGAGCGACGGATACCTCGTCTCATGCCCCACACCCTCGGTTTGAGGGCCCAGTCTCTACGTGAAGTGAAGTTGTCTTGCCCAAGGTGCCATGTGATTCGGGAATTGAAATGTGATTGATTAGGTTGTCGTCCTTTTTGTGGCTCACGATGTACGATCTGGGACGAAAAACTGCGAAAAAGAAGATAAGTGTCCCGAAACTGATGAAAATGTTCAATTTTGGGCTCCGAAAATAGGCGCAGCCGAGCACGGTTGATGCTCCCGTCATGGTGCTCTCGAAGAGCTTTCCAACGGTATGCTGTGCGCCGCGTAACTCCTTACGGATCAAAAGTTATGGGCACTAGAGTGAAGGATACCTGGTCACAAGACCCACGCCCTCGGTTTGAGGGCCCAGCCTCTACGTGAAGTCAAGCTGTCTTGCCCAACGTGCCATGGGATTCGGTAATAAAAATGTGATAGATTAGGTTGTCGTCCTTTTCGCGGCTCACGACGTACGATCCGGGACTGAAAAACAGAGCAAAAGAAGAGAAGTGTCCCAAAATTGATGAAAACGTTCGATTTTGTGCTCCGAAAATAGTCACAGCTGGGCAAGCTTGGTGCCGCCGTCGTAGTGCTCTCGGGGAGCTTTCCAACAGTATATTGTGCACCGCGTAACTCCTTACGGATCAAACGTTATGAGCACCGGAGCGACGGATAACTGGTTACAACCCCCACGCCCTCTGTTTCCGGGCCCAGCCTCTACGTGTAGTAAACTTGTCTTGCCCAAGGTGACATGGGATGCGGTAATAAAAATGTAATGGATTAGGTTGTGGTGCTTTTCACAGCCCACGACGGACGATCCCGGATAAAAAAAACTGTGCAAAAAAAGATAAGTGTACCGAAAGTGATGAAAACGTTCGATTTTGGGCTCTAAAAATAAGCTCATCTGAGGAAGCTTGGTGCCCGCATCGTAGAGCTCTGGGAGAGCTTTCCAACGGTATGCTGTGCACTGCGTAACTCCTTAAGGATAAAAAGTTATGGGCACCGGAGCGACGGATTCTTGGTCAAAAGCCCCACGCCCTCTGTTTGCGGGCCCAGCCTCTACGTGAAGTGAAGTTGTCTTGCTCAAGGTGCCGTGTGATTCGTTAATAGAAATGTGATAGATTAGGTTGTCGTCCTTTTCGCGGCTCACGACGTACGATCCGGGTCGAAAAAATAGCGCAAAAAAAGAAAAGTGTCCCAAAACTAATGGAAACATTCGATTTTGGGCTCTGAAAACAGGCGCAGCCGAGCAGCGTAGGTGCCTCCGTCGTAGAGCTCTCGGAGAGCTTTCCAACAGTATGCTTTGTACCGCGTAACTCTTTACGAATCAAAAGTTATAGGCACCGAAGCGACGGATACCTGGTTACAAGCCCCACGCCCTCGGTTTGTTGGCCCAGCCTCTACGTGAAGTGAAGTTGTCTTGCCCAAGGTGCCATGGGATTCGATAATAGAAATGTGATAGCTTAGGTTGTCGTCCTTTTCACGACTCACGACGTACGATCCGAGACAGAAAAATAACGCAAAAGAAGAAAAGTGTAGCAAAACTTAAAAAATGTTCGGTTTTGGGCTCAGAAAACAGGCGCAGCTAAGCAGTCTTGCAGCCCTCGTCGTAGAGCTCTCGGAGAGCTTTCCAACGGTATGTTGTGCGCCGCGTAACTCCTTATGGATCAAAAGTTATAGGCACCAGAACGACGGATACCTGGTCACAAGCCCCTCGCCCTCGGTTTGAGGGCCCAGCCTCCACGTGAAGTGAAGTTGTCTTGCCCAATGTGCCATGCGATTCGGTAATAAAACTATGATGGATTAGGTTTTTGTCCTTTTTGCGGCTCACGACGTACGACCCGGGACCGAAAAATAGAGGAAAAGAAGATAAATGTCCCAAAATTGATGAAAACGTTCAATTTTGGGCTCCGAAAATAGGCGCAGCCGAGGAAGCTTAGCGTAATCGTAGAGCTGTCGGAGTGCTTTCCAACAGTATGTTGTGCACTGCATAACTCCTTACGGATCAAAAGTTATAGGCACCAGAGCGACGGATACCTGGTCACAAGCCCCACGCCCTCAGTTTGAGGGCCCAGCCTCTACATGAAGTGAAGTTGTCTTGCCCAAGGTGCCGTGTGATTCGGGAATTGAAATGTGATAGATTAGGTTGTCATCCTTTTCGCGGCTCACGATGTACGATCAGGGACGGAAATACAGCGCAAAAGAAGAAAAGTGTAGCGAAACTTATGAAAACGTTGGATTTTGGGCTACGAAAACAGGTGCAGCCGAGTAGGCTGGCCTCCCTCGCTGTAGAGCTCTTAGAGTGCTTTCCAACGGTATGTTGTGCGACGCGTAACTCATTACGTATCAAAAGTTATAGGCACCAGAGCGACGGATACCTAGTCATAAGCCCCACGCCCTCGGTTTGTGGCCCCAGCTTCTACGTGAAGTGAAGTTGTCTTGCCCAAGGTGCCGTGTGATTCGGGAATTGAAATGTGATAGATTAGGTTGTCATCTTTTTTGTGGCTTACGATGTACGATCCGGGACGAAAAAAACTGCGCAAAAGAAGATAAGTGTCCCAAAACAGATGAAAATGTTCAATTTTGGGCTCCGAAAATAGGCACAGCCGAGCATCCTTGGTGCCCCCGTCGTACTGCTCTTGGAGAGCTTTCCTACGGTATGTTGTGCACCGCGTAACTCCTTACAGATCAAAAGTTATGGGCACCGGAGCGCAGGATACCTGGTCACAAGCCCCACGCCCTCGGTTTGAGGGCCCAGCCTATCCATGAAGTCAAGTTGTCTTGCCCAAGATGCCATGGGATTTGGTAATAAAAATGTGATGGATTAGGTTGTCGTCCCTCTCGCGGCTCACGACGTACGATCCGGGACTGAAAAACAGCGCAAAAAAAGAGAAGTGTCCCAAAACTGATGAAAATGTTCAATTTTGTGCTCCGAAAATAGGCACAGCCGAGCAAGCTTGGTGCCCCCGTCGTAGAGCTCTCGGGGAGCTTTTCAACGATATGTTGTGCACTACGTAACTCTTTACGTATCAAAAGTTATAGGCACCGGAACGACGGATACCTGGTCTCATGCCCCACATACTCGGTTTGAGGGCCCAACCTCTACGTGAAGTGAAGTTGTCTTGCCCAAGGTGCCGTGTGATTCGGGAATTGAAATGTGATAGATTAGGTTGTCGTCCTTTTCGTGGCTCACAGCGTACGATCCAGGACCAAAAAAACTGTGCAAAAGAAGATAAGTGTCCCGAAACTGATGAAAACGTTCAATTTTGGGCTCTGAAAATAGGCGTAGCCAAGCATGCATGGTGCCCCTGTCGTAGTGCTCTCGGAGAGCTTTCCAACGGTATGCCGTGCGCCGCGCAGCTCCTTACGGATCAAAAGTTATGGGCACCGGAGCGAAGGATACCTGGTCACAAGTCCCACGTCCTCGGTTTGAGGGCCCAGCCTCTACGTGAAGTCAAGTTGTCTTGCCCAAGGTGCCATGGGATTAGGTAATAAAAATGTGATGGATTAGGTTGTCATCTTTTTCACGGCTCACGACGTACGATCCGGGACAGAAAAGCAGCGCAAAAGAAGAGAAGTGTCTCAAAACTAATGAAAACGTTTGATTTTGTGCTCTGAAAACAGGTGTAGCCGAGCAAGATTGGTGGCCCCGTCGTAGACCTCTCGGGGAGCTTTCCAACGGTATACTGTGCACCGCGTAACTCCTTCCGGATCAAACGTTATGAGCACCAGAGTGATGGATAACTGGTTACAACCCCCACGCCCTCTATTTGCGGGCCCAGCCTCTATGTGTAGTGAACTTGTCTTGCCCAAGGTGACATGGGATGAAAAACTGAGCAAAAGAAGATAAGTGTCCCGAAAGTGATGAAAACGTTCGATTTTGGGCTCCAAAAATAAGCGCATCCGAGCAGGCTTGGTGCCCGCATCGTAGGGCTCTCGGAGAGCTTTCCAACGGTATACTGTGCGCCGCGTAACTCTTTAAGGATCAAAAGTTATGGGCACCGGAGCGACGGATACCTGGTCACAAGCCCCACGCCCTCTGTTTGCGGGCCCAGTCTCTATGTGAAGTGAAATTGTCTTGCCCAAGGTGCTATGTGATTCGTTAATAGAAATGTGATGGACTAGGTTGTCGTCCTTTTCGCGACTCACGACGTACGATCCTAGTCGAAAAAACCGCGCAAAAGAAGAAAAGTGTCCCGAAACTAATGGAAACATTCTATTTTGGGCTCCAAAAATTGGCGCAGCCGAGCAGCCTAGGTACCCCCGTCGTAGAGCTCCCGGAGAGCTTTCCAACGGTATGCTGTGTACCACGTAACTCTTTACGAATCAATAGTTATAGGCACCGGAGCGACGGATACCTGGTTACAAGCCCCACGCCCTCAGTTTGCTGGCCCAGCCTCTACGTGAAGTGAAGTTGTCTTGCCCAAGTTGCCATGGGATTCGATAATTGAAATGTGATAAATTAGGTTGTCGTCCTTTTCACGGCTCACGACGTACGATTCGTGACAGAAAAATAGCGCAAAAGAAGAAAAATGTAGCGAAACTTATGAAAATGTTCGATTTTGGGCTCAGAAAACAGGCACAGCTAAGCAAGCTTGCAACCCCCATCGTAGAGCTCTCGGAGAGCTTTCCAACGGTATGTTGTGTGCCGCGTAACTCCTTATGGATCAAAAATTATAGGCACCGGAGCGACGGATACCCGGTCACAAGCCCCAAGCCCTCGGTTTGAGGGCCCAGCCTCCACGTGAAGTGAAGTTGTCTTGCCCAATGTGCCATGCGATTCGGTAATAAAAATGTGATGGATTAGGTTGTCGTCCTTTTTGCGGCTCACGATGTACGACCCGAGACCGAAAAATAGAGGAAAAGAAGAAAAGTGTCCCAAAACTGATGAAAACGTTCGATTTTGGGCTCTGAGAACAGACGCAGCCAAGCAAGCTCGCTGCCTCCGTCGTAGAACTCTCGAAGAGCTTTCCAACGGTATGCTGTCCGTCGCGTAACTCCTTACGAATCAAAAGTTTTGGGCACCGAAGCGTCGGATACCTGGTCACAAGCCCCACGCCCTCTTTTTGCGGACCCAGCCTCTGCGTGAAGTGAAGTTGTCTTGCCCAAGGTGCCGTGGGATTTGGTAATAGAAATGTGACGGATTAGGTTGTCGTTCTTTTTGCGACTCACGACGTACGATTCGGGCGGAAAATCAGTACAAAAAAAAAAAGAAAAGTGTCGAGAAACTGATGCAAACATTCGATTTTGGACTCCAAAAATAGGCGCAACTGAGCAGGCTTGCTACCCCCGTCGTAGAGCTCTCAGAGAGCTTTCCAACAGTATGTTGTGCACCACGTAAATCCTTACGAATCGAAAGTTATAGGCACCGAACCAACAGATACCTGGTCACAAGCCCTAAGCCCTCAGTTTGCAGGCTCTGCCTCTGCGTGAAGTGAAGTTGTCTTGCCCAAGGTGCTGTGTGATTCGGTAATAGAAATGTGATAGATTAGGTTGTCATCCTTTTCACGGCTCACGAAATACGATCCTGGTCAAAAAAATAGAGCAAAAGAAGAAAAGTATCCCAAAACTAATGAAAACATTCGATTTTGGGCTTCGAAAATAGGCGCAGCCGAGCAGGCTTAGCGCAGTTGTAGAGCTGTCGGAGAGCATTCCAACGGTATGCTGTACGCCACGTAACTCCTTACGGATCAAAAGTTATAGGCACTAGAGCGACGGATACCTGGTCACAAGCCCCACGCCCTGGGTTTGTGGGCCCAGCCTCTACATGAAGTAAAGTTGTCTTGCCCAAGGTGCCTTGGGATTCGGAAATATAAATGTGATAGATTAGGTTGTCGTGCTTTTCGAGGCTCACGAAGTACGATCCGGGACGGAAATACAGCGCAAAAGAAGAAAAGTGTAGCGAAACTTATGAAAACGTTTGATTTTGGGCTCTGAAAATAGTTGTAGCCGAGCAGGCTTGCTGCCCCTACTGTACAGCTCTCGGAGAGCTTTCCAACGGTATGCTGTGCGCTGCGTAACTCCTTAAGAATAAAAAGTTATGGGCACCGGAGCGACGGATACCTGGTCACAAGCCCCACGCCCTCTGTTTGTGGGCCCAGCCTCTACATGAAGTGAAGTTGTCTTGCCCAAGGTGCCGTGTGATTCGTTAATAGAAATGTGATAGATTAGGTTGTCGTCCTTTTCGTGGCTCACGACGTACGATCTGGGACGAAAAAAACTGCGCAAAAGAAGATAAGTGTCTCGAAACTGATGAAAATGTTCAATTTTGGGCTCCGAAAATAGGCGCAGTCGAACATGCTTGGTACCCCCGTCGTAGTGCTCTTAGAGAGCTTTCCTACAGTATGCTGTGCGCCGCGTAACTCCTTACGGATCAAAAGTTATGGGCGCCGGAGCGAAGGATACCTGGTCACAAGCCCCACGCCCTCGGTTTGAGGGCCCAGCCTCTCTGTGAAGTCAAGTTGTCTTGCCCAAGGTGCCATGGGATTTAGTAATAAAAATGTAATGGATTAGGTTGTCGTCCTTCTCGCAGCGCAAAAGAAGAGAAGTGTCCCAAAACTGATGAAAACATTCAATTTTGTTCTCCGAAAACAGCAGCAGCCGAACAAGCTTGGTCCCTCCTCGTAGAGCTCTCGGGGAGCTTTCCAACGGTATGCTGTGCGCCGCGTAACTCCTTACGGATCAAAAGTTATAGGCACCGGAGCGACGGATACCTAGTCACATGCCCCACGCCCTCGGTTTGAGGGCCCAGCCTCTACGTGAAGTGAAGTTGTCTTGCCCAAGGTGCCGTGTGATTCGGGAATTGAAATGTGATAGAATAGGTTGTCGTCCTTTTCGTGGCTCACAGCGTTCGATCCGAGACGAAAAAAACTACGTAAAAGAAGATAAATGTCCCAAAATTGATGAAAATGTTCAATTTTGGGCTCCGAATATTGGTACAGCCATGCATGATTGGTGCCCTCGTCGTAGTGCTCTCGGAGAGCTTTCCAACGGTATGCTGTGCGCCGCGTAACTCCTTACGGATCAAAAGTTATGGGCACCGGAACGAAGGATACCTGGTCACAAGCCCCACGCCTTCGGTTTGAGGGCCCAGCCTCTACGTGAAGTCAAGTTGTCTTGCCCAAGTTGCCATGGGATTCGATAATAAAAATGTAATGGATTAGGTTGTCGTCCTTTTCACGGCTCACGACGTACGATCCGGGACTGAAAAACAGCGCAAAAGAAGATAAGTGTCCCAAAACTGATGAAAACGTTCAATTTTGTGCTCCGAAACCAAGTACAGCCGAGCAAGCTTGGCGCCCCTGTCGTAGAGCTCTTGGGGAGCTTTCCAACGGTATGCTGTGCGCCGCGTAACACTTTACGGATCAAGCTTTATGAGCACCGGAGCGACGGATACCTGGTCATATGCCCCACGCCCTCTGTTTGCGGGCCCAGCCTCTACGTGAAGTGAAGTTGTCTTGCCCAAGGTTCCATGGGATTCGGTAAAATAAATGTAATGGATTAGGTTGTCGTCCTTTTCACGACTCACGATGTACGATCCGGGATGAAAAAACAGCACAAAAGAAGATGAGTGTCTCGAAAGTGATGAAAATGTTTGATTTTGGGCTCCAAAATAGGTGCAACCGAGCAGGCTTGGTGCCCCCATCGTAGAGCTCTCGGAGAGCTTTGAAACAGTATGTTGTGCGCTGCGTAACTCCTTACGGATCAAAAGTTATGGGCACCAGAGCGACGGATACCTGGTCACAAGCCCCACGCCCTCTGTTTGCGGGCCCAGCCTCTACGTGAAGTGAAGTTGTCTTGCCCAAGGTGCCGTGTGATTCGTTAATAGAAATGTGATGGATTAGGTTGTCATCCTTTTCGCTGCTCACGACATACGATTCGGGTCGAAAAAACAGCGCAAAAGAAGAATAGTGTCCCGAAACTAATGAAGACATTCGATTTTGGGCTTCAAAAATAGGTGCAGCCGAGCAGGCTTGGTGCCCCCATCGTAGAGCTCTCAGAAAGCTTTCTAAGGGTATGCTGTGCGCCGCGTAATTCCTTACGGATCAAAAGTTATAGGTAGCGGAGCGACGGATACCTGGTTACAAGCCCCACGCCCTCGGTTTGCTGGCCTTAACTCTACGTGAAGTGAAGTTGTCTTGCATAAGGTGCCATGGGATTCGATAATAGAAATGTGATAGATTAGGTTGTCGTCCTTTTCGCGGCTCATGACGTACGATCCGGGACGAAAAAATAGCGCAAAAGAAGAAAATTGTAGCGAAACTTATGAAAACGTTCGATTTTGGGCTCTAAAAATAGGGGCAGCCGAGCAGGCTTGCTGCCCCCGTCGTGAGCTCTCGGAGAGCTTTCAAACGGTATGCTGTGCGCCGCGTAACTCCTTATGGATCAAAAGTGATAGGCACCGGAGCGACGAATACCTGGTCACAAGCCCCACGCCCTCGGTTTGAGGGCCCAGCCTCCACGTGAAGTGAAGTTGTCTTGGCAAATGTGCCATGCAATTCGTTAATAAAAATGTGATGGATTAGGTTGTCATCCTTTTTGCGGCTCACGATGTACGATCCGGGACGGAAAAATATCACAAAAGAAGAAAAATGTCCCAAAATTGATGAAAACGTTTGACTTTGGGCAACGAGAACAGGCGCAACCAAGCAGGCTCGCTGCCCTCGTCATAGAGCTCTCGGAGTTCTTTCCAACGGTATGTTGTGCGTCGCGTAACTCCTTACGGATCAAAAGTTTTGGGCACCAGAGCGACGGATACCTAGTCACAAGCCCCACGCCCTCGGTTTGCGGACCCAGCCTCTGCGTGAAGTGAAGTTGTCTTGCCCAAGGTGCCATGGGATTCGGTAATAGAAATGTGATGGATTAGGTCGTCGTTCTTTTGGCGGCTCACGACGTACGATTTGGGACTGAATATCTGCGCAAAAAAATAAAAGTGTCCTGAAACTGATGAAAACGTTCGATTTTGGGCTCCAAAAATAGGTACAGTCGAGTAGGCTTGGTGGCCCCGTCGTAGAGCTCTCGGAGAGCTTTCCAACGGTATGATGTGCACCGCGTAACTCCTTACGGATCAAAAGTTATGGGCACCGGAGCGACAGATACTTGGTCACAAGCCCCATGCCCTCTGTTTACCGGCCCAGCCTCTACGTGAAGTGAAGTTGTCTTGCCCAAGGTGCTGTGTGATTCGGTAATAGAAATATGATGGATTAGGATGTCGTCCTTTTCGCGGCTCACGACGTACGATCCAAGTCGGAAAAATAGCGCAAAAGAAGAAAAGTATCCCAAAACTAATGAAAACATTCGATTTTGGGCTTCGAAAATAGGTGCAACAGAGCAGGCTTGGGGCCCCCATCGTAGAGCTCTCGGAGAGCTTTCTAATGGTATGTTGTGCGCCGCGCAACTCCTTACGGATCAAAAGTTATAGGCACCGGTGCGACGGATACCTGGTCACAAGCCCTACGCCCTAGGTTCAGTGGCGGAGCCAGGCACCGGGCATTAGGGTGTGCACTACAATATCAAAGTCAGTAATCGGGATTACAGGACAATTATTTATGCATAAATTCTTATATAAACTATAAAAAAAAAATTGATGGTTTTATGTCTAAAAGTATATTTTTATACTATAACTAAACCAATACTTAATTTAAACACTTTATAACACAAATATAAGGGTGTTCCACTGCAAAAACTGTTGTGTTCATGGCATTGAACCATAATTTCAGGGTGTTCCACTGTAAAAATGTTGTTTTCATGAAAAGAGAAAAAAAAAAAAAAGACTACACACCCAAAATTTTAGGGTGTTCCATTGCACACCCAATGCCAAAGGTGGCTCCGCCCCTGCCTAGGTTTGTGGGCCCAGCCTCTACGTGAAGTGAAGTTGTCTTTCCCAAGGTGCCGTGTGATTCGGGAATAGAAATGTGATAGATTGGGTTGTCGTCCTTTTCGTGGCTCACGACGTACGATCCGGGTCGAAAAAACTGCGCAAAAAAAGATAAGTGTCCCGAAACTGATGAAAATGTTCAATTTTGGGATCCAAAAAAGGCGCAGCCGAGTAGGCTAGGTGCCCCCATTGTAGAGCTCTCAGAGAGCTTTCCAACGGTATGTTGTACGCCGCGTAACTCCTTATGGATCAAAAGTTAAGGGCACCGGAGCAATGGATACCTAGTCACAAGCCCCACGCCCTCTGTTTGCGGGCCTAGCCTCTACGTGAAGTGAAGTTGTCTTGTGCAAGGTGCCGTGGGATTCGGTAATAGAAATGTGATGGATTAGGTTGTCGTCCTTTTCGTGGCTCACGACGTACGACACGGGACGGAAAAACAGCACAAAAGAAAAAAAATATCCCGAAACTGATGAAAATGTTCGATTTTGGGCTCCAAAAATAGGTGGAGCAGAGCATGCTTGGTGCCCCCGTCGTTGTGCTCTTGGAGAGCTTTCCAACAGTATGCTATGCGCCGCGTAACTCCTTACGGATCAAAAGTTATAGGCACCGGAGTGACGGATACCTGGTCACAAGCCCTATGCCCTCGGTTTGAGGGCCCAGCCTCTACGTGAAGTGAAGTTGTCTTGCCCAAGGTGCTGTGGGATTCTGTAATAAAAATGTGATGGATCAGATTGTCGTCCTTTTCGCGGCTCACGACGTACGATCCGGGACTGAAAAACAGCGCAAAAGAAGAGAAATGTCACAAAACTAATGAAAATGTTCGATTTCGTGCTCCGAAAATAGGCGCTGCTGAGCAAGCTTACCGCCCCTGTCATAGAGCTCTCGGAGAGCTTTCCAACGGTATACTGTGCACCGCGTAACTCTTTACGAATCAAAAGTTATGGGCACCGGAGCGACAGATACCTGGTCACAAGCCCCATGCCCTCTGTTTGCGTGCCCAGCCTCTACGTGAAGTGAGGTTGTCTTGCCCAAGGTGCCGTGGGATTCGGTAATAGAAATATGATAGATTAGGTTGTCGTCCTTTTCGCGGCTCACGACGTACAATCCGGGACGGAAAAAAAGCACAAAAGAAGAAAAGTGTCCCGAAACTGATGAAAACATTCAATTTTTGGTTCCGAAAACAGGCGCAGCTAAGCAAACTGGGTGCCCCCATCGTAGAGCTCTCGGAGAGATTTCTAACGGTATGTTGTACGCCGCATAACTCGTTACGGATCAAAAGTTATGAGCACCGGAGCGACGGATACCTGGTCACAAGCCCAACGCCCTCTATTTGCGGGCCCAGGCTCTACGTGAAGTGACGTTGTCTTGCCCAAGGTGCCATGGGATTCGGTAATAGAAATGTGATGGATTAGGTTATCATCCTTTCCGAGGCTCACGACGTACAATCCGGGACGAAAAAACTGTGCAAAAGAAGAAAAGTGTCCCGAAACTAATGACAACAATCGATTTTGGCCTCAGAAAATATGTGTAGTCGAGCAGGCTTGGTGCCCTTGTCGTAGAGCTCTCAGAGAGCTTTCCAACGGTATGTTGTGAGCCGCGTAACACCTTACGGATCAAAAGTTATGGGCACCGGAGCGACGGATACTTGGTCACAAGCACCACGCCCTCGGTTTGCGGGCCCAGCCTCTACGTGAAGTGAAGTTGTCTTGCCTAAGGTGCCATGGGATTTGATAATAGAAATGTGACAGATTAGGTTGTCGTCCTTTTCGCGGCTCATGACGTACGATCCGAGACGAAAAAACAACGCAAAAGAAGAAAAGTGTAGCGAAACTTATGAAAATGTTCAATTTTGGGCTGTGAAAATAAGCGCAGCCGAGTAGGCTTGCTGCCCCCATCGTAGAGTTCTCAGAGTACTTTCCAACGGTATGATGTGCGCCGCGTAACTCCTTACGGATCAAAAGTTATGAGCACCGGAGCGACAGATACCTGGTCAACAGCCCTACGCCCTCTGTTTGCGGGTCCAGTCTCTACGTGATGTGAAGTTGTCTTGCCCAAGGTGCCATGGGATTCAGTAATAGAAATGTGATGGATTAGGTTGTCATCCATTTCGCGGGTCACGACGTACGATCCGGGACGGAAGAACAGCGCAAAAGAAGAAAAGTGTCCCAAAACTGATGAAAATGTTTGATTTTGGGCTCAGAAAATAGGCGCAGCTGAGCAGGCTAGGTGCCATTGTCGTAGAGCTCTCAGAGAGCTTTCCAACGGTATGCTGTGCGCCGTGTAACTCTTTACGGATCAAAAGTTAAGGGCACCGGAGAAACGGATACCTGGTCACAAGCCCCACGCCCTCTGTTTGCTGGCCCAGCCTCTACGTGAAGTGAAGTTGTCTTGCAAAAGGTGCCGTGGGATTCGGTAATAGAAATGTGATGGATTAAGTTGTCGTCCTTTTCGCTGCTCACAACATAGGATACGGGACGGAAAAACAGCGCAAAAGAAGAAAAGTATCTCGAAACTGATGAAAATGTTCGATTTTGGACTCTGAAAATAGGCGCAGCCGTGAAAGCTTGGTCCCCTCATCGTAGTGCTCTCAGAGAGATTTCCAACGGTACACTGTGCGCCGCGCAACTCCTTACGGATCAAAAGTTATAGGCACCGGAGCGACGGATACTTGGTCATAAGCCCCACGCCCTTGGTTTGAGGGCCCAGCCTCTACATGAAGTGATGTTGCCTTGCCCAAGGTGCCATGGGATTCGGCAATAAAAATGTGATGGATTAGGTTGTCGTCCTTTTCACGGCTTACGACATACGATCCGAGACTGAAAAACAGCGCAAAAGAAGAGAAGTGTCCCAAAACTGATGAAAACATTCAATTTTGGGCTCCGAAAATACGCGCAGCCGAGCAATCTTCCTGCCTTATCGTAGAACTCTCGGAGAGCTTTCCAACGCTGTGCACTGCGTAACTTTTTACAAATCAAAAGTTAAGGGCACCAGAGCAACGGATACCAGGTCACAAGCCCCATGCCCTCTGTTTGCGGGCCTAGCCTCTACGTGAAATGAAGTTGTCTTATGCAAGGTGCCGTGGGATTCGGTAATAGAAATGTGATGGATTAGGTTGTCGTCCTTTTCGCGGCTCACGACATATGACACGGGACGGAGAAACAGCGCAAAAGTAGAAAAGTGCCCCCGTCGTAGTGCTCTCGGAGAGCTTTCCAACTGTATGCTGTGCGCCGTGTAACTCCTTACGGATCAAAAGTTATGGGCACTGAAGCGATGGATACCAGGCCACAAACCCCACGGCCTCGGTTTGAGGGCCCAGCCTCTACGTGAAGTGAAGTTGTCTTGCCCAAGGTGCTGTGGGATTCAGTAATAAAAATGTGATAGATTAGCTTGTCGTCCTTTTCGTGGCTCACGACGTACGATACAGGACTGAAAAATATTGCAAAAGAATAAAAATGTCCCGAAACTGGTGAAAATGTTTGATTTTGGACTCTAAAAATAGGTGCAGCCGTGCAAGCTTGGTAACCCCGTCGTAGTGCTCTCAGAGAGCTTTCTAACGGTATGCTGTGCGCCGCGTAACTCCTTACGAAGCAAAAGTTATAGGCACCGGAGCGACAGATATCTGGTCACCAGCACCACGGCCTCAGTTTACGTGCCCAACCTCTACGTGAAGTGAAGTTTCCTTGCCCAAGGTGCCATGGGATTCGGTAATAAAAATGTGATGGATTAGGTTGTCGTCTTTTTCGCGGCTCACGACGTACGATTCGGGACGGAAAAACTGCGTAAAAGAAGTAAAGTGTCCCAAAACTAGTGAAAACGTTTGATTTTGGGCTCCGAAAATAGGCGCAGCCAAGCAAGCTTGGCACCCCCGTCATAGAGCTCTCGGAGATCTTTCCAATGGTATACTGTGTGTCACGTAACTCTTTACAAATCAAACGTTAGGGGTACCAGAGCGACAGATACTTGGTCACAAGCCCCACGCCCTCTATTTGCGTGCCCAGCCTCTACGTGAAGTGAAGTTGTCTTGACTATGGTGTCATGTGATTCGGTAATAGAAATGTGATGGATTAGGTTGTCGTCCTTTTCGCTGTTTACAACGTACGATCCGGGACGGAAAAACTGCACAAAAAAAAGAAAAGTGTACCAAAACTGATGAAAACGTTAGATTTTGGGCTCTAAAAATAGGTGCAGCCAAGCAAGCTATGGGCCCTCGTCTTAGAGCTCTCAGAGAGCTTTCCAACGGTATACTGTACGCCACGTAAGTCCTTACGGATCAAAAGTTATGAGCACCGAAGCGACGGATACCTGGTCACAAGCCCTACGCCCTCTATTTGCGTGCCCAGCCTCTACGTGAAGTGAAGTTGTCTTGCCTATGGTGCCGTGTGATTCGGTAATAGAAATGTGATGGATTAGGTTGTCGTCCTTTTCGCTGCTCACAACCTACGATCCGGGATGAAAAACTGCGCAAAAGAAGAAAATTGTCCCGAAAGAAATGAAAACATTCGATTTTGGGCTACGAAAATAGGCGCAACCGAGCAGGCTTCATGCCTCTATCATAAAGCTCTCAGATAGTTTTTCAACGGTATCCTGTGCGCCGCGTAACTCCTTACGGATCAAAAGTTATAGGCACCGGAGCGACAGATACCTGGTCACAAGCCCCACGCCCTCAGTTTGCGGGCCCAGCCTCTGCGTGAAGTGAAGTTGTCTTGCCCAAGGTGTTGTGGGATTCTTTAATAGAAATGTGATGGATTAGGTTGTCATCCTTTTCGAGGCTCACGAGGTACGATCCAGGACGAAAAAACTACGCAAAATAAGAAAAGTATCCCGAAACTAATGAAAACATTCGATTTTGGGCTTAGAAAATATGCGCAACCGAGCAGGCTTAGTGCCCTTGTCTTAGAGCTTTCAGAGAGCTTTCCAACGGTATGCTGTGCGCCGCGTAACTCCTTACGGATCAAAAGTTATAGGCACCGGAGTGACGAATACCTGGTCAATAGCACCACGGCCTCTGTTGGCGTGCCCAGCCACTACGTGAAGTGAAGTTGTCTTGCCTAAGGTGCTGTGGGATTCGGTAATAGAAATGTGATGGATTAGGTTGTCGTCCTTTTTGCGGCTCACAACGTACGATTCGGGACAGAAAAACAGCGCAAAAGAAGTAAAGTGTCCCAAAACTGATGAAAATGTTCGATTTTGGGCTCCGCAAACAGGCGCAGCCGAGCAAGCTTGGTGCCCTCGTCGTAGAGCTCTCGGAGAGCTTTCCAACGGTATGATGTGCGCCGCATAACTCCTTACGGATCAAAAGTTTTGGGCAACGGAGCAACAAATACCTGGTCACCAGCCCCTCGCCCTCTGTTTGTAGGCCCAGCCTCTACGTGAAGTGAAGTTGTCTTGCCCAAGGTGCCATGGGATTCGGTAATAAAAATGTGATGGATTAGGTTGTTGTCGTTTTCGAGGCTCACGACGTACGATCCAAGACTGAAAAACAGCGCAAAAGAAGAGAAGTGTCACAAAACTAATGAAAATGTTCGATTTTGGACTCCGAAAACAGGTACAGCCGAGCAAGCTTGGTGCCCCCGTCGTAGAGCTCTCGGAGAGCTTTCCAATGGTATGCAGTTCGCCGCGTAACTCTTTACGGATCAAAAATATAGGCACCGGAGCGACGGATACTTGGTCCCAAGCCCCACGCCCTCTGTTTGCGTGTCCAGCCTCTACGTGAAGTGAAGTTGTCTTGCCCAAGGTGCCGTGGGATTCGGTAAAATAAATGTGATGGATTAGGTTGTCGTCCTTTTCGCCACTCACGACGTACGATTCGAGACGAAAAAACTGCGTAAAAGAAGTAAAGTGTCCCAAAACTGATGAAAACGTTCGATTTTGGGCTCCGAAAATAGGCGCAGCCGAGCAAGCTCGGCGCCCCCGTCGTATAGCTCTCTGATAGCTTTCCAACGGTATGTTGTGCGCCGCATAACTCCTTACGGTTCAAAAGTTTTGGGCACCGAAGCGACAAATACCTGGTCACCAGCCCCACGCCCTCTGTTTGTAAGCCCAGCCTCTACGTGAAGTGAAGTTTTCTTGCCCAAGGTGCCGTGGGATTCGGTAATAAAAATGTGATCGATTAGGTTGTTGTCCTTTTCGCTACTGACGACGTACGATCCGAGACTGAAAAATAGCGCAAAAGAAGAGAAGTGTCACAAAACTGATGAAAATGTTTGATTTTGGGCTCCAAAAACAGGCGCAGCCGAGCAAGCTTGCTGCCCCCGTCGTAGAGCTCTTGGCGAGCTTTCCAACGGTATGCAGTGCGCCTCATAACTTTTTACGAATCAAAAGTTATGGGCACCGGAGTGACGGATACCTGGTCACAAGCACCACGCCCTTTGTTTGCGTGCCCAGCCTCTACGTGAAGTAAAGTTGTCTTGCCCAAGGTACCATGGGATTCGGTAACAGAAATGTGATGGATTAGGTTGTCGTCCTTTTCGCGGCGCACGACTTACGATTCGAGACATAAAAACTGAGTAAAAGAAGTAAAGTGTCCCAAAACTGATGAAAATGTTTGATTTTGGGCTCCGAAAACAGGCACAGCTGAGCAATCTTGGTGCCCCCGTCGTAGAGCTCTCGGAGAGCTTTCCAACGATATGCTCTGTGCTGTGTAACTCCATGCGGATCAAAAGTTATTAGCACCGGAGCGACGGATACCTGGTCACAAGCCCCATGCCCTCTGTTTGCGGGCCCAGCCTCTACGTGAAGTGAAGTTGTCTTGCCCAAGGTGCCGTGGGATTCGGTAATAGAAATGTGATGGATTAGGTTGTCATCCTTTTTGCGGCTCACGACGTACGATCCGGGACGGAAAAATTACGCAAAAGAAGAAAAGTGTCCCGAAACTAACGAAAACATTCAATTTTGGTTCCGAAAATAGGCGCAGATGAGTAGGCTTGGTGCCCTTTTCGTAGAGCTCTCAGAGAGCTTTCCAACGGTATGCTATTCGACGGGTAACTCCTTACGGATCAAAAGTTATAGGCACCGGAGCGACGGATACCTGGTCACAAGCCCCACGCCCTCGGTTTGCGAGCCCAGCCACTACGTGAAGTGAAGTTGTCTTGCCTAAGGTGCCATGGGATTCGATAATAGAAATGTGACAGATTAGGTTGTCGTCCTTTTCGCAGCTCATGACGTACAATCTGGTATGGAAAAACATGGCAAAAAAAGAAAAGTCTACTGAAACTTAGGAAAACGTTCGATTTTGGGCTACGAAAATAGGCGCAGCTGAGCAGGCTTGCTATCCACTTCGTAGAGCTCTCAGAGTGCTTTCCAATGGTATGTTGTGCGCTGCGTAACTCCATACGGATCAAAAGTTATGGGCATTGGAGCGACGGATACCTGGTTACAAGCCCCACGCCCTCTGTTTGCGTGGCCAGCCTCTACGTGAAGCGAAGTTGTCTTGCTCAAGGTGCCATGGGATTCGGTAAAAGAAATGTGATGGATTAGGTTGTCGTCCTTTTCGTGACTCACGACGTACGATCCGGGATAAAAAAACTGCGCAAAAGAAGAAAAGTATCCTGAAATTGATGAAAACGTTAGATTTTGGGATCCGAAAGTAGGCTCTGCCGAGCAAGCTAGGTGCCCTCGTCGTAGAGCTCTGGAGAGCTTTCCAACGGTATGTTGTGCGGCGTGTAACTCCTTATGGATCAAAAGCTATGAGCACCAGAGCGATGGATACCTAGTCACCAGCCCCACGCCCTCTGTTTGTAGGCCCAGCCTCTACGTGAAGTGAAGTTGTCTTGCCCAAGGTGCCGTGGGATTCCGTAATAGAAATGTGATGGATTAGGTTGTTATCCTTATCGTGGCTCACGACGTACGATCCGGGATAGAAAAACTGTGCAAAAGAAGAAAAGTATCCCGAAACTAATGAATACTTTCGATTTTGGGCTCTGAAAATAGGCACAGCCAAGCAGGCTTGGTGCCCCTATTGTAGAGATCTCAGAGAGCTTTCCAATGGTATGCTGTGCGCTGCGTAACTCTTTACGGATTAAAAGTTATAGGTACCGGAGCGACGGATACCTGGTCACATGCCCCACGCCTTCGATTTGGTGGCCCAGCCTCTACGTGAAGTAAAATTGTCTTGCCCAAGGTGCCATGGGAATCGATAATAGAAATGTGATAGATTAGGTTGTCGTCCTTTTCGCAGCTCACGACGTACGATCCGGGACAGAAAAATAGAGCAAAAGAAGAAAAGTGTAGCAAAACTTATGAAAATGTTCGATTTTGGGCTGCAAAAATAGTCGCAGCCGAGCAGGCTTGCTGCCCATGTCGTAGAGCTCTTAGAGTGCTTTCCAACGGTATGCTATGCGCCGCTTAACTCCTTACGGATCAAAAGTTATGGGTACCGGAGCGGCAGATACCTGGTCACCAGCCCCACACCCTTTGTTTACGGGCCCAGCCTATACGTGAAATGAAATTGTCTTGTCCAAGGTGCTGTTGGATTCGGTAATAGAAATGTGATGGATTTTGTTGTCATCCTTTTCGCGAGTCACGACGTACGATCCTGGACGGAAGAATAGCGCAAAAGAATAAAAGTGTCCCAAAATTTATGATAATGTTCTATTTTGGGCTCAGAAAGCAGGGGCAGCCGAGTAGGCTAGGTGCCCTCGTCGTAGAGCCCTCATAACGCTTTCCAACGGTATGTTGTGAGCCGCTTAACTCATTACGGATCAAAAGTTAAGGGCACCGGAGCAACGGTTACCTGGTCACAGGCCCCACGTCCTCTGTTTGCGGGCCCAGCCTCTACGTGAAGTGAAGTTGTCTTGCGCAAGGTGTCGTGGGATTCGATAATAGAAATGTGATGGATTAGGTTGTCGTCCTTTTCGCGGCTCACGACGTACGATACGTGACGAAAAAACTGCGCAAAAGAAGAAAAGTGTCCTGAAACTGATGAAAATGTCTAATTTTGGGCTCCAAAAATATGCGCAGCTGAGCAAGCTTGGTGCCCCCGTCATAGTGCTCTTGGAGAGCTTTCCAACGGTATGCTGTGATCTATGTAACTCCTTACGGATCAAAAGTTATGGGCACCGGAGCGACGGATACCTGGTCACAAGCCCCACGCCCTCGGTTTGAGGGCCCAACCTCTACGTGAAGTGAAGTTGCCTTGCCCAAGGTGCCGTGGGATTCGGTAATAAAAATGTGATGGATTAGGTTGTCGTCCTTTTCACAGCTCACGATCCGGGACTGAAAAACAACGCAAAAGAAGAGAAGTGTCCCAAAAATGATGAAAACGTTCAATTTTGGGCTCCGATAACAGGCGCAGCCAAGTAAGCTTGCTGCCCTATCATAGAGCTCTCGGAGAGCTTTCCAACGGTATGTTGTGCACCGCGTAACTCCTTACGTATCAAAAGTTATAGACACCGGAGCGACGGATTCCTAGTCAGAAGCCCCACGTCCTCTTTTTGCGTGCCCAGCCTCTACGTGAAGTGAAGTTGTCTTGCCCAAGGTGCCATGGGATTCAGTAATAGAAATGTAATGGATTAGGTTGTCGTCCTTTTCGTGGCTGACGACGTACGATCGGGGATGAAAAAACTGCGCAAAAGAAGAAAAGTATCTCGAAACTGATGAAAATGTTCGATTTGGGCTCTTAAAACAGGTGCAGCCGAGCAAGCTTGGTACCCCCGTATAGCTCTCGGAGAGCTTTCCAACGGTAAGTTATACGCCGCGTAACTCCTTACGGATCAAAAGTTATAGGAACCGGAGCAATGAATACCTGGTCACAAGTCCCGCGCCCTCGGTTTGCGGGCACAACCTCTACGTGAAGTGAAGTTGTCTTGCCCAAGGTGCCATGGGATTTGATAATAGAAATGTGATAGATTAGGTTGTCGTCCTTTTCGCGGCTCACGACATACGAACCGGGACGGAAAAACTACGCAAAAGAAGAAAAGTGTAGAGAAACCTATGAAAACGTTTGATTTTTGGCCACAAAAACAGGCGTAGCTGAGCAGGCATGCTGCCCGCATCATAGAGCTCTCGGAGTGCTTTCCAACGGTATGTTGTGCGTCGCGTAACTCCTTCCGGATCAAAAGTTATGGGCACCGGAGTGACAGATACTTGGTTATCAGCCCCACGCCCTCTGTTTGCGGGCCCAGCCTCTAAGTGAAGTGAAGTTGTCTTGCCCAAGGTGCCATGGATTCGGTAATAGAAATGTGATGGATTAGGTTGTCGTCCTTTTCACAAGTCACGACGTACAATCCGGGACGAAAAAACAGCGCAAAAGAAGAAAAGTGTCCCAAAACTTATGAAAATGTTCAATTTTGGGCTCAGAAAATAGGCATAGCCGAGCAGGCTAGGTGCCCTCGTTATAGAGCTCTGAGAGAGCTTTCCAACGGTATACTGTGCGCCACGTAACTCCTTATGGATCAAAAGTTAGGGGCATCGGGGCAACGGATACCTGGTCACAAGCCCCACGCCCTCTGTTTGCGGGCCCAGCCTCTACATGAAGTAAAGTTGTCTTGCGCAAGGTTGTGGGGCCCGACCTCAATTTACGTGCGATACCTCATTTCGTGTGCCCTAACCTAGATTTGCGTGCCTTGACCTAGGTTCAAGAATCGTGTTTCATTTTGTGTGCCTTGCATTGAATTATGTGCATTCATTTAGGATTGCGTACATTTACTTGGAAAACGTGCATTCGTCTCGTAGTTCGTGCTTTACCTCGTAGTGCGTGCCCTAAACCTAGGAAAGCGGGCCCACACCCTAGTCAAGAAAGAATCTTACACGAAGCACTAGATAATTAATTAATCTTAAAAACTCCACTAACTAATATTAAATTGCTAATTCAACCCACTAGAAGACAAAATCTCATAAAAAGCTAGACGTTCTTTATTCTTTATTCTTTATTCTTTATTCTTTGCATATCCCAAACACACAATTAAATATTGCTCAACCAAGACAAAAATTCAGATTTTGCACAAGCCTTGGCCGACCAACTCTTGCACTTGTGCATGCATTCCAATTTCAAATTCTATTCCTAGACATCCTATGACAATCTATGACACAATGCATAAAAAAATTTGGCTCAAAACTCTACCCAAGGCTCCATATTCTCGACCCATCCTCTTGCCATGCTAGGTGATTCAAAATTATGCTTCTTGAAGACACAAATCTGAATTTTACAAGGCCCTAGGCCGACATATGCATTAAACATTCCAAGCTTTCATTTTTCTTTCATTCTTTTTTCTTTCTCTCATTTATTCTCTCTCTCTCTCGGCCCTAGCTGAAAATATACTCTCCATAGCTAAGTTCTTCATCCTAAGGCTCTTCAAGACCTCCAAGCTATCAAGGAACTCGACCAAGCAAAGCTAGAGTGCAAGAGACGCACATGCAAGCTCATTGAACATCCATTTCGGCTTAGGTGAGTTTGTTAGCTTCCATTTCATTTTCTTCTTGTTCTAACCACATGCACCTACTAAGAACTTGGTTACTAAGCTAGAAAATTAGAGAAAATCAAGTGGTCTCTCAGCTAAGCAAGGAAAAGAGTCAATCTTGTGCATCCTCAAGAGTTTGTGCATCTTCTTTGTTGTCTTGCTAAGGTGAGGGCTAAAACTTCTTGAAAAGCTTTTGAAAACCACATGCATGCCTTTGAATGTCTATTTTTACCTCTGTACTTGTGATATATGTGTGTTCATGAACTTTTATAAACATGCATGGCAAGATATTTGGCTAGAATGTGATGATAGTTGAAATCGCGTATGGGACAGCCTTCTGCCTTGTTGGTGCGGGGTGATTTTGACCAGGTAAATGAGGTTGAAAATGCGTGAAAATTGGTAGGTGACTACTCTTTCCAGTTTTGAGCATTTTGCAAAGAAATAGGATAAAGCTAATTTTGACTCTAAGGTCCTCAAAATAGCAAAATATCAAAATGTGTCCAAATCTGGAAAATCTGGGAAAATGAAGCAGGTTTTGGCAGATTCACTGTTCTTGTAGAACGAACCAGTTTTGACTTAGTAAATGATATAAAAAATGCATGAACTTTGGAGTTATACTATATTTTTCAGTTCTGGACATTTTTGTCAGAAATGGACTAAGGCTAAATCTGACCCTAAGGCTCTCAAAAACGACAAGTATTGAAATGTGTGCAAATCTGGACAGTTTTGTGTAGTTTCACGGTTTTGGCTATAACTCTTGAACCCGAACTCCAAATGATGCAAGGTTTGTTTCTGAATTTAGTTCACTCCTTAAGATTTAATTTGAAATTTTGTTAACTGGAATTGGAGTTTGTTTGCTTGACTCAAAGATTGTGAGAAAACAGTCCATTGCAGTGAGGGTTTCACCTATTGATATGCTTAGAAAAATTATTGTAGCTTCTCTTATTGTATTAAATGCTTGGGATTGTGGCATTGGGATGTTGTGTGGACTGTTTTGAATGTTTAAGGGTGTTTGAATAAATCAATGCATGGCTTGAGTTTAATTACGTGACAACTTAGGGCTTAATCGTAGGAGTGATCATGAATTCAAACACTAATGCCTAGGTAAATTCGCTAAGTGTTGATCCTATGAATATCATGTTTAATTATGTAATTAGTAGCCTGCCCGTAGTTGCCCTTATAACCGTAAATGTGATTCCGATGATTACATGTTGACAGGTAGGCCTTTCTTACACCCGGTCCCACATAAATGTCATTGCATGTTGAATAATCTTATTAATTGATTACGTGAACTTCGAAATGATTTATATGACTTCATTTACATGCGTTACATGGCTGTCTGTTTAATATTCATATAACTACATGTGCCTTTCAAGTGAAATTACCTGTCATATCGTGCCTCGCTTGTTTACTTGTCAATGTGCAATCTTATAACTGCTCGGAGGCGACCTACTTTGTTGTCCTCCTAATGTGATATATTAAATGTCATAAATGTGCATTGCATACAAGGTTGCAACCTTTCATTATGGCGTGGTAGCGTTCACGCACACCGGGCGGCATCGGGCTTGCCGGTGCAACCGTGACTACCATTGTCCAATTCCCTCTCTCGCTTGGAGGCTAGACTCCCTCGGAGAGTTGGGTCATAGGATTTCGGGGTACATCCGGAGTACACCCATTTGGCGTGATAAGGGGATAATTTGAAGTCGGTCGCAACAACTGATACTGGACATGAATTGAGAGCAAAATCTCACCGTATCCTTTTCACTATGTGTATAAGTACTCTCGCTCGGTTCCTAGAGGACCTCGGGGAAGAAAGACGGATAATTGTGTTCCTTTACTTTTACATTACGTTATGTACTTACTTGTGATATATTCATGCTTGCAAAAAGGATTTTTCATAAGTTGAACCGGAAAATGAGTTTCAAAACTTATTTCTCGTTCCCCCTCGCTGAGTTCATAAGGACTCACCCTCTTTTATCATCTCAGGTGAAGAAGACCAGGAACAGGTACCCGAGGACAACGTGCCTAATGATGATTTCTTGGAATGATTGCTTGCCCTACGTGCCTTGCTTGACTATGGCCATTTTGTGAACAATGTGTTGCTTGAAGACTATTTCATTTCTTATGATTCTTGTTATTGTATTGTAAATGACCCCCATTGTAATTTGGGGTCTAATTTTGGCTTGTACTGATCATAACTAGATAGACACTACTATGGTCGTTTTGCTATCGTTATTGGCTAGTACCTATCATAGGATTATGAAGTATCAGGTAAGGATTAAGTAAAATGAACATATCCAATCCTAAGCAGGTACTCATTGTTAAGCTAAGATCAACAGGTACTTTGTAACGAGGATTAACAAACAAACGAGACATAGTATCATGCTAGGTTATTAATCAAACGAAGCTTCAAGATAACTAGTAGGCGTTTCAATTGATGGTAAATAGTAATCGTTGTTGGAAATGAAATTGAGATTGGAAATTTTGAGGCGTTTAGAGAATTAGGTCAAACTAAAGAGCCCAATTACAGCCGTTATGCTGCCGGTTTTCTGAAAAAATTGTGGAGTTTAGGCTAAAACGTTAAGTGTTAAACTTTCATGAATGATTAAGTACGAGATATGACTTGAATGTTTAGATCACACCCTGGTCTAACCTTTATAGGCCAGGTTGGGGCGTGACACCTTAGAGAAGAATGGTATCAGAGCTTAGATTGCTTAAGCCAGGTTTAACTCTCGGACCATGGGTAGAAGCCCTAAAGTTATTAGGATGACTTGTTTATGTGTTATTGTGTGACAATATCAATTGTGCCTTCTCTGTTTCTATGTGCTTATGTGATTAACATGACCTAATTGTTTCTAGAATTGTGTATCTATATAAAATTATATGTTGCATATCTTATGCATTAAATTCTTGTCTTGTCATATTCCAATAGAAATGTGATGGAATAGGTTGTCATCCTTTTCGCGGCTCATGACGTACGATCAGGGACGGAAAAACAGCGTAAAAGAAGAAAAATGTCTCAAAACTAATGAAAATGTTCAATTTTGGGCTCAGAAAACAAGCGCAGCCGAGCAGGCTTGTTGCCTTTGTCGTAGAGCTCTCAGAGAGCTTTCCAACGGTATGCTGTGCGCCGCATGACTCCTTACGGATCAAAAGTTATGGGCACTGAAGCAATAGATACCTGGTCACAAGCCCCACGTCCTCGGTTTACGGGCCCAGCCTCTACGTGAAGTGAAGTTGTCTTGCCCAAGGTGCCGTGGGATTCAGTAATAGAAATGTGATGGATTCAGTTGTCGTCCTTTTCGAGGCTCACGACGTACGATACGGGACGAAAAAATATCGCAAAAGAAGGAAAATGTCCCGAAACTGATGAAAATGATCAATTTTGGGATTCAAAATTGGGCGCAGCCGAGCATGCTTGGTGCCCCCGTCGTAGTTCTCTCGGAGAGCTTTCCAACGGTATGTTGTGCACCGTGTAACTCCTTACGGATCAAAAGTTATGGGCACCAGAGCGATGGATACCTGGTCACAAGCCCCACGCCTTCGGTTTGAGGGCCCCGCCTCTACGTGAAGTGAAGTTGTCTTGCCCAAGGTGCCGTGGGATTCGGTAATAAAAATGTGATGATTAGGTTGTCGTCCTTTTCGCGGCTCACGACGTACGATCCGGGACTGAAAAATAGCACAAAACAAGAGAAGTATCCCAAAACTGATGAAAACATTCAATTTTGGGCTCTGAAAACAAGCGCTGCCAAGCAACCTTGGTTACCCCGTCGTAGAGCTCTCGAAGAGCTTCCCAACGGTATACTGTGCTCCGCGTAACTCCTTATGGATATAAAGTTATGAGCACCGGAGCGACGGATACCTGGTCACAAGCCCCACACCCTCTATTTGCGGGCCTAGCCTTTACGTGAAATGAAGTTGTCTTGCGCAAGGTGCCGTGGGATTCGGTAATAGAAATGTGATGGATTAGGTTATCGTCCTTGTCATGGCTCACGATGTACGATCCGGGACGAAAAAACTGCGCAAAAGAAGAAAAGTGTCCCGAAACAAATGAAAACATTCGATTTTGGGCTTCGAAAATAGGCGCAGCCGAGTAGGTTTCGTGCACCTGTCGTAGAGCTCTCAAAGAGATTTCCAACGATATGTTGTGCACCGCGTAACTCCTTACAGATCAAAAGTTATAGGCACTGGAGCGACGGATACCTGGTCACAAGCCCCACGCCCGCTGTTTGCGAGCCCAGCCACTACATGAAGTGAAGTTGTCTTGCCCAAGGTGCCGTGGGATTCGGTAATAGAAATGTGATGGATTAGGTTGTCGTCCTTTTCACGGGTCACGACGTACGATCCGGGATTGAAAAACAGCGCAAAAGAAGAAAAGTGTATTGAGACTGATGAAAACGTTCAATTTTGGTCTCCAAAAATAGGCTCAGCAGAGCAAGTTTGCTGCCCCCGTCGTAGAGCTCTCGGAGAGCTTTCCAACGGTTTGCTGTGCGCTGCGTAACTCCTTACGAATCAAAAGTTATGATCACCAGAGCGACAGATACCTGGTCACAAGCCCCACGACCTCAGTTTGCGGGCCCCGCCTCTTTGTGAAGTGAAGTTGTCTTGCCTAAGGTGCTGTGGGATTCGGTAGTAGAAATGTGATGGATTAGGTTGTCGTCCTTATCGCAGCTCACAACGTACAGGACAAGACAGAAAAATAGTGCAAAAGAAGAAAAGTGTCCCAAAACTTATGAAAATATTTGATTTTGGGCTCAGAAAACAGTCGCAGCCGAGTAGGCTAGGTGCCCTCGTCGTTGAGCTCTCGGAGAGCTTTCCAATGGTATACTGTGCACCGTGTAACTCTTTACGGATCAAAAGTTAGGGGTACAGGAGCAACGGATACCTGGTCACAAGTCCCATGCCCTCTGTTTGCGGGCCCAGGCTCTATGTGATGTGAAGTTGTCTTGTGCAAGGTGCCATGGGATTCAGTAATAGAAATGTGATGGATTAGGTTGTAGTCCTTTTCGCAGCTCACGACGTACGATACGGGACGAAAAAACAGCGCAAAAGAAGAAACGTATCCCAAAATTGGTGGAAAATGATCAATTTCAGGCTCCAAAAATAGGCGCAACCGAGCATGCTTGGTGCCCCCGTCGTAGAGCTATCGGAGAGCTTTCCAAAGGTATGTTGTGCGCCGCGAAACTCCTTACGGATCAAAAGTTATGGGCACCAGAGCGACGGATACCTGGTCACAAGCCCTACTCCCTCTGTTTGCGTGCACAGCCTCTACGTGAAGTGAAGTTGTCTTGCCCAAGGTGCCGTGGGATTTGGTAATAAAAATGTGAGGGATTAGGTTGTCGTCGTTTTCGTGGCTCACGACGTACGATCCGGGGCGGAAAAACATCGCAAAAGAAGAAAAGTGTCCCAAAACAAATGAAAACATTCAATTTTGGGATCCTAAAACAGGCGCAGCTTAGCAGGCTTAGTGCCCCCGTCGTAGAGCTCTCAGAGAGCTTTCCAATAGTATGTTGTGCACCGCGTAACTCCTTACGAATCAAAAGTTATACGCACCGGAGCGACGGATACTTGGTTACAAGCCCCACGCCCTCTGTTTGCGTGCCCAGCCTCTACGTGAAGTGAAGTTCTCTTGCCCAAGGTGACGTGGGATTCGGTAATAGAAATGTGATGGATTAGATTGTCTTCCTTTTCGCGGCTCACGATGCACGATCCGGGACAAAAAACTACATAAAAGAAGAAAAGTATCCCAAAACTGATGGAAACGTTCAATTTTGGGATACGAAAACAGGCGCAGCCGAGCAAGTTTGGTACCCCCGTCGTAGAGCTCTCGTAGAGCTTTCCAATGATATGCTGTGCGCCGCGTAACTCCTTACGGATCAAAAGTTATGAGCACCGGAGCGACGGATACCTTGTCAAAAGCCCTATGCCCTCTGTTTGCGGGCCCAGCCTCTACGTGAAGTGAAGTTGTCTTGCCCAAGATGCCGTGTGATTCGGTAATAGAAATGTGATGGATTAGGTTGTCGTCCTTTTCGCGGCTCACGTACGATCCGGGACGGAAAAACAGCGCAAAAGAAGAAAAGTGTCCCAAAACTTATGAAAATGGTCAATTTTAGGCTCTAAAAACAAGTACAACCGAGCAGGCTAGGTGACGCCATCGTAGAGCTCTAAGAGTGCTTTCCAACGGTATCCTATGCGACGCGTAACTCTCTACGGAGCAAAAGTTAAGGGCACCGGAGCGACGGATACCTGGTCACAAGCCCCACGCCCTCTGTTTGCGGGCCCAGCCTCTACGTGAAGTGAAGTTGTCTAGCCTAAGGTGCCATGTGATTCGGTAATAGAACTGTGATGGAATAGGATGTCATCTTTTTTGCGGCTCACGACGTACGATGCGAGACTGAAAAATAGCGTAAAAGAATAAAAGTGTCACAAAACTTATGAAAATGTTCGATTTTGGGCTTAGAAAATAGACGTAGCCGAGTAGGCTAGGTGCCCCCATTGTAGAGCTCTCAGAGAGCTTTCCAACGGTATGCTGTGCACCTCGTTACTCCTTACGGATCAAAAGTTATGGGCACCGGAGCGACGGATACCTGGTCATCAGTCCCACGCCCTCTGCTTGCGGGCCCAGGCTCTACGTGAAGTGAAGTTGTCTTGCCCAAGGTTTCGTGGGATTCGGTAATAGAAATGTGATGGATTAGGTTGTCGTCCTTTTCGCGGCTCACGACGTACGATCCGCGACGAAAAAACAACGTAAAAGAATAAAAGTGTCCCGAAATTGATGAAAACGTTCAATTTTTAGCCTTGAAAACAGGCGTAGCCTAATAGGCTTGCTGCACTCGTCGTAGAACTCTCGGAGAGCTTTCCAACGGTATGCTGTGAGCCGCGTAACTCCTTACGAATCAAAAGTTATGGGCACCGGAGCGACGGATACCTGGTCACAAGCCCCACGCCCTCGGTTTGCGGGCCTAGCCTCTACGTGTAGTGAAGTTGTCTTGCCCAAGGTGCCATGGGATTCGGTAATAGAAATGTGATGGATTAGGTTGTCGTCCTTTTAACGGCTAACGACGTACGATCCGAGACGAAAAAACAGCGTAAAAGAAGAAAGTGTCCCGAAACTGATGAAAATGTTCGATTTTGGGCTCTAAAAACAGGTGTAGCAGAGCAAGCTTGGAGCCCCATCGTAGAGCTCTCGGAGTACTTTCCAGCTGTATGCTGTGCGCCGCGTAACTCTTGATGGATCAAAAGTTATGGGCACCAGAGCGACAGATACTTGGTCACAAGCCCTACGCCCTCTATTTGCGGGCCCAGCCTCTATGTGAAGTGAAGTTTTCTTGCCCAAGGTGCCGTGGGATTCGGTAATAGAAATGTGATGGATTAGGTTGTCGACGTTTTTGCGGCTCACGACGTACGATCCGGGACGAAAAAACAACGACAAAGAAGAAAAGTATCCCGAAACTGATGAAAACGTTCAATTTTTAGCTCCGAAAATAGGCGCAGCCGAGTAGGCTTGTTGCCCCCATAGTAGACCTCTCGGAGAGCTTTCCAACGGAATGTTGTTCGCCGCGTAACTCCTTACGGATCAAAAGTTATGGGCACCGGAGCGGCAGATACCTGGTCACAAGCCTCACACCCTTTGTTTGCAGGCCCAGCCTCTACGTGAAGTGAAGTTGTCTTGCCCAAGGTACCATGGGATTCGGTAATAGAAATGTGATGGATTAGGTTGTCGTCCTTTTCGCGGCACATGACGTACGATCCGGGACGGAAAAACAGCACAAAAGAAGAAAAGTTTCATGAAACTTATGAAAATGTTCAATTTTGGGCTCCGAAAACAGGCTCTGCGTGGCAGACTTGCTACCCTCGTCGTAGAGCTCTCAAAGAGCCTTCCAACGGTATGCTATGCGCCACGTAAGTACTTACGGATCAAAAGTTATGTGCACCGGAGCAACGGATACCTGCTCACAAGCCCCACGCCCATTGTTTGCGGGCCCAGCCTCTACGTGGAGTGAAGTTGTCTTGCCCAAGGTGCCGTGGGATTCGGTAATAGAAATGTGGTGGATTAGGTTATCATCCTTTTAACGGCTAACGACATACGATTCGGGACTGAAAAACTGCGCAAAAGAAGAAAAGTGTCCCGAAATTGATGAAAACATTCAATTTTGGGCTCCGAAAATAGGCACAGCCAAGCAAGCTTGGTGCCTTCATCGTAGAGATCTCGCAGAGCTTTCCAACGGTATGCTGTACGCCGCGTAACTCCTTACGGATCAAAAGTTATGGGTACCGGAGCGACAGATACCTAGTTACAACCCCCACGCCCTCTGTTTACGGGCCCAGCCTTGACTTGAAGTGAAGTTGTCTTGCCCAAGGTGTTGTGTGATTCGGTAATAGAAATGTGATGGATTAAGTTATCGTCCTTTTCGCGGCTCACGACGTATGATCCGGGAAAAAAAAATAGCGCAAAAGAAGAAAAGTGTCCCAAAACTTATGCAAACTGTTCAATTTTGAGCTCCGAAATTAGGTGCAACTGAGCAGTCTAGGTGCCCCCATCGTAGAGCTCTTAGAGTACTTTCCAACGGTATGCTATGCGCCGCGTAACTCCTTACGGATCAAAAGTTAAGGGCACCGGAGCGACGAATACCTGGTCACAAGCCCCATGCCCCCTGTTTGCGGGCCCAGCCTCTACATGAAGTGAAGTAGAGTTGCCCAAGGTGCCGTGTGATTCGGTAATAGAAATGTGATGGATTAGGTTGTCGTCCTTTTCGCGGCTCACCACGTACGATCTGGGATGGAAAAATAGCGTAAAAGAAGAAAAATGTCTCAAAACTTATGTAAATGTTCAATTTTGGGCTCTTAAAATAGGCATAGCTAAGCTGGCTAGGTGCCCCCATCGTAGAGCTCTCAGAGAGCTTTCCAACAGTATGCTGTGCGCCGCGTAACTCCTTACGGATCAAAAGTTAAGGGCAACAGAGCGACGGATACCTGGTCACAAGCCCCACGCCCTCTGTTTGCGGGCCCAAGCTCTACGTGAAGTGAAGTTGTATTGCCCAAGGTACCGTGTGATTCGGTAATAGAAATGTGATGGACTAGGTTGTCGTCCTTTTCGCGGCTCACGACGTACTATCCGGGATGGAAAAACAGAGTAAAAGAAGAAAGGTGTCTCAAAACTTATGAAAATGTTCAATTTTGGCCTCCTAAAACAGGCACAGTTAAGCAGGCTAGGTGCCCCTATCGTAGAGCTCGCAGAGAGCTTTCCAACGGTATGCTTTGCACCGCGTAATTCCTTACGGATCAAAAGTTAAGGGCACCGGAGCGACGAATACCTGGTCACAAGCCCCATGCCCTCTGTTTGCGGGCCCAACCTTTATGTGAAATGAAGTTGTATTGCCCAAGGTGCCGTGCGATTCGGTAATAGAAATGTGATGGATTAGGTTGTCGATTTTTTCGCGGCTCAGGACGTATGATCCGGAACGAAAAAATAGTACAAAAGATGAAAAGTGTCCTAAAACTGATGAAAATGTTCAATTTTGAGCTCCGAAAATAGCCACAGCAGAGCAGGCTTGGTGTCCCCGTCTTAGAGCTCTCGGAGAGCTTTCCAACGGTATGCTGTGAGCCGCATAACTCCTTACGAATCAAAAGTTATAGGCACCGGAGTGACGGATACCTGGTCACAAGTCCCACGCCCTCTGTTTGCGGGCCTAGCCACTACGTGAAGTAAAGTTTTCTTGCCCAAGGTACCGTGTGATTTGGTAATAGAAATGTGATGGATTAGGTTGTCGTCCTTTTCGCAGCTCACGACGTACGTTACGAGAAAGAAAATTTGTGCAAAAGAAGAAAAGTGTCCCAAACCTTGTGAAAATATTTGATTTTTTGTTACGAAAATAGGCGCAACCGAGTAGGCTAGGTACCCCCATCGTAGAGCTCTCGGAGAGCTTTCCAACGGCATGCTGTGCGCTGCGTAACTCCTTACAGATCAATAATAATGAGCACCGGAGCTACGGATATCTGGTCACAAGTCCCACTCCCTCTGTTTTCGGGCCCAGCCTCTACGGGAAGTGAAGTTGTCTTGCCCAAGGTGCCCTGGAATTTGGTAATAGAAATGTGTTGGATTAGGTTGTCGTTCTTTTCGCGGCTCACGACGTACGATCCGGGATAGAAATATAGCGTAAAAGAAGAAAAGTGTCCTAAAACTTACAAAAATGTTCGATTTTGGGCTCCGAAAATAGGCGCATCCGAGCATAATAGGTGTCCTAATCGTAGAACTCTCAGAGAGCTTTCCAACGGTATGCTGTGCACCGCGTAACTCCTTACGGATCAAAAGTTATGGTCACCGGAGCGACGGATACCTAGTCACAAGCCCCACACCCTCTGTTTACGGGCCCAACCTCTTCGTGAAGTGAAGTTGTCTTGCCCAAGGTGCCATGTGATTCGGTAATAGAAATGTGATGGAATAGGTTGTATTCCTTTTCGCGGCTCACGACGTACGATCCGGGATGAAAAAACAGCACAAAAGAAGAAAAGTGTCCCGAAACTAATGAAAATATTTGATTTTGGGCTACGGAAATAGGTGCAGCCGAGGAGGCTTGCTGCCCCCGTCGTAGAGCTCTTAGAAAGATTTCCAACGGTATGCTTTGCGCCGCGTAACTCCTTACGGATCAAAAGTTATAGGCACCGGAGCGACGGATACCTGGTCACAAGTCCTACGCCCTCGGTTTGCGGGCCCAGCCTCTACGTGAAGTGAAGTTGTCTTGCCCAAGGTGCCATGTGATTCGGTAAGAGAAATGTGATGGATTAGGTTGTCGTCCTTTTCGCGGCTCACGGCGTACGATTCGGGACAGAAAAACAGCGCTCAAGAAGAAAAGTGTCCCGAAAATGATGAAAACGTTCGATTTTGGGCTCCGAGAATAGTGGCAGCAAAGCAAGCTAGGTGCCCCATGGAAGAGCTCTCGTAGAGCTTTCCAACTGCATGTTGTGCACTGTGTAACTCCTTATGGATCAAAAGTTATGGGCGCCGGAGAGACGGATGCTTGGTCATAAGCCCCACGCCCTCTGTTTGCAGGCCCAACCTCTACGTGAAGTGAAGTTGTCTTGCCCAAGGTGTCATGGGATTCGGTAATAGAAATGTTATGGATTAGGTTGTCGTCTTTTTTGCGGCTCACGACGTACAATCCGGGACGGAAAAATAGTGCAAAAGAAGAAAAGTATCCCGAAAATGATAAAAACATTCTATTTTAGGGTGCAAAAACAGGCGCAGCCAAGAAGGCTTGGTGCCCCCACCGTAGAGCTCTCGGAGAGCTTTCCAACGGTATACTGTGCGCCGCGTAACTCCTTACGGATCAAAAGTTATGGGCACCGGAGCGACAGGTACCTGGTCACAAGCTCTACGCCCTCGATTTGCGGGCCCAGCCTCTACGTGAAGTGAAGTTTTCTTGCCCAAGGTGTTGTGGGATTCGGTAATAGAAATGCGATGGATTACATTGTCGTCCTTTTCATGGATCACGACGTACAATTCGGGATTGAAAAGTAGCGCAAAAGAAGAAAAGTATCTTGAAACTGACGAAAATTTTCAATTTTGGCTTCCGAAAATAGGCGCAGCCGAGTATGCTTGATGCCCCCGTCGTAAAGCTCTCGGAGAGCTTTCCAACGGTATGTTGTGCGCCGCATAACTCCTTACGGATCGAAAGTTATGGGCATCGGAGCGAAGGATACCTGGTCACAAGCCCCACGCCCTCTGTTTGCTAGCACAGCCTCTACGTGAAGTGAAGTTGTCTTGCCCAAGGTGCCATGGGATTCGGTAATAAAAATGTGATGGATTAGCTTGCCGTCCTTTTCCCGGCTCACGACGTATGATCCGGGACGGAAAAACAGTGCAAAAGAAGAAAAGTGTCTCGAAACTGATGAAAATGTTCGATTTTGGGCTCCGAAAATAGTGGTAGCTGAGCAGGCTTGGTGCCCCTATCGTAGAGCTCTCGAAGAGCTTTCCAACGGTATACTTTGAGCCGCGTAACTCCGTACGGATCAAAAGTTATAAGCACCGGAGCGACGGATACCTGGTCATAAGCCCCACGCCCTCGGTTTGCAGGCCCAGCCTCTACGTGAAGTGAAGTTTTCTTGCCCAAGGTGCCATGGGATTCGGTAATAGAATTGTGATGGATTAGGTTGTCGTCATTTTTGCGGCTCATGACGTACGGTCCAGGACAGAAAAACGGCACAAAAGAAGAAAAGTGTCCCGAAACTTATGAAAATGTTCAATTTTGGGCTCAGAAAATAGACGCAGCCGAGTAGGCTAGGTGCCCCTATCGTAGAGCAGTCTTGCTGCCTTCGTCGTAGAGCTCTCGGAGAGCTTTCCAACGGTATGCTGTGCGCCGCGTAACGCCTTACGGATCAAAAGTTATGGCCACCGAAGCGACGGATACCTGGTCACAAGCCCCACGTCTACTGTTTGCGGGCCCAGCCTCTACGTGAATTGAAGTTGTCTTGCCCAAGTTGCCATAGGATTCGGTAATAGAAATGTGATGGAATAGGATGTCGTCTTTTTTGCGGCTCACGACGTACGATGCGGGACAGAAAAACAACGTAAAAGAAGAAAAGTGTCCCAAAACTTATCAACATGTTCGATTTTGGGCTTAGAAAATAGACACAGCTGAGTAGGCTAGGTGCCCCTATCGTAGAGCTCTCAGAGAGCTTTCCAACGGTATGCTGTGCACCGCGTTACTCCTTACGGATCAAAAGTTATGGGCACCGGAGCAACGGATACCTGGTCACCAGCCCCACGCCCTCTGCTTGCGGGTCCAGCCTCTACGTGCAGTGAAGTTTTCTTGCCCAAGATACCGTGGGATTCGGTAATAGAAATGTAATGGATTAGGTTGTTGCCCTTTTCGCGGCTCACGACGTATGATAAGCGACGAAAAAACAGTGCAAAAGAAGAAAAGTGTCCCGAAATTAATGAAAACGTTCAATTTTTAGCCCCAAAAATAGATGCAACCAAGTAGGCTTGCGGCACTCGTCGTAGAACTCTCGGAGAGCTTTCCAACGGTATGTCGTGCGCCGCGTAACTCCTTACGGATCAAAAGTTATGGGCACCGGAGCAACTGATACCTGGTCACAAGCCCCACGCCCTCGGTTTGAGGGCCCCGCCTCTACGTGAAGTGAAGTTGTCTTGCCCAAGGTGCCGTGGGATTCGATAATGGAAATGTGATGGATTAGGTTGTCATCCTTTTCCGGGCCTAGCCTCTGCGTGTAGTGAAGTTGTCTTGCCCAAGGTGCTGTGGGATTCGGTAATAGAAATGTGGTGGATTAGGTTATCGTCCTTTTAACGGCTAACGACGTACGATCCGAGTCGAAAAAATAGCGTAAAAAAAGAAAGTGTCCCGAATTGATGAAAATGTTCAATTTTGGGCTCTGAAAACAGGTGCAGCAGAGCAGACTTGTTGCCCTATCGTAGAGCTCTTGGAGTGCTTTCCAACTGTATGCTGTGTGCCGCGTAACTCCTTATAGATCAAAAGTTATGGGCACCGAAGCGACAGATACCTGGTCACAAGCCTCACGCCCTTTGTTTGCTGGCCCAACCTCTACGCGAAGTTGTCTTGTCCAAGGTGCCGTGGGATTCGGTAATAGAAATGTGATGGATTAGGTTGTCGTCCTTTTTGCTGCTCACGACGTACGATTCGGGACAGAAAAACCGCGCAAAAGAAGAAAAGTGTCCCGAAATTGATGAAAACGTTCAATTTTGGGCTTCGAAAATAGTGGCAGTCGAACAGGCTTGGTGCCCTCATCGTAGAACTCTCAGAGAGCTTTCCAACGGTATACTGTGCGCCGTGTAACTCCTCACAGATCAAATGTTATGGGAACTGGAGCAACGGATACTTGGTCATTAACCCCACGCCCTCTATTTGTAGGCTCAACCTCTAAGTGAAGTGAAGTTGTCTTGCCCAAGGTGGCATGGGATTCGGTAATAGAAAAGTGATGGATTAGGTTGTCGTCCTTTTCGCGGCTCATGACGTACGATCCGAGACGGAAAAATAGTACAAAAGAAGAAAAGTGTCCTGAAACTTATGGAAATGTTCAATTTTGGGCTCCGAAAATAGGCGCTGCATAGCAGGCTTGCTGCCAACATCGTAGAGCTCTCAGAGAGCCTTCCAACGGTATGCTGTATGCCGTGTAACTACTTACGGATCAAAAGTTATGTGCACCGAAGCGATGGATACCTAGTGACAAGCCCCACGCCCACTGTTTGCCGGCCCAGCCTCTACATTAAGTGAAGTTGTCTTGCCCAAGGTGCCATGGGATTCGGTAATAGAAATGTGATGGATTAGGTTGTCGTCTTTTTCGTGGTTCACGACGTACGATCTGGGATAAAAAAAAACCCGCGCAAAAGAAGAAAAGTGTCCCAAAACTGATGAAAATATTTGATTTTGGGCTCTGTGAATAGTGGCAACAAAGCAGGCCAGGTGCCCCCATCGTAGAGCTCACGTAGAGCTTTCCAACGGTATGTTGTGCGCCGCGTAACTCCTTACGGATCAAAAGTTATGGGCACCGGAGCAACGGAAACTTGGTACCAAGCCCCACGACCTCAGTTTGCAGGCCTAGCCTCAACGTGAAGTGAAGTTGTCTTGCCCAAGGTGCCTTGGGATTCGGTAATAGAAATGTTATGGATTAGGTTGTCGTACTTTTCGCGGCTCGTGAAGTACGATCCGAGACAAAAAAACAGTGCAAAAAAAGGAAAGTGTCCCGAAACTGATAAAAACATTCAATTTTAGGCTGCGAAAACATGCGCAGCCAAGCAGGCTTGGTGCCCCTGTCATAGAGCTCTCGGAGAGCTTTCCAACGGTATACTGTGCGCCGCATAACTGCTTACGGATCAAAAGTTATGGGCACCGGAGCGACGGATACCTGGTCACAAGCCCTACGCCTTCGGTTTGCCGGCCCAACCTCTGCGTGAAGTGAAGTTGTCTTGCCCAAGGTGCTGTGGGATTCGGTAATAGAAATGTGATGGATTAGGTTGTTGTCCTTTTCACGGCTCACGACATACAATCCGGGATAGAAAAGTAGCGCAAAAGAAGAAATGTGTCCCAAAACTGATGAAAATGTTCAATTTTGTGCTCTGAAAATAGGCACAGCCGAGTATGCTTGCTGCCCCGGTCGTAGAGCTCTCGGAGAGCTTTCCAACGGTATATTGTGCGCCGCGTAACTCCTTACGGATCAAAAGTTATGGGCACCGGAGCGAAGGATACCTGGTCACAAGCCCCACGCCCTCTGTTTGCTAGCACAGCCTCTACGTGAAGTGAAGTTGTCTTGCCCAAGGTGCCATGGGATTCGGTAATAAAAATGTGATGGATTAGCTTGCCGTCCTTTTCCCGGCTCACGACGTATGATCCGGGACGGAAAAACAGTGCAAAAGAAGAAAAGTGTCTCGAAACTGATGAAAATGTTCGATTTTGGGCTCCGAAAATAGTGGTAGCTGAGCAGGCTTGGTGCCCCCATTGTAGAGCTCTCGGAGAGCTTTCCAATGGTATTCTTTGAGCCGCATAACTCCATACCGATCAAAAGTTATAGACACCGGAGCGACAGATACCTGGTCACAAACCCCACGCCCTCAGTTTGTAGGCCCAGCCTCTACGTGAAGTGAAGTTGTCTTGCCGAAGGTGCCATGCGATTCAGTAATAGAATTGTGATGGATTAGGTTGTCGTCCTTTTTGCGGCTCATGACGTACGATCAGGGACGGAAAAACGGCACAAAAGAAGAAAAATGTCCCGAAACTTATGAAATTGTTCAATTTTGGGCTCCAAAAAAGGTGCTGCATAGCAGGCTTGCTGCCCTCGTCGTAGAGCTCTCAGAGAGCTTTCCAACGGTATGCTGTGCGCCACGTAACTCCTTACGGATCAAAAGTTATGGCCACTGGAGCGATAGATACATGGTTACAAGCCCCACGCCCACTGTTTGCGTGCCCAGCCTCTACATAAAGTGAAGTTGTCTTGCCTAAGTTGCCGTGGAATTCGGTAATAGAAATGTGACGGATTCGGTTGTTGTCATTTTCGCGGCTCAATACGTACGATCCGGGACGAAAAAATAGCGCAAAAGAAGAAATTTGTCCCGAAATTGATGAAAACATTTGAATTTAGGCTGCGAAAATAGGTGCAGTTGAGCAGGCTTGGTGCCCCAATTGTAGAGCTCTCGGAGAGCTTTCCAACGGTATGCTGTGCGCCGTGTACCTCCTTACGGATCAAAAGTTATTGGCACTGAAGCGACAGATACCTGGTCACAAGCCCTACACCCTCGATTTATGGGCCCAGCCTCAACGTGAAGTGAACTTTTCTTGCCCAAGGTGCCGTGGGATTCGGTAAGAGAAATGTGATGCATTAGGTTGTCCTCCTTTTCACGGCTCACGACGTACAATCCGGGATAGAAAAGTAGCGCAAAAAAAGAAATATATATCGAAACTGTTGAAAACGTAAAATTTTGGGCTCTGAAAATTGGCGCAGTTGAGTTGGCTTGTAGTCCCCGTTGTAGAGCTCTTAGAGAGCTTTCCAACGGTATGCTGTGCGCCGCGTAACTCCCTACGAATCAAAAGTTATGGGCACCGGAACGAAGGATACCTGGTCGCAAGCCCCACGCACTCTGTTTGCCGGCCCGGCCTCTACATGAAGTGAAGTTGTCTTGCGCAAGGTGCCGTGGGATTCGGTAATAGAAATGTGATGGATTAGGTTGTCGTCCTTTTCCCGGCTAACGACGTATGATCCGGGACGAAAAAATAGCGCAAAAGAAGAAAAGTATCTCGAAACTGATGAAAACATTCAATTTTGGGCTCCAAAAACAGTGGCAGCCGAGCAGGCTTGGTACCCCCATCGTAGAACTCTCCGAGAGCTTTCTAACGGTATGTTTTGTGCCGCGTAACTCCTTACAGATCAAAAGTTATAGACACCGGAGTGACGGATACCTGGTCACAAGCCCCCACCCTCGGTTTGAGGGCCCAGCCTCTACTTGATGTGAAGTTTTCTTGCCCAAGGTGCCATGGGATTCAGTAATAGAAATGTGATGGATTAGGTTGTCGTCCTTTTCGCGGCCTATGACATACGATCCGAGATAGAAAAACAGAACAAAAGAAGAAAAGTGTCTCGAAACTTATGAAAATGTTCAATTTTGGGCTCCAAAAATAGGCGCTGCGATGCAGGCTTGCTACCCTCGTCGTAGAGCTCTCGGACAGCTTTCCAACGGTATGTTGTGCGCTACGTAAGTCCTTACGGATCAAAAGTTATGGGCATCGGAGTGACGGATACTTGGTCACAAGCCGTACGCCCTCTGTTTGCGGGCCTAGCCTCTACGTGAAGTGAAGTTGTCTTGCCTAAGATGCTATGGGATTCGGTAATAGAAATGTGATGGATTAGGTTGTTGCCCTTTTCGCGGCTCACGACGTACGATTCGGGACGGAAAAACAGCACAGAAAAAGGAAAGTATCCCGAAACTGATGAAAACATTTGATTTTGTGCTCCGAAAATAGGCACAGCCAAGCAAGCTTGGTGCCCCTATCGTAGAGATCTTGGAGAGCTTTCCAACGGTATGCTGTGCGCCATGCAACTCCTTACGGATCAAAAGTTATGGGCACCGGAGCGACGGATACCTAGTCATAACCCCCATGCCCTCTGTTTACGGGCACAACCTCGACGTGAAGTGAAGTTGTCTTGCCCAAGGTGCTGTGTGATTCGGTAATAGAAATGTGATGGATTAGGTTATCGTCCTTTTCGTGGCTCACGACGTACGATCCGGGATGAAAAAAATAGCGCAAAAGAAGAAAAGTGTCCCAAAACTTACCAAAAATGTTCAATTTTGGGCTCCGAAAATAGGCACAACTGAGCAGGCTAGGTGATTCCATCGTAGAGCTCTTAGAGTGCTTTCCAATGGTATGCTGTGCGTCGCGTAACTCCGTAAGGATCAAAAGTTACGGGCACCGGAGCGACGGATACCTCGTCACAACCCCCATGCCCTCTATTTACGGGCCCAGCCTCTACATGAAGTGAAATAGACTTGCCCAAGGTGCCGTGTGATTCGGTAATAGAAATGTGATGGATTAGGTTGTCGTCCTTTTCGTAGTTCACGACGTAGGATCCGAGATGGAAAAACAGCATAAAAGAAGAAAAATGTCTCAATACTTATGAAAATATTCAATTTTGGGCTCTTAAAATAGGCGCAGCCGAGCAGGCTTGGTGCCCCCATCGTAGAGCTCTCAGAGAGCTTTCTAAGGGTATGTTGTGCGCCGCGTAACTCCTTACGGATCAAAAGTTAACGGGCACCAGAGCAACGGATACCTGGTAACAAACCCCACGCCCACTGTTTGCAGGCCCAGCCTCTACGTCAAGTGAAGTTGTATTGCCAAAGGTATCTTGTGATTTGATAATAGAAATATGATGGATTAGGTTGTCGTCCTTTTCGCGGCTGACGACGTACGATCCGGGATGGAAAAACAGCGTAAAAGAAGAAAAGCATCTCAAAAATTTTGAAAATGTTCAATTTTGGGCTCCTAAAATAGGCGCAGTTGAGCAGGCTAGGTACCCCCATCGTAGAGCTTTCAGAGAGCTTTCCAACTGTATGCTGTACGCCGCGTAACTCCTTACGTATCAAAAGTTAAGGGCACCGGAGCGATGGATACCTAGTCATAAGCCCCACGCCCTCTATTTGCGGGCCCAGCCTCTATGTGAAGTGAAGTTGTCTTGCCCAAGGTGCCATGGTATTCGATAATAGAAATGTGATGGATTAGGTTGTCATCCTTTTCGCAGCTCGTGACGTACGATCCGGGATAGAAAAACTGTGCAAAAGAAGAAAAGTGTCCTGAAACTGATGAAAACTTTCGATTTTAGGCTCGAAAAACAAGCGCAGCCGAGCAAGCTTGGTGCCACCGTCGTAGAGCTCACGAAGAACTTTCCAACTATATGCTGTGCGCCACGTAACTCCTTACGGATCAAAAGTTATGAGCACCAGAGCGACGGATACCAGGTCACAAGCCCCACGCCCTCTGTTTGGGGGCCCAGCCTCTACCTGTAGTGAAGTTGTCTTGCCCAAGGTGCCAGGGGATTCGGTAATAGAAATGTGATGGATTAGGTTGTCGTCCTTTTCACGGCTAACGACGTACGATCCGGGACGAAAAAACAGCGCAAAAGAAGAAAAGTGTCCAAAAACTAATGAAAACCTTCAATTTTGGGTTCCGAAAATAGGCACAGCCGAGCAGGCATGGTGCCCCAGTGGTAGAGCTCCCGGAGAGCTTTCCAACGATATGCTGTGCGCCACGTAACTCTTTACGGATCAAAAGTTATAGACACCAGAGCGACGGATACCTGGTTACAAGCCCCATACCCTCAGTTTGCGGGCCCAGCCTCTACGTGAAGTGAAGTTGTCTTGCCAAATGTGCCATAGGATTCGATAATTGAAATGTGATACATTAGGTTGCCGCCCTTTTCGCGGCTGACGACGCACGATTCGGGTCGGAAAAACAATGCAAAAGAAGAAAAGTGTAGTGAAACTTATGAAAACGTTCAATTTTGGGCTACGAGAATAGGCGCAGCTAAGCTTGCTAATTGCCCCCATCGTAGAGATCTCAGAGAGCTTTCCACCGATATGCTGTGCCTCCCGTAACTCCATAAGGATCAAAAGTTATAGGCACCGAAGCGATGGATACCTGGTCACAAGCCCTACGCCCTCGGTTTGAGGGCCCAGCCTCTATGTGAAGTGAAGTTGGCTTGCCCAATGTGCCGTGGGATTCGGTAATAAAAATGTGATGGATTAGGTTATCGTCCTTTTCGCATCTCACGACGAACGATCCGGGACAGAAAAATAGCGCAAAATATGAAAAGTTTCCCAAAACTGATGAAAACGTTCAATTTTGGGATCCAAAAGTAGGCACAACCTAACAGGCTTGCTGCCCCAGTCGTAGAGCTCTCAAAGAGCTTTCCAACGATATGCTGTGCGCATTTTAACTCCTTACGGATCAAAAGTTATGGGCGCCGGAGCGCCGGATGGCTGGTCACAAGCCCCACGTCCTGTGTTTGGTGGCCCAGCCTCTACGTGAAGTGAAGTAGTCTTGCCCAAGGTGCCGTGGGATTCGGTAATAGAAATGTAACTGATTAGGTTGTCGTCCTTTTTGCGGCTCACGACGTACGATCCGGGACGAAAAAACTGCGCAAAAGAAGAAAAGTATCCTAAAACTGATGAAAACATTCGATTTTGGGCTCCGAAAATAGGCGCAACCGAGCAATCTTGGTGCCCCCATCGTAGAGCTCTTGGAGAGCTTTCCAACAATATGTTGTGCGCCGCGTAACTCCTTACGGATCAAAAGTTATGGGAACCGGAGCGACGGATTCCTAGTCACAAGCCCCACACCCTCGATTTGCAGGCCCAATATCTACGTGAAGTGAAGTTGTCTTGCCAAAGTTGCCGTGGGATTTGATAACAGAAATGTGATGGATTAGGTTGTCTTCCTTTGCGCGGCTTATGACGTACGATCCGGGACCGAAAAACAGCGCAAAAGAAGAAAAGTGTCCCAAAACTGATGAAAATGTTCGAATTTGGGCTCTGAAAATAGGCGCAGCCGAGCAGGCTTGCTTCCTACGTTGTAGGGCTCTCAGAGAGCTTTCCAACTGTATGTTGTGCGCTGTGTAACTCCTTACAGATCAAAAGTTATAGGAACCAGAGCGACGGATACCTAGTCACAAGCCCCACGGCCTCGGTTTGTGGGCCCAAGCTCTATGTGAAGTGAAGTTGTCTTGCCAAAGTTGCTGTGGGATTCAGTAATAGAAATGTGTTAGATTAGGTTGTCGTCCTTTTCGCGGCTCACGACATGCGATCCGGGATGAAAAAACAATGCAAAAGAAGAAAAGTGTCCCAAAATTGATGAAAACATTCGATTTTGGGTACCGAAAATAGGCACAGTCAAGCAGGTTTGCTACCCCCGTCGTAGATCTCTTGGAGAGCTTGCCAACGGTACGGTGTGCACTGCATAACTCCTTAAGGATCAAAAGTTATGGGCACCAGAGCGACGGATACCTGGTCATAATCCCCACGGCCTCTGTTTGCTGGCCCAGCCTCTACGTCAAGTGAAGTTGTCATACCCAAGGTGCCGCGGGATTCGGTAATAAAAATGTGATAGATTAGGCTGTCTTCCTTTTCGCGGCTCACGACGTACGATCCGGGACGAAAAATCAGCGCAAAAGAAGAAAAGTGTCCCAAAATTGATGAAAATGTTCGAATTTGGGCTCCGAAAATAGGTGCAACCGAGCAGGCTTGCTACCCACGTTGTAGAGCTCTTAGAGAGCTTTCCAGCGGTATGCTATACACCGTGTAACTCCTTACGGATCAAAAGTTATAGGCACCGGAGCGACGGATACCTGGTCCCAAGCCCCACGCCCTCGGTTTGCGGGCCCAACCTTTACGTGAAGTGAAGTTGTCTTGCCAAAGTTACTGTGGGATTCGGTAATGGAAATTTGATAGATTAGGTTGACGTCCTTATCACGGCTCACGACGTACGATCATGGACGAAAAAATAGAGCAAAAGAAGAAAAGTGTCCCTAAACTGATGAAAACGTTCGATTTTGGGCTCCAAATATAGGTACAGACGAGCAGGCTTGTTGCCTCTGTTGTAGAGCTCTCAGAGAACTTTCCAACGGTATGTCGTGCACCGCGTAACTCCTTACTGATCAAAAGTTTTGGGCACCGGAGTGACGGATACCTGGTCACAAGCACCACGCCCTCTGTTTGCGGGCCCAACCTCCACGTGAAGTGAAGTTGTCTTGCCAAAGTCACCATGGTATTCGGTAATAGAAAAGTGATGGATTAGGTTGTCGTTCTTTTTGCGGCTCACGACGTGAGATCCGGGACGGAAAACTAGCGCAAAAGAAGAAAAGTGTCCCGAAATTGATGAAAACCTTCGATTTTGGGTTCCAAAAATAGGCATAGCCGAGCAGGATTGCTGCCCCCGTCGTAGAGCTCTCGGAGAGCTTTCCAACAGTATGTTGTGCGCTGCGTAACTCCTTACGGATCAAAAGTTATGGGCACTGGAGCGACAGATACTTGGTCACAATCCCCACGGCCTCTATTTGCGGGCCTAACCTCTACGTGAAGTGAAGTTGTCTTGCCCAAGGTGCCGTCGGATTCACTAATAGAAATGTGATAGATTAGGTTGTCGTCCTTTTCGCAGCTCGCGACGTACGATCCGGGACGGAAAAATAGTGCAAAAGAGGAAAAGTATCCTAAAACTGATTAAAACATTCGATTTTGGGCTCCAAAAATAGGCACAGCCTAGTAGGCTTGGTTCCCCTATAGTACTAGGAAAGCTTTCCAACGGTATGCTGTGTGGCGCGTAATTCCTTACGGATCAAAAGTTATGGGCACCAGAGGGAGGGATACCTGGTCACAAGCCCTACGCCCTCTGTTTGCGGGCCCATCCTCTTCGTGAAGTGAAGTTGTCTTGCCTAAGGTACCGCGGGATTCGATAATAGAAATGTGATGGATTTGGTTGTCATCCTTTTCGCGGCTCACGACGTACGATCCGGGACGGTAAAACAACGCAAAAGAAGAAAAGTATCCCAAAACTTATGAAAATGTAGGATTTTGGGCTCTGAAAACAGGTGCAGCCGAGCAGGCTAGGTGCTCCCATCGTAGAGCTCTCAGAGACCTTTCCAACGGTCTGCTGTGCGCTGCATAACTCCTTACAGATCAAAAGTTATGGGCACCGGAGCGACGGATACCTAGTCACAATCCCCACGGCCTCTGTTTGCGGGCCTAGCCTCTACGTGAAGTGAAGTTGTGTTGCCCAAGGTGCTGTCGGATTCGGTAATAGAAATGTGATGGATTAGGTTGTCGTCATTTTCGAAGCTCACGACGTACGATCCGGGATGAAAAAACAGTGCAAATGAGGAAAAGTGTCCTAAAACTGATTAAAACGTTCGATTTTGGGCTCCGAAAATAGGCGCAACTGAGCAAGCTTGGTTCGCCCATCGTAGAGCTCTAGGAGAGCTTTCCAACGGTATGGTGTATGACGCATAATTCCTTACGGATCAAAAGTTATGGGCACCGGAGCGAGGGATACCTGGTCACAAGCCCCACGCCCTCTGTTTGCGGGCCCAGCCTCTACGTGAAGTCAAGTTGTCTTGCCCAAGGTGCCGCAAGATTCGGTAATAGAAATGTGATGGATTAGGTTGTCGTCCTTTTCCCAGCTCACGACATACGATCCGGGATGAAAAAATAGCGCAAAAGAAGAAAAGTGTCCTAAATCTGATTAAAATGTTCGATTTTGGGTACGAAAATAGGCGCAGCTGAGCAGGCTTGGTGCCCCTATCATAGAGCTCTAGGAGAGCTTTCCAACGGTATGTTGTGCGCCGCATAACTCCTTATGGATAAAAAGTTATGGGCACTAAAGCGACAGATACCTGGTCACAAGTCCTACGCCCTCGGTTTACGGGCCCAACCTCTACGTGAAGTGAAGTTATCTTGCCAAAGTTGCCGTGGGATTCGGTAATAGAAATGTGATGGATTAGGTTGTCGTCCTCTTCGTGACTCACGACGTGCGATCCGGGACGGAAAAACAGCGCAAAAGAAGAAAAGTATCCCGAAATTGATGAAAACATTCGATTTTGGGTTCCGAAAATAGGCAAAACTGAGCAAGTTTGCTGCCCCGTCGTAGAGCTCTTGGAGAGCTTTCCAACAGTATGCTGTGTGTCGCGTAACTCGTTACAGATCAAAAGTTATGGGCACCGGAGCGACGGATACCTAGTTACAAGCCCCACGCCCTCTGTTTGCAGGCCCATCCTCTACATGAAGTGAAGTTGTCATGCCCAAGGTGCCGCCAGATTCGATAATAGAAACGTGATGGATTAGGTTATCGTCCTGTTCGCGGCTCACGATGTACGATCCAGGAAGGAAAAACAGCGCAAAAGAAGAAAAATGTCCGAAAACTTATGAAAATGTTGGATTTTGGGCTCCGAAAATAGGCGCAGCCGAGTAGGCTAGGTGCCCCCATCGTAAAGCTCTTAGAGACCTTTCCGACGGTATGTTGTGCGCCACGTAACTCCTTACGGATCAAAAGTTATGGGCACCGGAGCGACGAATACCTGGTCACAAGCCCCACGCCCTCTGTTTGTAGGCCCAGCCTCTACGTGAAGTGAAGTTGTCTTGCCCAAGGTGCCATGTGATTCGGTAATCGAAATGTGATGGATTAGGTTGTCGTCTTTTTCGCGGCTCACGACGAACGATCCGGGAAGGAGAAACAGCGCAAAAGAAGAAAAATATCCCAAAACTTATGAAAATGTTCAATTTTGGGCTCCGAAAATAGGTGCAGCTGAGCAAGCTAGGTGCCCCTATCGTAGGGCTCTCAGAAAGCTTTTCAACGGTATGCTGTGCGCCACGTAACACCTTACGGATCAAAAGTTATGGGCACCGGAGCGACGAATACCTGGTCACATGCCCCACGCACTCTATTTGCGGGCCCAGCCTCTACCTGAAGTAAAGTTGTCTTGCCCAAGGTGTCATGTGATTCAGTAATAGAAATGTGATGGATTAGGTTGTCGTCCTTTTCGCAGCTCACGATGTACGATCCGGGATTGAAAAAAAATCGTAAAAGAAAAAAAGTGTCTCGAAACTGACAAAAACGTTCAATTTTGGGCTCCAAAAATAGGCGCAGCCAAGTAGGCTCGGTGCCACCGTCGTATAGCTCTCGGAGAGCTTTCCAACGGTATGTTGTGCATTGCGTAACTCCTTGCGGATCAAAAGATATGGGCACCGGAGCGACAGATACCTGGTCACAAGCCCCACGCCCTCTGTTTGCAGGCCCATCCTCTACGAGAAGTGAAGTTTTCTTGCCTAAGGTGCCGCGGGATTTGGTAATAGAAATGTGATGGATTAGGTTGTCGTCCTTTTCGCGGCTCACGACGTACGATCTGGGACGGAAAAATAGCGCAAAAGAGTAAAAGTGTTCCAAAACTTATGAAAATGTTAGATTTTGGGCTCCGAAAATAGGCGCTGTCGAGCAGGATAGGCGCCCCCATCGTAGAGCTCTCAGAGACCTTTCCAACGGTATGCTGTGCGCCGCGTAACTCGTTACGGATCAAAACTTATGGGCACCGGAGCGACGAATACCTGGTCACAAGCCCCACGCCTTCTGTTTGCGGGCCCAGCCTATACGTGAAATGAAGTTGTCTTGCCCAAGGTGCCGTGTGATTCGGTAATAGAAATGTGTTGGATTAGGTTGTCGTCCTTTTCGCGGCTCACGACGAACGATCCGGGAAGGAGAAACAGCGCAAAAGAAGAAAAGTGTCCCAAAACTTATGAAAATGTTCAATTTTGGGCTCCGAAAATAGGCGCAGCCTAGCAGGATAGTTGCCCCCATCGTAGAGCTCTCAGAGAGCTTTCCAACCATATGTTGTACGTCGCGTAACTCCATACGGATCAAAAGTTATGGGCACTAGAGTGACGAATACCTGGTCACAAGCCCCATGCCCTCTGTTTGCGGGCTCAGCCTCTACGTGAAGTGAAGTTGTCTTGCCCAAGGTGCCCTGTGATTCGGTAATAGAAATGTGATGGATTAGGTTGTGGTCCTTTTCGCGACTCATGACGTATGATCTAGGACGAAAAAACAACGTAAAAGAAGAAAAGTGTCCCAAAACTTATGAAAATGTTCGATTTTGGGCTCCGAAAACTGGTGCAGTCGAGCAGGCTAGGTGCCCCCTTCGTAGAGCTGTCACGACCCCATTTCCTTAATCTTTATAATGGTTCCTAATTGCAAAATAATGACATAGACGAGAATAAACTTAACTTATGAAGGCTTTGAAAACTGGAATCGTGATGCCACGGGCTTAAGAAGATCACTCCTCTTAGGTCCGCAAAGGCACAAGACAGTAGTATGAGTTTTGATTTTTCCCCGAACCAAACATTAGGTGGCATTCAAGTTGCTAATCATTACTATTACACCACTTGTTAATAATTTAATTCTAATAAACGCATTATACAAACTTCATCACTAATAAATAAAATTACAACCATCGAATCCAAAAGAATAATTACAATACATAAAGTTGTTCAATATTAACATAGCTTAACACCTTAAACCACATTTACAATAAGCATGATCACAGCAAGCAAAAGTCCAACTTGCCACACATGTAATCTCGTCCTCAGTTTGAGTCCTTGGCTCGGGTTCAGTCTCACTTGAAAGATTGTCATGGAAAGGGATGAGCTACACTTAGCTCAGCGAGGGTTAAAGGTCTCGGTAGGTTTTCGTAAACATTTTTCAACATTTAGAAAACCCTTTTTGAAAAGTCATGCCATGCACATACAAAACAGCTGATAAGAAACAGGGTAAAAACATGATAAAGGACTAGTTTAAGTATTTATAACAAGTAGTACTAGTAGAGAACATGTATCCTGAATCTTTAATGAAAAGATAACCAAATATGTTAACAACAAAATTAGACACATGAACAAGTAATCAACTCTTCTCCCTGAATGAGAGTGGTTGAACATATAATAAAAGGATACGGGCAACGCTTTTCTCCGAGGACCTCAAGGGACCAAGTGAGAATGGTTGAAAATGCTAGAGATGGCCAATCTCGCTGCTTCATCAATGTTATAACCCTATACACCAAATTACAAGGATGAAATACGGATATACACCCTAATGCCACGGTAGCCTATCCGTTCTTGGAAGCCCAATGCCGCCCAGGCGGTACCGAAACTTCCACCATGGGGTCCATTATATTGCTTAATTATATCATTTATATAACTTTCATCTCTCCAAGGAGAATTCACCAAGCGAGAGTGGATTTCAAATGTAGAAACAAGCTCGGAGGCAACAAAGTAGGTTGCCACTGGTTAGTGATAACAATTAAACACATACAGTATAATCATAATCCAATTAGAGTTCATATAACATGTAAACATGCATGAGAAGATCAACCAAGTAGGATTCCTCCGATAGCCAAGAATGATCACAAATGCAATAAGAAGTTCATGCTAACTCGGTGCTCATAGCTAGGTTCAAGGCAATGTATTTACGTGTGTAAGGTGAAGGCTAACTTTTATGTTCAACTCCTACCCAATAATTTACCAAAAAGGGTCATGGAACAAGTTAGAAACAAAGGGACAAAGTGTGCAAAGAAAGAGGCAAGGTAGGCTAAGCAAGTGAAATGAAATAGAAGAGTTACACAAGACCTAACTTATACAGTTTTTTTATCTATGATCCCAACATCCAATTTACTTGATTTTGGTATAGAATCGAAGCTTATCGAATTTAGATAGTTCTAGAGTAAAACGGAACTTAATTCGGAGTTGAAACGAATGAGATATAGCCTCCGCAAAATTACTGTGCAGAGCAGTCAAACATCCGGGCGCTGAGGCCTTAATCCGGGCGCTCGGAAGAAGCCAGTAATGCCCAGATCGGAGCTTTCTGCCGGGCGTTGAGGCCTCTATCCGGGCGACCGGATAGGGGCCGTAATGCCCGGATAGCTGACAGGAAACACCCAAATTTTACCCAAAACATCCAAACAACAACCAATCCTTCTACCAACATACAAACAAGTTCAATGAGGCTATTAGGCATCATACAAGGGTTCTAACTCAACCAAAACCACCCCACATCCACAATCAACAAACACCCAAAACCAAATTCAAAATCCTAAATCTACAACACAAAATACACAACTTTCTCATCAACAAAGCTATTGTATACAAGCTATAGCAAGACTAATACACATATATAATCACAATCATGCTCAATATAGCTTTAGAAAACTTTTAAGAAAACAACCCTCACCTAGCTCTTGAGTGATGAAATGCCAAGGTTGGGGTTGAAGATGCAAACAAGGGCTAAGAGATGCAAGATGCTAGCTCAATCTCCACTCTTCTTCCTTCCTCTTCCTCTCTTTCTTCTCTCTTCCTTTCTTTCTTTGGTTGAGTAGTATAGTGTGTGTAGTGTGTGTTGTCTGATGGGTGTGTGTGTGTGTGTAAAGTGTGTTTGTGTGTGTTTTGAGTTGTAGGAAATATCTTATAAGCCCAAATGCCCAAATTGCCCTCTAACTAATGAATTATTTCAAGTTTGCCATTCTAGTTTTGTTTCAACTATTTAGTTAGCTAGTGTAGTGTAGCGTAATTTATTTAATTTCTACGATATCTAAATCACACAAATGCACGTTAAACAATGCAAATACACGTAAAATGATGCAAACATACGTTAAATGATATAAATGCATATTAATTAATATAAATGCATTGTAAATGATGTAAAAATACATGAAATGTTATAAAATGAACATGAGCCTCGTGCGAGGTTTCACATCCTCTCCTCCTTAACAGAATTGCGTCCTCGCAATTCCTTCATCATCCTTGGAATAACTCGAATGCCGAAGGCAATTAACAGATACAATAAGCCAACCACCACTATTCCTGCTAAGCTAATCTTTATGCATACAAAATCCAAATGAAGGCAGCAACAGCATCTCAGCCAAAAGAATAAGAATCTGGTTCCATGTGAATAGCCAGTTAACTACGAATGCATCATTGCTTGTAAGAATTCAAACGGTCACCGAGAGAGAATACCAATTTCCACATCTACCAAATAAGAATACCAATCTAGAATATCTCGACTAAGAATTCCCAAGCAAGAACTCCACGTAGGAGTGCCGAACAGAAGAAGCAAGTGAAAACTCCGAATAAGAATACCAATTACCGAATGTTGAAAGAAAATACCGATAGAGAATATCGAATATCAAGTAAGAATTCTCAAAATAAGAATACTGATCGAAATTACCAAATAAGAGTCTCAAACGAGAATACCGCCGAAGAACACTAAATAAGGATATTAATAATGAGTACCGAAGAAAAATCCCGACTAAGAATCCCATAGAAGAATACCAACTCCCAAGTACTGAATATCAAATACGGAATAAAAGCACTTCATACCACTCAACCACAAGTTTGATATAATACTAACTTCATTGTTATAAGATGATTTCTCAATTGATACGCCAACATGTTGCATTCAAGAAATACGATGAAAGGATGCATACACCAATAACGAATAATACTTTAGTCAACTACTTTAAATTAAAATCTACTTTTAACCACGGTTGCTGCCAAAAGTCGGTTCATGTCTTTTCTGCCATCCGGGACAATTCTTAGCTTGATGGTCATCACCCCCGCATCTCAAACATCTGCCAGATTTCCTCCAACATTGGGCTTCAGTGTGCCCTCTTTTATTGCAGTGATCACATATAACATGCTGAGAGATAGTCCTACCCCCTGATGGGCCACAAGTGGGTTGAGTGGCTGTAGTTCTAACCTGCAGTCTAGTAGTAACTAGTTCTTTCTGGTTCTGACTCTGACCTTGGCCTTGTGTACCTTCACTTATGGTTTGCTCTTGTGTCTTCTGCCGCTTTGGGCATTGCTTGGCTTTGTGTTGGTCACTACCGCAGCCCAAACACCTTCCCGATTTCTTCTAACATTCAACTTCCATATGACCCCTACGTTTACAATAAGTACAACATGGAGTCAGCGCAATTTTACCTCTAGATGGGCCCTGAGCTACAGAAGGAACAAAACCACTCTGGTAAATCTTCTCAGCAGGTAGTTCATCTATTTTCTAAATTGAAATTGGTTGACTTGACTCTGCCACTTCCTCCTTCTTCCCTTTCTCTGCTATTGTTGCCGCAAAAAGGGCCTCACCATAAGTAGAGAATTGTAAAAGAGATAGATTATCTCGAATCTCTGGCCTTAACCCTTGAATGAACCTTTGGATCCTCTTTTCAGTAGTGTATACCATCCCCGAGGCGTAATATGACAACTGAGTAAATCGAGCTTCATACTGTGCAACCGACAAGTCCCCTTGTTTGAAAGTCATGAACTCATTCCTCCGAAGTCTTCCCATCATTGCAAGAGTTCTTCCGGTCATACTTAATTCATCAAAAGGGAGGTACCCTATCATATGATATGTATGTATGCAACTATGTTATATGAGAAGCAAATATATACACGTATAATCATATTTCACAAAAGTAGATATGAGCCTATGCATGGTTACATTATTATATAATACTACATTATCAATCAACTAATATGTACCTATACCCTAGCATAAAGAAAGTAATTGAATCATAACAAGCACTTAAAGCATATAGTGTACATGGATCCCACAAGCACGTTGATCACTTAAAACACATGGTTCCTATTTGCCTTACTCTAGACATAATACATGCATACATCCCTCAAGACAAGTTCACATCAAAACCATTACCCAACAGTCCAATTTTATTTTATTTATTTTTTATTTTTATTTTTATTTTTTTATCTCAGCTTATGAGTTTCTTAAGCTTCTATTTTCCAATGGCCTTAAGTCCATCAAAGCTGTAGATCACTTTCACCTAGTCCAATTGATCATTGAATATTGTTATAGCCATCTGTGACCTTAAAGATTAGCTGCGAACAACTCACGAATGCAAACAACGTCACATAAAACAAAGCACATGGATTTCATATAAATAAGAAGCATTTATGATATGATAGGCACATAAGATTCACATAAGTACCGAAAGAGAAACTGAGCCACTAGGTCAAACCTCTTGATCTGCTTCTTATCTTACAACCTCACTTTAATCCCTAAACCCAAGGCAATTCTTATGTACCTGATGACACAATGACCAAATTCCTACCCTAGGATTTTCAATCTTCAACCCAATCTTTTGACTATAATACCCTCAAAGAATCATAGCGTCCAACTTTAGCATCATCTATTGACCTTATTTACACACATCATCATAATCAATTCTACCTCAAGGCTTCTACCCACCGTCCGGGGGTTCTAAACCCAGCTTACGCCTAGCTAACTAGCTAAGCTCTGATACCACCCTGTCACAACCCCATTTCCTTAATCTTTATAATGGTTCCTAATTGCAAAATAATGGCATATACTAGAATAAACTTAACTTACGAAGGCTTTGAAAACTGGAATCGTGATACCACGGGCTTAAGAAGATCACTCTCTTAGGTCCGCAAAGGCACAAGACACTAGTATGAGTTTTGATTTTTCCCCGAACCAAACATTAGGTGGCATTCAAGTTGCTAATCATTACTATTACAACACTTGTTAATAATTTAATTCTAATAAACGCATTATACAAACTTCATCACTAATAAATAAAATTACAACCATCGAATCCAAAAGAATAATTACAATACATAAAGTTGTTCAATATTAACATAGCTTAACACCTTAAACCACATTAACAACAAGCATGATCACAGCAAGCAAAACTCCAACTTGCCACACATGTAATCTCGTCCTCAGTTTGAGTCCTTGGCTCGGGTTCAGTCTCACCTGAAAGATTTTCATGGAAAGGGATGAGCTACACTTAGCTCAGCGAGGGTTAAAGGTCTCGGTAGGTTTTTGTAAACATTTTTCAACATTTAGAAAACCATTTTTGAAAAGTCATGCCATGCACATACAAAACAGCTGATAAGAAACAGAGTAAAAACATGATAAATGACTAGTTTAAGTATTTATAACAAGTAGTACTAGTAGAGAACATGTATCCTGAATCTTTAATGAAAAGATAACCAAATATGTTAACAACAAAATTAGACATGTGAACAAGTAATCAACTCTTCTCCCTGAATGAGAGTGGTTGAACATATAATAAAAGGATACGGGCAACGCTTTCCTCCGAGGACCTCAAGGGACCAAGTGAGAATGGTTGCAAATGCTAGAGATGGCCAATCTCGCTGCTTCATCAATGTTATAACCCCATATACCAAATTACAAGGATGAAATCCGGATATACACCCTAATGCCACGGTAGCCTGTCCGTCCTGGCAAGTCCAATGCCGCCCAGGCGATACCGGAACTTCTACCATGGGGTCCATTATATTGCTTAATTATATAATTTATATAACTTCTATCTCTCCAAGGAGAATTCAACAAGCGAGAGTGGATTTCAAATGTAGAAACAAGCTCGGAGGCAACAAAGTAGGTTGCCACCGGTTAGTGATACCAATTAAACACATACAGTATAATCATAATCCAATTAGAGTTCATATAACATGTAAACATGCATGAGAAGATCAACCAAGTAGGATTCCTTCCATAGCCAAGAATGATCACAAATGCAATAAGAAGTTCATGCTAACTCGGTGCTCATAGCTAGGTTCAAGGCAATGTATTTACGTGTGTAAGGTGAAGGCTAACTTTTATGTTCAACTCCTACCCAATAATTTACCAAAAATGGTCATGGAACAAGTTAGAAACAAAGGGACAAAGTGTGCAAAGAAAGAGGCAAGGTAGGCTAAGCAAGTGAAATGAAATAGAAGAGTTACACAAGACCTAACTTATACAGTTTGTTTATCTATGATCCCAACCTCCAATTAACTTGATTTTGGTATAGAATCTAAGCTTATCGAATTTAGATAGTTCTAGAATCAAACGGAACTTAATTCGGAGTTGAAACGAATGAGATATGGCCTCCGCAAAATTACTGTGCAGAGCTGTCAAACATTCGAGCGCTGAGGCCTTAATCCGGGCGCCCGGAAGAAGCCAGTATCGCTCGGATTGAAGCTTTCTTCCGGGCGTTGAGGCCTCTATCCGGGCGACCGGATAGGGGCTGTAACGCCCGGATAGCTGACGGGAAACACCCAAATTCTACCCAAACCATCCAAACAACAACCAATCCTTCTACCAACATACAAACAAGTTCAATGAGGCTATTAGGCATCATAAAATGGTTCTAACTCAACCAAAACCACCCCACATCCACAATCAACAAACACCCAAAACCAAATTCAAAATCCTAAATCTACAACACAAAATACACAACTTTCTCATCAACAAAGCTATTGTATACAAGCTATAGCAAGACTAATACACATATATAATCACAATAATGCTCAATATAGCTTTAGAAAACTTTTAAGAAAACAACCCTCACCTAGCCCTTGAGTAATGAAATGCCAAGGTTGAGGTTGAAGATGCAAACAGGGGCTAAGAGATACAAGATGCTAGCTCAATATCCACTCTTCTTCCTTCCTCTTCCTCTCTCTCTTCTCTCTTCCTTTCTTTCTTTGGTCGAGTGGTGTAGTGTGTGTAGTGTGTGTTGTCTGATGGGTGTGTGTGTGTGTAGTGTTTTTATGTGTGTAAAGTGTGTTTGTGTGTGTTTTGAGTTGTAGGAAATATCTTATAAACCTAAATGCCCAAATTGCCCTCTAACTAATGAATTATTTCAAGTTTGCCATTCTAGTTTTGTTTCAACTATTTAGTTCGCTAGTGTAGTGTAGCGTAATTTATTTAATTTCTACGATATCTAAATCACACAAATGCACATTAAACAATGCAAATACACGTAAAATGATGCAAACATATGTTAAATGATATAAATGCATATTAATTAATATAAATGCATTGTAAATGATGTAAAAATACATGAAATGTTATAAAACGAACATGAGCCTTGTGCAAGGTTTCACAAGAACTCTCAGAGAGCTTTCCAACGGTATGCTGTGCGTTGCGTAACTCCTTACGGATCAAAAGTTATAGGCACTAGAGTGATGAATACTTGGTCGCAAGCCCCATGCCCTCTCTTTGTGGGCCCAGCCTCTACGTGAAGTGAAGTTGTCTTGCCCAAGGTGCCCTGTGATTCGGTAATATAAATGTGATGGATTAGGTTGTCGTCCTTTTCGCGGCTCACGACGAACGATCCGGGAAGGAGAAACAGCGCAAAAGAAGAAAAGTGTGCCAAAACTTATGAAAATGTTCAATTTTGGGCTTCGAAAATAGGCACAACCGAGCAGGATAGGTACCCCCATCGTAGATCTCTCAGAGAGCTTTCCAACGGCATGCTATGCGTCACGTAACTCTATACGGATCAAAAGTTATGGGCACTAGAGTGACGAATACCTGGTCACAAGCCCCATGCCTCTATTTGCGGGCCCAGCCTCTACGTGAAATGAAGTTGTCTTGCCCAAGGTGCCCAATGATTTGGTAATAGAAATGTGATGGATTAGGTTGTGGTTTTTTTTGCGACTCACGACGTATGATCCGGAACGAAAAAACAGCGTAAAAAAAGAAAAGTGGCCCAAAATTGAAGAAAATGTTCAATTTTCGGCTCCGAAAATAGGTACAGCCGAGAAGGCTTGTTGACGCCATCATAGAGCTCTCAGAGAGCTTTCCAACGGTATGCTGTGCACCGCGTAACTCTTTACGGATCAAAAGTCATAGGCACGGGTACGACGGAGACCTGGTCACAAGCCCCACCCCCTTTGTTTGCTGGCCCAACCTCTACGTGAAGTGAAGTTGTCTTGCCCATGGTATCGTGTGATTTGGTAATAGAAATGTGATAGATTAGGTTATCGTCCTTTTCGCGGCTCATGACGTACGATCCGGGATGAAAAAAAATCGCAAAAGAAGAAAAGTGTCCTGAAACTGATAAAAACATTCGATTTTGGGCTCCGAAAATAGGCGCAGCTGAGTATGCTCGGTTCCCCCGTCGTATAGCTCTCGGAGAGCTTTCCAACGGTATGTTGTGCGTCGCGTAATTCCTTACGAATCAAAAGTTATGGGCACCGGAGCAACGGATACCTGGTCACAAGCCCTACGGCCTCGGTTTGCGTGCCCAGCCTCTACGTGAAGTAAAGTTGTCTTACCCAATATGCCGTGGGATTCGGTAGTAGAAATGCGATGGATTTGGTTGTCATCCTTTTTGCGGCTCACGATGTACGATCCATGACGGAAAAACAGCGCAAAAGAAGAAAAGTGTTCAAAAACTGATGAAAACATTCAATTTTGGGCCCCGAAAATAGGCGCAGCCAAGCATGCTTGGTGCCTCCATCATAGAGTTCTTGGAGAGCTTTCCAACGGAATGCTGTGCGCCGCGTAACTCCATACGGATCAAAAGTTATGGGCACCGGAGCGACAAATACCTGTCACAAGCCCCACGCCCTCAGTTTGCGGGCCCAGCCTCTACGTGAAGTAAAGTTATCTTGCCCAAGCTGCTATGGGATTCGGTAATAGAAATGTGATGGATTAAGTTGTTGTCTTTTTTGCAGCTCACGGCGTATGATCCGAGATGGAAAAACAGCGCAAAAGAAGAAAAGTATCCCAAAACTGATGAAATGTTCAATTTTGGGCTCTGAAATTAGGCGCAGCCAAGTAGGCTTGGTGCCCCCATCGTAGAGCTCTCGTAGAGCTTTCCAACGTTATGTTGTGCATCGCGTAACTCCTTACGGAACAAAAGTTATGGGCACTAGAGCGACGGATACCTACTCACAAGCCTCACGCCCTCGGTTTGCGAGCCCAGCCTCTACGTGAAGTGAAGTTGTCTTGCCCAAGGTGTCATGGTATTCGGTAATAGAAATGTGATGGATTCGGCTGTCGTCCTTTTCGCGACTCACGACGTATGATTCGGGATGGAAAAACAGCGCAAAAGAAGAAAAGTATCCTGAATCAGATGAAAATGTTCAATTTCAAGTTTCGAAAATAGGCGCAGCTGAGCAGGCTTGTTATCCTCGTCGTAGAGCTCTCGGAGAGCTTTTCAATGGTACGTTGTGCGCCGCATAACTCATTACGGACCAAAAGTTATGGGCACCAGAGCGACGAATACCTGGTCACAAGCCCCACGCCCTCGGTTTGTGGGCCCATCCTTTTCATGAAGTAAAGTTGTGTTGCCAAATTTTCCGTGGGATTCGGTAATATAAATGTGATGGATTAGGTTGTCGTCCTTTTTGCGGCTCTACGATCCGGGACGGAAAAATAGTGCAAAAGAAGAAAAGTATCCCAAAACTTATGAAAATGTTCGAATTTGGGCTCCGAAAATAGGAGCAGCCGAGCAACCTTGCTGCCCACGTCGTAGATCTCTCAGAGAGCATTTCAACGGTATGTTGTGTGCCACGTAACTCTTTACGGATCAAAATTATGGGCACTGGACCGACGGATACCTAGTCACAAACCCCATGCCCTCAGTTTGCGGGCCCAGCCTCTACGTGAAGTGAAGTTGTCTTGCCCAAAGTGCCGTGGGATTCGGTAATAGAAATGTGATGGATTACGTTGTCGTTTCGCGGCTCAAGATGTACGATCCGGGATGGAAAATAACCGCAAAAGAAGAAAAGTGTCCCGAAACTGATGAAAATATTCGATTTTGAGCTCTGAAAACAGGCACAGCTGAGTAGGATCGGTGCCCCCGTTGTATAGCTCTCGGAGAGCTTTCCAACGGTATGTTGTGCATTGCGTAACTCCTTACGGATCAAAAGATATGGGCACCGGAGCGACGGATACCTGGTCACAAGCCCTACGCCCTTAGTTTTCGGGCCCATCCTCTACGAGAAGTGAAGTTGTCTTGCCTAAGGTGCCACGGGATTTGGAAATAGAATGTGATGGATTAGGTTGTCGTCCTTTTCGCGGCTCACAACGTACCATCCGAGACGAAAAAATAGCGCAAAGGAAGAAATGTGTTGCAAAACTTATGAAAATGTTAGATTTTGGGTTCCGAAAATAGGCGCAGCCGAGCGGGCTAGGTGCCCCCATCGTAGAGCTCTCAGAGACCTTTCCAACGGTATGCTGTACGCCGCGTAACTCCTTACGGATCAAAACTTATGGGCACCGGAGAGACAAATACCTGGTCACAAGCCCCAGGCCCTTTGTTTGCGGGCCCAGCCTATACGTGAAGTGAAGTTGTCTTGCCCAAGGTGCTGTGTGATTCAGTAATAGAAATGTGATGGAGTAGGTTGTCGTCCTTTTCGCGGCTCACGAAGAACGATCCGGGAAGGAGAAACAGCGCAAAAGAAGAAAAGTGTCCCAAAACTTATGAAAATGTTCAATTTTGGGCTCCAAAAATAGGCGCAGCCGAGCAGGATAGGTGACTCCGTCGTAGAGCTCTCAGAGAGATTTCCAACGGTATGCTGTGCGTCGTGTAACTCTATACGGATCAAAAGTTATGGGCACTATAGTGACGAATACCTGGTCGCAAGCCCCATGCCCTCTGTTTGCGGGCCCAGCCTCTACGTGAAGTGAAGTTGTCTGGCCCAAGGTGCCTTGTGATTCGGTAATAGAAATGTGATGGATTAGGTTGTGGTCCTTTTCGCAACTCACGACGTATGATCCAGGACAAAAAAAAAATAGTGCAAAAGAAGAAAAGTGTCCCAAAACTTATGAAAATGTTTGATTTTGGGCTCCGAAAACTGGTGCAGCCGAGCAGGATAGGTGCCCCCATCGTAGAGCTCTCAGAGACCTTTCCAACGGTATGCTGTGCGTCGCGTAACTCTATACGGATCAAAAGTTATTGGTACTAGAGTGACGAATACCTAGTCGCAAGCCCTATGCCCTCTGTTTGCCGGCCCAGCCTCTACGTGAAGTGAAGTTGTCTTGCCCAAGGTGCCCTGTGATTCGGTAATAGAAATATGATAGATTAGGTTGTTGTGCTTTTTGCAGCTCACGACGAACGATCCGGGAAGGAGAAACAGCGCAAAAGAAGAAAAGTGTCCTAAAACTTATGAAAATGTTCAATTTTGGGCTTCGAAAATAGGCGCAGCCGAGCAAGATAGGTGCCCCCATCATAGAGCTCTCAAAGAGCTTTCCAACGGTATACTGTGCATCGCGTAACTCTATACGGATCAAAAGTTATGGGCACTATAGTGACGAATACCTGGTCGCAAGCCCCATGCCCTCTGTTTGCGGGCCCAGCCTCTACGTGAAGTGAAGTTGTCTGGCCCAAGGTGCCTTGTGATTCGGTAATAGAAATGTGATGGATTAGGTTGTGGTCCTTTTCGCAACTCACGACGTATGATCCAGGACAAAAAAATAGTGCAAAAGAAGAAAAGTGTCCCAAAACTTATGAAAATGTTTGATTTTTGGCTCCGAAAACTGGTGCAGCTGAGCAGACAAGATGCCGCCTTCGTAGAGCTCTCAGAGTAGTTTCTAACGGTATGCTGTGCGCCGCGTAACTCCTTACGGATCAAAATTTATGGGCACCGGAGCGACGAATACTTGGTAACAAGCCCCACCCCCTTTGTTTGCTGGCCCAGCCTCTACGTGAAGTGAAGTTATCTTTCCCAAGGTGGCGTGTGATTCGGTAATAGAAATGTAATCGATTAGGTTATCGTTCTTTTCGCGGCTCACGACGTACGATCCGGGATGAAAAAAAACTGCAAAAGAAGAAAAGTGTCCCGAAACTGATAAAAACGTTCGATTTTGGGCTCCGAAAATAGGCGCAGCCGAGTATGCCCGGTTCCCCTGTCGTATAGCTCTCGGAGAGGTTTCCAACAGTATGTTGTGCGACGCGTAACTACTTACGGATCAAAAGTTATGGGCACCGGAGCGACGGATACCTGGTCACAAGCCCCACGCCCTCGGTTTGCTGGCCCAGCCTCTATGTGAAGTAAAGTTGTCTTGTCCAAGGTGCCGTGGGATTCGGTAGTAGAAATGCGATGGATTTGGTTGTCGTCCTTTTCGCGGCTCACGACGTACGATCCATGACGGAAAAACAGCGCAAAAAAAGAAAAGTGTTCAAAAACTGATGAAAACATTCAATTTTGGGCCCCAAAAACAGGCGCAGCCAAGCATGCTTGGTGCCCCCATCATAGAGTTCTTGGAGAGCTTTCCAACGGAATGCTATGCCCCGCGTAACTCCTTACGGATCAAAAGTTATGGGCACCGGAGCGATAGATACCTGTCACAAGCCCCACGCCCTCAGTTTGGGGGCCCAGCCTCTACTTGAAGTAAAGTTGTCTTGCCCAAGGTGTCGTGGGATTCAGTAATAGAAGTGTGATGGATTAGGTTGTCATCTTTTTTGCAGCTCACAACATACGATCCGGGATGGAAAACAACGCAAAAAAGAAAAATATCCAGAAACTGATTAAATGTTCAATTTTGGGCTCCGAAAATAGGCGCAGCTAAGTAGGCTTGGTGCCCCCGTCGTAGAGCTTTCCAACGTTATGCTGTGCGTCGCGTAACTCCTTACAGAGCAAAAGTTATGGGCACCGAAGCGACAGATACCTACTGACAAGCCTTACGCCCTCGGTTTGCGGGCCCAGCCTCTACGTGAAGTAAAGTTGTCTTGCCCAAGGTGTCATGGTATTCGGTAATAGAAATGTGATGGATTAGGTTGTCGTTCTTTTCGCGGCTCACGACGTACTATCTTGGATGGAATAATAGCGCAAAAGAAGAAAAGTGTCCCGAATCAGATGAAAACGTTCGATTTCGAGTTCCGAAAATAGGCGCAGCCGAGCAGGCTTGGTATCCTCGTCGTAGAGCTTTCGGAGAGCTTTTCAACGGTATGTTGTGCGCCGCGTAACTCCTTACGGACCAAAAGTTATGGGCACCAGAGCGACGAATACCTGGTCACAAGCCCCACGCCCTCGGTTTGCTGGCCCAGCCTTTCGTGAAGTGAAGTTGTGTTGCCAAAGTTGCCATGGGATTCGATAATATAAATGTGATGGATTAGGTTGTCGTCCTTTTCGCGGCTCTACGATCCGGGACGGTAAAACAGTGCAAAAGAAGAAAAGTATCCCAAAACTTATGAAAATGTTCGAATTTTGGCTCCGAAAATAGGCGTAGCCGAGCAACCTTGCTGCCCACGCCGTAGATCTCTCAGAGAGCATTTCAACGGTATGTTGTGTGCCACGTAACTCCTTACGAATCAAAAGTTATGGGCAATGGACCGACGGATACCTGGTCACAAGCCCCACGCCCTCGGTTTGCGGGCCTAGCCTTTACGTGAAGTGAAGTTGTCTTGCCCAAGGTACCGTGGGATTCGTTAATAGAAATGTGATGGATTAGGTTGTCATCCTTTTCGCAGTTCACGACGTACGATCCGGGATGAAAAAATAGCGCAAAAGAAGAAAAGTGACCCAAAACTAATGAAAACGTACGATTTTGTGTTCTAAAAATAGGTGCAGCTGAGCAGGCTTGGGGCCCCCATCGTAGAGCTCTCAAAGAGCTTTCCAACGGTATGCTGTGCTCCGCGTAACTCTTAATGGATCAAAAGTTATGGGCACCGGAGCGACGGATACCTGGTCACGAGCCCCACGCCCTCTGTTTGTTGGCCCACCTCTACATGAAGTGAAGTTGTTTTGTCCAAGGAGCTATGGGATTTGGTAATAGAAATGTGATGGATCAGGTTGTCATCCTTTTCGCGGCTCACGACGTACGATCTGGGACGGAAAAACAGCGCAAAAGAAGAAAAATATCCCAAAACTAATGAAAATATTCAATTTTGGGCTTCGAGAACATGCACAGCCGAGCAGGCTTAGTGCCCCCGTTGTAGAGCCCTCGGAGAGATTTCTAACGATATGTTGTGCGCTGCGTAACTCCTTACGGATCAAAAGATATGGGTACCGGAGCGACGGATACCAGGTCATAAGCCCCACGCCCTCGATTTGTAGGCCCAGCCTCTACGTGAAGTGAAGTTTTCTTTCCTAAGGTGCCGTGGGATTCGGTAAGAGAAATTTGATGGATTAGGTTGTCGTCTTTTTTGTGGCTCATGGCGTACGAACCGGGTTGGAAAAACAGCGTAAAAGAAGAAAAGTGTCCCAAAACTTATGAAAAATGTTTGATTTTGGGCTCCGAAAACAGGCGCAGCCGAGCAGGATTGGTGCCCCCGTCGTAGAACACTTGGAGAGCTTTTCAACGGTATGCTATGCGCTGTGTAACTCCTTACGGATCAAAAGTTATAGGCACCAGAGCGACGGATACCTGGTCACAAGCCCCACGCCCTCTTTTTGCGGGCCCAGCCTCTACATGAAGTGAAGTTGTCTTGCCCAAGGTGCCGTGGTATTCGGTAATAGAAATGTGATGGATTATGTTGTCGTCCTTTTCGCGGCTCACGACATACGATCCGGGATGAAAAAATAACACAAAAGAAGAAAAGTGTCCCGAAACTGATGAAAATGTTCGATTTTAGGCTCTGAAAATAGGTGCAACCGAGTAGGCTTGGTACCCTTATCGTAGAGCTCTCGGAGAGTTTTCTCCCGGTACGCTGTGCGCCGCGTAACTCCTTACGGATCAAAAGTTATGGACACCGGAGCGACGAATACCTGGTCACAAGCCCCACGCCCTCGATTTGCGGGCCCAGCCCCTACGTGAAGTGAAGTTTTCTTGCCCAAGGTGCCGTGGGATTCGGTAATAGAAATGTGATGGAAAAACTGCGGGACGGAAAAACTGCGCAAAAGAAGAAAAGTGTCCTAAAACTTATGAAAATGTCTGAATTTTGGCTCCGAAAATAGGTACAGCCGGGCAAGCTTGCTGCCCACGTCGTAGAGCCCTCGGAGAGCTTTCCAACGGTATGCTGTATGCCGCGTGACTCCCTACGGATCAAAAGTTATGGGCAATGGAACGACGAATACCTGGTCACAAACCCCACGTCCTCGGTTTGCGAGCCCAGCCTCCACGTGAAGTGTAGTTGTGTTGCCAAAGTTGCAATGGGATTCGGTAATATAAATGTGATAGTTTAGGTTGTCGTCCTTTTCACGGCTAACGAGGTACGATCCGGGACGGAAAAACTGCGCAAAAGAATAAAAATCTCCTAAAACTTATGAAAATGTTCGAATTTTTGCTCCGAAAATAGGCGCAGCTGAGCAAGCTTGCTGCCCACGTCGTAGAGCCCTCGGAGAGCTTTCCAACGGTATGCTGTACGCTGCGTGACTCCTTACGGATCAAAAGTTATGGGCACGGGAGTGATGGATACCAGGTTACAAGCCCCACGCCCTTGGTTTGCGGGCCCAACCTTTGCATGAAGTTAAGTTGTCTTGCCCAAGGTGCCGTTCGATTCGGTAAGAGAAATGTGATGGATTAGGTTGTCGTCCTTTTCGTGGCTCACGACGTACGATATGGGACGAAAAAATAGCGCAAAATAAGAAAAGTGTCCCAAAACTAGTGAAAAAGTTTGATTTTTGGCTCCTAAAATAGGCGCAGTCGAGCAGGATTGTTGTCCATGTCGTAGAGCTCTCGGAGTGCTTTCCAATGGCATGTTGTAAGCTGCGTAACGCCTTACGGATCAAATGTTATGGGCACCGGAGCGATGGATACTTGGTCCCAAGCCCCACGCCCTCTGTTTGCGGGCCTAGCCTCTACGTGAAGTGAAGTTGTCTTGCCCAAGGTGCCATGGGATTCGGTAATAGAAATGTGATGGATTAGGTTGTTGTCCTATTCGCGGCTCACGACGTACGATCAGGGACGGAAAAACAACGCAAAAGAAGAAAAGTGTCCCGAAAGAGATGAAAACGTTCAATTTCGAGCTCTGAAAATATATGCAGCCGTGCAGGCTTGGTACCCTTGTCGTATATCTCTCGGAGAGCTTTCCAACGGTATGCTGTGCGTTGCGTAACTCCTTACGGATCAGAAGTTAATGGCACCGGAGCGACGAATACCTGGTCACAAGCCCCACGCCCTCGGTTTGTAGGCCCAGCCTCTATGTGAAGTGAAGTTGTGTTTCCAAAGTTGCCGTGGGATTCGGTAATATAAATGTGATGGATTAGGTTGTCGTCCTTTTTGAGGCTAACGAGGTACGATCCGGGATGAAAAAACAGCGCAAAAGAAGAAAACTATCCCAAAACTTATGAAAATGTTTGAATTTGGGCTCCGAAAAGAGGCGCAACCAAGCAAGCTTGCTGCCCACGTCGTAGAGCTCTCAGAGAGCATTTCAACGGTATGCTGTGTGCCGCGTAAATCCTTACGGATCAAACGTTATGGGCACCGGAGCGACGGATACCTAGTCACAAGCCCCACGCCCTCGGTTTGTGGGCCCAACCTCTACATGAAGTGAAGTAGTCTTGCCAAAGTTGATGTAGTTTTTGGTAATAGAAATGTGATGGATTAGGTTGTCGTCCTTTTCGCGGCTCACGACGTGCGATCTGGGATAGAAAAACTGCGCAAAAGAAGAAAAGTATCTCGAAATAGATGAAAAAATTCCATTTTGGGTTCTGAAAATAAGCACAGTGGAGCAAGCTTGCTCCCCCAGTCGTAGAGCTCTCGGAGAGCTTTCCAACGGTATGCTGTGCGCCGCGTAACTCTCGCCCAAGCACGCTTAACTTCGGAGTTCTAATGGGATCTGGTGCATTAGTGCTAGTATGATCGCACCCATCATGTTGAGGGCACAAATCCTTTATGTGTTGACGATTCACAGTCCCAGCCTAGAGAGATGGCCCATTCAAACGGCCTAATGGGCTTAACGACAAACCATTCACTTCAACAACGCAACATCCTTGCAAGACGTGATATCGACGCGTTGTAAAGCCCTCTAATGTCCCGTGAGTTTGGTTGTCATCCTTTTAACAGCTCACGACGTACGATCCGGGACGGAAAAATAGAGCAAAAGAAGAAAAGTGCCCCGAAATTGATGAAAATGTTCAATTTTGGGCTGTAAAAACGAGTGCAGCTGAGTAGGCTTGCAGCCCCCATCGTAGATCCCTCGGAGAGCTTTCCAATGGTATGCTGTGCGCCGTGTAACTCCTTACGGATAAAAAGTTATGGGCACTGGAGCGACGGAGACCTGGTCACAAGCCCCACGCCCTCGGTTTACGGGCCAAGCCTCTGCGTGAAGCGAAGTTGTCTTGCCTAAGGTGCCATGGGATTCGGTAATAGAAATGTGGTGGATAAAGCAACTTGGCAACCCTAACCGGGGCAAAAAAAAATTGAAAGGGGGGTACAACACGAGGATTTCCCAAGGGTTCAGCCATCCTAGTACTACTCTCGCCCTAGCACGCTTAACTTCGGAGTTCTGATGGGATCCGGTGCATTAGTGCTGGTATGATCGTGCCCGTCATGTTGAGGGTACAAATCCTTTATGTGTTGACGGTTCACAGTCCCAACCCAGAAAGATGGCCCATTCAAAAGGCCCAATGGGCTTAACGACAACCCATCCACTTCAACAACGTAGCATCCTCACAAGACGTGATATCGATGCGTTGTAGGGCCCTCTAATATCCCGCAAGTTGGGTTGTCGTCCTTTTAACAACTCACGACGTACGATCCGGGACGAAAAAACAGAGCAAAAGAAGAAAAATGGCCCAAAACTGATGAAAACGTTCAATTTTGGGATCAAAAAATGGGTGCAGCCGAGCAAGCTTGCTACCCTCGACGTAGAGCTCTCGGAGAGCTTTCCTACGGTATTTTGTGCACCGCGTAACTTCTTACGGATCAAAAGTTATGGGCACCGGAGCGACAGAGACCTGGTCATAAGCCCTATGCCCTTGGTTTGCGGGCCCAGCCTCTACATGAAGCGAAGTTGTCTTGCCCAAGGTGCCGTGGGATTCGGTAATAGAAATATGGTGGATAAAGCATCTTGGCAACCCTAACCAGGTCAAAAAAAATTGAAAAAGGGGGTGCAACACAAGGAATTCCCAAGGGGTCACCCTTCCTAGTACTACTCTCGCCCAAGCTCGCTTAACTTCGGAGTTTTGATGGGCTCCGGTGTATTAGTGCTGGTATGATCGCACCCGTCATGTTGAGGGCACAAATCCCTTATGTGTTGACGGTTTACAATCCCAGCCCAGAGAGATGGCCCATTCAAAAGGCCCAATGGGCTTAACGACAACCCATTCACTTCAACAACGCAGCATCCTCGCAAGATGTGATATCGACGCATTGTAGGGCCTTCTAATGTCCCGCGAGTTAGGTTGTCGTCATTTTAACAGCTCACGACGTATGATTCAGGACGAAAAAATAGCAAAAAAGTAGAAAAGTGGCACAAAACTGATGAAAATGTTCAATTTTGGGCTCTAGTAACGGGCGCAGCAAAGCTGGCTTGCTACCCTCGTCGCAGAGCTCTCGGAGAGCTTTCCAACGGTATGTTGCGCGCCGCGTAACTCCTTACGAATCAAAAGTTATGGGCACCAGAGTGACAGAGACCTGGTCACAATCCCCCACGCCCTAGGTTTGCAGGCCCAGCCTCTACGTGAAGCGAAGTTGTCTTGCCCAAGGTGTCGTGGGATTCGGTAATAGAAATGTGGTGGATAAAGCATCTTGGCAACCCTAATTGGGGCAAAAAAAATCGAAAAAGGGGGTGCAACACAAGGACTTCCCAAGGGGTCACCCATCGTAGTACTACTGTCGCCCAAGTACGCTCAACTTCAGAGTTCTGATGGGATCCGGTGCATTAGTGCTGGTATGATCACACCCGTCATTTTGAGGGTACAAATGCTTTATGTGTTGACGGTTCACAATCCTAGCCCAGAGAGATGGCCCATTCAAAAGGCCCAATGGGCTTAACGATAACCCATCCAGTTCAACAACGCAGCATCCTCGCAAGATGTGATATTGACGCATTGTAGGGCCCTCTAATGTCCCGCGAGTTAGGTTGTCGTCCTTTTAACCGCTCATGACGTACGATCCGGGAAGAAAAAATAGAGCAAAAGAAGAAAGTGGCTCGAAACTGAAGAAAATGTTCAATTTTGGGCTCAAAAAATGGGCGCAGCCGAGTAGGCTTGCTGCCCCTATCGTAGTGCTCTAGGAGAGCTTTCCAACGGTATGTTATGCGCCGCGTAACTCCTTACGGATCAAAAGTTATCGGCACCGAAGCGACGGAGACCTGGTCACAATACCCACGCCCTCGCTTTGCTAGCCCAGCCTCTACGTGAAGCGAAGTTGTCTTGCCCCAGGTGCCGTGGGATTTGGAAATAGAAATGTGGTGGATAAAGCATCTTGGCAACCCTAATCGGGGCAAAAATAATTGAAAAAGGGGGTGCAACACGAGGACTTCTAGAGGTTCACCCATCCTAGTACTACTCTCGCCCAAGCAAGCTTAACTTAGGAGTTCTAATGGGATCCGGTTCATTAGTGCTGGTATGATCGCATAGGTCATGTTGAGGGCACAAATCCTTTATGTGTTGACTATTCACAATCCCAGCCCAGAGAGATGGCCCGTTCAAAAGGCCCAACGGGCTTAACGACAACCCATCCACTTCAACAACGAAGCATCCTCGCAAGACGTGATATCGACATGTTGTATGGCCCTCTAATGTCCCGCGAGTTAGGTTGTCGTCCTTTTAACAGCTCACAACGTACGATCCGGGATGAAAAAATAGAGCAATAGAAGAAAAGTGGCCCGAAATTGATGAAAATGTTCAATTTTGGGCTCCAATAAAGGGCGCAGCAAAGCTGGCTTGCTGCCCCCGTCGTAGAGCTCTCGGAGAGCTTTCCAACGGTATGTTGTACGCCACGTAACGCCTTACGGATCAAAAGTTATGGGCACCAGAGAGACAGAGACCTGGTCACAAGCCCCACGACCTAGGTTTCCAGGCCTACCTTCTACGTGAAGTGAAGTTTTCTTGCCCAAGGTGTCGTGGGATTTGGTAATAGAAATGTGGTAGATAAAGCATCTTAGCAACCCTAACCGGGGCAAAAAAAATTGAAAATGGGGGGTGCTACATGAGGACTTCCCAGGGGGTCACCCATCCTAGTACTACTCTCGCCCAAGCACGCTTAACTTCGGAGTTCTGATGGGATCCGGTGCATTAGTACTGGTATGATCGCACCCGTCATGTTGAGGGCACAAATCCTTTATGTGTTGACGGTTCACAGTCCCAGCCTAGAGAGATGGCCCATTCAAAAGGCCCAATAGCCTTATCGACAACCCATTTGCTTCAACAACGCAACATCCTCGCAAGACTTGATATCGACGCGTTACAGGGCCCTCTAATGTCCAGCGAGTTAGGTTGTCGTCCTTTTAACAACTCACGACGTACGATCCGGGACGGAAAAATAGAGCAAAAAAAGAAAAGTGTCCCGAAACTGATGAAAATGTTCGATATTAGGCTCCAAAAACGAGTGCAGCAGAGCAGGTTGGTTGCCCCCGTCGTGGAGCTCTCTGAGAGCTTTCCAACGGTATGTTGTACGCCGCTTCACTCCTTCCGGATCAAAAGTTATGGGCACCGGAGCGACAGAGGCCTGGTCACAAGGCCCACGCCCTCGGTTTGCGGGCCCAGCCTCTATGTGAAGTAAAGTTGTCTTGCCCAAGGTGCCGTGGGATTGGGTAATAGTAATGTGGTGGATAAAGCATCTTGGCAACCCTAACCGGGGCAAAAAAAATTGAAAAGAGGGGGTGCAACACGAGGACTTGCTAGGGGGTCACCTATCCTAGTACTACTCTCGCCCATGTGCGCTTAACTTCAGAATTCTGATGGGATCCAGTGCATTAGTACTAGTATGATCGCACCCGTCATGTTGAGGGCATAAATCCTTTATGTGTTGACGGTTCACAGTCCTAGCCCAGAGAGTTGGCTCATTCAAAAGGCCCAATGGGCTTAACGACAACCTATCCACTTCAACAACACAGCATCCTCGCAAGACGTGATAACGACGCGTTGTAGGGCCCTCTAATGTCCCGCAAGTTAGGTTGTCGTCCTTTGAACACCTCACGACGTATGATCTGGGACAGAAAAAAAAGAGCAAAAGATGAAAAGTGGCCCGAACCTGATGAAAATGTTCAATTTTGGAATCTAAAAACGGGCGTAGCTGGGCAAGTCTGCTGCCCCATCGTATAGCTCTTGGTGAGCTTTCTAACAGTATGTTGTGCGCCGTATAACTCCTTACGGATCTAAAGTTATGGGCATCAGAGCGAAGGAGACCTGGTCACAAGCCCCACGCCCTCGGTTTGTGAGCCGAGCCACTACGTGAAGCGAAGTTGTCTTGCCCAAGGTGTCGTGGGATTTGGCAATAGAAATGTGGTGGATAAAGCATCTTGGCAACCCTAACCGAGGCAAAAAAGAATTGAAAAGGGTGTGAAACACTAGGACTTCCCAAGGAGTCACCCATCCTAGTACTACTCTCGCCCAAGCACGGTTAACTTCTGAGTTCTGATGGGATCTGGTGCATTTGTGCTGGTATGATTGCACCCGTCATGTTGAGGGCACAAATCCTTTATGTGTTGACGGTTCACAGTCCTAGCCCAGAGAGTTGGCCCATTCAAAAGGCCCAATGGGCTTAACGACAACCCATCAGCTTCAACAACGCAGCATCCTCACAAGACGTGATATCGACGCGTTGTAAGGCCCTCTAATATCCCGCGAGTTAGGTTGTCATCCTTTGAACAGCTCACGACGTATGATATGGGATGAAAAAACAGAGCAAAAGAAGAAAAGTGGCCTGAAACTGATTAAAATGTTCAATTTTGGAATCCAAAAATGGGATCAGCCGAGCAGGCTTGCTACCCCCGTCGTAGAGCTCTCGGAGAGCTTTCTAACGGTATGTTGTGCGCTGCATAAGTCCTTACGGATCAAAAGTTATGGGCGTCGGAGCGATGGAGACCTGGTCATAAGCCCCACGGCCTCAGTTTGCGAGCCCAGCCTCTACGTGAAGCGAAGTTGTCTTTCCCAAGGTGTCGTGGGATTGGGTAATAGAAATGTGGCAGATAAAGCATCTTGGCAACCCTAACCAGGGTAAAAAAAAAATTGAAAATGGGGGTGCAACATGTGGACTTCCCAAGGGGTCACCTATCCTAGTACTACTCTCGCCCAAGCACGCTTAACTTCAGAGTTCTAATGGGATTCGGTGCATTTGTGCTGGTATGATCCTACCCGTCATGTTGAGGGCACAAATCCTTTATGTGTTGACGGTTCACAATCCCAGCCTAGAGAGATGGCCCATTCAAAAGGCCCAATGGGCTTAACGACAACCCATCCGCTTCAACAACGCAGCAACCTCGCAAGACGTGATATCGACGCATTGTAGGGCCCTCTAATGTCCTGCGAGTTAGGTTGTTGTCCTTTTAACAGCTCAAGACGTACGATACGGGATGAAAAAATAGTGCAAAAGAAGAAAAGTGGCCCGAAACTGATGAAAACGTTCGATTTTGGGCTTTAGAACCGGGCACAGCCGAGCAGGCTTGCTGCTCCCATTGTAGAGCTCTCGAAGAGCTTTCCAACGTATACTGTGCTCCACTAACTCCTTACAGATCAAAAGTTATGGGCACCAGAGCGACGGAGACCTGGTCACAAGCCCCATGCCCTCAGTTTGCGGGCCCAGCCTCTACGTGAAGCGAAGTTGTCTTGCCCAAGGTGCTGTGGGATTTGGTAATAGAAAACGTGTGGATAAAGCATCTTGGCAACCCTAACTAGGGCAAAAAAATTGAAAAGGGGAATGCAAGACGAGGACTTCCCAGGGGGTCACCCATCCTAGTACAACTCTCGCCCAAGCACGCTTAACTTTGGAGTTCTGATGAGATCCGGTGCATTAGTGCTGGTATGATCACACCCGTCATGTTGAGGGCACGAATCCTTTATGTGTTGACGGTTCACAGTCCCAACCTAAAGAGATGGCCCATTCAAAAGGCCCAATGGGATTAAGGACAACCAATCCACTTTAAAAACGCAACATCCTAGCAAGATGTGATATCGACGCGTTGTGGAGCCCTCTAATCGACCGCGAGTTAGGTTCTCGTCCTTTTAACAGCTCACGACGTACGATACAGGACGGAAAAATAGTGCGAAAGAAGAAAAGTGGCCTAAAACTGGTGAAAATGTTCAGTTTTGGGCTCCCAAAATGGGGCAGCCGAGCAGGCTTGCTGCCCCCATCATAGAGCTCTCCGAGAGCTTTCCAACGGTATGCTGTGCGCCGCGTAACTCCTTACGGATCAAAAGTGATGGGCATCGGAGCGACGGAGACCTGGTCACAAGCCCCATGCCCTCAGTTTGCGGGCCCAGCCTCTACGTGAAGCGAAGTTGTCTTCCCCAAGGTGTCGTGGAATTTGGTAATAGAAATGTGGTGGATAAAGCATCTTGGCAACCCTAACTGGGGAAAAAAAATTTAAAAGGGGGGTGCAACACGATGACTTCCCAGGGGGTCACCCATCCTAGTACTACTCCCGCCCAAGCACGCTTAACTTCAGAGTTCTGATGAGATCCGGTGCATTAGTGCTGGTATGATCGCACCCATCATGTTGAGGGCAGAAATCCTTTATGTATTGACAGTTCACCGTCCAAGCCCAGAGAGATGGCCTATTCTAAAGCCCCAATGGGCTTAACAACAACCAATCCACTTCAACAACGCAGCATCCTCGCAAGACGTGATATCGACGTGTTGTAGGGCCTTCTAATGTCCTGTGAGTTAGGTTGTCGTCCTTTTAACAACTCATGATGTACGATCTGGGACGGAAAAATAGAGCAAAAGAAGAAAATTGGCCCGAAACTGATGAAAACATTCAATTTTGGGCTCCAAAAATAGGCACAACCGAGCAGGCTTGCTGCTCCCATCGTAGAGCTCTCCGAGAGCTTTCCAACGTTATGCTGTGTGCCACGTAACTCGTTACGAATCAAAAGTTATGGGCACCGGAGCAACGAAGACCTGGTCACAAGCCCCACACCCTCGGTTTGCGGGCCCAGCCTCTACGTGAAGCATAGTTGTCTTGCCCAAGGTGCCGTGGGATTCGGTAATAGAAAAGTGGTGGATAAAGCATCTTGGAAACCCTAACCGGGGCAAAAAAAAATTGTAAAGGAGGGTACAACACGAGGACTTCCCAAGGGGTCACCCATCCTAGTACTACTCTCGCCCAAGCACGGTTAACTTCGGAGTTCTGATGAGATCCGTTGCATTAGTGCTGGTATGATCGTACCCATCATGTTGAGGGCACGAATCCTTTATGTGTTGACGGTTTCACAGTCCCAGCCCAGAGAGATGGCCCATTCTAAAGGCCCAATGGGCTTAACGACAACCTATCCACTTCAACAACACAACATCCTCGCAAGATATGATATCAACGCGTTGTAGGGCCCTCTAATGTCCCGCGATTTAGGTTGTCGTCCTTTTAACAGTTCACGACGTACGATCTGGGACCGAAAAATAGAGCAAAAGAAGAAAATTGGCCCGAAACTGATGAAAATATTAAATTTTGGGCTCAAAAAATGGGCGCAATCGAGCAGGCTTGCTGCCCCCGTCGTAGAGCTCTCCGAGAGCTTTTCAACGTTATGTTGTGCGCCGCGTAACTCCTTACGAATCAAAAGTTATGGGCACCGGAGCGACGGAGACCTGGTCACAAGCCCCACGCCCTCGGTTTGTGAGCCCAGCCTCTACGTGAATCGTAGTTGTCTTGCCCAAGGTGCCGTAGGATTCGGTAATAGAAAAGTGGTGGATAAAGCATCTTGGCAACCCTAACCGGGGCAAAAAAAATTGCAAATGAGGGTACAACACGAGGACTTCCCAAGGGGTCACCCATCCTAGTACTACTCTCGCCCAAGCACGCTTAACTTCGGAGTTCTGATTAGATCCGGTGCATTAGTACTGGTATGATCGTACCCGTCATGTTGAGGGCACGAATCCTTTATGTGTTGACGGTTCACAGTCCCAGTCCAGAGAGATGGCCCATTCAAAAGGCCTAATGGGCTTAATGACAACCCATCCGCTTCAACAACGTAGCATTCTCGCAAGACGTGATATCGACGCATTGTAAGGTGCTCTATTGTCCCGCGAATTAGGTTGTCGTCCTTTGAACAGCTCATGACGTACGATTCGGGATGGAAAAACAGAGCAAAAAAAGAAAAGTGGCCCGAAACTGTTGAAAATGTTCGATTTTACTATCCGAAAATGGGCGTAGCCGAGCAGGCTTACTACCCTTGTCGTAGAGCTCTCGGAGAGCTTTCTAACGGTATGCTTTGCACCGCTTAACTCCTTACGAATCAAAAGTTAAGGGCACCAGAGCAACAGAGAGCTGGTCACAAGCACCACACCCTCGGTTTACGGGCCCAGCTTCCACGTGTATTGAAGTTGTCTTGCCGAAGGTGTCATGGGATTCGGTAATAGAAATGTGGTGGATAAAGCATGTTGGCAACCCTAACCGAGGTAAAAAAAATTGAAAATGAGGGTCCAACACGAGGACTTCCCCGAGGGTCACCCATTCTAGTACTACTCTCGCCCAAGCACGCTTAACTTCGGAGTTCTGATGAGATCTGGTGCATTAGTGCTGGTATGATCGTACCCGTCATGTTGAGGGCACGAATCCTTTATGTGTTGATGGTTCACAGTCCTTGCCTAGAGAGATGGCCCATTGAAAAGGCCCAATGGGATTAACGATAACCAATCTACTTTAACAACACATCATCCTCGCAAGACTTGATATCGACTCATTGTAGGGCCCTCTAATGTCCCGCGAGTTAGGTTGTCGTCCTTTTAACAGCTCACGACGTACGATACGGGACTGAAAAATAGTGCAAAAGAAGAAAAGTGGCCTGAAATTGATGAAAACGTTCGATTTTGGGCTCCAAAACCGGGCGCAGTCGAGCAGGCTTGCTGCCCCTATCGTAGAGCTCTCAGAGAGCTTTCCAATGGTTTGTTGTGCGCCGTGTAATCCTTACGGATCAAAAGTTATGGGCACCGGAGCGACGGAGACCTGGTCACAAGCCCCATGCCCTCGGTTTGCGGGCCCAGCCACTACGTGAAGCGAAGTTGTCTTGCCCAAGGTGTCGTGGGATTCGATAATAGAAATGTGGTGGATAAAGCATCTTGGCAACCCTAACCGGGGCAAAAAAAATTTAAAAAGGGGTTGCAACACGAGTACTTCCCAGGGGGTCACCCATCCTACTACTACTCTCGCCCAAACATGCTTAACTTCGGAGTTCTGATGAGATCCGGTGCATTAGTGTTGGTATGGTCGCACCCGTCATGTTCAGGGCAGAAATCCTTTATCTGTTGACGGTTCACAGTCCCAGCCCAGAGAGATGACCCATTCAAAAGGCCCAATAGGCTTAACGACAACCCATCTACTTTAACAATGCAGCATGATCGCAAGACGTGATATCGTCGCGTTGTAGGGCCCTCTAATGTCCCGCGAGTTAGGTTGTTGTCCTTTTAATAGCTCACAACATACGATACGGATGGAAAAATAGCGTATAAGAAGAAAAGTGGCCCGAAAATGATGAAAATGTTCAATTTCGGGCTCCGAAAATGGGCACAACCGAGCAGGCTTGCTGTCCTCATCGTAGAGCTCTCGAAGAGCTTTCCAACGGTATGCTGTGTGTCGTGTAACTCGTTACAGATCAAAAGTTATGGGTACCGGAACGACGGAGACCTGGTCACAAGCCCTACGCCCCCAGTTTGCGGGCCGAGCCTCCACATGAAGCGAAGTTGTCACGCCCCAACCCGGCCTATGAAGGTTAGACTAGGGTGTGATCTAATCATTCAAGTCATATCTCGTACTTAATCGTTCATGAAAGTGTAACACTTAACGTTTTAGCCTAAACTCCACAATTTTCTGGAAAACTGGCAGCATAACGGCTGTAATTGGGCTCTTTGGTTTGACCTAATTCTCTAAACGCCTCAAAATTTCCAATCTCAATTTCATTTCTAACTATTACCATTTGCCATCAATTGAAACGCCTACTAGTTATCTCGAAGTCTCATTTGATTACTAACCTAGCATGATACTATGTCTCGTTAGTTTGTTAATCCTTGTTGCAAACGTACCTGTTGATCTTAGCTTATCAATGAGTATCTGCTTAAGATTGGATAGGTTCATTTTACTTAATCCTTACTGGATACTTCATAATCCTATGATAGACACTAGCCAATAACGATAGCAAAACGACCATAGTAGTGTCTATCTAGTTACGATCAGTACAAGCCAAAATTAGACCCCAAATTACAACGGGGGTCTTTTACATTACAATAACAAGCATCATAAGAAATGAAATAGTCTTCAAGCAACATATTGTTCACAAAATGGCCATAGTCAAGCAAGGCACGTAGGCAAGCAATCATTCCAAGGAATCATCATTAGGCACGTCGTCCTCGGGTACCTGTTCCTGGTCTTCTTCACCTGAGATGATAAAAGAGTGTGAGTCCTTATGAACTCAGCGAGGGGGAATGAGAAATAAGTTTTGAAACTCATTTTCCGGTTCAACTTATGAAAACCCTTTTTGCAAGCATGAATATATCACAAGTAAGTACATAGCGTAATGTAAAGGTAAAGGAACACAATTACCCGTCTATCTTCCTCGAGGTCCTCTAGGAACCAAGCGAGAGTACTTATACACATAGTGAAAATGATACAGTGAGCTTTTGCTCTCAGTTCAATTCCAGTATCTGTTGTTGCGGCCGGCTTTAGTTCATCCCCTTATCACGCGAAATGGGTGTACTCCGGATGTACGCCGAAATCCTACGACCCAACTCTCCGAGGAAGTCTAGCCCCCAAGCGAGAGAGGGAATTGGACAATGGTAGTCACGGTTGCACCGACAAGCTCGATGCCGCCCGGTGTAAATGAAAGGTTGCAACCTTGTATGCAATGCACATTTATGACATGTAATATATCACATTTGGAGAACAACGAAGTAGGTTGCCTCCAAGCAGTCATAAGATTGCACATTGACAGTTAAACACGCGAGGCATGATATGACAAGTAAATTCACTTGAAAAACACATGGAGTTATATGAATATTAAACGGGCAGCCATGTAACGCATGTAAATCAAATCATATAACTCATTTCAAAGTTCACGTAATCAAATAATAAGATTATTCATCATGCAACGACATCTACGTGGGACCAGGTGCAAGAAAGGCCTACTTATCAACATGTAATCATCGAAATCGTATTTAGGGCTACAAGGGCAACTACGGGCAGCCTACTAAACACATAATCAAACACAATATCCAAAGGATCAACATTTAGCGAGTTTACCTAGTTACTAGGGTTTCAATTCATGCTTACCCGTGCGATTAAACCCCAAGTCATCTTGTAATTAAGCTCAAGGCATGCATTGATTAATTCAAACACCCTCAAGCATTCAAAATAGTCCACACAACATCCAAATGCCACAATCCCAAGCATTTAATACAACAAGGGAAGCTACGTTAATTTTCTAAGCATATCAACAGGTGAAACCCTCACTTCAATGGGCTATATTCTCACGATCATTAAGACAAGCAAACAATCTCCAATTCTAGTGAAAAAGATTTCAAATTAAAGCTTAAGGAGTGAACTAAATTCAGAAACAAACCTCGCATCATTTGGAGTTCAGGTTCAAGCGTTATAGCCAAAACAGTGAGACTACACAAAACTGTCCAGATTTGCACACATTTCAATAATTGTCGTTTTTGAGGGCCTTAGGGTCAGATTTAGCCTTAGTCCATTTCTGACAAAAATGTCCAGAACTGAAAACTATAGCAGTACACAAAATTTCATGCATTTTTTATGTCATTTACTAAGTCAAAACTGGTTCGTTCTACAAGGTCAGTGAATCTGCCAAAACCTACTTCATTTTTTCAGACTTTCCAGATTTGGACACATTTTTATAATTAGACATTTTTAGGATCTTAGAATCAAAATTAGCTTTGTTCTATTTCTGAGAAAAGTGTTCAGAAATGGAAAAACTAGTTACCTACCAATTTTCACGCATTTTCAACATCTTTTACCTGGTCAAAATCACCTCGCACCAAAATGGCAGAAGGCTGTCACATACCCGATTTCATCTATCATCACATTCTAGCCAAATATCTTGCCATGCATGTTTACAAAAGCTCATGAACACACATATATCACAAGTACAGAAGTAAAGATAGACATTTAAGGGCATGCATGTGGTTTTTGAAAGCTTTTCAAGAAGTTTTAGCCCTCACCTTAGCAAGACAACAAAGAAGATGCTCAAACTCTTGGTGAAGCACAAAGTTGATCTTTTTCCTTGCTTAGCCGAGAGACAACTTGGGATTTCTCTAATTTCCTAGCTTAGTAACCAAGTTCTTAGTAGGTACATGTGGTTAGAACAAGAAGAAAAGAAATGGAATCTAACAAACTCACCTAAACCGAAATGGATGTGCTAAAGGCTTGCATGTGTGCTTCTTTGCTCCTAGTTTTGCTTGGTCGAGATCCCAAGCTTATTGCATGTCTTGATGAACCATTGAGTGATGAAGTTAAGCTATGGAGTGTAAAAACTCAGCCAAGGCCGAGAGAAAGAGAGAAGAATGGGAGAGTGAGAAGAAATGTGAGAAAGAAAGAAAGAATGAAAAAAAAAATGAAAGCTTGCTAGGTTTGATGCATATGTCGGCCTAGGGCCTTGCAAAATCAGAATTTTGTGTCTTCAAGAAGCATAATTTGAATCACCTAGCATGGGCAAGGAGCTTGTGTCGAGATTTGGAGCTTTGAGGAGGGTTTTGAGCTAATTTTTTTATTGCATTGTGTCATAGAATTGTCATAGAATGTTTGGGGAATAAATTTTGAAATTGGATTGCATGCACAAAGCTCCTAGTGGTTGGCCAAGGGTGTGATAAAATCTGAATTTTTGTCTTGGTTGAGCAATAATTAATTGTGTGTTTGGGATATGCAAAGAATAAAGAATGTCTAGCTTTTTGTGAGATTTTATCTTCTAGTGGGTTGAATTAGCAATTTAATATTAGTTAGTGGAATTTGTAGGATTAATTAATGATCTAGTGCTTCGTGTAAGATGCTTTCTTGATTAGCGTGAGGGCATGCTTTCCTAGGTTTAGGGCACGCACTACGAGGTAGGGCACGCACTACAAGATGAATGCACGTTTTCCAAGTAAATGCACGCAACCCTAAACATATGCACGTAATTCGATGCAAGGCACACAAAACGAAACATAATTCTTAAACCTAGGTCAAGGCACATAAATCTAGGTTAGGGCACACGAAACAAGGTATCGAACGCAAATCGAGGTCGGGCCTCATAGAAGTTGTCTTGCCCATGGTGCCGTGGGATTCGGTTATTGAAATGTGGTGGATAAAGCATCTTGGCAAGCGTAACCGGGGCAAAAAAAAAATTAAAAAGGTGGGTGCAACACGAGTACTTCCCAGGGGGTCACCCATCCTTGTACTACTCTAGCCCAAGCACGATTAACAACGGAGTTCTAATGGGATCTGATGCATTAGTGCTTGTATGATCGAACCCGTCAAGCTGAGGGCACAAATCCCTCATGTGTTGACGGTTCACAGTCCCAGCCCAGAGAGATGGCCCATTGAAAATGCCCAATGGGCTTAACGACAACCCATCCGCTTCAACAACACAGCATCCTCGCAAGACGTGATATCGACGCATTGTAGAGCCATCGAATGTCCCGCGAGTTAGGTTGTTGTCCTTTTAACAGCTCACGACGTACGATCCAGGACGGAGAGACAGAGCAAAAGAAGAAAAATGGCTCAAAACTGATGAAAACGTTCGATTTCAGGATCCAAAAATGGGCGCAGCCGAGCATGATTGTTGCCCCCGTCGTAGAGCTCTCAGAGATATTTCCAATGGTATGCTGTGCATAGCATAACGCCTTACGAATAAAAATTTATTAGCACCGGAGCGACAAAGACCTGGTCACAAGCCCCACGCCCTAGCTTTCACGACCCAGCTTCTACATGAAGCGAAGTTGTCTTGCCCATGGTGCCGTGGGATTTGGTAATAGAAATGTGGTGGATAAAGTATCTTGGCAACCCTAACCGGGGCAAAAAAAATTGAAAAGGGGGGTGCAACACGAGGACTTCCCAGGGCGTCACCCATCCTAGTACTACCCTCGCCCAAGTACGCTTAACTTCAGAGTTCTGATGGGATCCAGTGCATTAGTGCTAGTATGATCGAACCCGTCATGTTGAGGGCACAAATCCTTTATGTGTTGACGGTTCACAGTCCAAGCCTAGAGAGATGGCCCATTCAAAAGGCCCAATGGGCTTAACGACAACCCATCCACTTTAACAACGCAGCATCCTCGCAAGACGTGATATCGACGCGTTGTAGGGCCATCTAATGTCCCGCGAGTTAGGTTGTCGTCCTTTTAAAAGCTCATGACGTACGATCCGGTACGAAAAAATATAGCAAAAGAAGAAAAGTGGCCCGAAATTGATGAAAACGTTCAATTTTGGGCTCCAAAAATGGGCGCAGCCGAGCAGGCTTGCTACCCCTATCGTACAGCTCTTGGTGAGCTTTCCAACGGTATGCTTTGCGTCGCGTAACTCTTTACGGATCAAAAGTTATGGGCATTGGAGCGACGGAGACCTGGTTACAAGCCCCACGCCCTAGGTTTCCAGGCCCAGCCTCTACGTAAAGCGAAGTTGTCTTGCCCAAGGTGCCGTGGGATTCGGTAATAGAAATGTGCTGGATAAAGCATCTTAGCAACCCTAACTGGGGCAAAAAAATTGAAAATGGGGGTGCAACACTAGGACTTCCTAGGGGGTCACCCATCCTAGTACTACTTTCGCCCAATCACGCTTAACTTCGGAGTTTTGATTGGATCTGGTGCATTAGTACTGGTATGATTGCACCCGTTTTCTTGACGGCACAAATCCTTTATGTGTTGACGGTTCACAGTCCCAGCCAAGAGAGATGGCCCATTCAAAAGGCCCAATGGACTTAACGACTACCCATCCACTTCAACAACGCAGCATCCTCGCAAGACTTGATATCGACGCGTTGTAGGGCCCTCTAATGCCCCGCGAGTTAGGTTGTCATCCTTTTAACAACTCACGACGTACGATCTGGGATGGAAAAATAGTGCAAAAGAAGAAAAGTGGCTGAAACTGATGAAAACATTCGATTTTGGGCTCCAAAAACAGGCGCAGCCGAGCAAGCTTGCCGCTCCCATCGTAGAGCTCTTAGAGAGCTTTCCTACGGTATGCTGTGCGCCGCGTAACTCCTTACGGATCAAAAGTTATGGGCACCGGAGCGACGAAGACCTGGTCACAAGCCCCACGCCCACGGTTTGCGGGCCCAGCCTCTACGTGAAGCAAAGTTGTCTTGCCCAAGGTGCCGAGGGATTCGGCAATAGAAATGTGGCGGATAAAGCATCTTGGCAACCCTAACCGGGGCAAAAAAAAATTGAAAAAGGGGGTGCAACACGAGGACTTCCTAGGGGGTTACCCATCCTAGTACTACTCTCGCCCAAGCACGCTTAACTTCGGAGTTTTGATGGGATTCGGTGCATTAGTGCTGGTATGATCGCACCCGTCTTCTTGAGGGCACAAATCCTTTATGTGTTGACGGTTCACAGTCCCAACCAGGAGAGAGAGCCATTCAAAAGGCCCAATGGGCTTAACGACAACCCATCCACTTCGACAACGCAGCATCCTCGCAAGACATGATATCGATGCATTGTATGGCCCTCTAATGTCCCACGTGTTAGGTTGTTGTCCTTTTAACGGCTCACGACGTACGATACAGGATGAAAAAATAGTGCAAAAGAAGAAAAGTGGCCCGCAACTGATCAAAACATTCGATTTTGGGCTACAAAAAGGGCACCGGAGTGACGGAGACCTGGTTACAAGCCCCACGCCCTCGGTTTGCAGGCCCAGCCTCCACTTGAAGCGATCTTGTCTTGCCCATGGTGCCGTGGGATTCGGTAAAAGAAATGTGGTGGATAAAGTATCTTGTCAGCCCTAACCGGGGCTAAAAAAAATTGAAAAGCGGGGTGCAACACGAGGACTTCCCTAGGGGTCACTCATCCTAGTACTACTCCCGCCTAAGCACGCTTAACTTCAGAGTTCTGATGGGATCCGGTGCATTAGTGCTAGTATGATTGCACCCGTCATGTTGAGGGCACAAATCCTTTATGTGTTGACGGTTCACAGTCCCAGAGTAGAGAGATGGCCCATTCAAAAGGCCCAATGGGCTTAACGACAACCCATCCGCTTCAACAACGCAGCATCCTCGCAAGACATGATATCGACGCATTGTAGGGCCTCTAATGTCCCACGTGTTAGGTTGTTGTCCTTTTAACATCTCACGACGTACGATACGAGATGAAAAAATAGTGCAAAATAAGAAAAGTGGCCCGCAACTGATAAAAACGTTCGATTTTGGGCTCCAAAAAGGGCACAGCCAAGCAGGCTTGCTACCCCCGTCGTTGAGCTATCGGAGAGCTTTCCAACGGTATGTTGTGCGCCGCGTAACTCCTTGCGGATGAAAAGTTATGGGCACTAGAGCGACGGAGACTTGGTCATAAGCCCCACGCCTACGGTTTGCGGGCCCAGCATCTACGTGAAGCAAAGTTGTCTTGCCCAAGGTGTCGTGGGATTCGGTAATAGAAATGTGGCGGATAAAGCATCTTGGCAACCTTAACTGGGGCAAAAAAAAAATGAAAAGAGGGGTGCAACACGAGGACTTCCCAGGGGGTCACCCATCCTAGTACTACTCTCGCCCAAGCACGCTTCACTTTGGTGTTCTGATGGGATCCAGTGCATTAGTGCTGGTATGATAGTACCAGTCATGTTGAGGGCACAAATCCTTTATTTGTTGACGGTTGATAGTCCCAGCCTAGAGAGATGGCCCATTCAAAAGGCCCAATGGGCTTAACGTCAATCCATCCGCTTCAGCAACGCAATATTCTCGCAAGACGTGATATCGACGTGTTGTGGGGCCTTCTAATGTCCTGCGTGTTAGGTTGACGTCCTTTTAATAGCTCACGACATACGATCTGGGATGGAAAAACATAGCAAAAGAAGAAAAGTGGCCCGAAACAGATGAAAATGTTCGATTTTGAGGTCAAAAACAGGCGCAGCCGAGCAGGCTTGCTGCCCCCTTTGTAGAGCTCTCGGAGAGCTTTCGAACGGTATGCTGTGTGCCGCGTAACTCATTACGGTCCCTAATCGGGGCAACAAAAATTGAAAAAGGTGTGCTACACGAGGACTTCCCAGGAGGTCACCCATCCTAGTACTACTCTCGCCCAAGCACGCTTAACTTCAGAGTTCTGTTGGGATACGGTGCATTAGTGCTAGTATGATCGCACCCGTCATGTTGGGGCACAAATCCTTTATGTGTTGACGGTTCACAGTCCCAACCCAGAGAGATGGCCCATTCAAAAGGCCCAATGGGCTTAACGACAACCCATCCGCTTCAACAACGCAGCATCCTCGCAAGACATGATATCGATGCATTGTAGGGCCCTCTAATGTCCTGCAAGTTAGGCTGTTGTCCTTTTAACAACTCACGACGTACGATCCCGGATGAAAAAATAGAGCAAAAGAAGAAATGTGGCCCGAAACAGATGAAAATGTTCGATTTTGGCCTCTGAAAATTGCACAGCCGAGCAGGCTTGCTGCCCCCATCATAGAGCTCTCGGAGAGCTTTACAATGGTATGCTGTGTGCCGCGTAACTCCTTATGGATCAAGAGTTATCGACACCGGAGCGACGGAGACCTGGTCATAAGCCCTACGCCCTCGCTTTGCAGGCCCAACCTCTACTTGAAGCGAATTTGTCTTGCCCAAGGTGCCATGGGATTCGGTAATAGAAATGTGGTGGATAAAGCATCACGGCAAGCGCAACCGGGGCAAAAAAAATTGAAAAGGGGGTGCAACACGAGGACTTCCAAGGGGTCACCCATCCTAGTACTACTCTCGCCTAAGCATGCTTAACTTCGGAGTTCTGATGAGATCTGGTGCCTGAGTGCGGGTATGATCGCTCCCGTCATGTTGAGGGCACAAATCCTTTATGTGTTGACGGTTCACAGTCCCAGCCCAGAGAGATGTCCCATTCAAAAGGCCCAATGGGCTTAACGGCAACCCATCTACTTTAACAATGCAGCATCCTCGCAAGACGTGATATCAACGCGTTGTAGGGCCCTTAATGTCCCGCGAGTTAGTTTGTTGTGCTTTTAACAGCTTACTATGTCACCCCCCAACTCGACCCCTCCTACAATCAATCAGGACGCAATGAAATTTTGGCAGTATAACAATAGTAATTTGGACACTGAGGCTCTAAACCAACCTCTTCGAAACTCATACATCCAACTCCACAATAATTCAACAATTAACAACATAACCACAACATACAATAAACATTCTTTACCATTGCCTACATAGGTTATACGCCTCCGTTCCAACATCATATATTTACTATATAACATACATTTCCAAAATAGATTATAACCAATCTAGCAACCTAATCATGTTCCAAAACAAGACTACTAAGCTAGCAACATTTAATTCATTATCTTTACAACATCTTATACATCATAAACTTCTAAGTAAATACAAAACATCTAGTTTTAATATACAAGATAACAAAAGGGAACTACATCTTTGATATCAATGACAAGACTTTGGCACATAGGACTTGTCCACATAAAGCACATTCTCAGCTTCCTGAGGCACGTATCCATATTCCTGTTCTGTAACACCTGTATGCATGCAATAATAGAGAGTGAGCTTATATAAAACAAGCTCAGTGAGGATCCGATAGATCTCTAACAGTATTTACTATACTCATTGGAAATGATCCTTTGAGCAGTAAACACACTAATAAACATCAATAACAATATAAACACATAACTATAATGAGCAATCAATAAAGGATACTCTATCTGGTGTAGCTCCAAACACCATCACGATCTCAACCATTCTTCTTGTAACTCCCCATTACTCACGCACCCAAGGTACCTCACTAGCCCCTCCCTCTATGACACCTCCGTCATACGAGCTGGGGGTAGTCTCTGGTATTCATGCCATTATCAACCCGACAGCCCGATGTTGCCCGAGAGGTGGCACACACATACCAAGACTCAACAATAATAATAAACATCATTCACAAGAGGACAATCTAGCAGAATTTCCTATTTCCTGGTTCATCAATCATCAATCAATAATCATCAATAATCATCAATTATCATCAATATAACATCAAATAATCAATTAAACAACAAACAACTAAGTTAGATGACAAAGTAGGCCATCCAACTTAACATGCATTAAACACGTAATATATCCCTAGTCTAACCATTAACAACTCACAATTCAATCACTCAAACACCACCCAATCAACTAAAGGCTCAATTCAACAATTTAAAGAAAGACAACCTAAATTTCAAATAATCATATCTTACATTCTACTAATCCAAACAACTCCAAATCAGTTTCTAACACTCACCCATTCAATCATCTACATTAGCCCTCTAGGAAACCAACCCAGACACATCAAAATCAAGCCCAACAACCCTAAAACCTCAATGCACCTAGGCTAAAATTTCTGGATTTTCACCCAAACATCACAATCAAAAATTCGGCATTATAACGGCGTTACCACGCAATTAACAAACTTTTATAAATCGACGGAAATCGATTCTAACCACAACAACTCAAAAAAATCATCAAATGGCCAATCTATCAACTTTAAATACCCAAAAATAAATAATTTCGCTACAATGGTTCAAATCTCGTAGTAATACACATAAAAAATCCCTAGCATGCACTGACCAATAATGTAACTTCAAATTAACATTCGAACAGTTCAAAATGCAATTATAAGCAAAAACATAAAAGATGACTTTTGAGATCTAGAATTTTTCTCTCACCTTTGATATGTTTTGGTGCCAGAAATGTGTAGAATGGATGCCCAACAAGTGAAATCAAGCTTTGAATGAAGTGATTTAGACTTGAATTGCAAAATCTATGTGAAAAATGCTTTGAAAAGCCTTGAAAATGCCTTCATCATTCTCCTACAAAGAACCACAGTTTTTTGTATGTTTTTGGAGGTGTTTTGCTTTGTTTTTAATGTGTGTTGATGATATATTAAGCAAAGGTCAATTAAATAAAAGAAAGTCAAAGGTGGAAACTAATTATTTTTAGTGTTTTCTTGTCTTTTAATTCATTTTCTTGACTACTCTTGCTCAAATTAATTATACAACACCTGAACTATCTCAAGTAGTTTATTTTTAGGTGACAAGAAGTTTTACATTCAAACAATTTCACCCGAGTCGGCTTAAAACGCGATTTTTGCAAAAGAAGGTGAAAAGTCATATTATTTATTTTCAAATGTCTTTTGAATGCACAATTAATCTAAAATAATTTAATACCACATATAAATACATTTATATTAATATATACTAGGTCAACAAAAGTCAATGCAAGAATCGGGTTTAGAAGAAATCACTATTTGGCTCAAAAACGCTATTTTTCACCCGAAAAATCTATTTAAATTACTATTCTGTTTCAGAATCAAATTTTATCAAACATGGGTCTATTAATAATGGAGGACTAGGTTTTAAGACGTTTAAAACACCCTTGTAAAAATTTTAGTGGACAAGTGTTCAAAATAATATTCACAAAAATCGTCGATAAAATTTCTGATGCCGTTTTTTTATAAAAATTTCATGAATGCACACATAGCATGTATTAGGAATATAAATCACATATTTAGCACATTCTAACTCATAACACATAAACATGTCAAATCACACAAATCGAGGCAAAGACACGTAAATTGAGATAAAGAAAAAAATTGGGGTTTCACACATGACGTACGATACGGGACGAAAAAATAGTGCATAAGAAGAAAACTGGTCCGAAACTGATGAAAACGTTCAATTTTGGGCTCCGAAAACAGGCGCAGCCATGCAGGCTTGCTTCCCCCATCGTAGAGCTCTCGGAGAGCTTTCCAACAGTATTCTGTGCACCCCATAACTCCTTGCAGATTAAAAGTTATGGGCATAGGAGCGACAGAGACCTGGTTACAAGTACCATGCCCTCGGTTTGCGGGCCCAGCCTCTACATGAAGCGAAGTTGTCTTGCCCAAGGTGCCGTGGGATTCGAAAATAGAAATGTGGTGGATAAAGTATCTTGGCAACCCTAACCGGGGCAAAAAAAATTGAAAAGGGGGGTGCAACACGAGGCCTTCCCAAGGGGTCACCCATCCTAGTACTACTCTTACCCAAGCACGCTTTACTTTGGAGTTCAAATGAGAACCAGTGCATTAGTGCTGGTATGATCGCACCCGTCACGTTGAGGGCACAAATCCTTTATGTGTTGACGGTTCACAGTCCCAGCCCAGAGAGATGGCCCATTCAACAGGCCCAATGGGCTTAATGACAACCTATCCACTTTAACAATGCAGCAACCTCGCAAGACGTGATATCGACACATTGTAGGGCTCTCTAGTGTCCCACGAGTTAGGTTGTCGTCCTTTTAATAGCTCACAACGTACGACACGGGACGAAAAAAGAGTGCAAAAGACGAAAAGTGGCCCAAAACTGATGAAAACTTTCGATTTTGGGCTCCAACAACGAGCACAGCCGAGCAGGCTTACTGCCCCCGTCGTAGAGCTCTCGGAGAGATTTCCAACGATATGCTGTGTGCCATGTAACTCCTTACGGACCAAAAGTTATGGGCACCGAAGCGACGGAAACCTGGTCATAAGCCCCACGGCCTAGGTTTCCGGGCTCAGCCTCTACGTGAAGCAAAGTTGTCTTGCCCAAGTTGCTGTGGGATTTAGTAATAGAAATGTGGCGGACAAAGCATCTTAGCAACCCTAACCGGGGCAAAAAAAATTGAAAAGAGGGGTGCAACACGAGGACTTCACAGGGGGTCACCCATCCTAGTACTACTCTCGTCCAAGCATACTTAACTTCGGAGTTCTAATGGGATCCAGTGCATTAGTGCTGGTATCATCGCACCCGTCAAGTTTAAGGCACAAATCCTTTATGTGTTGACGGCTCACAGTCCTAGCCCAGAGAGATGGCCCATTCAAAAGGCCCAATGGGCTTAACGACAACCCATCTACTTCAACAACGCAGCATCCTCGCAATACGTGATATTGACGCGTTGTAGGGCCCTCTAATGTCCCGCGAGTTACGTTGTCGTCCTTTTAACAGCTCACGACGTACGTTCCGGGACGAAAAAATAGGGCAAAAAAAGAAAAGTATCCCAAAACTAATAAAAACATTCAATTTTGGGATCCAAAAACTGGAGCAGCCAAGCAGGCTTGCTGCCCCCGTCGTACAGCTCTCGGAGAGCTTTCCAACGGTATGTTGTGTGCCGTGTAACTCCTTGCGGATCAAAAGTTATCAGCACCGGAGCTACTGAGACTTGATCACAAGCCCCACGCCCTCGCTTTGCGGGCCCAGCCTTTACGTGAAACGAAGTTGTCTTGCCCAAGGTGCTGTGGGATTCGGTAATAGAAATGTGGTGGATAAAGCATCTTGGCAACCCTAACAGGGGTTAAAAAAATTGAAATGGGGGGTACAACACGAGGACTTCCCAGGGGGTCACCTATCCTAGTACTACTCTCGCCCAAGCACGCTTAACTTCGGAGTTCTGATGGGATACGGTGCATTAGTGCTGTAATTATCGCATCTGTCATGTTGAGGGCACAAATCCTTTATGTGTTGACGGTTCGCAGTCCCAACCTAGAAAGATAACCCATTCAAAAGGCCAAATCGGCTTAACGACAACCCATCCGCTTCAACAACGTAACATCCTCGCAATACGTGATATCGATGCTTTGTAGGGCGCTCTAATGTCCCGCAAATTAGATTGTCATCCTTTGAACAGCTCACGACGTACGATCTGGGACAAAAAATAGAGCAAAAGAAGAAAAGTGGCCCGAAACTTATGAAAATGTTCAATTTTACGATCCAAAAATGGGCGCAGCCGAGAAGGCTTACCCCCCCCCCCCATCGTAGAGCTCTCCGAGAGCTTTCAAACGGTATGCGGTACACCGCGTAACTCCTAACGAATCAAAAGTTATGGGCACCGGAGCAACAGAGACCTGGTCACATGCCCCACACTCTCGGTTTGCGGGCCCAGCCTCTACGTGAAGCGAAGTTGTCTTGCCCAAGTTGTCATGGGATTCAGTAATAGAAATGTGGTGGATAAAGCATCTTGGCAACCCTAACTGGTGCAAAAAAAATTGAAAAGGGGAGTGCAACACGAGGACTTCCCAGGGGGTCACCGATCCTAGTACTACTCTCGCCCAAGCACGCTTAACTTCGGAGTTCTGATGAGATCCGGTGCATTAGTGCTTGTATGATCGCACCCGTAATGTTGAGGGCACAAATCCTTTATGTGTTGACAGTTCACAGTCCCAACCCAGAGAGATGGCCCATTCAAAAGGCCCAATGGGCTTAACGACAACCCATCCACTTTAACAATGCAGCAACCTCTCAAGACGTCATATCGACCCATTGTAGGGCCCTCTAATGTCCCGCGAGTAAGGTTGTCGTCCTTTTAACAGCTCATGACGTACGATACGGGATGAAAAAATAGTGCAAAAGAAGAAAAATAGCCCGAAACTGATGAAAACATTCGATTTTAGGCTCCAAAAATGAGCACAACTGATCAGGCTTACTGCCCCCATCGTAGAGCTCTCGGATAGCTTTCCAACAATATATTGTGCGCCACGTAACTCCTTACGTATCTAAAGTTATGGGCACCAGAACGACGGAGGCCTGGTCACAAGCCCTACGCCCTCGGTTTGCGGGCCCAGCCTCTACGTGAAGTGAAGTTGTCTTGCCCAAGGTGCCGTGGAATTTGGTAATAGAAATGTGGCGGATAAAGCATCTTGCAACCCTAACCGAGGCAAAAAAAAATTGAAAAGGGGGGTGCAACACGAGGAATTCCCAGGGGGTCACCTATCCTAGTACTACTCCCGCCCAAGCACGCTTAACTTCAGAGTTCTGATGGGACCCGGTGCATTAGTGCTGTTATGATTGCACCCATCATGTTGAGGGCACAAATCCTTTATGTGTTCATGGTTCACAGTACCATCCTAGAGATATGGCCCATTGTGAAGGCCCAATGGGCTTAACGACAACCCATCAGCTTCAACAACGCAGCATCCTCGCAAGACTTGATATCTACGCATTGTAGGGCCCTCTAATGTCCCGCAAGTTAGGTTGTCGCCTTTTTAACATCTCACGGCGTACGATCCGGGACGGAGAAATCAAGCAAAAGAAGAAAAGTGGCCCAAAACTGATGAAAACGTTCGATTTTGGGATACAAAAATGGGCGCAGCCAATCAGGCTTGCTGCCCCTGTCGTAAAGCTCTCGGAGAGCTTTCTAACGGTATGCTGTGTGCCGCGTAACTCTTTACGGATCAAAAGTTATGGTCACCGGAGCGACGGAGACCTGGTCACAAGCCCCACGCCCTAGGTTTCCAGGCCCAACCTCTACAAGAAGCGAAGTTGTCTTGCCCAAGGTACCGTGGGATTTGGTAATAGAAATTTGGTGGATTAAGCATCTTCGCAACCCTAACCGGGCCAAAAAAAATTGGAAAATGAGGTGCAACACGAGAACTTCCCAGGGAGACACCCATCCTAGTACTACTCTCGCCCAAGCACGCTTAGCTTCGGAGTTCTGATGGGATCTAGTGCATTAGTGCTGGTATGAGTGCACCCGTCTTCTTGAGGGCACAAATCCTTTATGTGTTGACGGTTCACAGTCCCAGGCCAGAGAGATGGCCCATTCAAAAGGCCCAATGGACTTAACGACAACCCTTCCACTTCAACAAATGCAGCATCCTCACTAGACTTGATATTGACGTGTTGTAGGGCGCTCTAATGTCCCGCGAGTTAGGTTGTCGTCCTTTTAACACCACACGACATATGATCCGGGACGGAAAAATACTGTAAAAGAAGAAAAGTGGCCAAAACTAATGAAAACATTCGATTTTGGGCACCAAAAACGGGTGCAGCCAAACAGGCTTGCTGCCGCCGTCGTAGAGCTCTCGGAGAGCTTTCCTATGGTATGATGTGCGCCGCGTAACTCCTTACGGATCAAAAGTTATGGGCACCGGAATGACAGAGACCTGGTCACAAGCCCCACGCCGTAGGCTTGCGGGCCCAGCCTCTACGTGAAGCGAAGTTGTCTTACCCAAGGTGCCATGGTATTCGGTAATAGAAATGTGGTGGATAAAGGATCTTGACAACCCTAACCGGGGCAAAAAAAAATTGAAAAGAGGGGTGCAACACGAGGACTTCCTAGGGGGTGACCCATCCTACTACTACTCTCGCCCAAGCGTGCTTAACTTTAGAGTTCTGATGGGATCCAGTGCATTAGTGCTGTTATGATCGCACCCGTCATGTTGAGGGCACAAATCCTTTATGTGTTGATGGTTCACTATCCCAGCCTAGAGAGATGGCCCATTCAAAAGGCCCAATGGGCTTAACGACAACCCATCTGTTTCAACAACGCAGCATCCTCGAAAGACGTGATATCGACTCGTTTTAGGGTCCTCTAATGTCCCGCGAGTTTGGTTGTCGTCCTTTTAGCAGCTCATGACATACGATCGGGGACGGACAAACAAAGCAAAATAAGAAAAGTGACCCAAAACTGATGAAAATGATCGATTTTGGGATCCAAGAACTAGTGCAGCCGAGCAGGCTTGCTACCCCCTTCGTAGAGATCTCGGAGAGCTTTCCAACGGTATGTTGTGCACCGTGTAACTCCTTACGGATCAAAAGTTATGGGCACCGGAGCGACGGAGACCTGGTCACAAGCCCCACGCCCACGGTTTGCTGGCCCAGCCTCTACGTGAAGCGAAGTTGTCTTGCCCAAGGTGCCGTGAGATTCGGTAATAGAAATGTGGCAGACAAAGCATCTTGGCAACCCTAACCGGGGCAAAAAAAAAATTGAAAAGGAGGATGCAACACGAGGACTTCCCTGGGGGTCACCCATCCTAGTACTACTCTCGCCCAAGCACGCTTAACTTCGGAGTTCTGATGGGATCCGGTGCATTAGTGCTGGTATGATCGCACCCGTTATGTTGAGGGCACAAATCCTTTATGTGTTGACGGTTCACAGTCCCAACCTAGAGAGACGGCCCATTCAAAAGGCCCAATGGGCTTAACGACAACCCATCCGCTTCAACAACGCAGCATTCTGGCAAGACGTGATATCGACTCATTTTAGGGCCCTCTAATGTCCCGCGAGTTAGGTTGTTTTCCTTTTAACAACTCACGATGTAAGATACGGGACGAAAAAATAGTGCAAAAGAAGAAAAGTGGACCGAAACAGATGAAAACATTCAATTTTGGGTTCCAAAAATGGGCACAGTTGAGCAGGCTTGCTGCCCTCGTCGTAGAGCTCTCGGAGAGCTTTCCAACGGTATGCTGTGCGCCACGTAACTCCTTACGGATCAAAAGTTATGGGCACCGGAGCGACGGAGACCTGGTCACAAGCCCCATGCCCACGGTTTGCAGGCCCAGCCTCTACGTGAAGCGAAGTTGTCTTGCCCAAGGTGCCGTGGGATTCGGTAATATAAATGTGGCAAACAAAGCAGCTTGGCAACCCTAACTGGGGCAAAAAAAAATTGAAAAGGGGGATGCAACACGAGGACTTCCCTGGGGGTCACCCATCCTAGTACTACTCTCGCCCAAGCACGCTTAACTTCGGAGTTCTGATGGGATCCGGTGCATTAGTGCTGGTATGATCGCACCTGTCATGTTGAGGGCACAAATCCTTTATGTGTTGACGGTTCACAGTCCCAACCTAGAGAGACGGCCCATTCAAAAGGCCCAATGGGCTTAACGACAACCCATCCGCTTCAACAACGCAGCATTCTCGCAAGACGTGATATTGACTCATTTTAGGGCGCTCTAATGTCCCACGAGTTTGGTTGTTGTCCTTTTAACAGCTCATGACATACGATCGAGGACGGAAAAATAGAGCAAAAGAAGAAAAGTGGCCCTAAACTGATGAAAACGTTCGATTTTGGGATCCAAAAGGGGCGCAGCCGAGCAGGCTTGCTACCCCTGTCGTAGAGCTCTCGGAGAGCTTTCCAATGGTATGCTGTACTCCGCGTAACTCCTTACGGTCCCTAACCGGGGCAAAAAAAATTGAAAAGAGGGTGCTACATGAAAACTTCCAAGGGGTCCACCTATCCTAGTATTACTCTCGCCCAAGCACGCTTAACTTCGATGTTCTATTGGGATCCGGTGCATTAGTACTGGTATGATCGCACCCGCAATGTTGAGGGCACAAATCCTTTGTGTGTCCCGCGAGTTACGTTATTGACGTACGATCCGAGATGAAAAGACAGAGCAAAAGAAGAAAAATGGCCCGAAACAGATGAAAATATTCGATTTTGGCCTTCAAAAAATGGCACATCCGAGTAGGCTTGCTACCCCCGTCATAGAGCTCTCGGAGAGCTTTACAACAGTATGATGTGTGCCGCGTAACTCCTTATGGATCAAAAGTTATCGGCATTGGAGCGACGGAGACTTAGTCACAAGCCCCACTCCCTCGCTTTGCGGGCCCAGCCTCTACGTGAAGCAAAATTGTCTTGCCCAAGGTGACATGGGATTCGGTAATAGAAATGTAGTGGATAAAGCATCTTGGCAACCCTAACCGGGGCAAAAAAAATTGAAAAGGGGGGGTACAACACGAGGACTTCCTAGGGGGTCACCCATCCTAGGACTTCTCTCACCCAAACACGCTTAACTTCGGAATTCTTATGGGATCCAACGCATTAGTGCTGGTATGATCGCACCTGTCATGTTGAGGGCACAAATCCTTTATGTGTTGACGGTTCACAGTCCTAGCCCAGAGAGATGGCCCATTCAAAAGGCCCAATGGCCCTAACGACAACCCATCCACCTCAACAATGCAACATCATCGCAAGACATGATATTGATGCATTGTAGGGCCTTCTAGTGTCCCGCGAGTTAGGTTGTCGTCCTTTTAACAACTCACGACGTAGGATCCGAGACGAAAAAATAGAGCAAAAGAAGAAAAGTGGCTCGAAATTGATGAAAACGTTGAATTTTGGGCTCCAAAAATGGGGGCAGCAGAGCAAGCTTGATGCCCCCGTCGTAGAGCTCTTGGAGTGCTTTCCAACGATATGCTGTGCGCCGCGTAACTCCTTACGGATCAAAAGTTATGGGCACCGGAGCGACGGAGACTTGGTCACAAGCCCCACGCCATAGGTTTCCGGGCCCAGCCTCTACGTGACGCGAAGTTGTCTTGCCCAAGTTGACGTGGGATTCGGTAATAGAAATGTGGTGGATAAAGCATCTTAGCAACCTTAACCGGGGCAAAACAAATTGAAAAGAGGGGTGCAACACGAGGACTTCCCAGGGGGTCACCTATCCTAGTACTACTCTCGCCCAAGCATACTTAACTTCGGAGTTCTTATGGGATCCGGTGCATTAGTGCTAGTATCATCGCACCTTTCAAGTTGTGGGCACAAATCCTTTATGTGTTGATGGTTTATAGTCCCAGCCCAGAGAGATGGCCTATTCAAAAGGCCCAATGGGCTTAACGATAACCCATCCGCATCAACAATGTAGCATCCTCACAATACGTGATATCGACGCATTGTAGGGCCCTCTAATGTCCCGCGAGTTAGGTTGTCATCCTTTTAACAGCTCTTGACGTACGATCCGGGACGGAAAACAGAGCAAAAAAAGAAAAGTGGCCCGAAACTGATGAAAATATTTGATTTTGGGATCGAAAAACAGGCGTAGCCGAGCAAGCTTGCTGCCCCCGTCGTAGAGCTCTCGGAGTGCTTTCCAACGGTATGTTGTGCGCCGCGTAACTCCTTACGGATCAAAAGTTATCGGCACCGGAGCGACGGAGACCATGTCAAAAGCCCCACGCCCTCGCTTTGCGGGCCCAGCCTCTGCGTGAAGCGAAGTTGTCTTGCCCAATGTGCCGTGGGATTCGGTAATAGAAATGTGGCGGATAAAGCATCTTGGCAACCCTAACCGGGGCAAAAAAAATTGAAAAGAAGGGTACAACACGAGGACTTCCTAGGGGGTCACCCATCCTAGTACTACTCTCGCCCAAGCACCCTTAACTTCGGAGTTCTGATGGGATCTGGTGCATTAGTACTGGTATGATCTCACCCGTCATGTTGAGGCAGAAATCCTTTATGTGTTGATGGTTCACAGTCACAGCCCAGAGAGATGTCCCATTCAAAAGGCCCAATGGGCTTAACGACAACCCATCCACTTCAACAACGCAGCATCCTCGCAAGACGTGATATCGATGCGTTGTAGGACTCTCTAATGTCCAGCGAGTTAGGTTGTCATCTTTTGAACAGCTCACGACGTACGATCCGTGAAGGAAAAACAGAGCAAAAGATGAAAAGTGGCCCAAAACAGATGAAAACTTTCAATTTTGGGATCCAAAAACGAGCGCAGCTGAGCATGCTTGCTGCTCCCGTCGTAGAACTCTCAAAGAGCTTTCCAACGGTATGTTGTTCACCGCATAACTACTTACGGATCAAAAGTTATGGGCACCGGAGAGACGGAGACCAGGTCACAAGGCCCACACCCTCGGTTTGCGGGCCCAGCCTCCACGTGAATCGAAGTTGTCTTGCCCAAGGTGTCGTGGGATTCGGTAATAGAAATGTGGTGGATAAAGCATCTTGGCAACCCTAACTGGGGCAAAAAAAATTGAAAAGCGGGGTGCAACACGAGGACTTCCCAAGGGGCCACCCATCCTCGTACTACTCTCGCCCAAGCACGCTTAACTTCGGAGTTCTGATGGGATCCGGTGCATTAGTGCTGGTATGAATGCACCTGTCATGTTGAAGGCACAAATCCTTTATGTGTTGACGGTTCACAGTCCCAGCTCAGAGAGATGGCCCATTCAAAAGGTCCAATGGGCTTAACGACAACCCATCCTCTTCAACAACACAGCATCCTCGCAAGACGTGATATCGACGCGTTTTAGGGCCCTCTAATGTCCCATGAGTTAGGTCGTCGTCCTTTTAACAACTCACAACGTACGATCCGGGATGAAAAAATAGAACAAAAGAAGAAAAATGGCCCGAAACTGATGAAAACGTTCGATTTTGGTATCCAAAAACGGGCTCAGCCGAGCAGGCTTACGGCCCCCGTCGTAGAGCTCTTGGACAGCTTTCCAACAGTATGATGTGCGCCGCGTAACTTCTTACGGTCCCTAACCGGGGCAAAAAATATTGAAAAATGGGGTGCAACACGAGGACTTCCCAGGGGGTCACCCATCCTAGCACTACTCTCGCCCAAGCATGCTTAACTTCAGAGTTATGATGGGATCTAGTGCATTAGTGCTGGTATGATCGCACCCGTCTTGTTGAGGGCACAAATCCTTTATGTGTTGACGGTTCACAATCCCAGCCTAGTGAGTTGGCCCATTCAAAAGGCCTAATGGGCTTAACGACAGCGCATCCACTTCAACAACACAGCATCCTCGCAAGACGTGATATCGACGCATTGTAGGGCCCTCTATTGTCCCGCAAGTTAGGTTGTCGTCCTTTTAACAGCTCACGACGTACGATCCGGGATGAAAAAACATAGTTAAAAAAGAAAAGTGGCCCGAAATTGATGAAAAAGTTCAATTTTGGGCACAAAAGATGGGCGCAGCCTAGTTGGGTTGCTGCCCCCGTCGTAGAGCTCTCGGAGGGCTTTCCAACGGTATGCTGTACGCTGCGTAACTCCTTACGGATCAAACGTTATGTGCACCAGAGCGATGGAGACCTGGTCACAGGCCCCACACCCTCGGTTTGCGGGCCCAGCCTCTATGTGAAGCAATGTTGTCTTGCCCAAGGTGCCGTGGGATTCGGGAATAGAAATGTGGTGGATAAAGCATCTTGGCAACCCTAACCGGGGCAAAAAAAATTGAAAAGGGGGGTGCAACACGAGGACTTCCTGGGGGGTCACCCATCCTATTACTACTCTCGCCCATGCACGCTTAACTTCGGAGTTCTGATGGGATCCGGTGCATTAGTGCTGGTATGATCGCACCTGTCACGTTGAGGGCACAAATCCTTTATGTGTTGACGGTTCACAGTCCCAGCCTATAGAGATGGCCCATTGAAAAGGCCCAATGGGCTTAACGACAACTCATCCGCTTCAACAACGCAGCATCCTTTGTAGGGCCCTCTAATGTCCCGCGTGTTAGGTTGTCGTCCTTTGAACAGCTCACGACGTATGATCCGGGATAGAAAAACAGAGCAAAAGAAGAAAAGTGGACTGAAATTGATGAAAACGTTTAATTTTGCAATCCAAAAATGGGCGCAGCTGAGCAGGCTTGCTACTCCCGTCGTAGAGCTGTCGGAGAGCTTTCTAACGGTATGTTTTGCGCCATTCAACTCCTTACGGATCAAAAGTTATGGGCACCGGAGCGACAGAGACCTGGTCACAAGCCCCATGCCCTCGGTTTGCGGGCCCAGCCTCTACTTGAAGTGAAGTTGTCTTGCCCAAGGTGCCGTGGGACTCGGTAATAGAAATGTGGTGGATAAAGTATCTTGGCAACCCTAACCGAGGCAAAAAAAATTGTAAAGGGGGGTGCAACATGAGGACTTCCCAAGGCGTCATCTATCCTAGTATTACTCTCGCCCAAGCACGCTTAACTTCGGAGTTCTGATGGGATCTGGTGCATTAGTGCTGGTATGAACGTACCCGTCATGTTGAAGGCACAAATCCTTTATGTGTTGATGGTTCACAGTCCCAGCCCAGAGAAATGGCCCATTCAAATGGCCCAATGGGCTTAACAACAACCCATCCGCTACAACAACGCAGCATCATCGCAAGACGTGATATCGACGCGTTTTAGGGCCCTCTAATGTCCCGCGAGTTAGGTTGTCGTCCTTTTAACAACTCACGACGTATGATCCGGGATGAAAAAATAAAGCAAAAGAAGAAAAATTGCCTGAAACTGATGAAAACGTTCGATTTTGGGATCCAAAAACGGGCGTAGCCGAGCAGGCTTAGTGCCCCGTCATAGAGCTCTTGGAGAGCTTTCCAACGGTATGCTGTGCACCGCATAACTCCTTACGGTCCCTAACTGGGGCAAAAAATATTGAGAAAGAGGGTGCAACACGAGGACATCCCAGGGGGTCACCCATCCTAGCACTACTCTTGGCCAAGCACGCTTAACTTCAGAGTTATGATGGGATCCGATGCATTATTACTGGTATGATCGCACCCGTCTTGTTGAGGGAACAAATCCTTTTTGTGTTGATGGTTCACAGTCCCAGCCCAGAGAGCTGGCCCATTCAAAAGGGCCAATGGGCTTAACGACAACCCATCCACTTCAATAACGTAGCATCCTCGCAAGACGTGATATCGACGCATTGTATGGCCCTTTAATGTCCCGTGAGTTAGGTTGTCGTCCTTTTAACAGCTCACGACGTATGATCCGGGATGAAAAAGCATAGTAAAAGAAGAAAAGTTGCCTGAAATTGATGAAAACGTTTGATTTTGGGCTCCGAAAAAAGGCACAACATAAGCTGGCTTGTTGCCCTTGTCGTAGAGCTCTCGAAGAGCTTTCCAACGGTATGCTGTACGCTGTGTAACTATTTACGGATCAAAAATTATGGCCACCGGAGCGACGGAGACCAAGGTGTCATGGGCACTCTCTACGTGAAGCGATGTTGTCTTGCGCAAGGTGCCATGGGATTCGGGAATAGAAATATGGTGGATAAAGCATCTTGGCAACCCTAACTGGGGCAAAAAAAATTGAAAAGGGGGGTGCAACACGAGGACTTCCTAGGGGGTCACCCATCCTATTGCTACTCTCGCCCATGCATGCTTAACTTCGGAGTTCTGATGGGATCCGGTGCATTAGTGCTGGTATGATCGCACTTGTCACGTTGAGGGTACAAATCATTTATGTGTTGACGGTTCATAGTCCCAGCCCAGAGAGATGGCCCATTGTGAAGGCCCAATGGGCTTAACGACAACCTATCCGCTTCAACAACGCAGCATCCTCGCAAGACGTGATATCGACGCTTTGTAGGGCCCTCTAATGTCCCGCGAGTTAGGTTGTCGTCCTTTGAACAGCTCACGACGTACGATCCGGGACATAAAAATTGAGCAAAAGAAGAAAAGTGGCCCGAAACTGATGAAAACGTTCAATTTTTGAATCCAAAAATGGGCGCAGCTGAGCAGGCTTGCTACTCCCGTCGTAGAGTTGTCGGAGAGCTTTCCAACGGTATGCTGTGTGCCACATAACTCCTTATGGATCAAAAGTTATGGGCACCGAAGTGACGAAGACTTGGTCACAAGCCCCACTCCCTCGGTTTGCGGGCCCAGCCTCTTCGTGAAGCGAAGTTGTCTTGCCCAAGGTGCCGTGGGATTCGGTAATAGAAATGTGGTGGATAAAGCATCTTGGCAACCCTAACTAAGCCAAAAAAAAATTGAAAAGGGGGGTGCAACACGAGGACTTCCCAAGGGGTCATCTATCCTAGTACTACTCTCTCCCAAGTACGCTTAACTTCGGAGTTCTGATGGGATCCGGTGCATTAGTGCTGGTATGATTGCACCCGTCATGTTGAGGGCACAAATCCTTTATGTGTTGACGGTTCACAGTCGCAGCCCAGAGAGATGGCCCATTCAACAGGCCCAATGGGTTTAATGAAACACCCTGTGCATCAAGTCCATAAAAGCTGCAGGGGCATTAGTTAACCCAAATGGCATCTCCACAAATTCATAATGCCCATATCTCATCCTGAAAGCCGTTTTAGGCACATCCTCCTTTTTGATCCGCAACTAGTAGTACCCTTGCCTCAAGTCAAGCTTCGAATACACTTTAGCTCCTTGAAGTTGATCAAACAACTCGTCGATCAGTGGAAGTGGGTATTTATTCTTGACGGTCACTTGGTTCAATCCTCGATAATCGATGCATAGCCTCAACGTTCCGTCTTTCGACTTTACAAATAGGGCTAATGCACCCCACGGAGAAGAACTTGGTTGAACGAACCCCTTCCTCAACAATCCTTGCAATTGGTCTTTCAATTCTTGTAGCTCGGCTGGTGCCATACGATAGGGAGCTTTAGATATCGGCTGGGAGCCAGGCAGTAATTCTATTACAAAATTGATTTCCCGATTCGGGGGTAAACCGGGCAATTCTTCTGGAAACACATCCGCATAATCTTTAATCACTGGCATCTCCTCCAACTTAGCTTTGTCCGATGGCTTGTTGATGAGGTAAGCTAAGTATCCACTACACCCTTTTCTCAAGGACTTTACTGCTTTCGTAGATGAAATGATGGAACTCCCGGTGAAGTCTGTTCGACCCATTACCTCCAATATTGGTTGACCAGGTATCTGGAATGTTACAATCTTCGTCCGGCAATCTAGTTGGGCATGATGCTTTGCCAACCAATCCATCCCTAAGATGACTTCATAGTCTCGAAAGGGTAACACTATAAGATTGGCTGAGAATTCCCTATCCTTAATTTGGATTTTACATGTTTTACAAGCTGAGCTAGTAACAAGTTTAGAAACCATCGGAGTACCAACTTCTACTTCGTAAGGCAAACATACAACTCGTAATTTCACACGTTGCACACATAAGGGAGTAATAAACGAATGAGTAGCACCTGGATCAATTAGTACCCTAACAGGTTGATTCAGTATCAAGAATGTACCTTCAACAACAGCAGTCTCCTCAGGAAGCTCCTCGCACTCAATAGCATAAGCTCGGGCCTGAACTCTAGGAACTGGAGTCTTGCCTCTACCAGCTGGTTTGATCTGATTTTGTCCCCCTTGCCATTTAGGACAATCCTTAACCTGGTGTAGATCGCTGCCACACCCAATACATCGTCCCGATTTCCTCCAACACTGGGCCTCGGTATGACCCTTCCTGTTACAGTAAGAACAGGTGACAGTCTGAGTAGCAGGTTAACTACCTGTGGATCCACGAGTGGAAGAGCCTGATGGTGCTTTAGTCGGGCCACGGTTATTGACTGGTCTGTTCTGGCTCTGGCCCTGACTGCAACTCTGAGTCTAGAATTTCCTCTGTTGTCCTGGAGGCTAATATGGTTTCTTGTTCGGCTGACTTGAACCGTCTCTATCAAGTTTTCTTTTCTCAACTCGGAAGGCAGCAGCAAGGAGAGAAGAATAGGTAGTAAAGTCATGCGAAGCCAACTGATCCTGGATTTCTGGTCTCAACCCATTCGTAAATTTCCACATCTTCGCCTCAGGGGTACTGACCATGTATTGAGCATAACGGGACAGTCAGTCAAAACGAGCCTCATACTGGGCCACCATCATGTTACCCTGGTTTAAGTGCATGAATTCTTCAATTCGCCTCTGCCTGGAAACTGCAAGTACGTATTTCTCCTTGAATGCCTTAAATGAAATTACCCCATAAGAGAGGTGTATGATCAGTTTTCCAAAGTGCCTCCACAGTGTGCCACTAATGCTCAGCATCCCCGTGCAACAAAAACACAGCGAACTCAATCTTTTCTTCATCAGTATAGTCAAGTGGCCTAAAAAGCCTTTCAATCTCAGATAGCCAAGCCTCTGCCTTTTCATCATCAGCTTCCCCGTGGAATTTGGACAGGCGAAAGTCAAGGAACTCTCGCATTCTGCTATTTCTCCCATTGTTACCACCATTCTTGTTTTTGTTGTTGTTGTTTGCTTCACGTGCATCTTGACATTCCATCACTCGCGACACGCGATCCATAGCATTCGCCATCATGTTAAACATGGCCATGCCGGGGTTAGTTTGATGAGCATCTCCGGCTTCTTGAGGCTCATCGCTCCTATTGGTATTGCGGGTACTAGGGCCAGCCATCTGTAGGCACAGATTATTATGCACAATTTATTGGAATACGACAAGACAAGAATTTAATGTATAGGGTATGCAACATATAATTTTACATAGACATACAATTCTCGAAACAATAAAGACATGTTAATCACATAAGCACATAGAAACAGAGAAGGCACAACTGATATTGTCACACATTAACACACATAAACAAGTCATCCCAATAACCTTAGGGCTTCTACCCATGGTCCGAGAGTTAAACCTGGCTTAAGCAATCTAAGCTCTGATACCATTAATATAAGGTGTCACGCCCTAACCCGACCTATAGAGGTTAGACTAGGGTGTGATCTAAACATTTATATCACTTCACGTACTTAATCGTTCATTAAGGTTTAACGCTTAACGTTAGCCTAGAACTCCAAATATTTCTCCGAAAAATCGGCAACATAACGGCTGTAATTGGCTCTTAAGTTTGACCTAATTTCCTAAACGCCTCAAAACTTTTAATTTCAAATTTGATTCCAACTAAGATTATTATTTATCACTAATTGAAATGTCTACTATTTTTCTCAAGTCTCGTTTATGTGTCAATCCTTGTTACAAAGTACCTGTTGATCTTAGCTTACCAATGTGTACCTGCTTAAGATTGGATAGATTCATTTTACTTAACCCTTTACCTAATGCTTCATAAGCCTGTGATAGATACTAAACCAAAGTAGTGATAGCAAGATGACCAGAAGAGTGTGTATCTAGTTATGATAAGTACAAACCAAAATTAGACCCCAAATTACAACGGGAGTCATTTACAATACAACAACAAGCAACATAAGAAATAGTCTTCAAGCAACATATCGTTCACAAAATGGCCATAGTCAAGTAAGGCACGTAGGGCAAGCAATCATTCCAAGGAGTCATCAATAGGCACGTTATCCTCGGGTACTTGTTCCTGGTCTTCTTCACCTGTGATGATAAAAGAGGGTGAGTCTTTATGAACTCAGCGAGGGGGAACGAGAAATACGTTTTGAAACTCTTTTCCGGTTAAACTTATGAAAAACCCTTTTTGAAAACATGTCACGTATTACAAGTAATAAGGTACGCAAAGTATAGGAATCAAATTGAGCAACAAATACAATTACCAATCATTTCAAGGATACGGCGAGCATTTGCTCTCAATATCAATTTCGATACGATTATTGCGGCCGACTTCAATAATCCACTTATCGCTCCCATTTGGGTGTACTCCGGATGTACCCCAAAAACCTACGACCCAACTCTCCGAGGGTGGAATGCCAAGCAAGAGAGGGAATTGGACCATGGTAGTCACGGTAGCACCGGCAAGCTTGATGCCGCCCGGCATACGTGAAACGGTACCATGCCACAATGAAAGGTTGCAACCTTGTATGCAATGCACATTTATAACATTTAACATATCACATTAGGAGGACAACAAAGTAGGTCGCCTCCGAGCAGTTATAAGATCGCATGTTGACAAGTAAACACACGAGGCATGTTTGACATGTAATTTCACTTGTAAAACACATGGAGTTATATGAATATTAAACGGGCAGCCATGTAACACATGTAAATCAAGTCATATAACTCATTTCAGAGTTCACGTAATCAAGTAATAAGGTTATACAAGCATATGACGACATTTACATGAGACCGGGTGCAAGAAAAGTCTACTTATCAACATATAATTGTCGGAACCACATTTAGGGCTATAAAGACAACTACGGGCAGCCCATTAATCACATAATTAGACACGATAACCATAGGATCAATACTTAGCGAGTTTTCATAGTCACTAGGGTTTCAATTCATGCTTATATGTGCGATTAAGCCACGAGTTGACAAGTAATTAAACCAAAGCCATGCATTGATTAATTAAAACATCCTCAAGCATCCAAAACAGTCCACACAACATCCAAGTGCCACAATCCCAAGCATTCACTACCACAAGAGAAGTTACAACATTTTTCAAACCATATCACTAGATAAAAACCTCACTGCAATGGTATGTTTTCCCACATCAATTAGACAAACAAACAATCTCCAATTCTAGTGAGAAAAATTTAAAATTAAAGCTTATTAAGTGAAATAAATCCAGAAACAAACCCCGCATCATTTGGAGTTCGGATTCAAGAGTTATAGCCAAAACCGTGAGACTACGCAAAACTGGCCAGATTTGTACACATATAAATACTTGTCAATTTTTAGGGCTTTAGTGTCAGATTTAGCCATAGTCTAGTTCTGACAAAAATGTCCAGAACTGAAAAGTATAGAATCCTACCAAATTTCATGCATTTTGGATATTATTTACTAGATAAAAACTATTTAGTTCTACAAGGACAGTGAACTGCCAAAAACCTGCTCCATTTTCCCAGATTTTCCAGATTTAGACACCTTTCGATATTTTTCCATTTTGGAGACCTTAGAGTCAAAATTGGCCTTGGCCTATTTCTATGAAACATTCTCAGAAATGGAAAAACTAGTTACCTACCAATTTTCATGAATTTTCAACATCATCTACCAGGCCAAATTTACTTCGCTCTAACAAGTCAGAAATTTGCCATTTTCGCGTTTTCACCTAACCGGGGCAAAAAAAAATTGAAAAGGGGGGTGCAACACGAGGACTTCCCAAGGGGTCACCCATCCTAATACTACTCTCGCCCAAGCACGCTTAACTTCAGAGTTCTGATGGGATCCGGTGCATTAGTGCTGGTATGATCGCACCAATCATGTTGAGGGCACAAATCCTTTATGTGTTGACGGTTAACAGTCCCAGCCTAGAGAGATGGCCAATTCAAAAGGCCTAATGGACTTAACGACAACCCATCCACTTTAACAACGCAGCATCCTCACAAGATGTTCTATCGACGCGTTGTTAGGCCCTCTAATGTCCCGCGAGTTCGGTTGTCGTCCTTTTAACAATTCACAACGTACAATCCGGGATGAAAAAACAGAGCAAAAGAAGAAAAGTGGCCTGAAACTGATGAAAACGTTCGATTTTGGGATCCAAAAAAATGGCACAACTAAGCAGGCTTGCTGCACCCATCGTTGAGCTCTCGAAGAGCTTTCCAACGGTATGCTGTGTGCCACGTAACTCCTTACGGATCAAAAGTTATGGGCACCGGAGCGACGGAGACCTGGTCATAAGCCCCACGCCCTCAGTTTGTGAGCCCAACCTTTACGCAAAGCGAAGTTGTCTTGCCCAAGGTGCCGTGGGATTCGGTAATAGAAATGTGGTGGATAAAGCATCTTGGCAACCCTAACCGGGGCAAAAAAAATGAAAAGGGGGGTGCAACACGAGGACTTCCCAAGGGGCCACCTATCCTAGTACTACTCTCGCCCAAGCACGCTTAACTTCGGAGTGCTGATGGGATCCAGTGCATTAGTGCTGGTATGATCGCACCCATCATGTTGAGGGCACAAATCCTTTATGTGTTGATGGTTCACAGTCCCATCCCAGAGAGATGGCCCATTCAAAAGGCCCAATGGGCTTAACGACAACCCATCCACTTCAACAACGCAGTATCCTCGCAAGACGCGATATCGACTCATTGTTTGGCCCTCTAATTTCCCGCGAGTTAGGTTATCGTCCTTTTAACAATTCACAACGTATGATCTGGTACAAAAAAACAGAGCAAAAGAAGAAAAATGGCCCAAAATTGATGAAAACGTTCAATTTTGGGCTCCAAAAGCGGGGGCAGCATTGCTGGCTTGCTACCCCCATCGTTGATCTCTCGGAGAGCTTTCCAACGGTATGTTGTGCGCCGCGTAACTCCTTAGGGATCAAAAGTTATGGGCACCGGAGAGACGGAGACTTGGTCACAAGCCCCACGCCTTCGGTTTGCGATCCCAGCCTTTACGTGAAGTGAAGTTGTCTTGCCCAAGGTGCCGTGGGATTCGGTAATAGAAATGCTGTGGATAAAGCATCTTGGCAACCCTAACCGGGGGAAAAAAATTTGAAAAGGAGGGTGCACCTCGAGGACTTCCCAAGGGGTCACCCATCCTAGTACTACTCTCGTCCAAGCACGCTTAACTTCGGAGTTCTGATGGGATCCGGTGCATTAGTACTGGTATGATCGCACTCGTCATGTTGAGGGCACAAATCATTTATGTGTTGATGGTTTACAGTCCCAGCCCAGAGAGATAGCCCATTCAAAAGGCCCAATGGGCTTAACGACAACCCATCCGCTTCAACAACGCAGCATCCTCGCAATGCGTGATATCGACGTGTTGTAGGGCCCTCTAATGTCCAGCGAGTTAGGTTGTCGTCCATTTAATAGCGCACAACATACGATCCGGGATGAAAAAATAGAGCAAAAGAAGAAAAGTGGCCCAAAACTAATGAAAATGTTCAATTTTGGGATCCAAAAACGGGCACATCCGAGCAGGCTTACTTCCCCTGTCGTAGAGCTCATGGAGAGCTTTCCAACGGTATGCTGTGCGCTGCGTAACTCCTTACGGATCAAAAGTTATCGGCACTGCAGCGATAGAGACCTAGTCACAAGCCCCACGCCCTCAGTTTGCGGGCCCAGCCTCTACGTGAAGTGAAGTTGTCTTGCCCAAGGTGCCGTGGGATTCGGTAATAGAAATGTGGCAGATAAAGAATCTTGGCAACCCTAACCGGGGTAAAAAAAAATTGAAAAGAGGGGTGCAACACGAGGACTTCCCAAGGGGTCACCCATCCTAGTACTACTATCGCCCAAGCACGCTTAACTTCGGAGTTCTTATAGGATCCGGTGTATTTGTGCTGGTATGATCGCACCCGTCATGTTGAGGACACAAATCCTTTATGTGTTGACGGTTCACAGTCCCAGCCTAGAGAGATGGCCCATTCAGAAGGCCCAATGGGCTTAACGACAACCCATCCGCTTCAACAACGCAGCATCCTCGCAAGACGTGATATCGACGCATTGTAGGGCCCTCTAATTACCCGCGAGTTAGTTTGTTGTCCTTTTAACAGCTCACGACGTACGATCTGGGATGGAAAAACAGAGCAAAAGAAGAAAAGTGGCCCGAAACTGATGAAAATGTTCAATTTTGGGATCCAAAAATGGGCGCAGTCGAGCTGGCTTGCTGCCCCCGTCGTAGAGCTCTCGGAGAGCTTTCCAAGGGTATGCTGTGCACCGCGTAACTCCTTACGGTCCCTAACTGGGGCAAAAAAAATTGAAAAAGGGGGTGCAACACGAGGACTTCCCTGGGGGTAACCCATCCTAGTATTACTCTCACCCAAGCACGCTTAACTTTGGAGTTCTGATGGGATCCGGTGCATTAGTACTGGTATGATCGCACCCGTCATGTTGAGGGCACAAATCCTTTATGTGTTGACGGTTCGCAGTCCCAGCCCCAAGAGATGGCCCATTCAAAAGGCCCAATGGGCTTAACGACAACCCATCTACTTTAACAACGCAGCATCCTCGCAAGACGTGATATCGACGTATTGTAGGTCCCTCTAATGTCCCGTGAGTTAGGTTGTCATCCTTTTAACAACTCACGACGTATGATCCGAGTTGAAAAAACAGAGGAAAAGAAGAAAAATAGCCCAAAACAGATGAAAATGTTCGATTTTGGCCTCCAAAAACTAGCGCAGCTGAGTAGGCTTGCTGCTCTCATCGTAGAGCTCTCGGAGAGCTTTACAACGGTATGTTGTGCGCCGCGTAACTCCTTATGGATCAAAAGTTATGGGCACCGGAGCGACGGTGTTACGCCCCAACCCGGCCTATAAAGGTTAGATTAGGGTGTGATCTAACATTCAAGTCATATCACATACTTAACCATTTATGAAGGTTTAACACTTAACATTTTGGCCTAAACTTCACAAATTCTCCGAAAAACCGGCAGCATAACGGCTGTAATTGGGCTCCTTAGTTTGACCTAATTCTCTAAACACCTCAAAATTTACAATCTCAAATTCATTTCCAACTAAGATTACTATTTATCATCAATTGAAACGCCTACTAATTATCTTGAAGTCTCGTTTGATTAATAACCTAGCATGATGCTATGTCTCATTTGTTTGTTTGTCCTCGTTACAGAAGTACCTGTTGATCTTGGCTTAACAATGATACCTGCTTAAGATTGGATAGGTTCATTTTACTTAGTCCTTACCTGATACCTCATAATCCTATGATAGATACTAGCCAATGATGATAGCAAAACGACCTTAGTAGTGTCTATCTAGTTATTATTAGTACAAGTCAAAATTAGATCCCAAATTACAACGGGGGTCTTTTTCGTTACAAACATCAAGCAACATGAAAAGAAATAGTCTTCAAGCAGCATAGTGTTCACAAATAGCCATAATCAAGCAAAGCACATAGGACAGGCAATCATTCCAAGGAATCATGGTTAGGCACGTCATCCTCTGGTATCTGTTCTTGATCTTCTTCACCTGAGATGATAAAAGAGGGTAAGTCCTTATGAACTCAGCGAGGGAGAACGAGAAATAGGTTTTGAAACTTATTTTCCGGTTCAACTTATAAAAACCCTTTTTGCAAGCATGAATATATCACAAATAAGTACATAACAATAATATAAAAGTAAAGGAACACAATTACCCGTCTTTCCTCCCCGAGGTCCTCTAGGAACCAAGCGAGAGTACTTATACACATAGTGAAAAAAAATACAGTGAGCTTTTGCTCTCAGTTCATTTCCAGTATCAGTTGTTGCGGCCGACTTCAAATCATCCCCTTATCACGCCAAATGGGTGTACTCTGGATGTACCCCGAAATCCTACGACCCAACTCTCCGAGGAAGTCTAGCCCCCAAGCAAGAGAGGGAATTGGACAATGGTAGTCATGGTTGTACCGGCAAGCCCGATGCTGCCCGGTGTGTGTGAATGCTACCACGCCAGAATGAAAGGTTGCAACCTTGTATGCAATGCACATTTATGACATTTAATATATCACATTAGGAGGACAACAAAGTAGGTTGCCTCCGAGGAGTCATAAGATTGTACATTGACAAGTAAACAAGCGAGGCACGATAAGACAAGTAATTTCACTCGAAAGGCACATGGAGTTATATGAACATTAAACGGGCAGCCATGTAATGTCACGCAAATCAAGTCATACAACTCATTTCAAGGTTCACGTAATCAAATAATAAGATTATTCATCATGCAACGACATCTACGTGGGACCGGGTGCAAGAAAGGCCTACTTGTCAACATGTAATCATCAAGATCGCATTTAGGGCTACAATGGCAACTACGGGCAGCCTACTAAACATATAATTAAACATGATATTCATAGGATCAACACTTAGTGAATTTACTTAGTCACTAGGGTTTCCATTTCGTGCTTACCCGTGCGATTAAGCCCCAAGTCAACTCAAAATCAATCTCAAGCCATGCATCGATTAATTCAAACACCCTCAAGTATTCAAAACAGTCCACACAACATCCTCATGCCACAATCCCAAGCATTTAATACAACAAGAGAAGCTACAATAATTTTTCTAAGCATATCACTAAGTGAAACCCTCACTGCAATGGGCTGTTTTCTCACAATCATTAAGACAAGCAAACAATCTCCAATTCCAGTGAATAAGATGTCAAATTAAAGCTTAAGAATTGAACTAAATTCATAAACAAACCTCGCATCATTTGGAGTTCGGGTTCAATAGTTATAGCTAAAACAGTGGGACTGCACAAAACTGTCCAGATTTGCACACATTACAATACTTGTCATTTTTGAGGTCCTTAGGGTCAGATTTAGCCTTAGTCCATTCTGACAAAAATGTCCAGAACTGAAAAATCTAGCATCACACCAAATTTAATGTATTTTGGATGTCATTTACTAAGTAAAAAATGGTTCGTTCTACAAGGTCAGTGAATCTGCCAAAACCTACTTCATTTTTCTAGACTTTCCAGATTTGGACACATTTTAATGATTTGCCATTTTGAGGACCTTAGATTCAAAATTAGCTTTGGCCTATTTCTGTGAAAAATGTTCAAAACTGGCAAAAATAGTCACCTAACAATTTATACGCATTTTTAACATCATTTACCTAGCCAAAATCACCTCCCACCAACAAGATAGAAAGCTGTCACATGCACGATTTCATCTATCATCACATTCTAGCCCAAAATCCTGCCATGCATGGTTGTAAAAGCTTATAAACACACATATATATCAAGTAAAAAAGGAAAGATAAACATTTAAGAGGATGCATGTGGTTTTTTTTTGAAATATTTTCAATAAGTTTTATCCCTCACCTTAGCAAAACAACAAGAAGATACACAAGACTCGTGGTGAAGCACAGAGTTGATCTTCTTCCTTGCTTAGCCGAGACACCACTCGATTTTCTCTATTTTTCCTAGCTTAGTGACCAAGTTCTTAGTAGGTGCGTGTGGTTAGAACAAGAAGAAAAGAAATGGGAGCTAGCAAACTCACCTAAGCCGAAATGGAGATTCAAAGAGCTTGCATGTGTGTTTCTTGCAACCTAGCTTGCTTAGTCGAGCTCCCTAGCTTCTTGCTTGCCTTGATGAACCATGGAGTGATGAAGATGAGCTATGGAGTCTACAATATTCAGCTAGGGCCGAGAGAGAGAGAGAAGAATGAAAGGGAGAGAGAAGAATGTGAGGAAAATGAGAGAAATGAAAGAAAAAATGAAAGCCTTGCAAATGATGAAGCATGTGTCGGCCTTGGGCATACAAATTTCAGATTTGTGTCTTCAAGAAGCATGATTTTTGAATAATCTAGCATGGCAAGGGAATGGGTCGAGAATATGGGTGCATTGTGTAGGGCTTTGGGTTATTTTTTATGCGTTTGTGTCATAACTTGTCTAAGAATGTTTGAGGAATAAAATTTTGAAATTGAAGTGCATGCACAAGGGTCCAAGTGGTCGGCCAAGGTTGTGTGCAAATCTGAATTTTTTGTCTTGTTCAAGGCTTATTTTATTGTGTGTTTGGAAAGTGCAAAAGAATAAGGAATAAAGAAGGAGAATGTCTAGCTTTTGGTGCAATTTCGTCTTCTAGTGGGTTGAATTAGTAATTTAATATTAGTTAGTGGAATTTGTAGAATTAATTATTGATCTAGTGCTTCATGCAAGATGCTTTCTTGATTAGCGTGAGGGCACGCTTTCTTAGGTCTAGGGCACGTATTACGAGGTAAGGTACGAACTACGAGACGAATGCATATTTCCCAAGTAAATGAACGCAACCCTAAATGAATGCACGTAATTCAATGCAAGGCACATAAAATGAAACATGATTCTTAAATCTAGGTTAAGGCACGCAAATCTAGGCTAGGGCATAAGAAACGAGGCATCGCACACAAATCGAGGTCGGACCTCACAAACGGAGACCTGGTCATACTGCCCACGCCCTCGATTTGCGGGCCCAGCCTCTTCAAACACTCATTGTTCTCTCAAAACTCTCTCATTCTCTCTCCTTCTCTCTCCATTTCGACCATGGCTGCCTCTTGACCTTCCAAGACCTCAAGAATGCTCTCAAGACTCTCCCAAGCTCGGCCATAGCAGCCCAAAGCAAGGAAGAAGCCCTTTGTGCATTTTGAAGAGCATTCGAGCATCTTTAACCATCAATAGGCTAAGGTGAGGGCTAAAACTCTTTTAAAAGCTTTCAAAAACCACATGCATGTCTTCATATGTCTATATATACTTCTGTACTTGTTGTATATGTGTGTACATGAGCTTATGTAACCATGCATGGCAAGATATTTGGCTAGAACTTGAAGATAGGTAAAATCGCATAGCTGGCAGATTTCTGACTTGGTAGATCGAAGTGCATTTGACCTAGTAAATGATGTTGAAAATGCGTGAAAATTGGTAGGTGACTAGTTTTTCCAGTTATGAGCATTGTTCATAGAAATAGTCCAAGGCCAATGTTGACTCTAAGGTCTCCAAAATTGCAAAACATCGAAAGGTGTCTAAATTTGGAAAATCTGGGAAAATGGAGCAGGCTTTTGGCAGTTCACTGTCCTTGTAGAACGAAACAGGTTTGACCTAATAAATGATATTTAAAATGCATGAAAATTGGTAGGTTACTATATTTTTCAGTTCTGGACATTTTTGTCAGAAATAGACTAAATCTAAATCTGACCCTAAGACTCTAAAAAATGGCAAGTATTGAAATATATACGAATCTGGACAGTTTTGCGTAGTGTCACGGTTTTAGCTATAATTCTTGAATCCGAACTCCAAATGATGCGTGGTTTGTTTCTGGATTTAAATAACTCATTAAGATTTTATTTGAAATTTTGTTCACTGGAATTGGAAATTTTTTGCTTGTCTAAATGATTGTGGGAAAACAGACTATTGCAGTGAGGTTTTTATTTAGTGATATGCTTTGAAAAATATTGTAACTTCTCTTGTGGTATTGAATGCTTGGGATTGTGGCACTTGGATGTTGTGTAGACTGTTTTGGATGATTGAGGATGTTTTAATTAATTGATGCATGGCTTGGGTTTAATTACGTGACAACTTGCGGCTTAATCGCACGTGTAAGCATGAATTGAAACCCTATTGACTACGAAAACTCACTAAGTGATGATTCTATGGTTATTGTGTTTAATTGTGTGATTAGTGGGCTGCCTAATAAATGTCAAGTATGCTTGAAATGGTTTAAGAGTTTCTTGTGGTGCTTAGCAAACGAAACCAACCCCGAGCACGGCCTAGTAAACCCTAATGGCCCCGTAGGTTCCCGAGTCATAAACCATTCTTTTGTGAATTATAATGATGTTGAGGAAGATTAATAGGCTGCCCGTAATTGTCCTTATAGCCCTAAATATGATTCCCGATGATTGCATGTTGATAAATGAGCTATTCTTGCATCCGGTCTCGTGTAATCGTCACTGCATGCTTGTATAATCTTATTACTTGATACGTGAACCCCGAAACGAGTTATATGACCTGATTTACATGTGTTACATGGCTGCCTGTTTAATATTCATATAACTCTATGTGTTTTACAAAGTGAAAATTCATGTCAAAGCATGGGTCGTGTGTTTACTTGTCAATGTGCGATCTTATAATTGCTTGGAGGCAACCTACTTTGTTGTCCTCCTAATGTGATATGTTAAATGTTATAAATGTGCATTGCATACAAGGTTGCAACCTTTCATTCTGGCATGGTAGCACGACATCGGGCTTATAGGTGCAACCTTGACTACCATGGTCCAATTCCCTCTCTCGCTTGGGGGCTAGACTTCCTCGAAGAGTTGGGTCGTAGGATTTAGGGGTACATTCGGAGTACACCCATTTGGCGTGAAAAGTGGATGATTGAAGCCGACCGCAACAACTTTTACTGAAAATGAACTTGAGCGGTAGGAAGTAAGTGCTATGCGGGGGAAAGTGCTACACCTAAATATGGTGGGAGCTACTTCTTGAGCCCATATGAGCTACCTCTAGAGTCCTGTACGTATCAAACCGTATCCTTTTTACTATGTGTTTAAGTACTCTCGCTTGGTTCCTAGAGGACCTCGGAGAGGAAATACAGGTAAATGTGTTCTTTTATATTTGTGTTATGTTATGAACTTATTTATTCTAATTGACATGTTTTCAAAGGAGTTTTCATAAGATTAACCATAAAAGAGTTTCAAAACGTTATCTCTCGTTCCCCCTCACTGAGTTCATAAGGACTCACCCTCTTTTATCATCACAGGTGAAGTAGACTTGGAACAGGTACTCAAAATAAATGTGCTAGTTGATGAACCTTCGGAACGAGTATATGCATTGCGTGCTTTCCGTGAACATGAATGCTATTAAGGTTGTTCTGTTTGATTGCAGACTGTTTATTTTGTTGATGTAAATGACCCCGTTGTAATTTGGGTCTAATTTTGGCTTGTACTGATTATAACCGGACGAACTCTTTATTTGGTTGCTTTGATTTCATTATCTTGGTTAGTAGTTATCGTAGGCGTTTAAACCACTAGGTGAAGAATCAAACAAGTTAACTCTATCTAATTTCACTTAGGTACTCATTGTAAGCTAAAGGATAACAGGTGCTTGAGTAATAAGAATCGATGAATAAACGGGACATAGTTATCATGTTAGGCTTATTAAACAAACAAGACTTTCAAGATAGACTAATAGGCATATCGGTTGATGACAAAATAGGAGTCCTTAATGGAATTGGATTAATGATTGGAATAATTGAGGCGTTTAGAAATTAGGTCAAACTAAAAGGTCCTAATTACGGTCGTTATGTTGCCGGTTTTCGAAAAACTTTTGGAATTCTAGTCTAACAGATAAGATTTAACCTTCGTCAATCGGGTATAGTCGTAAAATAATGAGAATGATTAGATCACACCCTAGTCTAGCCTCTATAGGTTGGGTTGGGGCGTGACACCTATTTTAGAATGGTATCAGAGCTTAGTTTGCTAACTAGGCATTAGTCGGGTTCAACTCTCAGACCGTAGGTAGAAGCCCTAAGGTAATTATGATGCATTGTTTATATGTGTTAATATGTGCTAATATCCTTTAATTTCTTTGAGCATTGAATATTATGTGCCTTTGTGGACCATATGTATTATGTATCATGCACACCGACACGTTAGTGTCCTCGATAATGCATGCATGCTTTTATACTCCTTCCTTGATACATGTGCATAACCCTAACTGACTGTTTATACACATAGATAGTTAGGACTAGAACTTTCAGGGAAGTGAATTCATGCAGGAAGAACGAAAAGTCTCAGTTAGAGATTTCTGGCATCTTCACAGGTACTCGATGGATCGTATGTATTATTGGATATGCATATATAAAATGCATAGCACAAGTATAAATGTTGAGGTAAAGTTATCTCCTCATCTTTAGAATACCCATACCTTAAACCGTTCTTCTAATTGTGGTTCAAGAATTAATGTTAAGGACATACAACTTTCCTTAAGACATAAGAGTATACTATTGGACATGTGGAGTAATATATATTTATATGCTTATAGTGGAAGTTGACTTTGAGGTTGCTTTGAATCCATTTCTCACACCTTAAAATTGGCTTGATAGGCTATCTAAGAAGTTAGCAATATGCTCGTACGATTGAATCCTTACTTGATTGGAATGAAGCATTGATGAATCTGATATGGTGTATACTAGCGAGTTTCAAGTTCACTAAATGGTAAGATTGTGACCTAGAAATTAAGAGATGAATTCGTGGAAGTTGACGATAGTTACTTTTAGGGGTTAGATTATTAAGTCATGGATAACGTATTTAAGTAACTTAACAATGGATAACCTCAAGACATGTAGGTAACCTTGGAGATTGAGTTTAACAAGATTGATGATTCTTTAGTATAACAAGATATAGGGATGTTGGAATCGAGGAATTCACGTAGCTAGAACTCGTGTTTGGAAAACTACACCTAAAATGTTAGGTCGAATAGAAGTGTAATGAATTGAATTATGCATTAGATGAGTAACGTTGCTAAATGTCCTAAGTTGGATATCGGTGATATTTAGAATCATGGTATTAATTTGGTGCCTCTCGGATTTAGTTGTAATTATGCAAGTAAGTCAATCTATGCACTCGTTGTTTGGATACCCTAGAGGATGTTAAGAAGTATATATCCCTAAGTAATACCGATGAATCTGGTATATAAACCATGGAAATGATATTAAGCATCTGGTTGCAAAGTGGAGTCGTTAGGGTATGATTAGTAATCCTAAATAGCTAATAGTGAGTATGCATGATGATTCATGGTGAACCCTAGGACCAAAGGTCGATGAGTCTTGATGCTCTTAGCTAGTTGAACATGTAAATGAGAGGAGTAAGATTTCATATAGTTAAGATAAAGATGAATTAGAGCCATAATGACCCAAGAGACTATTGTTAGACCACCGTATCTATGTGCACCATTTCACATCTAGAAACTAGCGATTGGTAGACTTCGAATTGTGGTCATTGAATAGAGGGGTGAATCTTGTAGTGATAGTTAAATGAGTGGTTGATTACTTTTGAAGTTCTATTAGGTTATGTTGAAGGATGCCTCCTGGTCATAATTCTTATGTTGATACAACCTTGAAGTTAACTCGTGTAAGTATCTTATGAGCTCGATCATTTCGGTACCCATTTATAATCCTAGGATTGTTGTTGTACGACCGGTAACCTAGTAGAGCATTGATATCACTTACATGGCGATGAACCCAGCTTAGTAACATTAATGTTGAAGATATATTGGCGGGCATTAAGTGTTCGAAGGAATGACTAGATCGCTAAGTGAGTAGGACCAATGTCCTCTTAAGTATGACGTAACCTTGGATTGAGGTGAGTAGAATTTATTTGAGGTTGAAACTATTCGCCTTATGAGTTTTGAGTAAGATTTTTTTTTAAAATTCTGAAGTCTCGTGACTTGAAGATAGATATTTGAATAAAGAAATAAATTGTGGATCACAAGTTGACGAAATTTACTTGCAAGAAGTTGAACTAGTGCAACATGATTAGTTTATCCATGCAATTTCGATGGCAATTTGTTGATGGTATTTAATAAACCCTAGAGTTTGAGTTTAACGAATATCAATGGTCTTTCTCCTTGATGACGAACATGAAGGTTAACGAAGCTGGGAAAGAATGTTAGTGAATAGAAGCCTGTAACCGGGGGACTAGTCATTAGAAAGCTTGTTAATCTAATGTACCTATGAGATAAGGACTATGATTCTATTGATAGATGACGACTTGAGATGAATTAGTTTGTTGGTGAATTCTTCCTGAAAATAGGGTCGTATTGTGGAAATGACCCATAACATGTGTATGTTCTACGTGTTAACAATTTTGAAGCTAGTTGATAGGATATGTAAATCGGATATAGACCTATCATCTTGAAATTAGTGTATGTCACCATAGGATCATGGTATTATTGTAATATTCCTTTTGAGGTATGAATGCAAGATTGACACGACATAAGTCATGATTTTGAAGTTATAGTTGTATTGTTAGAATATCGATGTAGCCTTGATTACTATGTTTGGAGGTTCTAACCTTAGTTAATGAACTCGACCTTAAGATTAATTGGAGAAAATAGAGTCGTTCAAAGGAACGAACTATGAATGTAGGGGTTATACCGAATTAAATGATTGGAGAAAGCTAGGAAATGAATTGGTTGTGGTAAGAGAGATCACTGAACACGGGACGGCCAAGAGTGGGAAATAACAAAGGTCAAAATCCGTTTAAATGACCTCAACAGGTAAGAATGAATTTCGGGATGAAATTCTTTTAAGGAGGGGAGGATGTGAGGCTCGACCCCGAATAACGTGTGTTACCTCGATTTGCGTGCCTTGACCTAGAATTGTATGCCATAATCCTTGATATACGTGCGATACCTAGATAAACGTTCCATGACCTTGATTTACGTGCGAGACCTCGATTTGCGTGTGTCTCTTCGTTTCGTGTGCATTAACCTTGAACTGCGTGCCTTAACCTAGGTTTAAGAGTTGTGTCTTGAATTACGTGCATTGCATTGAATTACGTGCATTGTTTTGATTTACGTGCATTCACCTAGGGTTGCGTGTGTTAGCATTGAAGTACGTGCCTTAGTCTTGAAGTACGTGTTTTACCTCGTAATTCGTGCCCTAGAACCTAGGAATCCGTGCCACCACGTTAATCTAGGAAGATTCCTACACGAAGCACTAGACACTAAAATAATCCTACACAATCCATTAACCAATATTATATTCCTAATTCAAATTCTCTACAAAATCCACTAACAATAAATAATTCTATCTACACAAACACTAAACATTCTTTATTCCTTATTCTATTTGCAAATTCAAAGCACCTCAAATCCTACACTTATTATAATCTATAATAAGCTAACATAAATCTGAAAATTCAGATTCTCCATGCTAATACTCAGCCATGCCTATTCCATTTGAGCAAAATTTGAACAAGATATTTAATTGATGCATGCTTGGACAAGTCTTACACATTGTCATATCTTTTCCATACACCAAAGCATTATTTTACTAACAAATGAGCTACGATTCTTGGCCCTTGCAATTCACATGCCAAACAATTCAAATAATGCTTAAAGGATGACACAATTTCAGAATTTAGAAGCTCAAGGCTGACACACAAGCACATGCTCACAAACAACTCTTCAAACACTCATTTTTCTCTCAAATCTCTCTCATTCTCTCTCCTTCTCTCTTCATTTCGACCATGGCTGCCTCTTGACCTTCCAAGACCTCAAGCATGCTCTCAAGACTCTCCCAAGCTCAGCCATAGCAGCCCAAAGCAAGGAAGAAGCCCTTTGTGCATTTTGAAGAGCATTCGAGCATCTTTAACCATCAATAGGCTAAGGTGAGGGCTAAAACTCTTTTAAAAGCTTTTAAAAACCACATGCATGTCTTCATATGTCTATATATACTTCTGTACTTGTTGTATATGTGTGTACATGAGCTTATGTAACCATGCATGGCAAGATAGTTGGCTAGAACTTGAAGATAGGTAAAATCGCGTAGCTGGCAGATTTCTGACTTGGTAGATCGAAGTGCATTTGACCTAGTAAATGATGTTGAAAATGCGTAAAAATTGGTAGGTGACTAGTTTTTCCAGTTATGAGCATTGTTCGTAGAAATAGTCCAAGGCCAATGTTGACTCTAAGGTCTCCAAAATTGCAAAACATCGAAAGGTGTCTAAATTTGGAAAATCTGGGAAAATGGAGCAGGATTTTGGCAATTCACTGTCCTTGTACACCGAAACAGGTTTGACCTAATAAATGATATTTAAAATGGATGAAATTTGGTAGGTTGCTATATTTTTCAGTTTTGGACATTTTTGTCAGAAATAGACTAAAGCTAAATCTGAACCTAAGACCCTAAAAAATGGAAAATATTGAAATATGTATGAATCTGGACAGTTTTGCGTAGTCTCACGGTTTTAGCTATAACTCTTGAATCCGAACTCCAAATGATGCATGGTTTGTTTCTTGATTTAAACAACTCATTAAGCTTTAATTTGACATTTTGTTCACTGGAATTGGACATTGTTTGCTTGTCTAAATGATTGTGGGAAAATAGACCATTGCAGTGAGATTTTTATTTAGTGATATGCTTTGAACAATATTGTAACTTCTCTTGTGGTATTGAATGCTTGGGATTGTGGCACTTGGATGTTGTGTGGACTGTTTTGGATGATTGAGGATGTTTTAATTAATCGATGCATGACTTGGGTTTAATTACGTGACAACTTGCGGCTTAATTGCACGTGTAAGCATGAATTGAAACACTATTGACTACGAAAACTCACTAAGTGATGATTCTATGGTTATTGTGTTTAATTGTGTGATTAGTGGGCTGCCTAATAAATCTCAAGTATGCTTGAAATGGTTTAAGAGTTGCTTGTGGTGCTTAGCAAACGAAACGAACCCCAAGCACGGCCTAGTAAACCCTAATGGCCCCGTAGGTTCCCGAGTCATAAACCATTCTTTTGTGAATTATAATGATGTTGAGGAAGATTAATAGGCTGCACGTAATTGTCCTTATAGGCCTAAATATGATTCCCGATGATTGCATGTTGATAAGTGAGTTATTCTTGCATCCGGTCTCGTGTAATCGTCACTGCATGCTTGTATATTGTCACTGCATGCTTGTATGATCTTATTACTTGATACGTGAACCCCGAAACGAGTTATATGACTTGATTTACATGTGTTACATGGCTGCCCGTTTAATATTCATATAACTCTATGTGTGTCACGATCCCCTTATTCCTATTAATTTCCTAATTAATGTAATAGTCTCTGATGCCGCATTATTGAAACAAGAAGGATTACATTCAACTTACATAGATTTCAAAATCCGGGATCGTGATGCCACGGCTTAAGAAGATCACTCCTCATAGTCCGCTAAGGCACAATATACTAGCCGAGCTCTAATTTCCAAAAATTAAACATCCAGGTTGCTAATACTACAGTTACAATACCTATTACAAGATTTCCTCAAATCAATACATTATACAAACTTCATCACTGATAATTAAAAATACCACCATAAACCATCAAATTACATAATACTTACCCTTGGATACATATATACAAGATCTAGACTCTTCAATTTACATCAAGTATCTCATGTACTTATACAATCATTCAATCTAATAGTCTATCACGTATGCAATCCTTCCCTTCAACTTGTAAATCTACTCAATCAGTCTTACCTGTAAGTGTCATAAAAGAGGGGTGAGCTAGATCCTCGCATATAGCTTAGTGAGGGCTACGGGGAACGGGGATTTTCGAAAGCATTTGTCCATTTCAAAATCTTTCTGAAAACTATGCCAAGCAATGCACATAATACCAATTAACATGTTATAACAATAATAAGCTATGGTGACAAATAACCCAACTCCCGGGGCAAAAACTCCAATGGGAGTTTATCACATAATATCAAAAGGATACAGTTATTCTTGCAGTTGCTGTAGTCGGCCGGCCTTGAATCAATCTTCATCAATATTCCCCAAACCCCTAGGTGATATACGGATATCCACCGGGGACCATGGTAGTCGAGACCTACTGGTAGCCCTATGCTACCCTGGGGAAACGAACGCTACCATGCCCATAGTGTGGTTGCAACCATCGCACCTGTAGTGGTTAACATTGTAACCATAACATGAATAATAACATAGAGGGAAGGCAAAAAAGTAGGTTGCTCTAACCCATATAACAAGTAAGCATATTCAAACATATATATATATATATATATATATATATATATATATATATATATATATATATATATATATAATTCAAGCTTATTCAAGCATATTCATGATTTGAGCATAATCCAACCACGTTCAAACCTATACATGAGCCAAGTTTATTCACGTATTCTAAGAAATTACATGATTCAAGCACGTTCAAGTTTATACCATATGGCTTAGCAAGTAAACAGGCACACGCCTTACATGGAGAAACATTTATATTACTACAATTTATGTTTCTTGATGGTTATTGATCATGCTAGACATATGATATCAATACAATACAATAAAACCACAATTAAATTCTACCTTAATAATCTATGGTTCAATACGGTTCTAACGCATTCGACCGTGCCTCAATCTGACATCAGTATCTTCCAGAATCTCTAAAACAAGATCCTTGCAATTAGGTCAACGCTTCTACATTAGCCTAACTTTGGAGGTAAATTTGTCTATTTTATCAAACTCCAATTGATCTGATTTTGGTCTATAATCGAATCTTATCGAATTTAGATAACTCTAGGATCAAACAGAACTCAATTCGGAGTTGAAACGAATGAGATATGGCTTCCACAAAATCACTGCGCAAAGTTGTCAGTCATCCGGGCGCTGAGGCCTTAATCCGGTCGACCGGAAGAAGCAGGTAACGCCCGGATCGAAGCTTTCTGCCGGGCATTGAGGCCTCTATCCGGGCGACCGGATAGGGGCTGTAACGCCCGGATAGCTACACGAAAAACACCAAAATTCTACCCAATTCACCTATACCACAACCAATCCATCTACCAACATACAAACAAGTTCTAAATGGCTATTAAGCATCATACAAGGCTTCAAAATCAACCAAATTCATCCCACATCAATGACCAACAACACCCAATAATTCATGTTCAAGCTCCAAGCTCCACAACCTCAACACCCTCAACAACTCAATACACTTCTCAACAAGTTCAAATATACATATATATATATCACATGTAAGCACCCAATCAAGCTCTAAACACAAGTATAATCATTGACCATGCTTAATGTATCTTGAAAAGCATTTTGAAAAACAACCCTCACCTCAAACTTGAGTATAGAAGCAGGAAAGCCAAAGAACTCTTGAGATTAGCTGAGAGATATAGAATTAGCTTGGAACAAGGCTGAAATTCCCTTCTTTCTTCTTCTTTTCCTCTTTTCTTCTCTCCCTCTCTTTTCCCTCTTTGATCGTGTATGAGTGTGTGTAAGTGTGTGTGCAGAGATTTGTGTGTGTTTGAGTGTGTGGTGTGTGTTTTTAGTGGGCAAAATAGTATAATGGTTGTATATAAAAATCTGATTTTGCCAAATGACCACCTTGCCCTCCAACTAAATCATATTTTTCTAGTTTTCCATTTTGGTTGAATTGCAACTAATTAGTTACTAATCTTGACTTGCTAGAATATATTTAATGTCTACGACACGTAAAATTCCTAAATGCACAAAAATAAACATTTTGGCACGTAATATGATAAATATGCACGATAAATAATATTAACGCACATAATTGATGTCAATGCATATGAAATAATATGAATGCATTATAATTAATATAATTATATATAGACTCTCGTGTTGGGTTTTACATCCTCCCCTCCTTAAAAAAATTGCGTCCTCGCAATTTCTTCATTCTAGTCTTCCTTTGTCATTTACGCAACTAGGTTAAACCCATCTTTCATTTATGAAACTTCCAAAGAATCATGTTTTTATAACACTAGCTTATGACTTCAAGTTCAACCTACTTATACATTATGATTATAATCAGTTTCATCCGAAGGTTTGTGTCCAACAATAGGTAAGTAGTCTACTGAGAAACACAAAATTTCACAGTTCACAGGAGATTTACAGTGAACAAGGATGAAGATAACCAAGTAAAAGTAATAATTGTTTATCCAGGAAGTCGAATGGTTTAGGAAATTCAATAGGTTAGTTGAAAGGGTATCAATAACTTTACACAAAGAATTGATAGCTCGAGGTATAGAACTAATGAAAAGTCTCAAAGCAAAGATATATGAGACAAGTATAATTGTCATAGATTAGTAACAATAGCAATGACTATAAAATTTGTAAATTCGAACAATTGGATTTTGATGAGGTCAATCAGCGAGTGTAATGAATTACTAGGACTAGAATAAGAAGAATAGTATGCAAAAGAAGCTCAATTCACCCTGTATAAATGACAGCTAGATAAATATGAATATCAACGTCAACATGAGGAATATTTTAGCAATAAATGCACAAGTCCAACAATTGAAGTTAAAATGAGCATCAATGAGTGGGAACAATGACAATGAGTATAGAACTTTTTATTCCACTAGTCAACTTTGAAGGAAGACCAAATGGAACATTCCAAAAGATTCAAGTTGTTTTCAACCAGCAACATTGGACAAAAGGAAATGGTGAATGTCAAAGGGTCATCCAAATCTGTGAAACATCAATTATAAGAAGGAGAGAGTGTTTCATCACCGGGCAAATGAAGCAAGTACCGAATAAAGATAAAGATATCAGATTTACATGCCTCAAACTCAAAATTTGAAGTATATGTACTACATACCTCAACTATAATAGTCGTTACCATTAAGGGTGAAATCACGATTTGAATCGTCTAACTCAACCAATTACCTCAAATAGCCTAGATAATAGATTGTTTAATTCCCCAAGACCTCTACTCATCTTCAAGTTAACCTTTTAATTATGGATCAGCCTCAAATAACAATAACGAATATATATAGTAAGGAAAACCCATTTCGATTCTCAAATAAATGTCTTAATTCTATCTATTCATCTATTGGTCATTATCTTTTAACACATTCCAATTCACCCATACAACAAGTACAATTATTTTATCCAACTAGAGACCTCAACGTGAACCTTTCTTGGCACACATAACTCCAAGTCTAAATCCATCAGGTTGTAACTTGTAATTTTAGTTTAAGTCCCTAGTGGGTTCAGTCAAAGTTTTATCTTCGAGTAACATAATTTCTTCTTCCCAAATTCTTTCATTTCTTCCTTGGTCAACTATATTCAAAGTTAACCTATTTTAATATCTACTAAGCGGAGATTACTTGTATACCATTGTCCCATTTCTACAAGTCATCCCTTAATGAAAGGTTCAATTCTTACTCTAATATTATCTCCATGGCAAAATTAAACAAGTGGGGGTTTATAATTCTAATTTTTCAATAGCCTAGATACTCAAGCCTTCACACTTAAAATCATGCACTTCAACAAGATAACAGAGATCAAGGTAGTTCACACTTTACCCTCAAGACGTATAGTCCATCCTTAACCATATAGCAGTAACTCAGTTCTTAAAGATTTAGCAACCTCCGATTGCCTTTAAGATTTCATACCTAATTATAAGTTCGAGATTTTATCATCCACTTAGTAGTATCAAGACCCGATGTCATGTATCGTATTAATACTATCAAGTCTTAATTTTTGACTATTAGATGGTGAGTCTTACAACTTAAAAGGTGAACCTGACAACTACAATAACATGTTAGAGGAACAAAAATGAATCAATATAACAAATGAACAAGGACCAAAGATTACAGAAGAATCTCGGAAGTGTACAAAGCAGGAGGGAAAATTCGTTGCCTACGATCAAAGATAACAAATTAAGCAAAACAGTATTCAGAAGCTATCAAGTCTAAGATTCAACAGATAAGGGATACTTAATAGCTAGTATACGAAGCAAAAGAATATCAAAGAATCATATGGAATCAAAAATGGCTAACACATCAACAAATATGTACCGAGTGCCAAAGAATGGTACATTAGAGAAGTCCAAACTTACCTCTTTATGCTTCAACACTTCATGAACTTAAATCCATCAGAGACCTGGATCATTTTCAAAATCCACAACATACAATTATTACAAAATTAAACCTTCAATCATATCACTATATAGCCGTAGAGTCCCCCAACTTGTTTATAATTAGTGTTAATCTCATAATCTATAGATAGTTCCATCAATGACCATTACAGATAGAATAACTCCAAGATGTATCAAGCTTCAAGTTCTCATTCAACATCCACGAAGACTTAGTATTTTATAAGTTAAGAGTTCATCCTAAGTATTACCTTCATCTAGCTCTGTCGATCTACAAGCCTATCTTTATAGCCATTCATAGCCCTAGAAGGTTACCCATAGGTTAGGACATGCATGCAAATCAGGTATGACAAAACACAAACTGAAATGCACATTGATTACAAATAAGGCACATTGAGCAAATTCAGATATAACACGTAAGTACATAAGTCTAAAAGACATACGCACACAATTAGCACATCTCCAAGTCAGGACATCAACCCACTGCCCAGGGGTTCCAAACCCAGATTATGCCTAGCTAACTGGCTAGGCTCTGATACCACTCTGTCACGATCCCCTTATTCCTATTAATTTCCTAATTAATGTAATAGTCTCTGATACCGCATTATTGAAACAAGAAGGATTACATTCAACTTACATAGATTTCAAAATTCGGGATCGTGATGCCACGGCTTAAGAAGATCACTGCTCTTAGTCCGCTAAGGCACAATATACTAGCCGAGCTCTAATTTCCAAAAATTAAACATCTAGGTTGCTAATACTACAGTTACAATACCTATTACAAGATTTCCTCAAATCAATACATTATACAAACTTCATCACTGATAATTAAAAATACCACCATAAACCATCAAATTACATAATACTTACCCCTGGATACATATATACAAGATCTAGACTCTTCAATTTACATCAAGTATCTCATGTACTTATACAATCATTCAATCTAATAGTCTATCACGTATGCAATCCTTCCCTTCAACTTGCAAATCTACTCAATCAGTCTTACCTGTAAGTGTCATAAAAGAGGGGTGAGCTAGATCCTCGCATATAGCTCAATGAGGGCTACAGGGAACGGGGATTTTCGAAAGCATTTGTCCATTTCAAAATCTTTCTGAAAACTATGCCAAGCAATGCACATAATACCAATTAACATGTTATAACAATAACAAGCTATGGTGACAAATAACCCAACTCCCAGGGCAAAAGCTCCAACAGGAGTTTATCACATAATATCAAAAGGATACAGTTATTCTTGCAGTTGCTGTAGTCGGCCGGCCTTGAATCAATCTTCATCAATATTTCCCAAACCCCTAGGTGATATCCGGATATCCACCGGGGACCATGGTAGTCGAGACCTACTGGTAGCCCTATGCTACCCAGGGGAAACGAACACTACCATGCCCATAGTGTGGTTGCAACCATCGCGCCCGTAGTGGTTAACATTGTAACCATAACATGAATAATAACATAGAGGGAAGGCAACAAAGTAGGTTGCTCTGACCCGTATAACAAGCAAGCATATTCGAACATATATATATATATATATATATATATATATATATATATATATAATTCAAGCTTATTCAAGCATATTCATGATTTGAGCATAATCCAACCACGTTCAAACCTATACATGAGCCAAGTTTATTCACGCATTCTAAGAAATTACATGATTCAAGCACGTTCAAGTTTATACCATATGGCTTAGCAAGTAAACAGGTACACGCCTTGCATGTATAAACATTTATATTACTACAATTTATGTTTCTTGATGGTTATTGATCATGCTAGACATATGATATCAATACAATACAATAAAACCACAATTAAATTCTACCTTAATAATCTATGGTTCAATACGGTTCTAACGCATTCGACCGTGCCTCAATCCGACATCAGTATCTTCCAGAATCTCTAAAACAAGATCCTTGCAATTAGGTCAATGCTTCTACATTAGCCTAACTTTGGAGGTAAATTTGTCTATTTTATCAAACTCCAATTGATCTGATTTTGGTCTATAATCGAAGCTTATCAAATTTAGATAACTCTAGGATCAAACAGAACTCAATTCGGAGTTGAAACGAATGAGATATGGCTTCCGCAATATCACTGCGCAAAGTTGTCAGTCATCCGGGCGCTGAGGCCTTAATCCGGTCGACCAGAAGAAGCAGGTAATGCCCGGATCGAAGCTTTCTACCGGGCGTTGAGGCCTCTATCCGGGCGACCGGATAGGGGCTGTAACGCCCGGATAGCTGCACGAAAAACACCAAAATTCTACCCAATTCACCTATACCACAACCAATCCATCTACCAACATACAAACAAGTTCTAAATGGCTATTAAGCATCATACAAGGCTTCAAAATCAACCAAATTCATCCCACATCAATGACCAACAACACCCAATAATTCATGTTCAAGCTCCAAGCTCCACAACCTCAACACCCTCAACAACTCAATACACTTCTCAACAAGTTCAAATATACATATATATATCACATGTAAGCACCCAATCAAGCTCTAAACACAAGTATAATCATTGACCATGCTTAATGTATCTTGAAAAGCATTTTGAAAAACAACCCTCACCTCAAACTTGAGTATAGAAGCAATGGAAAGCCAAAGAACTCTTGAGATTAGCTGAGAGATATAGAATTAGCTTGGAACAAGGCTGAAATTCCCTTCTTTCTTCTTCTTTTCCTCTTTTCTTCTCTCCCTCTCTTTTCCCTCTTTGATCGTGTATGAGTGTGTGTAAGTGTGTGTGCAGAGATTTGTGTGTGTTTGAGTGTGTGGTGTGTGTTTTTAGTGGGCAAAATAGTATAATGGTTGTATATAAAAATCTGATTTTGCCAAATGACCACCTTGCCCTCCAACTAAATCATATTTTGCTAGTTTGCCATTTTGGTTGAATTGCAACTAATTAGTTACTAATCTTGACTTGCTAGAATATATTTAATGTCTACGACACGTAAAATTCCTAAATGCACAAAAATAAACATTTTGGCACGTAATACGATAAATATGCACGATAAATAATATTAACACACATAATTGATGCCAATGCATATGAAATTATATGAATGCATTATAATTAATATAATTATATATAGACTCTCGTGTTGGGTTTTACAATGTGTTTTACAAAGTGAAAATTCATGTCAAAGCATGCCTCGTGTGTTTACTTGTCAATGTGCGATCTTATAATTGATCGGAGGCAACCTACTTTGTTATCCTTCTAATGTGATATGTTAAATGTTATAAATGTGCATTGCATACAAGGTTACAACTTTTCATTCTGGCATGGTAGCGTTACACGCTCACCGGGCGACACGGGCTTACCGGTGCAACTGTGACTACCATGGTCCAATTCCCTTTCTCGCTTGGGGGCTAGACTTCCTCGGAGAGTTGGGTCGTAGGATTTTGGGGTACATCCGGAGTACACCCATTTGGTCTGAAAAATGGATGATTGAAGCCGGCCGCAATAACTGTTACTGAAAATGAACTTGAACGGCTGGAAGTAAGTGCTATGCAGGGGAAAGTGCTACACCTAAATGTGGTGGGAGCTACTTCTTGAGCCCGTATGAGCTATCTCTAGAGTCCTGTATGTATCAAACCGTATCCTTTTTACTATGTGTTTAATTACTCTCGCTTGGTTCCTAGAGGACCTCGGAGTGGAAAGACGGGTAAATGTGTTCTTTTATATTTATGTTATGTTATGAACTTATTTATTCTAATTGAGATGTTTTCAAAGGTGTTTTCATAAGATTAACCAGAAAAGAGTTTCAAAACGTTATCTTTGGTTCCCCCTCGCTGAGTTCATAAGGACTCACCCTCTTTTATCATCACAAGTGAAGCAGACTTGGAACAGGTACCCGAAGTAAATGTGTTAGTTGATGAACCTTCGGAACGACTATATGCATTGCGTGTTTTCCGTGAACATGAATGCTATTAAGGATGTTGTGTTTGATTGCAGACTGTTTATTTTGTTGATGTAAATGACCCTGTTGTACTTTGGGTCTAATTTTGGCTTGTACTAATTATCACCGGACGAACTCTTTATTTGGTTGCTTTGATTTCATTATCTTGGTTAGTAGTTATCGTAGGCGTTTAAACCACTAGGTGAAGAATCAAACAAGTTAACTCTATCTAATTTCACTTAGGTACTCATTGTAAGCTAAAGGATAACAGGTGCTTGCGTAATAAGAATCGATGAATAAACGGGACATAGTTATCATGTTAGGCTTATTAAACAAACGAGACTTTCAAGATAGACTAATAGACATATCGGTTGATAACAAAATACAAGTCCTTAATGGAATTGGATTAATGATTGGAATAATTGAGGCGTTTAAAAATTAGGTCAAACTAAAAAGTCCTAATTACAGTCGTTATGTTGCCGATTTTTGAAAAACTTTTGGAATTCTAGTCTAACAGATAAGCTTTAACCTTTGTCAATCGGGTATAGTCGTAAAATAACAAGAATAATTAGATCACACCCTAGTCTATCCTCTATAGGTCAGGTTGGGGCATGACAGAAGTTGTCTTGCCCAAATTGCCGTGGGATTCGGTAATAGAAATATGGCGGATAAAGCATCTTGGCAACCCTAACCGGGGCAAAAAAAAATTGAAAAGGGGGGTGCAACACGAGGACTTCTCAGCGGGTCACCAATCCTAGTACTACTCTCGTGCAAGCACACTTAACTTCGGAGTTCTGATGGGATGCGGTGCATTAGTGCTGGTATGATCGCACCCTTCATGTTGAGGGCACAAATCCTTTATGTGTTCACTGTTCACAGTCCCAGCCCAGAGAGATGGCCCATTCAAAAGGCCCAATGTGCTTAACGACAACCTATCCACTTTGGCAACGCAGCATCCTTGCAAGACTTGATATCGACGCATTGTAGGGCCCTCTAATGTCATGCAAGTAAGGTTGTCGTCCTTTTAATAGCTCACGACATACGATATGGGACGAAAAAATAGTGCAAAAGAAGAAAAGTGGCCCGAAACTGATGAAAACATTCGATTTTGGAATCCAAAAATGGGCACAGCCGAGTAGGCTTGCTACCCTCGTCGGAGAGCTCTCGGAGAGCTTTCCAACGGTATGCTGTGCGCCGCGTAACTTCTTACGGATCAAAAGTTATGGGCACCGGAGCGACGGAGACCTGGTCACAAGCCCCACGCCTTCGGTTTGCTGGCCCAGCCTCTACGTGAAGCGAAGTTGTCTTGCCCAAGGTGCCGTGGGATTCGGTAATAGAAATGTGGCGGATAAAACATCTTGGCAACCCTAACCGGGGCAAAAAATAATTGAAAAGAGGGGTGCAACACGAGGACTTCCCAGGGGTTCACCCATTCTAGTACTACTCTCGCCCAAGCACGCTTAAATTATGAGTTCTGATGGGATCCGGTGCGTTAGTGCTGGTATGATTGCACTCATCATGTTGAGGGCACAAATCCTTTATGTGTTGATGGTTCACAGTCCCAGCCCAGAGAGATGGCCCATTCAAAAGGCCCAATGGGCTTAACGACAACCTATCCGCTTGAAGAACGCAGCATCCTCGCAAGACGTGGTATCAACGCATTGTAGGGCCCTCTAATGTCCCACGAGTTAGGTTGTCATCCTTTTAACAGCTAACGACATACGATCCGGGATGGAAAAATAGAGCAAAAGAAGAAAAGTGGCCCGAAACTAATAAAAATGTTCAATTTCCAAAAATGTGTGCAGACGAGAAGGCTTGCACCCGTCGTAGAGCTCTCGGAGAGCTTTCCAACGGTATGCTGTGTGCCGCATAACTCCTAACGGATCAAAAGTAATGGGCACCAGAGCGACGGAGACCTGGTCACAAGCCCTACGCCCTCAGTTTCCGGGCCCAGCCTCTACATGAAGCGAAGTTGTCTTGCCCAAGGTGCCGTGGGATTCGGTAATAGAAATGTGGTGGATAAAGCATCTTAGCAACCCTAACCGGGGCAAAAAAAATTGAAAAAGGGGGTGCAATACGAGGACTTTCCAACGGGTCACCCATCCTAGTACTACTCTCGCCTAAGCACGCTTAACTTCGGAGTTCTGATGGGATCCGGTGCATTAGTACTGGTATGATTGCACCTATCATGTTGAGGGCACAAATCCTTTATCTGTTGACGGTTCACAGCCCCAGCCCAGTGAGATGGCCCATTCAAAAGGCCCAATGGGCTTAACGACAACCCATCCACTTCAACAACGCAGCATCCTTGCAAGACTTGATATCGACACCTTGTAGAGCCATCTAATATCCCGCGAGTTAGGTTGTCGTCCTTTTAACAGCTCACGATGTACGATCCAGGACGGAAAAATAGTACAAAAGAAGAAAAGTGGCCCGAAACTGATAAAAATGTTCAAATTTGGGCTCCAAAAATGGGCGCAGCTGAGCAGGCTTACTGACCCCGTCGTAGAGCTCTCGGAGAGCTTTCCAACGGTATGCTGTGCGCCGCGTAACTCCTTACGGATCAAAAGTTATGGGCATCGGAGTGACGGAGACCTGGTCACAAGCCTCACACCCTCGGTTTGCGGGCCCAACCTCTACGTGAAGCGAAGTTGTCTTGCCGAAGGTACCGTGGGATTCCGTAATAGAAATGTGGTGGATAAAACATCTTGGCAACCTTAACCGGGGCAAAAAAATTGAAAAATGGGGTGCAACACGAGGACTTCCTAGGGGGTCACCCATCCTAGTACTACTCTCGCCCATGCACCCTTAACTTCGGAGTTCTGATAGGATCCTGTGCATTAGTGCTGGTATGATCACACCCGTCATGTTGAGGGGACAAATCCTTTATGTGTTGACGATTCACAGTCCCAACCTAGAGAGATAGCCCATTCAAAAGGCCCAATGGGCTTAAGGACAACCCATCTGCTTCAACAACGCAGCAACCTCGCAATATGTGATATTGGCGTGTTATAGGGCCTTCTATTGTCCCGCGAGTTAGGTTGTCGTCCTTTTAACAGCTCACGACGTACGATCCGGGAAAGAAAAATAGAGCAAAAGAAGAAAAGTGGCCCAAAACTGATGAAAACGTTCAATTTTGGGCTCCAAAAACTGGTGCAGCCGAGCAGGATTGCTGCCCCCGTCGTAGAGCTCTCGGAGAGCTTTCCAACGGTATGCTATGCACTGCGTAACTCTTGACAGATCAAAAGATATGGGCACCGGAGCGACGGAGACCTAGTCACAAGCAGCACGCCCTCGGTTTGCAGGCCTAGCCTCTACGTGAAGCGAGGTTGTCTTGCCCAAGGTACCGTGGGATTCGGTAATAGAAATATGGTGGATAAAGTATCTTGGCAACCCTAACCGGGGCAAAAAAAATTGAAAATGGGGATGCAACACGAGGACTCCCAAGGGGTCACCCATCCTAGTACTACTCTCGACCAAGCACGCTTAACTTCGAAGTTTGGATAGGATCTGTTGCATTAGTGCTAGTATGATTGCACCCATCTTGTTGAGTGCACAAATCCCTTATGTGTTGACAGTTCACAGTCCCAGCCCAGAGAGATGGCCCATTCAAAAGGCCCAATGGGCTTAACGACAACCCATCCGCTTCAACAACATAGCATCCTTGCAAGACGTGATATCAACGAATTGTAGGGCCCTCTAATATACCGCGAGTTAGGTTGTCTTCCTTTTAACAGCTCACGACGTATGATCCGGGATGAAAAACTAGAGCAAAAGAAGAAAAGTGGCCCGAAAATGATAAAAACATTCGATTTTAGGCTCCAAAAATAGGTACAGCCGAGCAAGCTTGCTGCCCCGTCGTAAAGCTCTCAGAGAGCTTTCCAACGGTATGTTGTCCGTAGCGTAACTCTTTACGGTTCAAAAGTTATGGGCACCGGAGCGACGGAGACCTGGTCACAAGCCCCACGCCCCCGGTTTGCGGGCCCAGCCTCTACGTGAAGCGAAGTTGTCTTGCCCAAGGTGCCGTGGGATTCGGTAATAGAAATGTGGTGGATAAAGTATCTTGGCAACCCTAACCGGGGCAAAAAAAATTGAAAAAAAGGGTGCAACACGAGGACTTCCCAGGGAGTCAACCATCCTAGTACTACCATTGCCCAAGCAAGCTTTACTTCAGAGATTTGATGGGATCCGGTGCATTAGTGCTGGTATGACCGCACCCGTCATGTTGAGGGGACAAATCCTTTATGTGTTGACGGTTCACAGTCCCAACCCAGAGAGATAGCCTATTCAAAAGGCCCAAAGAGCTTCACGACCACCCACCCGCTTCAACAATGCAGCATCCTCACAAGACGTGATATCGACGCGTTGTAGGGCCCTTTAATGTCCCGCGAGTTAGGTTGTCATCCATTTAACAGCTCATGACGTACGATTCAGGACGGAAAAACAGAGCAAAAGAAGAAAAGTGGCCCGAAACTGATGAAAACGTTCAATTTTGGGCGCCAAAAATGGGCACAGCCGAGTAGGCTTGCTGTCCCTGTCGTAGAGCTCTCGGAGAGCTTTCCAACGGTATGCTGTGCACTGTGTAACTTCTTACAGATCAAAAGATATGGGCACCGGAGCGACGGAGACTTGGTCACAAGCACTATGCCCCTAGTTTGCGGGGCCAGCCTCTACGTGAAGCAAAGTTGTCTTTCCCAAGGTGCCGTGGGATTCGGTAACAGAAATGTGGTGAATAAAGTATCTTGGTAACCCTAACTGGGCCAAAAAAAATTGAAAAAAAAGTACAACCCGAGGACTTCCCAGGGGGTCACCTATCCTAGTACTACTCTCGTCCAAACACGCTTAACTTCGGAGTTCTGATGGGATCTGGTGCATTAGTGCTGGTATGGTCACACCCGTCATGTTGAGAGCACAAATCCCATATGTGTTTACGGTTCACAGTCTCATCCCAGAGAGATGGCCTATTCAAAAGGCCTAATGGGCTTAACGATAACCCATCCGCTTCAACAATGCAGCATCTTCGTAAGACGTGATATCGACGCGTTGTAGGGCCCTGTAATGTCCCGTGAGTTAGGTTGTCATCCTTTTAACAGGTCAAGACTTACGATCCAGGATTAAAAAACAGAGCTAAAGAAGAAAAGTAGACCGAAACTGATGAAAATGTTCAATTTGGGCTCCTAAAATAGGCGCAACCGATTAAGCTTGCAACCACCGTCGTAGAGCTCTCGGAGAGCTTTCCAACGGTATGTTGTGCACCGCGTAACTCCTTACGGATCAAAAGATATGGGCACCGGAGCGACGGAGACCTGGTAACAAGCCCCACGCCCCTTGTTTGCGGACCCAGCCTTTACGTGAAGTGAAGTTGTCTTGCCCAAGGTGCCGTGGGATTCGATTATAGAAATTGGGTGGATAAAGCATTTTGGCAACCCAAACCGGGGCAAAAAAAATTGAAAAGGGGGGTGCAACAAGAGGACTTCCCAAGGGGTCACCCATCCTACTACTACTCTCGCCCAAGCACGCTTAACTTTGGAGTTCTGATGGGATCCGGTGCATTAGTGCTGGTATGATCGCACCCGTCATGTTGATGGCACAAATCACTTATGTGTTGACGGTTCACAGTCCCAGCCTAGAGAGATGGACTATTCAAAAGGCGCAATGGGCTTAACGACAATCCATCCGCTTCAACAACATAGCATCCTCGCAAGACGTGATATCGACGAGTTGTTGGGCTCTCTAATGTCCCGCGAGTTAGGTTGTCGTCCTTTTAACAGCTCAAGATGTACGATCCAGGACGGAAAAACAGAGCAAAAGAAGAAAAGTGACCCGAAACTGATGAAAACGTTCAATTTTGTGCTCCAAAAATGGGCTCAGCTGCACAGGCTTGCTGCCTCCATTGTAGAGATCTTGGAGAGCATTCCAACGGTATGCTGTGCACCGCGTACCTCCTTACGGATCAAAAGTTATGGGCACCGGAGCGGCGGAGACCTGGTCACACACCCTACGTCCTTGGTTTGCGGGCCCAACCTCTACATGAAGCGAAGTTGGCTTGGCCAAGGTGCCGTGGGATTTGGTAATAGAAATGTGGTGGATAAAGTATCTTGGCAACCCTAACCGGGGCAAAAAAAATTGAAAAGGGGGTGCAACACGAGGACTTCCCACGGGGTCACCCATCCTAGTACTACTCTCGCCCAAGCAAGCTTAACTTCGGAGTTCTGATGGGATCCGTTGCATTAGTGCTGGTATGATCGCTCCTGTTATGTTAAGGGCACAAATCCCTTATGTGTTGACGGTTCATAGTCCCAGCCCAAAGAGATGGCCTATTCAAAAGGCCCAATGGGCTTAACGACAACCTATCCGCTTCAACAACGTAGCGTCCTCATAAGACGTGATATCGACGCGTTGTAGGGCCCTGTAATGTCCCGTGAGTTAGGTTGTCGTCCTTTTAACAGCTCACGACGTACGATCCAGGAAGGAAAAATAGAGCAAAAGAAGAAAAGTGCACCGAAATTGATGAAAACGTTCAATTTTGGGCTCCAAAAATGGGCACAGCCGAGCAGGCTTGCTGTCTTCATCGTAGAGCTCTTGGAGAGCTTTCCAACGGTATGTTGTGCGGCGCGTAACTCCTTACGGATCAAAAGTTATGGGCACCGGAGCGACAGAGACCTGGTCACATGCCCTATGGCCCCGGTTTGCGGGCCCAGCCTTTACATGAAGCGAAGTTGTCTTTCCCAAGGTGCCGTGGGATTCGATAATAGAAATGTGGTGGATAAAGTATCTTGGCAACCCTAACACGGGCAAAAAAAATTGAAAAGGGGGGTGCAACACGAGGACTTCCCAGGGGGTCACCCATCCTAGTACTACTCTCGCCCGAGCACGCTTAACTTCGGAGTTCTGATGGGATCCGGTGCATTAGTGCTGCTATGATCGCACCCGTCATGTTGAGGGCACAAGTCCCTTATGTGTTAACGGTTCACAGTCCCAGCCCAGAGAGATGGCCTTTTCAAAAGGCCCAATGGGCTTAACGACAACCCATCCGCTTCAACAACGCAGCATCTTTGTAAGACGTGATATCGTCACGTTGTAGGGCCCTGTAATGTCCCATGAGTTAGGTTTTCATCCTTTTAACAGGTCAAGACGTACGATCCGGGACGGAAAAACAGAGCAAAAGAATAAAAGTGACCCGAAACTGATGTAAACGTTCGATTTTGGGCTCCTAAAATAGGCACAGCTGAGGAAGCTTGCAACCCTTGTCATAGAGCTCACAGAGAGCTTTCCAACGGTATGCTGTGCACCGCGTAACTCCTTACGAATAAAAAGTTATGGGCACCGGAGCGACGGAGACCTGGTCACAAGCCCTACGCCCTCGGTTTGCAGGCCTAGCCTCTACGTGAAGCGAAGTTGTCTTGCCCAAGGTACCGTTGGATTCGGTAATAGAAATGTTGTGGATAAAGTATCTTGGCAACCCTAACCGGGGCAAAAAAAATTGAAAAGGGGGGTGCAACACGAGGACTTCCCAGGGGGTCACCCATCCTAGTACTACTCTCGCCCAAGCACGCTTAACTTTGGAGTTCTGATGGGATCTGGTGCATTTGTGCTGGTATGATCGCACCCGTCACGTTGAGGGCACAAATCCCTTATGTGTTAACGGTTCACAGTCCCAACCCAGAGAGATGGCCTATTCAAAAGGCCCAATGGGCTTAACGATAACCTATCTGCTTCAACAACGCAGCATCCTCGCAAGACGTTATGTCAACATGTTGTAGGGCCCTCTAATGTCCCGCGAGTTAGGTTGTCGTCCTTTAAACAGCTCACGACGTACGATCCGGGATGAAAAAACAGAGCAAAAGAATTAAAGTAGCCCAAAACTGATGAAAACGTTCGATTTTGGGCTCCAAAAATGGGCGCAGCCGAGCAGGATTGCTGCCCCCATCGTAGATATCTCAGATTGCTTTCCAACTGTATGCTGTGCGTCGCGTAACTCCTTACGGATCAGAAATTATGGGCACCGTAGCGATGGAGACCTGGTCACAAGCACCACGCCCTTGGTTTGCGGGACTAGCCTTTACGTGAAGCGAAGTTGTTTTGCCCAAGGTGTCGTGGGATTCGGTAATAGAAATGTGATGGATAAACTATCTTGGCAACTCTAACTTGGGCAAAAAAAATTGAAAAAGGGTGTACAACACGAGGACTTTCCAAGGGGTCACCCATCCTAGTACTACTCTCACCCAAGCACGCTTGACTTCAAAGTTCTAATGCGATCCGGTGTATTAGTGCTAGTATGATCGCACTCGTCATGTTGAGGGCACAAATCCTTTATGTGTTGACGGTTCTTCATCCCAGCCCAGAGAGATAGCCCATTCAAAAGGCCCAATGGGTTTAACGACAACCCATCTGCTTCAACAACACAGCATCCTTACAAGTCGTGATATCGACTTGTTGTAGGGCCCTCTAATGTCCCACGAGTTAGGTTGTCGTCCTTTTAACAGTTCACGACGTATGATTCGGGATGGAAAAAGGAAGCAAACGAAGAAAAGTAGCCCGAAATTGATGTAAAAGTTCAATTTTGGGCTCCAAAAATGGGCGTAGTCGAGCAAGCTTGCTGCCACTGTAGTAGAGCTCTTGGAGAGCTTTCTAACGGTATGATGTGCGCCACGTAACTCCTTACGGATCAAAAGTTATGGGCTCCGTAGCGATGGGGACCTGGTCACAAGCACCACGCCCTCGGTTTGCGGGCCCAGCCTTTACGTGAAGCGAACTTTCCCAAAGTGCCGTGGGATTCGGTAATAGAAATATGGTGGATAAAGTATCTTGGCAACCATAACCGGGGAAAAAAATTGAAAAAGGGGGTGCAACACGAGGACTTCCCAGGGGGTCACCCATCCTAGTACTATTCTCGCCCAAGCACGCTTAACTTCGGAGTTCGGATGGGATCTGGTGCATTAGTGCTGGTATGATCGCTTCTGTCAAGTTGAGGGCACAAATCCTTTATGTGTTGACGGTTCACAATCCCAGCCCTGTGAGATGGCCTATTCAAAAGGCCCAATGGGCTTAACGACTACCCATCCACTTCAACAACGAAGCATCCTTGCAAGACGTGATATCGACAAGTTGTAGGGCCCTCTAATGTCCCGCGAGTTAGGTTGTCGTGCTTTTAACAGCTCACGACGTACGATCCGGGACGAAAAAAGATAGCAAAAGAAGAAAAGTAGCCCAAAACTAATGAAAAGTTTCGATTTTGGGTTCCAAAAATAGGCACAGCCGAGCAGGCTTGCTGCCCCCATCGAGAGCTCTCAGAAAGATTTCCAACGGCATGCTGTGCGCCGTGTAACTTCTTACGGATCGAAAGTTATGGGCACTGGAGCGACGGAGTCCTGGTCACAAGACCCACGCCCTCGGTTTACGGGCCCAGCCTCTACGTGAAGCGAACTTCTGTAGCCCAAGGGGCCGTGGGATTCGGTAATAGAAATGTGGTGGATAAAGTTTCTTGGCAACCCTAACTGGGGCAAAAAAAAATTTCAAATGGGGATGCAACACGAGGACTTCCAAGGGGTCACCCATCCTAGTACTACTGTCGCCCAGGCACGCTTAACTTCAGAGTTCTGATGGGCTCCGGTGCATTAGTGCGGGTAAGATCGCACCCGTCATGTTGAGGACACAAATCCCTTATGTGTTGACGGTTCACAGTCCCTGCCCAGAGAGATGGCCTATTCAAAAGGCCCAATGGGCTTAATGACAACCCAACTGCTTCAACAACACAGCATCCTCGCAAGACGTTATGTCGACACATTGTAGGGCCCTCTAATGTCCCGTGAGTGAGGTTGTCGTCCTTTTAACAGCTCACGATGTACGATCCGGGATGAAAAAAACTAACAAAAGAAAAAAGTGGATCGAAACTGATGTAAACGTTAGATTTTGGGCCCCAAAAATAGGCGCAGCAGAGTAGGATTGCTGCTTCCGTCGTAGAGCTCTCGGAGAGCTTTCCAACGGTATGCTGCGCGCCACGTAACTCCTTACGGATCAAAAGTTATGGGCACCGAAGCGACGGAGTCCTGGTCACAAGACCCACGCCCTCGGTTTGCGGGCCCAGCCTCTACGTGAATCAAAGTTGTCTTGCCCAAGGTGTCGTGGGATTCGGAAATAGAAATGTGGTAAATAAAGTATATTGGCAACCCAAACCAGGCCAAAAAAAATTGAAAAGAGGGGTGCAACACGAGGACTTCCTTGGGGGTCACCCATCCTAGTACTACTCTTGCCCAAGCACGCTCAACTTCTTAGTTCTGATGGGATCTGGTGCATTAGTGCTGGTATGATGGCACCCATCATGTTAAGGGCACAAATCCCTTATGTGTTGATGGTTCACAATACCAGCCCAGAGAGGTGGCCCATTCAAAAGGCCCAATGGGCTTAACGACAACCATTCGCTTCAACAATGCAGCATCCTCACAAGACTTGATATCGAGGCGTTGTAGGGCCCTCTAATGTCCCGCGAGTAAGGTTGTCGTCTTTTTAACAGCTCACGACGTACGACCTAGGATGGAAAAACAGAGTGAAAGAAAAAAAGTGGCCCGAAAATGATGAAAACATTTGAATTTGGGCTTCAAAAATAGGAGCAGCCGAGTAGGCTTGCTACCCCCGTCGTAGAGCTCTCGGAGAGCTTTCCAACGGTATGCTATGCACCGCGTAACTCCTTACAGATCAAAAGTTATGGGCACTAGAGCGACGAAGGCTTAGTCACAAGCCCCACGCCCTCGGTTTGCGGGCCAAGCCTCTACGTGAAGCGAAGTTTTCTTGCCCAAGGTCCCGTGGGATTCGGTAATAGAAATGTGGTGGATAAAGTATCTTGGCAACCCTAACCGGGGTAAAAAAAATTGAAAAGGGGGGTGCAACACGAGGACTTCCCAAGGTGTCACCCATCCTAGTACTACTCTCGCCCAAGCACGCTTACCTTCGGAGTTCTGATGGGATCCGTGCATTAGTGCTGGTATGATTGCACCCGTCAAGTTGAGGGCACAAATCCTTTATGTGTTGACGGTTCACAATCCCAGCCCAGTGAGATGGCCTATTCAAAAGGCCCAATGGGCTTAACGATTACCCATCTGCTTCAACAACGAAGCATCCTTGCAAGACGTGATATCGACACATTGTAGGGCCCTCTAATGTCCCGCGAGTTAGGTTGTCATGCTTTTAACAGCTCACGACGTAAGATCCAGGTCGGAAAAACATAGAAAAAGAACAAAAGTGGCCCGAAATAGATGAAAACGTTCGATTTTGGGTTCCAAAAACTATTACAGCCGAGCAGGCTTACTGCCCCCGTCGTAGAGCTCTCAGAGAGCTTTCCAACGGTATATTATGCGCCGCGTAACTCCTTACAGATCAAAAGTTATGGGCACCAGAGCGACGAAGACTTGGTCAGAAGCCCCACGCCCTCGGTTTGCGGGCCAAGCCTCTACGTGAAGCGAAGTTGTCTTGCCCAAGGTGCCGTGGGATTCGGTAATAGAAATGTGGTGGATAAAGTATCTTGGCAACCCTAACCGGGGTAAAAAAAATTGAAAAGGGGGGTGCAACATGAGGACTTCCCAGGGTGTCACCCATCCTAGTACTACTCTCGCCCAAGCACGCTTAACTTCAGTGTTCTAATGGGATTCGGTGCATTTGTGCTGGTATGATAACACCCACCATGTTGAGGGCACAAATCCTTTTTGTGTTGGCAGTTCACAGTCCTAGCCTAGAGAGATGACCCATTCAAAAGGCCCAATGGGCATAACGACAACCCATTCACTTCAACAACGCAGCATCCTCGTAAGACGTGATATCGACGCGTTGTAGGGCCCTGTAATGTCCAACGAGTTAGGTTTTCGTCATTTTAACAGATCAAGATGTGCGATCCAGGACAGAAAAATAGAGCAAAAGAAGATATATGACCCGAAACTGATGAAAACCTTAGATTTTAGGCTCCGAAAATAGGCGTAGCCGAGCAAGCTTGCTGCCCTCGTCATAGAGCTCTCAGAGAACTTTCCAACGGTATGTTGTGGGACGCGTAATTCCTTACGGATCAAAAGTTATCGGCAACGGAGCGACGTAGCCCTGGTCACGAGCCCCACGCCCCTGGTTTACGGGCCGAGCATCTACGTGAAGCGAAGTTGTCTTGCCCAAGGTGCCGTGGGATTTGGTAATAGAAATGTGGTGGATAAAGTATCTTGGCAACCCTAACCAGGGTAAAAAAAATTGAAAAGGCGGGTGCAACACGAGGACTTCCCAGGGTGTCACCCATCCTAGTACTACTCTCGTCCAAGTACGCTTAACTTCGGAGTTCTGATGGGATCCGGTGCATTAGTGCTGGTATGATCGTACCCGTCAAGTTGAGGGCACAAATCCTTTATGTGTTGACGGTTCACAATCCCAGCCTAGTGAGATGGCCTATTCAAAAGGCCCAATGGGCTTAACGACTACCCATCCGCTTCAACAACGAAGCATCCTTGCAAGTCGTGATATCGACGAGTTGTAGGGCCCTCTAATGTCCTGCGAGTTAGGCTGTCGTGTTTTGAATAGCGCACGACGTAAGATCCGGGATGGAAAAAATAGCAAAAGAAGAAAAGTGGCCCAAAACTGATGAAAATATTCAATTTTGTGTTCCAAAAACGTGCACAGCCGAGCAGGCTTGCTGCCCCCGTCGTAGAGCTCTCAGAGAGCTTTCCAACGGTATGCTATGCGCCGTGTAACTCCTTACAAATCAAAAGTTATGGGCACCAGAGCGATGAAGACTTGGTCACAAGCCCCACGCCCTTGGTTTGCGGGCCAAGCCTCTACGTGAAGCGAAGTTGTCTTTCTCAAGGTGCCGTGGGATTCGGTAATAGAAATGTGGTGGATAAAGTATCTTGGCAACCCTAACAGGGGTAAAAAAAATTCAAAATGGGGGTGCAACACGAGGACTTCCCAGGGTGTCACCCATCCTATTACTACTCTTGCCCAAGCACGTTTAACTTTAGTGTTCTAATGGGATTTGGTGCATTTGTGCTGGTATGATAACACCCACCATGTTGAGGGCACAAATCCTTTTTGTGTTGACGGTTCACAGTCCCAGCCTAGAGAGATGACCCATTCTAAAGGCCCAATGGGCTTAACGACAACCCATCTACTACAACAACGCAGCATCCTCGTAAGACGTGATATCGACACATTGTAGGGCCCTGTAAAATCCCGCGAGTTAGGTTTTCGTCATTTTAACAGCATAAGACGTACGATCCAGGACGAAAAAACAGAGCAAAAGAAGATATATGACCCGAAACTGATGAAAACTTTAGATTTTGGGCTCCGAAAATAGGCGTAGCAGAGCAAGCTTGCTGCCCCCATCATAGAACTCTCAGAGTGCTTTCTAACGGTATGCTGTGGGCCGCGTAACTTCTTACGGATCAAAAGTTATCGGCACCGGAACGACGTAGCCCTGGTCACGAGCCCCACGCCCCCGGTTTACGGGCCGAGCATCTACGTGAAGTGAAGTTGTCTTGCCCAAGGTACCGTGGGATTCGGTAAAAGAAATATGGTGGATAAAGTATCTTGGCAACCCTAACCGGGCCAAAAAGAATTGAAAAGAGGGGTGCAACACAAGGACTTCCCAGGGGGTCGCCCATCCTAGTACTACTCTTACCCAAGCACTCTTAACTTCGGAGTTCTGATGGGATCCGGTGCATTAGTGCTGGTATGATCGCACCCGTCATGTTAAGGGCACAAATCCCTTATGTGTTGACGGTTCACAATCCCAGCCCAAAGAAGTGGCCCATTCAAAAGGCCCAATGGGCTTAACGACAACCATCCGCTTCAACAATACAGCATCCTCACAAGACCTGATATCGACGCGTTGTAGGGCCTTCTAATGTCCCGCGAGTTAGGTTGTCATCTTTTTAACAACTCACGACGTACGATATGGGATGGAAAAACAGAGTAAAACAAAAAAAGTGGCCCAAAATTGATGAAAACATTCGATTTTGGGCTTCAAAAACAAGAGCAGTCGAGTAGGCTTGCTGCCCCCGTCGTAGATCTCTCAGAGAGCTTTCCAACGGTATGCTATATGCCACGTAACTCCTTACAGATCAAAAGCTTTGGCCACTAGAGCGACGAAGACCTGGACGCAAGCCCCACGCCCTCGGTTTGCGGGCCAAGCCTCTACGTGAAGCGAAGTTGTCTTGCCGAAGGTGCCGTGGGATTTGGTAATAGAAATGTGGTGGATAAAGTATCTTGGCAACCCTAACGGGGGTAAAAAAAATTGAAAATGTGGTGCAACACGAGGACTTCCCAAGGTGTCACCCATCCTAGTACTACTCTCGCCCAAGCACTCTTAACTTCAGTGTTCTAGTGGGATTCAGTGCATTTGTGCTGGTATGATCGCACCCGCCATGTTGAGGGCATAAATCCTTTTTGTGTTGACGGTTCACAGTCCTAGCCCAGAGAGATGGCCCATTCAAAAGGCCCAATGGGCTTAACGACAACCCATCCACTTCAACAACGCAACATCCTCGTAAGACTTGATATCGAAGCGTTGTAGGGCCCTGTAATGTCCCGCGAGTTAGGTTTTTGTCATTTTAACAGCTCAAGACATACGATCTAGGATGGAAAAACAGAGCAAAAGAAGATATGTGACCCGAAACTGATGAAAACTTTAGATTTTGGGCTCCGAAAATAGGCGCAGTCGAGCAAGCTTGCTGCCCCCATCATAGAGCTCTCAGAAAGCTTTCCAACTGTATGCTGTGGGCCGCGTAATTCCTTACGGATCAAAAGATATTGGCACCAGAGCGATGTAGCCCTGATCATAAGCCCCACGCCCCTGGTTTGTGGGCCGAGCATCTACGTGAAGCGAAGTTGTCTTGCCCAAGGTGCCATGGGATTCGGTAATAGAAATGTGGTGGATAAAGTATCTTGGCAACCCTAACCGGGGCAAGAAAAATTGAAAATGGGGGAGTAACACGAGGACTTCCAAGGTGGTCTCCCATCCTAGTACTATTCTCGCCCAAGCACGCTAAACTTCGGTGTTCTGATGGGATCTGGTGCATTAGTACTGGTATGATCGCACCCGCCATGTTGAGGGCACAAATCCTTTTTGTGTTGACGGTTCACAGTCCCAGCCCAGAGAGATGGCCCATTTGAAAGGCCTAATGGGCTTAACGATAACCCATCCACTTCAACAATGTAACATCCTTGTAAGACGTGATATCGACATGTTGTAGGGCCCTATAATGTCCTGCGAGTTAGGTTGTCATCCTTTTAACAGCTCAAGACGTACGATCCAGGACGGAAAAACATAGCAAAAGAAGAAAAGTGACCCGAAATTAATGAAAATTTTCAATTTCTGGCTACGAATATAGGCACAGTCGAGCAAGCTTGCTGCCCCCGTCGTAGAGCTCTCGGTGAGCTTTCCAACGGTATGCTGTGCGCCGCGTAACTCCTTGCAGATCAAAAGTTATCGGCACCGGAGTGACGGAGACCTAGTCATAAGCCCCACGCCGTCGGTTTGCGGGCCCGGCCTCTACGTGAAGCGAAGTTGTCTTACCCAAGGTGCCGTGGGATTCGATAATAGAAATATAGTGGATAAAGTATCTTGGCAACCCTAACTGGTGCAAAAAAAATTGAAAATGGGAGTGCAACATGAGGACTTCCTAGGGGGTCACCCATCCTAGTACTACTCTCGCCTATGCACGCTTAACTTCGGTGTTCTGATGGGATCCGGTGCATTAGTGCTGGTATGATCACACCCGTCATGTTGAGGGCACAAATCCTTTTTGTGTTGATGGTTCACAGTCCCAGCCCAGAGAGATGGCCCATTCAAAAGGCCCAATGGGCTTAACGACAACCCATCCACCTCAACAACGCAGCATCCTTGTAAGGCATGATATCGATGCGTTGTAGGGCCCTGTAATATCCTGCGAGTTAGGTTTGTCGTCCTTTTAACAACTCAAGACGTACGATTTGGGACGAAAAAACAGAGCAAAAGAAGAAAAGTGGCGCGAAACTGATGAAAACTTTAGCTTTTGGGCTCCGAAAATAGGCGCAGATCGAAAAGCTTGCTGCCCCCATCGTAGAGCTCTTGGAGAGCTTTCCAACGGTATGCTGTGCATCGCGTAACTCCTTACGGATCAAAAGTTATGGGCACCAGAGCGACGGAGACCTGGTCACAAGCCCCACGCCCTCAGTTTGTGGCCCAGCCTCTACGTGAAGTGAACTTGTCTTGCCCACGGTGCCGTGGGATTCAGTAATCAAAATGTGATGGATAAAGTATCTTGGTAACCCTAACCGGGGCAAAAAAAATTGAAAAGGGGTGCAACACGAAGACTTCTAAGAGGGTTACCCATCCTAGTACTACTCTTTCCCAAGCACGCTTAACTTCGGAGTTCTGATTGGATCTGGTGCATTAGTGCTGGTATGATCGCACCCGTTATGTTGAGGGCACAAATCCCTTATGTGTTGATGGTTCACAGTCCTAGCCCAGAGAGATGGCCAATTGAAAAGGCCAATGGGCTTAACGACAACCCATCTGCTTCAACAATGCAGCATTCTCGCAAGACATGATATCGACGCATTGCAGGGCCCTCTAATATCCCGCGTGTTAGATTGTCTTCCGTTTAACAGCTAACGACGTATGATTCGGGACAGAAAAATAGAGCAAAAGGAGAAAAGTGGTCCAAAACTAATGAAAACGTTCGATTTTGAACTCCAAAAATGGGCGTAGCCGAGCAGGCTTGCTGCCCTCATCGTGGAGAGCTTTCCAACGGTATGCTGTGCGCCGCGTAACTCCTTATGGATCAAAAGTTATGGGCACTAGAGTGACGGAGACCTGGTCACAAGCCCTACGCCCTCGGAATGCTGGCCTAGCCTCTACGTGAAGCGAAGTTGTCTTGCCGAAGGTGCCGTGGGATTCGGTAATAGAAATGTGGTGGATAAACTATCTTGGCAACCCTAACCGGGGCAAAAAAATTTAAAAGGGGGGGCACAGCACGAGGACTTCCCAGAGGATCACCCATCCAAGTACTACTCTCGCCCAAGCACGCTTAACTTCGGAGTTCGGATGGGATCCGATGCATTAGTGCTGGTATGATCGCACTCGTCATGTTGGAGGCACAATACTTTATGTATTGACGGTTCACAGTCCTAGCCTAGAGAGATTGCACATTCAAAAGGCCCAATGGGCTTAACGACAACCTATCCACTTCAACAACGTAGCATCCTCATGAGACATGATATCGACGTGTTGTAGGGCCCTCTAATATCCCACGAGTTAGGTTGTCATCCTTTTAACAGCTCACGACGTACGATCTGGGATGAAAAAACAGAGCAAAAGAAGAAAAGTGGCATGAAACTGATGTAAACATTCGATTTTGGGCTCCAAAAATAGGCGTAGCTGAGTACGCTTGCTGCCCCCGTCGTAGAGCTCTCAGAGAGCTTTCCAATGGTATGCTGTATGGAGCGTAACTCCTTACGGATCAAAAGTTAAGGGCACCGGAGCAATGGAGACATGGTCACAAGCCCCATGCCCTCAGTATGTGGGCCTATCCTCTACGTGAAGCGAAGTTGTCTTGCCCAAGGTGCCGTGGGATTCGGTAATAGAAATGTGGTGGATAAAGTATCTTGGCAACCCTAACCGGGATAAAAAAAACTGAAAATGGGGGTACAACACGTGGACTTCCGAGGGGATCACCCATCCTAGTACAACTCTCGCCCAAGCACGCTTAACTTCAGAGTTCTTATGGGATCCAGTGCATTAGTGTTGGTATGATCACACCCGTCATGTTGAGGGCACAAATCCCTTATGTGTTGACGGTTCAAAGTCCCAGCCTAGAGATGTGGCCCATTCAAAAGGCCCAATGGGCTTAACAACAACCCATCCACTTCAACATCGCAGCATCCTCGCAAGACGTGATATCGACGCGTTGTAGGGCCGTCTAATGCCCCGCGAGTTAGGTTGTCATCCTTTTAACAGCTCACGACGTACGATCTGGGATGAAAAAACAGAGCAAAAGAAGAAAAGTCACCCAAAACTAATGAAAACATTCGATTTTGGGCTACAAAAAAGGTTGCAGCCGAGCAGGCTTGCTGCCCCCGTCGTAGAGCTATCGGAGAGCTTTCCAACGGTATGTTGTGCGCCGCGTAACTCCTGACGGATCAAAATTTATGGGCACCATAGCGACGGAGACCTGGTCACAAGCCCCACGCCCTCGGTTTGCGGCCCAGCCTCTACGTGAAGCGAACTTGTCTTGCCCATGGTGTCGTGGGATTCGGTAATCGAAATGTGGTGGATAAAGTATCTTGGCAACCCTAATCGGGGCAAAAAAAATTGTAAAGGGAGGTGCAACATGAGGACTTCCTTGAGGGTTACCCATCCTAGTACTACTCTCGCCCAAGCACGCTTAACTTAGGAGTTCTGATGGGATCCGGCGCATTACTGCTGGTATGATTGCACCCGTCATGTTGAGGGAACAAATCCTTTATGTGTTGACAGTTCACAGTCCCAGCCCAGAGAGATGGCCTATTCAAAAGGCCCAATGGGCTTAACGACAACCCATCCTCTTCAACAACGCAGCATTCTCGCAAGACATGATATCGACGCGTTGTAGGGCCCTTTAATATCCCGCGAGTTAGGTTGTCTTCCTTTTAACAACTAACGACGTACGATTCGGGACGGAAAAACATAGCAAAAGAAGAAAAGTGGTCCGAAACTGATGAAAACAATCGATTTTAGGCTCCAAAAATGGGTGCAGCCGAGCAGGCTTGCTTCCCCCATCGTAGAGCTCTCGGAGAGCTTTCCAACGATATGTTGTGCGCCGCGTAACTCCTTACAGATCAAAAGTTATGGGCACCGTAGTGACGGAGACCTGGTCACAAGCCCCATGCCCTCGGTATGCGGGCCCAGCCTCTACGTGAAGCGAAGTTGTCTTGCCCAAGGTGCCGTGGGATTCGGTAATAGAAATGTGGTGGATAAAGTATCTTGGCAACCCTAACCGGGGCAAAAAAAATTGAATAGGGGGGTACGTCACGAGGACTTCCCAGGGGGTCACCCATCCTAGTACTACTCTCGCCCAAGCACGCTTAACTTTGGAGTTCGGATGGGATCCGGTGCATTAGTGCTGGTATGATAGCACCTGTCATGTTGGGGGCACAATCCTTTATGTGTTGACGGTTCACAGTCACAGCCAAGAGAGATAGCCCATTCAAAAGGCCCAATGGGCTTAACGACAACCCATCTGCTTCAACAACGTAACATCCTCGTAAGACGTGATATTGACGCGTTGTAGGGCCCTCTAATATCCCCCGAGTTAGGTTGTCATCCTTTGAACAGGTCACGACGTACGATCTAGGATTAAAAAATAGAGCAAAAGAAGAAAAGTGGCACGAAACTGATGTAAACGTTTGATTTTGGCCTCCAAAAATGGGCATAGCCAAGTAGGCTTGCTGCCTCTGTCGTAGAGCTCTCGGAGAGCTTTCCAACGGTATACTGTACGCCGCGTAACTCCTTACGAATCAAAAGTTATGGGCATCGGAGCGACGGAGACCTGGTCACAAGCCCCACGCCCTCGGTTTGCGGGCCCATCCTCTACGTGAAGTGAAGTTGTCTTGCCCAAGGTGCCTTGGGATTCGGTAATAGAAATGTGGTGGATAAAGTATCTTGGCAAGCCTAACCGGGGCAAAAAAAATTGAAAAAGGGCGTGCAACACGAGGACTTCCCAGGGGGTCACCCATCCTAGTACAACTCTCGCCAAGCACACTTAACTACGGTGTTCTGATGGGATCCGGTGCTTTAGTGCTGGTATGATCACACCCGTCATGTTGAGGGCACAAATCCCTTATGTGTTGACGGTTCACAGTCCCAGCCTAGAGAGGTGGCCCATTCAAAAGGCCCGATGGGCTTAACGACAACCCATCCGCTTCAACAACCCAACATCCTCGCAAGATGTGAAATCAACGCGTTGTAGGGCCCTCTAATATCCTGCGAGTTAGGTTGTCATCCTTTTAACAGCTCGCGACTTACGATCTGGGATGGCAAAACAGAGTGAAAGATTAAAAATGGTCTGAAACTGATAAAATCATTCGATTTTGCGCTCTAAAAATAGTTGCAGCCGAGTAGGCTTACTGCCCCCGTAGTAGAGTTCTCGGAGAGCTTTCCAACAGTATGCTATACGCCGCATAACTCCTTACGAGTCAAAAGTTATGGGCACCAGAGCGAAGGAGACCTGGTCACAACCCCCATGACCTCGGTATGGGGGCCTATCCTCTACGTGAAGCGAAGTTGTCTTGCCCAAGGTGCCGTGGGATTCGGTAATAGAAAAGTGGTGGATAAAGTATATTGGCAACCTTAACCGGGGAAAAAAAAATTGAAATGGGGGGTGCAACACGAGGACTTCCCAAGGGGTCACCCATCATAATACTACTCTCGCCCAAGCACGCTTAACTTAGGAGTTCTGTTGGGATCCGGTGCATTAGTGCTAGTATGATAGCACCCGTCATGTTGAGGGCACAAATCTTTTTTGTGTTGACGGTTCACAGTCCCAGCCTAAAGAGATGGCCCATTCAAAAGGCCCAATGGGCTTAACGATAACCTATCCGCTTGAACAATACATCATCCTCGTAAGACGTGATATCGACGCATTGTAGGGCCCTGTAATGTCCCACGAGTTATGTTGTCGTCCTTTTAACAGCTCAAGACGTACGATCCAGGACCGAAAAATAAAGCAAAAGAAGAAAAGTGGCACGAAACTGATTAAAACGTTCGATTTTGGGCTCCAAAAATTGGCGTAGCCGAGCAAGCTTACTGCCCACGTCGTAGAGCTCTCGGATAGCTTTCCAACGGTATGCTGTACGCCGCGTAACTCCTTACGGATCAAAAGTTATGGGCTCCGGAGCGACGGAGACCTGGTCACAAGCCCCACGCCCTCGGTTTGCGGGCCCAGCCTCTACGTGAAACGAACTTGTCTCGCCTAAGGTACCATGGGATTCGGTAATAGAAATGTGGTGGATAAAGTATCTTGGCAACCTTAACCGAGGCAAAAAAAATTGAAAAAGGGGGTGCAACACGAGGACTTCCCACGGGGTCACCCATCCTAGTACTACTCTCACCCAAGCACGTTTAACTTAGGAGTTCTGATGGGATCCAGTGCATTATTGCGGGTATGATAGCACCCGTCATGTTGAGGGCACAAATCCTTTTTGTGTTGACGGTTCACAGTCCCAGCCCAGAGAGATGGCCCATTCAAAAGGCCCAATGGGCTTAACGACTACCCATCTACTTCAACAACGCAGCATCCTTGCAATACGTGATATCGACGCGTTGTAGGTCCCTCTAATGTCCCGCGAGTTAGGTTGTCGTCCTTTTAACAGCTCACGACGTACGATCCGGGACGGAGAAAGAGAGCAAAAGAAGAAAAGTGGCCCGAAATTGATGAAAACATTCGATTTTGGGCTCCAAAAATCGGCACAGCCTAGCAAGCTTGCTGCCCCCGTCGTGGAGCTCTCGGAGAGTTTTCCAACGGCATGCTGTGCGCCGTTTAACTCCTTATGGATTAAAAGTTATGGGCACCGGAGCGACGAAGTCCTGGTCATAAGCCCCACGCCCTCGGTTTGCGGGCCCAGCCTCTACGTGAAGCGAACTTGTCTAGCCCAAGGTGCCATGGGATTCGGTAATAGAAATGTGGTGGATAAAGTATCTTGGCAACCCTAACCGGGCCAAAAAAAAATTGGAAAGGGGGGTGCAACACGAGGACTTCCTGGGGGTCACCCATCCTAGTATTACTCTCGCCCAGGCACGCTTAACTTCAGAGTTCTGATGGTATCCGGTGCATTAGTGCGGGTATGATCGCACCCGTCATGTTGATGACACAAATCCCTTATGTGTTGACGGTTCACAGTCCCTGCCCAGAGAGATGGCCTACTCAAAAGGCCCGATGGGCTTAACGACAACCCATCCGCTTCAACAACACAGCATTCTCCCAAGACATGATATCGACACGTTGTAGGACCCTCTAATGTCCCACGAGTTAGGTTGTCGTCCTTTTAATAGCTCATGACGTACGATCCGGGACGGAAAAAAATAACAAAAGAAGAAAAGTGCCCGAAACTGATGAAAACGTTCGATTTTGGGCTCCAAAAACGGGCGCAGCCGAGCAAGCTTGTTCCCCCCGTCGTAGAGCTCTCGGAGAGCTTTCCAACAGCATGTTGTGCACCGCGTAACTTCTTACGGATCAAAACTTATGGGAACCGAAGCGACGGAGTCCGGGTCAAAAGCCCCACGCCCTCGGTTTGCGGGCCCAACCTCTACGTGAAGCGAACTTTTCAAGCCCAAGGTGCCGAGGGATTCGGTAATAGAAATGTGGTGGATAAAGTATCTTGGCAACCCTAACCGGGGCAAAAAAAAATTGAAAAGGGGGGTGCAACATGAGGACTTCCCAGAGTTTTATCCATCCTAGTACTACTGCCGCCCAAGCACGCTTAACTTTGGAGTTCTGATGGGATCCGGTGCATTACTACTGGTATGATCACACCCGTCATGTTGAGGGCACAAATCCCTTATGTGTTGACGGTTCACAGTCCCAGCCTAGAGAGATGGCCTATTCAAAAGGCCCAATGGGCTTAACGACAACCTATCCGCTTCAACAACGCAACATTCTCGCAAGACATGATATCGACAAGTTGTAGGGCCCTCTAATGTCTCGCAAGTTAGGTTGTCGTCCTTTTAACAGCTCACGACGTACGATCTTGGATGAAAAAACATAGCAAAAGAAGAAAAGTGGACCAAAACTGATGTAAACATTAGATTTTTGGCTCGAAAAATGGGCGCAGCCGAGTAGGCTTACTGCCTCCGTCGTAGAGCTCTCGGGGAGCTTTCCAACGGTATGCTGTGCGCCACGTAACTCTTTACAGATCAAAAGTTATGGGCACCGGAGCGACGGAGACCTGGTCACAAGCCCCACGCCCTCGGTTTACGGGCCTAGCTTCTACGTGAATCAAAGTTGTCTTGCCCAAGGTGGTGTCGGATTCGGTAATAGAAATGTGGTGGATAAAGTATCTTGGCAACCCTAACCGGGCCAAAAAAATTTGAAAAGAGGGGTGCAACACGAGGACTTCCCAGGGGGTCACCCATCCTAGCACTACTCTCGCCCAAGCACGCTTAACTTCGGAGTTCTGATGGGATCCGTTGCATTAGTGTTAGTATGATCACACCCATCATGTTAAGGGCACAAATCACTTATGTGTTGACGGTTCACAGTCCCAGCCCAGAGAGGTAGCCCATTCAAAAGGCCCAATGGGCTTAACGACAACCCATCCGCTTTAACAACGCAGCTGTGAGGCCCGACCCCGATTAGCGTGCGATACCTCGTTTCCTGTGTCTTAACCTAGATTTGCACGCCTTGACCTAAGTTTGAGAATTGGGTTCATTTTGTATACCTTGCATTGAATTACGTGCATTAATTTAGGGTTGCGTGCATTTACTTGAAAAACGGGCGTTCGTCTCGTAGTTCGTGCCCTACCTCGTAGTGCGTGCCCTAGACCTTGGAAAGCGTGCCCTCACGCTAATCAAGTAAGAATCTTACACAAAGCACTAGACTATTAAACAATTGTACAAAATCCACTATCAATATTATAATCCTAATTCAACTCACTAGAAGACGAAAATTCACTAAACACTAGACATTCCTTATTCTTTATTCTTTGTTCTTTTTGCACTTTCAACACACAACTAAATAACACTCAAAAGATGACAAAATTCAGAATTTTAATAGCCTTGGCCGACCACCACATCAAGTTTTATGCATGCTTGCTCAATTCCAATTCATTCTAGACAAGTTATGACAAAAACACTTATCAATGCATAAAAAAATGATCAAAACCACCTCAATCCTCTACCTTGTTCGACCAAACAACCATTGCCCATGCTAGCATTTTAAAATCACATCTTGAAGACACAAAATCGGGAATTTTGGAAGCCCAAGGCCGAACATGCTCATCAAACTTCAAGGCCTTTGTTTTTTTTTTGTCATTTCTTCATTTTCCTCTCATCTTCTCTCTCTCCCTCTCATTTTCTCTCTCTCTCTCTCGGCCTTGGATGAGTTCTCACCATCCTTTTCTCATCTTCATCAACTCATGGTGCATCAAGACAAGAAACAATCAAAGAAACTCAAGCAAACAAGCTAGGATACGAAAATCACACATGCATGTCCTTTGAAGTCTTCATTTCGGCCCTAGGTGAGTTTTTAAGCTTCCATTTCTTTTCTTCTTGTTCTAACCTCATGCATGTACTAAGAGCTTGGTCACTAAGCTAGGAAAAATAGAGAAAATCTAGTTGGAACCTCGGCTAGGCAAAGGAGAAGAAGAAAATTGTGCTTCGACAAGTTTTTGTGCATCCTCTTGGTTGATTGCTAAGGTGAGGGCTAAAACCTTTTGAAAATCCTTCAAAAATCCACATGCATGCTCATAAAAGTATGTCTTTGCTTCTGTACTTGAGTTATATGTTCGTTCATAAGCTTTTGCAACCATGCATGGCAAGATCTTGGCTTGAAAGTGATGATAGGTGAAGTCGGATTGTTGACAGCTCTCTGACCAGTTTGTTTCGAGGTACGTTTAGCTAGGAAAATGATGTTGAAACTGCATGAAAATTGGTAGGTGAATACTTTTGCTAGTGTTGAACATTTTTCACAGAAATAGGCCGAAGCTAATTTTGACTCTAAGGTCCTCAAAATAGCAAATCTTTAAAATGTGTCCAAATCTGGAAATATGGAAAAATGAAGCAGGTTTTGACAGATGCACTGACCTTGTAGAACGAACCAGATTTTACTTAGTAAATGATGTCTAAAATGCATGAAATTTGGTGTGCTGCTAGATTTTTCAGTTCTGGACATTTTTGTCAGAAATGGACTAAGGCTAAAGCAGACCCTAAAGACCTCAAAAACGTCAATTATCGAAATGTGTGCAAATCTGGACAGTTTTGTGCTATCCCACTGTTTCGGCTATAACTAATGATCCCGAATTCCAAATGATGCAAGGTTTGTTTCTGATTTTAGTTCACTTATTAATCTTCAATTTGACATATTATTCACTGGAATTGGAGATTGTTTTCTTATCTTAATGTTTGTGAGAAAACAGCCTATTGCAGTGAGGGTTTCACTTAGTTATATGCTTGGAGAAATTGTTGTAACCTCTCTTGTGGTGTTAATTGCTTGGAATTGTGGTGTTGGGATGTTGTGTGGACTGTTTGAGTACTTTAGGATGTTTGAATTAAATGATGCATGACTAGAGATTGATTTTGAGTTGACTTAGGGTTTAATCACACGGTTAAGCTTGAAACGGAAACCCTAATGACTAGGTAGGCTTGCTAAGTGTTGATCATTTGGATATTGTGTGGAATTATATGCTTAGTAGGCTGCCCTTAAATGCCTTTATAGTCCTAAATGTAATTTTGATCATTGCATGTTGACAAATAGGCTTTTCTTGCATCCGAACCCACGTAGATGTTGTTGCATGTTGAATAATCCTATCACCTGATTACGTGGACTTCGAAATGAGTTATATGGCTTGATTTACATGTGTTACATGGCTGCCCATTTAATGTTCATATAACTCTATATGCCTTTCAAGTGAAATTACTTGTCTTATCGTGCCCTGCCTGTTTACTTGTCAATGTGCAATCTTATGACTGTCCGGAGGCAACCTACTTTGTTGTCCTCCTAACGTGATATGGTAATGTCATAAATGTGCACTGCATACAAGGTTGCAAACTTTCTTGTCGGCATAGTAACGATCACGCACACCGGGCAGCATCGGGCTTGCCGGTGCGCCCGTGACTACCATGGTCCCATTCCCTCTCTCGCTTGGGGGTTAGTCTTCCTCAGAGAGTTGGGTCGTAGGATTTCGGGGTACATCCGGAGTCCGCCCACTTGGCGTGTTTGGGGGATGATTTGAAGTCAGCCGCAACAACTGATTCTGGAACTGATCTGAGAGCAAAAGCTCACTGTATCCTTTTTACTATGTGTATAAGTACTCTCGCTTGGTTCCTAGAGAACCTCGGGGATGAAAGACCGGTATTTCTGTTCCTGTACTTATATTATTGTTATATTCATGCTTGCAAAAGGATTTCTTAAGTTGAACCGGAAAATGAGTTTCAAAACCTATTTTTCGTTCCCCCTCACTGAGTTCTTAAGGACTCACCCTCTTTTATCATCTCAAGTGAAGAAGATCTAGAACGGGTACCCGAGGACGGTGTGCCTAACGATGAATCCTTGGAGTGATTTCCTGTTTGTGTGCTTTGCGTGATTATGGCTACTTGTGAACTTTATGCTACTTGAAGACTATTTCCTTTATGTTGCTTGTTATTTGTAATGTAAAAAGACCCCTGTTGTAATTTGGGGTCTAATTTTGGTTTGTACTGATATTGCTAAATAGACACTAGATACTATTGTGATTGTTTTGCTATTATTACCGCTAGTATCTATCATAGGTTACGACGTATTAGTTAAGGACTAAGAAAATGAACCTATCCAATCTTAAACAGGTACTCGCTATTAAGCTAAGATCAACAGGTACTTTTGTAACGAGGATAAACAAACAAACGAGACATAGTATCATGCTAGGTCATAAATCAAACGAGACATCGAGATAACCAATAGGCATTTCAATTGATATTAAATAGTAATCCTAGTTGGAATTGAAACTTGAGATCAGAAAAATTTGAGGCGTTTAGAGAATAAGGCCAAACCAAAGAGTCCAATTACAGCCGTCATGCTGCCGGTTTTCTGAAAAACTTTAGAGTCTAGACTCAAACGATAGGTGTTAAATCTTCATAAACGGTTAAGTATGTGACATGTCCTGAACATTTAGATCACACCCTAATCTAACCTTATAGGCCGGGTTGGGGCGTGACAGCAGCATCCTCACAAGACTTGATATCGACGCGTTGTTGGGCCCTCCAATGTCCCGCGAGTTAGGTTATCGTCTTTTTAACAGCTCGCGACGTACGATATGGGATGGAAAAACTGAGTAAAAGAAAAAAAATGACCCGAAACTGATGAAAACATTCGATTTTGAGCTTCAAAAATAGGAGCAGTCGAGTAGGCTTGCTGCCCCCGTCGTAGAGCTCTCGGAGAGCTTTCCAACGGTATGCTATGCACCGCGTAACGCCTTACGGATCAAAAGTTATGGGCACCAGAGCGACGAAGACCTGCTCACAAGCCCCACGCCCTCGGTTTGCGGGCCCAGCCTCTACGTGAAGCGAAGTTGTCTTGCCCAAGGTGCCGTGGGATTCGGTAATAGAAATGTGGTGGATAAAGTATCTTGGCAACCCTAACCGGGGTAAAAAAAATTGAAAAGGGGGGTGCAACACGAGGACTTCTCAGGGGGTCACCCATCCTAGTACTACTCTCGTCCAAGCACGCTTAACTTTGGAGTTCTGATGGGATCCGGTGCATTAGTGCTGGTATGATCGCACTCGTCATGTTGATGGCACAATCCTTTATGTGTTGACGGTTCACAGTCCCAGCCTAGAGAGATGGCCCAATCAAAAGGCCCAATGGGCTTAACGACAACCCATTCGCTTCAACAACGTAGCATCCTCATAAGACGTGATATCGACGCATTGTAGGGCCCTCTAATATCCCGTGAGTTAGGTTGTCGTCCTTTTAACAGCTCACGACGTATGATCCGGGATGAAAAACAGAGGAAAAGAAGAAAAGTGGCCTGAAACTGATGTAAACGTTCGATTTTGTGCTTCAAAAATAGGCGCAACCGAGCAAGCTTGCTGCCCCCATCGTTAAACTCTTAGAGAGCTTTCGAACGGTATGTTGTGCGCCGCGTAACTCCTTACGGATCAAAAGTTATGGGCACCAGAGCGACGAAGACCTGGTCACAAGCCCCACGCCCTCGGTTTGCGGGCCCAGCCTCTATGTGAAACGAAGTTGTCTTGCCCAAGGTGCCGTGGGATTCGGTAATAGAAATGTGGTGGATAAAGTATCTTGGCAACCCTAACCGGGGCAAAAAAAAATTGAAAAGGGGGGTGCAACACGAGTACTTCCTACGGGGTCACCCATCCTAGTACAACTCTCGCCCAAGCACGCTTAACTTCGGAGTTTTGATGGGATCCAGTGCATTAGTGCTGGTATGATCACACCCGTCATGTTGACGGCACAAATCCCTTATGTGTTGACGGTTCAAAGTCCCAACCTAGAGAGGTGGCCCATTCAAAAGGCCCAATGGGCTTAACAACAACCCATACGCTTCAACAACACAGCATCTTCGCAAGACATGATATCGACACGTTGTAGGGCCCGTTAGGTTGTCGTCCTTTTACCAACTCGCGACATACGATACGGGATGGAAAAACAGAGTAAAAGAAAAAAAGTGGTCCGAAACTGATAAAAACATTGGATTTTGTGCTCCGAAAACAGGCGCAGCCGAGTAAGCTTGCTGCCCCCATCATAGAACTCTCAGGGAGCTTTTCAACGGTATGCTGTGCACCGTGCAACTCCTTACGGATCAAAAGTTATGGGCACCGGAGCGACGGAGACCTGGTCACAAGCCCCAAGCTCTCGGTTTACGGGCCCAGCCTCTACGTGAATCGAAGTTGTCTTGCTCGAGGTACCGTGGGATTCGGTAATAGAAATGTGGTGGATAAAGCATCTTGGCAACCCTAACCGGGGCAAAAAAAATTGAAAAAGTGGGTGCAACACGAGGTCTTCCCAGGGGGTCACCCATTCTAGTACTATTCTCACCTAAGCACGCTTAACTTCGGAGTTCTGATGGGATCTGGTGCATTAGTGCTGGTATGATAGTACCCGTCATGTTGAGGACACAAATCCTTTTTGTGTTGACGGTTCACAGTCCTAGCCCAGAGAGATGGCCCATTCAAAAGGCCCAATGGGCTTAACTATAACCCATCTGATTGAACAACGCTGCATCCTCATAAGACGAGATATCAACGCGTTGTAGGGCCCTGTAATGTCCCGCGAGTTATGTTGTCGTCTTTTTAACAGCTCAAGACGCACGATCCGAGACGGAAAAACAGAGCAAAAGAACAAAAGTGGCCCAAAATCAATGAAAACGTTTGATTTTGGGCTCCAAAAATAGGCGCAGCCGAGCAAGCTTGCTAGCCCCGTCATAGAGCTCTCGGAGAGCTTTTCAACGGAATGCTGTGCACCGCGTAACTCTTTACGGATCAAAAGTTATGGGCACCGGAGCAACGGAGACCTGGTCACAAGCCCCACGCCCACGGTTTACGGGCCCAGCCTCTACGTGAAGCGAACTTGTCAAGCCCAAGGTGCCGTGGGATTCGGTAATAGAAATGTGGTAGATAAAGTAACTTGGCAACCCCAACCGGGGCAAAAAAAATTGAAAAGAGGGGTACAACACGAGGACTTCCCAGGGGGTCACCCATCCTAGTACTACTCACGCCCAAGCACGCTTAACTTCAGAGTTCTGATGGGATCCGGTGCATTAGTGCGGGTATGATCGCACCTGTCATGTTGAGGACACAAATCCCTTATGTGTTGACGGTTCATAGTCCCTGCCCAGAGAGATGGCCTAATCAAAAGGCCCAATGGGCTTAACGACAACCCATCTGCTTGAACAACGCAGCATCCTCGCAAGACGTTATATCTCCGCGTTGTAGGGCCCTCTAATGTCCCGCGAGTTAGGTTGACGTCCTTTCAACAGCTCACGACGTACGATCCGGGACGAAAAAAGAGAGCAAAAGAAGAAAAGTGGCCCGAAATTGATGAAAACGTTCGATTTTGGGCTCCAAAAATGGGCGCAGTTGAGCAGGCTTGCTGCCCCCATCGTAGAGCTGTGGGAGAGCTTTCCAACGGTATGTTGTGCACCGCATAACCCGTTACGGATCAAAAGTTATGGCCACCGGAACGACAGAGACCTAGTCACAAGCCCCACGCTCTCGGTTTGCGGGCCTAGCCTCTACGTTAATCGAAGTTGTCTTGCCCAAGGTGCCGTGGAATTTGGTAATAGAAATATGGTGGATAAAGTATCTTGGCAACCCTAACCGGGGCAAAAAAAGTTAAAAATGGGGGGTGCAACACGAGTACTTCTCAGGGGGTCACCCATCCTAGTACTACTCTCGCCCAAGCACGCTTAACTTCGGAGTTCTGATGGGATCCGGTGCATTAGTGCTGGTATGATCGCAACAGTCATGTTGAGGGCACAATCCTTTATATGTTGACGGTTCAAAGTCCCACCCCAGAGAGGTGGCCCATTCAAAAGGCCTAATGGGCTTAACGACAACCCATCCGTTTCAACAACGCAGCATCCTCGCAAGACGTGATATCAACGCGTTGTAGGGCCCTCTAATATCCCACGAGTTAGGTTGTCATCATTTTAACAGCTCACGACGTACGATCCTGGATGGAAAAATAGAGCAAAAGAAGAAAAGAGGCCTAAAACTGATGAAAACGTTCGATTTTGGGCTCTAAAAATAGGCGCAGCAGAGTAGGGTTGCTACCCCTGTCGTGGAGCTCTCGGAGAGCGTTCCAACGCTATGCTGTGCCTCGCGCAACTCCTTACGGATCAAAACTTATGGGCACCGGAGCGATAGAGACATGGTCACAAGCCCATGCCCTCAGTTTGCGGGCCCAGCCTCTACGTGAAGCAAAGATGTCTTGCCCAAGGTGCCGTGGGATTCGGTAATAGAAATGTGGTGGATAAAGTATCTTGGCAACCCTAACCGGGGCAAAAGAAATTTAAAAAGGGGGTGCTACACGAGGACTTCCCAAGGAGTCACCCATCCTAGTACTACTCTCACCCAAGCACGCTTAACTTCGGAGTTCTGATGGGATCCGGTGCATTAGTGCTGGTATGATCGCACCCGTTATGTTGAGGGCACAAATCTCTTATGTGTTGACGTTGCATAGCCCCAACCCAGAGAGATGACCAATTCAGAAGGCCCAATGGGCTTAACGACAACCCATCCGCTTCAACAACGCAGCATCCTCACAAGACGTGATATCGACGCGTTATAGGGCCCTCTAATGTCCCGTGAGTTAGGTTGTCATCGTTTTAACAGCGCACGACCTACGATCCGGGACGGAAAAACAGAGCAAAAGAAGAAAAGTGGCCTGAAACTGATGAAAACGTTCAATTTTGGGCTCCAAAAAGGGCGCAGCTAGACAGGCTTGCTGGCCCCGTCATAGAGCTCTCGGAGAGCTTTCCAACGGTATGTTGTGCCCCGTGTAACTCCTTATGGATCAAAAGTTATGGGCACTAAAACGACGGAGACTTGGTCACAAACCCTACACCCTCGGTTTGCTGGCCTAGCCTCTACGTGAAGTGAAGTTGTCTTGCGCAAGGTGCCTTGGGATTCGGTAATAGAAATGTGGTGGATAAAGTATCTTGGCAACCCTAACTGGGGCAAAAAAAATTGGAAAGGGGGTGCAACACGAGGACTTCCCAGGGGGTCACCCATCCTAGTACTACTCTCACCCAAGCACGCTTAACTTCGGAGTTCTGATGCGATCTGGTGCATTGGTGCTGGAATGATCGCACCCGTTTTGTTGGGTGCACAAATCCATTATGTGTTGACATTCACAGTCCCAGCCCAGAGAGATGGCCCATTCAAAAGGCCCAATGGGCTTAACGACAACCCATCCACTTCAACAACGCAGCATCCTCGCAAGACGTGATATCGACACGTTGTAGGGCCCTCTAATGTCAAGCGAGTTAGGTTGTCATCCTTTTAACAGCTCACGACGTACGATCCGGGATGAAAAAACAGAGCAAAAGGAGAAAAGTGGCCCAAAACTAATGAAAACGTTCGATTTTGGGCTCCAAAGATGGGTGCAGCTGAGCAGGCTTGTTGCCCCCGTCGTAGAGCTCTCGGAGAGCTTTCCAACGGTATGTTGTGCACCGCGTAACTCCATACGGATCAAAAGTTATGGGCACCATAGCGACGGAGACCTGGTCACAAGCCCCACGCCCTCGGTTTGCGAGCCCAGCCTCTACGTGAAGCGAAGTTGTCTTGCCCAAGGTGCCGTGGGATTCAGTAATAGAAATGTGGAGGATAAAGTATCTTGGCAACCCTAACCGGGGCAAAAAAATTGAAAAAGGGGGTGCAACACGAGGACTTCCCAGAGGGTCACCAATCCTAGTACTACTCTCGCCCAAGCACGCTTAACTCCGGAGTTCAGATGGGATCCAGTGCATTAGTGCCAGTATGATAGCACCCGTCATGTTAAGGGCACAAATCCTTTATGTGTTGACAGTTCACAGTCCCTGCCCAGAGAGATGGCCTATTCAAAAGGCCCAATGGGCTTAACGACAACCCATCTGCTTCAACAATGCAGTATCCTCGCCAGACGTGATAACGACACGTTGTAGGGCCCTCTAATGTCCCGCGAGTTAGGTTGTCGTCCTTTTAACAGCTCACGATGTACGATCCGGGATGAAAAAACAGAGCAAAAGAAGAAAAGTGGCTTGAAACTGATGAAAATGCTCAATTTTGGGCTCCAAAAATGGGTGCAGCCGAGCAAGCTTGCTGCCTCCATCGTAGAGCTCTCGGAGAGCTTTCCAACGGTATGCTGTGTGTGATAACCCGAACCGGCATGCATTTAATAGCACTTGACTGCATTTAATTAATTGTTTAATTAGTTAAATCAACCAACTTGCACTATTTTGATATTCCTCTTGGAAGCATTTAGTAGTTGTAAATTGAATAATTAAAAGATTATTACCTCTTCCTAATAATTATAGTACTTGAAATTCTTTTCTTGTGATTAATTAAGTGTTACCTTAAATGTTACTGTTTAATTGTATTTGACTATGTGTTTATATTAACTTTCATTTGTAGCTTAATATTAACTTTATAATTCTTAAAATATTCTGGAAATAGTTAAATTAATCAATCTAAATGAATATTGATTACCTTGATTATTTTGATTACTTTAGTAATCGGTTTTGGTTGTTTTGCGTTAAAATTACTCAGTTTTCAAATAAATGAGAAAAGTAACTCCAAGCCGGAGTAAATTTTAAACTATGATGCTTTCCAAAAATGATATATTTCTTAGATTCTTTGAGATTTAATTGTTGTTCTTCTATTGACGCAAAGTGCATAGCATATTGAGAGAGATAGTTGGGAAATGAATTCTAGTCCTCAACAAATAGTGAAAACTAGTATTTAGATTACTTAAATTTTATATTTTAATTGTTGCTAGCTAGAATTAATATTTCCATAGTTGTTTTAGCTTAAAAATGCATGAAATAGGCTAGTTTGACCAAGTTTAAGTTAGTTGACCAAGCCTTGACCAAGTTGACCAAGTGTCATCTTTTAAAATAGCTTAAAATAGTAAAAAAAAAAAGAGCTGAAAACAGAGAGAGAGCTGGCCGAAAATGAGGGAGAAGAAAAAAAAAGATTTCAAGCCAAAATCTTCGATTCTTCGCGTGAGCTTGCATGGGGTGGTTTCCAAGGCGTCCTACGAGGTTTTCCTAGCGTCTAGGAGCGTCTAAGGTGATGGTTTCATCGTTATTTGCGCATTTGAAAGTTTTATGTGTTAACTTTAATTTTTGGGTTTTATCCGTATATTGTTGTTTTGATCGTTTAGAGGCTTAAATAATATTCTCTAGCAATCGTAGAACATGTATTTATAGCTTTTTAACATTTTCTACGGTTGAATATTGAAATTGAAATATAAATTGTATAATGAATAGTGTTTTGTGAATAGTAAACCCTTGAAACGATGAAGTTGCTCCGTTATGCTGTCCGTTGATGTAGAAATATGCTAGGTATGCTAGAACACCTAAATGTGTGGTTTGTTTGGGTTGCGTAATGAAAAAAAATGGGAATTAAACCTTGGTGAAAGTCGGGGTCATTTAGGTCGAGTTTAGCGTTTTCTCGTTTTGCGTGTTGGCATTGTTTCGGAAGGCCATGGAAGCACTTTTGGTGCGATTATAGCGTTGGTTGGGTGTTTGGTTGGTATAGTTGTAGTTGAAACGAGCAAAGGGGGAAATCGGGGCTTTGCCCGAATTCTAGGGTAAAGTAGGGTTTCGGGGTCCTTGGACATGCCTTATGGTGACCTAGGAGGATTAGCGAAGTCAGTTTCCAAAACTCGTGGCTTGTTTGGAAATGGTAGTGTTTTGATAGTTGGGGCCGATTTGTGATTTTGTTTGTTATCTTAATATTATGCTTATAGAATTCTTAGGGTTACTTGATATACTTGTTTAATTGGTGTTATTGTTGTTTATTATTGCTTGTTATGCTTGAAAAGTTAGATGAATGCTAGTATTGATTGCGATTGCTTGTTATCTCGTTTGTTTTCACTAGTTTGTATTGTTGTGCTATCGCTCGTTTATTGCCTTGTATCGAGTCTTGCATTGCATAGTATCTCGCGCGTGAGTGATGGCCTCTCTGGGTAGCCTCGGGTTGCCAGTGTTGGTTGCTCTAGCTCCGCTGCTATTCCCTTTCTCGCTTGGGTTGCCTCCCAGGGAGTTTGGGTCGTAGAATTGATGGATACTTCCGGGGTATTCCAAACTGGTGTTATAAGGTGGATGCGCGCTTATTGTCATCGTTGTCAAACATCAAGCTCGAGATTGATGTATCACTCGTAAAATGGTATATTGCTCGTATGAGTGAACCACAGCCTTCAGAGTGTGGTATAGCTTTAAAGGGCTGTGTTAATGCTTTCTTGATTGCTTATTGTATTGTTGTTATATTGAATGTTTCCTTATTGTCTTTATTGCTTAACTGTGATTATTTGCATTGCACGATCTTCTTTATCTCCAACTCCATATCTGTCTCGCCCTCACTGAGTATACGTGTTGTGTATACTCACTCCTCACCACTACATTTCAGGAAATGCCATGTTAGCTGGAAAGTTCGTGATTTCGTGAAAGTCAGTGCTTGAAGAGTTGTCCTGCGTGCCTATGTGACTTGAGTTGTCAAAGTTGTAAAGTTGTATGCTTTTATATATTGTATGTATTTAATGTCAAAAAGTATGTAATTTAAGTTTCATTAGATTGTGGAGGTGGTTTGAAAAGTTAGATTATGTATCTAGTTAATGTAGCTTAATTTCAATGTATGTATGTAATGTCAAAGGAAAGGAGATAGAAAGATATGATAGTCTAACCTATGCAATAGGTTGATGTAGTTTAATTGCTAAGCATGTATGTATATTTATATGCTGTGTTTAGTTGTTGAGAACCAAGGCTCGAATGGCCTTGAGGTGGTTGAATGTTTGGACATGGTATTGGTCCACTTATATGCTGTTACAGGGTTTTACATTTTGCCTAGAAATAGGGGAGACTCCGTCCGTTTTCCCCGAAAATTATGCCCGGGTTTTGTTTTGGGTTGTGATTAGATTGAATGATAGAATTCCCAGTCTCGAGAGGGATCGGGGTGTCACACTATGCGTTAAGTAACTCCTTACGGATCAAAAATTATGGGCACCAGAGCGACGGAGACTTGGTCACAAGCCCCACGTCCTTGGTTTACGGCCCAGCCTCTACGTGAAGCGAACTTTTCTTGCCTAAGGTGTCGTGGTATTCAGTAATCGAAATGTGGTGGATAAAGTATCTTGGCAACCCTAACCGCGGCAAAAGAAATTGAAAAGAGGGGTGCAACACAAGGACTTCCTAGAGGGGTACCCATCCTAGTACTACTCTCGCCCAAGAACGCTTAACTTTGGAGTTCTGATGGGATCCGGTGCATTACTGCTGGTATGATCGCACCCATCATGTTGAGGGCACAAATCCCTTATGTGTTGACGGCTCACAGTCCCAGCCCTGAGAGATGGCCTATTCAAAAGGCCCAATGGGCTTAACGACAACCCATCCGCTTCAACAACGCAGCATTCTCGCAAGACATGATATCGACGCGTTGTAGGGCCCTCTAATGTCCCGCGAGTTAGGTTGTCTTCCTTTTAACAGCTAAAGACGTACGATCCGGGACGGAAAAACAAAGCAAAAGAAGAAAAGTGGCCCGAAACTGATAAAAACGTTCAATTTTGGTCTCCAAAAATGGGCGCAGCCGAGCAGGCTTGCTGCCCCTATCGTAGAGCTCTCGGAGAGCTTTCTAATGGTATGCTGTGTGCCGTATAACTCCTTACGGATCAAAAGTTATGGGCACCAGAGTGATAGGGACCTGGTCACAACCCCCACGCCCTCGGTATACGGGCCCAGCCTCTACGTGAAGTGAGGTTGTCATGCCCAAGGTGCCGTGGGATTCGGTAATAGAAATGTGGTGGATAAAGCATCTTGGCAACCCTAACTGGGGCAAAAAAAATTGAAAAGAGGGGTACAACACAAGGACTTCCTAGGAGGTCACCTATCCTAGTACTACTCTCGCCCAAGCACGCTTAACTTTGGAGTTCGGATGGGATCCGGTGCATTAGTGCTGGTATGATCGCACCCGTCATGTTGGGGGCACAATCCTTTATGTGTTGACGGTTCACAGTCCCAGCCCAGGGAGATGGCCCATTCAAAAGGCCCAATGGGCTTAACGACAACCTATCCGCTTCAACAACGTAGCATTCTCGTAAGACGTAATATCGACGCATTGTAGGGCCCTCTAATATCCCACGAGTTAGGTTGTCATCCTTTGGATAGCTCACGATGTACGATCTGGGATGAAAAAATAGAGCAAAAGAAGAAAAGTGGCACGAAACTGATGTAAACATTTGATTTTGGGCTCTAAAAATGGGCGCAGTTGAGTAGGCTTGCTGTCCCTGTCGTAGAGCTCTCGGAGAGCTTTCCAACGGTATGCTGTACGTCGCGTAACTCCTTACGGATCAAAAGTTATGGGCATCGGAGCGACGGAGACCTGGTCACAAGCCCCACGCCCTCGGTTTGCGGGCCCATCCTCTACGTGAATCGAAGTTGTCTTGCCCAAGGTGCCATGGGATTCAGTAATAGAAATGTGGTGGATAAAGTATCTTGGCATGTCACGCCCCAACCCGACCTATAAAGGTTGGACTAGGGTGTGATCTAAACATTCAAGTCATATCACGTACTTAATCGTTCATGAAAGTTTAACACTTAACATTTTAGCCTAAACTCCACAAATTCTCCGAAAAACTGGTAGCATAACGGCTATAATTGGGCTCCTTAGTTTGACCTAATTTTCTAAAGGCCTCAAAACTTTCAATCTCAAATTCATTTCCTACTAAGATTACTATTTATCATCAATTGAAACGCCTACTAGTTATCTCGAAGTCTCGTTTGATTAATAACCTAGCATGATACTATGACTCGTTTGTTTGTTAATCCTCGTTACAAAAGTACCTGTTGATCTTAGCTTAACAATGAGTACCTGCTTAAGATTGAATAGTTTCATTTTACTTAATCCTTACCTGATACTTCATAATCCTGTGATAGATACTAGCCAATAACGATAGTGTAACACCCCGATCCCTCTCGAGACCGGGAGTTCTATCAATCAATCTAATCGCAACCCAATTCCAAACCCGGGCATAAAATTTTTAGGGAAAGACGGACGGAGTCTCCCCTGTTTCTAGGCAAAATGTAAAACCTGTAATAGCATATAAGTGGACCAGCACCGTGTCCAACCATACAAACACCTCAAGGCCATCCGAGCCTTGGTTCTCAACAATTAAACACAACAACATACATATTTCCAAGTACCCAAACTATTCTAACTCTTTTCCTTTAGACAATTACATACATGCAATGAAATTAAACTATACTAACTAAATACATAGACTAGCTTTTCAAATCACTTCAATAACCTAATAAAACTTAAATTACATTCTTTTTAACACTAAATACAAACAACACATGTAACATACATCTTTGCATCTTTGACAACTCAAGCCACATAGCACGCAAGACAACTCTTCAAGCACGAACTTTCACGTAATCACGAACTTTCCAGCTAACATGGCATTTCCTGAAATGTGGTGGTGAGGAGTGAGTATACTCAACACGTATACTCAGTGAGGGCGAGACAGATATCGAGGTAGAGAGAGAGAAGTTCGTGCAATGCAAATAGGTACAGTTAAGCAATATAATCAATAAGGAAACATTCAATGTAAACGACAATACAATAAACAATTAAGAAAGCATTAACACAACCATTCAAAGCTATACCACACTTTGAAGGCTGTGGTTCACTCGAGCGAGTAATGTACCGATCATGATTTCGATGACTTTAACGATGACGCGCCGGCTCACCCACCTTATAACTTCCGTTTAGAGTACTCTGGACATACTCTGTCAATTCTATGACCCAAAACTCCCTGGGCGGCAACCCAAGCGAGAAAGGGAATAGGACACGGAGCTAGAGCAACCAACACTGGCAACCCGAGGCTACCCAGAGAGGCCCATCACTCATGCGCCTGACACTTATGCAATGCAATACGAGATATATATAACGATAATCGAGCAAGGCACTGAAGTGTAGGTTAGTAACAACATGCGATACAATAAGCAATTACAATCAATAAAGTAACAAGAACAATACTAACAAGCATTATCAACAATTGATATACAATTCAATCATAACCAACTTTAACAAGCATAACAAGCAATAATAAGTATTCTACAAGCATAACACTATGAAAACCAACAAAACACAAAACGACCCCAACTTTCAAAATGCTACTACTTTCAAACGAGCCATGAGTTTTGGAAACCGACTTCACCAATCCTCCTAGGTTACCATAAGGCACGTCTAAAGACCCCGAAACCCTACTTTACCCTAAAATTCCCGCAAAGCCCCGATTTCCTCCTTTGCTCGTTTGAACTACAGCTACCCTAACCAAACACCCAACCAATGTCATAATCGCACCAAAAGTGCTTCCATAGCCTCTCGAGACAATGCCATCACGTAATACGAGAAAACGCTAAACTTGACCTAAACGACCCCAACTCGTACCAAGGCATTTTTCTCCGTTTTTCCATTACGCAATCTAAACAAATCATGCATTTAGTCATCCTAGCATATCTAGCATTTTTTCACATCAACAGAACGCATAACGGAGCAACTTCTACGAAACGGGGGTTTACTATTTACAATTTACTATTCAATTGGCATTTTAAATTACAATCGCTATATTTAACCGTAGAAAATGCTAAAAAGCTACAAATACATGTTCTACAATTGCCAAGGAACATTCTTTAAGCATCAAAATGAATTAAATAACAATCTACGGCTAAAACCCAAAAATTAAAGTTTATATACAACATTTTCAAATGCGCAAATAACGATGAAACCCTCACCTTAGATGCTACTAGATGCTAGGAAATCCACGTTGGAAGCCCCGGAAACAACCCCGTGCAAGCTCTCACGAAGATTTGAAGTTTTGATGTTGAAATCTTTTTTTTTTCTTTTTCTCCTATGGTTTTGGCCCTTTCTTTTTTCTTTTTCCCAGATTTTTGCTTGTTTTTGTAATGTATTATGCATATATAAGATGACAAGTTGAAGTCAAATGGTCAAAGCATTGGTCAACCCGCTAAACCAAAACAGCTATGCATGACCTTACGAAAATGGCCATAACTTCTTCTAGAAAACTCCAATTCACAAACGGTTTGAAGCCTCAGAAATTAGACTCATAGAACTTTCCAACCATATATAATTTGCTACCTAACTCTTCCCCAATTGGTTCAGATTTAATTCCAAAGTTGACCCAAAATTTGACTAACTTAACATTGTATTTTTTTATTTCTAATCCCAAGTTTGCCCTTTATTAAACATTTCAAAAATTCCCACCTTGTCCTAGTTGGTCAATGTAGATGAAAAGTCAACTAGTTTGGTCAAAGAAGGTGAAAGGTCAATAAAATGCAATTTAAATGAACTTTAAATGCTATTGAATACATGCCAGGTTCGGGGTATCACAGATAGCAAAAACGACCATAGTAGTGTCTATCTAGTTATGATCAGTACAAGCCAAAATTAGACCCCAAATTACAACGGAGGTCATTTACAATACAATAACAAGTAACATAAGAAATAGTCTTCAAGCAACATATCGTTCACAAAATGGCCATAGTCAAGTAAGGCACGTAGGGCAAGCAATCATTCCAAGGAATCATCATTAGGCACGTTGTCCTCGGGTACCTGTTCCTGGTCTTCTTCACCTGAGATGATAAAAGAGGGTGAGTCCTTATGAACTTAGTGAGGGGGAATGAGAAATAAGTTTTGAAACTCTTTTTCCGATTCAACTTATGAAAACCCTTTACAAGCATGACATATATCACAAGTAAGTACATCATGTAATATAAAGGTAAAGGAACACAATTACCCGTCTTTTCTCCCCGAGGTCCTCTAGGAACCAAGCGAGAGTACTTATACACATATTGAAAAGGATATGGTGAGCTTTTGCTCTCAGTTCATTTCCAGTATCGGTTGCTGCGACCGACTTCAAATCATCCTTTTATCACGCCAAATGGGCAAACTCCGGATGTACCCCGAAATCCTATGACCAAACTCTCCGAGGAAGTCTAGACCCCAAACGAGATAGGGAATTGGACAACGGTATTCAAGGTTGCACTGGCAAGCCCGATGCCGCCCGGTGTGCGTGAACGCTATCACACCAGAATGAAAGGTTGCAACCTTGTATGCAATGCACATTTATGACATTTAATATATCACATTAGGAGGACAATAAAGTAGGTTGCCTCCGAGCAGTCATAAGATTGCACATTGACAAGTAAACACGCGAGGCACGATATGACATGTAATTTCACTTATAAGCACATGGAGTTATATGAATATTAAACGGGAAGCCATGTAACGCATGCAAATCAAGTCATATAACTCCTTTCGAAGTTCACGTAATCAAATAATAAGATTATTCAACATGCAACGACATCTACGTGGGATCGGGTGCAAGAAAGGCCTACTTGTCAACATGTAATCATCGAAATCATGTTTAGGATATGAGGGCAACTACGGGCAGCCTACTAATTACATAATTAAACACGATATCCATAGGATCAACACTTAGCGACTTTTTCCTAGTCATTAGGGTTTTATTTCTTGCTCACCCGTGCGATTAAGCCCTAAGTCATCTCGTAATTAAGCTCAAGCCATGAATTGATTAATTCAAACACCCTCAAGCATTCAAAACAGTCTACACAACATCCAAATTCCACAATCCCAAGCATTTAATACAACAAGAGAAGTTACAATAATTTTTCTAAGCATATCAATAGGTGAAACCCTCACTGCAATGGACGATTTTCTCACAATCATTGAGACAAGAAAACAATCTCCAATTCCAGTGAAAAAGATTTCAAATTAAAGCTTAAGGAATGAACTAAATTCAGAAACAAACCTCGTATCATTTGGAGTTCGGGTTCAAGAGTTATAGCCAAAACAGTGAGACTACGCAAAACTGTCCAGATTTGCACACATTTCAATACTTGTCGTTTTTGAGAGCCTTAGGGGCAGATTTAGCCTTAGTAAATTTCTGACAAAAATGTCCAGCAATGAAAAATCTAACAGAACAACAAATTTCATGCATTTTGGATAATATTTACTAAGTCAAAACTGGTTCGTTCTACGAGAACAGTGAATCTGCCAAAACCAGCTTCATTTTCCCAGATTTTCCAGATTTGGACACATTTTGATATTTTACCATTTTGAGGACCTTAGAATCAAACTTAGCTTTGGCTTATTTCTGTGAAAAATGCTTAGAACTGGAAAAACTAGTCACCTACCAATTTTCATGCATTTTTAACCTTAGTTACCTGGTCAAAATCACCCCACACCAACAAGACAGAAGACTGTCCCATACGCGATTTCATCTATCATCACATTCTAGCCAAATATCTTGCCATGCATGTTTACAAAAGCTCATGAACACACATATATCACAAGTACAGAAGTAGAAATAGATATTCAAAGGCATGCATGTGGTTTTTAAAGGCTTTTCAAGAAGTTTTAGCCCTCACCTTAGCAAGACAACAAGGAAAATGCACAAACTCTTGATGAAGCACAATGACAACTCTTCTCCTTCCTTAGCCGAGAGACAACTTCGGATTTCTCTAATTTCCTAGCTAAGTTACCTTGTTCTTAGTAGGTGCATGTGGTTAGAACAAGAAGAAAAGAAATGGAAGCTAACAAACTCACCTAAGCCAAAATGGATGTGCTAAAGGCTTGCATGTGCGTTTCTTTGCTCCTAGCTTTGCTTGGTCAAGCTCCTAAGTAGCTTGGAGGTCTTGAAGAGCCTTAGGATGAAGAACTTAGCTAGGGAGTCTACAAATTCAGCTAGGGCCGAGAGAGAGAGAGAGGAGAAATGAGAGAAAGAATGAGAGAGAGAAAAAGAATGAAAGAAAAATGAAAGCTTGATGGGTATTGATGCTTGTCGGCCTAGGGCCTTGTAAAATCTGATTTTGTGTCTTCAAGAAGCATGTTTGAATCATCCTAGCATGGGCATGGAGTGTGTCGAGAATATGGGTGCATTGGGTAGGGTTTTGGGTTATTTTTTTATGCCTTGTGTCATTAGTTGTCATAGAATGTCTAGGAATAGATTTTGAAATTGAAAAGCATTGTAAAAGGCTCCATGTGGTCGGCCAAGCTAGTGTTCAAATCTGAATTTTTTGTCTTGTTTGAGCATTATTTAATTGAGTGCTTGGAATATGCAAAAGAATAAAGAATAAAGAATAAGAATGTCTAGCTTTTTGTGAGATTTCGTCTTCTAGTGAGTTGAATTAGCATTTTAATATTAGTTAGTGGAATTTGTAGGATTAATTAATGATCTAGTGCTTCGTGTAAGATGCTTTCTTGATTAGCGTGAGGGCACGCTTTCCTAGGAAGGGCACGCACTACGAGACGAATGCACGTTTCCCAAGTAAATGCACGCAACCCTAAATGTATGCACGTAATTCAATGCAAGGCACACAAAACGAAACACGACTCTTAAACCTAAGTCAAGGCACACAAATCTAGATTAGGGCACACGAAACGAGGTATCGCATGCAAATCGAGGTCGGGCCTTATATCCTTCCCTCCTTAAATGAATTTCGTCCTGAAATTCAATATTGCCTTTGAAATAAAGCTGGATATTGTTGCTCCATCTGGTCTCACCTTTCCCACGTTGCTTCTTCAACTCCATGATGATCCCACAATACTTTCACCATCGGTATAGATTTGCTGCGCAACTCCCGATCTTGCTGGTCTAGGATCCGAATGGGCTTTTCTTCATAAGACAAGTTCTCCCGAAGCTGCAACGGCTCTGGCTCCAAGATATGCGATGGATCAGGGTGATACTTCCATAGCATTGAAACATGAAAAACGTCGTGAATATTGGGGAGGTTTTGGGGTAGCTCTAGGCGATACGCCAATTTGCCAACTTTCTCAATTATGTCGAATGGTCTTACAAACCTCGGGCTCAACTTTTCACCCTTGCCGTGTTTAATCAGTCCCCTCCGGGGTGATATCTTCAAGAACACCTTGTCGCCCACCTCAAACTCTAGGCTCCGTCTCCGTCGGTCTGCATAACTTTTATGCCTGCTCTGGGCGGTAAGCATCCGTTTCCGGATGAGGTGGACATTATCAACAGTCTTCATAAGTTCAGGTAGAAGGGTTGGATCAAAAGTCTTCGTCTCACCTACTTCATCCCAGTAAATTGGGGATCGACACTTACGTCCATACAATGCCTCAAATGGGGCCATCCCGATAGTGGCCTGATAATTGTTATTGTAAGCGAACTCCGCTAGAGACAGATATTTCTCCCAACCTTTTCCGAAGTCTAAAGCACATGCCCTCAGCATATCCTCCAGAATCTGAATAGTTCTCTCTGATTGTCCATCAGTCTGAGGGTGATAAGCCGTGCTGAAACTCAACTTCGTTCCCAAAGCTTCTTGCAATCGCTTCCAAAATCGGGAAGTAAAATGAGGATCCCTATCCGATACAATACTCATAGGCATCCCATGCAATCTTACAATATCCGCCACATATATATCTCCCAATTTCTCAGGACTATCCGCCTTGTTCATCGGTAAGAAGTGCGCTGACTTAGTCAATCTATCCACTATGACCCAAACGGCGTCATGACCCTTTTGTGACCTGGGCAGGTCCATGACAAAGTCTATAGTTATGTGTTCCCATTTCCATTGAGGAATTTCCAAAGGCTGAAGTAAACCTGCTGGTCGTTGGTGTTTCGCTTTGACTCTCTAGCAAGTCAAACACCGTGCCACAAACTCCGCAATCTCTCTCTTCATGTTATTCCACCAATAGTGTTGCTTCAAATCCCGGTACATCTTTGTTCCGCTGGGATGAATAGTATATCTTGAATTATGGGCTTCTTCAAGAATCTTCTTTTTCAGCCCTGGCTCATTAGGAACACAAATCTGATTCCTATACCTCCAAATACTATCATCATGAAACTTGAAATCTGTGTTGCTTTCTTTAATCTTCTGAAACTATTGGTCCTTCTGTTAAGCCTCTCGTAATTCAGACAACAAGGTCGATTGAACTTGTGTAGTGGCAAAAAGTAACCCTTTTCGAGTCAATTGTGGTTTCCACAAGAAAGCTTCCTCTAACAACTCCTGCACCTTAACTTCCAGTTTTGCCATGCTCGCCTTCTGACTTAAGGCATCTGCAACTACATTTGCTTTACCGGGCACATAATTGATTGTGCAGTTATAATCATCCAAAAGCTCCATCCACCGCCTTTGCCTCATGTTCAACTCTTTTTGTGAGAACAAGTATTTCAAGCTCTTGTGATCAGTAAACACCTCGAACTTGTTACCCCACAGATAGTGCCTCCATTTCTTGAGTGCAAACACAATAGCCGCTAACTCCAAATCATGCGTCGTGTAATTCAATTCATAAGGCTTCGGTTTCCTAGAAGCATACGCAATCACTCTACCATTTTGCATCAACACACAACCCAATCCTTCATTCGAAGCATCACTATAGATTACAAAACCTTGACTCCCTTCAGGCAATGCAAGAACAAGTGCGGTAGTCAATCTTTTCTTCAATTCTTGGAAGCTGCTCTCACACTTGTCATCCCATATAAACTTCGTTTTCTTTTGAGTGAGCTTTGTAAGCGGTCCTGCGATCTTTGAGAAATCCTTCACGAACCTCCGATAATAGCCGGCTAGACCAAGAAAACTCCGAACTTCCGTAACGTTTTCCGGCTTTTTCCAAGACATCACCGCTTCTATCTTTGCTGGGTCCACTGCTATTCCCTCTTGGGATATGATGTGCCCCAAAAATGCAATCTGCTGTAACCAAAATTCGCATTTGCTAAACTTTGCATACAATTGATGCTCTCGAAGTTTCTGTAATACCAATCGTAGATGTTGTTCATGCTCAGCCTCGGATTTCGAGTATACCAAAATAGCATCAATAAAAATCACCACAAATTGGTCCAAGTAGGGTTGAAACACCCTGTGCATCAAGTCCATAAAAGCTGCAGGGGCATTAGTTAGCCCAAATGGCATCACCACATATTCATAATGCCCATATCTCATCCTGAAAGCCGTTTTAGGCACATCCTCCTTTTTGATCCGCAATTGATAGTACCCTTGCCTCAAGTCAAGCTTTGAATACACTTTGGCTCCTTGAAGTTGATCAAATAACTCATCGATCAGTGGAAGTGGGTATTTATTCTTGACGGTCACTTGGTTCAATCCTTGATAATCGATGCATAGCCTCAACGTTCCGTCTTTCTTCTTTACAAATAGGACTGGCGCTCCCCACGGAGAAGAACTTGGTTGAACAAACCCCTTCTTCAACAATCCTTGTAATTGGTCCTTCAATTCTTGTAGCTCGGCTGGTGCCATACGATAGGGAGCTTTAGATATCGGTTGGGTGCCAGGCAGTAATTCTATAATGAACTCGATCTCCCGATTTGGGGGTAAACCGGGCAATTCTTCTCGAAACACATCCGCGTAATCCTTAATCACTGGCATCTCCTCCAACTTAGCTTTGTCCGACGGCTTGTTGATGAGGTAAGCTAAGTATCCACTACATCTTTTTCTCAAGGACTTCACTGCTTTCGTAGATGAAATGATGGAACTCCCGGTGAAGTCTCTTTGACCCATGACTTCCAATATTGGTTGACCAGGTATCCGGAATGTTACAATCTTCGTCCGGCAATCTAGTTGGGCATGATGCTTTTCCAACCAGTCCATCCCTAAGATGACCTCATAGTCTCGAAAAGGTAATACAATAAGATTGGCTGAGAATTCCCTATCTTTAATTTGGATTTTACATGCTTTACAAGCTGAGCTAGTAACAAGTTTAGAACCCATTGGAGTACCAACTTCTACTTCGTAAGGCAAACATACAACTTTCAGTTTTACACGTTGCACACATAAGGGAGTAATAAATGAATGAGTAGCACCTGGATCAATTAGCACCCTAACATGTTGATTCAGTATCAAGAATGTACCTTCAACAATAACGGTCTCCTCTGGAAGCTCTTCGCACTCAATAGCATAAGCTCGAGCCTGAACTCTAGGAATTGGAGTCTTGCCTCTACCAGCTGGTTTAACTTGATTTTGTCCTCCTTGCCATTTAGGGCAATCCTTGATCTGATGCTGATCACTGCCACACCGCACACATCGTCCCGACTTCTTCCAGCACTGGGCCTCGGTGTGACCCTTCTTGTCATAGTAAGAACAGTTGATAGACTGAGTAGCAGGTGAACTACCTGTGGATCCATGGGTGGAAGAGGCTGATGGTGCTTTAGTCGGGCCACGGTTATTAACTGGTCTGTTCTGGCTCTGGCCCTGACTGCGACTCTGGCTCTGGAATTTCCTCTGTTGACCTGGAGGCTGATATGGTTTCTTGTTCGGCTGGCTCGAACCGGCTCTATCAAGTTTCCTCTTCTCAACTCGGGAAGCAGCAGCAAGGAGAGCAGAATAGGTAGTGAAGTCATGCGAAACCAACTGGTCCTGAATCTCTGGCCTCAATCCAGTCGTAAATTTCCACATCTTCGCCTCAAGGGTACTGACCATGTATTGAGCATAACGGGACAGTCGGTCAAAACGAGCCTCGTACTGGGCCACCGTCATGTTACCCTAGTTCAAGTGCATGAATTCCTTGATCTGCCTCTGCCTAAAAACTGCAGGTACGTATTTCTCCTTGAATGCCTTAACAAAATTACCCCACAAGCGAGGTGTATGATCAGTTTCCCAAAGTGCCCCCACAGTGTGCCACCAATGCTCAGCATCCCCGTGGAACAAAAACACAATGAACTCCACCTTTTCTTCATCAGTATAGTCAAGTGGCCTGAAAATCCTCTCGATCTCAAACAGCCAAGCCTCTGCTTTTTCATCATTAGCTTCCCCGTGGAATTTGGACGGGTGAAAGTCAAGGAACTCCCTCATTCTGCTATGTCTCCCGTGGTTAACATCATTCCTGTTGTTGTTGTTGTTTGTTTCACGTGCATCTTGACGTTCCATCACTCGCGACACGCAATCTATGGCATTCGCTATCATGTTAAACATGACCATGCCGGGATTAGTTTGATAAGCATCTCCGGTCTCTTGGGGCTCACCGCTCCTATTAGTAGTGCGGGTACTAGGGCCAGCCATTTATAGGCACAGATTACGATGCACAATTTATTGGAATATGACAAACAAGAATTTAATACATAAGATATGCAACATATAACTTCATATAGATACACAATTTCTAGAAACAATTAAGACATGTTAATCATATAAGCACATAGAACATAGAAGGCACAATTAACATTATCACACATAAACAAGTCATCCTAATAACCTTAGGGCTTCTACACATGGTCCGAGAGTTAAACCCGGCTTAAGCAATCTAAGCTCTGAGACCATTAAGATAAGGTGTCACGCCCCAACCCGACCTATAAAGGTTAGACTAGGGTGTGATCTAAACATTCAAGTCATATCACGTACTTAATCGTTCATGAAAGTTTAACACTTAACGTTTTAGCCTAAACTCCACAAATTCTCCGGAAAACCGGCAGCATAACGGCTATAATTGGGCTCCTTAGTTTGACCTAATTTTCTAAAGGCCTCAAAACTTTCAATCTCAAATTCATTTCCAACTAAGATTACTATTTATCATCAATTGAAACGCCTACTAGTTATCTCGAAGTCTCGTTTGATTAATAACATAGCATGATACTATGTCTCGTTTGTTTGTTAATCCTCGTTACAAAAGTACCTGTTGATCTTAGCTTAACAATGAGTACCTGCTTAAGATTGGATAGATTCATTTTACTTAATCCTTACCTAATACTTCATAATCCTGTGATAGATACTAGCCAATAACGATAGCAAAAATGACCATAGTAGTGTCTATCTAGTTATGATCAGTACCAGCCAAAATTAGACCCCAAATTACAACGGAGGTCATTTACAATACAATAACTAGCAACATAAGAAATAGTCTTCAAGTAACATATCGTTCACAAAATGGACATAGTCAAGTAAGGCATGTAGGGCAAGCAATCATTCCAAGGAATCATCATTAGGCACGTTGTCCTCGGGTACCTATTCCTGGTCTTCTTCACCTGAGATGATAAAAGAGGGTGAGTCCTTATGAACTCAGCGAGGGGGAACGAGAAATAAGTTTTGAAACTATTTTTTCCGATTCAACTTATGAAAACCCTTTACAAGCATGACATATATCACAAGTAAGTACATCATGTAATATAAAGGTAAAGGAACACAATTACCCGTCTTTCCTCCCCGAGGTCCTCTAGGAACCAAGCGATAGTACTTATACACATAGTGAAAAGGATACGGTAAGCTTTTGCTCTCAATTCATTTCCAGTATCGGTTGTTGCGACTGACTTCAAATCATCCCCTTATCACGCCAAATGGGTGTACTCTGGATGTACCCCAAAATTCTACGACCTAACTCTCCGAGGAAGTCTAGTCCCCAAGCGAGAGAGGGAATTGGACAATGGTAGTCACGGTTGCACCGGCAAGCCCGATGCCGCCCGGTGTACGTGAACGCTACCACACTAGAATGAAAGGTTGCAACCTTGTATGCAATGCACATTTATGACATTTAATATATCACATTAGGAGGACAACAAAGTAGGTTGCCTCCGAGCAGTCATAAGATTGCACATTGACAAGTAAACACGCGAGGCACGATATGACATGTAATTTCACTTATAAGCACATGGAGTTAGATGAATATTAAATAGGCAGCCATGTAACGCATGTAAATAAAGTCATATAACTCCTTTCGAAGTTCACGTAATCAAATAATAAGATTATTCAACATGTAACAACATCTACGTGGGACCGGGTGCAAGAAAGGCCTACTTGTCAACATGTAATCATCGAAATCATGTTTAGGGCTAATACGGGCAGCCTACTAATTACATAATTAAACACGATATCCCTAGGATCAATACTTAGCGAGTTTTTCCTAGTCATTAGGGTTTCATTTCTTGCTCACCCGTGCGATTAAGCCCTAAGTCATCTCGTAATTAAGTTCAAGCCATGCATTGATTAATTCAAACACCCTCAAGCATTCAAAACAGTCTACACAATATCCAAATGCCACAATCCCAAGCATGTAATACAACAAGAGAAGCTACAATAATTTTTCTAAGCATATCAATAGGTGAAACCCTCACTGCAATGGATGGTTTTCTCGCAATAATTGACACAAGCAAAAAATCTCCAATTCTAGTGAAAAAGATGTCAAATTAAAGCTTAAGGAGTGAACTAAATTCAGAAACAAACCTCGTATCATTTGGAGTTCGGGTTCAAGAGTTATAGCCAAAATAATGAGACTACGCAAAACTGTCCAGATTTGCACACATTTCAATACTTGTCGTTTTTGAGGGCCTTAGGGTCCGATTTAGCCTTAGTCCATTTCTGACAAAAATGTCCAGAACTGAAAAATATTGTAGTATCCAAATTTCATGCATTTTGGATATCATGTACTAAGTCAAAACTGGTTCGTTCTACAAGAACAGTGAATCTGCCAAAACCTGCTTCATTTTCCCAGATTTTCCAGATTTGGACACATTTTGATATTTTGCCATTTTGAGGACCTTTGACTCAAAATTAGCTTTGGTCTATTTATGTGAAAAATTTTCAGCACGGGAAAAACTAGTCACCTACCAATTTTCACTCATTTTCAACCTCAGTTACCTTGTCAAAATCTCCCTGCACCAACAAGACAAAAGACTGTCCCATACGCGAATTCATCTATCATCACATTCTAGCCAAATATCTTACCATGCATGTTTACAAAAGCTCATGAACACACATATATCACAAGTACAGAGGTATAAATAAACATTCAAAGGCATGCATGTGGTTTCTAAAAGCTTTTCAAGAAGTTTTAGCCCTTACCTTAGCAAGACAACAAAGAAGATGCACAAACTCTTGATGAAGCACAATGACAACTCTTCTCCTTGCTTAGCCGAGAGACAACTTGGGATTTCTCTAATTTGCTAGCTAAGTTACCATGTTCTTAGTAGGTGCATGTAGTTAGAACAAGAAGAAAAGAAATGGAAGCTAACAAACTCACCTAAGCCAAAATGGATGTGCTAAAGGCTTGCATGTGCGTTTCTTTGCTCCTAGCTTTGCTTGGTCGAGCTCCTAAGTAGCTTGGAGGTCTTGAAGAGCCTTAGGATGAAGAACTTAGCTATGGAGTCTACAAATTCAGCTAGGGCCGAGAGAGAGAGAGAAGAAATGAGAGAAAGAGAAAAAGAATGAAAGAAAAATGAAAGCTTGATGGGTATTGATGCTTGTCGGCCTAGGGCCTTGTAAAATCTGATTTTGTGTCTTCAAGAAGCATGTTTGAATCATCCTAGCATGGGCATGGAGTGTGTCGAGAATATGGGTGCATTGGGTAGGGTTTTGGGTTATTTTTTTATGCCTTGTGTCATTAGTTGTCATAGAATGTCTAGGAATAGATTTTGAAATTGCAAAGCATTGTAAAAGGCTCCATGTGGTCGGCCAAGCTAGTGTTCAAATCTGATTTTTTTGTCTTGTTTGAGCATTATTTAATTGAGTGCTTGGAATATGCAAAAGAATAAAGAATAAAGAATAAGAATGTCTAGCTTTTTGTGAGATTTCGTCTTCTAGTGAGTTGAATTAGCATTTCAATATTAGTTAGTAGAATTTGTAGGATTAATTAATGATCTAGTGCTTCCTATAAGATGTTTTCTTGATTAGCGTGAGGACACGCTTTCCTAGGAAGGGCATGCACTACGAGAGGAATGCACATTTTCCATGTAAATGTACACAACCCTAAATGTATGCACGTAATTCAATGCAAGGCACACAAAACGAAACACGACTCTTAAACCTAAGTCAAGGCACACAAATCTAGATTAGGGCACACGAAACGAGGTATCGCACGCAAATCGAGATCGGGCCTTATATCATCCCCTCCTTAAATGAATTTTGTCCTATAATTCAATATTACCTTTGAAATAAAGTTGGATATTGTTGCTCCATCTGGTCTCGCCTTTCCCACGTTGCTTCTTCAACTCCATGATGATCCCACAACACTTTCACCATCGGTATAGATTTGCTGCGCAACTCCCGATCTTGCTGGTCTAGGATCCGAATGGGCTTCTCTTCATAAGACAAGTTCTCCCGAATCTGCAACGGCTCTGGCTCCAAGATATACGATGGATCAGGGTGATACTTTCATAGCATTGAAACATGAAAAACGTCAAGAATATTGGGGAGGTTTTGGGGTAGCTCCAGGTGATATGCCAATTTGCCAACTTTCTCAATTATCTCGAATGGTCCTACAAACCTCGGGCTTAACTTTCCACCCTTGCCGTGTTTAATCAGTCCCCTCCGCGGTGATATCTTCAAGAACACCTTGTCGCCGACCTCAAACTCTAGGCTCCGTCTCCGTCGGTCTGCATAACTTTTCTACCTACTATGGGCGGTAAGCATCTGTTTTCGGATGAGATGGACATTATCAACAGTCTTCATAAGTTCAGACAGAAGAGTTGGGTCAAAAGTCTTCGTCTGGCCTACTTCATCCCCGTAAATTGGGGATCGACACTTACGTCCATACAATGCCTCAAATGGGGCCATCCCGATAGTGGCCTAATAATTGTTATTGTAAGCGAACTCCGCTAGAGACAGATATTTCTCCCAACCTTTTCCGAAGTGTAAAACACATGCCCTCAGCATATCCTCCAGAATTTGAATAGTTCTCTCTGATTGTCCATCAGTCTGAGGGTGATAAGCCGTGCTGAAACTCAATTTCGTTCCCAAAGCTTCTTGCAATCGCTTCCAAAATCGGGAAGTAAAACGAGGATCCCTATCCGATACAATACTCATAGGCATCCCGTGCAATCTTACAATATCTGCCACATACATATCTCCCAATTTCTCAGGACTATCCTCCTTGTTCATCGGTAAGAAGTGCGACACGCTTAACTTTGGATTTCAACAGTCCGGTGCAACATGGCAACCCTAACCGGGGCAAAAAATATTGAAAAGGGGGGTGCAACACGAGGACTTCCCAGGGGGTCACCCATCCTAGTACAACTCTCGCCCAAGCACGCTTAACTTCAAAGTTCTGATGGGATCCGGTGCTTTAGTGCTGGTATGATCACAACAGTCATGTTGAGGGCACTAATCCCTTATGTGTTGACGGTTCACAGTCCCAGCCTTGAGAGGTGGCCCATTCAACAGTCCCAATGGGCTTAACGACAACCCATCCGCTTCAACAACGCAACATCCTAGCAAGATGTGATATCGACGCATTGTAGGGCCCTCTAATATCCCGCGAGTTAGGTTGTCGTCCTTTTATTAGCTCGCGACGTACGGTCTGGGATGGCAAAACAGAGTAAAAGATTAAAAAAATGGTCTGAAACTGATAAAAACATTCGATTTTGTGCTCCAAAAATAGGCGTAGCCGATTAGGCTTGCTACCCCGGTCGTCGAGCTCTCGAAAATCTTTCCAACGGTATGTTGTGCGCCGCGTAACTTCTTACGAATCAAAAGTTATGGGCACCGGAGTGACGGAGACCTAGTCGTAAGCCCCATGCGCTCAGTTTGCAGGCCCAGCCTCTACGTGAAGCGAAGTTGTCTTGCCCAAGGTGCTGTGGGATTCGGTAATAAAAATGTGGTAGATTAAGTATCTTGGCAACTCTAACAGGGGAAAAAAAATTGAAAAATGGGGTGCAACACGAGGACTTCCCAGAGGGTCACCCATCCTCGTAATACTCTCGCCCAAGTGCGCTTAACTTAGGAGTTCTGATGGGATCTGGTGCATTAGTGCTGGCATGATAGCACTTGTCATGTTGAGGGCACAAATCCTTTTTGTGTTGACGGTTCACAGTCCCAGCCCAGAGATATGGCCCATTCAAAAGGCCCAATGGGCTTAACGATAACCCATCCGCTTGAACAATGCAGCATCCTCGTAAGACGTGATATCGACGCATTGTAGGGACTTGTAATGTCCCGCGAGTTCGGTTGTCATTCTTTTAACAGCTCAAGACGTACGATCTAGGACGGAAAAACAGAGCAAAAGAAGAAAAGTGGCCCGAAACCGATGAAAACATTCGATTTTGGGTTCCAAAAAAAGGCGCAGCCGAGCAAGCTTGCTGCCCCCATTGTAGAGCTCTCGGAGAGCTTTCCAACGGTATGCTGTGTGCCACGTAACGCCTTACGGATCAAAAGTTATGGGCACCGGAGCAACGGAGACCTGGTCACAAGCCCCACGCCCTCGGTTTGCGGGCCCAGCCTCTACGTGAATCGAAGTTGTCTTGCCCAAGGTGCCATGGAATTCGGTAATAGAAATGTGGTGGATAAAGTATCTTGGCAACCCTAACCGGGGCAAAAAAAGTTGAAAAAGGGGGTGCAGCACCAGGACTTCCCAGGAGGTCACCTATCCTAGTACTACTCTCGCCCAAGCACGCTTAACTTCGTAGTTCTGATGGGATCCGGTGCATTAGTGCTGGTATGATCGCACCCGTCATGTTGAGGGCACAATCCTTTATGTGTTGACGGTTCACAGTCTTAGCCTAGAGAGGTGGCCCATTCAAAAGGCCCAATACGCTTAACGACAACCCATCAACTTCAACAACGCAGCATCCTCACAAGAAGTTATATCGACGCGTTGTAGGGCCCTCTAATATCCTGCGAGTTAGGTTGTCGTCCTTTTAACAGCTCACGACGTACGATCCTGGACAAGAAAATAGAGCAAAAGAAGAAAATATGCCCAAAACTGATGAAAACATTCGATTTTGGGCTCTGAAAATAGGTGCAGCCGAGTAGGCCTACTACCCCCGTCGTAGAACTCTCGGAGAGCGTTCCAACGGTATGCTGTGCGCCGCATAACTCCTTACGGATCAAAACTTATGAGCACCGGAGTGACAGAGACGTGGTCAAAAGCCCACGCCCCCGGTTTGCAGGCCCAGCCTCTACATGAAGCGAAGTTGTCTTGCCCAAGATGCCGTGGGATTCGGTAATAGAAATATGGTGGATAAAGTATCTTGGCAGCCCTAACCGAGGCAAAAGAAATTTAAAGAGGGGTGTAACACGAGGACTTCCCAGGGAGTCACCCATCCTAGTACTACTCTCGCCCAAGCACGCTTAACTTCAGAGTTCTGATGGGATCCGGTGCATTAGTGATGGTATGATCGCACCCATTATGTTGAGGGCACAAATCCCTTATGTGTTGACGGTGCACAGTCCCAGCCCAGAAAGATGGCCCATTCAAAAGGCCCAATGGGCTTAACGACAACCCATCCGCTTCAACAACGCAGCATCCTCACAAGACGTGATATTGACGCATTGTAGGACCCTCCAATGTTTTGTGAGTTAGGTTGTCTTCTTTTTAATAGCTCACGACGTACGATCCGGGACGAAAAAACAGAGTAAAAGAAGAAAAGTAGCCCGAAATCGATGAAAATGTTCAATTTTGGGCTCCAAAAATGGGCGCAGCTGAGCAGGCTTGTTACCCCCGCCATAGAGCTCTCAGAGAGATTTCCAACGGTATGTTGTGCCCCGCATAATTCCTTACGGATCAAAAGTTATGGGCATTGAAACGATGGAGACTTGGTCACAAGCCCGACGCCTTCGGTTTGCGGGCCCAGCCTCTACGTGAAGGGAAGTTGTCTTGCCCAAGGTGCCTTGGGATTCAGTAATAGAAATGTGGTGGATAAAGTATCTTGGCAACCCTAATCGGGGCAAAAAAAGTTAAAAATGGGGTACAACACGAGGACTTCCCAGGGGGTCACCCATCGTAGTACTACTGTCACCCAAGCACGCTTAACTTTGGAGTTCGGATGGGATCCGGTGCATTTGTGCTAGTATGATCGCACCTGTCTTGTTGAGGGCACAAATCCATTATGTGTTGACGGTTTACAGTCCCAGCCCAGAGAGATGGCCCATTCAAAATGCCAAATGGGCTTAATGACAACCCATCCACTTCAACAACGCAGCATCCTCGCAAGACGTGATATTGACCGGTTGTAGGGCCCTCTAATGTCCCGCGAGTTAGGTTGTCGTCCTTTTAACAGCTCACGACGTACGATCCGGGACGATAAAATTAGGCAAAAGAAGAAAAGTGGCCCAAAACTGATGAAAACATTCAATTTTGGGCTCCAAAAAAGGGCACAGCAGAGCAAGCTTGCTGTCCCCGTCGTAGAGCTCTTGAAGAGCTTTCCAACGGTATATTGTGCGCCACGATACTCCTTACGGATCAAAATTTATGGGCACCGTAGCGATGGAGACCTGGTCACAAGCCCCACGCCCTCAGTTTGCGGGCCCAACCTCTAAGTGAAGCGTAGTTGTCTTGCCCAAGGTGTCGTGGGATTCAGTAATAGAAATGTGGCGGATAAAGTATCTTGGCAACCCTAACCGGGGCAAAAAAAATTGAAAAGGGGGATGCAATACGAGGACTTCCCAGGGGGTCATCCATCCTAGTACTACTCTCGCCCAAGAACGCTTAACTTCGGAGTTCTGATGGGATCCAGTGCATTAGTGCTGGTATGATCGTACCCGTCATGTAGAGGGCACAAATCCTTTACGCGTTGACGGTTCACAGTCCCAGCCCAGAGAGATGTCCCATTCAAAAGGCCCAATGGGCTTAATGACAACTCATCCGCTTCTACAACGCAGCATCCCCGCAAGACGTGATATCGACGCGTTTTAGGGCCCTCTAATGACCAGCGAGATAGTTTGTCGTCCTTTTAACAGCTCACGACGTACGATCCTGGACGAAAAAAGAGAGTAAAAGAAGAAAAGTGGCCCGAAACTGATGAAAACGTTCCATTTTGGGATCTCAAAACGGGTGCAGCTGAACAAGCTAACTACCCCCATCGTAGAGCTCTCGGAGAGCTTTCCAGCGATATGCTGTGCGCCGTGTAACTCCATACGGATCAAAATTTATAGGCACCGGAGCGACGGAGACGTGGTCACAAGCCCCATGTCGTCGGTTTGCGGGCCCAGCCTCTAAGTGAATCAAAGTTGTCTTGCCCGAGGTACCGTGGGATTCAGTAATAGAAATGTGGTAGATAAAGCATCTTGACAACCCTAACCTGGGCAAAAAAAATTGAAAAGGTGGGTGCAACACGAGGACTTCCCATGGGGTCACCCATTCTAGTACTATTCTCACCCAAGCACGCTTAACTTCGGAGTTCTGATGGGATCCGGTGCATTAGTGCTGGTATGATCGCACCAGTCATGTTGAGGGCACAAATCCATTATGTGTTGACGGTTCACAATCCCAGCCCACAGAGATGGCCCATTCAAAAGGCCCAATGGGCTTAACAACAACCCATCCGCTTCAACAACATAGCAGCCTCGCAAGACGTGATATCGACATGTTGTAGGGCCCTCTAATGTCCCGCGAGTTAGGTTGTCGTCTTTTTAACAACTCACGACGTACGATTCGGGATGGAAAAACATAAAAAAGGAAGAAAAGTGGCCCGAAACAGATGAAAACATTCGATTTCAACCTCCGAAAACAATCACAGTCGAGCAAGATTGCTGCCACCGTGTAAAGCTCTTGTAGAGCTTTCCAATGGTATGCTATGCGCCGCGTAACTCCTTACGGATCTAAAGTTATGGGCACCGGAGCAACAGAGACCTAGTGACAAGCCCCACGCCCTCGGTTTGCGGGCCCAGCCTCTACGTGAAGCGAAGTTGTCTTGCCCAAGGTGCCGTGGGATTCGGTAATAGAAATATGGTCGATAAAGTATCTTGGCAACCCTAACCGGGGCAAAAAAATTTGAAAAGGGGTGGTGCATGTCACGCCCCAACACGACCTATAAAGGTTAGACTAGGGTGTGATCTAATCATTTAAGTCATATCACGTACTTAATCGTTCAAGAGGGTTTAATGCTTAACGTTTTAGCCTAAACTCCGCAATTTTTTAGAAAACTGGCAGCATAACGGCTGTAATTGGGCTCTTTAGTTTGACCTAGTTCTCTAAACGCCTCAAAATTTCCAATCTCAATTTCATTTCCAACAAAGATTACTATTCATCAATTGAAACGCTACTAGTTGTCTCGAAGTCTCGCTTGATTAATAACCTAGCATGATACTATGTCTCGTTTGTTTGTTAATCCTCGTTACAAAAGTACCTGTTGATCTTAGCTTAAGAATGAGTACCTGCTTAAGTTTGGATAGGTTCATTTTACTTAGTCCTTACCTGATACTTCATAATCCTATGATAGATACTAGCCAATGACGATAGAAAAACAACCATAGTAGTGTCTATCTAGTTATTATCAGTACAAACCAAAATTAGACCCCAAATTACAACGGGGATCTTTTACATTACAATAGCAAGCATCATAAGAAATGAAATAGTCTTCAAGCAACATATTGTTCACAAAATGGCCATAGTCACGTAAGGCACGTAGGGCAAGCAATCATTCCAAGGAATCATCGTTAGGCACGTCGTCCTCGGGTACCTGTTCTTGGTCTTCTTCACCTAAGATGATAAAAGAGGGTGAGTTCTTATGAACTCAGCGATGGGGGAACGAGAAATAAGTTTTGAAACTCATTTTCTGGTTCAACTTATGAAAAACCTTTTTTGCAAGCATGAATGTATCACATGTAAGTACATAACGTAATGTAAAAGTAAAGGAACACAATTACTCGTCTTTCCTCCCCGAGGTCCTCTAAGAACCAAGCGAGAGTACTTATACACATAGTGAAAAGGATACGGTGAGCTTTTGCTCTCAGTTGATGTCAATATCAGTTATTGCGACCGACTTCAAATCATCCCCTTATCACGCCAAATGGGTATACTTCGGATGTACCCCGAAATCCTACGACCCAACTCTCCGAGGAAGTCTAGCCCCCAAGCAAGAGAGGGAATTGGACAATGGTAGTCACAGTTGCACCAGCAAGCCTGATACCGCCCGGTGTACGTGAGCGCTACCACGCCAGAATGAAAGGTTGCAACCTTGTATGCAATGCACATTTATGACATTTAATATATCACATTGGGAGGACAACAAAGTAGGTTGCCTCTGAGCAGTCATAAGATTGCACATTGACAGTTAAACACACGAGGCACGATATGACAAGTAAATCCACTTGAAAAGCACATGGAGTTATATGAGCATTAAATGGGCAGCCATGCAACGCACGTAAATCAAGTCATATAACTCATTTCAAAGTTCATGTAATCAAATAATAAGATTATTCATCATGCAACGACATCTACGTGGGACCGGGCGCAAGAAAAGCCTACTTATCAACATGTAATCATCGAGATCATATTTAAGGTTACAAGGGCAACTACGGGCAGCCTACTAAACACATAATCAAACACAACATCCAAAGGATCAACACTTAGCAAGTTTACCTAGTTACTAGGGTTCCAATTAGTGCTTACCCATGCGATTAAGCCCCAAGTCATCTCGTAATTAAACTCAAGCCACGCATTGATTAGTTCATACACCCTCAAGCATTCAAAACAGTCCACAACATCCAAATGCCACAATCTCAAGCATTTAATACAACGAGAGAAGCTACAATAATTTTTCTAAGCATATCAATAGGTGAAACCCTCACTGCAATGGACTGTTTTCTCACAATCATTGAGACAAGCGAAAAATCTCCAATTTCAGTGAACAAGATGTCAAATTAAATCTTAAGAAGTGAACTAAATTCAGAAACAAACCTCGCATCATTTGGAGTTCGGGTTCAAGAGTTATAGCCAAAACAGTGAGACTACACAAAACTGTCCAGATTTACACACATTTCAATACTTGTCGTGTTTGAGGGCCTTAGGGTCATATTTAGCCTTAGTCCATTTCTGACAAAAATATCCAGAACTGAAAATTATAGTAGAAAACCAAATTTCATGCATTTTGGATATCATTTACTAAGTCAAAACTGGTTCGTTCTACAAGGTCAGTGAATCTGCCAAGACCTGCTTCATTTTTCCAGACTTTCCAGATTTGGACACATTTTAATAATGTACCATTTGAGGACCTTAGAGTCAAAATTAGCTTTGTCCGATTTCTACAAAAAATGTTCAGAACTGGCAGAACTAGTTGCCTACCAATTTTCACTCATTTCCAACATCATTTACCTAGTCAAAATCACCTCGAACCAACAGGACAGAAAGCTGTCACATACACGATTTCATCTATCATCACATTCTAGCCAAAAATCTTGCCATGCATGGTTATAAAAGCTTATGAACACACACATATCTCAAGTACAGAAGTAAAGATAGACATTTAAGGGCATGCATGTAGTTTTTTTGAAATATTTTCAAGAGGTTTTAGCCCTCACCTTAGCAAAACAACAAGAAGATGCACAAGACTCTTGATGGTTGCACAAGATTGACTCTTTTCCTTGCTTAGCCGAGACACCACTCGATTTTCTCAATTTTCCTAGCTTAGTAACCAAGTTCTTAGTAGGTGCATGTGGTTAGAACAAGAAGAAAAGAAATGGAAGCTGGCAAACTCACCTAAACCGAAATGGAAGTGCTAAAGGCTTGCATGTGCATTTCTTTGCTCCTAGCTTTGCTTGGTCGAGTTCCTTGTTGCTTGGAAGTCTTGAAGAGCCTTAGGATGAAGAACTTAGCTATGGAGTCTACAATATTCAGCTAGGGCCGAGAGACAGAGAGAAGAATGAGAGGGAGATGAGAGAAATGAAAGAAAAATAAAAGCCTTGCAAATGTTGAAGCATGTGTCGGCCTTGGGCATATAATTTTCAGACTTTTGTGTCTTCAAGAAGCATTTTGAATTACCTAGCATGGGCAAGGAGCTTGTGTCAAAATGGTGGAGCTTTGGGGAGGCTTTTGAGCTAATTTTTTTATGCATTTGTGTTATAGAAGTGTCATAGAATGTCTAGGAATTAATTTGAATTAAGCAAGCAAGCACAAATGCTCACAAGGTGGTCGGCCAAGGCATGAAAAATGCTGAATCTTTGTCATCTTTTGAGCATTAATTAATTGTGTGTTTGGAAAGTGCAAAAGAATAAGGAATAAAGAATAAGAATGTCTAGCTTTTGGTGCAATTTCGTCTTCTAGTGGGTTTAATTAGTAAATTAATATTAATTAGTGGAATTTGTAGGGTTAATCAATGATTTAGTGCTTTGTGTAAGATGCTTTCTTGATTAGCGTGAGGGCACGCTTTCCTAGATTTTGGGCACGCACTAGAGGTAAGGCACGAACATCGAGACAAATGTGCATTTCCTAAGTAAATGCACGCAACCCTAAATGTATGCACATAATTCAATGCAAGGCACACAAAACAAAACACGATTCTTAAACCTAGGTCAAGGCACGCAAATCTAGGTTAAGGCACATGAAATGAGGTATCGCACGCAAATCGAGGTCAGGCCTCACAGTGCAACACGAGGACTTCCCAGGGGGTCACCCATCCTAGTACTACTCTCGCCCAAGCATGCTTAACTTCGGAGTTCTGAAGGGATCTGGTACATTAGTGCTGGTATGATCACACCCGTCATGTTAAGGGCAGAAATCCATTATGTGTCGACAATTCACAGTCCCAACCTAGAGAGATGGCCCATTCAAAAGCCCAATAGGCTTAACGACAACCCTTCCGCTTCAACAACGAAGCATCCTCGCAAGACGTGATATCGATGGGTTGTAGAGCCCTCTAATGTCCAGCGAGTTAGGTTGTCATCCTTTTAACTGTTCATGACGTACAATCCGGGACGGAAAAATAGATCAAAAGAAGAAACGTGGTCAGAAACTGACGAAAACGTTCGATTTTGGTCTCCGAAAAAAGGCGCCGCCGAGAAAGCTTGTTACTTCCGTCGTCGAGCTCTCGGAGAGCTTTCCAACGGTATGTTGTGCGCCGCGTAACTCCTTATGGATCAAAAGTTATGGGCACTGGAGCGACGGCGACCTGTTCACAAGCCCCACGCCCTCGGTTTGCGGGCCTAGCCTCTACGTGAAGCAAAGTTGTCTTGCCCAAGGCGCCGTGGGATTCGGTAATAGAAATGTGGTGGATAAAGTATCTTGCCAACCCTAACCAGGGTAAAAAAAATTGAAAATAGGGGGTGCAACACGAGGACTTCCCAAGGGGCCACTCATCCTAGCACTACTCTCGCCCAAGCACGCTTAACTTTGGAGTTCTGATGGGATCCGGTGCAATAGTACTTGTATGATTGCACCCGTCATGTTGAGGGCACAAATCCCTGATGTGTTGACGGTTCACAGTCCCAGCCCAGAGACATAGCCCATTCAAAAGGCCCAATGGGCTTAACGATTACCCATCCGCTTCAACAACGCAACATCTTTGCAAGACATGATATCGATGCATGGTAGGGCCCTCTAATTTCCTGCGAGTAAGGTTGTCGTCCTTTTAACAGCTCACGATGCACGATTCGGGATGGAAAAATAGAGAAAAAGAAAAAAAATAGACCGAAACAGATGAAAACGTTCGATTTTAGCCTCCGAAAATTGGCACAGCCGAACAGGATTGCTGCGCCCATCGTATAGCTCTCGGAGAGCTTTCCAACAGTATGTTGTGAGCCGCGTAACTCCTTACGGATCAAAAGTTATGGGCACCGGAGCAACGGAGACCTGGTCACAAGCCCCATGCCCTCGGTTTGTGGGCCCAACCTCTACGTGAAGAGAAGTTGTCTTGCCCAAGGTGTCGTGGGATTCGGTAATAGAAATATGGTGGATAAAGTATCTTGGCAACCCTAACCGGGGCAAAAAAAATTGAAAAAGAGGGTGCAACACGAGGACTTCCTAGGGGGTCACCCATCCTAGTACTACTCTCGCCCAAGCACGCTTAACTTCGGAGTTCTGATGGGATCCGGTGCATTAGTGCTAGTATGATCGCACACGTCTTGTTGAGGGCACAAATCCATTGTGTATTGACAGTTCACAGACCCAGCCCAGAGAGATGGCCCATTCAAAAGGCCCAATGGGCTTAACAACAACCTATCCACTTCAACAACGCAACATCCTCGCAAGATGTGATATCGACGCTTTGTAGGGCCCTCTAATGTCCCGCAATTAGGTTGTCGTGCTTGTAACATCTCACGACGTACGATTCGGGACGGAAAAACCAAGCAAAAGATGAAAAGATGCCCGAAACTGATGAAAATGTTCAATTTTTGGATCAAAAACAGGCACAACTGAGCAAGCTAGCCATCCTTGTCGTAGAGCTCTCGGAGAGATTTCCAACGGTATGCTGTGTGCCGCGTAACTCCCTACGGATCAAAAGTTATGGGCACTAGAGCGACGGAGACGTGGTCATAAGCCCCACGCCCTCAGTTTGCGGGCCCAACCTTTACGTGAATCAAAGTTGTCTTGCCCGAGGTGCCGTGGGATTCGATAATAAAAATGTGGTGGATAAAGCATCTTGGCAACCCTAACCGGGTCAAAAAAAATTGAAAAGGGGGGTGCAACACGAGGACTTCCCAGGGGTCACCCATTCTAGTACTACTCTCACCCAAGCACGCTTAACGTCGGAGTTCTGATGGACTCCGGTGCATTAGTTTTGGTATGATCATACCCGTGATGTTGAGGGCACAAATCCTTTATGTGTTGTCGGTTCACAGTCCCAGCCCAGAGAGATGGCGCATTCAAAAGGCCCAATGGGCTTAACGACAACCCTTCCGCTTCAACAATGAAGCATCCGCGCAAGACGTGATATCGACGCATTGTAGGGCCATCTAATTTCCCACGAGTTAGGTTGTCGTCCTTTTAATAGCTCATGACGTATGATTTGGGACGAAAAAACATATCAAAAGAAGAAAAGTGGCCAAAAAGTGATGAAAATGTTCGATTTTGGGCTCCAAAAATAGGCGCAGCCGAGCAAGCTTGCTCCCCCATCGTAGGGCTCTCGGAGAGCTTTCCATCAGTATGCTGTGCGATGTGTAACTCCTTACGGATCAAAAGTTATGGGCACTGGAGCGACGGCTACCTGGTCACAAGCCCCACACTCTCGGTTTACAAGTCCAGGCTCTACGTGAAGCGAAGTGGTCTTGCCCAAGGTGCCGTGGGATTCGGTAATAGAAATGTGGTGGATAAAGTATCTTGGCAACCCTAACCAGGGTAAAAAATATTGAAAAGGGGGGTGCAACACGAGAAATTCCTAGGGGGTCACTCATCCTAGTACTACTCTCGCCCAAGCACGCTTAACTTCGGAGTTCTGATGGGATCCGGTGCAATAGTAATTGTATGATTTCACCCGTCATATTGAGGGCACAAATCCCTTATGTGTTGACGGTTCACAGTCCCAGCCCAGAGAGATGGCCCATTCAAAAGGCCCAATGGGCTTAACGACAACCCATCTGCTTCAACAACGCAGCATCCTCACAAGACGTGATATCGATGCACGGTAGGGCCCTCTAATTTCCCGCGAGTAAGGTTGTCGTCCTTTTAACTGCTCACGACATACGATTCGGGATGAAAAAATAGAGAAAAAGAAAAAAAAAAGCCCAAAACAGATGAAAACGTTCGATTTACGTCTCCGAAAACCAGCGCAGCCGAGCAAGATTGCTGCGCCTATTGTAGAGCTCTCAAAGAGCTTTCCAACAGTATGTTGTGCGCCACGTAACTCCTTACGTATCAAAAGTTATGAGCACCGGAGCAACGGACACCTGGTCACAAGCCCCACACCCTCGGTTTGCGGGCCCAGCCTCTGCGTGAAGCAAAGTTGTCTTGCCCAAGGTGTCGTGGGATTCGGTAATAGAAATATGGTGGATAAAGTATCTTGGCAACCCTAACTAGGGCAAAAAATATAGAATAGGGGGGTACAACATGAGGACTTCCCAGGGGGTCACCCATTCTAGTACTACTTTTGCCCAAGCACGCTTAAGTTCGGAGTTCTGATGGGATCCGGTGTATTAGTGCTGGTATGATCGCACACGTCTTGTTGAGGGCACAAATCCATTATTTGTTGACGGTTCACAGTCCCAGGCTAGAGAGATGGCCTATTCAAAAGGCCTAATGGGCTTAACGACAACCTATCCATTTCAACAATGTAGCATCCTCGCAAGACGTGATATCGACATGTTGTAGGGCCCTCTAATGTCCACCGAGTTAGGTTGTCGTCCTTTTAACAGATCACGACGTACGATCCGGGATGAAAAAATAGGGCAAAAGAAGAAAAGTGGCCCAAAAGAGATGCAAACATTCGATTTTGGTCTCAAAAAATGAGCGCAGTCGAGCAAGCTTGCTACCCCTGTCGTAGAGCTCTCGGAGAGCTTTCCAATAGTAAACTGTGCGTCGCGTAACTCCTTACGGATCAAAAGTTATGGGCACTGGAGCGACGGAGACTTGGTCACAAGCACCACGCCCTCGGTTTGCGGGCCCAGCCTCTACGTGATGTGAAGTTCCCTTGCCCAAGGTGCCATTGGATTCGGTAATACAAATGTGTTGGATAAAGTATCTTGGCAACCCTAACCGGGCCAAAAAAAAATTAAAAGGGGAGTGCAACACGAGGACTTCCTAGGCGTCACCCATCATACTACTACTCTCGCCCAAGCACACTTAACTTCGGAGTTCTGATGGGATCCGGTGCATTAGTGCTGGTATGATCGCACCCGTCATGTTGAGGGAACAAATCCTTTATGTGTTGACGGCTCACAATCCCAGCCCAGAGAGATGGCCCATTCAAAAAGCCCAATGGGCTTAATGACAACCCATCCGTTTCAACAACGCATCATCCTCGCAAGACGTGATATCGACGCATTGTAGGGTCGTCTAATGTCTAGCGCGTTAGGTTGTCGTCCTTTTAACTGCTCACGACGTTCGATCTGAGACGGAAAAACAGAGCAAAAGAAGAAAAATGGTCCGAAATTGATGAAAATGTTCAATTGTGGGCTCCAAAAATGGGCGCAGCCGACCAAGCTAGCTGGCCCAGTCATAGAGCTCTCGGAGAACTTTCCAACGGTATGTTGTGCACCGCGTAACTCCTTATGGAACAATAGTTATGGGCACTGGAGCGACGGAGACCTTGTCACAAGCCCCACGCCCTCAGTTTGCGGGCCCAGCCTCTACATGAAGTGAGGTTGTCTTTCCCGAGGTGCCGTGGGATTCGGTAATAGAAATATGGTGGATAAAGTATCTTGGCAGCTCGAACCGGGGTAAAAAAAAATTGAAAAGGGTGGTACAACACGAGGACTTCCCAGGGGGTCACCCATCCTAGTACTACTTTCGCCCAAGCACGCTTAACTTCAGAGTTCTGATGGGATCCGGTGCATTAGTGCTGGTATGATCGCACCTATCTTGTTGAGGGCACAAATCTCTTATACAGTCCCAGCCCAGAGAGATGGCCCATTCAAAATGCCTAATGGGCTTAATGACAACCCATCCACTTCAACAACGTAGCATCCTCGCAAGACATGGTATCAATGCATTGTAGGGCCCTCTAATGTCCCGCGAGTTAGGTTGTCGTCCTTTTAATAACTCACGACCTACGATCTGGGACGGAAAAATAGGGCAAAAGACGAAAAGTGGCCAGAAACAGATGAAAAGGTTCGATTTTAGCCTCCGAAAATAGGCGTAGCCGAGTAGGATTGCTACCCCCGTCATAGAGCTCTCGGAGAGCTTTCCAAGGATATGTTGTGCACCGCGTAAGTCCTTACGGATCAAAAGTTATGGGTACCGGAGCGACGGAGACTTGGTCACAAGAACCACGCCCTCGGTTTGCGGGCCCAGCCTCTACGTGAAAAGAAGTTCCCTTGCCCAAGGTGCCGTGGGATTCATTAATAAAAATGTAGTGGATAAAGTTTCTTGGCAACCCTAAACGGGGCAAAAAAATTAAAAGGGGGGTACAACACGAGGACTTCCCAAGGGTCACCCATCCTACTACTACTCTCGCCCAAGTACGCTTAACTTCGGAGTTCTGATGGGATCCGGTGCATTAGTGCTGGTATGATCACACCCGTCATGTTGAGGGCACAAATCCTTTATGTGTTGACAGTTCATATTCCCAGCCCAGAAAGATGACCCATTCAAAAGGCCCAATGGGCTTAACGACGACCCATCCGCTTCAATAATGCAGTATCCTCGCAAGACGTGACATCGACGCATTGTAGGGCCCTCTAATGTCCAACGAGTTACGTTGTTGTCCTTTTAACAGCTCACGACGTACGATCCAGGATGGAAAAGCAGAGTAAAAGATGAAAAGTGACCCGAAACTGATGAAAACGTTTAGTTGTGGGCTCCAAAAATGGGCACAGCCGACCAAGCTAGCTGCCCCCGTCGTAGAACTCTTGAAGAGCTTTCCAACGGTATGCTGTGCGCCGCGTAACTCCTTACAGATCAATAGTTATGGGCACCAGAGCGATGTAGACCTAGTCACTTGCCCCACTCCCTTGGTTTGCGGGCCCAACCTCTACGTGAATCGAAGTTGTCTTGCCCGAGGTGCTGTAGGATTCGGTAATAGAAATTTGGTGAATAAAGCATCTTGGCAACCCTAATTGGGGCAAAAAAAATTGAAAATGTGGATGCAACACAAGGACTTCCCAAGGGGTCACCCATTCTAGAACTACTCTTACCCAAGCACGCTTAATTTCAGAGTTCTGATTGGATCCGGTGCATTAGTGCTGGTACGATCGCACCCGTCATGTTGAGGGCACAAACCCTTTATGTGTTGTCGGTTCACAGTTCAAGCCTAAAGAGATGGCCCATTCAAAAGGCCAATTGGGCTTAACGACAACCCATCCACTTCAACAATGTAGCATCCTCGCAAGACGTGGTATCGATGCATTGTAGGGCCCTCTAATGTCCCGCGAGTTAGGTTGTCGTCCTTTTAATAACTCACGACCTACGATCCGGGACGGAAAAATAGGGCAAAAGACGAAAAGTGGCTAGAAACATATGAAAACGTTCGATTTTAGCCTCTGAAAATAGACGTAGCCGAGTAGGATTGCTGCCCCCGTCATAGAGCTCTCGGAGAGCTTTCCAAGGATATGCTGTGTGCCGCGTAACTCCGAACGGATCAATAGTTATGGGCACCGGAGCGATAGAGACCTATCCACAAGTACCACGTCCTCGGTTTGCGGGCCCAACCTCTACGTGAAGCAAAGTTGTCTTGCCCAAGGTGCTGTTGGATTCAGTAATAGAAATGTGGTGGATAAAGTATCTTGGCAACCCTAACTGGGGCAAAAAAAATTGAAAAGGGGGGTACAACACGAGGACTTCCTAGGGGGTCATCCATCCTTGTACTACTCTCGCCCAAGCATGCTTAACTTCGGAGTTCTGATGGGATTCGGTGCATTAGTGCAAGTATGATCGCACCCGTCATGTTGAGGGCACAAATTCTTTATGTGTTGACGGTTCACAGTCCTAGCCCAAAGAGATGGCCCATTCGAAAGGCCCAATGGGCTTAACGACAACCCATCCGCTTCAACAACACAGCATCCTCGTAAGACGTTATATCGATGCGTTGTAGGGCCCTGTAATATCCCACAAGTTAGGTTTTCATCCTTTTAACAGCTCACGACGTACGATCCGGGACGGAAAAACTGAGCAAAAGAAGAAAAGTGGCTCAAAACTGATGAAAACGTACGATTTTGGGCTCCGAAAATAGGCACTGCTATGCAGGCTTGCTGCCCCCATCGTAGAGCTCTCAGAGAGCTTTCCAACGGTATGTTGTGCGCTGCGTAACTCCATACGGATCAAAAGTTATGGGCACCGGAGCGACGGAGACCTGGTCACAAGCCCAACGCCCTCGGTTTGCAGGCCCAGCCTCTACGTGAATCGAAGTTGTCTTGCCCAAGGTGCCATAGGATTCGGTAATAGAAATGTGGTTGATAAAGTATCTTGGCAACCCTAACCGGGGCAAAAAAAATTAAAAATAGGGGTACAACACGAGGACTTGCTAGGGGGTCACCCATCCTAATACTACTCTCGCCCAAGCATGCTTAACTTAGGAGTTCTGATGGGATCCAGAGCATTAGTGCTGGTATGATCGCACCCGTCATGTTAAGGGCATAAATCCTTTATGTGTTAACGGTTCACAGTCCAAGCCTAGAGAGATGGCCCATTCAAAAGGCCCGATGGGTTTAACGACAACCCATCTGGTTCAATAATGCAGCATCTAACAGCTCACGATGTACGATCCGGGACGGAAAAAGAGAGCGAAAGAAGAAAAGTGGCCCGAAACTGATGAAAATGTTTAATATTGGGCTACAAAAATGGGCGCAACGACGCATGCTGGCTGTCCCCGTCGTAGAGCTCTCGGAAAGCTTTCCAACGGTATGCTGTGCGCCGCGTAACTCCCTACGAAACAAAAGTTTTGGGCACCGGAGCGACGGAGACGTGGTCACAAGCCCCACGCCCTCGGTTTGCAGGCCCAGCCTCTACGTGAAGCGAAGTTATATTGCCCAAGGTGCCATGGGATTCGGTAATAGAAATGTGGTGGATAAAAAATTTTGGCAACCCTAACCTGGGAAAACAAAATTGAAAAGGGGTGTACAACACGAGGACTTCCTTGGGGGTCACCCATCCTAGCACTACTCTTGCCCAAGCACGCTTAAGTTCGAAGTTCTGATGCGATCCGATGCATTAGTGCTGGTATGATCGCACCCATCATGTTGAGGGCACAAATCCTTTATGTGTTGACGGTTCGCAGTCCCAGCCCAGAGAGATAGCCCTTTCAAAAGGCCCAATGGGCTTTACGACAGCCCATCCGCTTCAACAATGCAGCATCTTATCAAGACGTGATATCGACGCATTTTAGGGCCCTCTAATGTCCCGCGAGTTAGGTTGTCGTCCTTTTACCAACTCACGACGTGCGATCCAGGACGAAAAAATAGAGCAAAAGAAGAAAAGTGGCCCGAAACAGATGAAAAGGTTCAATTTTGGCCTCCGAAAATAAGCACAACCGAGCAGGATTGCTGCCCCCGTCGTAGAGCTCTGGGAGAGCTTTCCAACGGTATGCTGTGCGCCGCGTAACTCCTTACGGATCAAATGTTATGGGCACCGGAGCGATAGAGACCCGGTCACAAGCCCCACGCCCTCGGTTTACGGGCCCAGCCCGTACGTGAAACGAAGTTGTCTTGCCCAATGTGATGTGGGATTCAGTAATAGAAATGTGGTGGATAAAGTATCATGGCATCCCTAACAGGGGCAAAAAAAATTGTAAAGGGGGGTACAACATGAGGACTTCCTTGGGGGTCACCAATCCTAGTACTACTCGCACCCAAACACGTTTAACTTCTAAGTTCTGATGGGATCTGGTGCATTAGTACTGGTATGATAGCACCCATCGTGTTGAGGGCACAAATCGTTTATGTGTTGACGGTTCACAGTCCTAGCCCAGAGAGATGGCCCATTCAAAAGGCCCAATGGGCTTAACGATAACCCATCTGCTTCAACAACGCAGCATCCTTGCAAGACATGATATCGACACACTGTAGGGCCCTCTAAGGTCTCGCGAGTTAGGTTACCGTCCTTTTAACAACTCACAACGTACGATCTGGGACGAAAAAATAGAGCAAAAGAAGAAAAGTGGCCCGAAACTGATGAAACTGTTCGATTTTGGGCTCCGAAAACAAGCGCAGCCGAGTAGGCTTAATGCCCTTGTCGTAGAGCTCTCGAAGTACTTTTCAACGATATGTTGTGCACCGCGTAATTCCTTACGGATCAAAAGTTATGGGCACCGGAGCGACAGAGACCTGGTCACAAGCCCCACGCCCTCGGTTTGCGGACCCAACCTCTACGTGACGCGAAGTTGTCATGCCAAAGGTGCAGTGGGATTCGGTAATAGAAATGTGGTGGATAAAGTATCTTGGCAACCCTAACCGGGGCAAATAACTTCGGAGTTCAACACGAGGACTTTCTAAGGGGGGTTCAACACGAGGATTTTTCAAGGGGTCACCCATCCAAGTACTACTCTTGTCCAAGCACGCTTAACTTTGGAGTTCTGATGGGATCCGGAGCATTAGTGCTGGTATGATCGCACCCGTCATGTTGAGGGTACAAATCCTTTTTGTGTTGACGGTTCGCAGTTCCAACACAGAGAGATGGCCCATTCAAATGGCCCAATAGGCTTAACGACAACCCATCCAGTTCAACAATGCAACATCCTCACAAGACGTGATATCGTCGCGTTATAGGGCCCTCTAATGTCCCGCGAGTTAGGTTGTCGTCCTTTTAACAGCTCATGACGTAAGATCTAAGACGAAAAAATAGGTCAAAAGAATAAAAGTGGCCCAAAACCGATGATAACGTTCGATTTTGGCCTCCGAAAACAGGCGCAGCCGAGCAGGCTTAATGCTACTATCGTAGAGCTCTCAGAGAGCCTTCCAACGGTATGCTATGCGCCGCGTAACTCCTTACGGATCAAAAGTTATGGGCACTAGAACGACGGAGACTTGGTCACAAGCCCCACGTCCTCGGTTTGCGGGCCCAACCTCTACGTGAAGCGAATTTGTCTTGCGCAAGGTGCCGTGTGATTCAGTAATGATGAAAATGCAGTATCCTCGCAAGACGTGGTATCGATGCGTTGTAGGGCCCTCTAATTTGCCGCGAGTTAGGTTGTCGTCCTTTTAACAACTCACGACGTACGATCTGGGACAGAAAAACAGAGCAAAAGAAGAAAAGTGGCCTGAAATAGATGAAAATGTTCAATTTTGGCCTCCAAAAATAGGTGCAGTAGACCATAATTACTACCCCCATCGTAGAGCTCTTGGAGAGCTTTCCAACGGTATACTGTGCGCCGCGTAACTCCTTACGGATAAAAAGTTATGGGCACCGGAGCGACGGAGACCTGGTCACAAGCCCCACACCCTCGGTTTGTGGGACCAGCCTCTACGTGAAGTGAAGTTGTCTTGCCCAAGGTGCCATGGGATTTAGTAATAGAAATGTGGTGGATAAAGCATCTTGGCAACACAAACTGGGGCAAAAAAAAAGTTGAAAAGGGGGGTGCAACACGAGGACTTCCCAGGGGGGTCACCCATCCTAGTACTACTCTCGCCCAAGCACGCTTAACTTCGCAGTTCTGATGGGATCCGGTGCATTAGCGCTGGTATGATCATACCCGTCATGTTGAGGGCATAAATCCTTTATGTGTTGACGGTTCACAGTCCCAACCCAGAGAGATGGCCCATTCAATAGGCCCAATAGGCTTAACGACAACCCATCCGCTTCAACAACGCACCATGCTCGTAAGACGTGATATCAACACGTTGTAGGGCCGTCTAATGTCCCGCGAGTTAGGTTGTCTTCCTTTTAACAACTCACGATGTACGATCCGGGATGGGAAAATAGAGCAAAAGAACAAAAGTGGCCTGAAACTGGTGAAAACATTCAATTTTGGGCTCCTAAAAATAGTCGCAGCCGAGCAGGCTTGTTGTTTCCATCGTAGAGCTCTCGAAGAGCTTTCCAATGGTATGCTGTGCGCCGCGTAACTCCTTACGGATCAAAAGATATGGGCAATACTAGTAAAAAAACTGAAAAGGGGGGTGCAACACGAGGACTACCCAGGGGGTCAACCATCCTAGTATTACTCTCGCCCAAGCATGCTTAACTTTGGAGTTCTGATCGGATCCGGTGCATTAGTGCTGGTATGATTGCACCCGTCCTGTTGAGGGCACAAATCCTTTATGTGTTGACGGTTCACAGTCCCAGCCCAGAGAGATGGCCTATTCAAAAAGCCCAATGGGCTTAACGACAACCCATCCACTTTAACTACACAGCATTCTTGCAAGACGTGATATCGACGCCTTGTAGGGCCCTCTAATGTCCCGCGAGTTAGGTTGTCATCCTTTTAACAGCTCACGACGTACGATCCGGGACGGAAAAACAGAGCAAAAGTAGAAAAATGGCCCAAAACTGATGAAAACGTTTGATTTCGGACTCTAAAAATGGGCGCAGCCGAGCAGGCTTGCTGCCCTCGTCGTAGAGCTCTCGAAGAGCTTTCCAATGGTATGCTGTGCGCCGCGTAACTCCTAACAGATCAAAAGTTATGGTCACCGGAGAGACGGAGACCTGGTCACAAGCCCCACGCCCCATGCCCTCGGTTTGCGGGCCCAGCCTCTACGTGAAGCGAAGTTATCTTGTCCAAGGTGCCGTGGGATTTGGTAATAGAATTGGGGTGGATAAAGCATCTTGGCAACACAAACTGGAGCAAAAAAAAAGTTGAAAAGGGGGTGCAACACAAGGACTTCCTTGGGGGTCACCCATCCTAGTACTACTCTCGCCCAAGCACGCTTAAGTTTGAAGTTCTGATGGGATCTGGGGCATTAGTGCTGGTATGATCGCACTCGTCATGTTGAGGGCACAAATCCTTTATATGTTGATCGTTCATAGTCCCAGCCCAGAGAGATGGTCATTTCAAAAGGCCTAATGGGCCTAATGACAACCCATCTACTTCAACAATATAGTATCCTCGCAAGACGTGATATCGACGCGTTGTAGGGCCCTCTAATGTCCCGCGAGTTACGTTGTCATCCTTTTAACAGCTCACGACGTACGATCTGGTACGAAAAAATAGAGCAAACGAAGAAAAGTAGCCTGAAACTGATGAAAACGTTCGATTCTGGGATTCAAAACGAGTACAGCCGGACAGGCTTGCTGCCCACGTCGTAGAGCTCTCGGAGAGCTTTCCAAAGGTGTGTTGTGCGCCGCGTAACTCCTTACGGATCAAAAGTTATAGGCACCGGAGCGACGGAGACCTGGTCACAAGCCCCACGCCCTAGGTTTGCGGCCCCAGCCTCTACGTGAAGCGAAGTTGTCTTGCCCAAGGTGCTGTGGGATTCGGTAATAGAAATGTGGTGGATAAAGCATCTTGGCAACCCTAACCGGGGCAAAAAAAATTGAAAATGAGGGGTACAACACGAGGACTTCCCAAGGGGTTACTCATCCTAGTACTACTCTCGCCCAAGCATGCTTAACTTCGGAGTTCTTATGGGATCCGTAGCATTAGTGCTAGTATGATCGTACCCATCATGTTGAGGGCACAAATCCTTTATGTGTTGATGGTTCACAGTCCCAACCCAGAGAGATGGCTCATTCAAAAGGCCCAATGGGCTTAACGACAACCCATCCGCTTCAACTACGCAGCATCCTCGCAAGACGTGATATCGACGCATTGTAAGGCCCTCTAATGTCCCGCGAGTTAGGTTGTCGTCTTTTTAACAGCTCACGACGTACGATCCGGGACTAAAAAATAGAGCAAAAGAAGAAAACTGGACCGAAACTGATGAAAACGTTCAATTTTATGCTCCAAAAATGGGCACAACCGAGCAAGCTTGCGGCCCCCATCATAGAGCTCTCGAAGAGCTTTCCAACGGTATACTGTGCGCCGCGTAACTCTTTACAGATCAAAAGTTATAGGCACCGTAGCGAAAGAGACCTGGTCACAAGCCCCACGCCCTTGGTTTGCGGGCCCAGCCTCTACGTGGTGCGAAGTTGTCTTGCCCGAGGTGCCGTGGGATTCGGTAATAGAAATGTGGTGGATAAAGCATCTTGGCAAGACTAACCGGGCAAAAAAAATTGAAAAATGGGGGTTCAACTCGAGGACTTCCCAGGGGGTCAACCATCCTAGTACTACTCTCGCCCAAGCTCGCTTAATTGCTGGGTTCTGATGGGATCCGGTGCATTAGTACTGGTATGATCGCACCCGTCATGTTGTGGGCACAAATCCTTTATGTGTTGACGGTTCACAATCCCAGCCCAAAGAGATGTCCTATTCAAAAGGCCCAATGGGTTTAACGATTACCCATCCACTTCAACAACGTAGCATCCTTGCAATACGTGATATCGATGCATAGTAGGGCCCTCTAATATCCTGCGAGTTAGGTTGTCATCCTTTTAACAGCTCACGACGTATGATCCGGGACGGAAAAATAGTGCAAAATAATAAAAGTGGCCCGAAGCTGATGAAAATGTTCGAATTTGGGATCCAAAAACCGATACAATTGAGCAAGCTTGTTGCCCCCGTCGTAGAGCTCTCGAAGAGCTTTCCAACGGTATGTTGTGCACCTCGTAACTCCTTACGGATCAAAAGTTATGGGCACCGGAGCGACGGAGACCTGGTCATAAGCCCCACGCCCTCGGTTTGCGGGCCCAGGCTCTACGTGAAGTTAAGTTGTCTTTCCCAAGGTGCCGTGGGATTCGGTAATGAAAATGTGGTGGATAAAGCATCTTGGCAACCCTAACCGGGGCAAAAAAAAATTGAAAAGGGGGGTGCAACACGAGGACTTCCCAGGGGGTCACCCATCCTAGTACTACTCTCGCCCTGTGAGGCCCGACCCCGAATAATGTGTGTTACCCCGATTTATGTGCCCTATCTTGGTTCTCGTGCATGCTTCGTCATTCGTGCCTTGACCTAGAATTATGTGCCCTAATCCTCGACGTACGTGCCCTGACTTTGAATTGCGTGTGTTACCTCGTTTTGTGTGCCTTGACCTTGAATTGCGTGTCTTAATCTAGGTTTAAGAGTCGTACCTCGATTTACGTGCATTGCATTGAATTATGTGCCTTGCATCGATTTACGTGCATTCATTTAGGATTGCGTGCATTAGTCTTGAAGTACGTGCCTTAGTCATGAAGTACGTGTCTACCTCGTGATTCGTGCCTCGTATCAATTTCTGTTCGTGTCTCGTAGTGCGTGCCCTAGACCTAAGAAAGCGTGCCTGCACACTAATTAATAAAGAATCCTACACAAAGCACTAGACTATAAAATAATCCTACAAAATCCACTAACACTAAAATAATAATAAACTATCTCAACTTTCATATAATTTATTCTACCTAGGTTCCCTAGATTCCCAACATTCTCTTGCATTCTAACTACTAGGCAATTAAAATATATCAACCTACAATAAAATAAGGCTTTAACACATGACAAAATTCAGAATTTGAGCTCACTTGGCCGACCATGTGTAGGAATGTGACAAGCTTTGCAATTTAAAATTAGTCCTAGACAAACTATGACACACACACAAGACACTAGGCATAAAATAAACCCATACACCCTACCCCAAGCACCCTTTCTCGACCAACACACCCAAGGCATGCTAAAACATTTCAAAAATGCTCAAAGATGACAAAAATTCAGACTTGTAGAAGCTCAAGGCCGTCCATATGCTCAAGCACATCATTTCTCCCTCTCAAGCTCTCATTCTCTCATTCTCTCTCTCCTTTTCTCTCCATTTTCGACCAAGGCTGACCTTTGAGCTCCCAAGACTCCTAACAACTCTCAAGGACACTCTAAGACCCTCCCAAGCTCGGCCATGGCAGCCCAAGCAAGCTAGAAGCAAAGAGACATGCATGCAAGCTCATAGAACACTCATTCGGCCCTTTGGTATGTTGATAGCTTCCATTTCATTTCCTTTTGTTCTAACCACATGCACCTACTAAGAACTTGGTCACTAAGCTAGGAAAAATAGAGAAAATCGAGTTGGTGTCTCGGCTAAGCAAGGAAGAAGATCAACTTTGTGCTTCATCCAAGTCTTGTGCATCTTCTTGTTGTTTTGCTAAGGTGAGGGCTAAAACTTCTTGAAAACCTTTCAAAAATCCACGTGCATTCTCTTAAATGTATGTCCTTGCTTCTGTACTTGAGTTATATGTGTGTTCATAAGCTTTTACAACCATGCATGGCAAGATTTTGGCTTGAAGATGATGATAGATGAAATCGGGTTTGGTGACAGCTCTCAGTCTTGTTGTTGCGAGGTGAGTTGGGCTAGGAAAATGATGTTGAAAATGCGTGAAAATTGGTAGGTAACTATTTTTTCCAGTTTTGAACATTTTTCACAGAAATAGGCCAAAGCTAATTTTGAATCTAAGGTCCTAAAAATGGCAAATAATTAAAATGTGTCCAAATCTGGAAGTCTGGAAAAAATGAAGCAGGTTTTGGCAGATGCACTGACCTTGTCGAACGAACCAGTTTTGGCTTAGTGAATGATGTCCAAAATGCATGAAATTTGGTGTGCTGCTATATTTTTCAGTTCTGGACATTTTTGTCAGAAATGGACTAAGGCTAAATCTGACTCTAAGGACCTCAAATACGACAAGTATTGAAATGTGTGCAAATCTGGACAATTTTGTGCAATCCCACTGTTTTGGCTATAACTATTGGACCCGAACTCCAAATGATGCAAGGTTTGTTTCTGATTTTAGTTCATTTCTTAAGATTTAATTTGACATCTTATTCACTAGAATTGGAGATTGTTTACATTTCTTAATGATTGTGAGAAAACAGCCTATTGCAGTGAGGGTTTCACTTAGTTATATGCTTAGAAAATTTGTTGTAACTTCTCTTGTGGTATTAAATGCTTGGGATTGTGGCATTGGGATGTTGTGTGGACTGTTTTGAGTACTTGGGGATGTTTGAATTAATTGATGCATGGCTTGAGATTGATTTTGAGTTGACTTGGGGCTTAATTGCGCGGGTAAGCACGAAATGGAAACCCTAGTGACTAGGTAAACTTGCTAAGTGTTGATCCTTTGGATATTGTGTGTAGTTATATGTTGAGTAGGTTGCCCGTAGTTGCCCTTATAGCCCTAAATGTGATTTTGATCATTGCATGTTGACAAATAGGTCTTTCTTGCATCCAAACCCACGTAAATGTTGTTGCATGTTGAATAGTCGTATTATTTGATTACGTGGACTTTGAATTGAGTTATATGACTTAATTTACGTGCGTACATGGCTGCCCGTTTAATGTTCATATAACTCCATGTGCCTTTCAAGTGAAATTACTTGTCTATTCGTGCCTTGCTTGTTTACTTGTCAATGTGCAATCTTATGACTATCCGGAGGCAACCTACTTTGTTGTCCTCCTAATGTGATATACTAAAAATGTCATAAATGTGCATTGCATATAAGGTTGCAACCTTTCATTCTGGCGTGGTAGCGTTCACGCACACCGGGCGATATCAGGCTTGCCGGTGCAACCGTGACTACCATTGTCCAATTCCCTCTCTCGCTTGGGGGCTAGACTTCCTCGGAGAGTTGGGTCGTAGGATTTCGGGGTACATCCGGAGTACACCCATTTGGCGTGAAAAGTGGATGATTGAAGCCGGCCACAACAACTGTTACTGAAAATGAACTTGAACGACAGGAAGTAAGTGCTATGCGGGGGAAAGTGCTACACCTAAATGTGGTGGGAGCTACCTCTTGAGCCCGTATGAGCTACCTCTAGAGTCCTGTACGTATCAAACCGTATCCTTTTCACTATGTGTATAAGTACTCTTGCTTGGTTCCTAGAGGACCTCGGGGAGGAAAGACGGGTAATTGTGTTCCTTTACCTTTGTATTATGTTATGTACTTAATTGTGTTATATTCATGCTTGCAAAAGGATTTTCATAAGTTTAATCGGAAAAGGATTTCAAAACGTTATCTCTCGTTCCCCCTCGCTAAGTTCATAAGGACTCACCCTATTTTTTGTCACAGGTATAGCATATTTGGAACAGATACCCGAAGTAAACGTGCTTGTTGACGATTCCTTGGAGTGACTACGTGCTTTTGTGTTTTGCCTGAAAGTGGTTGCTGTATGGATGTTGTGTTTGATTGCAAACTATTCATTTTATTGATGTAAATGACCCCGTTGTAATTTGGGTCTAATTTTGGGATTGTACTATCTATAACCGGACGAACTTCTTATTTGGTTATTTGCTTTCATTATCTTGAATAGTAGCTATCATAGGCAATTAAACCAATAGGTGAAAATTTAACTAAGTCAATTCTAGCTAATTCCATTTAGGTGCTTATTTGTAAACTAAAGAATAATAGGTACTTGCATGATAGGAAATTGATAAATAAACGGGACATAGTTATCATGCTAGGCTTATTAACCAAACGAGACCTTCAAGATAGACTACTAGGCATATCGGTTGATGAGACAAAATAGGAGTCCTTAATGGAATTGGATTAATGATTGGAATAATTGAGGCGTTTAGAAATTAGGTCAAACTAAAACGTCCTAACTACAGCCGTTATGCTGCCGGTTTTTCAGAGAATTTTTGGAGTTTAGGCTAAAAAGTTAAGTGTTAAACCCTCTTGAACGATTAAGTACATGCTATGACTTGAATGTTTAGATCACACCCTAGTCTAACCTTCATAGGTCGGGTTGGCGCGTGATATGCCCAAGCACGCTTAACTTCGAAGTTCAAATAGGATCCGATGCATTAGAGTTGGTATGATCGCACCCGTCTTGTTGAGAGGACAAATCCTTTATGTGTTAACGGTTCACAATCCCAGCCCAGAGAGATGGCCCATTCAAATGGCCCATTGGGCTTAACGACAACCCATCTACTTCAACAACGCAGCATCCTCGCTAGATGTGATATCGATGCATTGTAGGGCCCTCTAATGTCCCGCAAGTTAGGTTATCGTCCTTTTAACTGCTCACGACGTACGATCCAGGATGGAAAAACAGAGCCACAGAAGAAAAGTAGCACGAAACTAATGAAAACGTTCGATTTTACGCTCCAAAAATTGGCGTAGCCTAGCAAGCTAGCTACCCTCGTCGTAGGGCCCTCGGAGAGCTTTCCAACAGAATGCTGTGCGCTGCATAACTCATTACGGATCAAAAGTTATGGACACCGGAGCAACGGAGACCTGGTCACAAGCCCCACGCCCTCGGTTTGCGGGGCCAACCTCTACGTGAAGCGAAGTTGTCTTGCCCAATGTGCCGTGGGATTTAGTAATAGAAATGTGGTGGATAAAGCATCTTGGCAACACAAACTGGGTCAAAAAAAAAGTTGAAAAGGGGGGTGCAAGAAGAGGACTTCCCAGGGGGTCACTCATCCTAGGACTACTCTCGTCCAAGCACGCTTAAGTTCGGAGTTCTGATGGGATCCGGTGCATTAGTGCTGGTATGATCGTACCCGTCATGTTGAGGGCACAAATCCTTTATGTGTTGACGGTTCACAGTCCCAGCCCAGAGAGATGGCCCATTCAAAAGGCCCAATGGGCTTAACGACAACCCATCTACATCAACAATGCCGCATCCTCGCAAGACATAATATCGACGCATTGTAGGGCCCTCTAATGTCTAGCGAGTTAGGTTGTCATCCTTTTAACAGCTCACGACGTACGATCCGGGACCAAAAAATAGAGCAAACGAAGAAAAGTGGCCCGAAACTGATGAAATCGTTCAATTTTGGGATCCAAAAATGGGTGCAGTCGAGCAGGCTTGCTGCCCCCGTCGTAGAGCTCTCAGAGAGCTTTCCAAAGGTATGTTGTGCGCCACATAACTCCTTACGGATCAAAAGTTATGGGCACCGGAGCGACGGAGACCTAGTCACAAGCCCCACGCCCTCGGTTTGCGGGCCCAGCCTCTACGTGAAGCGAAGTTGTCTTGCCCAAGGTGCCGTGGGATTTGGTAATAGAAATGTGGTGGATAAAGCATCTTGGCAAATCTAACCGGGGACAAAAAAATTGAAAAGGGGGGTGCAACACGAGGACATCCCATGGGGCCACCCATCCTAGTACTACTCTCGCCCAAGCACGCTTAACTTCAGAGTTCTGCTGGGATCCGGTGCATTAGTGTTGGTATGATCGCAACTGTCTTGTTGAGGGCACAAATCCTTTATGTGTTGACGGTTCACAGTCCCAGCCTAGAGAGACTGCCCATTCAAAAGGCCCATTGGGCTTAACGACAACCCATCCACTTCAACAATGCAGCATCTTATCAAGACATGATATTGACATGTTGTAGGGCCCTCTAATGTCCCACGAGTTAGGTTATCATCCTTTTAACAGCTCACGACGTACGATCCTGGATGGAAAAACAGAGCATAAGAAGAAAAGTGGCCAGAAACTGTTGAAAACGTTCGATTTTGGACTTCAAAAATAGGCGCAACCTAGGAAGCTTGCTACCCTCGTTGTAGAGCTCTCGAAGAGTTTTCTAACGGTATGCTGTGCGCCGCGTAACTCCTTACGGATCAATAGTTATGGGCACCGGAGCGACCGAGACCTGGTCATAAGACCCTTGCCCTCGGTTTGCGAGCCCAGCCTCTACGTGAAGATAAGTTGTCTTGCCCAATGTGCCGTGGGATTCAGTAATAGAAATGTGGTGGATAAAGCATCTTGGCAACACTAATTGGGGCAAAAAAAAGTTGAAAAGGGGGGTGCAACACGAGGATTTTCCAAGGGGTCACACATCCTAGTACTACTCTCGCCCAAGCACACTTAAGTTCGGAGTTCTGATGGGATCCGGGGCATTAGTGCAGGTATGATTGTACCCGTCATTTTGAGGGCACAAATCCTTTATGTGTTGACGGTTCACAGTCCCAGCCCAGAGAGATGGCCCATTCAAAAGGCCCAATGGGCTTAACGACAACCCATCTACTTCTACAACGTTGCATCCTCGCACGACATGATATCGACGCGTTATAGGGCCCTCTAATGTCCCGCGAGTTAGGTTGTCATCCTTTTAACAGCTCACGACGTACGATCCGGGACGGAAAAACATAGCAAAAGAAGAAAAGTGGCCCGAAATTGAAAAAAATGTTCGATTTTGCAGGCCCAGCCTCTACGTGAAGCGAAGTTGTCTTGCCCAAGGTCCCGTGGGATTCGGTAATAGAAATGTGGTGGATAAAACATCTTGGCATCCCTAATTGGGGCCAAAAAAATTGAAAGGGGGGGTGCAGCACGAGGACTTCCCAGGGGGTCACCCATCCAAGTACTACTCTCGCCCAAGCACGCTTAACTTCGGAGTTCTGATAGGATTCGAAGCACTAGTACTGGTATGATTGCACCCGTCATGTTGAGGACACAAATACTTTTTGTGTTGACAGTTCACAGTCCCAGCCCAGAGAGATGGCCCATTAAAAAGGCCCAATGGGCTTAACGATAACCCATCCGCTTCAACAACGCAACATCCTCACAAGACTTGATATCGACGCAATGTAGGGCCCCCTAATGTCCCCCAAGTTAGGTTGTCGTCCTTTTAAGAGCTCATGACATACGATCCGGGATGAAAAAACAGAGCAAAAGAAGAAAAGTGGGCCGAAACTGATGAAAACGTTTGATTTTGGGCTCCAAAAACGAGCGCAGCCGAGCAAGCTTGCTGCCCCCGTCGTAGAGCTCTCAGAGAGGTTTCCAACAGTATGTTGTGCACCGCGTAACTCCTTACATCTCAAGAGTTATGGGCACCGGAGAGACGGAGACTTGGTCACAAGCCCCACGCCCTAGGTTTGCGGGCCCAGCCTCTACATGAAGCGAAGTTGTCTTGCCCAAGGTGTTGTGGGATTCGGTAATAGAAATGTGGTGGATAAAGCATCTTGGCAACCCTAACCGTGGCAAAAAAAATTTAAAAGGGGGGTGCAACACGAGGACTTCCCAGGGGGTCACCCATCCTTGTACTACTCTCGCCCAAGCACGCTTAACTTCGGAGTTCTGATGGGATCCAGTGCATTAGTGCTGGTATGATAGCACCCATCATGTTGAGGGCACAAATCCTTTATGTGTCGCCGGTTCACAGTCCTAGCCCAGGGAGATGGCCCACTCAAAAGGCCTAATGGGCTTAACGACAAGTCATCCACTTCAACAATGCAGCATCCTCGCAAGACGTGATATCGATTCATTGTAGGGCCCTTTAATGTCCCGAGATTTAGGTTGTCGTCCTTTTAACAGTTCATGACGTACGATCCGGGATCGAAAAATAGAGCGAAAGAAGAAAAGTGGCCCGAAACTGATGAAAACGTTTGATTTTAGGCTCCAAAAATTGAGCACAGCCTAGCAGGCTTACTGTCCCTGTCGTAGAGCTCTTGGAGAGCTTTCCAACGGTATGCTGTGCGCCGCGTAACTCCTTATGGATCGAAAGTTATGGGCACCGGAGCGACAGAGACTTATCCACAAACCCCATGCCCTCGATTTGCGAGCCCAGCCTCTACGTGTAGCGAAGTTGTCTTGCCCAAGGTCCCATAGGATTTGGTAATAGAAATGTGGTGGATAAAGCATCTTGGCAACCCTAACCGGGGCAAAAAATTTGAAAAGGGGGGGTGCAACACGAGGACTTCTTAGGGGATTACCTATCCTAGTAATACTCTCGCCCAAGCACACTTAACTTCGGAGTTCTTATGGGATCCGGTGCATTAGTGCTGGTATGATTGCACTCGTCATGTTGAGGGCACAAATCCTTTATGTGTTGACGGTTCACAATCCTAAACCAGAGAAATGGCCCATTGAAAAGGCCCAATGGGCTTAATGACAACCCATCCGCATCAACAACGCAGCATCCTCGCAAGACGTGATATCGACGCATTGTAGGGCCCTCTAATGTCCAGCGATTTAGGTTGTCTTCGTTTTAACAGCTCACGACGTACGATCCGAGACCGAAAAATAGAGCAAAAGAAGAAAAGTGGCCTGAAATAAAAGAAAATGTTCGATTTTGAGCTCTAAAAATGTGCGCAGCCTAGCAAGCTTGCTACCCTCGTCGTAGAACTCTCGTAGAGCTTTCCAACAGTATGTTGTGCGCCGCGTAACTCCTTACGGATCAAAAGTTATGGGAGCCGGAGCGACGGAGACTTGGTCACAAGCCCCACGCCCTAGGTTTACGGGCCCAGCCTCTACATGAAGCGAAGTTGTCTTGCCCAAGGTGCCGTGGGATTCGGTAATAGAAATGTGGCGGATAAAACATCTTGGCAACACTAACTGGGGCAAAAAAGAAAGTTGAAAAGGGGTGTGCAACACGAGGACTTCCTAGGGGGTCACCCATTCGAGTACTACTCTCGCCCAAGCACGCTTAACTTCCGAGTTCTGATGGGATCCGGTGCATTAGTGCTGGTATGATCGCACCCGTCATGTTGAGGGCACAAATCCTTTATGTGTTGACGGTTCACAATCCCAGCCCAGAGAGATGGCCAATTCAAAAGGCCCAATAGGCTTAACAACAACCCATCCACATCAACAACGTAGCATCCTCGTAAGACGTGATATCAATGCATTGTAAGGCCCTCTAATGTCCCACGGGTTAGGTCATCATCCTTTTTACAGCTCACGACGTACGATCTGGGACGGAAAAATAGAACAAAAGAAGAAAAGTGGCCCGAAATTGATGAAAACGTTCAATTTTGGGATCCAAAAATGGGTGCAGCCGAGTAGGCTTGGTGCCCCCGTCGTAGAGCTCTCAGAGAGCTTTCCAAAGGTATGCTGTGCGCCGCGTAACTCCTTAGGGATCAAAAGTTATGGGCGCCGGAGCGATGGAGACTTGGTCACAAGTCCCATGCCATCGGTTTGCGGGCCCAGCCTCTACGAGAAATGAAGTTGGCTTGCCCAAGGTGCCGTGGGATTCGGTAATAGAAATGTGATGGATAAAGCATCTTGGCAAGCCTAATCGGGACAAAAAAATGAAAAATAGGGTGCAACAGAAGGACTTCTTAGGGGGTCACCCATCCTAGTACTACTCTCGCCCAAGCACGCTTAACTTTGAAGTTCTGATAGGATCATGTGCATTAGTGTTGGTATGATCGCACCCGTCTTATTAAGGGTACAAATCCATTATGTGTTGACGTTTCACAGTCCTAGCCTAGAGCGATGGCCCATTCAAAAGGCCAATTGGGCTTAATGACAACCCATCCACTTCAACAACGTAGCATCCTCGCAAGACGTGATATCGATGCATTGTAGGGCTCTCTAATGTCTCGCGACTTAGTTTATCATCCTTTTAACAGCTCACGATGTATGATCCGAGACGAAAAAATAGAGCAAAAGAAGAAAAGTGGCCCGAAACTGATGAAAACGTTCGATTTTGGGCTCTAAAAATGGGCCCAGCCAAACAAGCTTGCTACCCTCGTCGTAGAGCTCTCAGAGAACTTTCCAAAGGTATGATGTGCGCTGTGTAACTCCTTACGGATCAAAAGTTATGGGCATCGGAGCGACGGAGACCTGGTCACAAGCCCCACGCCCTCGGTTTGCGGGCACAGCCTTTACGTCAAGCGAAGTTGTCTTGCCCAAGGTGCCGTGGGAATCAGTAATAGAAATGTGGTGGATAAAGCATCTTGGCAACCCTAACTGGGGCAAAAAAAATTGAAAAGTGGGGTGCAACACGAGGAGTTCACAGGGGGTCACCCATTTTAGTACTACTCTCGCTCAAGCACGCTTAACTTTGGAGTTCTGATGGGATACGGTGCACTAGTGTTGGTGTGATCACACCCGTCATGTTGAGGACACAAATCCTTTATGTGTTGATGGTTTACAATCCCAGCCCAGAGAGATGGCCCATTGAAAAGGCCCAATGGGCTTAACGACAACCCATCTGCTTCAACAACGCAGCATCCTCGCAAGACGAGATATCGACGCGCTGTAAGGGCCACTAATGTCCCACGAGTTAGGTTGTCGTAAATTTTGAGAGCTCACGACGTACGATCCGGGATCGAAAAACAGAGCAAAAGAAGTAAAGTGGCCCAAAACTGATGAAAACATTCAATTTTGGGCTCCAAAAATGGGCACACCTGAGCAAGCTTGCTGCCCCCATCGTAGAGCACTCAGAGAGCTCTCCAACGGCATACTGTGCATCGCGTAACTCATTACGGATCAAAACATATGGGCACCAGAACAACAGAGACCTAGTCACATGCACCACGCCCTAGGTTTGTGGGCCCAGCTTCTACGTGAAGCAAAGTTGTCTTGCCCAAGGTACCGTGGGATTCGGTAATAGAAATGTGGCGGATAAAGCACCTTGGCAACCCTAACCGGGGCAAAAAAAATTGGAAAGGGGGGTGCAACACGAGGACTTCCCAGGGGGTCACCCATCCTAGTACTATTCTCACCCAAGCAAGCTTAACTTTGGAGTTCTGATGGGATCCGGCGCATTAGTGCTGGTATGATCGCACCCGTCATGTTGAGGACACAAATCCTTTATGTGTTGACGGTTCACAGTGGCTTCCCAGAGAGATGGACCATTCAAACGTCCAAATGATCTTAATGATAACCCATTCGCTTCAACAATGCAACATCCTCACAAGATGTGATATCGATGCGTTGTAGGGCCCTTTAATGTCCCGCAGGTTAGGTTGTCGTCCTATTAATAGCTCACGACGTACGATCCTGGATGGAAAAACAGAGCAAAAGAAGAAAAGTAGCCTGAAACTGATAAAAACATACGATTTTGGGCTTTGAAAACAGGCGCAGCCGAGCAGGCTTGTTACCCCCTTCATAGAGCTCTTAGAGAGCTTTCCAACGGTATGCTATGCGCCGCATAACTCCTTACAGATCAAAAATTATGGGCACCGGAACGACAGAGACCTAGACACAAGCCCTACGCCCTCGGTTTCTGGGCCCAGCCTCTACATGAAGCGAAGTTATCTTGCCCAAGGTGCCGTGGGATTCGGTAATAGAAATGTGGTGGATAAAGCATCTTGGCAACACTAACCGGGGCAAAAAAAATTGAAAAGTGGGGTGCAACACGAGGATTTCCCAGGGGGTCACCCACCCTAGTACTACTCTCGCCCAAGCACGCTTAACTTCGGAGTTCTGATAGGATCCGGTGCATTAGTGCTGATATGATAGCCCCCGTCATGTTGAGGGCACAAATCCTTTATATGTTGCCGGTTCACAGTCCCAGCCCAGAGAGACAGCCTATTCAAAAGGCCTAATGGGCTTAACAACAACCCATCCACTTCAACAACGCAGCATCCTTGCAAGACGTGATATCGATGCATTGTAAGGCCCTCTAATGTCCCGCGATTTAGGTTGTCGTCCTTTTAACAGCTTACGACGTACGATCCGGGACGAAAAAACAGAGTAAAAGAAGAAAAGTAGCCCGAAACAGTTGAAAACGTTCAATTTTGGACTCCAAAACAGGGCACAGCTGAGCAGGCTCATATCCCTCATCGTAGAGCTCTCGGAGAGATTTCTAACGGTATGCTGTGCGCAACGTAACTCCTTACGGATCAAAAGTTATGGGCACCGGAGCGACGGAGACCTGGTCACAAGCCCCACAACCTCGGTTTGCAGGCCCAGCCTCTACGTGAAGCGAAGTTGTCTTGCCCAAGGTCTCGTGGGATTCGGTAATAGAAATGTGGTGGATAAAGCATCTAGGCAACCCTAACTGGGGTAAAAAAAAATTGAAAAGGGGGTACAACACGAGGACTTCCCAAGGGGTCACCCATCCTAGTACTACTCTCGCCCAAGCACGCTTAACTTCAGAGTTCGAATGGGATCCGGTGCAATAGAGCTGGTATGATCGCACCCGTCATGTTGAGGGCACAAATCCTTTATGTGTTGACGGTTCATAGTCCCAGCCCAGAGAGATGGCCCATTCAAAAGGCCCAATTGGCTTAATGACAACCCATCTGCTTCAACAATGCAGCATCCTCGCAAGACGTGATATCGATGCATTGTAGGGCCCTCTAATGTCCCGCGAGTTAGGTTCTCGTCCTTTTAACAGCTCACGACGTACGATCTAGAATGAAAAAATAGAGCAAAAGAATAAAAGTGGCCCAAAACTGATGAAAATGTTCTATTTTGGGCTGTGCGCTGCATAAATCCTTACGGATCAAAAGTTATGGGCACCAGAGCGACGGAGACTTGTCACAAGCCCCACGCCATAGGTTTGCGGGCCCAGCCTCTACGTGAAGTGAAGTTGTCTTGCCCAAGGTGCCGTGGGATTCGGTAAAACAAATTGGGGTGGATAAAGCATCTTGGCAACCTTAACTGGGCCAAGAAAAATTGAAAAAGGGGGGTGCAACACGAGGACTTCCCAGGGGGTCACCCATCCTAATACTACTCTCGCCCAAGCACTCTTAACTTAGGAGTTCTGATTGGATCCGGTGCATTAGTGCTGGTATGATAGCACTCGTCATGTCGAGGGCTCAAATCCTTTATGTGTTGACGGTTCACAGTCCCAACCCCAGAGAGATGGTCCATTCAAAAGGCCCAATGGGCTTAACGACAACCAATCCGCTTCAACAATGTAGCATCCTCGCAAGACAAGATATCAACGCATTGTAGGGCCCTTTAATGTCCTACGAGTTAGGTTGTCATCCTTTTAACAGTTCATGACGTACAATCCGTGACCGAACAACAGAGTAAAAGAAGAAAAGTGGCCCAAAACTGATGAAAACGATCGATTTCGGGATTTAAAAATGGGCGTAGCTTTGCAAGCTTGCTACCCCCGTCATATAGCTCTTGGAGATCTTTCCAACGGTATACTGTGCACTACGTAACTCCTTACGGATCAAAAGTTATGGGCATCGGAGTGACGGAGACCTGGTCACAAGCCCCACGCCCTAGGTTTGCGGGCCCAGCCTCTACGTGAAGTGAAGTTGTCTTGGCCAAGGTGCCGTGGGATTCGGTAATAGAAATATGGTGGATGAAGCATCTTGGCAACCTTAACCGGGGCAAAAAAAATTGAAAAGGGGGTTGCAACACGAGAACTTCCCAGGGGGTCACCCATCTTAGTACTACTCTCGCCCAAGCACGCTTAACTTTGGAGTTCTAATGGGATCCGGTGCATTAGTGCTAGTATGATCGCACCCGTTATGTTGATGGCACAAATCCTTTATGTGTTGACGGTTCACAATCCCAGCCCAGAGAGATGGCCCATTCAAAAGGTCCAATGGGCTTACGGATAACCCATCCGCTTCAACAACGCAGCATCCTCGCAAGACGTGATATCAACGCATTGTAGGGCCTTCTAATGTCCCGCAAGTTAGGTTGTCGTCCTTTTAACATCTCATGACGTACGATCCAGTACGAAAAAACAGAGCAAAACAAGAAAAGTGGCCCAAAACTGATGAAAACGATCGATTTTGGGATTCAAAAACGGGCGCAATCGAGCAGGATTGCTATCCCCATCATAGATCTCTCGGAGAGGTTTCCAACGGTATGCTGTGTGCAGCGTAACTCTTTATCGATCAAAAGTTATGGGCACTGGAGCGACGGAGACCTGGTCACAAGCCCCATGCCCTCGGTTTGCGGGCTAAGCCTCAACGTGAAGCGAAGTTCTCTTGCCCAAGGTGCCGTGGGATTCGGTAATAGAAATGTGCTGGATAAAGCTTCTTGGCAACCCTAACCGGGGCAAAAAAATTTGAAAAGGGGGGTGCAACATGAGAACTTCCCAGGGGGTCACCCATCCTAGTACTACTCTCACCCAAGCACGCTTAACTTCGTATTACCGATGGGATCTGGTGCATTAGTGCTGGTATGATCGCACCCGTCATGTTGAGGGCACAAATACTTTATGTGTTGACGGTTCAGAGTCCCAACCCAGAGAGATGGCCCATTCAAAAGGCCCAATGGGCTTAACGACAACACATCCACTTCAACAACGCAACACCCTCGCAAGACGTGATATTAACGCATTGTAGGGCCCTCGAATGTCCCGCTAGTTAGGTTGTCGTACTTTTAATAGTTCACGACGTACAATCTGGGTCAAAAAAATATAGCAAAAGAAGAAAAGTGGCCCGAAACTGATGAAAACGTACGATTTTGGGCTCCAAAAAGAGGCACAGATGAGCAGGGTTACTACCCCCGTTGTAGAGCTCTCGGAGAGCTTTCCAACGGTATGCTGTGCGCTTCATAACTCCTTACGGATCAAAAGTTATGGGCACCGGAGCGACGTGGACCTGGTCACAAGCCCCACGTCCTCGGTTTGCGGGCCTAGCCTCTTCGTGAAGTGAAGTTGTCTTGCCCAAGGTGCCATGGGATTCGATAATAGAAATGTGGTGGATAAAGCATCTTGGCAACCTTAATCGGAGCAAAAAAAATTGAAAAGGGGTCGCAACACGAGGAATTCCCATGGGGTCACCCATCTTAGTACTACTTTCGCCCAAGCACGCTTAACTTCGGAGTTCTGATGGGATCCGGAGCATTAGTGCTGGTATGATCGCACCCGTCATGTTGAGGGCACAAATCCTTTATGTGTTGACGGTTCACAGTCCCAGCCTAGAGAGATGGCCCATTCAAAAGGCCCAATGGGCTTAATGACAACCCATCCACATGAACAACGTAGCATCCTCGTAAGACGTGATATCGACGGATTGTAGGGCCCACTAATGTTCTGCGAGTTAGGTCATCGTCCTTTTAACAACTCCCGACGTACGTTCCGTGATGGAAAAACAGAGCAAAATAAGAAAAGTGGCCCGAAACAAATGAAAATGTATGATTTTGGGCTCCGAAAATAGGCGCAACCGAGCAGGCTTGCTGCCCTTGTCATAGACCTCTCGGAGAGCTTTCCAACGGTATGCTGTGCGCCTTGTAACTCCTTACGGATCAAAAGTTATGGGCACCGGAGCGATGGAGACCTGGTCACAAGCCCCACGCCCTCGGTTTGCTAGCCCAGCCACTACGTGAAGCGAAGTTGTCTTGCCCTAGGTACCGTGGGATTCGGTAATCAAAATATGGTGGATAAAGCATCTTGTCAACCCTAACCGGGGCAAAAAACAATTGAAAAGGGGGGTACAACACGAGGACTTCCCAGGGGGTCACCCATCCTAGTACTACTCAAGCCCAAGCGCGCTTAACTTCGGAGTTCTGACGGGATCCAGTGCATTAGTGCAGGTATGATCGCACTTGTCATGTTGATGGCACAAATCCTTTATGTGTTGACGGTTCACAGTCCCAGCCCAGAGAGATGACCTATTCAAAAGGCCTAATGGTCTTAAGGACAACCCATTCGCTTCAACAACGCAGCATCCTCGCAGGACGTGATATCAACGCGTTGTAGGGCCTTCTAATGTCCGGTGAGTTAGGTTGTCGTCCTTTTAACAGCTCACGACGTACGATCCAGGACCGAAAAACAGAGCAAAAGAAAAAAAGTGAACTGAAACTGATGAAAATGATCAATTTTGGCATCCAAAAATGGGCGCAGCTGAGCAGGCTTGCTGCCCCCGTCGTAGATCTCTCGGAGAACTTTCCAACGGTATGCTGTGCGCAGCGAAACTCCTTGCGGATCAAAAGTTATGGGCACTGGAGCGACGGAGACCTGGTTAGAAACCCCACGCCCTCGATTTGCGGGCTCAGCCTCTACGTGAAGCGAAGTTGTCTTGCCCAAGGTACCGTGAGATTCAGTAATAGAAATGTGCTGGATAAAGCATCTTGGCAACCCTAACCGGGGCAAAAAAAATTGAAAAGGGGGGTACAACATGAGGACTTCCTAGGGGGTCACCCATCCTAGTACTACCCTCGCACAAGCACGCTCAACTTCGTAGTACTGATGGGATCCGTTGCATTAGTACTGGTATGATCACACCCGTCATGTTGAGGGCACAAATCCTTTATGTGTTGACGGTTCAGAGTCCCAACCCAGAGAGATGGCTCATTCAAAAGGCCCAATGGGCTTAACGACAACCCATCAACTTCAACAATGCAGCATCCTTGCAAGACGTGATTTCGACGCGTTGTAGGGCCCTCTAAAGTCCCGTGAGTTAGGCTATCGTACTTTTAACTGCTCACGACGTACGATTCGGGTCAAAAAAATAGAGCAAAAGTAGAAAAGTGGCCCGAAACTGATAAAAACGTTCGATTTTGAGGTCCAAAAATGGGCGCAACAGAGCAAGCTTTCTCCCCCATCGTAGAGCCCTCGGAGTGCTTTCCAATGGTATGTTGTACGCCGCATAACTCCTTACGGATAAAAAGTTATGGGCACCAGAGCGACGAAGACTTGGTCACAAGCCCCACGCCATCTGTTTGCGGGCGCAGCCTCTACGTGAAGCGAAGTTGTCTTGCCCAAGGTGCCGTGGGATTCGTTAATAGAAATGTGGTGGATAAAGCATCTTGGCAACCCTAACCGGGGAAAAAAAAATTGAACAGGGGTATGCAACAGGTGGACTTCCCAAGGGGTTACCCATCCTAGTAGTACTCTCGTCCAAGCACACTTAACTTTGGAGTTCTATTGGAATCCAGTGCATTAGTACTGGTATGATCGCACCCATCATGTTGAGGGCATAAATCCTTTATGTGTTGACAGTTCACAGTCCCAGCCGAGAGAGATGGCCAATTGAAAATGCCTAATTGGCTTAACAACAACCCATCTGCTTCAACAACGCAGCATCCTCGCAAGACAAGATATCGACGCGTTGTAGGGAACTCTAATGTCCAGCGAATTAGGTTGCCGTCCTATTAACAGCTCACGACGTACGATCTGAGCTGGAATAACAGAGCAAAAGAAGAAAAGTGGCCCGAAACAGATGAAAACATTCGATTTTGGGCTCCAAAAAGGGGTAGAGCCGAGCAAGATTGCTGGCCCCGGCGTAGAGCTCTCGGATAGCTTTCCAACAGTATGTTGTGCGCCGTGTAACTCCTTACGGATCAAAAGTAATGGGCACCGGAGCGATGGAGACCAGGTCACAAGCCCCACACCCTAAGTTTGCGGGCCCAACCTCTATGTGAAGCGAAGTTGTCTTGCCCAAGGTGCCGTTGGATTCGATAATAGAAAAGTGGTGGATAAAGCATCTTGGCTACCCTAAACAGGGCAAAAAAAATTGAAAAGCGGGGTGCAACATGAGGACTTCCCAGGTGGTCACCCATCATAGTACTACTCTTGCCCTAGCACTCTTAACTTCGAAGTTCTGATGGGATCCGATGCAAAGTGCTAGTATGATCGCACCTATCATGTTGAGGGCACAAATCCTTTATGTGTGTTCACAGTCCCAGCCTAGAGAAATGGCCCATTCAAAAGGCCCAATGGGCTTAACGACAACCCATCAGCTTCAACAAAGCAGCATCCTTGCAAGATGTGATATCGACATGTTGTAGGGCCCTTTAATGTCCCGCGAGTTAGGTTGTCGTCCTTTTAACAGCTCACAACGTACAATTCGGGACGAAAAAACTGAGCAAAACAAGAAAAGTGGCCCAAAAATGATATAATTGTTCGATTTTGTTCTCCAAAAACGGGTGCAGCCGAGCAGGCTTGCTGCCCCCGTCGTAGAGCTCTCAGAGAGCTTTCTAAAGGTATGCTGTGCGCCGCATAATTCCTTACGGATCAAAAGTTATGGGCAACGGAGCGACGGAGACCTGGTCACAAGCACCATGCCCTTAGTTTGCGGGCCCAGCCTCTACGTGAAGCGAAGTTGTCTTGCCCAAGGTTCCGTGGGATTCGGTAATCGAAATGCGGTGGATAAAGCATCTTGGCAACCCTAACCGGGGCAAAAAAAAATTGAAAAGTGGGGTGCAACACGAGGACTTCCCAGGGGGGCGCCCATCCAAGTACTACTCTCGCCCAAGCACGCTTAACTTCGGAGTTCTGATGGGATTTGGTGCATTAGTACTGGTATGATCGCACCCATCATGTTTTGGGCACAAATCTTTTATGTGTTGACGGTTCATTGTCTCAGCCCAGAGAGATGGTCTATTCAAAAAGCCTAATGGGCTTAACGACAACCCATCCACTTCAACAACGCAGCATCCTCGCAAGATGTGATATCCACACGTTGTAGGGCCCTTTAATGTCCCACGAGTTAGGTTGTCGTCCTTTTAACATCTCACGACGTACGATCCGGGACGGAAAAACAGAGCAAAAGAAGAAAAGTTGCCCAAAAATTATCAAATCGTTCGATTTTGTGCTCCAAAACCGGGCGTAGCCGAGCAGGCTTGCTGCCCCCATCGTAGAGCTCTCAGAGAGCTTTCCAAAGGTATGTTGTGCGCTGCATAACTCCTTATAGATCAAAAGTTAAGGGCACCAGAGCGACGGAGACCTGGTCACAAGCCCCACGCCTTAGGTTTCCGGGCCTAGCCTCTTCGTGAAGCGAAGTTGTCTTGCCCAAGGTGCCGTGGGATTCGGTAATACAAATGTGATAGATAGAGCATCTTGGCAACCCTAACTGGGGCAAAAAAAATTGAAAAGGGGGGTGCAACACGAGGACTTCCTATGCGGTCACCCATCCTAGTACTACTCTCACCCAAGCACGGTTAACTTCGGAGTTCTGATGGGATCCGGTGCAAAGTGCTAATATGATCGCACCCATCATGTTGAGGGCACAAATCCTTTATGTGTTGACGGTTCACAGTCCCAGTCCAGAGAGATGGCCCATTCAAAAGGCCTAATGGGCTTAACGACAACCCATCTGCTTCAACAACGTAGCATCCCCGCAAGACGTGATATCGACGCATTGTATGGCCCTGTAATGTCCCGCGAGTTATGTTGTCGTCCTTTTAACAGCTCACGACGTACGATCCGGGATGGAAAAATAGATCAAAAGAAGAAAAGTAGACCGAAATTGATGAAAACGTTCGATTTTAGGATCCAAAAACTGGCGCAACCAAGTAGGCTTGCTGCTCACGTCGTAGAGCACTTGGAGAGCTTTCCAGCGGTATGCTGTGCGCAGCGTAACTCCTTACGGATCAAAAGTTATGGGCACCGGAGCGACGGAGACCTGGTCACAAGCACCATGCCCTCAGTTTGCTGGCCCAACCTCTACGTGAAGCGAAGTTGTCTTGCCCAAGGTGCCATGGGATTCGGTAATTGAAATGTGGTGGATAAAGCATCTTGGCAACCCTAACCGGGCCAAAAAAAAAATTGAAAAGGGCGGTGCAACATGAGGACTTCCCAGGGGGTCACCCATCCTAGTACTACTCTCGCCCAAGCATGCTTAACTTTGGAGTTCTGATGGGATCTAGTGCATTAGTGCTGGTATGATCGCACCCGTCATGTTGAGGGCACAAATCCTTTTTGTGTTGACGGTTCACAGTCCCTGCCTAGAGAGATGGCCCATTCAAAAGGCCTAATAGGCTTAACGACAACCCATCCACTTCAACAAAGTGGCATCCTCGCAAGACGTGATATCGACACGTTGTAGGGCCCTCTAATGACCCGCGAGTTTGGTTGTCATCCTTTTAACAGCTCACGACGCACGATCCGGGACGAAAAAACATAGCAAAAGAACAAAAGTGGCCCAAAAATGATGAAATCATTCTATTTTGTGCTCCATAAACAGGCGCAGCTGAGTAGGCATGCTGCCCCCTTCTTAGAGCTCTCAGAGAGCTTTCCAAAGGTATACTGTGCGCCGCGTAACTCCTTACGAATCAAAAGTTATGGGCACCGGAGCGACGAAGACCTGGTCACAAGCCCCAAGCCCAAGGTTTACGGGCCCAGCCTCTACATGAAGCGAAGATGTCTTGCCCAAGTTGCCGTGGGATTCGGTAATAGAAATGTGATGGATAAAGCATCTTGGCAACCCTAACTTGGGCAAAAAAAATTGAAAAGAGGGGTGCAATACGAGGACTTCCTAGGGGGTCACCTATCCTAGTACTACTCTCACCCCAACACGTTTAACTTCGGAGTTCTGATGGGATCCAATGCAAAGTGCTAGTATGATCGCACCCATCATGTTGAGGGCACAAATCTTTTATGTGTTGACGATTCGCAGTCCCAGCCCCGAGAGATGGCCCATTCAAAAGGCCCAATTGGCTAAACGACAACCCATCCGCTTCAACAACGCTGCATCTACACAAGACGTGATATCAATTCATTGTAGGGCCCTGTAATATCCCGCGAGTTAGGTTGTCATCCTTTTAACAGCTCACGACGTACGATCCAGGACGGAAAAATAGAGCAAAAGAAGAAAAGTGTATCGAAACTGATGAAAATGTTCAATTTTTGGATTCAAAAAAGAGCGCAGCCGAGCAGGCTTGCTGCCCCCGTCACAGAGCTGTCAGAGAGGTTTCCAACAGTATGCCGTGCACCGCGTAACTCCCTACGGATCAAAAGTCATGGGTACCGGAGCGACAAAGACCTTGTCACAAGCACCACGCCCTCGGTTTACGGGCCCAGCCTCTACGTGAAGCGAAGTTGTCTTACCCAAGGTGCCGTGGGATTCAGTAATAGAAATGTGATGGATAAAGCATCTTAGCAACCCTAACCGTGGCAAAAAAAGAATTGAAAAGTGGGGTGCAACACGAGGACTTCCCAGGGGGTCACCCATCCTAGTACTACTATCACCCAAGCATGCTTAACTTCGGAGTTCTAATGAGAACCGATGCATTAGTGCTGGTACGATCGCACCTATCATGTTAAGGCCGCAAATCCTTTATGTGTTGACGGTTCACAGTCCCTGCCCAGAGAGATGGCCCATTCAAAAGGCCTAATGGGCTTAACGACAACCCATCCACTTCAACAACGCAGCATCCTCGCAAGACGTGATATCAACGCATTGTAGGGCCCAGTAATGTCCCGCGAGTTAGGTTGTCGTCTTTTAACAGCTCACGACGTACGATCCAAGAAGGAAAAATAGAGCAAAAGAAGAAAAGTGGCCCAAAAATGATGAAATCGTTTGTGCTCTAATAATGGGCGCGGCCGAGCAGGCTTACTGCCCCCGCCGTAGAGCTCTCGGAGAGCTTTCCAAAGGTATGATGTGTGCTGCGTAACTCTTTACGGATAAAAATTTAAGGGCCCCTGAGCGACGGAGACCTTGTCATAAGCCCCACGCCTTAGGTTTGCGGGCCCAGCCTCTACGTGAAGCAAAGTTATCTTGCCCAAGGTGCTGTGGGATTCGGTAATAGAAATGTGATGGATAAAGCATCTTGGGAACCCTAACTGGGGCAAAAAAAATTGAAAAAGAGGGTGCAACACGAGCAATTCCGCGGGGCTTACCCATCCTAGTACTACTCTCGCCCAAGCATGCTTAACTTCGGAGTTCTGATGGGATCCGGTGCAAAGTGCTAGTATGATCGCACCTGTCATGTTGAGGGAAAAAATCCTTTATGTGTTGACGGTTCATAGTCCCAGCCCAGAGAGATAGTCCATTCAAAAGGCCCAATGGGCTTAACAACAACCCATCCGCTGCAACAATGCAGTATCCCCAAAAGACGTGATATCGACACATTGTAGGGCTCAGTAATGTCCCGCGAGTTTGGTTTTCGTCTTTTTAACACCTCACGACGTACGATCCGGGATGAAAAAATAGAGCAAAAGAAGAAAACTGGATCAAAACTGATAAACACAGGCGCAGCCAAGCAAGCTTGCTGTCCCCGTCGTAGAGCTATCGGAGAGCTTTCCAACGGTATGCTGTGCACCGTGTAACTTCTTACGGATCAAAAGTTATGGGCACCGGAACGACAGAGACCTAGTCACAAGCACCACGCCCTCGGTTTGCGAGCCCAGCCTCTACATGAAGTAAAGTTGTCTTGCCCAAGGTGCCGTGGGATTCGGTAATAGAAATGTGGTGGATAAAGCATCTTGGCAACCCTAACCGGGGCAAAAAAAATTTGATGGCACAAATCATTTATGTGTTGATGGTTGATAGTCCCAGCCCAGAGAGATGGCCCATTCAAAAGGCCCAATGGGCTTAACGACAACTCATCAACTTCAACAATGCAGTATCCTCGCAAGACGTGATATCGACGCGTTGTAAGGCCCTCTAATGTCCCGCGCGTTAGGTTGTCATCCTTTTAACAGCTCACGACGTACGATTCGGGATAGAAAAACAGAGCAAAAGAAGAAAAGCAGACCTAAACTGATGATATCATTCGATTTTAGCCTCCAAAAATCGGCGCAGTTGAGCAGGCATGCAACCCCCGTCGTAGAACTCTCGTAGAGCTTTGCAACGGTATACTGTGTGCCGCGTAACTCCTTACGGATCAAAAGTTATGGGCACCAGAGCGACAGAGACCTAGTTACAAGCCCCACGCCCTACGTTTGCGGGCCCAGCCACTACGTGAAGCGAAGTTGTCTTGGCCAAGGTGCCATAGGATTTGGTAATAGAAATGTGGTAGATAAAGCATCTTGGCAACCCTAACCGTGGAAAAAAAAAATTGAGGGCACAAATCCTTTATGTGTTGACGGTTCATAGTCCCAGCCCAGAGAGATGGCTAATTCAAAAGGCCCAATAGGCTTAACGACATCCTATCCACTTCAACAACGCAGTATCCTCGCAAGACGTGATATCGACGTGTTGTAAGGACCACTAATGTCCCGCGCGTTAGGTTGTCATCCTTTTAATAGCTCACGACGTACGATCCGGGACAGGAAAACAGAGCAAAAGAGGAAAAGAGAACCGAAACTGATGAAATCATTCAATTTCAGCCTCCAAAAACTGGCGCAACAGAGTAGGCATGCTACCCCCGTCGTAGAGCTCTTGTAGAGCTTTCCAAAGGTATACTGTGCGCCGCGTAACTCCTTACGGATCAAAAGTTATGGGCAATGGAGCGACGGAGACCTGGTCACAAGCCCACGCCCTAGGTTTGCAGGCCCAACCTCTACGTGAAGCGAAGTTGTCTTGCCCAAAGTGTCGTGGGATTCGGTAATAGAAATGTGATGGATAAAGCATCTTGGCAACCCTAATTGGGGCAAAAAAAATTGAAAAGGGGGGTGCAACACGAGGACTTCCTAGGGGGTCACCCATCTTAGTACTACTCTCGCCAAAGCACGCTTAACTTTGGAGTTTTGATGGGATCCGGTGCAAAGTGTTGGTATGATCGCACCCGTCATGTTGTGGGCACAAATCCTTTATGTGTTGACGGTTCATAGCCCCAGCCCAGAGAGATGGCCCATTCAAAAGGCCCAATGGGCTTAACGACAACCCGTCCGCTTCAACAACGCAAAATCTTCACAAGACATGATATCGACGCGTTGTAGAGTCCTCTAATGTCCCGTGAGTTAGGTTGTCATCCTTTTAACAGCTCACGACGTACGATCTGGGATGGAAAAACATAGGAAAAGAAGAAAAGTAGCCTGAAACTGATGAAAATGTTCAATTTTGGGATCAAAATACGGGCGCAGCTGAGCAGGCTTGCTACCCCTGTGATAGAGCTCTCGGAGTGCTTTCCAACGGTATGCTGTGCACCGCATAACTCCTTACGGATCAAAAGTTAAGGGCACTAGAGCGACGGAGACCTTGTCATAAGCCCCAAGCCCTAGGTTTGCGGGCCCAGCCTCAATGTGAAGCGAAGTTGTCTTGCCCAAGGTGCCGTGGGATTCGGTAATATAAATGTGGCGGATAAAGCATCTTGGCAACCTTAACTGGGGCAAAAAAAATTGAAAAGGGGGGTGCAACACGAGGACTTCCCAGGGGGTCACCCATCCTAGTACTACTCTCGCCCAAACACGCTTAACTTCGGAGTTTTGATGGGATCTGGTGTATTAGTACTGGTATGATCGCACCCGTCATGTTGAGGGCACAAATCCTTTATGTGTTGACGGTTCACAGTCCCAGCCCAGAGAGATGGCCCATTCAAAAGGCCCAATGGGCATAACGACAACCCATCCACTTCAACAACGTAGCATCCTCGCAAGATGTGATATCGACGCGTTATAGGGCCCTCTAACGTCCCTCGAGTTAGGTTGTCGTCCTTTTAACAGCTCATGACGAACGATCCGGGACGGAAAAACTTAGCAAAAGAAGAAAAGTATCCCGAAATTGATGAAATCGTTCGATTTTGGGCTCCAAAAACGGGTGCAGCCGAGTAGGCTAGCTGCCCCCGTCGTAGAGCTCTCGGAGAGCTTTCCAACGGTATGTTGTGCACCGCGTAACTCCTTACGTATTAAAAGTTAAGGGCACCGGAGCGACGGAGACCTTGTCACAAGCACCACGCCCTCGGTTTGTGGGGCCAGCCTCTACGTGAAGCAAAGTTGTCTTGCCCAAGGTGCCGTGGGATTCGGTAATGGAAATATGGTGGATAAAGCATCTTGGCAAGCCTAACCAGGGCAAAAAAAATTAAAAATAGAGGTGCTACATGAGGACTTCCTAGGGGGTCACCCATCCTAGTACTACTCTCGCCCAAGCAAGTTTAACTTCGGAGTTCTGATGGGATCCGGTGCATTAGTGCTGGTATGATCACACCCTTCATGTTGAGAGCACAAATCCTTTGTGTGTTGACGGTTCACAATCCCAGCCCAGAGAGATGGCCCATTCAAAAGGCCCAATGTACTTAACGACTACCCATCCGCTTCAACAATGCAGTATCCTCGCAAGACGTGATATCGACGCGTTGTAAGGCCCTCTAATATCTCATGAGTTAGTTTGTCATCCTTTTAATAGCTCACGACGTACGATCCGGGACGGAAAAACATAGCAAAATAAGAAAAGTGACCCGAAACTGATGAAAATATTTGATTTTTGGATCCAAAAATGGGCTCAGCTGAGCAGGCTTGCTGCCCCCGTCGTAGAGCTCTCGGAGAGCTTTCCAATGGTATGCTGTGCGCCGTGTAACTCCTTACGGATCAAAAGTTATGGGCACCGGAGCGAAGGAGACCTGGTCACAAGCACCACACCCTCGGTTTGTGGGCCCAGCCTCTACGTGAAGCGAAGTTGTCTTGCCCAAGGTGCCGTGGGATTCGGTAATAGAAATGTGGTGGATAAAGCATCTTGGCAACCCTAACCGGGGCAAAAAAAAATTGAAAAAGGGGGTGCAACACGTAGACTTCCCAGGGGGTCACCCATCCTACTACTACTATCGCCCAAGCACGCTTAACTTCAGAGTTTTCATGGGATCCGGTGCATTAGTGTTGGTATGATCGCACCCGCCATGTTTGTGAGGCCCGACCTCAATTTGCGAGCAATACTTCATTTTGTGTGCCCTAATCTAGATTTGCGTGCCTTGACCTAAGTTTAAGAGTCGTGTCTCGTTTTATGTGCCTTGCATCGAATTACGTGCATTCATTTAGGCTCGCGTGCATTTGCTTGGGAAACGTGCATTCATCTCGTAGTTCATGCCTTACCTCGTAGTACGTGCCCTAAACCTAGGAAAGCGTCCCCACACGCTAATCAAGATAGCATCTTACTCGAAGCACTAGATTATTAACTAATCCTACAAACTCCACTAACTAATATTAAAATGCTAAGTCAATGCACTAGAAGACAAAATTTCACCAAAAGCTAAACATTCTTATTCTTTATTCTTTATTCTTTTGCAAACTCCAAGCACCTACAATAAAATAATGCTCAAAACATGACAAATTCAGATTTGAGCTTTGCCTTGGCCGACCATGTGAAGAGCTTTTGACATGCTTTGCAATTTCAAAAATCAAGTTTAGACATTCTATGACACAATGCAAAAAAAAAAAAAAAAGAGAACCAAGCATTATTTTATCCACCACCATTCTCCACATTCTTGGCCCAGTCAATACCCATACTAAGACAATTCAAAACATGCTTTAGATGACACAAAATCAGAAATTTTAGAAGCTCAAGGCCAACACATGCTCACACCAACATTTCATTCTTTTCAAACTTCTCATTCTCTCATTTACACTCTCTATCTCTCGGCCTTGGCTGCACCCTTAGTCTCCATAGCTTGACCTCTCATTCTAAGACTCTCCTAGACATCCAAGACTCTAAGGACCTCGACCAAGCTAGCAAGAAGCAAGGAGATTTGCATGCAAGCTCATAGAACACTCATTCCTAGGTATGTTTGATAGCTTTTCTTTTATCTCCCTTTTGTTCTAACCACATGCACATACTAAGGACATGGTAACTCAGCTAGGAATTATGGAAATCAAGCAATATCTCTCGGCCAAACAAGGAGAGAAGACCATTTGTGCATCTTCAAGAGTTTTGAGCATCATTTGTTGTCAATAGGCTAAGGTGAGGGTTAATCTTTTTTTTTAAGCTTTTAAAAACCACATGCATGCCTTCATATGTCTATTTTTATCTCTGTACTTGTGGTATATGTGCGTACATGAGCTTTTGTAACCATGCATGGCAAGATATTTAGCTAGAACTTGGAGATAGGTAAAATCGCGAAAATGGTAGATTTCAGACTTGTTAGAGCGAAGCGAATTTGGCCTAGTAGATGATGTTGAAAATGCATGAAAATTGGTAGGTGACCAGTTTTGCTAGTTCTGAGAATTTTTCATAGAAATAGGCCAAGGCCAATTTTGACCTTAAGGTCTCGAAAATGACAAAACATCGAAGGGTGTCTAAATCTAAAAAATCTGGGAAAATGGAGCAGGTTTTTGGCAGTTCACTGTCCTTGTAGAACGAAACAGTTTTGACCTAGTAAATGATATCCAAAATGCATGAAATTTGGTAGTTGCTATATTTTTCAGTTCTGGACATTTTTTCCAGAAACAGACCAAAGCCAATTCTGACCCTAATACCCTCAAAAATAGCAAAAATCGTAATGTGTCTAAAACTGGACAGTTTTGCGTAGTCTCACGGTTTTGGCCATAACTCCTAAGTCTGAGCTCCAATTGAGGTGAGGTTTGTTTCTGGATTTAAATCATTCATTAAGATTTAATTTGACAGTTTTTCACTGGAATTGGAGATTGTTTTCTTGTCTAAATGATTGTGGGAAAACAGACCATTGCGGTGAGGTTTTTATCTAGTGATATGCTTTGAAAATTATTGTAACTTCTCTTGTGGTATTAAATGCTTGGGATTGTGGCACTTGGATGTTGTGTGGGCTGTTTTGGATGATTGAGGATGTTTTAATTAATCGATGCATGGCTTGGGTTTAATTACGCGACAACTTGTGGCTTAATCGCACGTGTAAGCATGAATTAAAACCCTAGTAATTATGAAAACTCGCTAAGTGTTGATCCTATGGTTATTGTGTCTAATTATGTGATTGGTGGGCTGCCCGTAGTTGTCTTTATAGCCCTAAATGTGATTTCCGATGATTACATGTTAATAAGTAGACCTTTCTTGCACCCGGTCCCACCTTTCTTGTATAAACTTATTATCTGATTACGTGAACCCCGAAATGAGTTATATGACTTGATTTACATGTGTTACATGGCTGCCCGTTTAATATTCATATAACTCCATGTGCTTTACAACTGAAATTACATGTCAAAGCATGCCTCGTGTGTTTACTTGTCAATATGAAATCTTATGACTGCTCGGAGGCAACCTACTTTGTTGTCCTCCTAATGTGATATGTTAAATGTTATAAATGTGCCTTGCATACAAGGTTGCAACCTTTCATTTTGGCGTGGTAGCGTTTCACGCACACCGGGCGGCATTGGGCTTGCCGGTATAACCGTGACTACCATTGTCCAATTCTCTCTCTCGCTTGGGGGCTAGACTTCCTCGGAGAGTTGGGTCGTAGGATTTCAGGGTACATCCGGAGTACACCCATTTGGCGTGATAAGTGGATGATTTGAAGTCGGCTGCAACAACTGATATTGGAAATGAATTGAGAGCAAAAGCTCACTATATCCTTTTCACTATGTGTATAAGTACTCTCGCTTGGTTCCTAGAGGACCTCGGGGAGGAAAGACGGGTAATTGTATTCTTTTACTTTTATATTACATTCTAAACTTACTTGTGTTATATGTCATGCTTTCAAAAAGGGTTTTTTCATAAGTTGAACCGGAAAAAGAGTTTCAAAATGTATTTCTCATTCCCCCTCGCTGAGTTCGTAAGGACTCACCCTCTTTTATCATAACTGGTGAAGAAGACGAGGAACAGGTACCCAAGGACAACGTTTCTATCGATGACTCCTTGGAGTGATTGCCTGCCCTACGTGCCTTATTTGATTGTGGCTATTTTGTGAACGATATGTTGTTTTGAAGACTATTTCTTATGTTGCTTGTTATCGTTATTGTAAATGACCCACGTTGTAATTTAGGGTCTAATTTTGATTTATACTGTTTATAACTAGACATACACCCTATTTGCTCGTTTGCTACTTTGATTGGTAACTACTTCAGGCTTATGAAGTACTAGGCAAGAGTTAAGTAAAATGAATCTATCCAATCTTAAGCAGGTACTGTTTGGTAAGGTAAGATCCACAAGTACTTGTCTAATAGGGATTGACAAATAAACGAGACATAGTTATCATGCTAGATTGTTAATCAATCGAGACTTGAGATAAATAGTAGACATATCACTTGGTGATAAATAGTAATCTTAGTTGGAATCGAATTTCAGATTGAAAGTTTTGAGGTGTTTAGAAAATTAGGTCAAACTAAAAAGCCAATTACAGCAGTCATGCTGTCGGTTTTTCAAAAATCTTTTGGAGCTTCTAGGCTAACGTTAAGTGTTAAATCTTAATGAATGATTAAGTATGTGAAATGGTATAAATGATTAGATCACACCCTAGTCTAGCCTCTATAAGTTGGGTTGGGGCGTGACACCTTTTAGAAATAGTATCAGAGCTTAGATTGCTTAAGCCGGGTTTAACTCTCGGACCATGGGTAGAAGCCCTAAGGTTATTGGGATGACTTGTTTATATGTTAATGTGTGACAATATCAGTTGTTCCTTCTCTGTTTCTATGTGCTTATGTGATTAACATGTCTTAATTGTTTCGAGAATTGTATGTCTATATAAAATTATATGTTGCATACCTTATACATTAAATTCTTGTCTTGTCGTATTCCAATAAATTGTGCATCATAATCTGTGCCTATAGATGGCTGGCCCTAGTACACGCAATATTAATAGGAGCGATGAGTCTCAAGGAGCCGGAGATGCTCATCAAACTAATCCCGGTATGGCCATGTTTAACATGATGGTGAATGCTATGGATCGCATGTCGCGAGTGATGGAACGTCAAGATGTATGTGAAGCGAACAACAACAACAACAAGAATGGTGGTAACAATGCGAGAAATAGTAGAATGCGGGAGTTCCTTGACTTTCGCCCGTCCAAATTCTACGGGGAAGCTGATGATGAAAAGGCAGAGGCTTGGCTATTTGAGATTGAAAGGATTTTTAGGCCACTTGACTATACTGATGAGGAAAAGATTGAGTTCGCTGTGTTTTTGTTGCACGGGGATGCTGAGCATTGGTGGCACACTGTGGAGGCACTTTGGGAAACTGATCATACACCTCGTTTATGGGGTAATTTTGTTAAGGCATTCAAGGAAAAATACGTACCTGCAGTTTCCAAGCAGAGGCGAATTGAAGAATTCATGCACTTGAACCAGGGTAACATGACGGTGGCCCAGTATGAGGCTCATTTTGACCGACTTTCCCGTTATGCTCAATACATGGTCAGTAACCCTGAGGAGAAGATGTGGAAATTTACGAATGGGTTGAGGCCAGAAATTCAGGATCAGTTGGCTTCGCATGACTTCACTACCTATTCTGCTCTCCTTGCTGCTGCCTCCCGAGTTGAGAAGAGAAAACTTGATAGGGCCGGTTCAAGTCAGCCGAACAAGAAACCATATCAGCCTCCAGGACAACAAAGGAAATTCTAGACTTAGAGTAGCAATCAGGGCCAGAGCCAGAACAGACCAGTCAATAACCATGGCCCGACTAAAGTACCATTAGCCTCTTCCACCCATGGATCCACAAGTAGTTCACCTGCTACTCAGTCTATCAACTGTTCTTACTGTGACAAGAAGGGTCACACCGAGGCCCAGTGCTGGAAGAAGTTAGGACAATGCATGCGGTGTGACAGTGATCAGCATTAGATCAAGGATTGCCCTAAATGGCAAGGAGGACAAAATCAGATTAAACCAGCTGGTAGAGGCAAGACTCCAGTTCCTAGAGTTCAGGCTCGAGCTTATCCTATTGAGTGCAAGGAGCTTCCTGAGGAGATTGCTGTTGTTGAAGGTAGATTCTTGATACTGAATCAACCTGTTAGGGTGTTAATTGATCCCGGTGCTACTCATTCGTTTATTACTCCCTTATGTGTGCAATGTGTAAAATTACGAGTTGTATGTTTGCCTTATGAAGTAGAAGTTGGTAATCCGATGGGTTCTAAACTAGTTACTAGCTCATCTTGTAAAGCATGTAAAATCCAAATTAAGGATAGGGAATTCTCAGCCAATCTTATAGTGTTACCCTTTCGAGACTATGAAGTCATCTTAGGGATGGACTGGTTGGCAAAGCATCATGCCCAACTAGATTGCCGGACGAAGATTGTAACATTCTAGATACCTGGTCAACCAATATTGGAGGTAATAGGTCGAAGAGACTTCACCAAGAGTTCCATCATTTCATCTACGAAAGCAATGAAGTCCTTGAGAAAAGGGTGTAGTGGATACTTAGCTTACCTCATCAACAAGCAATCGGACAAAGCTAAGTTGGAGGAGATGCTGGTGATTAAAGATTATGCTGACGTTGTAATACCCGAGCCCGAAATATGGAATTTTCTTGTTTATTATTTTGAAAATTATATTTTCTTAAATTCTTTGAAATCAAATTGTTGCTTCTTTATTGTCACAAGGTGCATTGCATTTCGAGAGCAATAGTTAAAGGGCGTCTTCTAGTCCTCAACAAATAGTGAAACTAGTATTTTGGTGCCTTAAATTTAATATTTTATTTGTTGTTAGCTAGAATTAATTTGGTGATGGTTGTTATAGCTTTAAAATGCACAAAAATAGGCAAATTGACCAACTTAAGTTAGTTTGACCAAGGGGTTTGACCATTGACCAAGCTTGTCACCTTATTTAGCTTAAACATTGCAAAATAAAAAAAACAAAACAAAAGCTGAAAACAGACCTTGAGCAGGCCGAAACATTGAGAGAAGAAAAAAAAAACCATTTCAACTTCCAAACTTCCAATCTTCGCGTGGGCTTGTGCGGGGTTGTTACCGAGGCATCCAACGAGGTTTTCTTAGCGACTAGGAGTGTCCAGGGTGAAGGAAGCACGTTATTTGCGCATTTTAATGTTATATGTCTCAACTTTAATGTTTTTGGGTTTTATCCGTAGTTTGTTATTTTAATCATTTTAATGCTTAAAGAATGTTCCTTGACAATTGTAGAACATGTATTTATAGCTTTTTAACATTTTCTGTGGTTGAATGTTGAGATTGTAATTTAAAATGTCAATTGAATAGTAAAATATGAATAGTAAATCCTCGAAATGTAGAAGTTGTTCCGTTATGCGTTCTGTTGATGTGAAAAGATGCTAGATATGCTAGAATGCCTAAATGCATGATTTGTTTGGATTGTGTAATGGAAAAAAATGAGAAAAATGCATTGGTAAAAGTCGGGGTCGTTTAGGTTGAGTTTAGCGATTTCTCGTTTTGCGTGATGGCATTGTCTCGGGAGGCCATGGAAGCACTTTTGGTGTGGTTATGGCGTTGGTTGGGTGTTTGGATAGAGTAGTTGTAGTTCAAACGAGCAAAGGGAGAAATCGGGGCTTTGCATGAATTCTAGGGTAAAGTAGGGTTTCGGGGTCTTTAGACGTGCCTTATGGTGACCTAGGAGGATTGGTGAAGTCGGTTTCCAGAACTCGTGGCTCGTTTGAAACTAGTAGCGTTTTGATAGTTGGGGTCGATTTGTGATTTTGCTTGTTATCTTAATGTTATGCCTATAGAATGTTTAATATTGCTTGATATGCTTGTTAGAGTTGATTTTGATTGAAATGCTTATCAACTGTTGCCATTGCGTGCGAGAGTAACCTACTTTGTTATTCTCCCACGTGTGGCTCTATTGCTTGATTGCTCGATTGTTGCATTGTATATTGTATTGCATTCATAGAGTCAAGGGCGGAGTGATGGGCCTCTCTGGGTAGCCTCGGGTCGCCAGTGTTGGTTGCCCTAGCTCCGTGTCCTATTCCCTTTCTCGCTTGGGTTGCCTCCCAGGGAGATTTGGGTCGTAGAATTGATGGATACTTCCGGGGTATTCCAAACTGAAGTTATAAGGTGGTTTGGGCCGGCGCGTCGTCATCGAATTCGTGATTGAAAGTTACTCGTGGAAAGTGAATCGTATCCTTTGAATGAGTGTTTATAGTTTTAAATGCTTGTCTTGCTTATTTGATGGCTTTGCTTGTATCTCTATATGATAATTGAATGAATTGCTTGACTATTTGCATTGCATTCTCCTCTCATCTCCGTCCTTGAGACCATTTGCCCTCGCTGAGCAATAGTTTTTGCTCATTCCTTTCTATACCATATTTTTACAGGAGTAGTTGAAGCTGATCCTCTTGAGGTAATTGAGGAGGAGGAGCAAGTGGAGGTGTTTCCTTGATAGCACTTCTTTGCTTAGCTGGTGGTTGGTTGCCAGACTTTTGTGCGAGCCATGCTTGATGTGTTTAATGCTTGGTCGTCGCTTTATTTTGAGGCTTATAGCCTTGTATGTAGTTCTATTTTGAGGCCTTTATGGTCTTTTGTTGTAAAGGTTTAAAGATTGTAAAGTTGTAAAGTTATACTCTTATGACTAGTAAAGAATTGCATACTAATGGTTTGACTGTTTAGTGGCACGAATACTTGTGTAGTATGCATGACATTTTTGGTTTGCAAAGTTGTTAATGAGAAGATGTATATTTCTAAAAAGAAAGTTGACTTGTTTCAAATGATTATTGTGGTTTTCGCGAATATTATGTTGAATGTAGGTTTTTCGGATAGTCCACGGTACAGAGGAGACTCCGTCAGTGTGTCGGGTCTGGGCTTGGCTTTTCGCGGGGTCGGGTCGGGGCGTGACAGACGTGTTTTCAGAAGAATTGCCGGGTTTGCCTCCGGATCGGGAAATTGAATTTGTAATAGAAGTACTGCCTGGCACCCAGCCGATATCTAAAGCTCCCTATCGTATGGCACTAGCCGAGCTACAAGATATGAAGGACCAATTGCAAGGATTGTTGAAGAAGGGGTTTGTTCAACCAAGTTCTTCTTCGTGGGGTGCACCAGTCCTATTTGTAAAGAAAAAAGACGGAATGTTGAGGCTATGCATCGATTACCAAGGATTGAACCAAGTGACTGTCAAGAATAAATACCCACTTCCACTGATCGACGAGTTGTTTGATCAACTTCAAGGAGCTAAAGTGTATTCAAAACTCGACTTGAGACAAAGGTATTATCAGCTACGGATCAAAAAGGAGGATGTACCTAAATCGGCTTTCAGGATAAGATATGGGCATTATGAATTTGTGGTGATGCCATTTAGGCTAACTAATGCCCCTGCAGCTTTTATGGACTTGATGCATAGGGTGTTTCAACCCTACTTGGACCAATTTGTGGTGATCTTTATTGATAATATTTTGGTATACTCAAAATTCGAGGCTGAGCATGAACAACATCTGCAATTGGTATTTCAGAAACTTTAAGAGCATCAATTGTATGCAAAGTTTAGCAAATGTGAATTTTGGTTGCAGAAGATTGCATTCCTGGGGCACATCATATCCCAAGAGGGAATAGCAGTGGACCCAGCAAAGATAGAAGCAGTGATGTCTTGGAAGAAGCCAAAAAATGTTACGGAAGTTTGGAGTTTTCTCGGTTTAGCCGGCTATTATCGGAGGTTCGTGAAGGATTTCTCAAAGATTGCAGGACCGCTTACAAAGCTCACTCAGAAGAAAACAAAGTTCGTGTAGGATGACAAGTGTGAGAACAGCTTTCAAGAATTGAAGAAAAGATTGACAACCGCACATGTTCTTGCATTGCCTGAAGGGAGTCAAGGCTTTGTAATCTATAGTGATGCTTCTAAGGAAGGACTGGGTTGCGTGTTAATGCAAAATGGTAGAGTGATTGCGTATGCCTCTAGGAAGCCCAAGCCGTACGAATTGAATTACCCGATGCATGATTTGGAGTTAGCGGCTATTGTGTTTGCACTCAAGAAATAGAGACACTATCTGTGGGGTAACAAGTTTGAGTTGTCTACTAATCACAAGAGCTTGAAATACTTGTTCTCACAAAAAGAGTTGAACATGAGGCAAAGACAGTGGATGGAGCTCTTGGATGATTATAACTGCACAATCAATTATGTGCCCGGTAAAGCAAATGTAGTTGCAGATGCCTTAAGTCGAAAAGCGAGCATGGCAAAACTGGAAGTTAAGGTGCAGGAATTGTTAGAGGAAGCATTTTTGTGGAATCCACAATTGACTCAAAAAGGGTTACTTTTTTCCACTACACAAGTTCAGTCGACCTTGTTGTCTGAATTACGAGAGGCTCAACAGAAGGACCAACAGTTTCAGAAGATTAAAGAAAGCAACATAGATTTCAAGTTTCATAATGATGGTATTTGGAGGTTCAGGAATCGGATTTGTGTTCCTAATGAGCCACAGTTGAAAAATAAGATTCTTGAAGAAGCCCATAATTCGAGATACACTATTCACCCCGGCAGGACAAAGATGTACCGAGATTTGAAGCAACACTATTGGTGGAATAACATGAAGAGGGAGATCGCGGAGTTTGTGGCACGATGTTTGACTTGCCAGAGAGTCAAAGCAGAACATCAACGACCGGCAGGTTTGCTTCAACCGTTGAAAATTCCCCGATGGAAATGCGAACATATAACTATGGACTTTGTCATGGACCTGCCCAGGTCACAAAAGGGTCATGAAGCTGTTTGGGTCATAGTGGATAGATTGACCAAGTCAGCGCACTTTTTACCGATGAACAAGGAGGATAGCCCAGAGAAACTAGGAGATATGTATGTGGTGGATATTGTAAGGTTGCACGGGATGCCTGTGAGTATTGTGTCGGATAGGGATCCTCGTTTTACTTCCCGATTTTGGAAGAGATTGCAAGAAGCTTTGGGAACGAAGTTGAGTTTCAGTATAGCTTATTACCCTCAAACGGACGGACAATCTGAGAGAACTATTCAGATTCTGGAAGATATGCTGAGGGCGTGTGTTCTAGACTTCGAAAAAGGTTGGGAGAAATATCTGCCACTAGTGGAGTTCGCTTATAATAACAGCTATCAGGCCACTATCAGGATGGCCCCATTTGAGGCATTGTACGGACGTAAGTGTCGATCTCCAATTTACTGGGATGAAGTAGGTGAGACGAAGACTTTTGACCCGACCCTGCTTCCAGAACTTATGAAAACTGTTGATAATGTCCACCTCATCCGGAAACGGATGCTTATCGCCCAAAGCAGGCAGAAAAGTTATGCAGACCGACGAAGACGAAATCTAAAGTTTGAGGTCAGCGACAAGGTGGTCTTGAAGTTATCACCTCGGAGGGGACTAACTAAACATGGCAAGGGTGGAAAGTTGAGCCCAAGGTTTGTAGGACCATTTGAAATAGTTGAAAAGGTTGGGAAATTGGCGTATCTCCTGGAACTAGCCCAAAACCTGTCCAATATTCATGATGTCTTTCATGTTTCAATGCTACGAAAGTATCACCCTGATCCATCGCATATCTTGGAGCCAGAGCCGTTGCAGCTTCGGGAGAACTTGTCTTATGAAGAGAAGCCCATTCGGATCCTAGACCAGCAAGATCGGGAGTTGCGCAACAAATCTATACCGATGGTGAAAGTGTTGTGGGATCACCATGGAGTTGAAGAAGCAACGTGGGAAAGACGAGACCAGATGGAGCAACAGTATCCAGCATTATTTCAAAGGTAATATTGAATTTCGGGACGAAATTCTTTTAAGGAGGGGAGGATGTGAGGCCCGACCTCGATTTGCGTGCGATACCTCGTTTCGTGTACCCTAACCTAGATTTGCATGCCTTGACCTAGGTTTAAGAGTCGTGTCTCGTTTTATGTGCCTTGCATCGAATTATGTGCATTTATTTAGGGTTGCGTGCATTCGTTTAAGAAACGTGCATTCGTCTCGTAGTTCGTGCCTTACCACGTAGTGCGTGCCCTAAACTTAGGAAAACGTCCCCGCACGCTAATCAAGATAGCATCTTACACGAAGCACTAGATTATTAACTAATCCTACAAACTCCACTAACTAATATTAAAATGCTAAGTCAATGCACTAGAAGACAAAATTTCACCAAAAGCTAAACATTCTTATTCTTTATTCTTTATTCTTTTGCAAACTCCAAGCACCTACAATAAAATAATGCTCAAAACATGACAAATTCAGATTTGAGCTTTGCCTTGGCCGACCATGTGAAGAGCTTTTGACATGCTTTGCAATTTCAAAAATCAAGTTTAGACATTCTATGACACAATGCAAAAAAAAAAAAAAAGAGAACCAAGCATTATTTTATCCACCACCATGCTCCACATTCTCGGCCCAGTCAATACCCATACTAAGACAATTCAAAACATGCTTTAGATGACACAAAATCAGAAATTTTAGAAGCTCAAGGCCGACACATGCTCACACCAACATTTCATTCTTTTCAAACTTCTCATTCTCTCATTTACACTCTCTATCTCTTGGCCTTGGCTGCAACCTTAGTCTCCATAGCTTGAACTCTCATTCTAAGACTCTCCTAGACATTCAAGACTCTAAGGAACTCGACCAAGCTAGCAAGAAGCAAGGAGATTTGCATGCAAGCTCATAGAACACTCATTTCGGCCCTAGGTATGTTTGATAGCTTTTCTATCATCTCCCTTTTGTTCTAACGACATGCACATACTAAGGACATGGTAACTCAGCTAAGAATTAAGGAAATCAAGCAATATCTCTCGGCCAAACAAGGAGAGAAGACCATTTGTGCATCTTCAAGAGTTTTGAGCATCATTTGTTGTCAATAGGCTAAGGTGAGGGTTAATCTTTTTTTTAAGCTTTCAAAAACCACATGCATGCCTTCATATGTCTATTTTTACCTCTGTACTTGTGGTATATGTGCGTACATGAGCTTTTGTAAGCATGCATGGCAAGATATTTAGCTAGAACTTGGAGATAGGTAAAATCGCAAAAATGGCAGATTTCTGACTTGTTAGAGCGAAGTGAATTTGGCATGGTAGATGAAGTTGAAAATGCATGAAAATTAGTAGGTGACTATTTTTGCCAGTTCTGAGCATTTTTTGTAGAAATAGGCGAAGGACAATTTTGATTCTAAGGTCTCCAAAATGGCAAAACATCGAAGGGTGTCTAAATCTGGAAAATCTGAGAAAATGGAGCAGGTTTTTGGCAGTTCACTGTCCTTGTAGAACGAAACAGTTTTGACCTAGTAAATGATATCCAAAATGCATTAAATTTGGTAGGTCTCTATATTTTTCAGTTCTGGACCTTTTTTCCAGAAATAGACCAAATCCAATTCTGACCCTAATACCCTCAAAAATAGCAAAAATCGTAATGTGTCTAAAACTGGATAGTTTTGCGTAGTCTCACGGTTTTGGCCATAACTCCTAAGTCTGAGCTCCAAATGAGGTGAGGTTTGTTTCTGGATTTAAATAATGCATTAATATTTAATTTGAGATTTTGTTCACTGGAATTGGAGATTGTTTGCTTGTCTAAATGATTGTGGGAAAACAGACCATTGCGGTGAGGTTTTTATCTAGTGATATGCTTTGAAAATTATTGTAACTTCTCTTGTGGTATTAAATGCTTGGGATTGTGACACTTGGATGTTGTGTGGACTGTTTTGGATGATTTAGGATGTTTTAATTAATCGATGCATGGCTTGGGTTTAATTACGCGACAACTTGTGCCTTAATCGCACGTGTAAGCATGAATTGAAACCCTAGTGATTATGAAAACTCGCTAAGTGTTGATCCTATGGTTATTGTGTCTAATTATGTGATTGGTGGGCTGCCCGTAGTTGTCCTTATAGCCCTAAATGTGATTTCCGATGATTACATGTTGATAAGTAGACCTTTCTTGCACCCAGTCTCACGTAGACGTCGTTGCATGTTTGTATAAACTTATTATCTGATTACGTGAACCCCGAAATGAGTTATATGACTTGATTTACATGTGTTACAAGGCTGCCCGTTTAATATTCATATAACTCCATGTGCTTTACAACTGAAATTACATGTCAAAGCATGCCTCGTGTGTTTACTTGTCAATGTGCAATCTTATGACTGCTCGGAGGCATCCTACTTTGTTGCCCTCCTAATGTGATATATTAAATGTTATAAATGTGCATTGCATATAAGGTTGCAACCTTTCATTTTGGTGTGGTAGCGTTTCACGCACACCGGGCAGCATCAGGCTTGCCGGTGCAACCATGACTACCATTGTCCAATTCCCTCTCTCGCTTGGGGGCTAGACTTCCTCGGAGAGTTGGGTCGTAGGATTTCAGAGTACATCTGGAGTACACCCATTTGGCGTGATAAGTGGATGATTTGAAGTCGGTCGCAACAACTGATATTGGAAATGAATTGAGAGCAAAATCTCATCGTATCCTTTTTATTATGTGTATAAGTACTCTCACTTGGTTCCCAGAGGACCTCGGGGAGGAAAGACAGGTAATTGTGTTCTTTTACTTTTATATTACATTATGAACTTACTTGTGTTATATGTCATGCTTTCAAAAAGGGGTTTTCATAAGTTGAACCGGAAAAAGAGTTTCACAATGTATTTCTCGTTCACCCTCACTGAGTTCATAAGGACTCACCCTCTTTTATCATTTCAGGTGAAGAAGCTGAGGAACAGGTACCTTAGGATAACGTGTCTATCGATAAATCCTTGGAGTGATTGCCTGCCCTACATGCCTTACTTGACTATGGCTATTTTGTGAACGATATGTTGTTTTGAAGACTATTTCTTATGTTGCTTGTTATCGTTATTGTAAATGATCCCCGTTGTAATTTGGGGTCTAATTTTGATTTGTATTATTTATAACTAGACAGACACCCTATTTGTTCATTTTGCTACTTTGATTGGTAACTACTATAGGCTTATGAAGTACTAGGCAAGACTTAAGTAAAATGAATCTATCCAATCTTAAGCAGGTACTCTTTTGTAAGCTAAGATCCATAAGTACTTGTGTAACAGGGATTGACAAATAAACGAGACATAGTTATCATGCTAGGTTGTTAATCAAACGAGACTTGAGCTAAATAGTGGACATATCAATTGGTGATAAATAGTAATCTTAGTTGGAATTGAATTTGAGATTGAAAGTTTTGAGGCATTTAGAAATTAGGTCAAACTAAAGAGCCAATTACAGCGGTCATGCTGCCGGTTTTTCAAAAATCTTTTGGAGCTTCTAGGCTAACGTTAAATGTTAAATCTTAATGAATGATTAAGTATGTGAAATGGTATAAATGATTAGATCACACCCTAGTCTAGCCTCTATAGGTCGGGTTGGGGCGTGACAATGTTGAGGGCACAAATCCTTTTTGTGTTGACGGTTCACAGTACCAGCCTAGAGAGATGGCCCATTCAAAAGGCCCAATAGGCTTAACGACAACCCATCCACTTCAACAACGCAGCATCCTCGCAAGATGTGATATCAACGCATTGTAGGGCCATCTGATGTCCCGCGAGTTAGGTTATCGTCCTTTTAACAGATCATGATGTACGATCCGGGACGGAAAAATAGAGCAAAAGAAGAAAAGTGGCCCAAAACTGATGAAATCATTCAATTTTGAGCTCCAAAAATGGGTGCAGCCAAGCAGGCTTATTGCCCCCGTCGTAGAGCTATCGGAGAGCTTTCCAACTGCATGTTGTGCGTCTCGTAACTCCTTACGAATCAAAAGTTATTGGCACCGGAGCTACGGAGACATGGTCACAAGCCCCACGCCTTAGGTTTGAGGGCCCAGTCTACGTGAAGCGAAGCTGTCTTGCCCAAGGTGCCATGGGATTCAGTAATAGAAATGTGGTGGATAAAGCATCTTGGCAACCTTAACCAGGGCAAAAAAAATTGAAAAGGGGGGTACAACACGAGGATTTCCCAAGGGGTCACATGTCCTAGTACTACTCTCACCCAAGCAAGCTTAACTTCAGAGTTCTGATAGGATCTGGTGCATTAGTACTGGTATGATCACACCCATCATGTTGGCTGCACAAATCCCTTATGTGTTGACGGTTCACAGTCGCAGCTCAGAGAGATGGCCCATTCAAAAGGCCCAAGGGACTTAACGATAACCTATCAACTTCAACAATGTAGCAACCTCGTAAGACGTGATATCGAAACGTTGCAGGGCCCTCTAATGTCCCATGAGTTAGGTTGTCGTCCTTTTAACAGCTCACGACGTACGATCCGGGATTAAAAAATAGAGCAAAAGAAGAAAAGTGGCCCGAAACAGATGAAAACGTTTGATTTTGGGCACCAAAAGTAGGCACAGTCGAGCAGGCTTGTTGCCCCAGTCGTAGAGCTCTCAGAGAGCTTTCCAACAGTATGCTGTGCGCCGCATATCTCATTACGGATCAAAAGTTATTGGCACCGGAGCGACGGAGACTTGGTTATAAGCCCCACGCCCTAGGTTTGTGGGCCCAGCCTATATGTGAAGCGAAGTTGTCTTGCCCAAGGTGCCGTGGGATTTGGTAATAGAAACGTGGTAGATAAAGCATCTTGGCAACCTTAATTGGGGCAAAAAAAATTGAAAAGGGGGGTGCAACACGAGGACTTCCCAAGGGGTCACCCATGCTATTACTACTCTAGCCGAAGCACGCTTAACTTCAGAATTCTGATGGGATCCGGTGCAAAGTGCTGGTATGATCGCACCCGTCATGTTGAGGGCACAAATCCTTTATGTGTTGACGGTTCACAGTCCCAGCCTAGAGAGATAGCCCATTCAAAAAGCTCAATGGGCTTAACGATAACCCATCCACTTCAACAACGCAGTATCCTCGCAAGACGTAATATCGACACGTTGTAGGGCCCTCTAATATCCCGCGAGTTAGGCTGTCGTCCTTTTAACAGCTCACGACGTACGATCCAGGATGAAAAAACATAGCAAAAGAAGAAAAGTGGCCCGAAACTGATGAAATCGTTCAATTTTGTGCTCCAAAAATGGGTGCAGCTGAGCAGGCTTGTTGCCCATGTCGTATAGCTCTCTGAGAACTTTCCAACGGTATGCTGTGCGTCGCGTAACTCCTTACGGATCAAAAGCTATGGGCACTGAAGCGACAAAGACCTGGACACAAGCCCCAGGCCCTAGGTTTGTGGGCCCAACCTCTACGTGAAGCGAAGTTGTCTTGCCCAAGGTGTCGTGGGATTCGGTAATAGAAATGTGGTGGATAAAGGATCTTGGTAACCCTAACTGGGGCAAAAAAAATTGAAAAGGGGGGTGCAACACGAGGACTTCCCAAGGGGTCACCCATGCTAGTACTACTCTCGCCCAAGCATGGTTAACTTCGGAGTTCTGATGGGATCCAGTGCAAAGCTCTGGTATGATCTTACCCATCATGTTGAGGGTACAAATCCTTTATGTGTTGACAGTTCACAGTACCAGCCCAGAGGGATGGCCCATTCAAAAGGCCCAATGGGCTTAACGACAACCCATTCGCTTCAACAATGCAGCATCCTTGCAAGACGTGATATAGACCCGTTGTAGGGCCCTATAATGTCCCGCGAGTTAGGTTATTGTCCTTTTAACAGCCCACGACGTACGATCCAGGACGCAAAAACAGAGCTAAAGAAAAAAAGTAGCCTGAAACTGATGAAAATGTTCGATTTTGGGATCCAAAAATGGGCGCAGCCGAGCATACTTGCTACCCCCGTTGTAGAGCTCTCGGAGAGCTTTCCAACGGTATGTTGTGCACCACGTAACTCAATACGGATCAAAAGTTATGGGCACCGGAGCGACGGAGACCTGGTCACAAGCACCGCGCCCTCGGTTTGAGTGCCCAGCCTCTACGTGAAGCGAAGTTGTCTTGCCCAAGGTGGCGTGGGATTTAGTAATAGAAATGTGGTGGATAAAGCATCTTGGCAACCCTAATCGGGGCAAAAAAATTGAAAAGGGGGGTGCAACACGAGGACTTCCCAAGGGGTCACCCATCCTAGAACTACTCTCGCCCAAGCACGCTTAACTTCGGAGTTCTGATGGGATCCGGTGCATTAGTGCTGGTATGATCACACCCATCATGTTGAGGGCACAAATCCTTTATGTGTTGACGGTTCACAGTACCAACCTAGAGAGATAGCCCATTCAAAAGGCGCAATACGCTTAACGACAACCCATCCACTTCAACAACACAGCAACCTCGTAAGACGTGATATCGACGCGTTGTAAAGCCCTCTAATGTCCCGTAAGTTAGGTTGTTGTCCTTTTAACAGCTCACGACGTATGATTCGGGATGGAAAAATAGAGCAAAAGAAGATAAGTGGCCTGAAACTGATGAAAATGTTCGATTTTGGGATCCAAAAATGGGCGCAGCTGAGCAGGCTTGCTATCCCCATCATAGAGCTCTCAGAGAGCTTTCCAATGGTATGCTGTGCACCGAGTATCTCATAACGGATCAAAAGTTATGGGCACTGGAGCGACGAAGACCTGGTCACAAGCCCCACGCCCTAGGTTTGTGGGCCTAGCCTCTACGTGAAGCGAAGTTGTCTTGCCCAAGGTGTCGTGGGATTCGGTAATAGAAATGTGGTGGATAAAGCATCTTGGCAACCCTAACTGGGGCAAAAAAAATTGAAAAGGGGGGTGCTACACGAGGACTTCCCAAGGGGTCACCCATACTATTTCAATTTTCGCCCAAGCACGCTTAACTTCAGAGTTCTAATGGGATCCGGTGCATCAGTGATGGTATGATCGCACCAGTCATGCTGTGGGCACAAATCCTTTATGTGTTGACCGTTCACAGTCCCAGCCGGAGAAATGGCCTATTCAAAAGGCCCAATGGGCTTAATGATAACCCATCCGCTTCAAGAACGCAGCATCCTTGCAAGACGTGATATCGACGCATTATAGGGCACTCTAATTTCTCGTGAGTTAGGTTGTCATCCTTTTAACAGCCCACGACATACGATCCAGGACGAAAAAACAGAGCAAAAGAAGAAAAGTGGCCCGAAACTGATGAAAATGTTCAATTTTAGGATCTAAAAGTGGGCGCAGTCGAGCAGGCTTGCTCCCCCCGTCGTAGAGCTCGCGAAGAGCTTTCCAACGGTATGGTTTGCACCACGTAACTCCATACGGATCAAAAGTTATGGGCATCGGAGCGACGGAGACCTGGTCACAAGCACCACGCCCACGATTTGCTGGCCCAGCCTCTACGTGAAACGAAGTTGTCTTGCCCAAGGTGGCGCGGGATTCGGTAATAGAAATGTGATGGATAAAGCATTTTGGAAACCCTAACCGGGGCAAAAGCAAATTGAAAAGGGGGTATAACACAAGGACTTCCCAGGGGGTCACCCATCCTAGTATTACTCTCGCACAAGCACGCTTAACTTCGGAATTCTGATGGGATCTGGTGCATTAGTGTTGGTATGATAGCACCCGTCATGTTGAGGGCACAAATCCTTTATGTGTTGACGGTTCACTGTCCCAGCCTTGAGAGATGGCCCATTCAACAGGCCCAATAGGCTTAACGACAACCCATCCACTTCAACAACGCAGCATCTTTGTAAGACGTGATATCGACGCGTTGTAGGGTCCTCTAATGTCCCGCGTGTTAGGTAGTCATCCTTTTAAAAGCTCACGACGTACGATCCGAGATGGAAAAACATAGCAAAAGAAGAAAAGTGGCCTGAAACTAATGAAAACGTTGAATTTTGGGATCCAAAAACGGGCGTAGCTGAGTAGGCTTGCTGCCCCCGTCTTAGAGCACTCGGAGACCTTTCCAACGGTATGTTGTGCGCCGCGTAACCCCTTACGGAGCAAAAATTATGGGCACCGAAGCAATGGAGACCTGGTCACAAGCCCCACACCCTCGGTTTGCGGGCCCAGCCTCTAAGTGAATTGAAGTTGTCTTGCCCAAGGTGCCGTGGGATTCGGTAATAGAAATGTAGTGGATGAAGCATCTTGGCAACCCTAACCGGGGCAAAAGAAATTCAAAAGGGGGGTGCAACATGAAGACTTCCTAGGGGGTCACCCATCCTAGTACTACTCTCGCCCAAGCACGCTTAACTTCGAAATTCAGATGGGATCCGGTGCATTAGTGCGGGTATGATCGCACCTGTCATGTTCAGGGTACAAATCCTTTATTTGTTGACGGTTCACAGTCCCATCCCAGAGAGATGGCCCATTCAAAAGGTCCAATGGGTTTAACGACAACCCATCCACATCAACAACGCAACATCCTCGCAAGATGCGATATCGACGCATTGTAGGGCCCTCTAATCTCCCGCGAGTTAGGTTGTCATCATTTTAACAGCTCACGACGTACGATTCGGAATGGAAAAAATGAGCAAAAGAAGAAAAATGGCCCAAAACTGACCAAAACATTCGACTTTGGGCCCCAAAAATGGGGGCAACCAAGCAAGCTTGCTGCCCCTGTCGTAGAGCTCTCGAACAGCTTTCCAACGGTATGCTGTGCACCACGTAACTCCTTACGGATCAAAAGTTATGGGCATCGGAGCGACGGAGACCTGGTCACAAGCCGCATGCCCTAGGTTTGCGGGCCCAGCCTCTACGTGAAGTGAAGTTGTCTTGCCCAAGGTGTCGTGGAATTCGGTAATAGAAATGTGGTGGATAAAGCATCTTGGCAACCCTAACTGGGGCAAAACATATTGAAAAGGGGGGTGCAACACGAGGACTTCCCAGGGGGTCACCCATCCTAGTACTATTCTCGCCCAAGCACGCTTAACTTCGGAGTTCTGATGGGATCCGGTGCAAAGAGCTTGTATGATCGCACCCGTCATGTTTAGGGCACAAATCCTTTATGTGTTGACGGTTTACAGTCTTAGCCCAGAGAGATTGCCCATTCAAAAGGCCCAATTGGCTTAATGACAACCCATCCACTTCAACAACACAGTATCCTCGCATGACGTGATATCGACACATTGTAGAGCCCTCTATTGTCCCGCGAGTTAGGTTGTCATCCTTTTAACAGCTCACGATGTACGATCCGGGATAGAAAAATAGAGCAAAAGAAGAATAGTGGCCCGAAAATGATGAAAACGTTCAATTTTGGGGACTGAAATCGGGCGCAGCCGAGCAAGCTTGCAGCCCCCGTTGTAGAGCTCCTGGAGAGCTTTCCAATGGTATGCTGTGCGCTCCTTACGGATCAAAAGTTATGGGCACCAGAGTGATGGAGACCTGGTCACAAGCCCCACGCCCTAGGTTTGCTGGCCCAGTCTCTACGTTAAGCGAAGTTGTCTTGCCCAAGGTGCCGTGGGATTCGGTAATAGAAATGTGGTGGATAAAGCATCTTGGCAACCCTAACCGGGGCAAAAAAAATTGAAAATGGGTGTACAACACAAGGACTTCCCATGGGGTCACCCATCTTAGTACTACTCTCGCCCAAGCACGCTTAACTTCGGAGTTCTGATGGGATCCGGTGCATTAGTGCTGGTATGACCGCACCCGTGAAGTTGATGACACAAATCCTTTGTGTGTTGACGGTTCACAGTCCCAGCCTAGAGAGATAGCCCATTCAAAAGGCCCTATGGGCTTAACGATAACCCATCCATTTCAACAATACAGTATCCTCGCATGACGTGATATCGACACATTGTAGAGCCCTCTATTGTCCCGCGAGTTAGGTTGTCATCCTTTTAACAGCTTACGACGTATGATCCAGGACGAAAAAACAGAGCAAAAGAAGAAAAGTGGCCCAAAACTGATGAAAACGTTTAATTTTAGGATCCAAAAACGGGCGCAGCTGAGCAAGCTTGTTATCCCCGTCATAGAGCTCTCGGAGAGATTTCCAACAGTATGTTGTGCGCCACGTAACTCCTTACGGATCAAAAGTTATGGGCACCGAAGCGACGGAGACCTGGTCACAAGCCCTATGCCCTAGGTTTGCGGGCCCAGCCTCTACGTGAAGCAAAGTTGTCTTGCCCAAGGTGCCGTGGGATTCGGTAATAGAAATGTAGTGGATAAAGCATCTTGGCAACCCTAACCAAGGCAAAAAAAATTGAAAAAGGGGGTGCAACACAAGGACTTCCCAGGGGGTCACCCATTTAGTACTACTTTGGCCCAAGCACAATTAACTTCGGAGTTTTGATGGGATTCGGTGCATTAGTGCTGGTATGATTGCACCTGTCATGTTGAGGGCACAAATCCTTTATGTGTTGACAGTTCACAGTCCCAGCCCCGAGAGATGGCTCATTGAAAAGGGCCAATGGGCTTCACGACAACCCATCCACTTCAACAACGCAGCATCCTCGGAAGACGTGATATCGATGCATTGTAGGGCCCTATAATGTCCCATGATTTAGGTTGTCGTCCTTTTAACAGCTCACGACGTACGATCTGGGACGGAAAAACAAAGCAAAAGAAGAAAAGTGGCCAACAAGTGATGAAAACGTTCGATTTTGGGCTGCAAAAATGGGCACAGCCGAGCAGGCATGCTATACCTGTCGTAGAGCTCTCAGAGGGCTTTCCAACGGTATGCTGTGCGCCGTATAACTCTTTACAAATCAAACGTTATGCGCTCTAGAGCGACAGAGACCAGGTCACAAGCACCACGCCCTCAGTTTGCGGGCCCAGCCTCTATGTGATTCGAATTTATCTTGCCCAAGGTGCCGTGGGATTCAGTAATAGAAATGTGGTGGATACACCATCTTGGCAACCCTAACCGGGGCAAAAAAAAATTGAAAAGGGGGGTGCCACACGAGGACTTCCCATGGGGTCACCCATCATAGTACTACTCTCGTCCAAGCACGCTTAACTTCAGAGTTCTGATGGGATCCGGTGCATTAGTGCTGGTATGATCGCACCCGTCACGTTGAGGGCACAAATCCTTTAAGTAGTAACGGGTCACAGTTCCAGCCCAGAGAGATGGCCTATTCAAAAGGCCCAATGGGCTTAATGACAACCCATCCAATTCAACAACGCAGCATCCTCGAAAGACGTGATATCGACGGATTATATGGCCCTCTAATGTCCTGCGAATTAGGTTGTCGTCCTTTTAACAACTCACGACGTACGATCCAGGATGAAAAAATAGAGCAAAAGAAGAAAAATAGCACGAAACTAATGAAAACTTCGATTTTGGGATCCAAAAATGGGTGCAGCGAAGCAGGCTTGCTGCCCCCATCGTAGAGCTCTCGGAAAGCTTTCCAACGGTATACTGTGCGCCGCGTAACTCCTTACGCATCAAAAGTTATGGGCGCCGGAGCGCGGAGACCTGGTCACAAGCCCCACACCTTAGGTTTGCAGGCCCAGCCTCTACGCGAAGCGAAGTTGTCTTGCCCAAGGTACCGTGGGATTCTTTAATAGAAATGCGGTGGATAAAGCATCTTGGGAACCCTAACCGGGGCAAAAAAAATTGAAAAGGGGGGTGCAACACGAGGACTTCCCAGGGGGTCACCCATCCTAGTACTACTCTTGTCCAAACACGCTTAACTTCGGAGTTCTGATGGGATCTGGTGCATTAGTACTGGTATGATCGCACCTATCTTGTTGAGGGCACAAATCATTTATGTGTTGACCGTTCACAATCCCAGCCTAGAGAGATGGCCCATTGAAAAGGCCCAATGGACTTAACGACAACCCATCCGCTTCAACAACGTAGCATCCTCACAAGACGTGATATCAACGAGTTGTAGGGCCCTCTAATGTCCCGCGAGTTAGGTTGTCATCCTTTTAACATCTCACGACGTGCGATCCGGGACGAAAAACAAAGCAAAAGAAGAAAAATGGCCCGAAACTGAAGAAAATGTTCAATTTTGGGATCCAAAAACAGGCACAGCCGAGCAGGCTTGCTACCCACATCGTAGAACACTCAGAGAGATTTCCAACTGTATGCTGTGCGTCGCGTAACTCCTTACGGATCAAAAGTTATGGGCACCGGAGTGACGGAGACCCAGTCATAAGCCCCACGCCCTAGGTTTGTGGGCCCAGCCTCTACGTGAAGCGAAGTTGTCTTGCCCAAGGTGCCGTGGGATTTGGTTATAGAAATGTGGTGGATAAAACATCCTCGCAACCCTAACCGGGGCAAAAAAAAATTGAAAAGCGGGGTGTAACACGAGGACTTCCCAAGGGGTCATCCATCCTTAGTACTAATCTCACCAAAGCATGCTTAACTTCGGAGTTCTGAAGGGATCCGGTGAATTAGTGCTGGTATGATCGCATCCATCATGTTGAGGGAACAAATCCTTTATGTGTTGACAGTTCACAGTCCCAGCCCAGAGAGATAGCCCATTCAAAAGGCCCAATGGGCTTAACGACAACCCATCCGCTTCAACAATGCAGCATCCTCGCAAGACGTGATATCAACTCGTTGTAAGGACCTCAAATGTCCCGCGAGTTAGGTTGTCGTCCTTTTAATAGCTCACGACGTACGATTCAGAACGAAAAAACAGAGCAAAAGAAGAAAAGTGGCCCAAAACTGATGAAAATGTTCGATTTTGGGATCCAAAAATGGCTGCAGCCGAGAAGGCTTGCTACCCCCGTCGTAAAGCTCTCGGAGAGCTTTCCAACGGTATGCTGTGCGCCACGTAAAATCTTACGTATCAAAAGTTATGGGCACCGAAGCGACGAAGGCCTGGTCACAAGCCCCACGCCCTCGGTTTGTGGGCCCAGCCTCTACGTGAAGCGAAGTTGTCTTGCCCAAGGTGCCGTGGGATTCGGTAATTGAAATGTGGTATATAAAGCATCTTGGAAACCCTAACCGAGGCAAAAAAAATTGAAAAGGGGGGTGCAACACGAGGACTTCCCACGGGGTCACCCATCTTAGTACTACTTTTGCCAAAGCACGCTTAACTTCGGAGTTCTGATGGGATCCGGTGCATTAGTGCTGGTATGATCGTACCCATCATGTTGAGGGCGCAAATCCTTTATGTGTTTACGGTTCACAGTCCTAGCCTAGAGAGATGGCCCATTCAAAAGGCCAAATAAGCTTAACGACAACCCATCCACTTCAACAACGCAGCATCCTCGCAAGACATGATATCGACGCGTTGTAGGGCCCTCTAATGTCCAGCGAGTTAGGTTGTCGTCCTTTTAACAGCTCACGATATGCGATCCGGGACGAAAAAATAGAGAAAAAGTAGAAAAGTGGCCTGAAACTGATGAAAACGTTTTATTTTTGGCTACAAAAATGGGCGCAGCCGAGTAGACTTACTGCCCCCAAAGTAGAGCTCTCGGAGAGCTTTCCAACGGTATGCTGTGCGCTGTATAACTCCTTACGGATCAAACGTTATGGGCACCAGAGCGACGGAGACCTGGTCACAAGTACCACGCCCTCAGTTTGCAGGCCCAGCCTCTACGTGAAGCGAAGTTGTCTTGCCCAAGGTGCCGTGGGATTCGGTAATCAAAATTTGATGGATAAAGCATCTTGGGAACCCTAACCGGGGCAAAAAAAAATTGAAAAAGCGGGTGCAACACGAGGACTTCCCAGGGGTCACCCATCCTAGTACTACTTATGTCCAAGCACGCTTAACTTCGGAGTTCTGTTTGGTTTCGGTGCATTAGTGCGGGTATGATCCCACCTGTCATGATGAGGGCATAAATCCTTTAAGTGGTGACGGTTCACAGTCCCAACCTAGAGAGGTGGCCCATTCAAAATGCCTAATGGGCTTAATGACAACCCATCCACTTCAACAACGTAGCCTCTTTGCAAGACGTGATATTGACGCATTGTAGGGCCTCTAATGTCCCACGAGTTAGGTTGTCGTCCTTTTAACAGCTCACGATGTACGATCCGGGATGAAAAAACATAGCAAAAGAAGAAAGTGGCCTGAAAGTAATGAAAACTTTTGATTTTGGCTTCCAAAAATAGGCGCAACCAAGTAAGCTTGCTACCCCCGTTGTAGAGGTCATGGAGAGCTTTCCAACAGTATACTGTGCGCCGCGTAACTCCTTACAGATTAAAAGTTATGGGCACCGGAGCGATGAAGACCTGGTCACAAGCCCCACGCCCTCGGTATGTAGGCCCAGCCTCAACGTGAAGCGAAGTTGTCTTGCCCAAGGTGCCGTGGGATTCGATAAAAGAAATGTGGTGGATAAAGTATCTTGGCAACCCTAACCGGGGCAAAAAAAATTGAAAAGGGGTGTGCAACAAGAGGACTTCCCAGTGGGTCACCCATCCTAGTACTACTCTTGCCCAAGTACCTCACCCAAGAAGACTTGATATTGATGTGTTGTAGGGCCCAGTAATGTCCTGCAAGTTAGGTTGTCGTCCTTTTAACAACTCACGACGTAAGATCCGGGATGAAAAAACTGAGAAAAGAAGAAAAGTTGCCCAAAACTGATGAAAACTTTCAATTTTGGGCTCCAAAAACAGGCGCAGCCGAGCAGGCTTGCTACCCCCATTGTAGAGCTCTCGGAGAGCTTTCAAACAGTATGTTGTGCGCCGTGTAACTCCTTACGGTTCAAAAGTTATGGGCACCGGAGCGACAGAGACCTGGTCACAAGCACCACGCACTCGGTTTGTGGGCAGTGAAGCGAAGTTGTCTTGCCCAAGGTGCCGTGGGATTCGGTAATATAAATTTGGTTGATAAAGCATCTTGGCAACCCTAACCAGGGAAAAAAAATTGAAAAGTGGGGCACAACACGAGGACTTCACAGGGGGTCACGCATCCTAGTACTACTCTCGTCCAAGCACGCTTAACTTCGGAGTTCTGATGGGATCCAGTGCATTAGTGCTGGCATGATGGCACCCATCATGTTGGGGGTTGAAATCCTTTATGTGTTGACGGTTCACTATCCCAGTCCAGAAAGATGGCCCGTTCAAAAGGGCCAATGGGCTTAACGACAACCCATCCACTTCAACAACTTAGTATCCTCGCAAGACGTCATATCGATGCATTGTAGGGCCCTCTAATGTCCCATGAGTTAGGTTGTCGTCCTTTTAACAGCTCACGACGTACGATCCGGTACGGAAAAACAGAGGAAAAAAAGAAAAGTGGCTCGAAACTGAAGAAAAAGTTCAATTTTGTGCTCCAAAAACTGCCGTAGCCGAGCTAGCTTGCTACCCCCGTTGTAGAGCTCTCAGAGAGCTTTCCAACGGTATGCTGTGCGCCCCGTAACTCCTTACGGATTAAAAGTTATGGGCACCGGAGCGACGGAGACCTGGTCACAAGCCCCACGCCCTAGGTTTGAGGGCCCAGCCTCTACGTGAAGTAAAGTCGTCTTGCCCAAGGTGCCATGGGATATGGTAATAGAAATGTGATGGATAAAGCTTCTTGGCAACCCTAATTGGGGAGAAAAAAAATTGAAAAGGGGGTTGCGACACAAGGTCTTCATTGGGGGTCACCCATCCTAGTATTACTCTCGCCCAAGCACGCTTAACTTCGGAGTTTTGATGGGATCCGGTGCATTAGTGCTGGTATGATCGCACCCGTCATGTTGAGGGCACAAATCCTTTATGTGTTGACGGTTCACAGTCCCAGCGCAGAGAGTTGGCCCATTCAATAGGTCCAATGGGCTTAACGACAATGTTTCAACAACGCAGTATCCTCACAAGACGTGATATTGACGCGTTGTAGGGCCCTCTAATGTCTCGGGAGTTAGGTTGTCATCCTTTTAATAGCTCACGACATACGATCCGGGACGAAAAAATAGAGCAAAGGAAGAAAAATAGCCCAAAATTGATGAAAACGTTCGATTTTGGGCTCCAAAAACGGGCGCAGCTAATCAAGCTTGCCGCCCCCGTCATAGTGCTCTCGGAGAGCTTTCCAACGGTATGCTGTGCGCCGAGTAACTCGTTACGGATCAAACGTTATGGGCACCGGAGTGACGGAGACCTGGTCACAAGCCCTACGCCCTCGGTTTGCGGGCCCAACCTCTACGTGAAGCGAAGTTGTCTTGCACAAGGTGCCGTGGGATTCGGTAATAGAAATATGGGGGATAAAGTATCTTGGCAACCCTAACCGGGGTAAAAAAAATTGAAAAGTGGGGTGCAACAAGAGAATTTCCAAGGGGGTCACCCATCCTAGTTCTAGTCTCGCCCAACCACGTTTAACTTTTGAGTTCTGATAGATTCCGATGCATTAGTGCTGGTATCATCGCACCCTTCATGTTGAGCGCACAAATCCTTTATGTGTGGACGGTTCACTATCCCAGCCCAGAGAGATGGCCTATTCAAAAGGCCCAATGGGCTTAACGACAACCCATCCACTTCAACAACGCAGCATCCTCACAAGACGTGATATTGACACGTTGTAGGGCCCTCTAATGTCCCTCGAGTTAGGTTGTCGTCCTTTTAACAGCTCACAACGTATGATCCGAGATAGAAAAACAGAGCAAAAGCAGAAAAGTGGCTTGAAACTGATGAAAACGTTTGATTGTGGGCCCCACAAACAGGCACAGCCGAGTAGGACTGCTGGCCCTTTCGTAGAGCTCTCGGAGTGCTTTCCAACGGCATACTGTGCACTGCGTAACTGCTTACGGATCAAAAGTTATGGGCACCGGAGCGACGGAGACCTGGTCACAAGCCCACACCCTAGGTTTGTGGGCCTAGCCTCTACGTGAAGCGAAGTTGTCTTGCCCAAGGTACCGTGGGATTCGGTAATAGAAATGTGGTGGATAAAGCTTCTTGGCAACCCTAACCAGGGCAAAAAAATTGAAAATGGGGGTGCAACTCGAGGACTTCCCAGGGGGTCACCCATCCTAGTACTACTCTCACCCAAGCATGCTTAACATCGGAGTTCTGATGGGATCAAGTGCATTAGTGCTTATATGATCGCACCGGTCATGTTGACGGCACAAATCCTTGTTGTGTTAACGATTCACTATCCCAGCCTAGAGAGATGACCCATTCAAAAGGCCCAAAGGGCTTAACGACAACCCATCCACGTCAATAACGCAGCATCCTCGCAAGACGTGATATCGACGCGTTCTAAGGCCCTCTAATGTCTCGCGAGTTAGGTTGTCGTCCTTTTAACATCTCACGACGTACGATCTGGGACAGAAAAACAGAGCAAAAGAAGAAAAGTAGACCGAAACTGATGAAAACGTTCAATTTTGGGTTCCAAAAATGGGCGCCACTAAGCAAGCTTGCTGCCCCCGTTGTAGAGGTCATGGAGAGCTTCCCAACGGTAAGCTGTGCGCTGCGTAACTCCTGACAGATCTAAAGTTATTGGCACCGGAGCGACGGAGACCTGGTCATAAGCCCTACGCCCTTGGTTTGCGGGCCCAGCCTCTACGTGAAGCGAAGTTGTCTTGCCCAAGGTGCCGTGGGATTCGATAATAGAAATGTGGTGGATAAAGTATCTTGGCAACCCTAACTGGGGTAAAAAAAATTGAAAATGGGGGTGCAACAAGAGGATTTCCCAAGGGTTCACCCATCTTAGTACTACTCTCGCCCAAGCACGCTTAACTTTTGAGTTCTGATGGGATCCGATGCGTTAGTGCTGGTATGATCACACCCGTCATGTTGAAGGCACAAATCCTTTATATGTTGACGGTTCACAGCCCCAGCCCTGAGAGATGGCCCATTCAAAAGGCCCAATGGGCTTAACGACAACCTATCTACTTCAACAATGCAACATCCTCATAAGACTTGATATCGATGTGTTGTAGGGCATTGTAATGTCCCGCGAGTTAGGTTGTCATCCTTTTACCAGCTCACGACGTACGATTCGGGACGAAAAAACTGAGCAAAAGAAGAAAAGTGGCCCGAATTCGATGAAAACGTTCGATTTTAGGATCTGAAAATTGGCATAGCTGAGTAGGCTTGCTGCCCCTGTCGTGCAGCACCCGGAGAGCTTTCCAATGGTATGTTGTGCGCTGCGTAACTCCTTACAGATCAAAAGCTATGGGCACCGGAGCGACGGAGACCTGGTCACAAGCACCACTCCTTTGGTTTGTAGGCCCAGCCTCTACGTGAAGCGAAGTTGTCTTGTCCAAGGTGCCGTGGGATTCGGTAATTGAAATGTGGTGGATGAAGCATCTTGGCAACCCCAACCAGGGCAAAAAAAAATAGAAAAGGGGGGTGCAACACGAGGACTTCCCAGAGGGGTCACCCATCCTAGTACTACTCTCGCCCAAGCATGCTTAACTTCGGAGTTCTGATGGGATCTAGTGCATTAGTACTGGTATAATCGCACCCGTCATGTTGAGGGCACAAAACCTTTTTGTGTTGACGGTTCACAGTCCCAACGCAGAGAGATGCCCCATTCAAAAGGCCCAATAGGCTTAACGACAACCTATCCACTTCACCAACGCAGCATCCTTGTAAGACGTGATATCGGCGCGTTATTCGGCCCTCTAATGTCTGGCGAGTTAGGTTGTCGTCCTTTTAACAGCTCACCACGTACGATCCGGGATGAAAAAACATAGCAAAAGAAGAAAAGTGGCTCAAAACTTATAAAAACGTACGCTTTTGGGCTCCAAAAATGGGCACAGCCAAGTAATGTTGCTGCCCCTGTCGTAGAGCTCTCGGAGCGCTTTCCAACGGTATATTGTGTGTCGCGTAACTCCTTACGGATCAAAAGTTTTCGGCACCGGAGCGACAGAGACCTGGTCACAAGCCCCACGCCCTAGGTTTACGGGCCCAGCCTCTACGTGAAGCAAAGTTGTCTTGCCTAAGGTGCCGTGGGATTCGGTAATAGAAATGTGGTGGATAAAGCATCTTGGCAACCCCAACTGGGGCAAAAAAAATAGAAAATGGGGGTGCAACACGAGGACTTCTCAGGGGGTCACTCATCCTAGTACTAGTCTCGCCCAAGCACGTTTAACTTCAGAGTTTTGATGGGATCCAGTGCATTAGTGCTGGTATGATCGCACCCGTCATGTTGAGGGCACAAATCCTTTACGTTTTGACGGTTCACTACCCCAGCCCAGAGAGATGGCCCATTCAAAAGGCCCAATGGGATTAACGACAAAACATCAGCTTTAACAACGCTGCATCCTCGCAAGACATGATATCGACGCGTTGTAGGGCCTTCTATTGTCCCGCGAGTTAGGTTGTTGTCCTTTTAACATCTCACGACGAACGATCCGGGACGGAAAAACAGAGAAAAGGAAGAAAAGTGGACCGAAACTGATGAAAACGTAAGATTTTGAGCTCCAAAAATAGGCGTCGCTAAGCAAGCTTGCTGCCCCCGTTGTAGAGGTCATGGAGAGCTTTCCAACGGTATAGTGTGCGACGTGTAACTCCTTAGGGATCAAAAGTTATGGGCACCGGAGCGACGGAAACCTGGTCATAAGCCCCACGCCCTCGGTTTGCTAGCCCAACCTCTATGTGAAGCGAAGTTGTCTTGCCCATGGTGCTGTGGGATTCGGTAATAGAAATGTGGTGGATAAAGCATCTTGGCAACCCGAACAGGGGCAAAAAAAATTGAAAAGGGGGGTGCAACACGAGGATTTCGCAGGGGGTCACCCATCCTAGTACTACTCTCACCCAAGCACGCTTAACTTCGGAGTTCTGATGGGATCCGGTGCATTAGTGCTGGTATGATCACACCCGTCATGTTGAAGGCATAAATCCTTTATGTGTTGATGGTTCACAGTCCCATCCTAGAGAGATGACCCATTCAAAAAACCCAATGGGCTTAATGACAACCCATCCAATTCAACAACGAAGTATCCTCACTAGACATGATATCGACACATTGTAGGGCCCTGTAATGTCCCGCGAGTTAGGTTGTCGTTCTTTTACCAGCTCACGACGTACGATTCAGGACCGAGAAACTGAGCAAAAGAAGAAAAGTGGCCCGAAATCAATGAAAACGTTCGATTTTAGGATCCAAAAATTGGCACCGCCGAGTAGGCTTACTGCCCCCATCGTGGAGCTCTCGAAGAGCTTTCCAATGGTATACTGTGCACCGCGTAACTCCTTACGGATCAAAAGTGATGGGCACCAGAGCGACGGAGACCTTGTCACAAGCACCACACCTTCGGTTTACGGGCCTAGCATCTACGTGAAGCGAAGTTGTCTTGCCCAATGTACCGTGGTATTTGGTAAAAGAAATATGGTGGATAAAGTATCTCGGTAGGCCTAACCAGGGAAAAAAAATTATAAAGGGGGGGTGCAACACGAGGACTTCCCAGGGGGGTCACCCATTCTAGTACTACTCTCGCCCAAGCACACTTAACTTCAGAGTTTTGATGGGATCCGGTGCATTAGTGCTGGTATGATCGCACCCGTCATGTTGAGGGCACAAAACCTTTATGTGTTGACGGTTCACAGTCCCAGCCCAGAGAGATGGCCCATTCAAAAGGCTCAATAGGCTTAACGACAACCCATCCACATCAACAACGCAGCATCCTCGCAAGACGTGATATCGGCGTGTTGTAGGGCCCTCTAATGTCCTGCGAGATAGGTTGTCGTCCTTTAACAGCTCACGACGTACGATCCGGGACAAAAAAACATAGCAAAAGAAGAAAAGTGGCTCGAAACTGATGAAAACATATGCTTTTGGGCTCCAAAAATAGGCGGAGCCAAGTAATCTTACTGCCCCAGTCGTAGAGCTACCGGAGAGCTTTCCAACTGTATGTTGTGCGCCACGTAACTCCTTACGGATCAAAAGTTATGGACACCGGAGTGACAGAGACCTGGTCACAAGGCCCACGCCCTCGGTTTAGGGGCCCTGCCTCTACGTGAAGAGAAGTTGTCTTGCTTAAGGTGCCGTGGGATTCGGTAATAGAAATGTGGTGGATAAAGCATCTTGGCAACCCCAACTGGGGCAAAAAAAATAGAAAAGGGGGTGCAACACGAGGACTTCCCAGGGTGTCACCCATCCTAGTACTACTCTCGCCCAAGCACGCTTAACTTCGGAATTTTGATGGGATCCAGTGCATTAGTGCTGGTATGATCGCACCCATCATGTTGAGGGCACAAATCCTTTACGTGTTGATGGTTCACTACCCCAGCCCAGAGAGATGGCCCATTCAAAAGGCCTAATGGGATTAACGACAAAACATCAGCTTTAACAACGGTGCATCCTCGTAAGACGTGATATCGACGCGTTGTACTGTCCTCTAATGTCCCGAAAGTTAGGTTGTCATCCTTTTAACAACTCACGACGTACAATCCGGGATGAAAAACTGAGCAAAAGAAGAAAACTGGACCGAAATTGATGAACACGTTTGCTTTTAGGTTCTAAAAATGGGCGCAGCCGAGCATGAATGCTACCCCGTCAAAGAGCTCTTGGAGAGCTTTCCAACGGTATGCTGCGCGCCGCGTAACTCCTTACGGATAAAAAGTTATGGGCACTGGAGCGACAGAGACCTGGTCGCAAGCCCCACGCCGTAGGTTTGCGTGCCCAACCTCTATGTGAAGCGATGTTGTCTTGCCCAAGGTGTCGTGGGATTCAGTAATAGAAATGTGGTGGATAAAGCATCTTGGCAACCCTAACTAGGGCAAAAAAAATTGAAAAAGGGGGTGCAACACGAGGACTTCCCAGGGGGCCACCCATCCTAGTATTACTCTCGCCCAAGCACGTTTAACTTTAGAGTGCTGATGGGATCCAGTGCATTAGTGCTGGTATGATCGCACCAGTCATGTTGAGGGCACAAATCCTTTTTGTGTTGACGGTTCACAGTCCCAGCCCAGAGAAATGGCCCATTCAAAAGGACCAATGGTATTAACGACAACACATCCAATTCAAAAATGCAGCATCCTCGCAAGACATGATATCAACATGTTGTAGGGCCTTCTAATGTCCTGCGAGTTAGGTTGTCGTCCTTTTAACAACTCGCGTCGTACAATCCGGGATGAAAAAACCACGCAAAAGATGAAAAGTAGCCCGAAACTGATGAAAACATTCAATTTTGGGCTCCAAAAAGGGCATAGCCGAGCAAGCTTGCTACCCCTATCGTAGAGCTCTCAGAGAGCTTTCCAACGTTATGCTCCGCGCCGCGTAACTCCTTGCAGATCAAAAGTTATGGGCACCGGAGCGACGGAGACCTGGTCACAAGCCCCACGCCCTCGGTTTGTGGGCCTAGCCTCTACGTGAAGCGAAGTTGCCTTGCCCAAGCTGCCGTGGTATTAGGTAATAGAAATGTGGTGGATAAAGCATCTTGGCGACCCTAACTGGGGAAAAAAAATTGAAAAGGTAGGTGTAACACGAGGACTTCCAAGGGGTCACCCATCCTAGTACTAGTCTCGCCCAAGCACGCTTAACTTCGGAGTTCTGATGGGATTCGGTGCATTAGTGCTGGTATGATCGCACCGGTCATGTTGAGGGCACAGATCCTTTATGTGTTGACGGTTCACAGTCCTAGCGCAGAGAGATGGCCCATTCAAAAGGCCCAATGGGCTTATCGACAACCCATCCACTTCAACAATGCAGCATCCTCGTAAAACGTGATATTGATGGGTGGTAGGGCCCTCTAACGTCCCGTGAGTGAGGTTGTCGTCCTTTTAAGAACTCACGACATACGATCCGGGACAGGAAAACAGATCAAAAGAATAAAAGTGGCCTGAAACTGATGAAAACGTTCAATTTTGGGCTCTAAAAACAAGCGCAGCTTTGCTGGCTTACTGCCCCCATCGTAGAGCTCTCGGAGAGCTTTCTAACGGTATGCTGTGCGTTGCGTAACTCTTTACGGATCAAAAGTTATGGGTACCGGAGCGACGGAGACCTAGTCAAAAGCCCCACGCCCTACGTTGGCGAGCCCAGCTCTACGTGAGGCGAAGTTGTCTTGCCCAAGGGGCCGTGGGATTCAGTAATAGAAATGTGGTGGATAAAGTCTCTTGGAAACCCTAACCGGGGCAAAAAAAATTAAAAAGGGGGGTGCAACAAGAGAACTTCCGAGGGGGTCAGCCATTCTAGTACTATTCTCGCCCAAGCACGCTAAACTTCTGAGTTCTGATGGGATCTGATGCATTAGTACTGGTATGATCGCACCCGTCATGTTGACGGCACAAATCCTTTATGTGTTGACGGTTCACAGTCCCAGCCCAGAGAGATGGCCTATTCAAAGGGCCCAATGAGCTTAACGACAACCCATCTGCTTCAACAATGTAGCATCCTTGTAAGACATGATATCGACGTGTTGTAAGCCCCTGTAATGTCCCGCGAGTTAGGTTGTTGTCCTTTTAACAACTCACGACATACGATTCAGGACGGAAAAACCGAGCATAAGAAGAAAAGTGGTCTAAAACTGATGAAAATGTAAAATTTTGGGCTCCGAAATTAGGCGCAGCTGAGCAGGCTTACTGCCCCCGTCATAGAGCTCTTGGAGAGCTTCCCAACTGTATGCTGTGCGCCTCGTAACTCCTTACGAATCAAAAGTTATGGTCACCGGAGCGACGGAGACCTGGTTACAAGCACCACTCCCTCGGTTTACGGGCCTAGCCTCTACGTGAAGCGAAGTTGTCTTGCCCAAGGTACAGTGGGATTCGGTAATAGAAATGTGGTGGATAAAGCATCTTGGCAACTCTAACCATTGCAAAAAAAAATTGAAAAGGGGGGTGCAACATGAGAACTTCCCAGGGGGTCAACCATCCTAGTACTACTTTCGTCCAAGCACGCTTAACTTCGGAGTTCTGATGGAATCCGGTGCATTAGTGCTAGTATGATCGCACCCGTCATGTTGAGGGCACAAATCCTTTATGTGTTGACGATTCACAGTCCCAGCCCAGATAGATGGCCCATTCAAAAGGCCCAATGGGCTTAATGACAACCCATCCACTTCAACAACGCAGCATCCTCGCAAGACGTGATATCGACGTGTTGTAGGGCCCTCTAATGTCCAACGAGTTAGGTTGTCATCCTTTTAACAGCTCACGATGTACGATCCGGGATGGAAAAATAGAGCAAAAGAAGAAAAGTGGCCCCAAAGTGATGAAATCATTTGATTTATGGCTCCAAAAACGGGCACAGCCGAGTAGGTTTACTGCCCCCGTCGTAGAGCTCTCGGAGAGCTTTCCAACGGTATGTTGTGCACCGCGTAACTCCTTACGGATCAAAAGTTATGGGCACCGGAGCGACAGAGACCTGGTCACAATCCCCACGCCCTCGGTTTACGGGCCCAGCCTCTACGTGTAGCGAAGTCGTCTTGCCCATGGTGACGTGGGATTCGGTAATAAAAATGTGATGGATAAAGCATCTTGGCAAGCCTAACCGGGGCAAGAAAAAATGAAAAGGGGGGTGCAACACGAGGACTTCCCAAGGGGTCACCCATCCTAGTACTACTCTCGCCCAAGCACACTTAAATTTGGAGTTCTAATGGGATTCGATGCATCTGTGTTGGTGTGATCGCACCCGTCATGTTGAGGGCACAAATCATTTTTGTGTTGACAGTTCATTGTCCCAGCCCAGAGAGATGGCCCATTCAACAGGCCCAATGGGCTTAACGATAACCCATCCACTTCAACAACGCAGCATCCTCGCAAGATGTGATATCGACGCATTGTAGGGCCCTCAAATGTCCTGTGAGTTAGGTTGTTGTCCTTTTAACAGCTCACGACGTATGATTAGGGACGGAAAAACAGAGCAAAAGAAGAAAAGAGGCCCTAAACTGATGAAAATGTTCGATTTTGGCCTCCTAAAATAGGCGCAGCTGAGTTGGCTTGCTAACCCCGCCGTAGAGCTCTCGGAGAGCTTTCCAACGGTATGTTGTGCGCCTCGTAAGTCCTTACGGATAAAAGGTTATGGGCACCGGAGCGACGGAGACCTGGTCACAAGCCCTACGCCGTAGGTTTGCGGGCCTAGCCTCTACGTGAAGCGAAGTTGTCTTGCCGAAGGTGCTGTGGGATTCGGTAATAGAAATGTGGTGGATAAAGCATCTTGGTAACCCTAATCGACGCAAAAAAAATTGAAAAGGGGGGTGCAACACGAGGACTTCCCATGGGGTCACCTATCCTAGTACTTCTCTCGCCCAAGCACACTTAACTTTTGAGTTCTTATGGGATCCGTTGAATTAGTTCTGGTATGATTGCACCCGTCATGTTTAGGGCACAAATCCCTTATGTGTTGATGATTCACAGTGCCAGCCCAGAAAGATGGCCTATTCAAAAGGCCCAATGGGCTTAATGATAACCCATCAACTTCAACAAACGCAGCTTCCTCGCAAGACGAGATATCGATACATTGTAGGGCCCTCTAATGTCCCGCGAGTTAGGTTGTCGTCCTTTTAACAGCTCACGACGTACGATCCAGGATGGAAAAATAGAGCAAAAGAAGAAAAGTGGCCCGAAACTAGTGAAAATGTTCAATTTTGGGATCCAAAAATGGGCGCAGCCGAGTAGCCTAGCTACCCCCATCGTAGAGCTCTCGAAGAGCTTTCCAAAGGTTTGCTGTGCACCACGTAACTCTTTACAGATCAAAAGTTATAGGCACCGGAGCGATGAAGGCCTGGTCACATGCCCCACGCCCTAGGTTTGCGGGCCCAGCCTCTACGTGAAGCGAAGTTGTCTTGCCCAAAGTGCCGTGGGATTCGATATTAGAAATATGGTGGATAAAGCATCTTGGCAACGCTAACCGGGGCAAAAAAAAATTGATAAGGGGGGTGCAGCACGAGGACTTCCCAGGGGGTCACCCATCCAATTATTGCTCTCGCCCAAGCATGTTTAACTTCGGAGTTCTAATGAGATCCTGTGCATTAGTACTGGTATGATCAAACCCATCATGTTGAGGGCACAAATCCCTTATGTGTTGACGGTGCACAACCCCAGCCCAAAGAGATGACTCATTCGAAAGGCACAATGGACTTAAAAACAAGCAATCCACTTCAACAACGCCGCATCCTCGCAAGACGTGATATTGACGCATTGTAGGGCCCTCTAATGTCCTGTGAGTTAGGTTGTCATCCTTTTAACAAGTCACGACATACGATCTAGGACGGAAAAACAGAGCAAAAGATGAAAAGTGGCCCGAAACTGATGAAAACATTCAATTTTGGGATCCAAAAATGGGCGCAGCCGAGCAGGCTTGCCACCCTCGTCGTAGAGCTCTCGGAGAGCTTTCCAACAGTATGCTGTGCGCCGCATAACTCCTTACGGATCAAAAGTTATGGGCACTGGAGCGACGGAGACCTGGTCACAAGCCCCATGCCTTAGGTTTGCGGGCCCAGCCTCTACGTGAAGCGAAGTTGTCTTGCCCAAGGTTCCGTTGGATTTGGTAATAGAAATATGGTGGATAAAGCATCTTGGTAACCCTAACCTAGGCAAAAGAAATTGAAAAAAGGGGTGCAACACGAGGACTTCCCAGGGGGTCACCCATCTTAGTACTACTCTCGCCCAAGCACGCTTAACTTCGGAGTTCTGATGGGATTCGGTGCATTAGGGCTGGCATGATCGAACCCATCATGTTGAGGGCACAAATCCTTTATGTGTTGACAGTTCATAGTCTCAGCCCAGAGAGATGGCCCATTCAAAATGGGCAATGGGCTTAACGACAACCTATCCACTTCAACAACGCAGCATCATCGCAAGACATGATATCGACGCGTTGTAGGGCCCTCTAATGTCCCATGAGTTAGGTTGTCGTCCTTTTAACAGCTCACGACATACGATCCGGGATGGAAAAACAGAGCAAAAGAAGAAAAGTGGCCCGAAACTGTAGAAAACGTTCGAATTTGGGCTCCAAAAATGGGCGCAGCCGAGTAGGCTTGCTACCCCGTCGTAGAGCTCTCAAAGAGCCTTCCAACGGTATGCTGTGCACCGTGTAACTCTTTACGGTTCAAAAGTTATGGGCACCGGAGCGACGGAGACCAGGTCGCAACCACCATGCTCTCGGTTTGCGGGCCCATCCTCTACGTGAATCGAAGTTGTGTTGCCCAAGGTGCCGTGGGATTCGGTAATAGAAATGTGGTGGATAAAGCATCTTGGCAAGCCTAACCGGGGCAAAAAAAAAATTGAAAAAAGGGGTACAACAAGAGGACTTCCCAGGGGGTCACCCATCCTAGTACTACTCTCGCCCAAACACGCTTAACTTCAGAGTTCTGATGGGATCCGGTGCATTAGTGCTGGTATGATCACACCCGTCATGTAGAGGGCACAAATCCTTTAAGTGGTGACGGTTCACTGTCCCAGCCTAGAGAGGTGGTGTCACGCTCCAACCTGACCTATAGAGGTTAGACTAGGGAGTGATCTAAACATTCAAGTCATATCACGTACTTAATCGTTCATGAAAGTTTAACACTTAACGTTTTAGCCTAAACTCCACAAATTCTCCAGAAATCCGGCAGCATAACGGTTGTAATTGGGCTCTTTAGTTTGACCTAATTCTCTAAACGCCTCAAAAATTTCTATCTCAAATTCATTTCCAATTAAGATTACTATGAATTGAAACGCCTACTAGTTGTCTCGAAGTCTCGTTTGATTAACAGCCTAGCATGATAACTATGTCTCGTTTGTTTGTTAATCCTTGTTACAAAAGTTCCTGTTGATCTTAGCTTAACAATGAGTACCTGCTTAAGATTGGATAGATTCATTTTACTTAATCCTTACCTAATACTTCAAAATCCTATGATAGATACTAGCCAGTAGCGATAGCAAAAACGACCGCAAGAGTGTCTAACTAGTTATGATCAGTACAAGCCAAAATTAGACCCTAAATTACAACGGGGGTCATTTACAATACAATAACAAGCAACATACGAAATAGTCTTCAAGCAACATATCGTTCACAAAATGTCCATAGTCAAGTAAGGCACGTAAGGCAAGCAATCATTCCAAGGAATCATCATTAGGCACGTTGTCCTCGGGTACCTGTTCCTGGTCTTCTTCACCTGAGATGATAAAAGAGGGTGAGTCCTTATGAACTCAGCGAGGGGGAACGAGAAATAAGTTTTGAAACTCTTTTTCCGGTTCAGTTATGAAAACCCTTTGCAAGCTTGACATATATCACAAGTAAAGAACACAATTACCCGTCTTTTTTCCCCGAGGTCCTCTAGGAACCAAGCGAGAGTACTTATACACATAGTGAAAAGGATACGGTGAGCTTTTGCTCTCAGTTCATTTCCAGTATCAGTTGTTACGGCCGACTTCAAATCATCCCCTTATCACACCAAATGGGTGTACTCCGGATGTACCTCGAAATCCTACGACCCAACTCTCTGAGGAAGTCTAGCCCCCAAGCGAGAGAGGGAATTGGACAATGGTAGTCACGGTTGCATCGGCAAGCCCGATGCCGCCCGATATGCGTGAACGCTACCACGCCAGAATGAAAGGTTGCAACCTTATATGCAATGCACATTTATGACATTTAATATACCACATTAGGAGGACAACAAAGTAGGTTGCCTCCAAGCAGTCATAAGATTGCACATTGACAAGTAAACACGCGAGGCACGATATGACAAGTAATTTCACTTGAAAAGCACATGGAGTTATATGAATATTAAACGGGCAGCCATGTAACACATGTAAATCAAGTTATATAACTCATTTCGAAGTTGGTGCAAGAAAGGCCTACTTGTCAACATGTAATCATCGGAATCATATTTAGGGCTATAAGGGCAACTACGGGAAGTCTACTAATCACATAATTAAACACGATATTCATAGGATCAACACTTAGCGAGTTTACCTAGTCATTAGGGTTTCAATTCATGCTCATCCGTACGATTAAGCCCTAAGTTGTCACGTAATTAAACTCAAGCCATGCATTGATTAATTCAAACACACTCAAGCATTCAAAACATTCCACACAACATCCAAGTGCCACAATCCCAAGCATTTAATACAACAAGAGAGGTTACAATAATTTTCAAAGCATATCACTAGATGAAAACCTCGCTGCAATGGACTATTTTCTCACAATCATTGAGACAAGCAAAAAAAACTCCAATTCCAGTGAACAAAATGTCAAATTAAAGCTTAAGGAGTGAACTAAATCCAGAAACAAACCTCGCATCATTTGGAGTTCGGGTTCAAGAGTTCTAGCCAAAACTGTGAGACTACACAAAACTGTCCAGATTTGTACACATTTCAATACTTGTCATTTTTTAGGATCTTAGGGTCAGATTTAGCCTTATCCTATTTCTGACAAAAATGTCCAGAACTGAAAAATATAGCATCACACTAAATTTCATGGATTTTTGATATCATTTACTAAGTCAAAACTGGTTCTTTCCACAAGGACAGTGAATCTGCCAAAACCTGCTTCATTTTTCCAGATTTTCCAAATTTGGACACATTTTGATATTGTGCCCTTTTGAGGACCTTAGAGTCCCAATTAGCTTTGGCCTATTTCTATGAAAAATTCTCAGAACTGGCAAAACGAGTCACCTACCAATTTTCACACATTTTCAACATCATTTACCTGGTCAAAATAATTTCGTTCCAACAGAATAGAAAGCTGTCAAATACGCGATTTCACCTATCTTCACATTCTAGCCAAATATCTTGCCATGCATGCTTACAAAAGCTCATGTACACACATATATCACAAGTACAGAGGTAAAAATAGACATTCAAAGGAATGCATGTGGTTTTTAAAAGATTTTCAAGAAGTTTTAGCCCTCACCTTAGCAAGACAATAAAGAAGATGCACAAACTCTTGATGAGGCACAATGTTGACCCTTTTCCTTGCTTAGCCGAGAGACAACTTGAGATTTCTCTAATTCCTAGCTTAGTAACCATGTTCTTAGTATGTGCAAATGGCTAGAACAAAAAGAAAATGAAATGGAAGCTAACAAACTTACCTAAGCTGAAGTGAATGTGCTATGAGCTTGCATGTGCGACTTTTGCACTCTAGCTTGCTTGGTGGAGTACCTTGGTAGCTTGGAGGTCTTGATGAATCTTAGGATGATGAACCTAAGCTATGGAGAGTAGGATTTCAGCTAGGGCCGAGAAAGATAAAGAAGAGATGAGAAAGTGAGAGAAAATGTGAGAAAGAAAGAAAAATGAAAGCTTTGAGGAATATGATGCTTGTGTCGGCCTAGGGCCTTGCAAAATTCAGAATTGTGTCTTCAAGGAGCATAATTTGAATCCTTAGCATGGGCAATTGAGTGTGTGTCGAGAATATGGAGCTTTGGTTTCATTTTTTAATGCATTTTTTTGAAGTGATTTGTCATGAGCTTGTCATAGGATGTCTAGATTTAATTTTTGAAATTGGAATGCATGCACAAATGCAAGAGGTGGTCGGCCAAGGCTTGCAAAATGCTGAATCTTTGTGATCTTTTGAGCATTATTTAATTGGGTGCTTGGGAAGTGCAAAAGAATAAGGAATAAAGAATAAGAATGTCTAGCTTTTGGTGCAATTTCGTCTTCTAGTGCATTGACTTAGCATTTTAATATTAGTTAGTGGAGTTTGTAGGATTAATTAATGATCTAGTGCTTCATGTAAGATTCTTTCTTGATTAGCATGCGGGCACGCTTTCCGAGGTTTAGAGCATGAACTACGAGATAAGGCACGAACTACGAGACAAAAGCACATTTTCCAAGTAAATGCACGCAACCCTAAATGTATACATGTAATTCAATGCAAGGCACGCAAAATGAAGCACGACTCTTAAACCTAGGTCAAGGCACGCAAATCTAGGTTAGGACACACGAAATGAGGTATCGCACATAAATCGAGGTCGGGCCTCACAAGTGGCCCATTCAAAAGGACTAATAGGCTTAACGACAACCCATCCACTTCAACAACGCAGCATCCTCACAAGACGTGATATCGACGCATTGTAGGGCCCTTTAATGTCCCACGAGTTAGGTTGTCGTCCTTTTAACAGCTCACGACCTATGATTCGGGACGGAAAAACAGAGCAAAAGAAGAAAAGTGGCCCGAAACTGATGAAAACTTTCGATTTTGGCCTCCGAAAATAGGTGCAGCTGAGCAGCTTATTGCCTCCGTCGTAGAGCTCTCGGAGAGCTTTCCAACAGTATGCTGTGCGCTGCGTAACTCTTTACGGATCAAAAGTTATGGGCACCGGAGCAACGGAGACCTGGTCACAAGCCCCACGCCCTCGGTTTACGGGCCCAGCCTCAACATGAAGCGAAGTTGTCTTGCCCAAGGTGCCGTGGGATTCGGTAATAGAAATTTGGTGGATAAAGTATCTTAGCAACCCTAACCGAGGCAAAAAAAATTGAAAATGAGGGTGCAACAAGAGGACTTCCCAGTGGGTCACCCATCCTAGTACTACTCTCACCCAAGCACGCTTAACTTTTGAGTTCTAATGGGATCCGGTGCATTAGTGCTTGTATGATTGTACTTGTCATGTTGAGGGCACAAATCCTTACGGTTCACTGTCGCAGCCTTGAGAGATGGCCCATTCAAAAGGCATAATGGGCTTAACGACAACCCATCTGCTTCACCAATACAGCATCCTCATAAGACGTGATATCGAAGTGTTGTAGGGCCCTGTAATGTCCCGCGAGTTAGGTTGTCGTCCTTTTAACAACTCACAACGTACGATCCGGGAAGGAAAAACTGAGCAAAAGAAGAAAAGTGGCCCGAAACTGATGAAAACGTTCGATTTTAGGCTCCGAAAATAGGCGCAACAAAGCAAGCGTGCTGTCCCCATCGTAGAGCTCTCGCAGAGCTTTCAAACGGTATGTTGTGCGCCGCGTAACTCCTTACGGTTCAAAAGTTATGGGCACTGGAGCGACGGAGACCTGGTCACAAGCACCACGCACTCGGTTTGCGGGCCTAGCCTCTACGTGAAGCGAAGTTGTCTTGCCCAAGGTGCCGTGGGATTCTGAAATGGAAATGTGGTGGATAAAGCATCTTGGCAACCCTAACAGGGGAAAAAAAAAATTTTAAATGGTGGTGCAACACGAGGACTTCATAGGGGGTCACCCATCCTACTACTACTCTTGCCCAAGCACTCTTAACTTCGGAGTTCTGATAGGATCCGGTGCATTAGTGCTGGTATGATCACACCCGTCATGTTGAGGGCACAAATCCTTTATGTGTTGACGGTTCAAAGTCCCAGCCTAGAGAGATGGCCCATTCAAAAGGACCAATGGCTAAACGACAACCCATCCACTTCAACAACACAGCATCCTCTCAAGACGTGATATCGACGCGTTGTAGGGCCCACTAGTTTCCCATGAGTTAGGTTGTCGTCCTTTTAACAGCTCACGACGTACGATTCGGGACAGAAAAATAGAGCAAAAGAAGAAAAGTGGCCCAAAACTGAAGAAAACTTTCAATTTTGGGCTTCAAAAACGGGCACAGTCGAGCAGGCTTGCTACCCCCGTTGTAGAGCTCTTAGAGAGCTTTCCAAGGGTATGTTGTGCTATGCGTAACTCCTTACGGATCAAAAGTTATAGGGACCGGAGCGACGGAGACCTAGTCACAAGCCCCACGCCCTAGGTTTGCGGGCCCAGTCTCTACGTGAAGTGAAGTTGTCTTGCCCAAGGCACCGTGGGATATGAAAATAAAAATGTGGTGGATAACGCTTCTTGGCAACCCTAACCGAGGAAAAAAAATTGAAAAGGGGGTTACAACACGAGGACTTCCTATGGGGTCACCCATCCTAGTACTACTCTCGCCCAAGCACGCTTAACTTCGGAGTTTTAATGGGATCCGGTGCATTAGTGCTGGTATGATCGCACCCGTCATGTTGAGGTCACAAATCCTTTATTTGTTGACAGTTCACAGTTCCAGCCCAGAGAGTTGGCCCATTCAAAAGGCCCAATGGGCTTAACAACAACCCATCCACTTCAACAACGCAGCATCCTCACAAGACGTGATATCAACGCGTTGTAAGGCCCTTTAATGTCCCGCGAGTTTGGTTGTCGTCCTTTTAACAGCTCACAACATACGATCCGGGATGAAAAAATAGAGCAAAAGTAGAAAAGTGGCCCGAAACTGATGAAAAAGTTCAATTTTGGGCACCAAAAATGGGCGCAGCTAATCAAGCTTACCACCCCCATCGTAGAGCTCTCGGAGAGCTTTCCAACGGTATGCTGTGCGCCAAGTAACTCCTTACGGATCAAAAGTTATGGGCATCGGAGTGACGGAGACCTGGTCACAAGCCCCACGCCCTCGGTTTACGGGCCCAACCTCTTCGTGAAGCGAAGTGGTCTTGCCCAAGGTGCCGTGGGATTCGGTAATAGAAGTGTGGTGGATAAAGTATCTTGGCAACCCTAACCGGGGTAAAAAAAAATTGAAAAGAGGGGTGCAACAAGAGGATTTCCAAGGGGGTTACCCATCCTAGTACTAGTCTCGCCCAAGCACGTTTAACTTATGAGTTCTGATGAGATCCGGTGCATTAGTGCTGGTATGATCGCACCCATCATGTTGAGGGCACAAATCCTTTATGTGTTGACGGTTCACAGTCCCAGCCCTGAGATATGGCTTATTCAAAAGGCCCAATGGGCTTCACGACAACCCATCTGCTTCAACAATGCAGCATCCTCGTAAGACGCGATATCGACGTGTTGTAGGGCCCTGTAATATCCCGCAAGTTAGGTTGCCGTCCTTTTAATAGCTCACGACGTACAATTCGGGACACAAAAATAGAGCAAAAGTAGAAAAGTGGCCTGAAACTGATTAAAACGTTCGATTTTAGGCTCTGAAAATAGGCACAACCGAGCAGGCTTGCTGCTCCCGTCGTAGAGCTCTCGGAGAGCTTTCCAACAGTATGTTGTGTGGTACGTAACTCCATACGGATCAAAAGTTATGGGCACTAGAGCGATGGAGACTTGGTCACAAGCACCACGCCCTCGGTTTACAGGCCCAGCCTCTACGTGAAGCGAAGTTGCCTTGCCCAATGTGCTGTGGGATTCGGTAATAGAAATGTGGTGCATAAAGCATCTTGGCAACCCTAACCGGTGCAAAAAAAAATTGAAAAGGAGGGTGCAACACGAGGATTTCCCAAGGGGTCTCCCATCCAAGTACTACTCTCACCCAAGCACGCTTAACTTCGGAGTTCTGATGGGATCCGGTGCATTAGTGCTGGTGTGATTGCACCCGTCATGTTGAGGGCACAAATCCTTTATGTGTTGACGGTTCACAATCCCAGCCTAGAGAGATGGCCCATTCAAAAGACCCAATGGGCTTAACGACAACCCATCCACTTCAACAACGCAACATCCTCGCAAGACGTGATATCGACGCATTGTAGAGCCCTCTAATGTCCCGCGAGTTAGGTTGTCGTCCTTTTAACAGCTCACGACGTACGATCCGGCACTAAAAAATAGAGCAAAAGAAGAAAAGTGGACCGAAACTGATGAAAACGTTCGATTTTAGGATCCAAAAACGGGCGTAGCCAAGCAATCTTGCTACCCCTGTCCTCGGTTTGCGGGCCCAGCCTCAACGTGAAGTGAAGTTGTGTTTCCCAAGGTGCCGTGGGATTCGGTAATAGAAATGTGGTGGATAAAGCATCTTGGCAAGCCAAACCGGGGAAAAAAAATTGAAAAGGGGGGTATAACACGAGGACTTCCCAGGAGGTCACCCATCCTAGTACTACTCTCGCCCAAGCACGCGTAACTTCGGAGTTCTGATGGGATTCGGTGCATTAGTGCTAGTATGATCGCACCCGTCATGTTAAGCGCATAAATGCCTTATGTGTTGATGGTTCACAGTCCCAACCCAGAGAGATGGCCCATTGAAAAGGCCCAATGGGCTTAACCACAACCCATCCGCTTCAACAACGCAGCATCCTTGTAAGACTTGATATTGATGTGTAGGGCCCTGTAATGTCCCGCGAGTTTGGTTGTCGTCCTTTTAACAGCTCACGACGTACGATCTGGGACAAAAAAATAGAGCATAAGAAGAAAAGTGGCATGAAACTGATGAAAAGGTAACAATTTGGGCTCCTAAAGTAGGTGCAGCTAAGCAGGATTGCCACCCCCGTCGTAGAGCTCTCGGAGAGCTTTCCAACGGTATGCTGTGCACCGCATAACTCCTTACGGATCAAAAGTTATGGGCACCGGAGCGACGAAGACCTGGTCACAAGCACCACGCCCACGGTTTACGGGCCTAGCCTCTACATGAAGCGAAGTTGTCTTGCCCAAGGTACCGTGGGATTTGGTAATAGAAGTGTGGTGGATAAAACATCTTGGCAACCCTAACCGGGGCAAAAAAAAAATTGAAAAATGGGGTGCAACACGAGGACTTCCTAGAGGGTCACCTATTCTAGAACTACTCTCGCCTAAGCACGATTAACTTCAGAGTTTTGATGGGATCCGGTGCATTAGTGCTGGTATGATCGCACCCGTCATGTTGAGGGCACAAATCCTTTAGATGTTGACTGTTCACAGTCCCAGCTCAGAGAGATGGCCCATTCAAAAGGCCCAATGGGCTTAACGACAACCTATCCGCTTCTACAATGCAGCATCCTCGTAAGACGTGATATCAACGTGTTGTAAGGCCCTGTAATGTCCCGCGAGTTAGGTTGTCGTCCTTTTAACAGCTCACGACGTACGATCCGGGATGAAAAAATAGAGCAAAAGATGAAAAATGGTTCAAAACTGATGAAAACGTTCGATTTTGGGCTGCAAAAACCAGCGCAGCCAAGCAATCTTGTTGCCCCCGTCGTAGAGCTCTCAAAGAGCTTTCATACGTTATGCTGCGTGCCACGTAACTCCTTATGGAACAAAAGTTCTGGGAACCGGAGCGACAGAGACTTGGTCACAAGCCCCACACCCTCGGTTTGCGGACCCAGCCACTACGTGAAGCGAAGTTGTCTTGCCCAAGGTTTCGTGGGATTTGGTAATAGAAATGTGGTGGATAAAGCATATTGGCAAACCTAACCGGGGCAAAAAATATTAAAATGCGGTGTGCAACACGAGGACTTCCCAAGGGGTCACCCATCCTAGTACTACTCTCGCCCAAGCACGCTTAACTTCGGAGTTCTGATGAGATACGGTGCATTATTGGTGGTATGATCACACCCATTATGTTGAGGGCCCAAATCCTTTATGTGTTGACGGTTCACTGTCCCAGCCCAGGGAGATGGCCCATTCAAAAGGCCCAATGGGATTAACGACAAAACATCAGCTTTCACAAGCAGCATCCTCACAAGACGTGATATCGACACGTTGTACGGCCCTCTAATGTCCCGCAAGTTAGTTTGTCATCCTTTTAATAGCTCACGACGTACGATCCAGGATGAAAAACAGAGCAAAAGTAGAAAAGTGGCCTGAAACTGATGAAAAAGTTTGATTTTGGGATCCAAAAATGGGCGCAGCAGAGTAGGCTTCCTGCCCCCGTCGTAGAGCTCTCGGAGGGCTTTCCAACGGTATGCTGTGCGCCGCGTAACTTCTTATGGATAAAAAATTATTGGCACCTGAGCGATGGAGACCTGGTCACAAGCCCCACGCCCTCGGTTTGCAGGCCCAGCCTCTACTTGAAGCGAAGTTGTCTTGCCCAAGGTGTCGTGGGATTCGATAATAGAAATGTGGTGGATAAAGCATCTTGGCAACCCTAACTAGGGCAAAAATAATTGATAAAGGGGGTACAACACGAGGGCTTCCCAGGCGGTCACCCATCCTAGTACTACTCTCGCCCAAACACGCTTAACTTCGGAGTTCTGATGGGATCCGGTGCATTAGTGCTGCTTTAATCGCACCTGTCATGTTGAGGGCACAAATCCTTTATGTGTTGACAGTTCACAGTCCCAGCCCAGAGAGATGGCCCATTCAAAAGGCCCAATGGGATTAACAACAACACACTCAATTCAAAACCCCAGCATCGTCGCAAGATGTGATATTGACGTGTTGTAGGGCCTTCTAATGTCCCGTGAGTTAGGTCGTCGTCGTTTTAACAACTCACGACGTACGATCCGGGACGGAAAAACCACGCAAAAGATGAAAAGTGGCCCGAAACTGATGAAAACATTCAATTTTGGGCTCCAAAAAGGGCATACCCGAGAAAACTTGCTGCCCCTATCGTAGAGCTCTCGAAGAGCTTTCCAATGGTATGCTGTGGCCGTATAACTCCTTACGGATCAAAAGTTATGGGCACCGGAGTGACGGAGACCTGGTCACAAGCCTCACGCCCTTGGTTTGCGGGCATAACCTCTACGTGAAGCGAAGTTGTCTTGCCCAAGGTGCCGTGGGATTCGGTAATAGAAATGTGGTGGATAAAGTATCTTGGCAACCCTAACTGGGGAAAAAAATTGAAAAGGGGGGTGCAACACGAGGACATCCCAGGGGGTTACCCATCCTAGTACTACTCTCGCCCAAGCACACTTAACTTCGGAGTTCTGATGGGATCCAGTGCATTAGTGCTGGTATGATCGCGCCCGTCATGTTGAGGGCACAAATCCTTTATGTGTTGATGGTTCATAGTCCCAACCCAGAGAGATAGCCCATTCAAAAGGCCCAATGGGCTTAACGATACCCCATCCACTTCAACAATGCAGCATTCTGGTAAGACGTGATATCGACTGGTTGTAGGGCCTTCTAATGTCCTGCGAGTGAGGATGTCGTCCTTTTAATAGCTCACGACTTACGATCCGGGACAGAAAAACAGAGCAAAAGAAGAAAAGTGGCCCGGAACGGATGAAAACGTTCAATTTTGGGCTCCGTAAACAAGCACAGCTGAGCTGGCTTGCTGCCCCCATCGTAGATCTCTCGGAGAGCTTTCCAACGGTATGTTGTGCGTCGCGTAACTTCTTACAGATCAAAAGTTATGGGCACCGAAGCGACGGAGACTTGGTCAAAAGCCCCACGCCCTCGGCTTGCGGGCCCAGCCTCTACGTGAAGCGAAGTTGTCTTGCCCAAGGTGCCGTGGGATTCAGTAATATAAATGTGGTGGATAAAGTCTCTTGGCAACCCTAATCGGGGCAAAAAACTTAAAAAGGGGGGTGCAACAAGAGAACTTCCCAGGGGGTCACCCATCCTAGTAGTATTCTCGCCAAAGCACACTAAACTTCTGAGTTCTGATGGGATCCGGTGCATTAGTGCGAGTATGATCACACCCGTCATGTTGAGGACTCAAATCCTTTATGTGTTGACGGTTCATAGTCCCAACCAAGAGAGATGGCCCATTCAAAAGGCCCAATGGGCTTAACGACACCGCATCCGCTTCAACAATGCAGCATCCTCGTAAGACGTGAGATCGACGTGTTGTAGGGCCCTGTAATTTCTTGAGTTAGGTTGTTGTCCTTTTAACAAGTCACGACGTACGATCCAGGACAGAAAAACAGAGCATAAGAAGAAAAGTGGCCTGAAACTAATGAAAACGTAAAATTTTGGGCTCCGAAAGTAGGTACAGCTTAGCAGGCTTGCTACCTCCGTCGTAGAGCTCTCGGAGAGCTTTCCAACAGTATGTTGTGCGCCGCGTAACTCCTTACGGATCAAAAGTTGTGGGTACCGGAGCGACAAAGACCTGGTCACAAGCACCACGCCCTCGGTTTACGGGCCTAGCCTCTACGTGAAGGGAAGTTGTCTGGCCCAAGGTGCCGTGGGATTCAGTAATAGAAATGTGGTGGATAAAGCATCTTGGCAACCTTAACCGGGGCAAAAAAAAATTGAGAAGAGGGGTGAAACACGAGGACTTCCCAAGGGGTCACCCATCCTAGTACTACTCTCGCCCAAGCATGCTTAACTTTGGAGTTCTGATGGGATCCAATGCATTAGTGTTGGTATAATCGCACCTGTCATGTTGAGGGCACAAATCGTTTATATGTTGACGGTTGACAGTCCCAGCCCAGAAAGATGTCCCGTTCAAAAGGCCCAATGGGCTTAACGACAACCCATCCGCTTCAACAATGCCACATCCACGTAATACGTGATATCGACGTGTTGTAGGGCCCTGTAATGTCCCACGAGTGAGGTTGTCATCCTTTAACAGCTCACGACGTACGATCTGGGATAGAAAAATAGTGCAAAAGAATAAAAGTGGTTCAAAACTGATGAAATCATTCGATTTTGGCCTCCAAAAACGGGCGCAGCTAAGCAAGTTTGCTGCCTCCGTCGTAGATCTCTCGGAGAGCTTTCCAACAGTTTGCTGCGTGCCACGTAACTCCTTACGGATCAAATGTTATGGGCACCGGAGCGACAGAGACCTGGTCACAAGCCCCACGCCCTCGGTTTGTAGGCCCAGCCTCTACATGAAGCGAAGTTGTCTTGCCCAAGGTTCCATGGGATTCGGTAATAGAAATGTGGTGGATAAAGCATCTTGGCAACCCTAACTGGGGCAAAAAAAAATTGAAAAGGGGGGTGCAACATGAGGACATCCAAGGGGGTCACCCATCCTTGTACTACTTTTGCCCAAGCACGCTTAACTTTGGAGTTCTGATGGAATCCGGTGCATTAGTGCCTGTATGATTGCACCCGTCATGTTGGGGGCAAAAATCCTTTATATGTTGACGGTTCACAGTTCCAGCCCAGAGAGATGGCCCATTCAAAAGGCCAATGGGCTTAACGACAACCCATCCGCGTCAACAATGCAGCATCCTCGTAAGACGTGATATCGACGTGTTGTAGGGCCCTGTAATGTCCCACGAGTTAGGTTGCTGTCCTTTTAACAGCTCACGACGTACGATCCGGGATGAAAACAATAGAGCAAAAGAAGAAAAGTGGCCCAAAACTGACAAAAACATTTGATTTTGGGCTCCAAAAATGGGCGCAGCTGGGCAGGCTTGCTGCCCCTGTCTTAGAGCGCTCGGAGAGCTTTCCAACGGTATGCTGTGCACCGCGAAACTCCTTACAGATCAAAAGTTATGGGCAGCGGAGTGACGAATACCTGGTCACAAGCCCCACGCCCTCGGTTTGTGGGCCCAGCCTCTACGTGAAGCAAAGTTGTCTTGCCCAAGGTTCCGTGGGATTTAGTAATAGTAATGTGGAGGATAAAGCATCTTGGCAACCCTAACCGGGGCAAAAAGAAATTGAATAGGGGGGTGCAACACGGGGACTTCCAAGGGGGTCACCCATCCTAATACTACTCTCACCTAAGCACGTTTAACTTCGGAGTTCTGATGGGATCCGATGCATTAGTGCTGGTATGATCGCACCCGTCATGTTGAGGGCACAAATCCTTTATGTGTTGACGATTCACAGTCCCAGTCCAAAGAGATGGCCCATTCAAAAGGCCAATGGGCTTAACGACAACCCATCTACTTCACCAACACAGCATCCTCGCAAGACATGATATTAATGCGTTGTAGGGCCTTTTAATGTCCAGCGAGTTAGGTTGTCGTCCTTTTAACAGCTCACGACGTACGATCTGGGTTTAAAAAATAGAGCAAAAAAAGAAAAGTGGCTTGAAACTGATGAAAACGTTTGATTTTGGCCTTTGAAAACAAGCGCAACCAAGCAGGATTGCTGCTCCCATCGTAGAGCTCTCGGAGAGCATTCCTACGGTATGCTGTGCACCGCGCAACTCCTTACGGATCAAAAGTTATGGGCACCGGAGCGACGGAGACCTGGTCACAAGTACCACGCCCTCAGTTTGCAGGCCTAGCCTCTACGTGAAGTGAAGTTGTCTTGCCCAAGGTGCCGTTGGATTCGGTAATAGAAATGTGATGGATAAAGCATCTTGGAAACCCTAACCGAGCCAAAAAAAAATTGAAAAGGGGGGGTGCAACACGAGGACTTCACAGGGGGTCACCCATCCTATTACTACTTTCGCCCAGGCACGCTTAACTTCAAAGGTTTGATGGGATCCGGTGCATTAGTGCTGGTATGATCGTACCCGTAATTTTGAGGGCACAAATCCTTTATGTGTTGACGGTTACCAGTCCCAGCCCAGAGAGATGGCCCATTCAAAAGGCCCAATGGGCTTAACGACAACCCATCCACTTTAACAACGCAGCATCCTCTCAAAACGTGATATTGACGTGTTGTAGGGCCCTCTAATGTCCCGCAAGTTAGGTTGTCGGCCTTTTAACAGCTTACAACGTACGATCCGAGACGAAAAAATAGAGCAAAAGAAGAAAAGTGGCACGAAACTGATGAAAACGTTCGATTTTGGGGTCCAAAAATGGGCGTAGCTGAATAGGCTTGCTGCCCTCGTCGTAGAGATCTCAGAGAGCTTTCCAATGGTATGCTGTGCGCTGCGTAACGCCCTACGGATCAAAAGGTATGGGCACCAGAGCGACGGAGACCTAGTCACAAGCCCCACGCCTTCGGTTTGCTGGCCCAGCCTCTACGTGAAGCGAAGTTGTCTTGCCCAATGTTCTGTGGGATTCGGTAAGAGAAATGTGGTGGATAAAGCATCTTGGCAACCCTAACCGGGGCAAAAAAAATTGAAAAGAGGGGTGCAACACGAGGGCTTCCGAGGGGGTCACCCATCCTAGTACTACTCTCGCCCAAGCACATTTAACTTTGGAGTTCTAACGGGATCCAGTGCATTAGTGCTGGTATGATCGCACCCGTCATGTTGAGGGCACAAATCCTTTATGTGTTGACGGTTCACAGTCCCAGCCCAGAGAGATGGCCCATTCAAAAGGCCCAATGGGCTTAACGATAACCCATCCGCTTCAACAACGCAGCATTCTCGTAATACATGATATCGATGCATTGTAGGTCCCTCTAATGTCCCCCGAGTTACGTTGTCGTCCTTTTAATTGCTTACGATGTACGATCCGGGATGGAAAAACATAGCAAAATAAGAAAACTGACCCAAAATTGATGAAAATGTTCGATTTTGGCCTCCGAAAATGGCCACAGCTTTGTAGGATTGCTGCCCCCGTCGTAGAGCTCTCGAAGAGCTTTCCAACGGTATGCTGTGCGCTGCACAACTCCTTACGGATCAGAAGTTATGGGCACCAAAGCGACGGAGACCTGGTCACAAGCCCCACGCCCTCGGTTTGCTAGCCCAGCCTCTACATGAAACGAAGTTGTCTTGCCCAAGGTGTCGTGGGATTCGGTAATAGAAATATGGTGGCTAAACCATCTTGGCAACCCTAACCGGGGCAAAAAAAAATTGAAAAAGGGGGTGCAACACGAGGACTTCCCTGGGGGTCACCCATCCTAGTACTACTCTCGCCCAAGCACTTAACTTCAGAGTTCTGATGGGATCCGGTGCATTAGTGCTGGTATGATCGCACCCGTCATGTTGAGGGCAGAAATCCTTTATATGTTGACGGTTCACAGTCCCAGCCCAGAGAGGTGGCCCATTCAAAAAGCCCAATGGGCTTAACGACAACCTATCCGCTTCAACAATGCAACATCCTCGCAAGACGTGATATCGACGCGTTGTAGGGCCCTCTAATGTCCCGCGAGTTATGTTGTCATCCTTTTCACAGCTCACGACGTACGATCCGGGACTGAAAAACAGAGCAAAAGAAGAAAAGTGGCCAAAATTGTTGAAAACGTTCGATTTTGGGATCCAAAAATGCGCGCAGCCAAGCAGACTTGCTTCCCCCGTCATAGGGCTCTCAAAGAGCTTTCCTAGGGTATACTGTGTATGGTGTAACTCCTTACGGATCAAAAGTTATGGGCACCAGAGCGACGGAGACCTGGTCACAAGCACCACGCCCATGGTTTGCGGGCCCAGCCTCTACGTGAAATGAAGTTGTCTTGCCCAAGGTGCCGTGGGATTCAGTAATAGAAATGTGGTGGATAAAACATCTTGGCAACCCTAATCGGGGCAAAAAAAATTGAAAAGTGGGGTGCAACACGAGGACTTCCCGGGGGGTCACCCATCCTAGTACTACTCTCGCCCAAGCATGCTTAACTTCGCAGTTCATATGGGATCCGGTGCATTAGTGCTGGTATGATCACACCCGTCATGTTGAGGGCACAAATCCTTTATGTGTTGATGGTTCATAGTCCTAGCCTAGAGAGATAGCTCACTCAAAAGGTCCAATGGGCTTAACGACAACCCATCATCTTCAACAATTCAGTATCTTTGCAAGACGTGATATCGATGCGTTGTAGAGCCCTCTAATGTCCCGCGAGTTAGGTTGTAATCCTTTTAACAGCTCACGACGTATGATCCGGGACGAAAAAACAGAGCAAAAGAGGAAAAGTGGCTTGAAACTGATGAAAACATTCAATTTTGGGATCCAAAAATGGGCGCAGCCTAGCAGGCTTGCTACCCCCGTCGTAGAGGACTCGGTGAGCTTTCCAACGGTATGCTATGCTCTGCGTAACTCCTTATGGATCAAAACTTATGGGCACTGTAGTGACGGGGACCTGGTCACAAGCCCCACGGCCTAGGTTTGCGGGCCCAGCCTCTACGTGAAGCGAAGTTGTCTTGCCCATAGTGCCTTGGGATTCGGTAATAGAAATGTGGTGGATAAAGTATCTTGGCAACCTTAACCGGGGCAAAAAAATTAAAAATGGGGTGCAACAAGAGGACTTCCCAGTGGGTCACCCATCCTATTACAACTCTCGCCCAAGCACGCTTAACTTCGGAGTTCTGATGGGATCCAGTGCATTAGTGCCGGTATAATCGCACCCGTCATGTTAAGGGCACAAATCCTTTATGTGTTGACGGTTCACAGTCCCAGCCCTGAGTGATGGCCCATTCAGAAGGCCCAATGGGATTAACGACAACCCATCCACTTCAACAATGCAGCATCCTCTTAAGACGTGATATCGACTCGTTGTAAGGCCCTGTAATGTCCCGCGAGTTAGGTTGTCGTTCTTTTACCAGCTCACGACGTACGATCCGGTACCGATAAACATAGCAAAATAAGAAAAGTGGCGCAAAACTAATGAAAACGTTCGATTTTGGGCTCAGCAACTTTGTGCAGCCTAGCAGGCTTGCTTCCCCCATCGTAGAGCTCTCGGAGAGCTTTCCAACGGTATGCTGTGCGCCGTGTAACTCCTTACGGATCAAAAGTTATGGGTACCGGAGTGACGGGGACCTAGTCCTAAGTGCCACGCCCTCGGTTTGCAGGCCCAGCCTCTACGACAAGCGAAGTTGTCTTGCCCAAGGTGCCGTGGGATTTGAAAATGGAAATGTGGTGGATAAAGCATCTTGGCAAGCCTAACTGGGGAAAAAAATTGAAAAGGGGGGTGCAACACAAGGACTTCCAAGGGGGTCACACATCCTAGTACTACTCTCGCCCAAGCACGCTTAACTTCGGGGTTCTGATGGGATCCGGTGCATTAGTGCTGGTATGATCATACCCATCATGTTGAGGGAACAAATCCCTTATGTGTTTACGGTTCACAGTCCCAGCCTAGGGAGATGGCCCATTCAAAAGGTCCAATGGGCTTAACGACAACCCATCCGCTTCAACAATGCTGCATCCTCGTAAGACGTGATATCAACGTGTTGTAGGGCCCTGTAATGTCCCGCAAGTTAGGTTGTTGTCCTTTTTACAGCTCACGATGTACGATCTGGGACAGAAAAACAAAGCAAAAGAAGCAAAGTGGCCCAAAACTGATGAAAACGTTCGATTTTAGACTCCAAAAGTAGGTGCAGCCGAGCAGGCTTGCTGTTCCGGTCGTAGAGCTCTCAGAGAGCTTTCCAACGGTATGCTGTGCGCCGCGTAACTCCTTACGAATCAAAGTTATGGGCACCAGAGCGTCGGAGACATGGTCATAAGCACCACGCCCTCGGTTTGCAGGCCAAGCCTCTACGTGAAGCGAAGTTGTCTTGCCCAAGGTACCGTGGGATTCGGTAATAGAAATGTGGTGGATAAAGTATCTTGGCAACCCTAACCGGGGCAAAAAAAATTGAAAAGGGGGGTACAACACGAGGACTTCGCAGGGGGTCACCCATCCTAGTACTACTCTCGCCCAAGCCACTTAACTTCGGAGTTCTGATGGGATCCGGTGCATTAGTGCTGTTATGATCGCACCCCTCATGTTGTGGGCACAAATCCTTTATGTGTTGACTGTTCACAGTCCCAGCCCAGATAGATGGCCCATTCAAAAGGCCCAATGGGCTTAACGACAACCCATCCGCTTCAACAATGCAGCATCCTCGCAAGATGTGATATCGACACGTTGTAGGGCCCTCGAATGTCCCACGAGTTAGGTTGTCGTCCTTTTAACAGCTCACAATGTACGATCCGGGGCGGAAAAACAAAGCAAATGAAGAAAAGTGGCTAGAAACTGAAAAAAATGTTCGATTTTGGGCTCAAAAAACGGGTGCAGCCTAGCAGGCTTGCTGCCCTTGTCTTAGAGCTTTTCAAGAGCTTTCCAACGGTATGCTGTGCGCCACGTAAATCCTTACGGATCAAAAGTTATGAGCACCAGAGCGACAGAGACCTGGTCACAAGCCCCATGCCCCAGGTTTGCGGGCCCAGCCTTTACGTGAAGCGAAGTTGTCTTGCCCAATGTCCTATGGGATTCGGTAATAGAAATGTGGTGGATAAAGCATCTTGGCAAGCCTAACCGGGTCAAAAAAAATTGGAAAAAGGCGTGCAACACGAGGATTTCCAGGGGGTCACCTATCCTAGTACTGGCCATGATCTCGTTCATCCTATCAAAAGTTGCACCTATACGATCTCCATCCCTAACTTGGCCTGGTGCCACAGTTCTCGGAACCTCATAAGTGATCTCAGGCCTATCTCTGGTCCTCGATCTACCCGTCATTCTACTAATCAAAGAGTTAGCACAGGTTATAGCACATTAACAAACTATGAATGACTGTTAGCACGTAAACAACAAACTCATATAAAGCACATAAATCACTTAAGTATCAATCACATAAACAAATTAGTCACATAATCACATAAGCACTAAATCACATAATCACTTAACCATATTAACACATAGTTCACCTTTCTTTCACTTCATACATATTTTCATGTTAAAACCATTACCCAGATTTCGAGAATACCCCGGCTGACAGCTAACATGCGCTCTAATACCACTTAAATGTCACGCCCCAAATCGAACCCACCTATAATCTGTCAGGACTTAACAGAATTTTGGCAGTAAAACGACAATAATTAAGACACCGAGGCTTTAAACCAACCTCTCAGTATATCATACATTCAACTCCTCAACCAAACAACAATCAATTCCTCAATACCATTAACAACATACAACATAACCATATTATACAATAATCATCCTTAGACAATCCATTCATAGTTATACGCCTCCGTTCCAACATAATACCTTAACTTTAACATACATATCAAAATAGATTATAAACCAGCTTTGCAACCTAATCATAACAAAAGAAAGACTACTAAATTAGCATCATTTAGTTCATTATATTTACTACAACTTATACATCATAAATTACAAGGAAAAATAAAAGGCAACTAGTTTTATATACATGATAATAGAGTATACAACATCTCAAGAATCAAGGACAAGACTCTGGCACATAGGACTCATCCACATACGGCACATTATCCCCTTCTGGAGGCACGTACCCGTAATCTTGCTCAAGGACACCTGTATGCATGCAATAATAGAGAGTGAGCTTATATAAACAGGCCTAGTGAGGATCCGATAGATCTCTAACAGTATTTACTATGCTCCTTGGAAATGATCCTTTGAGCAAGTAAACACACAAATAAACATCAATACAATATAAACACATAACTATAATGACCAATCAATAAAGGATACTCAATTTGGTGTAGCTCCATACGCCATCACGATCTCAACCATTCTTCTTATAACTCCCCATTACTCACGCACCTGAGGTACCTCACTAGCCTCTCCCTCCATGACACCTCCGTCATGCGAGCTGGAGGTAGTCTCTTGTAGTCATGCTGTTATCAACCCGACAGCCCGACGCTGCCCGAGAGGTGGCACACACATACCAAGACTCAACAATAATAATAATTCACAGGAGGACAATCTAGCAGAACTGCCTATCTCCTGGTTCATCAATCATCAATCAATAATCATCAATAATCATCTATTTCCATCAATGTAACATCAATATAATCATCAACATAACATCAATATAACATCAATATTTAATTAAACAACAAACAACTAAGTTAGATGACAAAGTAGGCCATCCAATTAACATGCATGAAACATGTAATCTAACCCTAGTTTAACCATTAACAACTCACAATTCAATCACTCAAATACCACCCAATCAACTAAAGGCTCAATTCAACAATTTAAAGAAAGACAACCTAAACTTCAAATAATCATATCTTACATTCTACTAATCCAAATCACTCCAAATCAGCTTCCAACACTCACCTATTCAATCAACTACATTAGTCCTCTCGGAAACCAACCAAGACACATCAAAATCAAGCCCAACAACCCTAAAATCTCAATGCACCTAGGCTGAAATTTCCCGATTTTCAGCCAAACATCGCAATCGAGAATTCGGCATTATAACGCGTTACCACGTAATTAACAAACTTTTATAAATCGACGACAATCGATTCCAACCACAACAACTCAAGATAATCCTCAATTAGCCAATCTATCAACTTTAAATACCCGAAAATAAATAATTTCGCTACAATGACTCAAATCTCGTAGTAATACACATAAACGATCCCTAGCACGCACTGAGCAATAATATAACTTCAAATTAACATTCGAACAGTTCAAAATGCAGTTATGAGCAAAAACAAAAAAAATAAGTTTTGAGATCTAGAATTTTTCTCTCACCTTTGATGCGATATAAGCCTAGATATGCGTGCAATACGTGCCCAACAAGCGGAATCCAACTCGGCACAAAATTCTACAGACAAAAACTAGGTTTTTCTATGAAAAATTGATTTGAAAACTTGAAGAAAAGCTTTGGTTTTCTCTCTTATGGCTCTCGGCCATGTGTGTGTATTTTGAGTATGTTTTGTGTTGTGTTTTGTGTGTGTTGATGATACTATGCATATAAAGGCTTGGTGAAATAAAAAAATGCAAAGTCAAAGTAATTTATTTAGTCCTTCAATTGTTTTTCTAGTCTTTTAATTCATTTCTTGAGTATTTCTTGCTCAACTATTAAATTAACACTTAAATTAATTCTAGACATTATATTTTAGGTGACAAATAATTTTACATTAAAATAGTTTCACCCAAATCGGCTTAAAATTCGTTTTCTTGCAAAAGAAAGTGTAAAAATATTTAAAATTTCAAAACCGATTCCAAATCCGTTTTAATCAAACACGAGTCTATTAATACTCGAGGACTAGGTTTTAAAATGTTTAAAACACCCCTGTAAAAATTTTAGCGGACAGGTGTTCTAAAACCCTATTCACCAAAACCGACGATAAAATTTCTGATTCCGTTTTTTATGAAAATTTCATGAATGCACACTTAGCATGTATTATGAGTATTAATCACTTATTTAGCACATTCTAAGTCATATAGCACATAAACAGGCTAATTCACACAAAACGAGGTAAAACACGTAAATCGAGACAAAACAAAATATGGGGTCTCACATTCTCCCCCTCTTAAAGAAATTTCGTCCCTGAAATTCGTACTTGCTGAACGGAAAAGATCTAGATACTGCTGCTGCATCTGATCTAGCCTCTCCCAAGTAGCTTCCTCGATACCGTGATGCTTCCACAACACCTTGACCATCGGAATCTTCTTCGACCTCAACTCTTGTTCTATATGATCAAGAATACGAATCGGCCGCTCGTCATAAGTCAGATTCTCACGAAGCTATAACGGCTCTGGCTCAAGAATATGAGAAGGATCCATATTATATTTTCGCAAATTAGACACGAGAAATACATCGTGGACATTAGAAAAATTCTCTGGTAAAACCAACCAATATGCTAACTTACCAACTTTGCTAGTAATCTCAAACGGCCCTACAAACCTCGGACTCAGCTTACCACCTTTACCATAATGAGCAAACCCTTTACGAGGAGACAATCTCAAGATAACCCGATCTCCGACTGTAAACTCCAAATCCCGACGATGCTTATCAGCATAACTCTTGAATCTACTCTGCGCCGTAAGCATTCTCTGCCTGATCAATTGAACATTCTCAATCTTCTCTAGAAGCTCTGGCATAATAGTCAGATCAATAGTCTTCATCTCTCCTACTTCATCCCAATACAAAGGTGAACAGCACTTACGACCGTAAAGAGCTACAAAAGGTGCCATCCCAATAGTAGCTTTATAACTATTGTTATAGGAAAACTCGGCAAGTGGTAGATGTTTCTCCCAGTTCTTCCCGAAGTCCAAAACACAAGCTCTGAGCATATCCTCCAGAATCTGAATAGTCCTCTCAGACTGACTGTCGGTCTATGGATGATACGCTGTACTAAAATTCAGTTGAGTACCCAAAGTCTCCTGAAGTTTCTCCCACAAACGAGAAGTAAATCGAGGATCTCGATCTGATACAATACTAGATGGAATCCCGTGAAGTTTAACAATCTGATCCAAATAAAGATCCGTAAACTTTGCAACTTCATCTCCCATCCACATCGAAATGAAGTGAGCTATCTTCGTCAAATGATCCACGATAACCCAAACTGTATCATTACCTCTCGGTGTTCTAGGCAAACCAGTGACGAAGTCCTTCGTAATATGCTCCCATTTCCACTGTGGTATAGCCAACGGCTGAAGCAAACCTGTAGGTCGTTGATGCTCAGTTTTCACTCTTTGACAAGTCAAACATCTAGACACGAATTGAGCAACTTCTCTCTTCATATTATTCCACCAGTAATGTTGCTTCAAGTCCCGATACATCTTGTTTCCACCAGGATGAATGGTGTACTTAGAATTATGAGCCTCCTCCAGAATACCTCACCTCAAACCTGGTTCATCGGGAACACAAACCCTGTTTCAAAACCAAAGAATACCATCCTCGTGTAATTTGAAATCAGACTGATCATCCGTGATCTGATCCTTGATCTTCTGAAGTTTAACATCAAGTTGCTGAGCTTCTCTGATCTGAGACAACAATAAAGGTTGAATACGGAGATGTGAACACATCACCCCAACCTGAGTCAACTCTGGTCTCCAATAAGTGAATTCCTCAAGAACCTCCCACTTCTTGACAGCCAAACAAGAAACACTCGCCTTACAGCTAAGAGCGTGCTACAACATTTGCCTTCTCAAGCAGATAACTGATAGAACAATTAAAATCTCCAAGAAGTTCCATCCATCTCCGTTGACGCATATTCAACTCCTTCTGTGAGAATAAATACTTAAGACTCTTATGATCAGTGAAAATCTCGAACTTACTGCGCCACAGATAATGACGCCACTTTTTCAGTGCGAAAACAACAGCTGCCAACTCAAGATCATGAGTCGGATAATTCACTTCATAAGGCTTCAACTTTCTAGAAGCATAAGCAATAACCCGACCATTCTGCATAAGAACACATCACAAGCCCTCCTTGGATGCATCGCTATAAATGACCATATTGTCGGTCTCCTCTGGTAGAGCAAGTACTGGAGCAGTAGTCAATCTTTTTTTCAACTCCTGAAACCCATTCTCACATTTCTCATCCCAAACAAAGCTAGTCTGTTTTTGAGTTAACTTAGAAAGTGGCCCTACAATCTTATAAAAGTCCTTGACAAACCTACGGTAATAACCCGCCAAGCCAAGAAAGCTACGAACCTCAGAAACATTCTCCGGACATTTCCAAGACATCACCGACTCAATCTTAGTGGGATCTATAGAAATACCGCTCTGTGTGATAACATGACCAAGGAAAGATATGCGTCGCAGCCAAAATTCACATTTGCTGAATTTCGCATACAACTGATGCTCCTGCAGCTTCTGTAAAACAAGTCGTAGATGTTGCTCGTGCTCCGATTCAGACTTAGAATAAACCAAGATATCGTCAATAAAGATAACCACGAACTGGTCCAAGTACGGCTGAAAAACCCGATGCATAAGATCCATAAATGCTGCTGGTGCATTAGTTAATCCAAATGGCATAACTACAAACTCATAATGCCCGTACCGAGTCCTGAAGGCAGACTTCGGAACATCCTCTGTGCGAATCCGAAGCTGGTAATACCCCTGCCTCAAGTCAAACTTAGAGTAAACTTTGGCTTCCTGAAGTTGATCAAACAACTCATCAATCAGTGGCAAAGGATACTTGTTCTTGATAGTCACCTGATTCAAACCACGATAGTCAATGCATAATCTCAAGGTACCATCCTTTTTCTTCACAAATAAAACAGGAGCTCCCCAAGGTGAAGAACTCTGCTGAATGAAACCCTTCTTTATTAACTCCTGCAACTGAGTTTTCAACTCCTTCAACTCAGCTGGTGCCATCCGGTACGCTGATTTAGAAATAGGTTGAGTACCGGGAACAAGATTGATCACAAACTCCACATCTCTCTCTGGCGGTAACCCTGGCAACTCCTCGGGAAATACATTGGGATATTCCCGAATAATAGGAACTTCCTCCAGCTGTAGCTTATCAGATGGCTTGTTGATCAAATAAGCTAGATAACCCGAACACCCCTTACTCACCAACTTAACGGCTTTAGTTGCTGAGATAACAAAACTCATCTTAGCACCCCGGTTCCCTACTACCTCAACTACTGGCTGATCTGGCAAACGAAACTGTACTACCTTGGTTCTACAGTTCAACTGGGCATCATACTTAGAAAGTCAATCCATACTCAAGATAACATCGTACCCCCGGATAGGAAATAAGATAAGATCTGAAGGAAAATCATACCCTTTAACATGTATTGTACAATCCTTACATACTAGGCCAGTCACATACTTATCAGTCAAAGAGGTACTAATCTCAACCACATAAGGCAGTCTTTCAGGTTGCACATTAACACGTTGCACACAAGCAGGAGTAATGAAAGAATGCGTAGCACCAGAATCAATCAACACTTTAACAAGTTGATCAAGTATAAGGAAGTTACCTTCCACAATTGCAATCTTGTCAGGCATCTCCTCCAAGTCAACTGCGTAGGCCCGAGCCTGAACCCGCTGCTGCTGAGGTGTACTGCCAGCAGGTCGACCTTGATAACCCTGAGTCACTGCTCGACCCTCAGTCCTCTGATATCTAGGGCAATCCCTCGCCCTATGCTAATTTCTACCGCAACCCAAACAAGCCCCTGACTTCACCCTGCAGTCGGCCTCCACATGGCCCTGGCGCTTGCAGTAAGTACACTGCAGTGATGATGCACTGACACTGCCCGTGGAAGAACCAGAAGCTGAGGTCTAACAAAACTAGGCATGTATTGACCCTGAGTCTGGGCTGGCCTGTACTGGGACTGAACCTAATAGGACCCCTGCTGAAACTGAGATCGATAATAACTCTGCTGACCCTGCGGTCTGTAAGAGCTTTGCTGTGCTGGCGGCATGTACACAACCTGCTGTACTGAAGGCCTATACATTCCCTACTGACCCTGTAGTTGAAAGTGCCTCTTACTAGGCTGACTAGATACAATTTGTTCCCTCTTTCTCTTCTCCGGTCTAGAAGCTGCATCAAAGGCCTCCGTAAGTATATCATACCAATTCAGGGCCATCGCATCCTAAACTTCGGGCCTCAACCCCAACATGAATCTACGAGTCTTACGTTCCTCGTCAGCCACATACTCTGGTGCATACCGGGACAACCTAGTGAAATTGGCCTCATACTGAGCCACTGAAGTATCTCCCTGCACTAAGGCTAGAAACTCTGCCTCTCTCTGTTCCCTCGCGATCCTTGGGACATATTTTGCCCGAAAATCTAACAAACAGGTATCCCAAACATACGGAATACCCTGAGTCTCCCAGCTAGTTTTCACTGTGCGCCACCATTCCTCTGCCTCATCATCTAGCAAGTACACGGCAAAAGTGACCTTCCGCTCATCGGTATAATCAAGAGGGTCAAAAATCTTCTCCACCTTGCTAATCCACGCCTTAGCCTTCCTGTCATCCGGCTCCCCCTGAAACCGCGATGGATAATACCCTAAAAACTCTTTCAGTGTACCATGACCGTGGTACCCACCTTGTGCATTCAACAACTGATTCTGCAATGCCTGATTTTGGGCAGCCTGCCCTGCCAGTAACTATGCCTGACTGGCCATGATCTCGTTCATCCTATCAAAAGCTGCACCTATACGATCTTCATCCCAAACTTGGCCTGGTGCCACATTTCTCGGAACCTCATCACTCATCTCAGGCCTACCTCTGGTCCTCGGTCTACCCGTCATTCTACTAATCAAAGAATTAGCACAGGTTATAGTACATTACCAAACTATGAACGACTATTAACACATAAACAACAAACTCATATAAAGCACATAAATCACTTAAGTATCAATCACATAAACAAATTAGTCACATAATCACATAAGCACTAAATCACATAATCACTTAAGCACTTAACCATATTAACACATAGTTCACCTTTCTTTCACTTCATACATATTTTCATGCTAAGACCATTACCCAGATTCTGAGAATACCCCGGCTAACAGCTAACATGCGCTCTGATACCACTTAAATGTCACGTCCCAACTCGACCCAACCTATAATCAGTCAGGACGCAATGGAATTTTGGCAGTATAACGACAGTAATTAAGACACCGAGGCTTTAAACCAACCTCTCAGTACATCATACATTCAACTCCTCAACCAAACAACAATCCATTCCTCAATCCCATTAACAACATACAACATAACCATATTATACAATAATCATCCTTAGACAATCCATTCATAGTTATACTCCTCCGTTCCAACATAATACCTTAACTTTAACATACATGTCAAAATAGATTATAAACCAACTTAGCAACCTAATGATAACAAAAGAAAGACTACTAAGTTAGCATCATTTAGTTCATTATCTTTACTACAACTTATACATAAAAAATTACAAGGAAAAATAAAAGACAACTAGTTTAATATACATGATAATAGAGTATACAACATCTCAAGCATCAAGCACAAGACTCTGGCACATAGGACTCGTCCACATACGGCACATTATCCCCTTCTGGAGGTACGTACTCGTAATCTTGCTCAATAACACCCGTATGCATGCAATAATAGAGAGTGAGCTTATATAAACAAGCTCAGTGAGGACCCGATAGATCTCTAACAATATTTACTATACTCCTTGGAATGATCCTTTGAGCAAGTAAACACACAAATAAACATCAATAAAATATAAACACATAGCTATAATGACCAATCAATAAAGGATACTCAATTTGGTGTAGCTCCATACGCCATCACGATCTCAACCATTCTTCTTATAACTCCCCATTACTCACGCACCCGAGGTACCTCACTAGCCTCTCCCTCCATGATACCTCCGTCATGCGAGCTGGAGGTAGTCTCTGGTAGTCATGCCGTTATCAACCCGACAGCCCGATGCTGCCCGAGAGGTGGCACACACATACCAAGACTCAACAATAATAATAAACATCATTCACAGGAGGACAGTCTAGCAAAACTGCCTATCTCCTGGTTCATCAATCATCAATCAATAATCATCAATAATCATCCATTTCCATCAATGTAACATCAATATAATCATCAATATAACATCAATATTTAATTAAACAACAAACAACTAAGTTAGATGACAAAGTAGGCCATCTAACTTAACATGCATGAAACACGTAATCTAACCTTAGTCTAACCATTAACAACTCACAATTCATTCACTCAAACACCACCCAATCATCTAAAGGCTCAATTCAACAATTTAAAGAAAGACAACCTAAACTTCAAATAATCATATCTTACATTCTACTAATCCAAATCACTCCAAATCAGTTTCTAACACTTACCCATTCAATCAACTACATTAGCCCTCTCGAAAACCAACCAAGACACATCAAAATCAAGCCCAACAACCCTAAAAGCTCAATGCACCTAGGCTGAAATTTCCCGATTTTCACCCAAACATCGCAATCGAAAATTTGGCATTATAACGGCGTTACCACGTAATTAACAAACTTTTAGAAATCGACAGCAATCGATTCCAACCACAACAACTCAAGATAATCCTCAAATAGCCAATCTATCAACTTTAAATACCCGAAAATAAATAATTTTGCTACAATGGCTCAAATCTCGTAGTGATACACATAAACGATCCCTAGCACGCACTGAGCAATAATATAACTTCAAATTAACATTCTAACGGTTCAAAATGCAGTTATGAGCAAAAACATAAAAAATGAGTTTTGAGATCTAGAATTTTTCTCTCACCTTTGATGCGATATAAGCCTAGATATGCGTGCAATGCGTGCCCAACAAGCTGAATTCAACTCGGCACGAAATTCTACGGATAAAAACTAGGTTTTTCTATGAAAAATTGATTTGAAAACTTGAAGAAAAGCTTTGGTTTTCTCTCTTATGGCTCTCGGCCATGTGTGTGTATTTTGAGTGTGTTTTGTGTTGTATTTTAAGTCATATAGCATATAAACAGTCTAATTCACGCAAAACGAGGTAAAGCACGTTAATCGAGACAAAGCAAAATATGGGGTCTCATAGCATCCTTCATGTTGAGGGCATAAATCCTTTATGTGTTGACGTTTCACAGTCCCAGTCCAGAGAGATGGCCCATTCAAAAGGCCCAATGGGCTTAATGACAACCCATCCACTTCAATAACGCAGCATCCTCGCAAGACGTGATATCGACGCATTGTAGGGCACTCTAATATTCTGAGAGTTAGGTTGTCGTCCTTTTAACAGCTCACGACGTACGATCCGGGAAGGAAAAATAGAGCAAAAGAAGAAAAATGGCTCGAAACTGATGAAAACATTCGATTTTGTGCTCCAAAAACAAGTGTAGCCAAGCAGGCTTGCTGCCCCCGTCGTAGAGCTCTCGGAGAGCTTTCCAACGGTATGCTGTGCGCCGTGTAACTCCTTACGGATCAAAAGTTATAGGCACCAGAGCGGCGGAGAATTGGTCACAAGCCCTACGCCCTAGGTTTGCGGGCCCAGCCTCTACGTGAAGTGAAGTTGTCTTGCCCAAGGTGCCTTGGTATTCCGTAATAGAAATGTGGTGGATAAAGCATCTTGGCAACCCTAACCGGGGCAAAAAAAATTTAAAAGGGGGGTGCAACACGAGGCCTTCCCAGGGGGTCACCCATCCTAGTACTACTCTCGCCCTAGTACGCTTTACTTCAGAGTTCTGATGGGATCCGGTGCATTAGTACTGGTATGATCTCACCCGTCATGTTGAGTGCACAAATTTTAACACCCCGATCCCTCTCGAGACCGGGAGTTCTATCAATGAATCTAATCACAACCCAATTCCAAACCCGGGCAAAATTTTTAGGGAAAGAGAGACGGAGTCTCCCCTGTTTCTAGGCAAAATGTAAAGCCTGTAATAACATATAAGTGGACCAGCACCATGTCCAACCATACAAACACCTCAAGGCCATCCGAGCCTTGGTTCTCAACAAGCGAACACAAGTATTTATACATTTCCAGTTTAAATGCTAACCTATCTCTTCTCATCTTTGACAAGTACATTCATGCTTGGCAACTAAACTATGCTAACTTATTGCATAAAATAGACTATCATACCATTCTAACTCCTTTCCTTTGGACATTACAAACATGCATTGAAGTTAACCTACACTAATTGAATACATAAACTAGCTTTTCAAATCACTTCAATAACCTAGTAAAACTTAAATTACATTCCTTTTAACATTAAATACAAATAACACATGAAACATACATCTTTGCATCTTTGACAACTCAAGCCACATAGGCATGCAAGACAACTCTTCAAGCACGAACTTTCACATAATCACAAACTTTCCAGCTAACATGGCATTTCCTAAAATGTGGTGGTGAGGAGTGAGTATAAACAACGCATATACTCAGTGAGGGCTAGACAGATATCAAGGTGGAGAGAAAGAAGATCATGCAATGCAAATAAGATAGTTAAACCATATATTCAATACGATCAACTATCAATATAAACAACAATACAATAAGCAATTGAAGAAAGCATTAACACAACCATTCAAAGCTATACCACACTTTGAAGGTCACGGTTCACTCATACGAGCAATGTACCATTCCACGAGCAATACATCAATCTCGAGCTAGATATTGACAATGATGACAATAAGCGCGCAACCACCTTATAACATCCACTGGGTGTACTCTGGAAGTACCCCGACACATCTACGACCCAAATCACCGAGGGCGGCACCCATAGAGAAAATAAGAATAGGACACGAAGCTAGAGCAACCAACCCTACCAGCCCGAGACTGCCCAGAAGGCCCATCACTTACACGCCTGACACTAATGCATTGCAATACGAGAAACGAGCAATAAACGAGCAATAGCATGAAAGTGCAGACTAGTGGTGATAAACTAGATATCGAGCATTTACAATCAATAATCGCAATCAATCAACTTTTCAAGCATGTTTATCATTAATATCAACAAATAACATCAATCAAACAAGTAATAGTTGTTCAAACACGAAAACGACAAATATCACTATTCAATCCCTAACTTCGAAAGGCAATTACGAGCAAACGAGCCACAGGATTTGGAAACCGATTTCATTAAATTCACTCAGACACTACAAGGCATGTTTCTATGTCACTAAACTTTATTTTCCCAACCGAAGCCCGAAAGTCCACCTACTGCATTTGAACTACAGCTATGTTAACCGGTCACTCAATCAACGCCACGACAGTACCAAAAGTGCTTCCATGCCCTCAATAGCAAAACCCCCAACTCAATTCGAGCACGGTCAACACTTCGTCAAACGGCCCCTTTTCGTTTCATTGTCTAATTTCCAATTTTAACAAAGGCCGGTCCATTTTTATTGTACATTTTATCTTTTTATCACTAATGGCACCTATCCAAATCAAGCAATCACAATTCGGATCAAAATCCAAAATTCTAGGGTTTTACTATTTAAAATAACTATTTATTATTCTTCTCCAATTTCAAATACGCAATTTCAGCTGTAAAAGTTGCTAAATAACTATCAAACAATGCTCTACGAACTCAAAGGAAGCTATATCAAGCAATTATAGGCATTATAACACATTATATATCAAATCTAAAAATTTGAAACAATAATCAAATTTCACAAAATATGCACAAAAGCGTGAAAACCCTCACAATGATTGAAGACCAAGACCCGCAAGGACCCGAGCCACGACCCCCGAACAATTCCACGCATGATTTTGGCTTAAAAATAGAAAATCATTTTTTTTCTTTTCTCCTTAAACCTTTGGCCAAGGGGGGGGGGAGTAAATGGGAATTTTGCAATTTGTTTGTTTTGATTTTTTCCTTGTTTTATTTTAAAAAGATGACAAAGGGCAAAATGGTAAAAATGGAAGGTCAAATTCAAGTTAAAAATGGTCAAATTAGCCTATTTTGATGCCATTAAATCTAATTCAAGTTAAAGCAATGCAATTTTAATGAAAACCAACTAAAACTAGCTAAATTAAGCTGGAAACATTTTTTTACGAAATTCAGGAAATATTTCTCTAACTCTCATTTTTGAAATACTACGATCGAACGGTCAATAAAAGATCGCTAACCAAATGATGTGCAATAATATGAAACTATAATTTTTGAAAAGTAGAATAGTAGAATAATTTAAAATTCACTCCGGCTCGGAGTTACTTTTCTCATTTAATTGAAAATCGAGTAATTTAATGCAAGACAATTAAAACCGATTACTAAAATAATCAAAACAATCAAAACAATCAATATTCATTTAAAAATAATTAATTTAACTATTTCTAGAATATTTTAAAGAATTATGAGATTAATGCTAAGATACAAATGAATAAGTTAATATAAACACGTAATCAGATGCAATTAAATACTAACATTTAAGATGACACTTAATTAAATACAAGAAAGTAAATCCAATTTCTATAAATAATAAAAATAGTTAATAATCTTTTAATTAATCAATATAAAAATTATTGAATGCTTTTAAAAGAAATATCAAAATAGTGCAAAAATGAATGATTAACTATTTAAACATTTAATTAAATGCAGTTAAATGCCATTAAATGCATGCCAGGTTTGGGTTATCACACAAATCCTTTATGTGTTGATGTTTCATAGTCCCAGCCTAGAGAGATGGCCCATTCAAAAGGCCCAATGGGCTTAACGACAACCCATCCACTTTAACAATGCAGCATTCTCGCAAGACGTGATATCGACGCGTTGTAGAGCCCTCTAATGTCCCGCGAGTTAGGTTGTCGTCCTTTTAACAGCTCACGACGTACGATCCGGGATGGAAAAACAGAGCAAAAGAAGAAAAGTGACCCGAAACTGATGAAAACGTTTGATTTTGGCCTCCACAAAGAGACGCAGGCAAGCATGCTTGCTATCGCCGTCGTAGAGCTCTCGTAGAGCTTTCCAACGGTATGCTGTGCGCCGCGTAACTCCTTACGGATCAAAAGTTATGGGCACCGGAGTGACGGAGACCTAGTCACAAGCCCCACGCCCTAGGTTTGCAGGCCCAGCCTGTACGTGATGCGAAGTTGTCTTGCCCAACGTGCCATGGAATTCGGTAATAGAAATGTGGTGGATAAAGCATCTTGGCAACCCTAACGGGGGCAAAAAAAAATTTAAAAGGGGGGTACAACACGAGGACTTCCCAGGGGGTCACCTATCCTAGTACTACTCTCGCCCAAGCACGCTTAACTTCGGAGTTTTGATGGGATCGGGTGCATTAGTGCTAGTATGATCGCACACGTCTTGTTGAGGGCATAAATCCTTTATGTGTTGACGGTTCACAGTCCCAGCCCAGAGGGATGGCCCATTCAAAAGGCCCAATGGGCTTAACGACAACACATCCGCTTTAACAACGTAAAATCCTTGCAGGACGTGATATCGACGCATTGTAGGGCCTTGTAATATTCTGCGAGTTAGGTTGTCGTCCTTTTAACAGCTCACCACTTACGATCCGGCATGAAAAAACAAAGCAAAAGAAAAAAAGTTGCCCGAAACTGATGAAAATGTTCGATTTTGGGCTCCAAAAATGGACATAGATGAGCAAGCTTGTTGTCCCTGTCGTAGAGCTCTCGTAGAGATTTCCAACGATATGCTGTGCACTGCGCAACTCCTTACGGATCAAAAGTTATGGGCATCGGAGCGACGGAGACCTGGTCACAAGCCCTACTCCCTTAGTTTGCGGGCCCAGCTTCTACATGAAGCGAAGTTGTCTTGCCCATCGAGCCGTGGAATTCGGTAATAGAAATGTGGTGGATAAAGCATCTTGGCAAGCCTAACAGGGACAAAAAAAATTGAAAATGGGGGTACAACATGAAGACTTCCTAGGGGGTCACCCAATCTAGTACTACTCTCGTCCAAGCACGCTTGACTTCGGAGTTTTGCTGGGATCCGGTGCATTAGTGCTGGTATGATCGCACCCGTCATGTTGAGGGCACAAATCCCTAATGTGTTGACGGTTCACAGTCCCAGCCCGGAGAGATGGCCCATTCAAAAGGCCCAATGGGCTTAACGACAACCCATCAGCTTCAACAACGCAGTATCCTCGTAAGACGTGATATCGACCCATTGTAGGGCCTTGTAATATCCTGCGAGTTAGGTTGTCGTCCTTTTAACAGCTCACGGCATACGATCCAAGATGGAAAAACAGAGCAAAAGAAGAAAAGTGGCCCGAAACTGATGAAAACGTTCAATTTCAGTCTCCAAAATAGGCTCAATCGAGGAGGCTTACTGCTCTCGTTGTAGAGCTCTAAGAGAGCTTTCCAACATTATGTTGTGCGCCGCGTAACTCCTTATGGATCAAAAGTTATGGATACCGGAGCGACGGAGACCTAGTCTCAAGCACCACTCCCTCGGTTTGCGGGCCCAGCCTTTACGTGAAGCAAAGTTGTCTTGCACAAGGTGCCGTGGGATTCGGTAATAAAAATGTGGTGGATAAAGCATCTTGGCAACCCTAACTGGGGCAAACAAAATTGAAAATAGGGGTGCAACACGAGGACTTCGTAGGGGGTCACCCATCCTAGTACTACTCTCGCCCAAGCACGCTTAACTTCAGAGTTCTGATGGGATCCGGTGTATTAGTACTGGTATGATCGCACCTATCATGTTGAGGGCACAATTTTTTTATGTGTTGACGGTTTACAATCCCAGCCCAGAGAGATGGCCCATTCAAAAGGCCCAATGGGCTTAACGACAACCCATCTACTTCAACAACGTAGCATCCTCGCAAGACGTGATATCGATGCATTGTAAGGCCCTTTAATGTCCCGCGAGTTAGGTTGTCCTCCTTTTAACAGCTCACGACGTACGATTCGGGACCCAAAAACAAAGCAAAAGAAGAAAAGTGGCGCAAAACTGATGAAAACGTTTGATTTTGGGCTCTAAAAATGGGCATAGCCGAGTAAGCTTGCTGCCCCCGTCATAGAGCTCTCAGAGAGCTTTCCAACGGTATGCTGTGCGCCGCATAACTCCTTACGGATCAAAAGTTATGGGCACCAGAGTGACGGAGACCTGGTCACAAGCCCCACTCCCTCGGTTTACGGGCCCAGCCTCTACGTTAAGCGAAGTTGTCTTGCCCATTGTGGCGTGGGATTCGGTAATAGAAATGTGGTGGATAACGCATCTTGGCAACCCTAACAGGGGTAAAAACAAATTGAAAAGGGGTGTGCAACACGAGGACTTCCCAGGGGGTTACCCATCCTTGTACTACACTCGCCCAAGCAGGCTTAACTTCAGAGTTCTGATGGGATCCGGTGTATTAGTGCTGGTATGATCACACCCATCATGTTGTGGTCATAAATCCTTAATGTGTTGACGGTTCACAGTCCCAGGCAGAGAGATGGCCCATTCAAAAGGCCCGATGGGCTTAACGATAACCTATGCGCTTCAACAAGGCAGCATCCTCGTAAGACATGATATCGACGCATTGTAGGGCCTCAAATGTCTCGCGAGTTAGGTTGTCAACCTTTTAACAGCTCACGACGTACGATACGGGATGGAAAAACAGAGCAAAAGAAGAAAAGTGTCCCGAAATTGATGAAAATATTTGATTTTCGGCTTCAAAAACAAGCAAAGCCGAGCAGGCTTGCTGCCCCAGTCGTAGAGCTCTCAGAGAGATTTCCAACGGTATGCTGTGCGCCGGGTAACTCCTTACAGATCAAAAGTTATGGGCACCGTAGCGACGGATACCTGGTCATAAGCCCCACTCCCTTGGTTTACGGGCCCAACCTCCATGTGAAGTGAACTTGTCTTGCTCAAGGTGGCATGGGATTTGGTAATAGAAATGTGGTGGGCAAACCATCTTGGCAACCCTAACCGGGGAAAAAAAATTGAAATGGGGGGTGCAACACGAGGACTTCCCATGGGGTCACCAATCATAGTACTGCTCTCGCCCAAGCATGCTTAACTTCGGAGTTCTGGTTCGATCTGGTGCGTTAGTGCTGGTATGATCGCACCTGTCATGTTGAGGGCATAAATCCTTTATGTGTTGACGGTTCACAGTCCTAGCCCAGAGAGATGGCCCATTCAAAAGGCCCAATAGGCTTACCGATAACCCATCTGCTTCAACAACGCGGCATCCTCACAAGACGTGATATCAACGCATTTTAGGGCCCTCTAATGTCCCGCAGGTTAGGTTGTCGTCCTTTTAACAGCTCATGACGTACGATCCGGAATGGAAAAAAGGAGCAAAAGTAGAAAAGTGACCCAAAACTGATGAAAACATTCGATTTTGGCCTCCAAAAATAGGTACAGCCGAGCAAGCTTACTGCCCCCGTTGTTGAGCTCTCGTGGAGCTTTCCAACGGTATGCTGTGCGCCGTATACCTCCTTACGGATCAAAAGTTATGGGCATCGGAGCGATGGAGACCTGGTCACATGCCCTACTCTCTCGGTTTACAGGCCCAGCCTCTACGTGCAGTGAAGTTGTCTTGCCCATGGTCCCATGGGATTTGGTAATAGAAATGTGGTGGATAAAGCATCTTGGCAACCCTAACCGGGGCAAAAAAAATTGAAAAGGGGGCTGCAACACGAGGACTTCCCAAGGGGTGACCAATCCTCGTACCACTCTCGCCCAAGCACGCTTAACTTTGGAGCTCTGGTGAGATCCGGTGTGTTAGTGCTGGTATGATCACACCTGTCAAGTTGTGGGCACAAATCCTTTATATGTTGACGGTTCACAGTCCCAGCCCAGAGAGTTGGCCCATTCCAAAGGCCCAATGGGCTTAACGACAACCCATCCGCTTCAAGAACGCAGCATCCTCACAAGACGTGATATCGACGCATTGTAGGGCCCTCTAATGTCCCGCGAGTTAGGTTGCCATCCTTTAAACAGCTCACGACGTACGATCCAGGATGGAAAAACAGGGCAAAAGAAGAAAAGTATCCCGAAACTGATGAAAATGTTTGATTTTGGTCTCCAAAAACTAGTACAGCCGAGCAGGCTTGTTGCCCCGATCGTAGAGCTCTTAGAGAGCTTTCCAACAGTATGTTATGCGCTACGTAACTCCTTACAGATCAAAAGTTATGGGCACCGGAGCAACGGAGACTTGGTCACAAGCCTTAGGCCCTCGGTTTGCTGGCCTAACCTCTACGTGAAGCGAAGTTGTCTTGCACAAGGTGCCATGGGATTTGGTAATAGAAATGTGGTGGATAAAGCATCTTAACAACCCTAACCAGGGAAAAAAATATTAAAAAGTGGGGTACAACACGAGGACCTCCCAAGGGGTCACCTATCCGAGTACTACTCTCGCCCAAACACGCTTAACTTTGGAGTTCTGATGGGATCCGGTACATTAGTGCTGGTATGATCGCACTCGTCATGTTGAGGGCACAAATCCTTTATGTGTTGACGGTTCACAGTCCCAGCCCAGAGAGATGCCCCATTCAAAAGTCCCAATGGGTTTAAGGACAACCTATCCACTTCAACAAGGCAGCATCCTTGCAAGACGTAAAATCAACGCGTTGTAGGGCCCTCTAATGTCACGCGAGTTAGGTTGTCGTCCTTTTCGCGACTCACGACGTACGATCCGGGATGGAAAAAAGCGTAAAAGAAGAAAAGTGCCCCGAAATTGATGAAAACATTTGATTTTAGAATCAAAAAATAGGGGCAGCTAAGCAGGCTTACTGCCCACGTCGTAGAGCTCTCGTAGAGCTTTCCAACGGTATGATGTGTGCCGCGTAACTCCCTACGGATCAAAAGTTACGGGCACCGGAGAGACAGATTCCTGGTCACAAGCCCCACGCCCTCGGTTTGCGGGCCCATCCTCTACGTGAGGCGAAGTTGTCTGGCCCAAGGTGTCGTGGGATTCGGTAATAGAAATATGGCGGATAAAGCATTTGGGCAACCCTAACCGGTGAAAAAAAAAATTGAGAAGGGAGGTGCAACACGAGGACTTCACAAGGGGTCACCCATCCTAATACTTTTCTCGCCCAAGCACGCTTAACTTCGGAGTTCTAATGGGATCTGGTGCATTAGTGCTGGTATGATCGCACCCGTCATGTTGAGGGCACAAATCCTTTATGTGTTGACGGTTCACAGTCCCAGCCCAGAGGGATGGCCCAATCAAAAGGCCCAATGGGCTTAACGATAACCCATCCACTTCAACAACGCAACATCCTTGCAAGACGTGATATCGACGCATTGTAGGGCCCTCTAATGTCCTGCGAGTTAGGTTGTCGTCCTTTTAGCAGCTCAAGACGTACGATTCAGGACGAAAAAACATAGCAAAAGAAGAAAAGTGGGCTGAAACTGATGAAAACGTTAGATTTTGGGCTCAAAAAATGGGCGCAACCGAGCAGGATTTCTGCCCACGTCGTAGAGCTCTCGGGGAGCTTTCGAATGGTATGTTGTGCGCCGCGTAAATCCTTACGGATCAAAAGTTATGGGCACCGGAGCGACGGAGACCTGGTTACAAACCTCACGCCGTCGGTTTGCAGGCCCAAACTCTACGTGAAGCAAAGTTGTCTTGCCCAACGTATTGTGGGATTCGGTAATATAAATGTGGTGGATAAAGCATCTTGGCAACCCTAACCGGGGAAAAAAAATTGAAAAGGGGAGTGCAACACGAGGACTTCTCAGGGGGTCACCCATCCTAGTGATACTCTCGCCCAAGCATGCTAAACTTTGGAGTTCTAATGGGATCCTGTGCATTAGTGCTGGTATGATCGCACCCATTACGTTGAGGGAATAAATCCCTTATGTGTTGACGGTTCACTATCCCAGCCCAGAGAAATGGCCCATTCAAAAGGCCCAATGGGCTTAACGACAACCCATCCACTTCAACAATGCAGCATCCTCCCAAGACGTGATATCAACGCATTGTAGTGCCTCTTATGTCCCTTGAGTTAGGTTGTCGTCCTTTTAATAGCTCACGACGTACGATCCGGGACGGAAAAAAAGTGCAAAAGAAGAAAAGTGGCTCGAAACTGATGAAAATGTTCAATTTTCGCTTCTGAAAATAGGCACAGCCGTGAAGGCTTGCTGTCCACGTCGTAGAGCTCTCAGAGAGCTTTCCAACGGTATGTTGTGCGCCACGTAACTCCTTACGGATCAAACGTTATGGGCACCGGAGCGACAGAGACCTGGTCACAAGCCCCTCGCCCTCGGCTTGTGGGCCCAGCCTATACGTGAAGCGAAGTTGTCTTGCCCAAGGTGACATGGGATTCAGTAATAGAAATGTGGTGGATAAAGTATCTTGGCAACCCTAACCGAGGTAAAAAAAAATTGAAAAGGGGGGTGCAACACGAGGACTTCCCAAGGGGTCACCCATCCTAGTACTACTCTCGCCCATGCACGCTTAACTTTGGAGTTCTTATTGGATCCGGTGCATTAGTTCGGGTATGATCGTACCCATCATGTTGAGCACACAAATCCCTTATGTGTTGACGGTTCACCGTTCCAACCCTAAGAGATGGCCTATTCAAAAGGCCCAATGGGCTTAACAACAACCCATTCGCTTCAACAACGCAGCATCCTTGCAAGACGTGATATCGATGTGTTGTAAGGCCCTGTAATCTGCCGCGAGTTAGGTTGTCATCCTTTTAACAGCTCACGATGTACGATCCGGGATGAAAAAACAGAGCAAAAGAAGAAAAGTAGCCTGAAACTGATGAAAACGTTCGATTTTGGGGTTTGAAAATAGGCGCAGTTGAGCATGCTTGCTACCCCCATCATAGAGCTCTCGGAGAGATTTCCAATGGTATGTTATGCGCCGCATAACTCCTTACGGATCAAAAGTTATGGGCACCGGAGCGACGGAGACCTTGTCACAGACCCCACGACCCCGGTTTGCGGGCCCAGCCTCTACAAGAAGCGAAGTTGTTTTCCCCATACTGCCGTGGGAATCGGTAATAAAAATATGGTGGATAAAGCATCTTGGCAACCGTAACAGGAGAAAAAAAAATTGAAAAGGGGGTGCAACACGAGGACTTCACAGGGGGTCACCCATCCTAGTACTACTCTCGCCCAAGCACACTTAACTTCGGAGTTCTGATGCGATCCAGTGCATTAGTGCTGGTATGATCGCACCCGATATGCTAAGGGCACAAATCCTTTATTTGTTGACGATTCAAAGTCCCAGCCTAGAGAGATGACCCATTCAAAAGGCCCAATGGGCTTAACAACAACCTATCCACTTCAACAATGCAGCATCCTTGCTAGACATGATATCGTCGCATTGTAGGGCCCTCTAATGTCCTGCGAGTTAGGTTGTCATCCTTTTAACAGCTGACGACGTACGATCCGGGACAGAAAAACAGAGCAAATAAAGAAAAGTGCCCTGAAACTGATGAAAACGTTCGATTTTGGGCTCCAAAAACAGGTGTATCCAAGCAAGCTTGCTGCCACCGTCGTAGAGTTCTCGGAGAGCTTTCCAACGGTATGATGTGTGCCGTGTAACTCGTTACAGATCAAAAGTTATAGGCACCGTAGCGACGGTGACCGGGTCATAAGACCCACGGCCTAGGTTTGCGGGCCTAGCCTTTACATGATGCGAAGTTGTCTTGCCCAAGGTGCCGTGGGATTTGTTAATATAAATGTAGTGGATAAAGCTCTTGGCAACCCTAACTGGTGCAAAAAAAATTGAAAAGGTGGTTGCAACACGAGGACTTCCCAAGGGGTCACCCATCGTAGTACTACTCTCGCCCAAGCACATTTAACTTTGGACTTCTGACGGGATCCAGTGCATTAGTGCTGGTATGATGGCACCTATTGTCATGCCCCAACTCGACCCCTTCTACAATCAGTCAGGACGCAACAGAATTTTGGCAGTATGACGACAGTAATTTGGACACTAAGGCTCTAAACCAACCTCTTAGAATATCATACAACCAAACTCCTCAACCATTCAACAATCAACTCATCAATTAAGTTAACATACAACATAACCATACTATACAATAATCATTCTTAGTTATACGCCTCCGTTCCAACATAATACCTTAACTTTAGTATACAATGCAAAATAGATTAAAACCAACTTAGTAATCCAAACATGATCAAAAGAAAGACTACTAAGTCAACATGCATATGTCTTCATACTAAGGTAGGTTTTACAATACATCATGTTACAATAACTATAAACAATCTCATGGCAAAGACTCCTGCACATAAAACTCATCCACGTAAGGCACATTTTCAACTTCCTGAGGCACATATCTGTATTCCTGTTCTGTAACACATGTACGCATGCAATAATAGAGAGTGAGCTTATATAAAACAAACTCAGCGAGGATCCGATAGATCTCTAACAGTATTCACTATACTCCTAGGAAATAATCCTTTGAGCAAGTAAACACACAATAACATCAATAATACTATCATCACATAATCTATAATGACCATTCAATAAAGAATACACTAGTTGGTGTAGCTCCGAACGCCATCACGATCATAACAGCCTTCTTGTGACTCCCATAAACTCACGCACCCGAGGTACTCCAATAACCTCTCCCTCCATGACACATCCGTCATGCGAGTTGGAGGTAGTCTCTGGTAGTCATGCCGTTATCAACCCGACAGCCCGATGCTGCCCGAGAGGTAGAACACACATACCAAAGACTCAGCAATAATAATAAACATCATTCACAAGAGGACAATCTAGCAGAATTGCCTATCTCCCGGCATCAATCATCAATCAATAATCATCAATTATCATCATTTTTTATCAATGTAACATCAATATAACATCAAGTAATTAATCAAACAGCAAACAACTAAGTTAGATGACAAAGTAGGCCATCCAACTTATCATGCATGAAACACGTAATCTAACCCTAGTCTAACCATTACCAACTCACAATTCAATCACTCAAATACCACCCAATCAACTAAGGCTAAATTCGACAATTTAAAGAAAGATAACCTAAACTTCAAATAATCATATCTTAGAATCTACTAATCCAAACAACTCCAAATCAGTTTCCAACACTCACCCATTCAATCAACTACATTAGCCCTCTCGGAAACCAACCAAGACACATCAAAATCAAGCCCAACAACCCTAAAACCTCAATGTACCTAGGGTGAAATTTTCGAATTTTACCCAAACATCGCAATCAAAAATTCGGCATTATAACAGCGTTACCACGTAATTAACAAACTTTTAGAAATCGACGGCAATTGATTCCAACCACAACAACTCAAGAAAATCATCAAATGGCCAATCTATCAACTTTAAATACCCAAAAATAAATAATTTCGCTACAATGGTTCAAATCTCGTAGTAATACACATAAACGATCCCTAGCATGCACTGAGCAATAATATAACTTCAAATTAACATTCTAACGGTTCAAAATGCAATTATTAGCAAAAATATAAAAGATGACTTTTGAGATCTTGAATTTTTCTCTCACCTTTGATGAGATAAAAGCCTAGGAATCGTGCAATGCGTGCCCAACAAGCGGAATCCAACTCGGCACGAAGTTCTACGGACAAAAACTAAGTTTTTCTTTGAAAAATTGCTTTGAAAACCTTGAAAACTCTTTTCTCTTTTCTCTCTTCTTCCTCTCAGCAATGTGTGTGCAAATGAAGGTGTTTTTGTGCTTTGCTTGTGTGTGTTGATGATATATGCATGAAAGTCAACATTTAATGAAAGTCAAAGTTGATTTAACTTAGTATTTTTAGTGTTTTCTTGACTTTAAATGCATTTTATTGATCACCAAAGTTCAAAACAATTATTCAACACCCAAGATAGCTCAAATAGGTTATTTTTATGTGAAAAGAAGTTTTACAATCGAACAATTTTACCCGAGTCGGCTTAAAACTCGATTTTTCCAAAAGTCGGTGTAAAAACCCTAATAAATTCTTAAGCCAATTTTAAAACCGTTTTAATCAAACACATGCCTATTAAAGTCCGAGGACTAGGTCTAGAAGGGTTAAATAGACCAGTTTCAAAATTTTAGCAGACGTGTTTCGAAAATACTATTTACTAAAAATTGACGATAAAATTTCTGACTCCGTTTTTGATGAAAATTTCATGAATGCACATTTAGCATGTTCTAGGAGTATTGATACTAAAATTACCACATTCTAAGTCACATAACACATAGACTGGTTAATTCACGCAAAACGAGATACTATAGAAAAGTGGGGTTTCACATTCTCCCCCCCTTAAAGAAATTTTGCCCTCAAAATTCTTACTTGATGTATTGAACAGATCTGGGTACTGCTACTGCATCTGATCCCATCTTTCCCAAGTAGCTTCCTCAATACCGTGATGCTTCCACAACACCTTAACCATCGAAATCTTCTTTGACCTCAACTCTCGTTCTATCTGATCAAGAATACGAATCGGATGCTCGTCATAAGTCAGATTCTCACAAAGTTGTAACGGCTCTGGCTCAAGAATATGAGAAGGATCCGGATTATATTTTCGCAAATTAGACACGTGAAATAAATCGTGGACATTAGAGATGGCCCATTCAAAAGGCCCAATGGGCTTAACGACAACCCATCCACTTCAACAACGTAGCATCCTCGCAACACATGATATCGACACGTTGTAGGGCTCTCTAATGTCCTACGAGTTAGGTTGTCATCCTTTTAACAACTCACGACGTACGATCCAGGACCCAAAACAGAGCAAATGAAGAAAAGTGTCCAGAAACTGATGAAAACATTCGATTTTGGGCTCCGAAAACTGGCGTACCCAAGCAAGCTGGCTGCAGTCGTCGTAGAGCTGTCGAAGAGCTTTCCAACGGTATACTGTGTGACGTGTAATTCCTTACGGATCAAAAGTAATGGGCATCGGAGCGACGGAGACCTGGTCCTAAGCCCCACGCCCTCGGTTTGTGGGCCCAGCCTCTACATGATGCGAAGTTTTCTTGCCCAAGGTGCCGTGGGATTTGGTAATAGAAATGTAGTGGATAAAGCTTCTTGGCAACCCTAACTGGTGCAAAAAAAATTGAAAATGTGGTTGCAACACGAGGACTTCCCAAGGGGTCACCCATCCGAGTACTACAATCGCCCAAACATGCTTAAATTCAGAGTTTTGATGGGATCCGGTGCATTAGTGCTAGTATGATGGAACTCGTCATGTCGAGGGCACAAATCCTTTATGTGTTGACGGTTCACAGTCCCAGCCCAGAGAGATGGCCCATTCAAAAGGCCCAATGGGCTTAACGACAACCCATCCATTTCAACAACGCAGCATCCTAGCAAGACGTGATATCGACGCATTGAAGTGCCCTCTAATATCCCGCGAGTTAGGTTGTCGTCCTTTTAACAGCACACAACGTACGATCTGGGATGAAAAAAACAGGGCAAAAGAAGAAAAGTGGCTCAAAACTGATGAAAACGTTTGATTTTGGCCTCCGAAAACAGGCTCAGCAACGCAGGCTTGGTGCTCCCTACATAGAGCTCCTAGAGAGCTTTCCAATGGTATGCTATGCGCCGCTAAGCAAGCCTGCTGCCCCTATTGTAGAGGTCGCGGAGAGCTTTCCAACGATATGCTGTGCGTCGCATAACTCCTTACGGATCAAAAGTTATGGGCACCGGAGCGACGGAGACCTGGTTACAAGCCCCATGCCTTTGGTTTGCGGGCCCAGCCTCTATGTGAGGCGAAGTTGTCTTGCCTAAGGTGTCGTGGGATTCGGTAATAGAAATGTGATTGATAAAGCATTTTGGCAAGGCTAACCGGGGCAAAACAAATTGAAAAGGGGGGTGCAACAAGAGGACTTCCCAGGGGGTCACCCATCCTAGTATTACTTTCGCCCAAGCATGCTTAACTTCGGAGTTCTGATGAGATCTGGTGCATCAGTGCTAGTATGATCACACCCGTCATGTTAAGGGTGCAAATCCATTATGTGTTAACGGTTCATAGTCCCAGCCCACAGAGATAGCCCATTCAAAAGGCCCCAATGGGTTTAACGACAACCCATCCACTTCAACAACGCAGCATCCTCGTAAGACAAGATATCAACATGTTGTAGGGCCATGTAATGTCCCGCGAATTAGATTGTCGTCCATTTCGCAGCTCACGACGTATGATCCGGGATGGAAAAACAGCGCAAAACAAGAAAAGTGTCCCGAAACTGATGAAAACGTTCGATTTTAGGATTAAAAATAGGTGTAACCGAGCAGGCTTGCTGCCCTTGTCGTAGAGCTCTTGGAGTGCTTTCCAACGGTATGCTGTACGCCACGTAACTCCTTACGGATCAAAAGTTATGGGCACCAAAGCGACGGAGACCTGGTCACAAGCACCACGCACTCGGTTTGCGGGCCCAGCCTCTACGTGAAGCGAAGTTGTCTTGCGCAAGGTGCCATGAAATTTGGTAATAGAAATGTGGTGGATAAAGCATCTGGGCAACCCTAACCAGGGAAAAAAAATTGAAAAATGGGGTTGCAACACAAGGACTTCACAGGGGGTCACCCATCCTAGTACTACTCTCGCCCAAGCATGCTTAACTTCGGAGTTCTGATGGGATCCGGTATATTAGTGCTGGTATGATCGCACCCATCATGTTGAGGGCACAAATCCTTTTTGTGTTGACGGCTCACAATCCATGCCCAGAGAGATGGCCCATTCAAAAGGCCCAATGGGCTTAACGACAACCCATCCGCTTCAACATCGCAGCATCCTGGTAAGACGTTATATCGATGCATTGCAGGCCCCTCTAATGTCCCGAGAGTTCGGTTGTCGTCTTTTTAACAGCTCACGACGTACGATCCGGGATGGAAAAATAGAGTAAATCAAGAAAAGTGGCCCGAAACTGATGAAAATGTTCGATTTTCGACTCTGAAAGTAGGCGCAGCCAAGCAACCTTTTTGCCCACGTCGTCGAGCTCTCGAAGAGCTTTCCAACGGTGTGCTGTGCGCCGCGTAAATACTTAAGGATCAAAAGTTATGGGCACCGGAGCGACGGAGACCTGGTCACAAGCCCCACGCCGTCGGTTTGCGGGCCCGACCTCTTCGTGAAGCGCAGTTGTCTTGCCCAAGATGCCGAGGGACTCGATAATAGAAATGCGGCGGATAAAGAATCTTGGCAAGCCTGAACGGGGCAAAATAACAAAAATAAAATGGGGGGTGCAACACGAAGACTTCCGAGGGGGTCACCCGTCCTAGTACTACTCTCGCCCAAGCACACTTAACTTCGGAGTTCTAATGGGATCTGGTGCATTAGTGCTAATATGATCGTACCCGTCATGTTCAGGGCACAAAGCCCTTTTGTGTCGTAACTTTTGCTGGTCACGACGAATGATCTAGGAAGAAGAAACAGCGCAAAAAGAAGAAAAGTGGCCTAAAATTGATGAAAATGTTTGATTTTGTGCTCCGAAAATAGGTGCAGCTGAGCAGGCTAGCTGCCCTCGACGTAGAGCTCTCAAAGAGCTTTTCAACGGTATGTTGTGCGCCGTATAACTCCTTACAGATTAAAAGTTATGGGCACCAGAGCGACGGAGACTTGGTCACGGCCCCGCACCCTCGGTTTGTGGGCCCAGCATCTATGCAATGCGCAGTTGTCTTGCCCAAGATGTCGAGGGACTCGATAATAGAAATGCGACGGATAAAGAATCTTGGCAAGCCTGAACGGGGCAAAAAAACAAAACTAAAATAGGGGGTGCAACACGAGGACTTCCGAGGGGGTCACCCATCCTAGTACTACTCTCGCCCAAGCACACTTAACTTCGTAGTTTTGATTGGATCCGATACATTAGTGCTGGTATGATCGCACCCGTCAAGTTGAGGGCATAAAGGCCTTTTGTGTCATCCTTTTCACGGCTCACGACAAACGATCTGGGATGAAAAAACAGCGTAAAAAAATAGAAAAGTGACCCGAAACTGATGAAAATGATCGATTTTGGGCTCCGAAAACTGGCGCAGCCGAGCAAGCTTGCTACCCCCGTCATAGTACTCCTCGAGAGATTTCCAACGGTATGCGGTACGCCGCAAACTCCTTACGGATAAAAAGTTATGGGCACCGGAGCGACGGAGACCTGGTCACAGGCTCCACGCCCTCGGTTTGCGGGCCCAGCCTCTACACGAAGCAAAGTTGTCTTGCCCAATATGCCGTGGGACTCGATTATAGAAATGTAACGGATAAAGAATCTTGGCAAGCCTGAACGAGGCAAAAAAACAAAAATGAAAAAGGGGCGTGCTACACGAGGACTTCCCAAGGGGTCACCCATCCTAGTACTACTCTCGCCCATGCACGTTTAACTTTGGAGTTCTGATGGGATCCAGTGCATTAGTGCTAGTATGATCGTACCCGTCATGTTGAAGGCGCAAAGCCCTTTTGTGTAGTTATTTTTTCGGCTCACGACGAACAATCTGATATGAAGAAACAGCTCAAACAAAAAGTGGCTCGAAACTGATGAAAACGTTCAATTTTGGGCTCTGAAAATAGGATTAACCGAGCAGGCTTACTGCCTTCGTTGTAGAGCTCTAAGAGAAGTTTCCAACTATATGCTGTGCGCCGCATAAGTCCTTATGGATCAAAAGTTATGGGCACCAGAGCGACAGAGACCTGGTCATAGGCCCCGCACACTCGGTTTGCGGGCCCAGCCTATACGCGAAGTGCAGTTGTCTTGTCCAAGAGGCCGTGGGACTCGATAATATAAATATGACGGATAAAGCATCTTGGCAGACTTGAACGGGGTAAAAAAACAAAATGAAAAGAGGGGTGCAACACGAGGACTTCCCAAGGGGTCACCCATTCCAGTTTTACTCTCTTCTAAGCACACTTAACTTCAGAGTTCTGATAGGATTCGGTGCATTACGGATGGTATGATCGCACCCGTCATGTTTAGGGCACAAAGCCCTTATGTGTCGTCCTTTTCGCTGCTCCCGACAAAGGATCCGGGACAAAGAAACAACGCAAAAAGAACAAAAGTTGACCAAAACTGATGAAAAAGTTTGATTTTGGGCTCTGAAAATAGGCGTAGCCGAGCAGGCTTGCTGCCCTTGTCATAGAGCTCTCATAGAGCTTTCCAACGGTATGCTGTGCGCCGCATAACTCCTTACGGACCAAAAGCTATGGACACCGGTGTGACAGAGACCTGGTCATAGGCCCAGCGCCCTCGGTTTGCTGGCCCAGCCTCTACGCGAAGCACATTTGTCTTGCCCAAGATGTCGTGTGACTCGATAATAGAAATGTGACGGATAAAGATTCTTGGCAAGCCTGAAAGGGTCAAAAATACAAAATGAAAACGGGCGGTGCAACACAAGGACTTCCTAGGGGGTCACCCATCCAAATACTACTCTCGCCCAAGCACACTTAACTTTAGAGTTCTGATGGGATCTGGTGCATTAGTGCCGGTATGATCGCACCCATCATGTTAAGGGTGCAAAGCCCAAATGTGTCATCCATTTTTTCGATCACGACTAACGATCTGGGGCAAAGAAACATCGCAAAAAGAAGAAAAGTAGCCCGAAACGAATGAAAAGGTCCGAGTTTGGGCTCTGAAGACTAGAGCAGCCGAGGAGGCTTCTTGCCACCATTGTAGAGCTCTCAAAGAGCTTTCCAATAGTATGTTGTGCGCCGCATACCTCCTTGCGGATCAAAATTTTTGGGCACCGGAGAGACGGAGACCTGGTCATAAGCCCTGCGCCCTCGGTTTGCTGGCCCAGCCTCTTCGCGAAGCGCAATTGTCTTGCCCAAGATGTCATGGGACTCGATAATAGAATTGTGACGGATAAACAATATTGGCAAGCCTGTACGGGACAAAAAAAGAAAATGAAAAAGAAGGGTGCAACACGAGGGTTTCCTAGGGGGCCACACATCCAAGTACTACTCTCGTCCAAGCACGCTTAACTTCGGAGTTCTAATGGGATCCGGTGCATTAGTGCTGGTATGATTGCACCCGTCATGTTCAGGGCACAAAGCCCTTTTGTGTCATCCTTTTCACCGGTCACGACGAACGATCTGGGACGAACAAACAGCGCAAATAGAAGAAAAGTAGCCCAAAACTGATGAAAACATTTGATTTTATGCTCCACAAATAGGCGCAGCCTAACAGACTTGCTGCCCCAATCGTAATGCTCTTAGAGAGCTTTCCAACGGTATGTTGTGCGCTGTATAACTCCTTACGGATCAAAAGTTATAGGCACTGGAGTAACGGAAACTTGGTCATAGGCCCTGCGCCCTCGGTTTGCGGTCCCAGCCTCAACGCGAAGCGCAGTTGTCTTGCCCAAGATGCCATGGGACTTGATAATAGAATTGTGATGGATAAATAATCTTGGCAAGCTTTTACGGGGCAAAAAAACAAAACGTAAAAGGGGGGCAACACCCGGACTTCCTAGGGGGTCACCCATCCCACTACTACTCTCGCCCAAGCACGTTTTACTTCGGAGTTCTGATAGGATCCAGTGCATTAGTGCTAGTATAATCGCACCCGTCATGTTGAGGGCGCAAAGCCCTTTTGTGTTGTCCATTTCGCGGCTCACGATGAACTATCTGGAATGAAGAAACAGCGTAAAAATAAGAAAAGTAGCCCAAAACTGATGAAAACTTTCAATTTTGGGCTCCGACAACAGGCGCTGCTGAGCAGGCATGCTGCCCCCATTGTAGTGCTCCCCGAGAGATTTCCAACGGTATGCGGTACGCCGCATAACTCTTTACAGATCAAAATTTATGGCCACCGGAGCGACGGAGATGTGGTCACAGGCCCTGCGCCCGCGGTTTGCGGGCCCACCCTCTACGCGAAGAGATGTTGTCTTGCCCATGATACCGTGGGACTCGATAATAGAAATGTGACGGATAAAGAATCTTGGCATGCCTGAATGGGGCAAAAAAACGAAACAAAAATGGGGGGTGCAACGTGAGGACTTCCCAGGGAGTCACCCATCCAAGTACTACTCTCGCCCAAGCACGCTTAACTTCGGAGTTCTAATGGGATCCGGCGCATCAGTGCTGGTATGATCGCACCCATCATGTTTAGGGCGCAGAGCCCTTTTGTGTCATTTTTTTTGCCGCTCACGACGAACTATCTATGACAAAGAAACTGCGGAAAAAGAAGAAAAGTGGCCTCAAATTGAAGAAAACGTTCGATTTTGGGCTCCAAAAATGGGCAAAGCCAAGCAGGTTTGCTACCCCATCGCAGAGCTATCAGAGAGCTTTCCAACGGTATGTTGTGCGCCACATAACTCCTTACGGATCAAAAGTTATGGGCACCGGAGTGACGGAGACCTAGTCACAGATCCCGTACCCTCGGTTTGCTGGCCTAGCCTCTATGCGAAAAGCAGTTGTCTTGCCCAAGATGCAGTGGGACTCGATAATAGAAATATGAAGGATAAAGCATCTTGGCAAGCCTGAACGGGGGAAAAAAACAAAATGAAAATAGGGGGTGCAACAAGAGGACTTCCCAGTGGGTCACCCATCCTATTACAACTCTCGCCCAAGCACGCTTAACTTCGGAGTTCTGATGGGATCCAGTGCATTAGTGCCGGTATAATCGCACCCGTCATGTTGAGAGTGCAAAGCTTTTTTGTGTCGTCCTTTTCACAGCTCACGACGAACGATCTGGGACAAAAAACAGCACAAAAAGAAGAAAAGTAGCCCGAAATTGATGAAAAATTTCAATTTTGGGCTCCGAATATAGGCGCAGTCGAGCAGGGATGTTGCCCCCATCGTAGTGCTCCATGAGAGATTTCCAACGGTATGCGGTGCGCCGTATAACTCTTTGCAAATCAAAAGTTATGCCCAGCAGAGCGACGGAGACCAGGTCACAGGCCCCGCGCCCGAGGTTTGCGGGCCCACCCTCTACGCGAAGCGAAGTTGTCTTGCCCATGATACCATGGGACTCGATAATAGAAATGTGACGGATAAAGAATCTTGGCAAGCCTGAACAGGGCAAAAAAACAAAACGAAAATGGGGGGTGCAACACGAGGACTTCCCAGGGAGTCACCTATCCAAGTACTACTCTCGCCCAAGCACGCTTAACTTCGGAGTTCTAATGGGATCCAACGCATCAGTGCTGGTATGATCGTACCCATCATGTTTAGGGAGCAGAGCCCTTATGTGTCATTTTTTTTTCCGCTCACGACGAACTATCTGGTACGAAGAAACTGTGCAAAAAGAAGAAAAGTGGCCTCAAATTGAAGAAAATGTTTGATTTTGGGATCCAAAAATAGGCGCACCCGAGCAGGTTTGCTGCCCCCATCGTAGAGCTCTCAGAGAGCTTTCCAACGGTATGTTGTGCGCCGCATAACTCCTTACAGATCAAAAGTTATGGGCACCGGAGCGATGGAGACCTGGTCACTGGCCCCGCGCCCTCGGTTTGCGGGCCCAGCCTCTACGCGAAGCACAGTTGTCTTGCCCAAGATGCCGTGGGACTCCATAATAGAAATTGATGGATAAAGAATCTTGGCATGCCTGAACGGGGGAAAAAAACAAAATGAAAATAGGGGGTGCAACACGAGGACTTCCTTAGGGGTCATCCATCCTAGTACTACTCTCACCCAAGCACGCTTAACTTCGAAGTTCTGATGGAATCTGGTGCATTAGTACTGGTATGATTGTACCCGTCATGTTCAGGGGGCAAAGCCGTTTTGTGTCGGCCTTTTGGCCGGGCACGACGAAGGATCTGGGACGAAGAGACAGCGCAAAAAGAAGAAAAGGGGACTAAAACTGATGAAAACGTTCCATTTTATGCTTAGAAAACAGGCGCAGCTGAGCAGGCTTGCTACCCCCGACGTAGAGCTCCTAAAGAGCTTTCCAAGGGTATGCTGTGTGTCGTATAACTCCTTACGGATCAAAAGTTAGGGCCACCGGAGCGACAGAGACCTGGTCACAGGCCCCGCGCCCGCAGTTTGCGGCCCCACCCTCTACGCGAAGTGAAGTTGTCTTGCCCATGATACTGTGGGACTCGATAATAGAAATGTGACGGATAAAGAATCTTGGCAAGCCTGAACGGGGCAAAAAAACAAAACGAAAATGGGGGGTGCAACACGAGGACTTTCTAGGGGTTACCCATCCTAGTACTACTCTCGCCCAAGCACGCTTAACTTCGGAGTTCTGATGGGATCCAATGCATTAGTGCTGGTATCATCGCACTCGTCATGTTGAGGGCGTAAAGTCTTTTTGTATCGTCCTTTTCACGGCTAACGACGAACGATCTGGGACGAAGAAACAGTGCAAAAAGAAGAAAAATGGCCCAAAATTGATGAAAATATTCGATTTTGCGCTCCAAAAATAGGCGCAGCCTAGCAGGCTTGCTTCCCCCGTTGTAGTGCTCTCCGAGATATTTCCAACGGTATGCTGTGCGCCGCATAATTCATTACGGATCAAAAGTTATGGCCACCGGAGCGATGGAGACCTGGTCACAGGCCCCGCGCCCTAGGTTTGTGGGGCCAGCCTCTACGCGATGTGCAGTTGTCTTGCCCATGATACCGGGGGACTCAATAATAAAAATGTGACGGATAAAGAATCTTGCCAAGCCGAAACGGGGAAAAAAAACAAAACGAAAATGGGCGGTGCGACACAAGGACTTCCTAGGGGGTCACCCATCCAAGTACTACTCTCGCCCAAGCACGCTTAACTTCAGAGTTCTATTGGGATCCGATGCATCAGTGCAGGTATGATCGCACCCATCATATTCAGGGCGCAGAGCCCTTTTGTGTCGTTTCTTTTGCCGCTTATGACGAACTATCTGGGACAAAGAATCTGCGCAAAAAGAAGAAAAGTGGCCTCAAACTGAAGAAAACGTTCGATTTTGGTATGCGAAAATAGGCGCAGCCTAGCTGGTTTGCTGTTCCCGTCGTAGAGCTCCTAGAGAGCTTTCCAACGGTATGCTGTGCGCCGCATAACTCCTTACGGATCAAATATTATGGGCACCGGGGCGACGGAGACCTGGTCACAGGCCCCGCACCCCTGGTTTGCAGGCCTAGCCTATACGAGAATTGAAGTTGTCTTACCCAAGATGCGGTGGGACTCGATAATAGAAATGTGATGGATAAAGCATCTTGGCAAGCCTGAACGAGGCAAAAACCCAAAACAAAAGGAGGGGTGCCACACGAGGACTTCCTTGGGGGTCACCCATCCTAGTACTACTCTCGCCCAAGCCCCATTAACTTCAAAGTTCTGATAGGATCCTGTGCATTAGTGTTGGTATAATCGCACCCGTCATGTTGAAGGCGCAAAGCCTTTTTGTGTCGTCCTTTTCACGGCTAACTACAAACGATCTGGGACGAAGAAATAACGCAAAAAAGAAGAAAAGTAACCCGCAACTGATGAAAACGTTCGATTTTGGGCTCCAAAAATAGGGGCAGGCGAGCAGGCTTGCTGCCCCCGTCGTAGTTCTCTCCGAGAGATTTCCAACGGTATGTTGTGCGCCGCATAACTTCTTTCGGATCAAAGTTATGGCCACCGGAGCGACGGAGACCTGGTCATAGTCCCCGCGCCCTCAGTTTGCGGGCCCAGCCTCCACGCGAAGTGAAGTTGTCTTGCCCATGATGCCGTGGGACTCGATAATTGAAATGTGACTGATAAAGAATCTTGGCAAGCCTGAACGGGGCAAAAAAACAAAACGAAAATGGGGGGTGCAACACGAGGACTTCCCAGGGGGTCATCCATCCAAGTACTACTCTCGCCCAAGCACGCTTAACTTCGGAGTTTTATTGGGATCCGGTGCATCAGTGCTGGTATGATCGCACCCATCATATTCAGGGCGCAGATCCCTTATGTGTCGTTTCTTTCGCCGTTCATGACGAACTATCTGGGACGAAGAAACTGCGCAAAAAGAAGAAAAGTGGCCTCAAACTGAAGAAAATGTTCGATTTTGGTCTCCAAAAATGGACGCAGCCGAGCAGATTTGATGCCCCCATTGTAGAGCTCTCAGAGAGCTTTCCAACGGTATACTGCGCACCGTATAACTCCTTACGGATCAAAAGTTATGGGCACCGAAGCGAGGGAGACTTGGTCGCAGGCCCGGCACCCTCGGTTTGTTAGCCCAGCCTCTACGCGAATCGCAGTTGTCCTGCCCAAGATGTCATGGGACTCGATAATAGAAATGTGACGGATAAAAAATCTTGACAAGCCTGAACGGGGCAAAAAAAAATTGAAAATGGGGGGTGCAACACAAGGACTTCCTAGGGGTCGTCCACCCTAGTATTACTCTCGCCCAACTATGCTTAACTTTGGAGTTCTGATGGGATCCGGTGCATTAGTGCTGGTATGATCACACTCGTCTTGTTCAGGGTGCAAAGCCCTTTTACGTCGTTCTTTTTGTCGGTCACGACGAACGATCTGGGATGAAGAAACTGAGCAAAAAGAAGAAAGGTAGCCTGAAACTGATGAAAATGATCAATTTTGTGCTCCGAAAACAGGCGTAGCAGAGCAGGCTTGCTAACCCCGACGTATAGCTCTCAGAAAACTTTCCAACGGTATACTATGTGCCGCATAACTCCTTACGGATCAAAAGTTATGGGCACCGGAGCGATGGAGAGTTGGTCACAAGCCCCGTGCCCTCAGTTTGCGGGCCCAGCCTCTATGCGTAAGGCAGTTGTCTTGCCCAAGATACCGTGGGACTCGATAATAGAAATGTGACGGATAAAGAATCTTGGCAAGCCTGAACGGGGCAAAAAAACAAAACAAAAATGGGGGGTGCAACACGAGGACTTCCTAAGGGGTCTCCCATCCAAGTACTACTCTCACCCAAAAACGCTTAACTTTGGAATTCTAATGGGATCCTACGCATCAGTGCTAGTATGATCGCACCCATCATGTTCAGGGAGCAGAGCCCTTATGTGTCATTTTTTTGCCGCTCACGACGAACTATCTGGGACGAAAAAACTACGCAAAAAGAAGAAAAGTGGCCTCAAATTGAAGAAAAAGTTTGATTTTGGGCTCCAAAAATGGGCGAAACCTAGCAGGTTTGCTACCCCCATCACAGAGGTCTCAGAGACCTTTCCAACGGTATGCTGTACGCCGCATAACTCCTTACGGATCAAAAGTTATGGGCACCGGAGTGACGGAGACCTGGTCACAGGCCCCGCACCCCCGGTTTGCTGGCCCAGCCTCTACACGAATCACAGTTGTCCTGCCCAAGATGCCGTGGGACTCGATAATAGAAATGTGACGGATAAACAATCTTGGCAAGCCTGAACGGGGGAAAAAAAATGAAAATGGGGGGTGCAACACGAGGACTTCCTAACGGGTCACTCATCCTAGTACTACCCTCGTCTAAGCACGCATAACTTCGAAGTTCTGATGGAATCTGGTGCATTAGTGCTGGTATAATCGTACCCATCATGTTCAGGGCGCAAAGCCCTTTTGTGTCATCCTTTTTGCCGGTCAAGATGAACGATCTGGGACAAAGAAATAGTGCAAAAAGAAGAAAATTAGCCTGAAACTAATGAAAACATAAGATTTTATGCTTTGAAAACAGGCGCAGCATAGCAGGCTTGCAGCCCCTGACGTAGAGCTCTCAAAGAGCTTTACAAGGATATGCGGTGTGTCGCATAACTCTTTACGGATCAAAAGTTATGGGCACCGGAGCGACGGAGACCTGGTCACAGGCCCCGCACCCCCGGTTTGCTGGCCCAGCCTCTACGCGAATCACAGTTGTCCTGCCCAAGATGTCGTGGGACTCGATAATAGAAATGTGGCGGATAAAGAATCTTGGCAAGCCTGAACCAGGGAAAATAACAAAATGAAAATGGGAGGTGCAACACGAGGACTTCCTAAGGGGTCACTCATCCTAGTACTACCCTCGCCTAAGCACGCATAACTTCGAAGTTCTGATGGGATCCGATACATTAGTGCTGGTATAATTGTACCCGTCATGTTCAGGGCGCAAAGCCCTTTTGTGTCATCCTTTTTGCCGGTCAAGATGAACGATCTGGGACGAAGAAACAGTGCAAAAAGAAGAAAAGTGGCCTGAAACTGATGAAAACATTTGATTTTATGCTGCGAAAACAGGCACAGCAAAGCAGGCTTGCTGCCCCCGACGTAGTGCTCTCAAAGTGCTTTCCAATGGTATGCTGTGTGCCGCATAACTCTTTACGGATCAAAAGTAATGGCCACCGGATCGACAAAGACCTGGTCACAGGCCCCGCGCCCGCGGTTTGCAGGCCCACCCTCTACGCGAAGCGAAGTTGTCTTGCCCATGATACCGTGGGACTCGATAATAGAAATGTAATGGATAAAGAATCTTGGCAAGCCTGAACGGGTCAAAAAATCAAAACTAAAATGGGGGGTGCAACACGAGGACTTCCTAGGGGGTCACCCATCCTAGTACTACTCTCGCCCAAGCACGCTTAACTTCGTAGTTCTGATGGGATCCGGTGCATTAGTGCTGGTATGATCGCATCCGTCATGTTAAGGGCGCAAAGCCCTTTTGTGTCGTCCTTTACACGACAAACGATGAACGATCTGGGACGAAGAAACATTGCAAAAAGAAGAAAAGTTGCCTGAAATTAATGAAAACGTTCAATTTTGGGCTCTAAAAATAGGCGTAGCCTAGCAAGCTTGCTGCCCCCATCGTAGAACTCTCAGAGAGCTTTCCAACGGTATATTGTGCTCCGCATAACTCCTGACGGATCAAAAGTTATGGGCACCGGGGCGACAGAGACCTAGTAACAAGCCTCGCACCCCCGGTTTGCTGGCCTAACCTCTACGCAAATTGCAGTTGTGGTGCCCAAGATGCCGTGGGACTCAATAATAGAAATGTGACGGATAAAGAATCTTAGCAAGCCTGAATGGGGCAAAAAAAAAGGGGGTGCAACACGAGGACTTCCTTGGGGGTCACCTATCCTGGTACTACTCTCGCCCAAGCACGCTTAACTTTGGAGTTCTATAGGGATCCGGTGCATCAGGCTAGGTATGATCGCACCCATCATATTCAGGTCGCAGAGCCCTTATGTGTCGTATCTTTTGCCGCTTATGACGAACTATCTGGGACAAAGAATCTGCGCAAAAAGAAGAAAAGTGGCCTCAAACTGAAGAAAACGTTCGATTTTGGTCTGCGAAAATAGGCGCAGCCGAGCAGGCATGCTGCCCCAGTCGTAGAGCTATCTGAGAGCTTTCCAACGGTATGCTGTGCGCCGCATAACTACTTACGGATCAAATGTTATGGGCACCGAAGCGACGGAGACATGGTTAAAAGACCCGCGCCCTCGGTTTGCGGGCCCAGCCTCTACGCGAAGCGAAGTTATCTTGCCCAAAATGCCGTGCGACTCGATAATAGAACATGACGGATGAAGAATATTGGGAAGCCTGAACGGGGCAAAAAAAATGAAAATGGGGGGTGCAACACGAGGACTTCCTTGGGAGTCACCCATCCTAGTACTACTCTCGCCCAAGCACACGCTTAACTTCGGAGTTCTGATGGGATCCAGTGCATTAGTGCTGGTATCATCGCACCCGTCATGTTGAGGATGCAAAGCATTTTTGTGTCGTCCTTTTCACGGCTAACTACAAACGATCTGGGAGGAAGAAACAGCGTAATAAGAAGAAAAGTGACCCGAAACTGATGAAAATGTTCGATTTTGGGCTCTAAAAATATGTGCAGCAAAGTAGGCTTGCTGCCCCCGACGTATTTCTCTTTGAGACATTTCCAATGGTATGTTGTGCGCTGCATAACTTCTTTCGGATAAAAAATTATGGCCACCGGAGCGACGGAGACCTGGTCACAAGCCCCGCGCCCTCGGTTTGCGGGCCTAGCCTTCACGTGAAGTGAAGTTGTCTTGCCTATGATGCCATGGGACTCGATAATAGAAATGTGACTGATTAAGAATCTTGGCAAGCCTGAACGGGGCAAAAAAACAAAACAAAAATGGGGGGTGTGACATGAGGACTTCCTAGGGGGTCATCCATCCAAGTACTACTCTCGCCCAAGCACACTTAACTTCGGAGTTCTAATGGGATCCAGTGCATCAGTGCTGGTACGATCGCACCCATCATATTCAGGGCGCAGAGCCCTTATGTGTCGTTTCTTTTGCCGTTCATGACAAACTATCTGGGACAAAGAAATAGCGCAAAAAGAAGAAAAGTTATCCCAAACTGATGAAAATATTTGATTTTGGGCTCTGAAAATAGGCGCAGCCTAGCAGGCTTCCTACCCACGTCGTAGAGCACTCAGAGTACTTCCCAACGGTATGCTGTGCGCCGCATAACTCTTTACGGATCAAAAGTTATGGCCACCAGAACGATGGAGACATGGTCACAGGCCCCGCACCCTCGGTTTGCTGATCCAGCCTCTACGCGAATCGCAGTTGTCCTGCCCAAGTTGTCGTGGGACTCGATAATAGAAATGTGACGGATAAAGAATCTTGACAAGCCTGAATATGGCAAAAAAAAAATTTGAAAATGGGGGGTGCAACACGAGGACTTCCTAGGGCGTCACCCATCCTAGTACTACTTTCGCCCAAGCACGCTTAACTTCGATGTTCTGCTGGGATCCGGTGCATTAGTGCTGGTATGATCGTACTCGTCATGTTCAGGGTGCAAAGCCCTTTTGTGTCATCCTTTTTGCCGGTCACGACGAACGATCTGGGACGAAGAAACAGCGCAAAAAGAAGAAAGGTAGCCTGAAACTGATGAAAATGATCAATTTTGTGCTCCGAAAACAGGCGTAGCAGAGCAGGCTTGCTAACCCCGACGTATAGCTCTCAGAAAACTTTCCAACGGTATACTATGTGCCGCATAACTCCTTACGGATCAAAAGTTATGGGCACCGGAGCGATGGAGAGTTGGTCACAAGCCCCGTGCCCTCAGTTTGCGGGCCCAGCCTCTATGCGTAAGGCAGTTGTCTTGCCCAAGATACCGTGGGACTCGATAATAGAAATGTGACGGATAAAGAATCTTGGCAAGCCTGAACGGGGCAAAAAAACAAAACAAAAATGGGGGGTGCAACACGAGGACTTCCTAAGGGGTCTCCCATCCAAGTACTACTCTCACCCAAAAACGCTTAACTTCGGAATTCTAATGGGATCTGGCGCATCAGTGCTGGTATGATCGTACGCATCATGTTCAGGGAGCAGAGCCCTTACGTGTCATTTTATTTACCGCTCACGACGAACTATCTGGGACGAAGAAACTGCGTAAAAAGAAGAAAAGTGGCCTCAAATTGAAGAAAATGTTTAATTTTGGGCTCCAAAAATGGGCGAAACCGAGCAGGTTTGCTACCCCCGTCACAGAGTTCTCAGAGAGCTTTCCAACGGTATGCCATACGCCGCATAACTCCTTACGGATCAAAAGTTATGGGCACCAGAACGACGGAGACCTGGTCACAGGCCCCTCACCCCCGGTTTGTTGGCCCAGCCTCTACGCGAATCACATTTGTCCTGCCAAGATGCTGTGTGACTCGATAATAGAAATGTGACAGATAAAGAATCTTGGCAAGCCTGAACGGGGGAAAAAACAAAAAGAAAATGGGGGGTGCAACACGAGGACTTCCTAGGGGGTCACTCATCCTAGTACTACCCTCACCTAAGCACGCATAACATCGAAGTTCTGATGGGATCTGGTGCATTAGTGCTGGTATAATCGTACCCATCATGTTCAGGGCGCAAAGCCATTTTGTGTCATCCTTTTTGCCGGTCAAGATGAACGATCTGGGACGAAGAAACAATGCAAAAAGAAGAAAATTAGCCTAAAACTAATGAAAACATTCGATTTTATGCTTCGAAAATAGGTGCAGCATAGCAGGCTTGCAGCCCCTGACGTAGAGCTCTCAAAGAGCTTTCCAACGGTATGCTGTGCGCCGCATAACTCTTTACGGATCAAAAGTAATGGCCACCGGAGCGACAGAGACCTGGTCACAGGCCCCGCGCCCGCGGTTTGCAGGCCCACCCTCTACGCGAAGCGAAGTTGTCTTGCCCATGATACCGTGGGACTCAATAATAGAAATGCGACAGATAAAGAATCTTGGCAAGCCTGAACGGGGCAAAAACACAAAACTAAAATGGGTGGTGCAACACAAAGACTTCCTAGGGGGCCACCCATCCTAGTACTGCTCTCGCCTAAGCACGCTTAACTTCAGAGTTCTAATGGGATCCAGTGTATTAGTGCTGGTATCATTGCACCCGTCATGTTGAGGGCGCAAAGCCTTTTTGTGTCGTCCTTTTCACAGCTTACGACGAATGATCTAGGACGAAGAAACAGCCTAAAAAGAAGAAAAGTGGCCCGAAACTGATGAAAATGTTCGATTTTGGGCTCTGAAAATAGGCGTAACCGAGCAGGCTTGCTGCCCTCGTCGTAGTGCTCTCCGAGAGATTTCCAATGGTATGTTGTGCGCCGCATAACTCCTTACGGATCAAAAGTTATGGGCACCGGAGCGACGGAGACCTGGTAACAAGCCTCGCACCCCCGGTTTGCTGGCCTAACCTCTACGCAAATTGCAGTTGTGGTGCCCAAGATGCCGTGGGACTCAATAATAGAAATGTGACGGATAAAGAATCTTAGCAAGCCTGAATGGGGCAAAAAAAAAAGGGGAGGTGCAAAACGAGGACTTCCTTGGGGGTCACCTATCCTAGTACTACTCTCGCCCAAGCACGCTTAACTTCGGAGTTCTGATGGGATCCAGTGCATTAGTGCTGGTATCATCACACCCGTTATGTTGAGGGCGCAAACCCTTTTTGTGTCGTCCTTTTCACGGCTTACGACGAACGATCTAGGACGAAGAAACAGCGTATAAAGAAGAAAAGTGGCCCGAAACTGATGAAAACGTTCGATTTTGGGCTCTGGAAATAGGCATAACCGAGTAGGCTTGCTGCCCTCATCGTAGTGCTCTCCGAGAGATTTCCAACGGTATGCTGTGCGCCGCATAACTCCTTACGGATCAAAAGTTATGGCCACCGGTGCGACGGAGACCTAGTCACTGGCCCCGAGCCCTCGGTTTGCGGGCCCAACCTCTACGCGAAGTGAAGTTGTCTTGCCCATGATATCGTGGGACTCGATAATAGAAATGTGACGGATAAAGAATCATGGCCAGCCTGAACGGGGCAAAAAAACAAAACGAAAATGGGGGTGCGACACAAGAACTTCCCAGGGGGTCACCCATCCAAGTACTACTCTCGCCCAAGCACGCTTAACTTCGGAGTTCTAATGGGATCCGGTGCATCATTGTAGGTATGATCGTACCCATCATATTTAGGGCGTAGAGGCCTTATGTGTCGTTTCTTTCGCCGCTTACGACGAACTATCTGGGCGAAGAAACTGCGTAAAAAGAAGAAAAGTAGCCTCAAATTGAAAAAAACATTCGATTTTGGTCTCTGAAAATGGGCGCAGCTGAGCAGGTTTGTTGCCCCTGACGTAGAGCTCTCAGAGAGCTTTCCAACGGTATGTTGTGCGCCGCATAACTCCTTACGTATCAAAAGTTATCGGTATCGGAGCGACGGAGACCTGGTCACCAGCCTCGCACCCCCGGTTTGCTGGCTCAGCCTCTACGCAAATTGCAGTTGTGGTGCCCAAGATGCCGTGGGACTCAATAATAGAAATGTGACGGATAAAGAATCTTAGCAAGCCTAAACGGGGCAAAAAAAAGGGGGGGGTGCAACACGAGGACTTTCTAGGGGGTCACCTATCTTAGTACTACTCTCGCCCAAGCTCACTTAACTTCGAAGTTCTGATGGGATCCGGTGCATTAGTGCCAGTATGATCGTACCCGTCCTGTTCAGGGCGCAAAGCCCTTTTGTGTCGTCCATTTTGCCGGTCACGATGAACGATCTGGGACGAAGAAACAGCGCAAAAAAAAAAATAGCCTGGAACTGATGAAAACTTTCGATTTTGTGACCCGAAAATAGGCGTAGCTGAGCAGGCTTGCAGCCCCAGACGTAAAGCTCTAAAAGAGCTTTCCATCGCTATGCTGTGTGCCGCATAACTCCTTACGAATAAAAAGTTATAGGCACCGGAGCGACGGAGACCTGGTCACAGGTACGGCGCCCTCGGTTTGTTGGCCAAGCCTCTACGTGTAGTACAATTGTCTTGCCCAAGATGCCATGGGACTCGATAATAGAAATGTGACTGATAAAGAATCTTGGGCCTGAACGGGGCAAAAAAATAAAACGAAAATGGAGGGTGCAACACGAGGACTTCCTAAGGGGTTACCCATACTAGTACTACTCTCGCCCAAGCACGCTTAACTTTGGAGTTCTGATGGGATCCAGTGTATTAGTGCTGGTATGATTGCACCCGTCTTGTTGAGGGCGCAATGCCCTTTTGTGTCGTCCATTTCGCCAGTCATGACAAACTATCTGGGACGAAGAAACAGTGCAAATAGAAGAAAAATACCCGAAACTGATGAAAACGTTCAATTTTGGCCTCTGAAAATAGGCGCAGCAAAGCAGGCTTGCTTCCCCCATTGTAGAGCTCTCGGAGAGCTTTCCAACAGTATGCTGTGCGCCACATAACTCCTTACGGATCAAAAGTTATAGGCACTGGGGCGATGGAGACTTGGACATAGGCCCCAAGCCCTCGGTTTGCGGGCCCAGCCTCTACACGAAGCGCAGTTGTCTTGCCGAAGATGCCGTGGGAATCTATAATAGAAATGTGACAGATAAATAATCTTGGCAAGTCTGAACGGGGCAAAAACACAAAACAAAATTGGGCGGTGCAACACGAGGACTTCTTAGGGGGTCACCCATCCTAGTACTACTCTCGCCCAAGCACGCTTGACTTCAGAGTACTGATGGGATCTGGTGCATTAGTGCTGGTATGATCGCACCCGTCATGTTCAGGGCGCAAAGCCCTTTTGTGTCGTCATTTTTGCTGGTCACGACGAACGATCAAGGACGAAGAAACTGCGCAAAAGGAATATAAGTTACCCGAAATTGATGAAAATGTTCAATTTTGGTCTCCGAAAATAGGTGCAGCCGAGCAGGCTTGCTGCCCCCGTCGTAGAGCTCTCGGAAAGCTTTCCAACGGTATGTTGTGCACCGCATAACTTCTTACGGATCAAAAGTAATGGGCAACGGAGCGATGGAGACCTGGTCACAGGCTCCGTGCCCTCGGTTTGCGGGCCCAGCCTCTACACGAAGCGAAATTGTCTTTCCCAAGATGCCGTTGGACTCGATAATAGAAATGTGACGGATAAAGAATCTTGGCAAGCCTGAACGGGGCAAAAAAACAAAACGAAAATGGGGGGTGCAACACGAGGACTTCCTAGGGGGTCACCCATCCTAGTACTACTCTCGCCCAAGCACGCTTAACTTCGGAGTTCTGATGGGATCTAGTGTATTAGTGCTGGTATGATCGCACCCGTCATGTTCAGGGTACAAAGCCCTTTTGTGTCATCCTTTTCGCCGGTGAAGACGAACGATCTGTGACAAAGAAACAGCGCAAAAAGAAGAAAAATGGCCCCAAACGGATAAAAATGTTAGATTTTGTGCTACTAAAACAGGCGCAGCCGAGCGGCCTTAAAGCCCCTGTCGTAGAGCTCGCCTAGAGCTTTCCAACAGTATGCTGTGCGCCGCATAACTCCTTACAGATCAAAAGTTATGGGCACCGGAGTGACGGAGACATGGTCACAGGCCCTGCGCCCTCGGTATGCCGGCCCAGCCTCCACGCTAAGCGTAGTAGTCTTGTCCAAGATGCCGTGGGACTCAATAATAGAAATGTGACGGATAAAGAATCTTGGCAAGCCGGAACGAGGCAAAACAACAAAACAAAAATGGGGTTCGCAACACGAGGACTTCCTAGGTGGTCACCTATCCTAGTACTACTCTCGCCAAAGCACGCTTAACTTCGTAGTTCTGATGGGATCCAGTGCATTAGTGGTGGTATGATTGCACCCATCATGTTGAGGGCTCAAATCCTTTTTGTGTCGTCCTTTTTGTCGGTCACGACGAACGATCCGGGATGAAAAAATAGCGCAAAAAGAAGAAAAGTGGCCCAAAATTGATGAAAATGTTTGATTTTGGGCTCCGAAATCTTGCGCAGCTGAGAAGGCTTGCTGCCCCCGTCGTAGAGCTCTTACGGAGCTTTCAAACGGTATGTTGTGTGCCGCATAACTCCTTACGGATCTAAAGTTATAGGTACCGGAGCGACGGAGACCTGGTCACTGGCCCCGTGCCATCGGTTTGCGGGCCCAGCTTCTACGCATAGCGCAGTTGTCTTGCCGAAGATGGCGTGGGAATCGATAATTGAAATGTGACGGATAAAGAATCTTGGCAAGCCTGAACGGGGCAAATATAAAATGAAAATGGGCGGCACAACACGAGGACTTCCAAGGGGATCACCCATCCTAGTACTACTCTCGCCCAAGCACGCTTAACTTCGGAGTTCTGATGGGATCCGGTGTATTAGTGCTGGTATGATCGCACCCGTCATGTTCAGGGCGCAAAGCCCTTTTGTGTCGTCCTTTTCGCCGGTCACGACAAACGATCTGGTATGAAGAAACAGCGCAAAAAATGAAAAGTGGCCCTAAATGGATGAAAACATTCAATTTTGGGCTTCGAAAACAGGCGCAGCCAAGCGGGCTTGCGGACCCTGTCGTAGAACTCTTTGAGAGCTTTCCAACGGCATGCTGTGCGCCGCATAACTCCTTACAAATCAAAAGTTATGGGCACCGGAGCGACGGAGACCTGGTCACAGGCCCCGCGCCCTCGATTTGTGGGCCCAAGCTCTACACGAAGCACAGTTGTCTTGCCCAAGATACTGTGGGACTCGATAATACAAATGTGACAGATAAAGAATCTTGGTAAGCCTAAACGGGGCAAAAAAAACAAAACAAAAATGGGGGGTGCAACACGAGGACTTCTTAGGGGGTCACCCATCCTAGAACTACTCTCGCCCAAGGACGCTTAACTTCGGAGTTCTGATGGGATCCGATGCATTAGTGCTAGCATGATCGCACCCGTCATGTTCAGGGCGCAATGCCCTTTTGTGTCGTACTTTGCGCTGGTCACGACGGATGATCTGGGACGAAGAAACAGCATAAAAAGAAGCAAAGTGGCGCAAAACTGATGAAAACATTCAATTTTGAAATTCGAAATCTTCGCAACCGAGTAGGCTTGCTGCCCTAGTCGTGGAGCTCTCAGTGAGTTTTCCAACGGTATACTGTGCGCCGCATAACTCCTTACGGATCAAAAGTTATGGGCACCGGAGCAACGGAGAACTGGTCATGGGCCCCGCGCCCTCGGTTTGTGGGCCTAGCTTCTACGCGAAGCGTAGTTATCTTGTCGAAGATGCTGTAGGAATCAATATTAGAAATTCAACGGATAAAGAATCTTGGCAAGCCTGAACGAGGCAAAAAAACAAAACAAAAATGGGCGGCGCAACATGATGACTTCCTAGGGGGTCACCCATCCTAGCACTATTCTCGCCCAAGCACGCTTAATTTCAGAGTTCTGATGGGATACGGTGCATTAGTGTTGGTATGATCGCAACCGTCATGTTCAGGGCGCAAAGCCCTTTTGTGTCGTCCTTTTCGCGGCTCATAAGGAATTATCTGGGATGAAGAAACAGCAGAAAAAGAAGAAATGTGGCCCAAAACTAATGAAAACGTTCAAGTTTGGGCACCAAAAATGGGCGCAGCTGAGCGGGCTTATTGCCCCCGTCGTAGAGCTCTCGGATTGCTTTCCAACGGTATGTTGTGCACTGCATACCTCTATAAGGATCAAAAGTTATGGGCACTGGAACGAAGGAGACCAGGTTACAGGCCCCGCGCCCTCGGTTTGCGGGCCTATCCTCTAAGTGATGCGTAGCTGTCTTGCCCTAGATGCCGTGGGACTCGATAATATAAAAGTGACGGATAAAGAATCTTGGCAATCCTGAACGGAGAAAAAAAAATGAAAATAGGGGGTGCAACACGAGGACTTCCTATGGGGTCACCCATCCTAAAACTACTCTAGCCCAATCACGCTTAACTTCGGAGTTCTGATGGGATCCGGTGCATTAGTGCTGGTATGATCGTACCCGTCATGTTCAGGGTGCAAACCCCTTTTGTGTCGTCCTTTCCGCCGGTCTCGATGAACGATCTGGGACGAAGAAAAAGCGCAACAAGAAGCAAAATGGCCCAAAACTGATAAAAACACTCAATTTTGGATTCCGAAAATAGGCGAAGTCTTGCATGCTTGTTGCCCCCGTCTTAGAGCTCTCAGAGTGCTTTCCATTGTTATGTTGTGCGCCGCATAACTCCTTATGGATAAAATGTTATAGGCACCGGAGCGACGGAGACTTGGTCACAGGCCTTGCGCCCTCGGTTTGCTGGCCCATCCTCTACGCGAAGCATAGTTGTCTTGCCCAAGATGCCATGGGACTCGATATTAGAAATGCGACGGATAAAGAATCTTGGAAAGCCTGAATGGGGCAAAAAAACAAAACAAAAATAGGGGGTGCAACACGAGGACTTCGCAGGGGGTCACCCATCCTAGTACTACCCTCGCCCAAGCACGCTTAACTTCTTAGTTTTTATGGGGTCTTGTGCATTAGTGCTGGTATGATCGTTTTCACGGCTCACGACGAACGATATGGGACGAAGAAATAGTACAAAAAGAAGAAAAGTGGCCCAAAACTGATGAAAAATGTTCGATTTTGGGCTCCAAAAATAGGCGCAGCTGAGCAGGCTCGCTGCCCCCGTCGTAGAGCTCTTAAAGTGCTTTTCAACGGTATGTTGTGCGCATCATAAGTCCTTATGAATCAAATGTTATGGGCTCCGGAGCGATGGAGAACTGGTCAAAGGCCCCGCGCCATCGGTCTCTGGGCCCAGCCTCTACTCGAAGCTCAATTGTTTGGCCCAAGATGCCGTGGTACTCCATAATTGAAATGTGACAGATAAAGAATCTTGGCAAGCCTGAACGGGGCAAAAAAACAAAACAAAAAGGGGGTGCAACATGAGGACTTCCTAGGGGTCACCCATCCTTGTACTACTCTCGTCCAAGCACGCTTAACTTCGGAGTTCTGATTGGATCTGTTGCATTAGTGCTGATATGATCGCACCCGTCAAGTTCATGGTGCAAAGCCCTTTTGTTTCATCTTTTTGCCGGTCACGACGAACTATTTGGGACGAAGAAATAGCGCAAAGAGAAGAAAAGTGGCCCGAAACTGATGAAAATGTTCGATTTTGATCTCCGAAAAAAGGCGCAGCCGAGCAGGCTTGCTACCCCCGTCGTAGAGCTCTTAGAGAGCTTTTTAACACTATGTTGTGTGCCGTATAACTCCTTACGGATCAAATGTTATAGGCACCGGAGGGATGGAGACCTGGTCACAGGCCCCGCGCCCTCAGTTTGTGGGCCCAGCCTCTACACGAAGCGTAGTTGTCTTGCTCAAGAAGCCGTGGGACTCCATAATAGAAATGTGACGAATAAAGAATCTCGGTTAGACTGAACAGGGCAAAAAAACAAAACGAAAAAAGGGGGTGCAACACGAGGACTTCCCAGGGGGTCACCCATCCTAGTACAACTCTCACCCGAGCACGCTTAACTTCGGAGTTCTGATGGGATCCAGTGTATTAGTGCTGGTATGATCGCACCTGTTGTGTTTAAGGCCCAAAGCCCTTTTGTGTCGTCCATTTCGTCGGTTACGACAAATGATCAGGGACGAAGAAACAGCACAAAGAGAAGAAAAGTGGCCCAAAATTGATGAAAACATTCGATTTTGAACTCCAAAAATAGGCGGAACCGATCACGCTTGCTGCCCCCTTCGTAGAGCTCTCGGAGTACTTTCCAACGGTATGCTGTGCACCGCATAACTCCTTTCGGATCAAAAGCTTTGGGCACCGGAGCCACAAAGACCTGGTCACAGGCCCCGTGCCCTCGGTTTGCGGGCCCAGCCTCTATGCGAAGCGCAGTTGTCTTGCCCAAGATGCGGTGGGTCTCGATAATAGAAATGTGATAGATAAAGAGTCTTGGCAAGCCTGAATGGGGCAAAACAACAAAACAAAAATGGGGGGTACAACAATAAGAAGATGGAAGTGCTGTCAATCATAAGGGGATTGTTGCCTGTTCCCCGTCCACATCTCCACCTGCATCGTCCTCGTAATATGGTCTATCGGGGAGTTAGAGACCTTAGTCTCAAGATGTCCAAGACGAGGTGCCAACCCCTGGAAATGGAAAAAACCCTCCCCCGCATTCCACAAGGGGGATGTTGTAAGTGAAAGTTTCAAAAAAGATCAAAAACTTCAGATTTGGCATGAAAAAAAAAAAAAGAAACTATAACAATCAGGACTTCCTAGGGGGTCACCCATCCTAGTAGTACTCTCGCCCAAGCACGCTTAACTTCAGAGTTCTGATGGGACCTAGTGCATTAGTGTTGGTATAATCACACCCGTCATGTTGAGGGCACAATGTCCTTTTGTGTCGTCCTTTTTGCCGATCACGACGAACAATCAGGGACGAAGAACCTGCACAAAAAGAAGAAAAGTAGCCCAAAACTGATGAAAATGTTAAATTTTTGGCTCCGAAAATAGGCCCAGCCAAGCAGGCATGTTACCTAGAGCTCTTAGAGAGATTACTAACGGTATTTTGTGCGCCGCGTAACACCCTACGAATCAAATGTTATGGGCACCAGAGCGACGGAGGCATGGTTACAGGCCCCGCGCCTTCAGTTTTCGGGTCCAACCTCTACGCGAAGTGAAGTTGTCTTGTCCAAGATGCTGAGGGAATCGATAATAGACATGTGGCGAATAAAGAATCTTAGCAAGCCTGAATGGGGAAAAAAACAAAATGAAAATTGGGGGGTGCAATACGAGGACTTCCCAGGGGGTCACCCATCCTAGTACTACTCTCACCCAAGCACGCTTAACTTCGGAATTCTAATGGGATCCAGTGCAATAGTGCTAGTATGATTGCACCCGTCGTGTTCATGGCGCAAAGCCCTTTTGTGTCGTCCTTTTCACCGGTTACGACAAACGATCTAGGACGAAGAAACAGCGCAAAAAGAAGAAACGTGGCTCCAAATTGATGAAAACATTCAATTTTGGGCTCCAAAAACAGGCGCAACCGAGCGGGCTTGCTGCCCATGTCGTAGAGCTCTCCGAGAGCTTTCCAACAGTATACTGTGCGCCGCACAACTCCTTACAGATCAAATGTTATGTGCACCAAAGCGACGGAGACCTGGTCACAGGCCCAACGCCCTCGGTTTGCAGGCATAGCCTCTACGTGAAGCACCGTTGTCATGCCCAAGATGCTGTGGGACTCGATAATAGAAATGTGACAGATAAAGAATATTGGCAAGCCTGAACGGTGCAAAACAACAAAACAAAAATGGGGGTCGCAACACGAGGACTTCCTAGGGGATCACCCATCCTAGTACTATTCTCGCCCAAGCATGCTTAACTTCGTAGTTCTGATGGGATCCAGTGCATTAGTGCTGGTATGATAGCACCAGTCATGTTCAGGGTGCAAAGCTCTTTTGTGTCGTCCATTTTGTCAGTCACGACAAACGATCTGGGACGAAGAAACAGTGCAAAAAGAAGAAAAGTGGCCCAAAACTGATGAAAATGTTCAATTTTGGGCTCCAAAATCTAGCGCAACTGAGTAGGCTTGCTACCCCCGTCGTAGAGCTCTCAGTGAGCTTTCCAACGGTATGCTGTGCGCCGCATAACTCCTCACGGATAAAAAGTTATGGGCACCGGAAGGACGGAGAGCTGGTCACAGGCCCCACGCCTTCGGTTTGAGGGCCCAGCTTCTACGCGAAGCGCAATTGTCTTGCCGAAGATGCCGTGGGAATCGATAATAGAAATATGACGGATAAAGAATCTTGGCAAGCCTGAATGGGGCAAAAAAACAAAATGAAAATGGGCGGCGAAACACGAGGACTTCCTAGGGGGTTACCCATCCTAGTACTACTCTCGCCTAAGCACGCTTAACTTCGGAGTTCTAATAGGATCCGGTGCATTAGTGCTGGCATGATTGGACCCGTAATGTTCAGGGCGTAATGCCCTTTTTTGTCGTCCTTTTCGCCTGTCATGACGAACGATCTAGGACGAAGAAACAGTGCAAAAAAAAAAAAAGAAAAATGGCCCAAAATTGATGAAAATGTTCAATTTTGGGCTCTAAAAATAGGCGCAGCCGAACAAGCTTACTCCCCCCATCGTAGAGCTCTCGGATAGCTTTCCAACGGTATGCTGTGCGCCGCATACCTCCATGCGGATCAAAAGTTATGGGCACTGGAGCGAAGGAGACCTGGTCACAGGCCCTGCACCCTTGGTTTGCGGGCCCAGCCTCTAAGCGAAGCGCAGTTGTCTTGCCCTAGATGCCATGTGACTCGATAATAGAAATGTGATGGATAAAGAATCTTGGCAAGCCTGAACTGTGCAAACAAACAGAAGGAAAATAGGGGGTGCAACACGAGGTCTTCCTGGGGGGTCACCCATCCTTGAACTAATCTCGCCCAAGCACACTTAACTTCGGAGTTCTGATGGGATCCGGTGCATTAGTGCTGGTATGATCGCACCCGTCATGTTCAGTGTGCAAAGCCCTTTTGTGTCGTCCTTTTCACCCGTTTTGATGAACAATCTAGGACAAAGAAAAAGCGTAAAAAGAAGAAAAATGGACCAAAACAGATAAAAACGTTCGATTTTGGGTTCCAAAAATAGGCGCAGCCTTGCAGGCATGCTACCCCCGTCGTAGAGCTCTCAAAGAGTTTTCTAACGGTATGTTGTGCGCCGCATAACTCCTTATGGATCAAAAGTTATGGGCACTAGACCAACGGAGACCTGGTCACAGACCCCGCGCCCTCGGTTTGCGGGCCCAACCTCTACGGGAAATGCAGTTGTCATCCTAAGATGTTGTGGGACTCGATAATAAAAATGTGACGGATAAAGAATCTTGGCAAGCCTGAACGGGTCAAAAAAACAAAACGAAAATCGTGGGTGCAACACTAGAACTTTCTAGGGGGTTACCTATTCTAGTACTACTCTTGCCCAACCACGCTTAACTTCGGAGTTCTGATGGGATCCAGTGTATTAGTGCTGGTATGATCACACTCGTCACGTTGAGGGCGCAAAGCCTTTTTGTGTCGTCCTTTTTGCGGCTCACGACGATCGATCTGGGATAATAAAATAGTGCAAAAAGCAGAAAAATGGCCCAAAACTGATGAAAATATTCAATTTTGGGCTCTAAAAATAGGCACAGCCGAGCAGGCTTGTAGCCCTGTTCTCGAGCTCTCGGAGAGCTTTCCAACGGTATGTTGTGCACCGCATAACTCCTTACGGATCAAATTTTATGGCTACCGGAGTGACGAAGACCTAGTCACAGGCCCCGTGCCCTGGGTTTGCGGGCCCAACCTCTACGTGAAGCGCAGTTGTCTTGCCCAAGATGCCGTGGGACTCGATAATAGAAATGTGACGGATAAAGAATCTTAGCAAGCATGAACGGGGCAAAAAAACAAAATGAAAATAGAGGGTGCAACATGGGGACTTCCTAGGGGGTCATCCATCCTAGTACTACTCTCCCCCAAGTACGCTTAACTTCGTAGTTTTGATGGGATCTAGACCTTTTGTGCTGGTCTGATCTCACCAGTCTTGTTGAGGGTGAAAGCCCTTTTGTGTCGTCCTTTTCACGGCTTACGACGAATGATCAGGGACGAAGAAACAGTGCAAAATGAAGAAAGGTGGCCCTAAACTGATGAAAACGTTCAATTTTGTGCTCCGAAAACAGCCGCAGCCTAGCGGGCTTGCTGCCCCCGTCGTAGAGCTCTGCGAGAGCTTTCTAACGGTATGCTGTACGCCGCATAACTCCTTACGATTTAAATGTTATTGGCACTGGAGCGACGGAGACCAGGTCACAAGCCCCGGGCCCTCGGTTTGCAGGCCCAGCCTTTACGCGAAATGAAGTTGTCTTGCCGAAGATGCCGTGGGACTCGATAATAGAAATGCGACGGATAAAGAATCTTGGCAAGCCGGAACGCGACAGAAAAACAAAACGAAAATGGGGGGTGCAACACGGGGACTTCCTAGGGGGTCACCTATCCTAGTACTACTCTCGCCCAAGCACGCTTAACTTCGAAGTTCTAATGGGATCTGTTGCATTAGTGCTAATATGATCGCACCTGTCATGTTCATGGCGTAAAGCCTTTTTGTGTCGCCTTTTTGCCGGTCACGACGAATGATCTGGGACGAAGAAACAGCGAAAAAAGAAAAAAAATGGGCCAAAACTGATGAAAACGTTCAATTTTGGGCTCTGAAATCAGGCGCAGCCGAGAACGCTTGGTGCCTATGTTGTAGAGCTCTCAGAGGGCTTTTCAACGGTATGTTGTGTGCCGCATAACTCAATACAGATCAAAAGTTATACGCACCCGAGCGACAGAGACTCGGTCACGAGCCCCGTGCACTCGGTTTGCGGGCCTAGCCTCTACGCGAAGCGTAGTTGTGTTGACAAGATGCCATGGGACTCGAGAATAGAAATGTGATGGATAAAGAATCTTGGCAAGCCTGAATGGGGCAAAAAAATAGAAGAAAAATGGGGGGGGGGGGTACAACACGAGGACTTCCTAGGGGGTCACCCATCCTAGTATTACTCTCGCCCAAGCACGCTTAACTTCGGAGTTCTGATGGGATCCAGTGCATTAGTACTGGTATGATCGCACCCGTCGTGTTCAGGGCTCAAAGCCCTTTTGTGTCGTCCAATTTGCCGGTCACGACAAACGATCTGGGACGAAGAAACATCGCAAAAAGAAGAAAAGTGGCCCAAAACTGATGAAATGTTAGATTTTGGGCTCTGAAAATAGGCACAACCGATCAGGCTTGCTGCCCCTCTCGTAGAGCTCTCGGAGTGCTTTCCAACAGTATGCTGTGAGCCGCATAACTCATTGCGGATCAAAAGTTATGGGCACCGAAGCGACGGAGACATGGTCACAAGCCCCGGGCCCTCGGTTTGCGGGCCCAGCCTCTAAGCGAAGTGCAGTTGTCTCGCCCAAGATGCCGTGGGACTCGATAATAGAAATGTGACGGATAAAGAGTCTTGGCAAGCCTGAACGGGGCAAATCAACAAAACAAAAATGGGGGGTGCAACAATAAGAAGATGGAAGTGCTGGCAATCATAAGGGGATTGTTGCTTGTTCCCCGTCCACATCTCCACCTGCATCATCCTCATAATATGGTCTATCGGGGAGTGAGAGACCTTAGTCTCAAGATGTCCGAGATGAGGTACCAATCCTTGGAAATGGAAAAAACCCTCCACCGCTTTCCACAAGGGGGAGGTTAAGTGAAAGGTTCAAAAAAGATCAAAAACTTCACATTTGGCACGCAGAAAAAAGAACCAGTAACAATCAGGACTTCCTAGGGGGTCACCCATCCTAGTACTACTCTCGCCCAAGCACGCTTAACTTCGGAGTTTTGATGGGATCCGGTGCATTAGTGCTGGTATGATCGCACCCGTCATGTTGAGGGCGCAAAGCATTTTTGTGTCGTTGTCCTGCCCAAGATCAAAAGTTATGGGCACCGGAGCGACGGAGACCTGGTCACAGGCCCCGCACCCCCGGTTTGCTAGCCCAGCCTCTATGCGAATCACAGTTGTCCTGCCCAAGATGCCGTGGGACTCGATAATAGAAATGTGACGGATAAAGAATCTTGGCAATCCTGAACCAGGGAAAAAAACAAAATGAAAATGGGAGGTGCAACACGAGGACTTCCTAAGGGGTCACTCATCCTTGTACTACCCTCGCCTAAGCACGCATAACTTCGAAGTTCTGATGGGATCCGATACATTAGTGCTGGTATAATTGTACCCGTCATGTTGAGGGCGGAAAGCCCTTATGTGTCATCCTTTTCGCGGCTCACGACGTACGATCCGGGACAAAGAAACAGTGCAAAAAGAAGAAAAGTGGCCTGAAATGGATGAAAACATTCGATTTTATGCTGCGAAAACAGGCACAGCAGAGCAGGCTTGCTGCCCCCGACGTAGTGCTCTCAAAGTGCGTTCCAACGGTATGCTGTGTGCCGCATAACTCTTTACGGATCAAAAGTAATGGCCACCGGAGCGACAAAGACCTGGTCACAGGCCCCGCGCCCGCAGTTTGCAGGCCCACCCTCTACGCGAAGCGAAGTTGTCTTGCCCATGAAACCGTGGGACTCAATAATAGAAATGTGACGGATAAAGAATCTTGCCAAGCCTAAACGAGGAAAAACAACAAAACGAAAATGGGGGGTGCGACACGAGGACTTCCTAAAGGGTCACCCATCCAAGTACTACTCTCGCCCAAGCACGCTTAACTTCGGAGTTCTATTGGGATTTGGTGTATCAGTGCAGGTATGATCGCACCCATCATATTCATGGCGCAAAGCCTTTTTGTGTCGTCCTTTTCACGGCTTACGATGAACGATCTGGGAAGAACAAACAGCGTAAAAAGAAGAAAAGTGGCCCAAAACTAATGAAAACGTTCAATTTTGGGCTCTAGAAATAGGCGTAGCCGAGCAGGCTTGCTGTCCCCATCGTAGAGGTCTTCGAGAGATTTCCAACAGTATGTTCTGCGCCGCATAACTCCTTGCGGATCAAAAGTTATGGGCAGCAATGCGACGGAGACCTAGTCACAAGCCTCGCACCCCCAGTTTGCTGGCCCAGCCTCTACGCAAATCGCAATTGTGGTACCCAAGATGCCGTGGGACTCAATAATAGAAATGTGACGGATAAAGAATCTTAGCAAGCCTGAACGGGGCAAAAAAAAAAGGGGGTGCAACACGAGGACTTCCTTGGGGGTCACCCATCCTGGTACTACTCTCGCCCAAGCACGCTTAACTTTGGAGTTCTATAGGGATCCGGTGCATCAGTGTAGGTATGATTGCACCCATCATATTCAGGTCGCAGAGCCCTTATGTGTCATTTCTTTCGCTGCTCATGACGAACTATCTGCAACAAAGAATCTACGCAAAAAGAAGAAAAGTGGCCTCAAACTGAAGAAAATGTTCGATTTTGGTCTGCGAAAATGGGCGCAGTCGAGCAGGCTTGTTGCCCCCGTCGTAGAGCTTTCCGAGAGCTTTCCAACAGTATGTTGAGCGCCGCATAACTCCTTACGGATCAAATGTTATGGGCACCGGAGCGATGGAGACCTGGTCATAGGCCCCACTCTCTCGGTTTACGGGCCCAGCCTCTACGCGAATAACAGTTGTCTTGCCCAAGATGTCGGGGCACTCGATAATATAAATGTGACATATAAAGAATGTTGACAAGCAGGAACGGGGCAAAAAAAAAACAAAAAAGGGGGGGTGCAACACAAGGACTTCCTTGGGGGTCACTCATCCTAGTACTACTCTCATCCAAACACACTTAACTTCAGAGTTGTGATGGGATCTAGTTTATTAGTCATGGTATGATCGCACATGTCATGTTGAGGTCGCAAAGCCCTTATGTGTCGTCCTTTTCACTGCTAACTACAAACGATCTGGGACGAAGAAACTGTGCAAAAAGAAAAAAATTGACCCAAAACTGATGAAAATGTTCGATTTTGGGCTCTAAAAATAGGGGCAGCCGAGCAGGCTTGCTGCCCCCGACGTAGTTCTCTCTAAGACATTTCCAATGGTATGCTGTGCGCTGCATAACTTCTTTCGGATCAAAAGTTATGGGCACCGGAGCGACGGAGATTTGGTCACAAACCCCACACCCTCGGTTTACGGGCCCAGCCTCTACGCAAAATGAAGTTGTCTAGCCCATGATGCCATGGGACTCGATAATAGAAATGTGACTGATAAAGCATCTAGGCAAGCATGAACGGGGCAAAAAAACAAAACGAAAATGGGGGGTGCGACATGAGGACTTCCTAGGGGGTCATACATCCAAGTACTACTCTCGCCCAAGCACAATTAACTTCGGAGTTCTAACGGGATCCGGTGCATCAGTGCTGGTACGATCGCACCCATCATATTCAGGGCGCATAGCCCTTATGTGTCGTTTCTTTCGCCGTTCATGACAAACTATCTGGGACGAAGAAACTGCGCAAAAAGAAGAAAAACGGCCTCAAACTGAAGAAAACATTGGATTTTGGTCTCCAAAAATGGGCGCAGCCGAGTAGATTTGCTACCCCCGTCGTAGAACTCTCAGAGAGCTTTCCAACGGTATGCTGTGCGCCGCATAACTCTTTACGGATCAAAAGTTATGGGCACCGGAGCGACGAAAACCTGGTCACAAGCCCCGTACTCCCGGTTTGCTGATCCAGCCTCTACGCGAAGGGAAATTGTCTTGGCCAAGATGTTGTGGGACTCGATAATAGAAATGTGACGGATAAACCATTTTGCCAAGCTGGAATAGGGCAAAAAAAAAACAAAAGTGGGGATGCAACACGAGGACTTCCTAGGGCGTCACCTATCCTAGTACTACTCTCGGCCAAGCATGCTAAACTTCGATGTTCTGCTGGGATTCGGTGCATTAGTGCTGGTATGATCGTACTCATCATGTTCAGGGTGTAAAGCCCTTTTGTGTCATCCTTTTTGCCGGTCACGACGAACGATCTGGGACGAATAAACGACGCAAAAAGAAGAAAAGTGGCCTGAAAGTGATGAAAATGATCAATTTTGTGCTCCGAAAATAGGTGTAGCAGAGCAGGCTTGCTACCCCCGACGTATAGCTCTCATAGAGCTTTCCAACGGTATACTGTGCGCTGCATAACTTCTTTCGGATAAAAAATTATGGCCACCGGAGCGACGGAGACCTGGTCACAAGCCCCGCGCCCTCGGTTTGCGGGCCTAGCCTCCACGTGAAGTGAAGTTGTCTTGCCCAAGATGCCGTAGGACTCCATAATAGAAATATGATGGATAAAGAATCTTGGCAATCCTGAACGGGGCAAAAAACCAAAACGAAAAAGGGGGTGCAACACGACGACCTCCCAAGGGGTCTCCCATCCAAGTACTACTCTCGCCCAAGCATGCTTAACTTCGGAGTTCTGATGGGATCTAGTGTACTAGTGCTGGTATGATCGCACCCATCATGTTTAGGGAGCAGAGCCCTTATGTGTCATTTTATTTACCGCTCACGACGAACTATCTGGGACAAAGAAACTGCGCAAAAAGAAGAAAAGTGGCCTCAAATTGAAGAAAACGTTTAATTTTGGTCTCCAAAAATGGGCGAAACCGAGCAGGTTTGCTACCCCCGTCACAGAGGTCTCAGAGAGCTTTCCAACGGTATGCCGTACGCCGCATAACTCCTTACGGATCAAAAGTTATGGGCACCAGAACGACGGAGACCTGGTCACAGGCCCCTCACCCCTGGTTTGCTGGCCCAGCCTCTACGCGAATCACATTTGTCCTGCCAAGATGCTGTGTGACTCGATAATAGAAATGTGACAGATAAAGAATCTTGGCAAGCCTGAACGGGGGAAAAAAACAAAAAGAAAATGGGGGGTGCAACACGAGGACTTCCTAAGGGGTCACTCATCCTAGTACTACCCTCGCCTAAGCAGGCATAACTTCAAAGTTCTGATGGGATCTGGTGCATTAGTGCTGGTATAATCGTACCCATCATGTTCAGGGCGCAAAGCCATTTTGTGTCATCCTTTTTGCCGGTCAAGATGAACGATCTGGGACGAAGAAACAATGCAAAAAGAAGAAAATTAGCCTAAAACTAATGAAAACATTCGATTTTATGCTTCGAAAACAGGTGCAGCATAGCAAGCTTGCAGCCCCTGACGTAGAGCTCTCAAAGAGCTTTCCAACGGTATGCTGTCTGCCGCATAACTCTTTACGGATCAAAAGTAATGGCCACCGGAGCGACAGAAACCTGGTCACAGGCCCCGCGCCCGCAGTTTGCAGGCCCACCCTCTACGCGAAGCGAAGTTGTCTTGCCCATGATACCGTGGGACTCAATAATAGAAATACGACGGATAAAGAATCTTGGCAAGCCTGAACGGGGCAAAAACACAAAACTAAAATGGGTGGTGCAACACGAAGACTTCCTAGGGGGCCACCCATCCTAGTACTACTATCGCCTAACCATGCTTAACTTCGGAGTTCTGATGGGATTCGGTGCATTTGTGCTGGTATGACCGCACCCGTCATGTTTACGACGCAAAGCCCTTTTGTGTTGTCCTTTTCACGGCTCATGACGAAGGATCTGGGACAAAGAAACAGCGTAAAAAGAAGAAAAGTGGCCCGAAACTGATGATAACGTTCAATTTTGGGCTCTGGAAATAGGCATAACCGAGCAGGCTTGCTGCCCTCATCGTAGTGCTCTCCGAGAGATTTCCAATGGTATGTTGTGCGCCGCATAACTCCTTACGGATCAAAAGTTATGGGCACCGGAGCGACGGAGACCTGGTAACAAGCCTCGCACCCCCGGTTTGCTGGCCTAACCTCTACGCAAATTGCAGTTGTGGTGCCCAAGATGCCGTGGGACTCAATAATAGAAATGTGACGGATAAAGAATCTTAGCAAGCCTGAATGGGGCAAAAAAAAAAGGGGAGGTGCAAAACGAGGACTTCCTTGGGGGTCACCTATCCTAGTACTACTCTCGCCCAAGCACGCTTAACTTCGGAGTTCTGATGGGATCCAGTGCATTAGTGCTGGTATCATCACACCCGTTATGTTGAGGGCGCAAACCCTTTTTGTGTCGTCCTTTTCACGGCTTACGACGAACGATCTAGGACGAAGAAACAGCGTATAAAGAAGAAAAGTGGCCCGAAACTGATGAAAACGTTCGATTTTGGGCTCTGGAAATAGGCATAACCGAGTAGGCTTGCTGCCCTCATCGTAGTGCTCTCCGAGAGATTTCCAACGGTATGCTGTGCGCCGCATAACTCCTTACGGATCAAAAGTTATGGCCACCGGTGCGACGGAGACCTAGTCACTGGCCCCGAGCCCTCGGTTTGCGGGCCCAACCTCTACGCGAAGTGAAGTTGTCTTGCCCATGATATCGTGGGACTCGATAATAGAAATGTGACGGATAAAGAATCATGGCCAGCCTGAACGGGGCAAAAAAACAAAACGAAAATGGGGGGTGCGATACGAGGACTTCCCAAGGGGTCACCCATCCAAGTACTACTGTCGCCCAAGCACGCTTAACATCGGAGTTCTAATGGGATCCGGTGCATCATTGCAGGTATGATCGTACCCATCATATTTAGGGCGTAGAGGCCTTATGTGTCGTTTCTTTCGCCGCTTACGACAAACTATCTGGGCGAAGAAACTGCGCAAAAAGAAGAAAAGTAGCCTCAATTTGAAAAAAATGTTCGATTTTGGTCTCTGAAAATGGCCGCAGCTGAGCAGGTTTGCTGCCCCCGACGTAGAGCTCTCAGAGAGCTTTCCAACGGTATATTGTGCGTCGCATAACTCCTTACGTATCAAAAGTTATGGGTACCGGAGCGACAGAGACCTGGTCACCAGCCTCGCACCCCCGGTTTGCTGGCTCAGCCTCTACGCAAATCGCAGTTGTGGTGCCCAAGATGCTGTGGGGCTCAATAATAGAAATGTGACGGATAAAGAATCTTAGCAAGCCTAAACAGGGCAAAAAAAAAGGGAGGGTGCAACACGAGGACTTTCTAGGGGGTCACCCATCCTAGTACTACTCTCGCCCAAGCTCACTTAACTTCGATGTTCTAATGGGATCCGGTGCATTAGTGCTGGTATGATCGTACCTGTCATGTTCAGGGCGCAAAGCTCTTTTGTGTCGTCCATTTTGCCGGTCACGATGAACGATTTGGGACAATGAAACAGCGCAAAAAAAAGAAAAATGGCCTGGAATTGATAAAAACTTTCGATTTTGTGACCCAAAAATAAGCGTAGCTGAGTAGGCTTGTAGCCCCAGACGTAAAGCTCTAAAAGAGCTTTCCATCACTATGCTGTGTGCCGCATAACTCCTTACGAATAAAAAGTTATAGGCACCGGAGCGACGGAGACTTGGTCACAGGTACGGCGCCCTCGGTTTGTTGGCCCAGCCTCTACGCGTAGTGCAATTGTCTTGCCCAAGATAACGTGGGACTCGATAATAGAAATGTGACGGATAAAGAATCTTGGCAAGCCTGAACGGGGCAAAAAAATAAAACGAAAATGGGAGGTGCAACACGAGGACTTCCTAAGGGGTTACCCATCCTAGTACTACTCTCGCCCAAGCACGCTTAACTTTGGAGTTCTGATGGGATCCAGTGCATTAGTGCTGTATGATTGCACCCGTCTTGTTGAGGGCGCAATGCCCTTTTGTGTCGTCCATTTCGCCGGTCATGACAAACGATCTGGGAAGAAGAAACAGCAAAAAAAGAAGAAAAATGCCCGAAACTGACGAAAACGTTCAATTTTGGCCTCCGAAAATAGGCGCAGTAGAGCAGGCTTGTTGCCCCCATTGTAGAGCTCTCGGAGAGCTTTCCAATAGTATGGTTTGCGCCGTATAACTAATTACGGATCAAAAGTTATGGGCACTAGAGCGATGAAGACCTGGACACAGGCCAGACGCCCTCGGTTTGCAGGCCCAGCCTCCACACGAAGCGCAGTTGTCTTGCCGAAGATGTCGTGGGAATCTATAATAGAAATGTGACGGATAAAGAATCTTGGCAAACCTGAACGGGGCAAAAACACTAAAAGAAAATGGGGGGTGCAACACGAGGACATCCTAGGGGGTCACCCATCCTAGTACTACTCTCGCCCAAGCACGCTTGACTTCAGAGTACTGATGGGATCTGGTGCATTAGTGCTGGTATGATCGCACCCGTCATGTTCAGGGCGCAAAGCCCTTTTGTGTCGTCATTTTTTTGGTCACGACGAACGATCAGGGACGAAGAAACTACGCAAAAGGAATATAAGTTGCCCAAAACTGATGAAAACGTTCGATTTTGGGCTCCAAAAATAGGGGCAGCCGAGCAGGCTTGCTGCCCCCGTCGTAGAGTTCTCAAAGAGCTTTCTAACGGTATGTTGTGCACCGCATAACTCCTTACAGATCAAAAGTTATGGGCACCGGAGTGACGGAGACCTTGTCATAGGCCCCGCGCCCTCGGTATGCTGGCCCAGCCTCTACGCGAAGCGCAGTTGTCTTGCCCAAGATGCCGTGGGACTCGATAATAGAAATGTGACGGATAAAGAATCTTGGCAAGCCTGAACGGGGCAAAAAAACAAAATGAAAAAGGGGGTGCAACACGAGGACTTCCTAGGGGGTCACCCATCCTAGTACTACTCTCGCCCAAGCACGCTTAACTTCGGAGTTCTGATGGGATCCAGTGCATTTGTGCTGGTATGATCGTACCCGTCGTGTTCAGGGCGCAAAGCCCTTTTATGTCATTCTTTTCGCCGGTCATGACAAACGATCTGGGACAAAGAAACAGCGCAAAAAGAAGAAAAGTGGCCCCAAACTGATGAAAATGTTAGATTTTGTGCTACTAAAACAGGGGCAACCGATCGGGCTTGCGTCTCCTGTCGTAGAGCTCGCCGAGAGCTTTCCAACAGTATGCTGTGCGCCGCATAACTCCTTACAGATCAAAAGTTATGGGCACCGGAGTGACGGAGGCATGGTCATAGGCCCCGCGCCCTCGGTATGCTGGCCCAGCCCCCACGCTAAGCGTAGTAGTCTTGTCCAAGATGCCGTGGGACTCGATAATAGAAATGTGACGGATAAAGAATCTTGGCAAGCCGGAACGGGGCAAAACAACAAAACAAAAATGGGGTTCGCAACACGAGGACTTCCCAAGGGGTCACCCATCCTAGTACTACTCTCGCCCAAGCACGCTTAACTTCGTAGTTCTGATGGGATCCGGTGCATTAGTTCTGGTATGATCGCAGCTGTCAAGTTGAGGGCGCAAATCCCTTTTGTGTCGTCCTTTTTTTCGGTCACGAAGAACGATCCGGGACGAAGAAACAGCGTAAAAAGAAGAAAAGTGGCCCAAATTTGATGAAAACGTTCGATTTTGGGCTCCAAAATCTTGCGCAGTCGAGAAGGCTTGCTGCCCCCGTCGTAGAGCTCTCAGTGAGCTTTCAAACGGTATGTTGTGTGCTGCATAACTGCTTACGGATCTAAAGTTATGGGCACCGGAGCGACGGAGACCTGGTCACAGGCCTCGCGCCATCGGTTTGCGTGCCCAACTGCTACGCGAAGTGCAGTTGTCTTGCCGAAGATGCCGTGGGAATCGATAATTGAAATGTGACAGATAAAGAATCTTGGCAAGCCTGAAAGGGGCAAATATAAAATGAAAATGGGCGGCACAACACGAGGACTTCCTAGGGGATCACCCATCCTAGTACTACTCTCTCGCAAGCATGCTTAACTTTGGAGTTCTGATGGGATCCGGTGTATTAGTGCTGGTATGATCGCACCCGTCATGTTGAGGTCGCAAAGCCCTTTTGTGTCGTCGTTTTTTCCGGTCACGACAAACGATCTGGTATGAAGAAACAGCGCAAAAAAAGAAAAGTGGACCTAAATGGATGAAAACATTCAAATTTGGGCTTCGAAAATAGGTGCAACCAAGCAGGCTCACTGCCCCTGTCGTAGAGCTCTCAAAGAGCTTTCCAACGGTATGCTGTGCGCCACATAACTCCTTACAAATCAAAAGTTATGGGCACTGGAGCGATGGAGACCTGGTCACGGGCCCCGCGCCCTCGGTCTGTGAGCCCAGCCTCTACACGAAGTGCAGTAGTCTTCCCCAAGATGCCATGGGACTCGATAATAGAAATGTGACAGATAAAGAATCTTGGTAAGCCTAAATGGGGCAAAAAAAAGAAAACAAAAATGGGGGGTGGAACACGAGGACTTCCCTGGGGGTCACCCATCCTAGTATTACTCTCGCCCAAGGATGCTTAACTTCGGAGTTCTAATGGGATCCGGTGCATTAATGCTTGTATGATCGCACCCATCATGTTCAGGGCGCAACGCCCTTTTGTGTCGTTTTTTCCGCTGCTCACGACGGATGATCTGGGACGAAGAAACAGCATAAAAAGAAGCAAAGTGGCGCAAAACTGATTAAACATTCGATTTTGAGCTTCGAAATCTGGCACAACCGAGTAGGCTTGCTGCCCTAGTCGTGGAGCTCTCAGTGAGTTTTCCAACGGTATACTGTGCGCCGCATAACTCCTTACGGATCAAAAGTTATGGGCACCGGAGCAACGGAGAACTGGTCATGGGCCCCGCGCCCTCGGTTTGTGGGCCTAGCTTCTACGCGAAGCGTAGTTATCTTTTCGAAGATGCTGTGGGAATCGATAATAGATATTCAACGGATAAAGAATCTTGGCAAGCCTGAACGGGGTAAAAAAATAAAACAAAAATGGGGGTGCAACACGAGGATTTCCTAGGGGGTCACCCATCCTATTACTACTCTCGCCCAAGAACGCTTAATTTCAGAGTTCTGATGGGATCCGGTGCATTAGTGGTGGTATGATCGAGCCCGTCATGTTGAGGTCGCAAAGCCCTTGTGTGTCGTCCTTTTCGCTGGTCACGACTAATGATCCGGGATGAAGAAATAGCGCAAAAAGAAGAAAAGTAGACTGAAACTGATGAAAACTTTCGATTTTGGGCACCAAAAATAGGAGCAGCTGAGCAGGCTTATTGCCCTCGTCATAGAGCTCTCGGATTGCTTTCCAACGGTATGTTGTGCACTGCATACCTCTATACGGATCAAAAGTTATGGGCACTGGAGCGAAGGAGACCAAGTTACAGGCCCCGCGCCCTCGGTTTGCGGGCCCAGCCTCTAAGCGATGCGTAGCTGTCTTGCCCTAGATGCCATGGGACTCGATAATATAAATGTGACGGATAAAGAATCTTGGCAAGCCTGAACGGAGCAAAAAAAAAATGAAAATAGGGGGTGCAACACGAGGACTTCCTATGGGGTCACCCATCCTAAAACTACTCTAGCCCAATCACGCTTAACTTCGGAGTTCTGATGGAATCCGGTGCATTAGTGCTGGTATGATCGTACCCGTCATGTTCAGGGCGCAAACCCCTTTTGTGTCGTCCTTTCCGCCGGTCTCGATGAACGATCTGGGACGAAGAAAAAGCGCAACAAGAAGAAAAATGGCCCGAAACTGATAAAAACACTCAATTTTGGATTCCGAAAACAGGCGAAGTCTTGCATGCTTGTTGCCCCCGTCTTAGAGCTCTCAGAGTGCTTTCCATTGGTATGTTGTGCGCTGCATAACTCCTTACGGATCAAAAGTTATGGGCACCGGAGCGACGGAGACCTGGTCACAGGCCCTGTGCCATCGGTTTGCAGGCCCAGGCTCTACGTGAATCGCAGTTGTCTTGCCCAAGATGCCATGGGACTCGATATTAGAAATGTGACGGATAAAGAATCTTGGCAAGCCTGAACGGGGCAAAAAAATAAAACGAAAATGAGGGGTACAACACGAGGACTTCCTAAGGGGTCACCCATCCTAGTACTACTCTCGCCCAAGCACGCTTAACTTCTTAGTTTTTATGGGGTCTTGTGCATTAGTGTTGGTATGTTCACACCTGTCATGTTGAGGGCACAAAGCCTTTATGTGTCATCTTTTCCGCGGCTCACGACGAACGATCTGGGACGAAGAAACAGTGCAAAAAGAAGAAAAGTAGCCCCAAATTGATGAAAACATTCGATTTTCTGCTCCGAAAATAGGCGCAGCCAGGCGGGCTTGCTGCCCACGTCGTAGAACTCTCTAAGAACTTTCTAACGGTATGCTGTGCGCTGCATAACTCCTTACGAATCAAATGTTATGGGCACCAGAGCGACAGAGAACTGGTCAAAGACCCCGCGCCATCGGTCTCTGGGCCCAGCCTCTACTCGAAGCTCAATTGTTTGGCCCAAGATGCCGTGGTACTCCATAATTGAAATGTGACAGATAAAGAATCTTGGCAAGCCTGAACGGGGCAAAAAAACCAATTGAAAAACAGGGTGCAACACGAGGACTTCTTAGTGGGTCACCTATCCTAGCACTACTCTCGCCCAAACACGCTTAACTTCGGAGTTCTGATGGGATCCGATCCATTAGTGCTGGTATGATCACACCCGTCATGTTTAGGGCGCAAAGCCCTTTTGTGTCCTCTTTTTGCCGGTCACGACGAACGATCTTGGACGAAGAAACAACGCAAATTGAAGAAAAGTGGACCAAAACTGATAAAAACGTTCGATTTTGTACTCTGAAATCAGGCGCAGCCTAGAAAGCTTGCTGCCCACGTCGTAGAGCTCTCAGAGGGTTTTTTAACACTATGTTGTGTGCTGTATAACTCCTTACGGATCAAAAGTTATGGGCACCAGAGCGACGGAGACTTGGTCACAAGCCCCGCGCACTCGATTTGCAGGCCCAGCCTCTACACGAAGCGCAGTTGTCTTGCCCAAGATGCCTTGGGACTCGATAATAGAAATGTAATGGATAAAGAATCTTGGCAAGCCTGAACGGGTCAAAAAATCAAAACTAAAATGGGGGGTGCAACACGAGGACTTCCTAGGGGGTCACCCATCCTAGTACTACTCTCGCCCAAGCACGCTTAACTTCGGAGTTCTGATGGGATCCAGTGCATTAGTTCTGGTATGATCGCACCTGTTGTGTTTAGGGCACAAAGCCCTTTTGTGTCGTCCATTTCGTCGGTTACGACAAATGATCGGGGACGAAGAAACAGCACAAAAAGAAGAAAAGTGGCCCAAAATTGATGAAAACATTCGATTTTGAACTCCAAAAATAGGCGCAACCGATCACGCTTGCTGCCCCCTTCGTAGAGCTCTCGGAGTGCCTTCCAACGGTATGCTGTGCACCGCATAACTCCTTTCGGATCAAAAGCTTTGGGCACCGGAGCCACGAAGACCTGGTCACAGGCCCCGTGCCCTCGGTTTGCGGGCCCAGCCTCTATGCGAAGCGCAGTTGTCTTGCCCAAGATGCGGTGGGTCTCGATAATAGAAATGTGATAGATAAAGAGTCTTGGAAAGACTGAATGGGGCAAAACAACAAAACAAAAATGGGGGGTGCAACAATAAGAAGATGGAAGTGCTGTCAATCATAAGGGGATTGTTGCCTGTTCCCCGTCCACATCTCCACATGCATCGTCCTCGTAATATGGTCTATCGGGGAGTTAGAGACCTTAGTCTCAAGATGTCCGAGACGAGGTGCCAACCCCTGGAAATGGAAAAAACCCTCCCCCGCTTTCCACAAGGGGGATGTTGTAAGTGAAAGTTTCAAAAAAGATCAAAAACTTCAGATTTGGCATGAAAAAAAAAAAGAAACTATAACAATCAGGACTTCCTAGGGGGTCACCCATCCTAGTACTACTCTCGCCCAAGCACGCTTGACTTCGGAGTTCTGATGGGACCTAGTGCATTAGTGCTAGTATAATCGCACCCGTCATGTTGAGGGCATAATGTCCTTTTGTGTCGTCCTTTTTGCCGATCACGACGAACAATCAGGGACGAAGAAACAGCACAAAAAGAAGAAAAGTAGCCCAAATCTGATGAAAATGTTAAATTTTTGGCTCCGAAAATAGGCCCAGCCAAGCAGGCATGTTACCTAGAGCTCTTAGAGAGGTTTCTAACGGTATTCTGTGCGCCGCATAACTCCCTACAGATCAAATGTTATGGGCAACAGAGCGATGGAGACATGGTTACAGGCCCCGCGCCCTTGGTTTACGCGCGCAGCCTCTATGCGAAACGAAGTTGTCTTGCCCAAGATGCCGTGGGACTCGATAATAGAAAGATGACGGATAAAGAATCTTGGCAAGCCTGAACGGGGTAAAAAAATGAAGCAAAAATAGGGGATGCAACACAAAGACTTCCTAGGGGGTCACCCATCCTAGTGCTACTCTCACCCAAGCACGCTTAACTTCGGAGTTCTGATGGGATCCAGTGCAATAGTGCTAGTATGATCGCACCCGTCGTGTTCATGGCGCAAAGCCCTTTTGTGTCGTCCTTTTCACCGGTTACGACAAACGATCTAGGACGAAGAAACAGCGCAAAAAGAAGAAACGTGGCTCCAAATTGATGAAAACATTCAATTTTGGGCTCCGAAAACAGGCGCAACCGAGCGGGCTTGGCGCCCATGTCGTAGAGCTCTCTGAGAGCTTTCCAACAGTATACTGTGCGCCGCACAACTCCTTACAGATCAAATGTTATGTGCACCAAAGCGACGGAGACCTGGTCACAGGCCCAACGCCCTCGGTTTGCAGGCCTAGCCTTTACGTGAAGCACTGTTGTCATGCCCAAGATGCTATGGGACTCGATAATAGAAATGTGACAGATAAAGAATATTGGCAAGCCTGAACGGAGCAAAACAACAAAACAAAAATGGGGGTCGCAACACGAGGACTTCCTAGGGGATCACCCATCCTAGTACTATTCTCGCCCAAGCACGCTTAACTTCGTAGTTCTGATGGGATCCAGTACATTAGTGCTGGTATGATAGCACCAGTCATGTTCAGGGTGCAAAGCTCTTTTGTGTCGTCCATTTTGTCAGTCACGACGAACGATCTGGGACGAAGAAACAGCGCAAAAAGAAGAAAAGTGGCCCAAAACTAATGAAAACGTTCAATTTTGGGCTCCAAAATCTAGCGCAACTGAGTAGGCTTGCTACCCTCGTCGTAGAGATCTCAGTGAGCTTTCCAACGGTATGCTGTGCGCCGCATAACTCCTTACGGATCAAAAGTTATGGGCACTGAGGCGACTGAGACCTGGTCACAAGCCCCACGCCATCGGTTTGGGGGCCCAGCTCGTACGCGAAGTGAAATTGTCTTGCCCAAGATGCCGTGGGAATCGATAATGGAAATATGACGGATAAAGAATCTTGGCAACCATAAACGGGGAAAAAAAACAAAATGAAAAGGGGGGTGCAACACGAGGACTTCCTAGGGGGTTACCCATCCTAGTACTACTCTCGCCTAAGTACGCTTAACTTCGGAGTTCTAATGGGATCCGGTGCATTAGTGCTGGCATGATTGGACCCGTAATGTTCAGGGCGTAATGCCCTTTTTTGTCGTCCTTTTCGCCTGTCACGACGAACGATCTAGGACGAAGAAACAGTGCAAAAAAAAAAAAAAAAATGGCCCAAAATTGATGAAAATGTTCAATTTTGGGCTCCGAAAATAGGCGTAGCCGAACAAGCTTACTCCCCCCGTCGTAGAGCTCTTAGAGAGCTTTCCAGCGGTATGCTGTGCGCCGCATAACTCCTTACGGATCAAAAGTTATGGGTACTGGAGCGATGGAGACCTGGTTACAGGCCCTGCACCCTCGGTTTGCGGGCTCAGCCTCTATGCGAAGCGCAGTTGGCTTGCCCAAGATGCTGTGGCACTCGATAATAGAAATGTGATGGATAAAGAATCTTTGCAAGCCTGAACTGTGCAAACAAACAAAAGGAAAATAGGGGGTGCAACACGAGGTCTTCCTGGGGGGGTCACCTATCCTTGAACTAATCTCGCCCAAGCACACTTAACTTTGGAGTTCTGATGGGATCCGGTGCATTAGTGCTGGTATGATCGCACCCGTCATGTTCAGGGTGCAAAGCCCTTTTGTGTCGTCCTTTTCACCCGTTTTGATGAACAATCTAGGACAAAGAAAAAGCGTAAAAAGAAGAAAAATGGACCAAAACAGATAAAAACGTTCGATTTTGGGTTCCAAAAATAGGCGCAACCATGCAGACATGCTGCCCGCGTTGTAGAGCTCTCAAAGAGCTTTCTAACGGTATGTTGTGCGCCGCATAACTCCTTACAGATCAAAAGTTATGGGCACCGGAGCGATGGAGACTTGGTCACAGGCCTCGCGCCCTTGGTCTGCGGGCCCAACCTCTACGCGAAACGCAGTTGTCTTGGCCAAGATGCCGTGGGACTCGATAATAAAAATGTGACGGTTAAAGCATCTTGGGAAGCATGAATAGGGCACAATAACAAAACAAAAAGGGGGGGTGCAACATTAGGACTTTCTAGGGGGTTACCTATCCTAGTACTACCCACGCCCAAGCATGCTTCACTTTGGAGTTCTGATGGGATCTTGTGCATTAGTGCTGTTATGATCACACCCGTCATGTTGAGAGGGCAAAGCCCTTATGTGTCGTCCTTTTCGCTGGTCAGGACGAACGATCTGGGACAAAAAAACAGCCTAAAAAGAAGAAAAGTGGCCCAAAACTGATAAAATGTTCGATTTTGGGCTCTAAAAATAGGCACAGCCGAGCAGGCTTGTTGCCCTTGTCTTAGAGCTCTCCAAGAGCTTTCCAACGGTATGTTGTGCACCGCATAACTCCTTACGGATCAAATGTTATTGGCACCGAAGTGACGGAGACCTGATCACATGCCCTGTGCCCTCGGTTTACGGGCCCATCCTCTACGCGAAGCGCAGTTGTCTTGCCCAAGATGCCGTGGGACTCAATAATAGAAATGCATCGGATAAAGAATCTTGGCAAGCCTGAACGGGGCAAAAAAATAAAATGAAAAAGGGGGTGCAACACGAGGACTTCCCAGGGGGTCACCCATCCGAGTACTACTCTCAACCAAGAACGCTTAACTTCGGAGTTTGGATGGGATCTAGACCATTTGTGCTGGTCTGATCTCACCTGTCTTGTTGAGGGCGAAAGCCCTTTTGTGTCGTCCTTTTCATGGCTTACGACGAACGATCAGGGACGAAGAAACAGTGCAAATAGAAGAAAAATGGCCCGAAACTGATGAAAAAGTTCAATTTTGGGCTCTAAAAACATGCGCAGCAGAGCGGGCTTGCTACCCCCGTCGTAGAGCTCTTGGAGAGCTTTTCAACGGTATGCTATACGCCGCATAACTCCTTACGAATCAAAAGTAATGGGCACCGGAGCGACGGGGACCAGGTCAAAGGTCTCGCACCCTCGGTTTGCGGGCCTAGCCTCTACGCGAAGCGCAGTTGTATTGCCCAAGATGCCGTGGGACTCAATAATAGAAATGTGGCGGATAAAAATCTTGGCAAGCCTGAACGGGGAAAAAAACAAAACGAAAAAGAGGGGTGCAACACGAGTACTTCTCAGTGGGTCAATTATCCTAGTACTACTCTCACCCAAGCACGCTTAACTTCGGAGTTCAGATGGGATCCGGTGTCTTAGTGCTGGTATGATCGCACCGGTCATGTTGAGGTCGCAAAGCCCTTATGTGTCGTCCTTTTATCCGGTCATGACGAACGATACAGGATGAAGAAATAGCGCAAAGAGAAAAAATGTGGGCCAAAACTAATGAAAACGTTCAATTTTGGGCTCTAAAATCAGGCGCAGCCGAGAACACTTGGTGCCTATGTTGTAAAGCTCTCAGAGGGCTTTCCAACGGTATGTTGTGCGCCGCATAACTCAATACGGATCAAAAGTTATACGCACCCGAGCGACAGAGACTCGGTCACAAGCCCCGTGCACTCGGTTTGCGGGCCCAGCCTCTACGCGAAGCGTAGTTGTGTTGACAAGATGCCATGGGACTCGATAATAGAAATGTGATGGATAAAGAATCTTGGCAAGCCTGAATGGGGCAAAAAAACAGAAGAAAAATGGGGGGGGGGGTGCAACACGAGGACTTCCTAGGGGGTCACCCATCCTAGTACTACTCTCGCCCAAGCACGCTTAACGTCGGAGTTTTGATGGGATCCATTGCATTAGGGCTGGTATGATTGCGCCAGTCATGTTCAGGGCGCAAAGCCTTTTTGTGTCGTCCTTTTTGCTGGTCAGGACGAACGATCTGGGACGAAGAAACATCGTAAAAAGAAGAAAAGTGGCCCGAAACTAATGAAACGTTCAATTTTGGGCTCTAAAAATAGGCACAACCGATCAGGCTTGCTGCCTCTTTCGTAGAGCTCTCGGAGTGCTTTCCAACAGTATGCTGTGAGCCGCATAACTCATTGCGGATCAAAAGTTATGGGCACCGGAGCGATGGAGACCTGGTCACAGGCCCCGCGCCCTCGATTTGTGGGCCCAGGCTCTACACGAAGCACAGTTGTCTTGCCCAAGATGCTGTGGGACTCGATAATACAAATGTGACAGATAAAGAATCTTGGTAAGCCTAAATGGGGCAAAACAACAAAATGAAAATGGGGGGTGCAACAATAAGAAGATGGAAGTGCTGGCAATCATAAGGGGATTGTTGCTTGTTCCCCGTCCACATCTCCACCTGCATCATCCTCATAATATGGTCTATCGGGGAGTGAGAGACCTTAGTCTCAAGATGTCCGAGATGAGGTACCAATCCTTGGAAATGGAAAAAACCCTCCACCGCTTTCCACAAGGGGGAGGTTAAGTGAAAGGTTCAAAAAAGATCAAAAACTTCACATTTGGCACGCAGAAAAAAGAACCAGTAACAATCAGGACTTCCTAGGGGGTCACCCATCCTAGTACTACTCTCGCCCAAGCACGCTTAACTTCGGAGTTTTGATGGGATCCGGTGCATTAGTGCTGGTATGATCGCACCCGTCATGTTGAGGGCGCAAAGCCCTTTTGTGTCGTCCTTTTTGTCGGTCACGAAGAACGATCAGGGACAAAGAAATAGCGCAAAAAAAAAGAAAATTGAACCGAAACTGATGAAAATATTCAATTTTTGGCTCCGAAAATAGGCGCAGCCAAGCAGGCATGTTGCCCCCGTCGTAGAGCTCATAGAGAGCTTTCCAACGGTATGTTGTGCGTCGCATAACTCCTTACGGATCAAAAGTTATGGGCACCAGAGTGACGGAGACATGGTTACAGGCACCGTGCCCTCGGTTTGCAGGCCCAGCCTCTACGCGAATTGAAGTTGTCTTGCCCAAGATGCCATGGGACTCGATAATAGAAATGTGACGGATAAAGAATCTTGGCAAGCCTGAACGGGGCAAAAAAAACAAAACAAAAATGGGGGGTACAACACGAGGACGTCCTAGGCGGTCACCCATCCGAGTATTACTCTCGCCCAAGCACGCTTAATTTCATAGTTCTGATGGGATCCGATGCATTAGTGCTAGTAAGATCACACCCATCATGTTGAGGGCGCAAAGCCCCTTTGTGTCGTCCTTTTCACAGCTCACGACGAACGATCTGGGACGAAGAAACAGTACAAAAAGAAGAAAAGTGGCCCGAAACTAATGAAAAAGTTCAATTTTGGGCTCCAAAAATAGGCGCAACCGAGCAGGCTTGCTGTCCTCGTCGTAGAGCTCTCGGAGAGCTTTCGGATCAAAAGTTATGGGCACCGGAGCGACGGAGACCTGGTCACAGGCCCAGTGCCCTTGGTTTGCGGGCCCAGCCTCTACGCGAAGCGCAGTTATCTTGCCCAAGATGTCGTGGGACTCGATAATAGAAATGTGACGGATAAAGAAGCTTGGCAAGCCTGAATGGGGCAAAAAAACAAAACAAAAATGGGGGGTGCAACACGAGGACTTCCTAGGGGGTCACCCATCCTAGTACTACTCTCGTCCAAGCATGCTTAACTTCGGAGTTCTGATGGGATCCGGTGCATTAATGCTATTATGATCGCACCCGTCTTGTTGAAGCCGAAAAGCCCTTTTGTGTTGTCCTTTTTTCCGGTCACCACGAATGATCAGGGACGAAGAAACAGCCTAAAAAGAAGAAAAGTAGCCCGAAACTGATGAAAACGTTTGATTTTTGACTCCGAAAATAGGTGCAGCCGAGCAGGCATGCTTCCCCCTTCGTAGAGCTCTTAGAGTGCTTTTCAATGGTATGCTGTGCGCCGCATAACTCCTTGCGGATCAAAAGTTATGGCCACCGGAGCGACGGAGACCTGGTCACAGGCCTCGCGCCCTCGGTTTGCGGGCCCAGCCTCTACTCGAATTGAAGTTGTCTGGCCTAAGATGCCACAGGACTCGGTAATAGAAATGTGATGGATAAAGAATCTTGGCAAGCTTGAATGGGGCAAAAAAACAAAATGAAAATGGGGGGTGCAACACGAGGACTTCCTAGGGGGTTACCCATCCTAGTACTACTCTCTCCCAAGCACGCTTAACTTTGGAGTTTCGATTGGATCTGGTGCATTAGTGCTGTTATGACCGCACCCATCATGTTGAAGGCGCAAAGCCCTTATGTGTCGTCCTTTGCGCGGCTCACAACAAACGATCTGGGACGAAGAAACAGCGCAAAAAGAAGAAAAGTGGCCCAAAACTAATGAAAAAGTTAGATGTTGGACTACAAAAACAGGCGCAGCCTAGCGGGCTTCATGCCCCATCGTGGAGCTCTCCGAGCTCTTTCCAAAGGTATGCTGTGGGTCCCATAACTCATTACGGATCAAATGTTATGGGCACCGGAGCGACGGAAACATGGTCACAGGCACCGCGCCCTCGGTTTGCTGGCCTAGCCTCTATGCGTAGCGTAGTTGTCTTACCGAAGATGCTGTGGGAATTGATAATAGAAATGTGACGGATAAAGAATATTCGCAAGCCGGAACGGGGCAAAAAAACAAAACAAAAATGGGCGGTGCAACACGAGGACTTCATTAGGGGTCACCCATCCTAGTACTACTCTCGCCCAAGCACGCTTAACTTCGGAGTTCTGATGGGATCCGGTGCATTAGTACTGGTATGATCGCACCTGTCATGTTTAGGGCGCAAAGCCCTTTTGTGTCGTCTATTTCGCCGGTCGCGACGAACGATCTGGGATGAAGAAACAACGCAAAAAGAAGAAAAGTGGCTTAAAACTTATGAAAACGTTCAAAATTTGGGCTCCGAAAATAGGCACAGCCGATCAGGCTTGCTATCCCAGTTGTAGAGCTCTCGGATAGCTTTCCAACAGAATGCTGTGCGCCGCATACCTTCATACGGATCAAAAGTTATGGGCACCAGAGCGACAGACACCTGGTCACAGGCCCTGCGCCTTGGTTTTCGGGCCCAACCTCTAAGCGAAGTGCAGTTGTATTGCCCAAGATGCCGTGGGAAAACATAATAGAAATGTGATTGATAAAGAATCTTGGTAAGCCTTAACGGTGCAAAAAAACAAATGAAAATAGGGGTTGCAACACGAGGACTTCTTAAGGGGTTACCCATCCTAGTACTACTCTCGCCCAAGCACGCTTAACTTCTGAGTTCTGATGGGATCCGGTGCATTAGGTCTGGTATGATCGCACCCGTCATGTTCAGGGCGGAAAGCCCTTTTGTGTCGTCCTTTTCGCCGGTCTTGACGAACGATCTGGGACGAAAAAACATCGTAAAAAGATGAAAAGTGGCCCAAAACTGATGAAAACGTTCAATTTTGGATTCCAAAAACTGGCGCAGTCGAGCAGGCTTGCTGCCCCCGTCGTAGAGCTCTCATAGAGCTTTCCAACGGTATGTTTTGCACAGCATAACTCCTTATAGATCAAATGTTATGGGCACCGGAGTGACGGAGACCTGGTCACAAGCCCCGCGCCCTCGGTTTGCTGGCCCATCCTCTACGTGAAGCGCAGTTATCTTGCCCAAGATGCCGTGGGACTCGATAATTGAAATGTAACGGATAGAAAATCATGGGAAGCCTAAATGGGGCAAAAAAACAAAACGAAAATGCGGGGTACAACACGAGAACTTCCCAGGAGGTCACCCATCCTAGTACTTTTCTCGCCCAAGCACGCTAAACTTCGTAGTTCTGATAGGATCTGGTGCATTAGTGCTGATATGATCGCACCTGTCATGTTGAGGGAGTAATGCCCTTTTGTGTCGTCCTTTTCACGGCTCACGACGAACGATCTGGAACGAAGAAACAGCGCAAAAAGAAGAAAAATAGCCACAAACATATGAAAACGTTCGATTTTATGCTCCGAAAATAGGCGCAGCTGGGCGGGCTTGTAGCCCCTGTCGTAGAGCTCTCTGAGAGCTTTCCAACGGTATGCTGTGTGCCGCATAACTCCTTACGGATCAAAAGTTATGGGCACCGAAGCGACGGAGACCTGGTCACAGGCCACGCGCCTTCGGTTTGCGGGCCCAGCCTCTTCGCGAAGCGCAGTTGTCTTGCCCAAGATACCGTGGGACTCGACAATAGAAATGTGGCGGGTAAAGAATCTTTGCAAGCCTGAACGGGGCAAAAAAACAAAAAAAAAATAGGGGGTGCAACACGAGGACCTCCTAGGGGTCACCCATCCTAGTACTACTCTCGTCCAAGCACGCTTAACTTCAAAGTTCTGATGGGATCCGGTGCATTAGTGCTGGTATGATCGCACCCGTCATGTTCAGGGCGCAAAGCCCTTTAGTGTCGTCTTTTTGCCTGTCACGACGAACGATCAGGGATAAAGAAACAGCGCAAAAGGAAGACAAGTTGCCCAAAACTAATCAAAACGTTCAATTTTGGGCTCCGAAATTAGGTACAGACAAGCAGGCTTGCTGCCCTAGTCGTAGAGCTCTTAGAGAGCATTCCAATGGTATGCTGTGCACCACATAACTCCTTACGGATCAAGAGTTATGGGCACTGGAGAGACGGAGACCTGGTCACACGCCGCGTGCCCTCGGTTTGCGGGCCCAACCATTACGGAAAGCGCAGTTGTCTTGCCCAAGATGCCGTGGGACTCGATAATAAAAATTTGACGTATAAAGAATCTTGGGAAGCCTGAACGGGGCAAAAAAAAGAATGAAAATGCGGGGTGCAACACGAGGACTTCCCAAGGGGTCACCCATCCTAGTGCTACTCTCGTCCAAGCACACTTAAGTTCGTAGTTCTAATGGGATCTGGTGAATTAGTGCTGGTATGATCGTACCCGTCATGTTGAGGGCACGAAGCCCTTTTGTGTGGTCCTTTACAAGGCTCACGACGAACGATCAGGGACGAAGAAACAGCGCAAAAATAAGAAAAGTGGCCACAAACTGATGAAAATCTTCAATTTTGGGCTTCGAAACATGCGCAACCGAGCAGCCTTGCTGCCCCTATTGTAGTGCTCTCCGAGCACTTTCCAACGGTATGATGTGCATCGCATAACTCGTTACGGATCAAAAGTTATGGGCACCGGAGCGACGGAGACATGGTCAATGGCCATGCGCCCTCAGTTTGCGGGCCCAGCCTCTACGCGAAGCGTAGTTGTCTTGCCTAAGATGTCGTGGGACTCGATAATAGAAATGTGACGGATAAAGAATCTTGGCAAGCCTGAACGGGGGAAAAAAACAAAACAAAAATGGGGGGTGCAACACGAGGACTTCCTAGGAGTCAGCCATCCTAGTACTACTCTCGCCCAAGCACGGTTAACTTCGGAGTTCTGATGGGATGCGGTGCATTAGGGCTAGTATGATCGCACTCGTCTTGTTCAGGGCGCAAAGCCCTTTTGTGTCGTCTTTTTGCCGGTCACAACGAACGATCAGGGACAAAGAAACAGCGCTAAAAGAAGAAAAGTGGCCCGAAACTAATGTAAACGTTCGATTTTGGGCACCAAAAATAAGCGCAGCCGAGCGCGCTTCATGCCCCCGTCGTAGAACGCTCCGAGAGCTTTCCAACGGTATGCTGTGCGTCCCATACCTCCTTATGGATCAAATGTTATAGGCACCGGAGCGATGGAAACATGGTCACAGGCCCCGCGCCCTCAGTTTGCCGGCCCAGCCTCTATGCAAAGCGCAATTGTCTTGCCCAAGATTCCGTGGGACTCAATAATAGAAATGTGGCGGATAAAGAATCTTGCCAAGCCTAAACGGGGCAAAAAACAAAACAAAAATAGGGGTGCAACACGAGGACTTCCTCAGGGGTCACCCATCCTAGTACTACTCTCGTCCAAGCACGCTTAACTTCGTAGTTCTGATGGGATTTGGTGCATTAATGCTGGTATGATCGCACCTGTCATGTTCAGGGCGCAAAGCCCTTTTGTGTCGTCCTTTTTATCGGTCACGACGAACGATATGGGACGAAGAAACAACACAAAAAGAAGAAAAGTGGCCCAAAACTAATGAAACTGTTCAATTTTGGGCTCCGAAATTAGGCGCAGCCAAGCAGGCTTGCTGCCCCCGTCATAGAACTCTTTGTGAGCTTTCCAATGGAAAGCTGTGCGCCGCATAACTCCTTACAGATCAAAAGTTATGGGCACTGGAGCGACGGAGACCCGGTCACAAGCCCCGCGCCCTCAGTTTGTTGGCCCAGCTTTTATGCAAAGCGCAGTTGTCTTGCTGAAGATGCCATGGGAATCGAAATTAGAAATGTGACAGATAAATAATCTTGGCAAGCCTGAACGGGGCAAAAAAACGAAACAAAAATGGGCTGTGCAACCCGAGGACTTCCTAGGGGGTCACCCATCCTAGTACTACTCTCGCCCAAGCACGCTTAACTTCAGAGTTCTGATGGGATCCAGTGCATTAGTGCTGGTATGATCGTACCCGTCATGTTCAGGGCGCAAAGCCCTTTTGTGTCGTCCTTTTCGCCGGTCGTGACGAACGATTTGCGATGAAGAAACAGTGCAAAAACAAAAAAAAAGTGGCCCAAAACTGATGAAAACTTTTGATTTTGTTCTCCGAAAATAGGAGTAGCTGATCAGGCTTGCTGCCCTAGTCGTAGAGCTCTCGGATAGCTTTCCAACAGTATGCTGTGTGCCCTATACCTCTATATGGATCAAAAGTTATGGGCACCGGAGCGACGGAGACCTGGTCATAGTCCCCGCGCACTCAGTTTGCGGGCCCAGCCTCTAAGCGAAGCGCAGTTGCCTTGCCCAATATGCCATGGGACAAGATAATAGAAATGTGACGGATAAAGAATCTCGGTAAGCCTGAACGGTGCAAAAAAACAAAACGAAAATAGGGGGTGCAACACGAGGACTTCCTAGGGAGTCACCCATCCTAGTACTACTCTTGCCCAAGCACGCTTAACTTCGGAGTTCTGATGGGATCCGGTGCATTAGTGCTGGTATGATCGAACCTGTCATGTTCAGGGTGGAAAGCCTTTTTGTTTGGTCCTTTTCGCCGGTCTCGACGAATGATCTGGGACGAAGAAACAGCACAAAAAGAAGAAAAGTGGCTCGAAACTGATGAAAACGTTCGATTTTGGGTTACAAAAATAGGTGCAGTCGAGCAGGCTTGCTGCCCACGTCGTAGAGCTCTTAGAGAGCTTTCTAACTGTATGCTATGCGCCACATAACTTCTTACGGATGAAATGTTTTGGGCACTGGAGTGACGGAGACCTGGTCACAGGCCCCGCGCCCTCAGTTTGCTAGCCCATCCTCTACGCGAAGCACAGTTGTCTTGCCTAAGATGCCGTGGGACTCAATAATAAAAATGTGACAGATAAAAAATCTTGGGAAGCCTGAACGGGGCAAAAAAACAAAATGAAAATGCGGGGTGCAACACGAGGACTTCCCGGGGGTCACCCATCCTAGAACTACTCTAGCCCAAGCACGCTTAACTTCGTAGTTATGATAGGATCTGGTGCATTAGTGCTGGTATGATCGCACCCATCCTGTTGAGGGCGCAAAAGCCCTTTTGTGTCGTCCTTTTCATGGCTCACAACGAACGATCTGGGACGAATAAACAGCGCAAAAAGAAGAAAAGTGGCCACAAATGGATGAAAACGTTAAATTTTGGACTCCGAAAACAGGCGCAGCCGAGCGGGCTTGTTGCCCCCGTCGTAGACTTCTCCTAGAGCTTTCCAACGATATGATTTGCGCCGCATAACTCCTTACGGATCAAAAGCTATGGGCACCGGAGCGAGGGAGACCAGGTCACAGGCCACGTGCCTTCGGTTTGCTGGCCCATCATTTACGCGAAGCGTAGTTGTCTTCCCCAAGATGCTGTGGGACTCGATAATAGAAATGTGACGGATAAAGAATCTTGGCAAGTCTAAACGGGGCAAAAAAACAAAACACAAATGGGGGGTGCAACACGAGGACTTCCTAGGGGGTCATCCATCCTAGTACTACTCTCGCCCAAGCACGCTTAACTTCGGAGTTCTGATGGGATCTGGTGCATTAGTGCTGGTATGATCACACCCGTCATGTTCAGCGCGCAAAGCCCTTTTGTGTCGTCTTTTTGCCGGTCACGACGAACGATCAGGGACAAAGAAACAGCGCAAAAGGAAGAAAAGTGGCCCAAAATTGATCAAAACGTTCAATTTTGTTCTCCGAAATTAGGCGTAGATGAGCAGGTTTGCTGCCCCAGTCGTAGAGCTCTCAAAGAGATTTTCAACGGTATGCTGTGCACCGCATAACTCCTTACGGATCAAAAGTTATGGGCACCGGAGCGACGTAGACCTTGTTACAGGCCCTGCACCCTCGGTTTGCGGGCCCAGCCTCTACGCGAAGTGTAGTTGTCTTGACCAAGATGCCATGGGACTCGATAATAGAAATGTGATGGATAAAGAATCTTGGCAAGCTTGAACGGGGCAAAAAAACAAAAGGAAAATGGGGGGTGCAACACGAGGACTTCTTAGGGGGTCACCAACCCTAGTACTACTCTCGCCCAAGCACGCTTAACTTCGGAGATCTGATGGGATCCGGTGTATTAGTGCTGGTATGATCGCACCCGTCTTGTTCAGGACGTAAAGCCCTTCTGTGTTGTCATTTTCACATGTCACGACGAACGATCAGGGACGAAGAAACAACACAAAAAAAGAAAATTGGCCCAAAATGGATGAAAACATTCGATTTTGGACTCCAAAAATTAGAGCAGCCGAGTAGGCTTGCTGCCCTCGTCTTAGAGCTTTCGGAGAGCTTTCCAACGGTATGCTGTGCACCGCATAAATCCTTTAGGATCAAAAGTTATGGGCACCGGAGCGAGGGAGACTTGGTGACAGGCCCCGCGCCCTAAGTTTGCGTGCCCAGCCTCTATGCGAAGCGCAGTTGTCTTGCCCAAGATGCCGTTGGACTCGATAATAGAATTGTGACGGATAAAGAATCTTGGCAAGCCTGAACGGGGCAAAAAATAAAAACGAAAATGGGGTGTGCAACACGAGGACTTCCTAGGGGGTCACCCATCCTTGCACTACTCTCGCCCAAGCACGCTTAACTTCGGAGTTCTGATGGGATCCAGTGCATTAGTGCTGGTATGATAGCACCCGTCATGTTAAGGGCACAAAGCCCTTTTGTGTCGTCCTTTTTGCCGGTAACAACAAACGATCAAGGTAAGAAGAAACAATACAAATAGAAGAAAAGTGGCCCGAAATTGATTAAAATGTACAATTTTAGGCTCCAAAAATAGGCACAGACAAGTAGGCTTGTTGTCCCCATCGTAGAGCTCTTAGAGAGCTTTCCAACGGTCTGTTGTGCGCCGCATAACTCCTTATGGATCAAAAGTTATGGTCACCGGAGCGACGGAGACATAGTCACAGGCCCAACCTCTACCCGAAGCGCAGTTGTCTTGCCCAAGATGCCGTGGGACTCGATAATAGAAATGTGAAAGATAAAGAATCTTGGCTAGCCTAAACGGGGCAAAAAAATAAAATGAAAATGGGGGGTGCAACACGAGAACTTCCCAAGGGGTCACCCATCCTAGTACTACTCTCGCCTAAGCACACTCAACTTCGAAGTTCTGATGGGATCCGGTGCATTAGTGCTGGTATGATCGCACTCATCATTTTGAGGGCGCAAAGCCATTTTGTGTCATCCTTTTTGCCCGTCACGACGAACGATCTGGGACGAAAAAACAACGCAAAAAGAAGAAAAGTATCCCGAAATATATCAAAATGTTCGATTTTGGGCTCCGAAAATAGGCGCAGCCGAGCAGGCTTGCTACCCCCATCGTAGAGCGCTTGGAGAGCTTTCCAACGGTATGCTGTGCGCTACATAACTCCTTACGGATCAAATGTTATGGGCACCGGAGAGACGGAGACCTGGTCACAGGCCCCTCGCCCTCGGTTTGCAGGTCCAGCCTCTACGCGAAGCACAGTTATCTTCCTAAGATGCCGTGGGACTCGATAATTGAAATGTGACGGAGAAATAATCTTGGCAAGCCTGAACGGGGCAAAAAAAAATGAAAATGGGAGGTGCAACACGAGGACTTCTCAGGGGGTCACCCATCCTAGTACTACTATCGCCCAACCACGCTTAACTTTGGTGTTCTGATGGGATCCGGTGCATTAGTGCTGGTATGATCGCACCCGTCATGTTCGGGGCGCAAAGCCCTTATGTGTCATCCTTTTCGCCGATCACGACGAACGATCTGGGATGAAGAAACAGTGCAAAAAAAAGAAAAGTAGCCCGAAACTAATGGAAACGTTCGATTTTGGGCTCCAAAAATAGGTGCAGCCAAGCAGGCTTGCTACCCCTGTCGTATAGCTCTCTGAGAGCTTTCGAACGGTATGTTGTGCGCCGCATAACTCCTTAGGGATCAAAAGTTATGGGCACCGGAGCGACGGAGACATGGTCACAGGCCTCGCGCCCTCAGTTTGCGGTCCTAGCTTCTACGTGAAGTGCAGTTGTCTTGCCCAAGATGCCGTGGGACTCGATAATAGAAATGTGATGGATAAAGAATCTTGGCAAGCCTGAACGGGGCAAAAAAACAAAACAAAAATAGGGGGTGCAACACGAGGACTTCTTAGGGGGTTACCCATCCTAGTTCTACTCTCGCCCAAGCACGCTTAACTTCGGAGTTCCAATGGGATCCGGTTCATTAGTGCTAGTATGATCACACCCGTCATGTTGAGGGCGCAAAGCCCTTTTGTGTCGTCCTTTTCACGGCTCACGACGGACGATCTGGGTCGAAGAAACAACACAAAAATAAGAAAAGTAGCCCAAAATTGATGAAAACATTCGATTTTGGGCTCCGAAAATAGGCGCAGCCAAGCGGGCTTGTTGCCCTCGTCGTAGAGCTCTTTGAGAGCTTTCCAACGGTATGCTTTGCGTCGCATAACTCCTTACAAATCAAATGTTATGAGCACCAGAGCGACGGAGACTTGGTCACAGGCCCCGCGCCCTCAGTTTCCGGGCCCAGCCTCTACGCGAAGCGCAGTTGTCTTTCCCAAGATGCCGTGGGACTCAATAATAGAAATGTGATGGATAAATAGTCTTGGCAAGCGTGAACGGGGAAAATAAAACAAAACGAAAATGGGGGGTGCAACACGAGGACTTCCCAGGGGGTCACCTATCCTAGTACTACTCTCGCCCAGGCACGCTTAACTACAGAGTTCTAATGGGATCCGGTTCATTAGTGCTGGTATGATCGCACCCGTCAAGCTCAAGGTGAAAAGCCCTTATGTGTCATTTTTTTTGCCGCTAACGACGAACGATCTGTGACGAAGAAACAGTGCATAAAGAAGAAAAGTGGCCTCAAACTAATGAAAACGTTCAGTTTTGGGCTCCGAAAACAGGCGTAGCCGTGCAGGCTTGGTGCCCCCATCGTAGAGCTTTCAAAGACCTTTCCAACGGTATGCTGTGCACCACTTTACTCCTTACGGATCAAAAGTTATGGGCACGGAAGCGACGGAGAAATAGTCACAGGCCCCGCGCCCTCGGTTTGTGGGCCCAGCCTCTACGCGAAGTGAAGTTGTCTTGCCCAACAAGCCGTAGGACTCGTTAATAGAAATGTGACGGATAAAGAATCTTGGCAAGCCTAAACGGGACAAAAAAACAAAATGAAAATGGGGGGTGCAACACGAGGACTTCCTGGGGAGTCACCCATCCTAGTACTACTTTCGCCCAAGCACACTTAACTTCGGAGTTCTGATGGGATCCGGTGCATTAATGCTGGTATGATCGCACTCGTCATTTTGAGGGTGCAAAGCCCTTTTGTGTCGTCCTTTTCGCCGGTCACGACGAATGAACTGGGACGAAGAAACTGCGCAAAAAGAAGAAATATGTGTCCCAAAATAGATTAAAATGTTCGATTTTGGGCTCCGAAAATAGGCGCAGCCGAGCAGGCTTGCTACCCCTGTCGTAGAGCTCTTAGAGAGCTTCCCAACGGTATGCTGTGCGCCACATAACTCCTTACAGATCAAAAGTTATGGGTATCGGAGCAACAGAGACCTGGTCACAGGCCCCGCGCCCTTGATTTGTGGGCCCAGCCTACACGAAGCGTAGTTGTCTTGCCCAAGATGCCGTGGGACTCGATAATAGAAATATGACGGATAAAGAATCTTGGCAAGCCTGAACAGGGCAAAAAAAAAAAGGAAAATGGTGGGTGCAACACGAGGACTTCTTAGGGGGTCACCCATCCTAGTACAACTCTCGCCCAAGCACACTTAACTTCGGAGTTCTGATAGGATCCGATGCTTTAGTGCTGGTATGATCGCACTCGTCATGTTGAGGGCGCAAAGCCCTTTTGTGTCATCTTTTTCACCGGTCACGACGGACGATCTGGGACGAAGAAACAATGCAAAAAGAAGAAAAGTATCCCTAAACTGATGAAAACATTCGATTTTGTGTTCTAAAAATAGGCGTAGCCGAGCAGGCTTGTTACCCCCGTCGTCGAGCTCTCTGAGGGCTTTCCAACGGTATGATGTGCGCCGCATAACTCCTTAGGGATCAAAAGTTATGGTCACCGGAGCGACGAAGACATGTTCATAGGCCCTACGCCCTCGGTTTGCGGGCCCAGCCTCTACACGAAGTGCAGTTGTCTTGCCCAAGATGCCATGGGACTCGATAATAGAAGTGTGGTGGATAAAGAATATTGGCGAGGGTGAACGGGGCCAAAAAAAATGAAAATAGGGGGTGCAGCACGAGGACTTCTTAGGGGGTCAACCATCCTAGTACTACTCTCGCCCAAGTACGCTTAACTTTGGAGTTCTGATACGATCCGGTGCATTGGTGCTGGAATGATCGCACCCGTCATGTTGAGGGCAGAAAGCAATTTTGTGTCGTCTTTTTCACGGCTCCCGACGAACGATCTGGGACGAAGAAACTGCATAAAAAGAAAAAAAGTAGCCAGAAACTGATGAAAACGTTCAATTTTGTTCTCTGAAAACAAGCGCAGCCTAGCGGGCTTCATGCCCTCGACGTAGAGCTCTCCGAGAGCTTTCCAACGGTATGTTGTGCGTCGCATAACTCCTTACGGATCAAATGTTATGGGCACCAGAGCGATGGAGACATAGTCACAAGCTCGCGCCCTCGGTTTACGGGCAAAGCCTCTACCCGAAGCGCAATTGTCTTGCCCAAGATGCCGTGGGACTCGATAATAGAAATGTGACGGATAAAGAATCTTGGCAAGCCTAAACGGGGCAAAAAAAAAACAAAAATGGGGGGTACAACACGAGGACTTCCCGGGGGGTCACCCATCCTAGTACTACTCTCGTCCAAGTATGCTTAACTTCGGAGTTCTGATGGGATTCGATGCATTAGTGCTGGTATGATCGCACCCGTCATGTTGAGGGCGGAAAGCCCTTTTGTGTTATCCTTTTCGCCGGTCAGGACGAACGATCTGCGACGAAGAAACAGCCAAAAAGAAGAAAAGTGGTCCAAAACAGATGAAAACGTTGATTTTGGGCTCCAAAAATAGGCGCAGCCAAGCAAGCTTGGCACCTCTGTTGTAGAGCTCTTAGAGAGCTTTCCAACGGTATGCTGTGTGTCACATAACTCCTTATGGATCAAAAGTTATAGGCACCAGAGCGACGGAGACCTGGTCATAGGCCCTGCGCCCTCGGTTTGCGAGCCTAGCCTTCACGCGAAGCGCAGTTGTCTTGCCCAAGATGTCGTGGGACTCGATAATAGAAATGTGACGGATAAAGAATCTTGGCAAGCCTGAACGGGGCAAAAAAACAAAACGAAAATGGGGTGTGCAACACAAGGACTTCCTAGGGGGTCACCCATCCTAGTACTACTCTCGCCCAAGTACGCTTAACTTCGTAGTTCCAATAGGATCCGGTGCATTTGTGCTGGTATGATCTCCCCAACATGTTGAGTGCGCAAAGCCCTTTGGTGTCGTCCTTTTCATGGCTCACAACGAACGATCTGGGATGAAGAAACAGCGTAAAAAGAAGAAAAGTGGCCTTAAACTGATGAAAATGTTTGCTTTTGTGCTCCGAAAATAGTCATAGCCGTGCAGGCTTGCTACCACCGTCGTAGAGCTTTTAGAGAACTTTCCAACGGTATGCTGTGCGCCGCTTTACTCCTAACAGATCAAAAGTTATGGGAGCCGGAATGACGAAGACATTGTCACAGGCCCCGCACCCTCGATTTGCGAGCCCAACCTTCACGCGAAGTAAAGTTGTCTTGCCCAAGATGCCGTGGGACTCGATAATAGAAATGTAACGGATAAAGAATCTTGGCATGCCTGAACAGGGCAAAAAAATAAAACGAAAATGGGGGGTGCAACACGAGGACTTCTTAGGGGGTCACCCATCCTAGTACTACTCTCGCCCAAGCACACTTAACTTCAGAGTTCTGATGGGATCCAGTGCATTAGTGCTGGTATGATCGCACCCGTCATGTTGATGGCGCAATGCCCTTTTGTGTCTTCCTTTTAACAACTCACGATGAACGATCTAGGACGAAGAAACAGCGCAAAAAGAAGAAAAGTGGACCAAAACGGATGAAAACATTCGATTTTGGGCTCCGAAAACAAGTGCAGTAGAGCGGGCTTGATGCCCCCGTCGTAGAGCTCTCCGAGAGCTTTCCAACGGTATGTTGTGCGTCACATAAATCCTTACGGATCAAATGTTATGGGCACCGGAACGACAGAGACATGGTCGCAGGCCACGCGCCCTCGGTTTGCGGGCCTAGGCTCTACGCGAAGCGCAGTTGTCTTGCCCAAGATGCCATGGGACTCGATAATAGAAATAGGCCAGATAAAGAATCTTGGCAAGCCTAAACGGGGCAAAAAAACAAAATGAAAATGGGGGGTGCAACACGAGGACTTCCCAGGGGGTTACCCATCCTAGTACTAGTCTCGCCCAAGCACGTTTAACTTCGGAGTTCTGATGTGATCCGATGCATTAGTGTTGGTATGATTGCACCCGTCATGTTGAAGGTGCAAAGCCCTTTCGTGTCATTCTTTTCGCCGGTCACGACGAACGATATAGGACGAAGAAACAGAGCAAAACAAAAAGTGGCCCAAAACATATGAAATCATTCGATTTTGGGCTCCGAAAACAGGCGCAGCCAAGCAGGCTTGCTACCCCCGTAGTAAAGCTCTTAGGGAGCTTTCCAACGGTATGTTGTGCGCCACATAACTCCTTACGTATCAAAAGTTATGGGCACCGGAGCGACAGAGACCTAATCACAGGCGCCATGCCTTCTGTTTACAGGCCCAGCCTCTACGCGAACTGCAGTTGTCTTGCTCAAGATGCCACGAGACTCGATAATAGAAATGTGACGGATAAAGAATCTCGGCAAACCAGAACAGGGTAAAAAAATAAAATGAGAATGGGGGGTGCAACACGAGGACTTCCTAGGGGGTCACCCATCCTAATACTACTCTCGCCCAAGCACACTTAACTTCGAAGTTCTGATGGGATCCGGTGCATTAATGCTTTTATGATCACACCCGTCATGTTGAGGGCGCAAAGCCCTTTCGTGTCGTCCTTTTCACGGCTCATGACGAACGATCTGAGACGAAGAAATAGCGTAAAAAGAAGAAAAGTGGCCCAAAACTGATGAAAACATTCAATTTTGGGCTCCGAAAATAGGCTTAGCCGAGCGAGCTTGATGACCCCCTCGTAGAGCTCTCCAAGGGATTTCCAACGGTACACTGTGCGTCGCATAACTCCTTACGGATCAAATGTTATGGGCACCAGAGCGAGGGAGACATGGTCACAGGCCTCGCGCCCTCGGTTTACGGGCCCAGCCTCTACACGAAGCCCAGTTGTCTTGCCCAAGATGCCGTGACACTCGATAATAAAATGTGACGGATAAAAAATCTTGGCAAGCCTAAACGGGGCAAAAAAACAAAATGAAAATGGGGGGTGCGACACGGGGACTTCCCAGGGGATCACCCATCCTAGTACTACTCTCTTCCAAGCACGCTTAACTTCAGAGTTCTGATGGGATCTGGTACATTAGTGTTGGTATGATCGCACCTGTCATGTTGAGGTCCCAAAGCCCTTTTGTGTCATCCTTTTCACGGCTCACGATAAACGATACGGGACGAAGAAATAGTGCAAAAAGAAGAAAAGTGGCCCAAAACTGATGAAAACATTCGATTTTGGGCTCCGAAAATAGGCGCAGCCGAGCGGGCTTGATGCCCCCGTCGTAGAGCTCTCTGAGAGCTTTCCAACGTTATGTTGTGCGTCGCATAACTCCTTACGGATCAAATGTTATGTGCACCGGAGTGATGGAGACATGGTCATAGGCCCCGCGCCCTCATTTTTGGGTCCCAGCCTCTACCCGAAACGCAGTTGTCTTGCCCAAGATGCCGTGGGACTCGACAATAGAAATGTGGAGAATAAAGAATCTTGGCAAGCCTGAACAGGGCAAAAAAACAAAATGAAAATAGGGGGTGCAACATGAGGACTTCCTAGGGGGTCACCCATCCTAGTACTACTCTCGCCCAAGCAAGCTTAACTTCGGACTTCTGATGGGATCCAATGTATTAGTGCTGGTATGATCGCACTTATCATGTTGAGGGCACAAAGCCCTTTTGGGTCGTCCTTTTTACCGGTCACGACGAACGATCTGGGACGAAGAAACAGCGCAAAAAGAAGAAAAGAGGCCCAAAACAGATGAAAATGTTCAATTTTGGGCTTCGAAAACAAGCACAGCCGGGCAGGCTTGCTGCCCCCGTCGTAGAGCTTTTAGAGAGCTTTCCAACGATATGTTGTGCCCCGCTTTACTCCTTACGGATCAAAAGTTATGGGCACCGAAGAGACGGAAACATGGTCACAGGCCCCGCGCCCTCGGTTTGCGGGTCCAGCCTCTACGCAAAGTAAAGTTGTCTTGCCCAAGATGCCGTGGGACTCAATAATAGAAATGTGATGGATAAAGAATCTTGGCAAGCCTGAACCGAGCAAAAAAACAAAATGAAAATGGGGGGGGCAACACGAGGACTTCCTAGAGGGTCGCCCATCCTAGTACTACATACGCCCAAGCACGCTTAACTTCGGAGTTCTGATGGGATCCGGTGCATTAGTGCTTGTATGATCGCACCCGTCATGTTGAGGGTGCAAAGTCCTTTTGTGTCGTCCTTTTTGTTGGTCACGACGAATGATCAGTGACGAATAAACAGCGCATAAAGAAGAAAAGTGGCCCGAAATAGATGTAAACGTTCAATTTTAGGCACCAAAAATAAGCGTAACCATGCAGGCTTCCTACCCCCGTCGTAGAGCTTTCAGAGAGCTTTCCAACGGTATGCTGTGCCCCGCTTTACTCCTTACGGATCAAAAATTATGGGCACCGAAACGACGGAAACATGTTCATAGGCCCCGCGCGCTCGGTTTGCGGGCCCAGCCTCTACGCGAAGTAAAGTTGTCTTGCCCAAGATGCTGTGGGACTCAATAATAGAAATGTGACGGATAATGAATCTTGGCAAGCCTGAACGGGGTAAAAAAACCTAACGAAAATGGGGGATGCAAGACGAGGACTTCCTAGGGGGTCACCTATCCTAGTACTTCTTACGCCCAAGCACGCTTAACTTCGCAGTTTTGATGGGATCTGATGCATTAGTTCTAGTATGATCGCACCCGTCATGTTGATGGCGAAAGGCCCTTTTGTGTCGTCCTTTTCACGGCTCACGATGAATGATCTGTGACGAAAAAACAGCGGAAAAAGAAGAAAAATGGCCAAAAACTGATGAATACGTTCGATTTTGGGCACCAAAAATAGGCGCAGCCTAGCGGGCTAGATTCCCTCGTCGTAGAGCACTTTGAGAGATTTCCAACGGTATGTTGTGCATCGCATAACTCCTTATAGAACAATTGTTATGGGCACCGGAGTGATAGAGACATAGTCACAGGCCCCGCGGCCGCGGTTTGCGGGCCCAGCCTTTACCCGAAGCGCAGTTGTCTTGCCCAATATGTCGTGGGACGCGATAATAGAAATGTGACGGATACTGAATCTTGGCAAGCCTGAACGGGGCAAAAAAACAAAATGAAAATGGGGGGTGTAACACGAGGACTTCCCCGGGGGTCACCCATCCTAGTACTACTCTCGCCCAAGCACGCTTAACTTCAAAGTTCTGATGGGATCCGGTGCATTAGTTCTGGTCTGATCGCACCCGTCATGTTGAGGGTGCAAAGCCCTTTTGTGTCGTCCTTTTCGCCGGTCATGACGAACGATCTGGGATGAAAAAATAGCGTAAAAAGAAGAAAAGTGGCCAAAATAGATGAAAACGTTCGATTTTGGGCTCCGAATACAGGCGCGGTTGAGCAGGCTTGCCACCCCCGTCGTAGAGCTCTTAGAGAGCTTTCCAACGGTATGCTGTGCGCTGCATAACTCTTTACGGATCAAAAGTTATGGACACTGGAACGACAGAGACCTTGTCATAGGCCCCACGCCCTCAGATTGTGGGCCCAGCCTCTACACGAAGCACAGTTGTCTTGCCCAAGATGCCATGGGACTCGATAATAGAAATGTGACGGATAAAGATCTTGGCAAGCCTGAACAGGGCAAAAAAACTAATCAAAAATGGGGGGTGCAACACGAAGACTAACTAAGGGGTCACCCATCCTAGTACTACTCTCGCCCAAGCACGCTTAAATTCGTAGTTCTGATGGGATCCAGTGCATTAGTACTAGTATGATCGTACCCGTCATGTTGAGGGTGCAAAGCTCTTTTGTGTCGTCCTTCTCACGGTTCACGATGAACGATCTGGGATGAAGAAACAGCACAAAAAGAAGAAAAGTGGCACGAAACTGATAAAAATATTCGATTTTGGACTCCGAAAAAAGGCGCAGCCGAGCGGGCTTGATGCCCCCTTTGTAGAGCTCTCCGAGAGCTTTCCAACAGTATTCTTTGCGTCGCATAACTCCTTACGGATCAAATATTATGGACACCGGAGAGACGGAGACATGGTCACAGGCCCCGCGCCCTCGGTTTGTGGGTCCAGGGGCTACGCGTAGCGCAGTTGTCTTTCCCAAGATATTGTAGGACTCGATAATTGAAATGTGATGGATAAAGAGTCTTGGCAAGCGTGAATGGGGCAAAAAAACAAAACAAAAATGGGGGGTGCAACACGAGGATTTCCCAGGGGATCACCCATCCTAGTACTACTCTCACCCAAGCACGCTTAACTTTGGAGTTCTAATGGGATCCGATGCATTAGTGCTGGTATGATCACACCAAACATGTTCAGGGTGCAAAGCCCTTACGTGTCATTTTTTTGCCGCTCACAACGAACGATCTTCGACAAAAAAACAGCGCAAAAAGAAGAAAAGTATCCTCAAACTGATGAAAAAGTTCGATTTTGGGCTCCGAAAATAGGCGCAACCGTGCAGGCTTGCTGCCCCCGTCATAGAGCTTGTAGAGAGCTTTCAAACGGTATGTTGTGCCCCACTTTACTCCTTACGAATCAAAAGTTATTGGCACTGAAGCGACGGAGACATGGTCACAGGCCTCGCGCCCTTGGTTTGCGGGCCCAACCTCTACGCGAAGTAAAGTTGTCTTGCCCAAAATGCCGTAGGACTCAATAATAGAAATGTGACGGATAATGAATCTTGGCAAGCCTGAACGAGGTAAAAAACAAAACGAAAATGGGGGGTGCAAGACGAGGACTTCCTAGGGGGTCACCCATCCTAGTACTTCTTACGCCCAAGCACGCTTAACTTCGAAGTTCTGATGGGATTTGGTGCATTAGTACTGGTATGATCACACCTGTCATGTTGATGGCGCAAGGCCCTTTTGTGTCGTCCTTTTCACGGCTCATAATGAACGATCTAGGATGAAAAAATAGTGCAAAAAGAAGAAAAGAGGCTCAAAACTGATGAAAATGTTCGATTTTAGGCTCTGAAAATAGGCATAGCCTAGCAGGCTGGATGCCCCCGTCGTAGAGCTCTCCAAGAGATTTCCAACGGTATGTTCTGCGTCGCATAACTCCTTACAGATCAAATGTTATGGGCACTGAAATGACAGAGACATAGTCACAGGCCCCGCGCCCTCGGTTTGCGGGCCCAGCCTCTACCCGAAGCGCAGTTGTCTTGCCCAAGATGCCGTGGGACGCGATAATAGAAATGTGACGGATACTGAATCTTGGCAAGCCTGAACGGGGCAAAAAAACAAAACGAAAATGGGGGGTGCAACACGAGGACTTCCCAGGGGGTCACCCATCCTAGTACTACTCTCGTCCAAGCACGCTTAACTTCGGAGTTCTGATGGGATCCAGTGCATTAGTGCTGGTATGATCGCACCCGTCATGTTGAGGGCGCAAAGCCCTTTTGTGTTGTCCTTTTCGCCGGTCACGACGAACGATCTGGGACGAAAAAAATAGCGCAAAAAGAAGAAAAGTGTCCCAAAATAGATGAAAACATTCGATTTTGGGCTCCGAAAACAGGCGCAGCCAAGCATGCTAGCCACCCCTGTCGTAGAGCTCTTAGAGAGCTTTCCAACGGTATGTTGCGCACTGCACAACTCCTTACGGATCAAAAGTTATGGACATCGGAGCGAAGGAGACCTGGTCATAGGCCCCGCGCCCTCGGTTTGGGGGCCTAGCCTCTCTGCGAAGCGTAGTTGTCTTGCCCAAGATGCCGTGGGACTCGATAATAGAAATGTGACGGATAAAGAATCTTCGCAAGCCTGAACAAGGCAAAAAAACTAATCGAAAATGGGGGGTGCAACACGAGGACTTCCTAGGGGGTCACCCATCCTTGTACTACTCTCGCCCAAGCATGCTTAACTTCGTAGTTCTGATGGGATCCAGTGCATTAGTGCTGCTATGATCGCACCAGTCATGTTGAGGGCGCAAAGCCCTTTTGTGTCGTCCTTCTCACGGTTCACGACGAACGATTTGGGATGAAGAAACAGCGTAAAAAGAAGAAAAGTGGCACGAAACTGATGAAAACATTCGATTTTGGACTCCGAAAATAGTCGTAGCCGAGTGGGCTTGATGCCCCCTTCGTAGAGCTCTCCGAGAGCTTTCCAACGGTATACTTTGCATCGTATAACTCCTTACGGATCAAATGTTATGGACACTGGAGAGACGGAGACATGGTCATAGGCCCAGCGCCCTCAATTTGCGGGTCCAGAGGCTACGCGTAGCGCAGTTGTCTTTCCCAAGACACCGTGGGACTCGATAATAGAAATGTGACGGATAAAGAGTCTTGGCAAGCGTGAACGGGGCAAAAAAACAAATTGAAAATGGGGGGTGCAACACGACGACTTCCCAGGGGATAACCCATCCTAGTACTACTCTAGCCCAAGCACGCCTAACTTCGGAGTTCTAATGGGATCCGATGCATTAGTGCTGGTATGATCGCACCAAACATGTTCAGGGTGCAAAGCCCTTATGTGTCGTTTTTTTTCGCCGCTCATGACGAACGATCTGCGACGAAGAAACAGCGCAAAAAGAAGAAAAGTGGCCTTAAACTGATGAAAAAGTTCGATTTTGGGCTCCGAAAATAGGCGCAGCCGTGCAGGCTTGCTGCTCCCGTCGTAGAGCTTTCAGATAGCTTTCCAACGGTATGCTGTGCGCCGCTTTACTCCTTACGGATCAAAAGTTATGGGTACCGGAGCGACGGAGACATGGTCACAGGCCCCGCGCCCTCGGTTTGCAGGCCCAGCCTGTCATGACCCGATCAACCTTCCCACGAAGGGGCGTACGAGTCACAACTACCAGGATATTGTCCGCTTTGAGCAAGCCATAATGGGACAAATACTCTCACGGTTTTGTTTCTCACGTGTCTCCACGTGAAAAGGCCTCCTGGCTGTTACAAGGAGTCGCCCCCTTATAACCAGCTCTCTCACTTCATTCGCATCCGATGTGGGATATTTCACCCGCCCCCCCATAGGGACCCAGCGTCCTCGTTGGCCAACGGATACGTCGGCTCTGATACCATTTGTCATGACCCGATCAACATTCCCACGAAGGGGCGCACGAGTCACAACTACCAGGATATTGTCCGCTTTAAGCAAGCCACAATGGGACCAATAATCTCACGGTTTTGTTCCTCACGTGTCTCCACGTGAAAACGCGTCCTCCAGGGCAAGGGCACTATGGCCAACCAATACCCCAGCAAATATTGTCCGCTTTGCGCGGGAGCCTTGTGGGCCCATACTCACTCACGGTTTTGTTCCCAACCCAATCACCATTCCCCAAGGGGGCGCACTGGACCAGAGGGCCTCCTCTAGGGCAAGGGCACTATGGCCAACCAATACCCCAGCGAATATTGTCCACTTTGCGCAGCAGCCTTGTGGGCCCACACTCACTCATGGTTTTGTCCCCAGCCCAGATCACCATTCCCCAATGGGGCGCACTTTATGCCCGGGGTTGGTTTGGGTTGTGTTTAGATCGATTGATAGAACTCCCGGTCTCGAGAGGGATCGGGGTGTCACAGGTGGTATCAGAGCTTGTCTAGCTCATATGCCGGGACAGGGTCCTCGGTCTGGTGGGTAGTGACCCTTGAATGTGTGCTTGTTAAGTGTGTCTTGAAAGTGTATGCTTGTATGTGAGATTGTGTGTCTTGACTTGAATGCATGCACTTATGTGATAAAGTTATGTGTTATGTGTTAAATGTTTCTCAAGAAAGGTGAAATGTCTAGTTGTCTATCGAATTGGCTTATTGAATTTGCATCGTGAATTGAATTGACCTCATGAATTGTTATTTGCTTGAAGTATTACTTGTAATGTGTGTATAGAATGTCTTGAATTAGCTATGACGTGATTTGAATCGATTATGTTATGCTTGACTTGATTGTCGTGATTGAGTGACTTTGTTGAATAAACTGTTTTGTAAACTTGCTTGCATAATAGTTTAAGGCATGTGTATAACTGTGATATCTTGGCATTCATACATGTTCCGTGGAAATGGTAAGTAAGTCCTCTTCCTCCCCTGAAGAAAGTGATTCACTGCTGGCTTTTCAAGGTGTATGGATTGGCAGGAAATGAATGGCAGTTGACCAGCCTTTATTTAGGAATTGGTGTTTGCTTTTGGAGCTCGGTTATTGGCGAATCTCTATGGCCTTCTCTGTGCTTAACAGTTGTGAAAGAGTAGCTTCCTCTTGGGGTTTTATTTGGTTATTCTTTGGAGCTTTTTTTTTTGGTTTTCTTAATGGGTGTTCTTTGGGGACTTTCGTTGGCACTTCTCGGTGGACTTGGTTAATGGGATTTCAATCGGCCTTACTGCATAGTATTATCTATGGTATATGTGTCTCGATCTCTATTGGTGTGCTACTGGTATTCCTGATTGGAAATTCTTCAATGGTATTTTATGGAATTCTCAGTGGCCAATTATTTAGTATTTACTTATTGGGCAAACTTGGCTACTTTCTTATTGGAGCATTGTTTTGGATATCTTTTACAGTGTTCCTCAGTAGGTTTGGTATTTGGAGTTCCTATCAGACTTATTGTATAGTACTACTTGTGGTATTCTTTGAAATTCTTATTGGGCGTTCTATTGGTATTTTCCTTATTGGCAAGGTTGTATGAAGTTCTCACTTGGCAAACAGTGCAGGGGCCTCAGAGTTTGGTTTTGTATATTGTGCACCAGCTCGGTATTTTCCTTAGGGTTTTCATCTATCTGGAGAACTATATATTTGTTAATCAACTTGATTGTCTTAAGGGACACATTATATTTTCTCTGCTATTCCTTAGACCTTCTTCTCAGCATTTGATAGCGATACTCGGAATCTAATTGGTTGTCCTATGGGGTTATTGTGTGGAAGGCTTCTTTGGAACTTTTGAAGTATATTTGATTGGGTTTCTTAGTATTTTCTCCAGCACTCTTAACAGGGAATTCTTCTATGAAACTCATCACCAGCGGGGTACTTCTTTGGACCTCTAGATGGAACCTTTGTTGAGCTTTTATTTGGCTTCTTGCTTGGGAATTCTCAGGCAGTAATAGTTAGACTTCTATTGGAGATTCGTGCGGGAGGTATTCTTCTTGTCGTTATTGTGTGGTATTAATGACATCTATAGTATCTTTGCTTTAGTCTTTATTGGTATTATCTCGGCGTTTCTGGTTGGAATTTATTCTTCTTTGGTATTCGTGTCAACGGGATTCTTGTACGGTATCTACCTTAGAGACTTTATTTGGTGTTACCACTTGGCATTTCTAGTTGAACTTTCCTATTAGTCATTTTGATGAAATACTTGTTCAGTAGCTAATGAAGATTAGTAAGAATTGGATTTCAGATGATGCTGAGTTCTATTGGAAGAAGAATTGCGAGGAGGCAATTGTTTTAAGGAGGGGAAGATGTGATAACCCGAACCCGGCATGCATTTAATAGCCTTGACTGCATTTGATTAAATGTTTTATTAGTTAACTCAACCAATTTACACTATTTTAATATTTCTCTTGGAAGTATTTAGTAGTTGTGTATTGAATAATTAAAAGATTATTATCTATTTCTAATGGTTATAGTAATTGAATTTATTCTCTTGTGATTAATTAAGTGTTATCTTAAATGTTAGGGTTTAGTTGTGTTTGACTATGTGTTTATATTAACCTTCATTTGTAGCTAATGTTAACTTCATAATTCTTTTAAATGTTCTAGAAATAGTTAAATTAGTTATTTTAAATGAATATTGATTACCTTGATTGTCTTGATTATTTTAATAATCGGTTTTGGTTGTTTTGCATTAAAATCACTCGGTTTTCAAATAAATGAGAAAAGTAACTCTGAGCAGGAGTAAATTTTAAACTGTGATGCTTTCCAAAAATGATATATTTCATAGATTCTTTGAGATTTAATTGTTACTTCTTTGTTGTCGCAACGTGCATTGCATTTCGGGAGCGATAGCTAGAGAATATTTTCTAGTCCTCAGCAAATAGTGAAACTAGTATTTTAGTGCCTTAAATTTTATAATTTAATTGTTGTTAGCTAGAATTAACATTTCCTTAGTTGTTTTAGCTTAAAAATGCATGAAAATGGGCTAGTTTGACCAATTCTTAAGTTGGTTTGACCAAGGAGCTTGACCATTGACCTTGTCACCTTATTTAACTTATAGCAATGCAAAATAAAAAAAGAACAAAAGCTAGAAAATAGGTTGCTATGGCCGAAAATAAACAAGGAAGAAAAAAAAAACCTTTCAACTTCAATTCTTTGATTTTTCGCGTGAGCTTGCACGGGGTGGTTTTCGAGGCGTCCTACGAGGTTTTCCTAGCGTCTAGGAGCGTCTAAGGTGAGGGTTTCATGTTTATTTGCGCATTTGAACGTTTTATGTGTTAAATTTAATTTTTGAGTTTTATCCGTATGTTGTTATTTTAATCATTTTGAGGCTTAAAGAATATTCTCTAGCAATCGTAGAACATGTATTTATAGTTTTTAAACATTTTTTGCGGTTGAATATTGAAATTGAAATATAATTTGTTACTTGAATAGTAAAACATGAATAGTAAACCCTTGAAATGATAAAGTTACGTTGTTATGATGTCAGTTGATGTAGAAAGGTGCTAGGTATACTAGAATGCCTAAATGTGTGGTTTAATTGGAATCTGTAATAGAAAAATGGAGAAAAATGGCTTAGTGAAAGTCGGGGTCGTTTAGGTCGAGTTTGGAATTTTCTCGATTTGCATGAAGGCATTGTCGAGGTACGTCATGGAAGCACTTTTGGTGTAGTTGTGACATTGGTTGGGTAATCGGTTGAGGTAGTTATAGTTCAAATGAGCAAAGGGATAAATCGGGGCTTTGCGTGAATTCTAGGGTAAAGTAGGGTTTCAGGGTCCTTAGACGTGCCTTATGGTGACCTAAGGGGATTGGCGAAGTCGGTTTCCAGAACTCGTGGCTCGTTTGGAAATGGTGGTGTTTTGATAGTTGGGGCCGATTTGTGATTTTGCTTGTTATCTTGATATTATGCCTATAGAATGCTTAGGGTTGCTTGATATACTTGTTTAATTGGTGTTATTGTTGCTTATTATTGCTTGTTATGCTTGAAAAGTTAGATGAATGCTAGTATTGATTGTGATTGCTTGTTATCTCGTTTGTTGTCACTAGTTTGTATTGTTGTGCTATCGCTCGTTTATTGCCTTGTATCGAGTCTTGCATTGCATAGTGTCTCGCGCGTGAGTGATGGGCCTCTCTGGGTAGCCTCGGGTTGCCAGTGTTGGTTGCTCTAGCTCCGCTGCTATTCCCTTTCTCGCTTGGGTTGCCTCCCAGGGAGATTTGGGTCGTAGAATTGATGGATACTTCCGGGGTATTCCAAACTGGTGTTATAAGGTGGATGCGCGCTTATTGTCATCGTTGTCAACATCAAGCTCGAGATTGATGTATCGCTCGTGTAATGGTACATTGCTCGTAAGAGTGAACCATAGCCTTCAGAGTGTGGTATAGCTTTGAATGGTTGTGTTAATGCTTTCTTGAATGTTTAACATATTGTCGTTTGTATTGAATGGTTTCCTATTGCCTTTATTGCTTAGTTGTGACTAATTGCATTGCACGACTTTCTTTCTCTCCAATTCGATATCTGTCTCGCCGTCACTGAGTATACGTGTTGTGTATACTCACTCCTCACCACCACATTTCAGGAAATGCCATGTTAGCTGGAAGTTCGTGATTTCGTGAAAGTTCGTTGCCTGACGAGTTGTCTTGCGTGCCTATGTGGCTTGAGTGTCGAAGTTTGTAAAGATATATGCTTTCATATGTTGTATGTATTTATTGTTAAAAGAAATGTAATTTAAATTTAGCTAAGTAGCTGAGGTGAATTGATAAGCTAGTTTATGTAATCAGTTAGCATAGCTTAACCTCACTGCATGTTTGTAATGACAAAGGGAAAGAGATAGAAAGATACGATAGTCTAGCTTATGAAATAGGTTGGTGTAGTTTAATTGCTAAGCTTGAATGTATATGTACTTGTGATTTGCTTGTTGTGAACCAAGGCTCGGATGGCCTTGAGGTGGTTGAATGTTTGGACATGGTATTGGTCCACTTATATGCTGTCGCATGTTTTACTTTTCGCCTAGAAACAGAGGAGACTCCGTCCGTTTTCCCTAAAAATTTATGCCAGGGTTTGGTTTGGGTTGTGTTTAGATCGATTGATAGAACTCTCGGTCTCGAGAGGGATCGGGGTGTCACAGGTGGTATCAGAGCTTGTCTAGCTCATAAGCCGGGACAGGGTCCTCGGTCTGGTGGGTAGTGCCCCTTGAATGTGTGCTTGTTAAGTGTGTATTGAAAGTGTATGCTTGTATATGAGATTGTGGGTCTTGACTTGAATGCATGCACTTATGTGATAAAGTTATGTGTTATGTGTTAAATGTTTCTCAAGAAAGGTGAAATGTCTAGTTGTCTATCGAATTGGCTTATTGAATTGGCATCGTGAATTGAATTGACCTCGTGAATTGTTATTTGCTTGAAGTATTACTTGTAATGTGTGTATAGAATGTCTTGAATTAGCTATGCCGTGATTTGAATCGATTATGTTGTGCTTGACTTGATTGTCGTGATTGAGTGACTTTGTTGAATAAACTGTTTTGTAAACTTGCTTGCATAATAATATAAGGCATGTGTATAACTGTGATATATTGGCATTCATACATGTCCTATGGAAATGGTAAGTAAGTCCTCTTCTTTCCCTGAAGAAAGTGGTTCACAGTTGGCCTTTCAAGGTGTATGGATTGGCAGGAAATGAATGGCAGTTGACCAGCCTTTATTTGGGAATTGGTGTTTGCTTTTGGAGCTCGGTTATTGGCGAATCTCTATGGCCTTCTCTGTGCTTAACAGTTGTGAAAGAGTAGCTTCCTCTTGGGGTTTTATTTGGTTATTCTTTGGAGCATTTTTTTTTTTGGTTTTCTTAAAGGGTGTTCTTTAGGGACTTTTGTTGGCACTTCTCGGTGGACTTGGTTAATGGGATTTCAATCGGCCTTACTGCATAGTATTATCTATGGTATATGTGTCTCGATCTCTATTGGTGTGCTACTGGCATTCCTGATTGGAAATTCTTCAATGGTATTTCATGGAATTCTCAATGGCCAATTATTTAGTATTTACTTATTGGGCAAACTTGGCTACTTTCTTATTGGAGCATTGTTTTGGATATCTTTTTTAGTGTTCCTCAGTAGGTTTGGTATTTGGAGTTCCTATCAGACTTATTGCATAATACTACTTATGGTATTCTTTGAAATTCTTATTGGGCGTTATACTGGTATTTTCCTTATTGGCAAGATTGTATGAACACTTGGCAAACAGTGAAGAGGCTTCAGAGTTTGGTTTTTTATATTGGGCACCAGATCGGTATTTTCCTTAGGGTTTTCATCTATCTGGGGAACTATATATTTGTTAATCAACTTGATTGTCTTAAGGGGCACATTATATTTTCTCTGCTATTCCTTACACATTCTTCTCAGCATTTGATAGCGATACTGGGAATCTAATTGGTTGTCCTATGGGGTTATTGTTTGGAAGGCTTCTTTGGAACTTTTGAAGTATATTTGATTGGGTTTCTTAGTATTTTCTCCAGCACTCTTAACAGGGAATTCTTCTATTAAATTCATGACCAGCAGGGTACTTCTTTGGACCTCTAGATGGAACCTTTGTTGAGCTTTTATTTGGCTTCTTGCTTGGGAATTCTCGGGCAGTAATAGTTAGACTTCTATTGGTGGTTCGTGCATGAGGGATTCTTCTTGTCGGTATTGGGTGGTATTAATGGCATCTACAGTATCTTTGCTTTAGTCTTTATTGGTATTATCTCGGCATTTCTGGTTGGAATTTATTCTTCTTTGGTATTCGTGTCAACGGGATTCTTGTTCGGTTTCTACCTTAGAGACTTTATTTGGTGTTACCACTTGGCATTTCTAGTTGAACTTTCCTATTAGTCATTTTGATGAAATACTTATTCAGTAGCTAATGAAGATTAGTCAGAATTGGATTTCAGATGATGCTGAGTTCTATTGGAAGAAGAATTGTGAGGACGCAATTGTTTTAAAGGGGGAAGGATGTGATAACCCGAACTTGGCATGCATTTAATAGCCTTGACTGCATTTGATTAAATGTTTTATTAGTTAACTCAACCAATTTACACTATTTTAATATTTCTCTTGGAAGTATTTAGTAGTTGTGTATTGAATAATTAAAAGATTATTACCTATTTCTAATAGTTGTAGTAATTGAATTTATTCTCTTGTGATTAATTAAGTGTTATCTTAAATGTTAGGGTTTAATTGTGTTTGACTATGTGTTTATATTCACCTTGATTTGTAGCTAATGTTAACTTCATAATTCTTTTAAATGTTCTAGAAATAGTTAAATTAATTATTTTAAATGAATATTGATTACCTTGATTGTCTTGATTATTTTAATAATCGGTTTCGGTTGTCTTGCATTAAAATCACTCGGTTTTCAAATAAAAGATGAAAGTAACTTCGAGCCGGAGTAAATTTTAAACTATGATGCTTTCCAAAAATGATATATTTCATAGATTCTTTGAGATTTAATTGTTACTTCTTTGTTGTCGCAACGTGCATTGCATTTCGGGAGCGATAGCTAGAGAATATTTTATAGTCCTCAGCAAATAGTGAAACTTGTATTTTAGTGCCTTAAATTTTATAATTTAATTGTTGTTAGCTAGAATTAACATTTCCTTAGTTGTTTTAGCTTAAAAATGCATAAAAATAGGCTAGTTTGACCAATTCTTAAGTTGGTTTGACCAAGGAGCTTGACCATTGACCTTGTCACCTTATTTAACTTATAGCAATGCAAAAAAAAAAAAAAAACAAAAGCTGGAAAACAGGTTGCTATGGCCAAAAATAAACAAGGAAGAAAAAAAAACCTTTCAACTTCAATTCTTTGATTTTTCGCGTGAGCTTGCACGGGGTGGTTTTCGAGGCGTCCTACGAGGTTTTCCTACCGTCTAGGAGCGTCTAAGGTGAGGGTTTCATGTTTATTTGCGCATTTGAACATTTTATGTGTTAACTTTAATTTTTTAGTTTTTTCCGTATGTTGTTATTTTATTCGTTTTGAGGCTTAAAGAATATTCTCTAGCAATCGTAGAACATGTATTTACAGCTTTTTAACATTTTCTGCGGTTGAATATTGAAATTGAAATATAATTTGTTAGTTGAATAGTAAAACATGAATAGTAAACCCTTGAAACGATAAAGTTACGCTGTTATGCTGTCTGTTGATGTAGAAAGGTGCTAGGTATACTAGAATGCCTAAATGTGTGGTATAATTGGAATGTGTAATGGAAAAACGGAGAAAAACGGCTTAGTGAAAGTCGGGGTCGTTTAGGTTAAGTTTGAAATTTTCTCGATTTGCATGAAGGCATTGTTGAGGTACGTCATGGAAGCACTTTTGGTGCAGTTGTGACATTGGTTGGGTAATCAGTTGAGGTAGTTATAGTTCAAATGAGCAAAGGGAGAAATCGGGGCTTTGCGTGAATTCTAGGGTAAAGTAGGGTTTCAAGGTCCTTAGACATGCCTTATGGTGACCTAGGAGGATTGGCGAAGTCGGTTTCAAGAACTCGTGGTTCGTTTGGAAATGGTAGTGTTTTGATAGTTGGGGCCGATTTGTGATTTTGCTTGTTATCTTGATATTATGCCTATAGAATGTTTAGGGTTGCTTGATATACTTGTTTAATTGGTGTTATTGTTGCTTTTTATTGCTTGTTATTCTTGAAAAGTTAGTTGAATGCTAGTATTGATTGTGATTGCTTGTTATCTCGTTTGTTGTCACTAGTTTGTATTGTTGTGCTATTGCTCGTTTATTGCCTTGTATTGAGTCTTGCATTGCATAGTGTCTCGTGCGTGAGTGATGGGCCTCTCTGGGTAGCCTCGGGTTGCCAGTGTTGGTTGCTCTAGCTCCGCTGCTATTCCCTTTCTCGCTTGGGTTGCCTCCCAGGGAGATTTGGGTCGTAGAATTGATGGATACTTCCGGGGTATTCGAAACTGGTGTTATAAGGTGGATGCGCGCTTATTGTCATCGTTGTCAACATCAAGCTCGAGATTGATGTATCGCTCGTGTAATGGTACATTGCTCGTATGAGTGAACCATAGCCTTCAGAGTGTGGTATAGCTTTGAATGGTTGTGTTAATGCTTTCTTGAATGTTTAATATATTGACGTTTGTATTGAATGCTTTCCTATTGACTTTATTGCTTAGCTGTGACTAATTGCATTGCATAACTTTCTTTCTCTCCAATTCGATATCTGTCTCGCCCTCACTGAGTATACGTGTTGTGTATACTCACTCCTCACCACCACATTTCAGGAAATGTCATGTTAGCTGGAAAGTTCGTGATTTCGTGAAAGTTCATGCCTGAAGAGTTGTCTTGCGTGCCTATGTGGCTTGAGTGTCGAAGTTGTAAAGATATATGCTTTCATATGTTGTATGTATTTATTGTTAAAAGAAATGTAATTTAAATCTAGCTAGGTAGTTGAGGTAAATTAATAAACTAGTTTCTGTAATCAGTTAGCATAGCTTAACTTCAATGCATGTATGTAATGTCAAAGGAAAAGAGATAGAAAGATATGATAGTCTAGCTTATGAAATAGGTTGGTGTAGTTTAATTGCTAAGCTTGAATGTATATTTACTTGTGATTTTCTTGTTGCGAACCAAGGCTCGGATGGCCTTGAGGTGGTTGAATGTTTGGACATGGTATTGGTCCACTTATATGCTGCCGCAGGTTTTACATTTTCCCTAGAAACAGGGGAGACTCCGTCCGTTTTTTTCTAAATTTTATGCCCGGGTTTGGAATTGGGTTGCGATTAGATTGATTGATAGAACTTCCGATCTCGAGAGGGATCGGGGTGTTACACAGCCTCTACGCGAAGGAAAGTTGTCTTGCCCAAGATGCCGTGGGACTTGATAATAGAATTGTGACGGATAAAGAATCATGGCAAGCCTGAACGGGGCAAAAAAACAAAATGAAAATGGGGGGTGCAACACGAGGATTTCCTAAGGGGTCACCCATCCTAGTACTACTCACACCCAAGCACGCTTAACTTCGCAGTTCTGATGCGATCCGGTTATAATGCCTCGAACCAACACCCCCACGCCAGCAGGATACTCCCTGGACTTAGGGCCCAAGCGAGCACCGAGGCCGAGGCGAGTGGGCCCAGAAGCGTACTATGCACGTATTGTCACCTTTGGCGCCCATACCCTTCACGGTTTTGTCGCCTCCCAGCCACTGCCAGAAAAACACGCGTACACGATACAAGGAGACATCCCCTTATATCAAGTAGCCCAAAGACCTCCGTGCCCGATGTAGGATATTACACGCCTGCATTAGTACTAGCATGATCACACCCGTCATGTTGAGGGCGCAAAGCCCTTTTGTGTCGTCCTTTTCACGGCTCACGACGAACGATCTGGGACGAAGAAACAACGCAAAAAGAAGAAAATTGGCCCAAAACTGATGAAAACGTTTGATTTTGGGCTCCAAAAACAGGCGCAGCCGAGCGGGCTTGATGCCCCCGTTGTAGAGCTCTTCGAGATATTTCCAACGGTATGCTGTGCGTTTCATAACTCCTTATGGATCAAATATTATGGGCACCGGAGCGACGGAGACATGGTCACAAGCCCCGCACCATCGGTTTGCGGGCCCAGCCTCTACGCGAAGCGCAGTTGTCTTGCCCAAGATGCCATGGGACTCGATAATAGAAATGTGACGGATAAAGAATCTTGGCAAGCCTGAACGGGGCAAACACACAAAATGAAAATGGGGGGTGCAACACGAGGACTTCCCTGAGGGTCACCCATCCTAGTACTACTTTCGCCCAAGCACGCTTAACTTTGGAGTTCGGATGGGATCCGGTGCATTAGTGCTGGTATGATCGCATCCGTCATGTTGAGGGAGCATAGCCCTTTTGTGTCATCCTTTTCACCTGTCACGACTAACGATCTGGGATGAAGAAACAGCGGAAAAAGAAGAAAAGTGGCCTGAAATAGATGATATCATTCAATTTTATGCTCCGAAAACGGGCGCAGCCGAGCAGGCTTGCTACCCCCCTCGCAGAGCTCTTAGAGAGCATTCCAACCGTATGTTGTGCACTGCATAACTCCTTACGTATCAAAAGTTATGGGCACTAGAGTGACGGAGACCTGATCACAGGCCCTGCGCCCTCGGTTTGCGGGCCCAGCCTCTACGCAAAGCGCAGTTGTCTTGCCCAAGATGCCGTGGGACTCGATAATAGAAATGTGACGGATAAAGAATCTAGGCAACCCTGAACGGGGCGAAAAAACAAAACGAAAATGGGGGGTGCAACACGAGGACTTCCCAGGGGGTTATGCATCCTAGTACTACTCTCGCCTAAGCACGCTTAACTTCGGAGTTCTTATGGGATCCGGTGCATTAGTGTTGGTATGATCACACCCGTCATGTTGAGGGCGCAAAGCCCTTTTGTGTCGTCCTTTTCGCCAGTCACAACGAATGATTTGGGACAAAGAAATAGGGCAAAAAGAAGAAAAGTGGCACGAAACAGACGAAAACGTTTGATTTTGGGCTCCGAAACAGGTGCAGTTGTGAGGCCCGACCTCGATTTGTGTGCGATACCTCGTTTCGTGTGTCCTAACCTAGATTTGCGTGCCTTGACCTAGGTTTAAGAGTCGTGTTTCGTTTTGTGTGCCTTGCATTGAATTACTTGCATACATTTAGGGTTGCGTGCATTTACTTGGGAAACGTGCATTCGTCTCGTAGTTCGTGTATTATCTCATAGTGCGTGCCCTAAACCTAGGTGAGCGTACCCACACGCTAATCGAGAAAGCATCTTACACGAAGCACTAGATCATTAATTAATCCTACAAACTCCACTAACTAATATTAAAATGCTAATTCAACTCACTAGAAGACGAAATCTCACAAAAAGCTAGATATTCTTTATTCTTTATTCTTTTGCACATCCCAAACACACAATATAATATTGCTCAAAACATGATAAAAATTCAGAATTTTGCAAGCCTTGGCCGACCACTTCTTGCATTTGTGCATGCTTTGCATAATTCAAAAATTATCCCCAGACAACCTATGACACAAAGCATAAAAAAATGAAATGAAACACTACCCAAGCATGCGATTCTCGACCAAAGCACTCCATGCTTTCTGACATTTCAAGATTGCACAGGGACTAAGAGAATTTCAGAATTTTCAAGGCCCTAGGCCAACACACTCACACACAACACTTCATACCTCACAAGCATTTCATCTTTCTTTCTCTCACTCACTCTCTCATTTCTTCTCTCTCTCTCTCGGCTTTGGCTGCAATCTCACTCTCCATAGCTTAAGTTCATCATCCTAAGATTCATCAAGACCTTCAAGCTACCAAGGAACTCGACCAAGCAAGCTAGAATGCAAAAGACACACATGCAAGCTCATAGAACCTTCATTTCGGCATAGGTATATTGATATCTCCTATTTCATTTTCTTTTTGTTCTAGCCACTTGCACATGCTAAGAACATGGTTACTAAGCTAGGAATTAGAGAATCTCAAGTTATCTCTCGGCCAAGCAAGGAGAAAAGTTGATCTTGTGCATCATCAAAAGCTTTGTGCATCTTCATTGTTGTCTTGCTAAGGTGAGGGTTAATCCTTTTTTTTTAATGCTTTCCAAAACCACATGCATGCCTTTAAATGTCTATTTTTACTTCTGTACTTGTGATATATGTGTGTGCATGAGCTTTTGTAAGCATGCATGGCAAGATATTTGGCTAGAATGGGAAGATAGGTGAAATCGCGTATATGGCAGTTCTCCGACTTGTTGGAGCGAAATGAATTTGACAAGGTAAATGATATTTAAAATGCGTGAAAATTGGTAGGTGACTATTTTTGCCAGTTTTGAGCAATTTTTGTAGAAATAGGCCAAGGCCAACTTTGACCCTAAGGTCTCCAAAATAGCAAAACATCGAAAGGTGTCCAAATCTGAAAAATCTGAAAAATCTGAGAAAATGAAGCAGGATTTTGCAGACTCACTGTCCTTGTAGAACGAATCAGTTTTGGCTTAGTAAATGATATCCAAAATGCATGAAATTTGGTATACAGCTAGATGTTTTCGTTATGGACATTTTTTGTCAGAAATAGACTAAGGCTAAATCTGACCCTAAGGCCCTCAAAAATGACAAGTATTAAAATGTGTACAAATCTGGACAGTTTTGCGTAGTCTCACGGTTTTGGCTATAACTCTTGAACCCGAACTCCAAATGATGCGAGGTTTGTTTCTGGATTTAGTTCACTCCCTAAGATTTAATTTGACATATTGGTCACTGGAATTGGAGATTGTTTGCTTGTCTAAATGATTGTGGGAAAACAGACCATTGCAGTGAGGTTTTCATCTAGTGATATGCTTTGAAAATTATGGTAACTTCTCTTGTTGTATTAAATGCTTAGGATTGTGGCACTTGGATCTTGTGTGGACTGTTTTGAATGCTTGAGGGTATTTTAATTAATCGATGCATGGCTTTGGTTTGAATGCTTGTCAACTCGTGGCTCAATCGTACGTGTAAGCATGAGTTGAAACCCTAGTGACTATGAGAAACTTGCTAAGTATCGATCCTATGGTTATTGTGTCTATTTGTGTGATTAGTGGGCTGCTCGTAGTTGTCTTTATAGCCCTAAATGTGATTCCGACAATTACATGTTGATAAGTAGACCTTTCTTGCACCCGGTCCCACGTAGATGTCGTTGCATGTGGTATAACCTTGTTATTTGATTGCGTGAACCCGGAAATGAGTTATATGACTTGATTCACATGTGTTACATGGCTGTCCGTTTAATATTCATATAACTCCATGCGTTTTACAAGTGAAATTACATGTCAAACTTGCTTCGTGTGTTTACTTGTCAACGTGCGATCTTATAATTGCTCGGAGGCAACCTACTTTGTTGTCCTCCTAATGTGATATGTTAAATGTTATAAATGTGCATTGCATACAAGGTTGCAACCTTTCGTTGTGGCATAGTAGCGTTTCACGCACGCCGGGCAGCATTGGGCTTACCGGTGCTAACGTGACTACCATGGTCCAATTCCCTATCTCTCTTGGCATTCCACCCTCGGAGAGTTGGGTCGTAGATTTTCAGGGTACATCCGGAGTACACCCAATTGGGAGCGATAAGTGGATTATTGAAGTCGGCCGCAACAATCGTATCAAAATTGATATTGAGAGCAAATGCTCACCGTATCCTTGAAATGATTGGTAGTTGTATCTGTTGCTCAATTTGATTCTTATACTTGCGTACCTTATTACTTATAATTCGTGACATGTTTTCAAAAAGGGGTTTTTCATAAGTTAACCGGAAAAAGAGTTTCAAAACGTATTTCTCATTCCCCCTCGTTGAGTTCATAAGGACTCACCATCTTTTATCATCTTAGGTGAAGAAGATCAAGAATAGGTACCCGAGGACAACGTGCCTATTGATGACTCCTTGGAATGATTGCTTGCCCTACATGCCTTACTTGACTATGGCCATTTTGTGAACGATATGTTGCTTGAAGACTATTTCTTATGTTGCTTGTTGGTGTATTGTAAATGACCCACGTTGTAATTTGGGGTCAAATTTTGGGTTGTACTGATCATAACTAGATAGACACTCCTATGGTCATTTTTGCTATCGCTACTGGTTAGTATCTATTGCAGGCTTATGAAGTATCAGGTAAAGGATTAAGTAAAATGAATCTATCCAATCTTAAGCAGGTACTCATTGGTAGGCCAAGATCAACAGGTACTTTTGTAACAAGGATTAACAAACAAACGAGACAGAGTTATCATACAAGGTTGTTAATCAAACGAGACTTCAAGATAACTAGTAGGCATTTGAATTGGTGATAAATAGTAATCTTAGTTGGAAATGAATTTGAGATTGAAAGTTTCGAGGCGTTTAGAGAATTAGGTCAAACTAAAGAGCCCAATTACAACTGTTACGCTGCCAATTTTCTGGAGAATTTGTGGAGTTTAGGCTAAACGTTAAGTGTTAAACCTTCATGAATGATTAAATACGTGAAACGACTTGAATGTTTAGATCACTCCCTAGTCTAACCTCAATAGGTCGGGTTGGGGCGTGACACCTTAGAGAAATGGTATCAGAGCTTAAATTGCTTAAGCCAGGTTTAACTCTCGGACCATGGGTAGAAGCCCTAAGATTATCGGGATGACTTGTTTATGTGTGTTATTGTGTGACAATATCAATTGTGCCTTCTTTGTTTCTATGTGCTTATGTGATTAACATGTTTTAACTATTTCAAAAGTTGTATGTCTATGTGAAATTGTATGTTGCATACCTTATACATTAAATTATTGTTTGTCATATTCCAATAAATTGTGCATCGTAATCTGTGCCTATACATGGCTGGCCCTAGTACCCGCACTATTAATAGGAGCGGTGAGCCCCAAGAGACTGGAGATGCTTATCAAACTAATCCCGGCATGGCTATGTTTAACATGATGGAGAATGCTATGGATCGCGTGTCGCGAGTGATGGAACGTCAAGATGCACGTGAAGCAAACAACAACAACAACAACAACAGGAATGATGGTAACAATGGGAGAAATAGCAGAATGTGGGAATTCCTTGACTTTCGCCCATCCAAATTTCACGGGGAAGCTGATGATGAAAAGGCAGAGGCTTGGCTGTCCGAGATTGAAAGGATTTTCAGGCCACTTGACTATACTGATGAAGAAAAGGTTGAGGTCGCTGTGTTTCTATTGCACGGGGATGCTGAGCATTGGTGGCACACTGTGGAGGCACTTTGGGAAACTGATCATACACCTCGCTTGTGGGGTAATTTCGTTAAGGCATTCAAGGAGAAATACGTACCTGCAGTTTCCAAGCAGAGGCGAATTGAGGAATTCATGCACTTGAACCAGGGTAACATGACGGTGGCCCAGTATGAGGCTCGTTTTGACCGACTGTCCCGCTATGCTCAATACATGGTCAGTACTCCTGAGGCGAAGATGTGGAAATTTACGAATGGATTGAGGCCAGAAATCCAGGACTAGTTGGCTTCGCATGACTTTACTACCTATTCTGCTCTCCTTGCGGCTGCCTCCCGAGTTGAGAAAAGAAAACTTGATAGAGCCGGTTCGAGCCAGCCGAACAAGAAACTGTATCAATCTCCAGGCAACAGAGAAAATTCCAGACTCAGAGTCGCAGTCAGGGCCAAAGCCAGAACAGACCAGTTAATAACCGTGGCCCAACTAAAGCACCATCAGCCTCTTCCACCCGCGGATCCACAGGTAGTTCACCTGCTACTTAGACTGTCACTTGTTCTTACTGTAACAGGAAGGGTCACACCGAGGCCCAGTGTTGGAGGAAATCGGGACGATGTGTAGGGTGTGGCAGCGATCAACACCAGGTCAAGGATTGTCGTAAATGGCAAGGGGGACAAAATCAGATTAAACCAGCTGGTAGAGGCAAGACTCCAGTTCCTAGAGTTCAGGCCCGAGCTTATGCTATTGAGTGCGAGGAGCTTCCAGAGGAGACCGCTGTTGTTGAAGGTATATTCTTGATACTGAATCAACCTGTTAGGGTGATAATTGATCCAGGTGCTACTCATTCATTTATTACTCCCTTATGTGTGCAACGTGTGAAACTACGAGTTATATGTTTGCCTTACAAAGTAGAAGTTGGTACTCCGATGGATTCTAAACTTGTTACTCGCTCAGCTTGTAAAGCATGTAAAATCCAAATTAAAGATAGGGAATTCTCAGCCAATCTTATTGTATTACCCTTTCGAGACTATGAAGTCATCTTAGGGATGGACTGGTTGGCAAAGCATCATGCCCAACTAGATTGCCGGACGAAGATTGTAACATTCCAGATACCTGGTCAACCAATACTGAAGGTAATGGGTCGAAGAGACTTCATCGAGAGTTCCATCATTTCATCCACAAAAGTAGTGAAGTCCTTGAGAAAAGGATGTAGTGGATACTTAGCTTACCTCATCAACAAGCCGTTGGAAAAAGCTAAGTTGGAGGAGATGCCAGTGATTAAAGATTATGCGAATGTGTTTCCAGAAGAATTGCCCGGTTTACCTCCAGATCGGGAGATCGAGTTCATTATAGAATTACTGCCTAGCACCCAGCCGATATCTAAAGCTCCCTATCGTATGGCACCAGCCGAGCTACAAGAACTGAATGACCAATTGCAAAGATTATTGAAGAAGGGGTTTGTTCAACCAAGTTCTTCTTCGTGGGGAGCGCCAGTCCTATTTGTAAAGAAGAAAGACAGAACGTTGAGGCTATGCATTGATTACCGAGGATTGAACCAAGTGACCGTTAAGAATAAATACCCACTTCCACTGATCGACGAGTTGTTTGATCAACTTCAGGGAGCCAAAGTGTATTCAAAGCTCGACTTGAGGCAAGGGTACTATCAGTTGCGGATCAAAAAAGAGGACTTGCCTAAAACGGCTTTTAGGACGAGATATGGGCATTATGAGTATGTGGTGATGCCATTTGGGCTAACTAACGCCCCTGCAGCTTTTATGGACTTGATGCACAAGGTGTTTCAACCCTACTTGGACCAATTTGTAGTGATCTTTATCGATGATATTTTGGTATACTCGAAATCTGAGGCTGAGCATGAACAACATCTGCGATTGGTACTACAGAAACTTCGAGAACATCAATTGTATGCGAAGTTTAGCACATGTGAATTTTGGTTGCGGCAGATTACATTCTTGGGGCACATTATATCCCAAGAGGGAATAGCAGTGGATCCAGCAAAGATAGAAGCAGTAATGTCTTGGAAGAAGCCGAAAAATGTTACGGAGGTTCGGAGTTTTCTTGGTCTAGCCGGCTATTATCGGAGGTTCGTGAATGATTTCTCCAAGATCGCAGGACCACTTACAAAGCTCACTCAAAAGAAAACAAAGTTCGTGTGGGACAACAAGTGTGAGAACAGGTTTCAAGAATTGAAGAAAAGATTGACTACTGCACCTGTTCTTGCATTGCCTAAAGGGAGTCAAGGCTTTGTAATCTATAGCGATGCTTAGAAGGAAGGACTGGGTTGTGTGTTGATGCAAAATGGTAGAGTGATTGCGTATGCTTCTAGGAAACCAAAGCCATATGAATTGAACTACCCAACGCATGATTTGGAGTTAGCGGCTATTGTGTTTGCACTCAAGAAATGGAGGCACTATCTATGGGGTAACAAGTTCGAGGTGTTTACTGATCAAAAGAGCTTGAAATACTTGTTCTCACAAAAAGAGTTGAACATGAGGCAACGACGGTGGATGGAGCTTTTGGATGATTATAACTGCACAATCAATTATGTGCCCGGTAAAGCAAATGTAGTTGCAGATGCCTTAAGTCGGAAAGCGAGCATGGCAAAACTGGAAGTTAAGGTGCAGGAGTTGTTAGAGGAAGCATTTTTATGGAAACCACAATTGACTCAAAAAGGATTACTATTTGCCACTACACAAGTTCAATCGACCTTGTTGTCCAAATTGCGAGAGGCTCAACAGAAGGACCAACAGTTTCAGAAGATTAAAGAAAGCAACACAGATTTCAAGTTTCATGATGATGATATTTGGAGGTTCAGGAATCGAATTTGTGTTCCTAATGAGCTAGAGTTGAAAAAGAAGATTCTTAAACAAGCCCATAACTCCAGATATACTATTCACCCCGGCGGAACAAAGATGTACCGGGATTTGAAGCAACACTATTGGTGGAATAACATGAAGAGAGAGATTGCGGAGTTTGTGGCACGGTGTTTGACTTTCCAGAGAGTCAAAGCATAACATCAACGACCGGCAGGTTTACTTCAACCGTTGGAAATTCCTCAATGGAAATGGGAACACATAACTATGGACTTTGTCATGGACCTGCTAGGTCACAAAAGGGTCACAACGCCGTTTGGGCATAGAGGATAGATTGACTAAGTCAGCACACTTCTTACCGATGAACAAGGAGGATAGTCCTGAGAAATTGGGAGATATGTATGTGGCGGATATTGTAAGGTTGCACGGGATGCCTGTGAATATTGTATCGGATAGGGACCCTCGTTTTACTTCCCGATTTTGGAAGAGATTGCAAGAAGCTTTAGGAACGAAGTTGAGTTTCAGCACCACTTATCACCCTCAGACTGATGGACAATCTGAGAAAACTATTCAGATTCTGGAGGATATACTGAGGGTGTGTGTTTTAGACTTCGGGAAAGGCTGGAAGAAATATCTGTCTCTAGCTGAGTTCACTTATAATAATAGTTATCAGGCCACTATCGGGATGGCCCCATTTGAGGCATTGTATGGACGTAAGTGTCGGTCCCCAATTTACTGGGATGAAGTAGGTGAGACGAAGACTTTTGACCCGACCCTAGTACCAGAACTTATGAAGACTATTGATAATGTCCACCTCATCCGAAAACGGATGCTTACCGCCCAAAGCAAGCAGAAAAGTTCGCAGACCGACAGAGACAGAGTCTAGAGTTTGAGGTTGGCGACAAGGTGTTCTTGAAGATAATACCTCGGAGGGGACTGATTAAACATGGCAAGGGTGGAAAGTTGAGCTCGAGGTTTGTAGGACCATTTGAGGTAGTTGAGAAGGTTGGAAAATTGGCGTATCGCCTGGAACTACCCCAAAACCTCTCCAATATTCATGACATCTTTCATGTTTCAATGCTACGGAAGTATCATCCTGATCCATCGCACATCTTGGAGCCAGAGCCGCTGTAGCTTCGGGAGAACTTGTCTTATGAAGAGAAGCCCATTCGGATCCTAGACCAATAAGATCGGGAGTTGCGCAACAAATCTACACCGATGGTGAAAGTGTTGTGGGATCACCATGGAGTTGAAGAAGCAACGTGGAAAAGGCGAGACCAGATGGAGCAACAGTATCTAGCATTATTTCAAAGGTAATATTGAAATTCGGGATGAAATTCTTTTAAGGAGGGGAGGATGTGAGGCCCGACCTCGATTTGCGTGCGATACCTCGTTTCGTGTGCCCTAACCTAGATTTGCGTGTCTTGACCTAGGTTTAAGAGTCGTGTTTCATTCTGTGTGCCTTGCATTGAATTACGTGCATACATTTAGGGTTGCGTGTATTTACTTGGAAAACGTGCATTCGTCTCGTAGTTCGTGCCTTACCTTGTAGTGCATGCCCTAGACCTAGGTGAGCGTGCCCACACGCTAATGGAGAAAGCATCTTACACGAAGCACTAGATCATTATTTAATCCTACAAACTCCACTAACTAATATTAAAATGCTAATTCAACTCACTAGAAGACGAAATCTCACAAAAAGCTAGATATTCTTTATTCTTTATTCTTTATTCTTTTGCACATCCCAAACACACAATATAATATTGCTCAAAACATGATAAAAATTCAGAATTTTGCAAGCCTTGGCCGACCACTTCTTGCATTTGTGCATGCTTTGCATAATTCAAAAATTATCCCCAGACAACCTATGACACAAAGCATAAAAAAATGAAATGAAACACTACCTAAGCATGCCATTCTCGACCAAAGCACTCCATGCTTCCTCATATTTCAAGATTTCACAAGGACTAAGAGAATTTCAGAATTTTCAAGGCCCTAGGCCGACACACTCACACACAACACTTCATACCTCACAAGCATTTCATCTTTCTTTCTCTCATTCACTCTCTCATTTCTTCTCTCTCTCTCTCGGCTTTGGATGCAATCTCACTCTCCATAGCTTAAGTTCATCATCCTAAGATTCATCAAGACCTTCAAGCTACTAAGGAACTCGACCAAGCAAGCTAGAATGCAAAAGACACACATGCAAGCTCATGGAACCTTCATTTCGGCTTACGTATGTTGATAGCTCCTATTTCATTTTCTTTTTGTTCTAGCCACTTGCACATACTAAGAACATGGTTACTAAGCTAGGAATTAGAGAATCTCAAGTTATCTCTCGGCCAAGCAAGGGGAAAAGTTGATCTTGTGCATCATCAAAAGCTTTGTGCATCTTCATTGTTGTCATGCTAAGGTGAGGGTTAATCCTTTTTTTAAAGCTTTCCAAAACCACATGCATGCCTTTAAATGTCTATTTTTACCTCTGTACTTGTGATATATGTGTGTACATGAGCTTTTGTAAGCATGCATGGCAAGATATTTGGCTAGAATTGGAAGATAGGTGAAATCACGTATATGGCAGTTCTCTGACTTGTTGGAGCAAAATGAATTTGACCAGGTAAATGATGTTGAAAATGCGTGCAAATTGGTAGGTGACTATTTTTGCCAGTTCTAAGAAATTTTCATAGAAATAGGCCAAGGCCAAGTGTGACTCTAAGGTCTTCAAAATGGCAAAACATCGAAAGGTGTCCAAATCTAGAAAATCTGGGAAAATGAAGCAGGTTTTTGCAGATTCACTGTCCTTGTAGAACGAACAAGTTTTGACTTAGTAAATGATATCCAAAATGCATGAAATTTGTTGTGTTTCTATATTTTTCAGTTCTGGACATTTTTGTCAGAAATAGACTAAGGCTAAATCTGACAATAAGGCCCTAAAAAATGACAAGTATTGAAATGTGTACAAATCTGGACAGTTTTGCGTAGTCTCATGGTTTTGGCTATAACTCTTGAACCCGAACTCCAAATGATGTGAGGTTTGTTTCTGGATTTCTTTCACTCCATAAGATTTAATTTGACATATTGTTCACTAGAATTGGAGATTGTTTGCTTGTCTAAATGATTGTGGGAAAACAGACTATTGCAGTGAGGTTTTCATCTAGTGATATGCTTTGAAAATTATGGTAACTTCTCTTGTTGTATTAAATGCTTAGGATTGTGGCACTTGGATCTTGTGTGGACTGTTTTGAATGCTTGAGGGTGTTTTAATTAATCGATGCATGGCTTTGGTTTGAATGCTTGTCAACTCGTGGCTCAATTATACGTGTACGCATGAATTGAAACCCTAGTGACTATGAGAAACTCGCTAAGTATCGATCCTATGCTTATCGTGTCTATTCGTGTGATTAGTGGGCTGCCCGTAGTTGTCTTTATAGCCCTAAATGTGATTCCGACAATTACATGTTGATAAGTAGACCTTTCTTGCACCCGGTCCCACGTAGATGTCGTTGCATGTGGTATAACCTTGTTATTTGATTGCGTAAACCCCGAAATGAGTTATATGACTTGATTCACATGTGTTACATGGTTGTACGTTTAATATTCATATAACTCCATGCGTTTTACAAGTGAAATTACATGTCAAACTTTCTTCGTGTGTTTACTTGTCAACGTGCGATCTTATAATTGCTCGGAGGCAACCTACTTTGTTGTCCTCCTAATGTGATATGTTAAATGTTATAAATGTGCATTGCAAACAAGGTTGCAACCTTTCATTGTGGCATGGTAGCGTTTCACGTATGCCGGGCGGCATCGGGCTTGCCGGTGCTACCGTGACTACCATGGTCCAATTCCCTCTCTCGCTTGGCATTCCACCCTCGGAGAGTTGGGTCGTAGATTTTCGGGGTACATCCGGAGTACACCCAATTGGGAGCGATAAGTGGATTATTGAAGTCGGCCGCAACAATCGTATCAAAATCGATATTGAGAGCAAATGCTCACCGTATCCTTGAAATGATTGGTAATTGTATCTGTTGCTCAATTTGATTCTTATACTTGCGTACCTTATTACTTGTAATTCGTGACATGTTTTCAAAAAGGGGCTTTTCATAAGTTAACTGGAAAAAGAGTTTCAAAACTTATTTCTCGTTCCCCCTCGCTGAGTTCATAAGGACTCACCCTCTTTTATCATCTCAGGTGAAGAAGACCAGGAACAGGTACCCGAGGACAACGTGCCTATTGATGACTCCTTGGAATGATTGCTTTCCCTACGTGCCTTACTTGACTATGGAAATTTTGTGAATGATATGTTGCTTGAAGACTATTTCTTATGTTGCTTGTTGTTGTATTGTAAATGACCCCCGTTGTAATTTGGGTTCAAATTTTGGGTTGTACTAATCATAACTAGATAGACACTCCTATGGTCGTTTTTGCTATCGCTACTGGTTAGTATCTATCACAGGCTTATGAAGTATCAGGTAAAGGATTAAGTAAAATGAATATATCCAATCTTAAGCAGGTACTCATTGGTAGGCCAAGATCAACAGGTACTTTTGTAACAAGGATTAAAAACAAACGAGATAGAGTTATCATACTAGGTTGTTAATCAAACGAGACTTCGAGATAACTAGTAGGCATTTCAATTGGTGATAAATAGTAATCTTAGTTGGAAATGAATTTGAGATTGAAACCTTCGAGGCGTTTAGAGAATTAGGTCAAACTAAAAAGCCCAATTACAGCCGTTACGCTGCCGGTTTTCCAGAGAATTTGTGGAGTTTAGGCTAAACGTTAAGTGTTAAACCTTCATAAACGATTAAGTACGTGAAACGACTTGAATGTTTAGATGACTCCCTAGTCTAACCTCAATAGGTCGAGTTGGGGCGTGATAGCAGCCAAGCAGGCTTGCTACCCCCGTCGTAGAGCTCTTAGAGAGCTTTTCAACGGTATGCTGTGCGCCACATAACTCCTTACGGATCAAAAGTTATGGGCACCGGAGCGACAGAGACCTGGTCACAAGCCCCGCGCCCTCGGTTTGTGAGCCCAGCCTCTACGCGAAGTGCAGTTGTCTTGCCCAAGATGCCGTGGGACTCAAAAATAGAAATGTAATGGATAAAGAATCTTGGCAAGCCTGAACGAGGCAAAAAAACAAAACAAAAATCGGGGGTGGCACATGAGGACTTCCTACGGGGTCACCCATCCTAGTACAACTCTCGCCCAAGCACGCATAACTTCGTAGTTCTGATGAGATCCGGTGCATTAGTGCTGGTATGATCGCACCCGTCATGTTGAGGGCACAAAGCCCTTTTGTGTCGTCCTTTTCACGGCTAATGACGAATGATCTGGGAAGAAGAAATAGCGCAAAAAGAAGAAAAGTGGCTCGAAATTGATGAAAACATTCGATTTTGGGTTTCGAAAACAGGCACAGCCGAACGGGCTTGATGCCCCCGTCGTAGAGCTCTCTGAGAGATTTCTAACGGTATGTTGTGTGTCGCATAACTCCAAACGGATCAAATGTTATGGGCACTGGAGCGACAGAGACCTGGTCACAGGCCCCGCGCCCTTGGTTTGCGGGCCCAGCCTCAACGCGAAGCACAGTTGTCTTGCCCATGATGTCGTGGGACTCGATAATAGAAATGTGACGGACAAAGAGTCTTGGCAAGCGTGAACGGGGCAAAAAAACAAAATGAAAATGGGGGGTGCAACACGAGGACTTCCATGGGGGTCACCCATCCTTGTACTACTCTTACTCAAGCACGCTTAACATCGGAGTTCTAATGGGATCCGGTGCATTAGTACTGGTACGATCGCACCCATCATGTTCAGGGTGCAAAGCCCTTATGTGTCATTTTTTTGCTGCTCACGATGAACGATCTGGGACGAAGAAACAGCGCAAAAAGAAGAAAAGTGGCCTCAAACTGATGACAACGTTCAATTTTGGGCTCCGAAAATAGGCGCAGCCGTGCAGGCTTGCTGCCCCCGTCGTAGAGCTTTCCAACTGTCACACCCCAACCCGACCTATAAAGGTTAGACTAGGGTGTAATCTAAACATTCAAGTCATATTACACACTTAATCATTCCTGAAAGTTTAACACTTAACGTTTTGCCTAAACTCCACAAATTTTTAAAAAACCGGCACCATAACGGCTGTAATTGGACTCTTTAGTTTGACCTAATTTTCTAAACGCCTCTAAATTTCCAATCTCAATTTCATTTCCAAATAAGATTACTATTTATCACCTATCGAAACGCCTACTAGTTATATTGAAGTCTCGTTTGATTAACAACCTTGCATGATACTATGTCTCGTTTGTTTGTTAACCCTTGTTACAAAAGTACCTGTTGATCTTAGCCTACCAATGAGTACCTGCTTAAGATTGGATAGATTCATTTTACTTAATCCTTTACCTGATACTTCATAAACCTGCGATAGATACTAACCAGTATCGATAGCAAAACGACCGTAAGGGTGTCTATCTAGTTATGATCAGTACAACCCAAAATTTGACCCCAAATTACAACGGGGGTCGTTTACAATACAACAACAAGCAACATAAGAAATAGTCTTCAAGCAACACATTGTTCACAAAATGGCCATAGTCAAGTAAGGCACGTAAGGCAAACAATCATTCAAGGGAATCATCAAAAGGCACGTTGTCCTCGGGTACCTGTTCCTGGTCTTCTTCACTTGAGATGATAAAAGAGGTTGAGTCCTTATGAACTCAGCGAGGGGGAATGAGAAATAAGTTTGAAACTCTTTTTCCAGTTCAACTTGTGAAAACCCTTTTTGCAAGCATGACATATATCACAAGTAAGTTTATAATGTAATATAAAAGTAAAAGAACACAATTACCCGTCTTTCCTCCCCGAGGTCCTCTAGGAACCAAACGAGAGTACTTATACACATAGTGAAAAGGATACGGTGAGCTTTTGCTATCTGTTCATTTCCAGTATCAGTTGTTGTGGCCGACTTCAAATCATCCCCTTATCACGCCAAATGGGTGTACTCTGGATGTACCCTGAAATCCTACGACCTAACTCTCTAAGGAAGTCTAGCCCCCAAGCGAGAGAGGGAATTGGACAATGGTAGTCACGGTTGCACTGGCAAGCCCAATGCCGCCCGGTGTGGGTGAATGCTACCACGCCAGAATGAAAGGTTGCAAGCCTGTATCTGACATTTAATATATCACATTAGGAGGACAACAAAGTAGGTTGCCTCTGAGCAGTCATAAGATTGCACATTGACAAGTAAACACGTGAGGCACGATATGACATGTAATTTTACTTGTAAAGCACATGGAGTTATATGAATATTAAACGGGCAGCCATGTAACGGATGTAAATCAAGTCATATAACTCATTTCGAAGTTCACATAATCAAATAATAAGATTATACAACGTGCAACGACATCTACGTGGGACCGGGTGCAAGAAAGGCCTACTTGTCAACATGTAATCATCGGAACCACATTTAGGGCTATAAGGGCAACTACGAGCAGCCTACTAATCACATAATTAAACACGATATTCATAGGATCAACACTTAGTGAGTTTTCCTAGTCATTAGGGTTTTAATTCATGCTCACCTGTGCAATTAAGCCATAAGTTGTCACGTAATTAAACTCAAGCCATGTATTGATTAATTCAAACACCCTCAAGCATTCAAAACAGTCCACACAACATCCAAGTGCCACAATCCCAAGCATTTAATACAACAAGAGAGGTTACAATAATTTTCAAAGCAAATCATTAGATGAAAACCTCACTGCAATGGACTATTTTCTCACAATCATTGGGACAAGCAAACAATCTCCAATTCCAGTGAACAAAATTTCCAATTAAATATTAAGTAGTTAACTAAATCTAGAAACAAACCTCGCATCATTTGGAGTTCGGGTTCAAGAGTTATAGCCAAAACCGTGAGACTACGCAAAACTGTCCAGATTTGTACATATTTCAATACTTGTCATTTTTTAGGGCCTTAGGGTCATATTTAGCCTTAGCCTATTTCTTACCAAAATGTCCAGAACTGAAAAATATACCGGCACACCAAATTTCATGCATTTTTAATATCATTTACTAAGTCAAAACCGGTTCGTTCTACAAGAACAATGAATCTGCCAAAACCTTATTCATTTTCCCAGATTTTCCAGATTTTGACATCTTTCGATGTTTTGCCATTTTGGGGACCTTAGAGTCAAAATTAGCTTTATCCTATTTCTACAAAAAAATGCTCAGAACTGGCAAAACTAGTAACCTACAAATTTTCATGCATTTTTAACATCATTTACTTGGTCAAATTCACTTCGTTCCAATAGAACAGAAAGCTGCCAAATACGCGATTTCACCTATCTTCACATTCTAGACAAATATCTTTCCATGCATGTCTACAAAAGCTCATGTACACACATATATCACATGTACAGAGATAAAATAGACATTTAAAGGCATGCATGTGGTTTTTGAAAGCTTTTCAAAGAAGTTTTAGCCCTCACCTTAGCAAGACAACAATGAAGATGCACAAGCTCTTGATGAAGCACAAGGTAGTCTTTTCTCCTTGCTTAGCCAAGAGACAACTTGAGATTCTTAATTTCCTAACTTAGTTGCCAAGTTCTTAGTAGGTGCATGTGGTTAGAACAAGAAGAAAACGAAATAGGAGCTATCAAACTTACCTAAGCCGAGATGAAGGTCCTATGAGCTTGCATGTGTGTTTCTTTGCTTCTAGCTTTGCTTGGTCGAGCTCCTAAGTAGCTTGCATGTCTTGATGAACCTTAGGATGATGAACTCAAGCTATGGAGAGTAGAACTTCAGCCAAGGCCGAGAGAGAGAGAGAAGAAATGAGAGAGTGAGAGAAAATGAGAGAATGTGAGAAAGAATGAAAGCTTTGAAGTGTTTGATGCTTGTGTCGGCCTAGGGCCTTGAAAATTCTGAATTTGTGTCTTCAAGGAGCATAATTTTGAATCACCTAGCATGGGCATCTGCATATGTCGAGATTTTGGGTGCATTGGGTAGGGTTTTGGGTTATTTTTTTATGCTTTGTGTCATAACTTGTCATAGAATGTCTAAGTTTAATTTTTGAAATTGCAATGCATGCACAAATGCAAGAGGTGGTCGGCCAAGGCTTGCAAAATTCTGAATTTTTGTCATCTTTTGAGCATTATTTAATTGTGTGTTTGGGATGTGCAAAAGAATAAGAATGTCTAGCTTTTTATGAGATTTCGTCTTCTAGTGAGTTGACTTAGCATTTTAATATTAGTTAGTGGAGTTTGTAGGATTAATTAATGATCTAGTGCTTCGTGTAAGGTGCTTTCTTGATTAGTGTGTGGGCACGATTAGCTAGGGCTAGCGCACGTACTACAAGGTAAGGCACGAACTACGAGATGAAAGCACATTTCCCAAGTAAATGCACTCAACCCTAAATGAATGCACGTAATTCAATGCAAGGCACACAAAACGAAACATGACTCTTAAACCTAGGTCAAGGCACGCAAATCTTGGTTAGGGCACACGAAATAAGGTATCGCACGCAAAACGAGGTCAGGCCTCACATCTTCCCCTCCTTAAAAGAATTTCATCCCGAAATTCAATATTACCTTTGAAATAAAGCTGGATACTGTTGCTCCATCTGGTCTTGCCTTTCCCAAGTTTTTTCTTCGACTCCATGGTGATCCCATAACACTTCCACCATCGGTATAGATTTGTTGCACAACTCCCGATCTTGCTGGTCTAGGATCCGAATGGGCTTCTCTTCATAAGACAAGTTCTCCCGAAGCTGCAACGGCTCTGGCTCCAAGATATGTGATGGATTAGGATGATACTTCCGTAGCATTGAAACGTGAAAGACGTCATGAATATTGGAGAGGTTTTGGGGTAGTTCCAGGCAGTACGCCAATTTGCCAACCTTCTCAACTATCTCAAATGGTCCTACAAACGTCATGCTCAACTTTCCACCCTTGTCGTGTTTAATCAGTCCCCTCCGAGGTGATATCTTCAAGAACACCTTGTCGCCGACCTCAAACTCTAGACTCCGTCTCCGTCGATCTGCGTAACTTTTCTGCCTGCTTTGGGCAGTAAGCATCCGTTTCTGGATAAGGTGGACATTATCAACAGTCTTCATAAGTTCAGGTAGAAGGGTCGGGTCAAAAGTCTTCATCTCACCTACTTCATCCTAGTAAATTAGGGATCGACACTTACGTCCATACAATGCCTCAAATGGGGCCATCCCGATAGTGGCCTAATAACTGTTATTATAAGCAAATTCCGCTAGAGACAGATATTTTTCCCAACCTTTTCCGAAGTCTAAAACACACGCCCTCAGCATATCCTCCAGAATCTGAATAGTTCTCTCAGATTGTCCATCAGTCTGAGGGTGATAAGCCGTGCTGAAACTCAACTTCGTTCCCAAAGCTTCTTGCAATCTCTTCCAAAATTGGGAAGTAAAACGAGGATCCCTATCTGATACAATACTCACAGGCATCCCGTGCAACCTTACAATATCCGCCATATACATATCTCCCAATTTCTCAAGACTATCCTCCTTATTCATCGGTAAGAAGTGCGCTGACTTAGTCAATCTATCCACTATGACCCAAACGGCGTCATGACCCTTTTGTGACCTAGGCAGGTCCATGTCAAAGTCCATAGTTATATGTTCCCATTTCCATTGAGGAATCTCCAACGGTTGAAGTAAACATGTCGGTCGTTGATGTTCTGCTTTGACTCTCTGGCAAGTCAAACACCGTGCCACAAACTCCGCAATCTCTCTCTTCATGTTATTCCACCAATAGTGTTGCTTCAAATCCCGATACATCTTTGTTCCGCTGGGGTTAATAGTGTATCTTGAATTATGGGCTTCTTCAATAATTTTCTTCTTCAGCTCTGGCTCATTAGGAACACAAATCCGATTCCTAAACCTCCAAATACCATCATCGTGAAACTTGAAATATGTGTTGCTTTATTTAATCTTCTGAAACTGTTGGTTCTTCTATTGAGCCTCTCGTAATTCAGACAACATGGTCGATTGAACTTGTGTACTGGCAAAAAGTAACCCTTTTTGAGTCAATTGTGGTTTCCACAAGAATGCTTCCTCTAACAACTCCTGCACCTTAACTTCCAGTTTTGCCATGCTCGCTTTCCGACTTAAGGCATTTGCAACTACATTTGCTTTGCCGGGCACATAATTGATTGTGCAGTTATAATCATCCAAAAGCTCATCCACCGTCTTTGCCTCATGTTCAACTCTTTTTGTGAGAACAAGTATTTCAAGCTCTTGTGATCAGTAAACACCTCGAACTTGTTACCCCACAGATAGTGCCTCCATTTCTTGAGTGCAAACACAATAGCCGCTAACTCCAAATCATGCGTCGGGTAATTCAATTCATACGACTTTGGTTTCCTAGAGGCATACGCAATCACTCTACCATTTTGCATCAACACACAACCCAGTCCTTTCTTCAAAGCATCGCTATAGATTACAAAACCTTGACTGTAAGGACCCGTACTCGGATCCCGAATAATAATATATGAAATAAGTGTTCCTTATGTGTTTGGCTTACTTCACTTATGTGCTTGGTGTTTTCGTGTTTAGAGATAAGTGTTTTATGCTTCGAGATATTTTAAATTAAGAGAAAATATTGTAACTAGCATATCAAGCTAAGCATTCCTTTCAATTATCAAGTAAATTAAGATAATTTGTGCTTGGAAGTAATTGGAAATACTAAACTTTTGGGATTCTATTAATCGACCTTTAATTATTTGGAGTGTCAGGATAATAAACTAAAATATTATCTGAGGAAAAGGAAGTAAGGCGTTAGCTGAACTATTCGAGAATGATACCTAGTTTTACCGTTCAAAGTTTATAAGTAACTTAGATAGACCTTGGAGTATGGTAGTTTGATATAAATTAAATAAAGTATTACTGTAACTTCGTTGAATAGTTTCATTGAGGGATTAACTTAGTTTAGCAAAAATGAATTAGAATGTTAGTTAAACTTATTAAGATAAAGTTTTCTTTTAAAATATGTCATTAGGAATTCAGTTGTCTTCTATAAGATAGTATAGGATACTAGTTATATTGAGGAATGTTTGTAGACCTTAGAATGGGTATTAGAGTAAAGATGGGTGAGTATCATCTTGGGTAGCTTTGGTTATAGAATTAAATTGTTACAAGAAAACGGTATAGTTATAAATGGACCTACTACCAAGTAATGTAAAATTTGGGAATTAGAATTGATTAGTGCTGGCTAAATAAGGGAACCAACTTCAAGTAGAGTGATGATATAACACCCACTTGAATAAGTAGGGGATCCGATCAATAAATGTGGGATAAGATGGACTTAGCTTAATTTATTAGTCTTCTTTATTTTACTTACGTAGCTATCATAACCAGCTTTGTTGAGTAAAGCAATAGAAATATAAACGTTGAGAAAGGTGTTAGCTAGGGATTAACATAGCCGACCGTTAATTTGGTGGTCAGGGTTAATTAATTAATTGTATACTATAGGAATATACTTTGAAGTTGCTAACACATGGGTTTAAATTAAGTAAAGGATATTAACGGGCATAAATGAATTAGAAGTTTTAACTCCAGGGGTTAAACAAAATATTGCTATCCGCCTACATAGGCATTATACTGAGTTGGGCTTGGATAAAAGTAGTATTAGTACACTTAACAGGTTGCTAGTAAAAGTATTAGCTTGAGGATAGTAATCTGTAAAGTTCATTGATTTGATTGAAATTAAGGAATAAAAGCTTAAATAATACCCGAGTGTTGAGTGCCTTTATTTGTGACAATTATGGACTTAACAAAGCATATGAAATTAAGACAAGGAGAGGCTACGATAATTGAGTATTTCCATTGCCTATTATCATTTAGAAGCTTTGACTTTTGATAAACATAAGATTTCTTAGAAACTATTAATCTAACTATAGTTTATACCTACCACGAATTAATAGGTGTTCTTATAACATTAATTAACATAAAGATTAGGGTCATTACAGGGATGTAAAACCCTATATCGTGATTAAGTAAAACTTTTTAGCTGCTTACAAGAGCATGAGTGATTTCCTTTAACTTTTTGAGCAATTTCGACTGTTTTTTCAAATTTAGGGGTTTTTGGTCCTGAAAAGGGGTTTTACTTCGGGGCCAATTATAGGAAAATCGGGATTCCGTCGCGAAAAACAGATATACGCCATTGAGTTTCTTTTAACTTGTACTACTTAACGGTGAAGTTTGGCAAAATTGCATTTCGGCCCAAAAATAAGAAAATTAGGACACCTACGCGCGAAATGGGTAAAAAATGGAACGTTGGTGTCACTCTCGGGGAGTGACACGTGTCTAAGCCACGCATGTGAGACACATGGAGGGACACGTGTCACACATGCATGGACGTGCCACACATGCGAGACACCTGGAGGGACACGTGTCACACATGCGTGGACGTGCCACGCATATGAGACACGTGGCGGGACATGTGTTCCGCATGCATTGGTTTGGAAAACCTATATAAAGGGGTCACTTGACCCCTTGAAATCAAACAGGCAAACATTTTTCTCTGGCCCGATTTTACTAAATTATATCGATTCAGTTAGTTAACGTTCAGAAAGTTTTAAAACCAGTCCAAATTTTCTCCAATTTTCGGCATTTTAAGGTGATGAGATTTTACTAAAAACAGCATCTTATATATTTATATGATTATTATATGTCTATAACATGATTTGTTATTTTAATATTCTAGCTTGAGATAAATATCATGCTTATTAATATTCTTTATTTATTTGAATTAGAGTTGATTTAGATAATATTTACTGCTCGTTTTAGCATAAGATAAACAGAGATGTTGCCCAAATATTGACATAAATGTTATACATGTTATTTGCATGTCGTCATGATGCCCTATTTATACCTAAAAATTACTTTATTATAGCCGTTATTCTATTGCCAAGAAAATATTTATTACTTGCCCGGGACAACCACTTTAGTTGATTCCCATGTGATTTGTTGTGTGTTCTATGACTACTTATGCATGCTTGTGTGTACTTGGGGTTGCAACCTCAGGCTCGATAGCTTGCATGAACGCTGGGCGGCATAGGGCTTGCCGGTGCTCCCATGTCTATCGTGGACCTATTCCCTCTCTCGCTTGGTACCACCCTTGGAGAGTTGGGTCGTAGGATTCGGGTACAATCCGGAGTATCCTCTTGGGAGAGATAAGAAGTTGAAATTGAGATCAAGGCTGGCCACCTCGTGAAATACTCGACTTGTTCCTACTCTCACTTGGTACCACTCTCGGAGAGTAGTGTCCTACTCTCGCTTGGTACCACCCTCGGAGAGTAGGCTGATATCTGTTGTGGATATATGCCACCATTGTTTATCTAAATGTCATTTCTTTTATTATATATGACTCAAAGGTGATAATAATTTACTACTAGTTATCATATGCTATTATATCTTATATGGACAGTTTGTTATACTACCATACGTGAATTGCATCATGATTTACAAAAGAGACCGACCAAAAATGTTTTCAAAATTCTTCTATTCTATCATCACTGAGCTTTCCCAGAGCTCACCATTTTTTCTCCCCTCAGTGCAGGTACACCTTAGCTTGAAATGGAAATAGACTTTGAATGTTTACATGCTCACAGCCTCTTGCTGTCATAGTTGGATCCAAGTTGTAAAAGTTAGAGTTTGTTGTATTAATTTCGGAAAGAAGGGTAGCTGTGTTGAAACTTCAGTTTGTATAATAGCTGAGTAGTTATCAGATTTTAGATGTTGTAACACCCTTTTGTATTTAAATTATTAGATAAAGGCTTGTTATTAAGTAATTCTTTATTTACTGTTCGTTTTAATAGAAAGCTATGAACTCGTAATGACGATAAACGCAGACTTTGACCTAGTCTTGAGAAGGGCCGGGTTGGGGTCGTTACGTTGACTCCCTTCAGGCAATGCAAGAACGGGTGCAGTAGTCAATCTCTTCTTCAATTCTCGGAAGCTGTTCTCACACTTGTCATCCTACATGAACTTCGTTTTCTTCTGAGTGAGCTTTGTAAGCGGTCCTGCGATCTTTGAGAAATCCTTCACGAACCTCTGATAATAGCCGACTAGACCAAGAAAACTCCAAACCTCTGTAACATTTTCCGGCTTCTTCCAAGACATCACCGCTTCTATCTTTGCTGGATCCACTGCTATTCCCTCTTGGGATATGATATGCCCCAAAAATGCAATCTGCTGCAACCAAAATTTGCATTTGCTAAACTTCGCGTACAATTGATGCTCTTGGAGTTTCTGCAGTACCAATCGCAGATGTTGTTCATGCTCAGCCTCGGATTTCGAGTATACCAAAATATCATTAATAAAAATCACCACAAATTTGTCCAAGTAGGGTTGAAACACCCTGTGCATCAAGTCCATAAAAGCCCTTCTTCAACAATCCTTGCAATTGGTTCTTCAGTTCTTGTAGCTCGGCTGGTGCCATACGATAGGGAGCTTTAGATATCGGCTGGGTGCCAAGCAGTAATTCTATAATGAACTCGATCTCCCGATTTGGGGGTAAACCGGACAATTCTTCTAGAAATACATCCGCATAATCTTTAATCACTGGCATCTCCTCCAACTTAGCTTTGTCGATGGCTTGTTGATGAGATAAGCTAAGTATCCACTACATCCTTTCCTCAAGGACTTCACTGCTTTCGTAGATGAAATATTGGAACTCCCGGTGAAGTCTCTTCGACCCATGACCTCCAATATTGGTTGACCAGGAATATGGAATGTTACAATCTTCGTCCGGCAATCTAGTTGGGCATAATGCTTTGCCAACCAGTCCATCCCTAAAATGACTTCATAGTCTCGAAAGGGTAATACAATAAGATTGGCTGAGAATTCCCTATCTTTAATTTGGATTTTACATGCTTTACAAGCTGAGCGAGTAACAAGTTTAGAACCCATCGGAGTACCAACTTCTATTTCGTAAGGCAAACATACAACTCGTAGTTTCACACGTTGCACACATAAGGGAGTAATAAATGAATGAGTAGCACCTAGATCAATTAGCACCCTAACAGGTTGATTCAGTATCAAGAATGTACCTTCAACAACAGCGGTCTCCTCTGGAAGCTCCTCGCACTCAATAGCATAAGCTCGGGCCTGAACTCTAGGAACTGGAGTCTTGCCTCTACCAGCTGGTTTAACTTGATTTTGTCCTCCTTGCTATTTAGGGCAATCCTTGATCTGATGTTGATCACTACCACACCGCACACATCGTCCTGACTTCTTCCAGCACTGGTCCTCGGTATGACCCTTCTTGTCACAGTAAGAACAGTTGATAGACTGAGTAGCAGGTGAACTACCTGTGGATCCGCGGGTGGAAGAGGCTGATGGTGCTTTAGTCGGGTCACGGTTATTAACAAGTCTGTTCTAGCTCTGGCCCTGACTGCAACTCTGGCTCTGGAATTTCCTCTGTTGACCTGGAGGTTGATACGGTTTCTTGTTCGGTTGGCTTGAATCGGCTCTATCAAGTTTCCTCTTCTTAACTCGGGAGGCAGCCGCAAGGAGAGTAGAATAGGTAGTGAAGTCATGCGAAGCCAACTGGTCCTGAATTTCTGGCCTCAACCTATTCATAAATTTTCACATCTTCGCCTCAGGGGTACTGACCATGTATTGAGCATAACAGGACAGTTGGTTAAAACGAGCCTCGTACTGGGCCACCGTCATGTTACCCTAGTTCAAGTGCATGAATTCCTCAACCCGCCTCTGCCTGGAAACTGTAGGTACATATTTCTCCTTGAATGCCTTAACGAAATTACCCCACAAGTGAGGTGTATGATTAGTTTCCCAAAGTGCCTCCACAGTGTGCCACCAATGCTCAGCATCCCCGTGCAACAGAAACATAGCAAACTTCATCTTTTCTTCATCAGTATAGTCAAGTGGCTTGAAAATTCTCTCGATCTCAGACAGCCAAGCCTCTGCTTTTTCATCATCAGCTTCCCCGTGGAATTTGGACGGGCGAAAGTCAAGGAACTCCCGCATTCTGCTATTTCTCCCATGGTTGCCGTCATTCCTGTTGTTGTTGTTGTTTGCTTCACGTGCATCTTGACGTTCCATCACCCGCGACATGCGATCCATGGCATTCGCAATCATATTAAACATAGCCGTGCCGGGATTAGTTTGATAAGCATCTCCGGTCTCTTGGGGCTCACCGCTCCTATTAGTAGTGTGGGTACTAGGGCCAGCCATCTATAGGCACAGATTACGATGCACAATTTATTAGAATACGACAAACAAGAATTTAATGTATAAGATATGAAACATATAATTTTATATAGATACACAATTCTGGAAACAATTAAGACATGTTAATACATAAGCATATAGAAACAGAGAAGGCACAATTGATATTGTCACACAATAGCACACATAAACAAGTCATCCCGATAATCTTAGGGCTTCTACCCTTGGTCCGAGAGTTAAACCCAACTTAAGCAATCTAAGCTCTGAAACCATTTCTCTAAGGTGTCACGCCCCAACCCGACCTATAAAGGTTAGACTAGGGTGTGATCTAAACATTCAAGTCATATCGTGCACTTAATCGTTCCTGAAAGTTTAACACTTAACGTTTAGCCTAAACTCCACAAATTCTCTGAAAAACCGGTAGCATAACGGCTGTAATTGGGCTCTTTAGTTTGACCTAATTTTCTAAACGCCTCTAAATTTCCAATCTCAATTTCATTTCCAACTAAGATTACTATTTATCACCCATCGAAACGCCTACTAGTTATCTTAAAGTCTCGTTTGATTAACAACCTAGCATGATACTATGTCTCGTTTGTTTGTTAACCCTTGTTACAAAAGTACCTGTTGATCTTAGCCTACCAATGAGTACCTGCTTAAGATTGGATAGATTCATTTTACTTAATCCTTTACCTAATACTTCATAAACCTGCGATAGATACTAACTAGTAGCGATAACAAAACGACCGTAAGAGTGTCTATCTAGTTATGATCAGTACAATCCAAAATTTGATCCCAAATTACAACGGGGGTCGTTTACAATACAACAACAAGCAATATAAGAAATAGTCTTCAAGCAACACATTGTTCACAAAATGGCCATAGTCAAGTAAGGCACGTAGGGTAAGCAATCATTCCAGGGAATCATCAAAAGGCACGTTGTCCTCGGGTACCTGTTTCTGGTATTCTTCACCTGAGATGATAAAAGAGGGCGAGTCCTTATGAACTCAGCGAGGGTGAACGAGAAATTAGTTTTGAAACTCTTTTTCCGGTTCAACTTGTGAAAACCTTTTTTGCAAGCATAACATATATCACAAGTAAGTTCATAATGTAATATAAAAATAAAAGAACACAATTACCCGTCTTTCCTCCCCGAGGTCCTCTAGGAACCAAGCGAGAGTACTTATACACATAGTGAAAAGGATACGGTGAGCTTTTGCTCTATGTTCATTTCCAGTATCAGTTGTTGCGGCCGACTTCAAATCATCCCCTTATCACGCCAAATGGGTGTACTCCGGATGTACCCCAAAATCCTACGACCCAACTCTCCGAGGAAGTCTAGCCCCCAAGCGAGAGAGGGAATTGGACAATAGTAGTCACGGTTCCACCGGCAAGCCCGATGCCGCCCGGTGTGCGTGAATGCTACCACGCCAGAATGAAAGGTTGCAACCTTGTATGCAATGTACATTTATGACATTTAATATATCACATTAGAAGGACAACAAAGTAGGTTGCCTTCGAGCAGTCATAAGATTGCACATTGACAAATAAACACGCGAGGCACGATACGACATGTAATTTTACTTGTAAAGCACATGGAGTTATATGAATATTAAACGGGCAGCCATGTAACGTCTGTAAATCAAGTCATATAACTCATTTCGAAGTTCACGTAATCAAATAATAAGATTATACAACGTGCAACGACATCTATGTGGGACCGGGTGCAAGAAAGGCCTACTTGTCAACATGTAATCATCGGAACCACATTTAGGGCTATAAGGGCAACTACGGGCAGCCTACTAATCACATAATTAAACACGATATTCATAGGATCAACACTTAGTGAGTTTTCCTAGTCATTAGGGTTTCAATTCGTGCTCACCCGTGCAATTAAGTCCTAAGTTGTCACGTAATTAAACTCAAGCCATGCATTGATTAATTCAAACACCCTCAAGCATTCAAAACAGTCCACACAACATCCAAGTGCCACAATCCCAAGCATTTAATACAACAAGAGAGGTTACAATAATTTTCAAAGCATATCACTAGATGAAACCTCACTGCAATGGACTGTATTCTCACAATCATTGAGACAAGCAAACAATCTCCAATTCCAGTGAACAAAATGTCAAATTAAAGCTTAAGGAGTGAACTAAATCCAGAAACAAACCTCGCATCATATGGAGTTCAGGTTCAACAGTTATAGCCAAAACCTTGAGACTACGCATAACTGTCCAGATTTGTACACATTTCAATACTTGTCATTTTTTAGAACATTAGGGTCCGATTTAGCCTTAGCCTATTTCTGACCAAAATGTCCAGAACTGAAAACTCTAGTAGCACACCAAATTTCATGCATTTTTGAAATTACCAAGTAAAAACCGATTCGTTCTACAAGAACAGTGAATCTGCCAAAACCTGCTTCATTTTCCCAGATTTTTCAGATTTGGACACCTTTCGATGTTTTGCCATTTTGGGGACCTTAGAGTCAAAATTATCTTTGGCCTATTTCTACTAAAAATGCTCAGAACTGGAAAAAATAGTCACCTACTAATTTTCACGTATTTTCAACATCATTTACTTGGTCAAATTCACTTTGCTCCAACAGAACAGAAAGCTGCCAAATACGCGATTTCACCTATCTTCACATTCTAGCCAAATATCTTGCCATGCATGTTTACAAAAGCTCATGTACACACATATATCACAAGTACAGAGGTAAAAATAGACATTTAAAGGCATGCAAGTGGTTTTTGAAAACTTTTCAAAGAAGGTTTGGCCCTCACCTTAGCAAGACAACAATGAAGATGCACAAGCTCTTGATGAAGCACAAGGTAGTCTTTTCTCCTTGCTTAGCCGAGAGACAACTTGAGATTCTTAATTTCCTAGCTTAGTTACCAAGTTCTTATTAGGTGCATGTGGTTAGAACAAGAAGAAAATGAAATAGGAGCTATCAAACTTACTTAAGCCGAGATGAAGGTCCTATGAGCTTGCATGTGTGTTTCTTTGCTCCTAGCTTTGCTTGGTCGAGCTCCTAAGTAGCTTGCATGTCTTAATGAACCTTAGGATGATGAACTCAAGCTATGGAGAGTAGAACTTCAGCCAAAGCTTAGAGAGAGAGAGAGAAGAAATGAGAGAGTGAGAGAAAATGAGAGAATATGAGAAAGAATGAAAGCTTTGAAGTGTTTGATGCTTGTGTCGGCCTAGGGCCTTGAAAATTCTGAATTTGTGTCTTCAAGGAGCATAATTTTGAATCACCTAGCATGGGCATTTGCATATGTCGAGATTTTGGGTGCATTGGGTAGGGTTTTGGGTTATTTTTTTATGCTTTGTGTCATAACTTGTCATAGAATGTCTAAGTTTAATTTTTGAAATTGCAATGCATGCACAAATGCAAGAGGTGGTCGGCCAAGGCTTGCAAAATTCTGAATTTTTTTCATCTTTTGAGCATTATTTAATTGTGTGTTTGGGATGTGCAAAAGAATAAGAATGTCTAGCTTTTTGTGAGATTTCGTCTTCTAGTGAGTTGACTTTGCATTTTAATATTAGTTAGTGGAGTTTGTAGGATTAATTAATGATCTAGTGCTTCATGTCAGGTGCTTCCTTGATTAGCGTGTGGGCACGATTACCTAGGTCTAGGGCACGCACTGTGAGGTAAGGCACGAACTACGAGATGAAAGCACATTTTTCAAGTAAATGCACTCAACCCTAAATGAATGCACGTAATTCAATGCAAGGCACACAAAACAAAACACGACTCTTAAACCTAGGTCAAGGCACATAAATATAGGTTAGGGCACACGAAATGAGGTGTCGCACGCAAAACGATGTCGGGCCTCACACCAACGGTATGTTGTGTGTCGCTTTACTCCCTACAGATCAAAAGTTATGGGCACTGGAGTGACTGAGACATTATCACAGGCCCCGCGCCCTTGGTTGGCAAGCCGAGCCTCTACGCAAAGTGAAGTTGTCATGCCAAAGATGCCCCAGGACTTGATAATAGAAATGTGACGGATAAAGAATCTTGGCAAGCCTGAACGGGGCAAAAAAACAAAATGAAAATGGGGGGTGCAACACGAGGACTTCCTAGGGGGTCAGCCATCCTAGTACTACTCTCGCCCAAGCATGCTTAACTTCGTAGTTTTGATGGGATCTGGTTTATTAGTACTGGTATGATCGCACCCGTCATGTTGAGGGTGCAAATCCCTTTTGTGTCGTCCTTTTCACGGCTCACGACGAACGATCTGGGATGAAGAAACAGCATAAAAAGAAGAAAAGTGGCCCAAAATTGATGAAAACATTCGATTTTGGGCTCTGAAAACAGGCGCAGCTGAGGGGGCTTGATACCGATGTCGTAGTACTCTTTGAGAGCTTTCCTACGGTATGTTGTGCGTCACATAACTCCTTACAGATCAAATGTTATGGGCACCGGAGTGGCAGAGACATGGTCACAGACTCCGCGCCCTCGTTTTGCAGGCCCAGCCACTACCCAAAGCGTAGTTGTCTTGCCCAAGATGCCGTGGGACTCAATGATAGAAATGTGACGGATAAAGAATCTTGGCAAGCCTGAACGGGGCAAAAAAACAAAACGAAAATGGGGGTGCAACACGAGGACTTCCCAAGGGGTCACCCATCCTAGTACTACTCTCGCCCAAGCACGCTTAACTTCGGAGTTCTGATGGGATCCGGTGCATTAGTGCTGGTATGATCGCACCCGTCATGTTGAAGGCGCAAAGCCCTTTTGTGACGTGTTTTTTGCCGGTCATGACGAATGATCTAGGACGAAGAAACAGCGCAAAAAGGAGAAAATTGGCCCAAAACAGATGAAAATGTTTGATTTTGGGCTCCGAAAATAGGCGCAGCTGAGCAGGCTTGCTACCCCCGTTGTAGAGCTCTTAGAGAGCTTTCCAACTGTATGTTGTGCGCCGTATATCTCCTTACGGATCAAATGTTATGGGCACCAGGGTGACGAAGACATGGTCACAGGCCCCGTGCCCTCGGTTTGCGGGCCCAGCCTTTACGCGAAGCGAAGTTGTCTTGCCCAAGATGCCGTGGGACTCGATAATAGAAATGTGACGGATAAAGAATCTTGGCAAGCCTGAACGGGGAAAAAAAACAAAACGAAAATTGGAGGTGCAAAATGAGGACTTCCTAGGGGGTCACCCATCCTGTGATAACCCGAACTCAGCATGCATTTAATAGCATTTAACTGCATTTAATTAAGTGTTTACTTAGTTAATCATCCATTTTGCACTATTTTGATATTTCTTTTAGAAGCATTCAATAATTTTTATATTGATTAATTAAAAGATTATCACCTATTTTTATTATTTATAGAAATTGGATTTACTTTCTTGTATTTAATTAAGTGTCATCTTAAATGTTAATATTTAATTGCATTTGATTACGTGTTTATATTAACTTGTTCATTCGTATCCTAGCATTAATTTCATAGTTCTTTAAAATATTCTAGAAATAGTTAAATTATTTATTTTTAAATGAATATTGATTATTTTAATAATCGATTTTATTTTCTTGCATTAAATTACTCAGTTTTCAATTAAATGAAAAAAGTAACTCCGAGCCGGAGAGAATTATAAACTATTCTATTATTCTACCTTTCAAAAAAATTATAGTTTTATATTATTGCTTATCATTTGATTAGTGATCGTTTATTGACCGTTGATCGTAGCATTTCAAAAATGAAAGTTAGAAGAATATTTCTCAGATTTCGTTAATAGCGTTTCTAGTTTAATTTAGCTAGTTTTAGTGGTTTTCCATCTAATTGCATTGTTTTAACTTGAGCTAGACCAAATGATAACAAAATAGCCTTAGTTGACCAATTTAACTGGAATTTTGACTTTGCTAAATGACCATTTTGCCCTTGAGCTTTGTCAACTTTTTAAATAGCCAAAAATCAACAAAATAATCATAAAAACAAAACCAAAATACCACCCAAGTCCCCTCCCATGGCCGAAACTTCCCAAGAGAAAAAAAAAAGATTTTGCTTCTATTTTTCTTGTGCAATCATGCGTGGAATCGAGCAAGGATCGTGCTAAGGTTCTTGCGGGTCTTGGTCTTCAATCTCTGTGAGGGTTTTCACGTTTTTGTGCATTTATATTCGAATTTGATTTTTAATTCAATTTATTAGATTTGATATTTAATGCCTTATAATGCTTGAAATTGCTTGGAATTGCCTCTTAAGCGTTCGTAGAGCATTGCTTGTTAGTTATTTAGCAATTTTTATAGCTAGAAACGTAAATTTAAAATTGGGGAAGAACAATAAATAGTGATTTTGAATAGTAAAACCCTAGAATTTCGGATTTTGATCTGAATTGCGATTTCTTAATTTGAATAGGTGCCATTAGTGATAGAAAGATAAAATGTGCAATAAAAACGGACCGGCCTTTGTTAAAATTAGAAATTAGACAAAGAAACGTAAAGGGGCCGTTTGACCAAGTGTTGACCGTGCTCGAATTGAGTTGGGGGTTTTGCTATTTAGGGCATGGAAGCACTTATGGCACTGTTGTGGCGTTGATTGAGTGACCGGTTAGCATAGCTGTAGTTCAAACGTAGTAGGTGGACTTTCGGGCTTCGGTTGGGAAAGTGAAGTTTCGTGACATAGGAATGTGCCTTGTAGTGCCTAAGTGAAGGTAGTGAAATCGGTTTTGTAATTCCGCAGCTCGTTTACTTGTAATTGTATTTGGAAGTTAGAGATTAAATAGTGATATTTGCCGTTTTCGTGTTTGAACTGCTATTACATGATTAATTGATGTTCTTGTTGAAGTTAATGATAATCATGCTTGAAAAGTTAATTGATTGCTATTATTGATTGTAAATGCTTGATATCTCGTTTATCGTCACTGATCTGCACTTTCGTGCTATTGCTCGTTTATTGCTCGTATCTCGTATTGCATTGCATAGTGTCAGGTGCGTGAGTGATGGGCCTCTCTGGGCAGTCTCGGGCTGCCAGGGTTGGTTTGCTCTAGCTCCGTGTCCTATTCCCATTCTCGCTAGGGGTGCCGCCCTGGGAGATTTGGGTCGTAGATGTGTCGGGGTACATCCGGAGTACACCCAGTGGATGTTATAAGGTGGTTGCGCGCTTATTGTCATTGTTGTCAACATCAAGCTCGAGATTGATGTATTGCTCGTGAAATGGTACATTGCTCGTATGAGTGAACCATAGCCTTCAAAGTGTGGTATAGCTTTGAATGGTTGTGTTAATGTTTTCTTTAATTGTTTATTGTATTTTTCGTTTATATTGAATGCTTTCTTATTGATTATATCGCTTGACTATACCTATTTGCATTGCACGATCTTTTTTCTCTCCACCTCGATATCTGTCTCGCCCTCACTGAGTATACGTGTTGAGTATACTCACTCCTCACCACCACATTTCATGAATTGCCACGTTAGTTGGAAAGTTCGCGGTTATGTGATAGATCGTGCTTGAAGAGTTGCCTTGCGTGCTATGTGGCTTGAGTTGTCAAAGATGTAAAGATTTTACTTTCATGAGATGTATGTTTTCATGTATTGTATGTATTTAGTGTTAAAAGTTATGTAATTAACTTAACTAGGTTTATTAGAATGGTATGATAGTCTATTTTATGCAGTAGGTTAGTATAGTTTAATTGCCAAGCATGAATGTACTTGTCATAGATGAGAAGAGATAGGTTAGCTTTTAAAGTGGAAATGTATATTTACTTGTGTTCGCTTGTTGAGAACCAAGGCTCGGATGGCCTTGAGGTGGTTGTATGGGTGGACACGGTGCTGGTCGACTTATATGCGATTTTAGGTTTTACATTTTGGCTTGAAACAGGGGAGACTCCGACCAGTTTTTCCAAATTTTATGCCCAGGTTTGGAATTGGGTTACGATTAGATTGATTGGTAGATCTCTCGGTCTCGAGAGGGATCGGGGTGTTACACATCCTAGTACGACTCTCGCCCAAGCACGTTTAACTTCATAGTTTTGATGGGATCCGGTGCATTAGTGTTGGTATGATTGCACCCGTCATGTTGAGGGCGCAAAGCCCTTTTGTGTCATCCTTTTCACGGCTCACGACGAATGATCTGGGATGAAAAAATAGCGCAAAAAGAAGAAAAGTGACTCAAAACTGAAGAAAACATTCAATTTTGGGCTCTGAAAATAGGCGCAGCCGAGCGGGCTTGGGGCCCCCGTCGTAGAGATCTCCGAGAGCTTTCCAACGGTATGTTGTGCGTCGTATAACTCCTTATGGATCAAATGTTATGGGCACCAGAGCGACGGAGACATGGTCACAGTCCCCGTACCCTCGGTTTGCGGGTCCAGCCTCTACGCGAAGCGCAATTTTCTTGCCTAAGATGCTGTGGGACTCGATTTTAGAAATGTAACGGATAAAGAGTCTTGGCAAGCATGAACGGGGCAAAAAAACAAAATGAAAATGTGGGGTGCAACACGAGGACTTCCCAAGGGGTCACCCATCCTAGTACTACTCTCGCCTAAGCACGTTTAACTTCGTAGTTCTGATGGGATCCGGTGCATTAGTGCTGGTATGATCACACCCATCATGTTGAGGGCAAAAAGCCTTTTTCTGTCGTCCTTTTCGCCGATCACGACGAATGATCTGGGATGAAGAAACAGCGCAAAAAGAAAAAAAGTGGCCCAAAACAGATGAAAATGTTCGATTTTGGGCTACGAAAATAGGCGCAACCGAGCAGGCTTGCTACCCTCGCCGTAGAGCTCTTAGAGAGCTTTCCAACGGTATGCTGTGCGCCGCATAACTCCTTACGGATAAAAAGTTATGGGCACCGGAGAGACAGAGACCTGGTCACAGGCCCCGTGCCGTCAGTTTGCGGGCCCAGCCTCTACGCAAAGCGCAGTTGTGTTGACCAAGATGCCGTGGGACTCGATAATAGAAATGTGACGGATAAAGAATCTTGGCAAGCCTAAACGGGGAAAAAAAACAAAACAAAAATTGGGGGCGCAACACGAGGACTTCCTAGGGGGGTCACCCATCCTCGTACTACTCTCGACCAAGCACGCTTAACTTCGTAGTTATGATGGGATCCGGTGCATTAGTGCCAGTATGATCACACTCGTCATGTTGAGTGCGCAAAGCCCTTTTGTGTTATCCTTTTCACGGCTCACGACGAAGGATCTGGGATGAAGAAATAGCGCAAAAAGAAGAAAAGTATCCCGAAACTGAAGAAAACATTCGATTTTGGGCTCCGAAAATAGGCGCAGCCGAGCAAGCTTGATGCCCCCGTTTTAGAGCTCTCCGAGAGCTTTCCAACGGTATGTTGTGCGTCGCATAACTCTTTATGGATCAAATGTTATGGGCACCAGAGCAACGGAGACATGGTCACAGGCCCTGCACCCTCGGTTTACGGGTCCAGCCTCTACGCAAAGCGCAATTGTCTTGCCCAAGATGCCGTGGGACTCGATTATAGAAATGTGATGGATAAAGAATCTTGGCAAGCGTGAACGGGGCAAAAAAACAAAACGAAAATAGGGGGGACAACACGAGGACTTCCTAGGGGGTCACCCATCCTAGTACTACTCTCGCTCAAGCATGCTTAACTTCGGAGTTCTGATGGGATCTAGTGCATTAGTGCTGGTATGATCGCACCTGTCATGTTGAGGGCGCAAAGCCCTTTTGTGTCGTCCTTTTCTCCGGTCTCGACGAATGATCTGGGATGAAGAAATAGCGCAAAAAGAAGAAAAGTGGTTAGAAATAGATGAAAACGTTCAATTTTTGGCTCCGAAAATAGGCACAGCCGAGCAGGATTACTACCGCGTCGTAGAGCTCTTACAGAGCTTTCCAACGGTATGTTGTGCGCCGCATAACTCCTTACGGATCAAAAGTTATGGGCACCGGAGCGACGGAGACCGGGTCACAAGCCCCGCGCCCTTGGTTTGTGGGCCCAGCCTCTACGCGAAGCGAAGTTGTCTTGCCTAAGATGCCGTAGGACTCGATAATAAAAATGTGACGGATAAAGAATCTTGGCAAGCCTGAACGGGGCAAAAAAACAAAATGAAAATGGGGGGTGCAACACGAGGACTTCGTAGGGGGTCTCCCATCCAGTACTACTCTCGCCCAAGCACGCTTAACTTCGTAGTTCTGATGGGATCCGGTGCATTAGTGCTGGTATGATCCCACCCGTCATGTTGAGGGCGCAAACCCCTTTTGTGTCGTCCTTTTCACCGCTCACGACGAACGATCTGCGACGAAGAAATAGCACACAAAGAAGAAAAGTAGACCGAAACTAAAGAAAACATTCGATTTTGGGCTACAAAAACAGGCACAACTGAGCGAGATTGATGCCCACATCATAGAGCTCTCCAGGAGCTTTCCAACGGTATGCTGTGCGTCGCATAACTCCTTACGGATCAAATGTTATGGGCCTCGGAGCGACGGAGACATGGTCATAGACCCCGCGCCCTCGGTTTGCGGGCCCAGCCTCCACGCGAAGCGAAGTTGTCTTGCCCAAGTTATCGTGGGACTCGATAATAGAAATGTGACGGATAAAGAGTCTTGGTAAGCGTGAACGGGGCAAAAAAAGAAAACGAAAATGGGGGGTGCAACACGAGGACTTCTCAAGGGGTCACCCATCCTAGTACTACTCTCGCCAAGCACGCTTAACTTCGGAGTTCTAATAGGATCCGGTGCATTTGTGCGGGTATGATCGCACCCGTCATGTTTAGGGCGCAAAGCCCTTATGTGTCATTTTTTTCGCCACTCACGACGAACGATCTGAGATGAAGAAACTGCACAAAAAGATGAAAATGGCCTCAAACTGATGAAAACATTCTATTTTGGGCTCCGAAAATAGGTGCAGTCGTGCAGGCTTGATGCCACCATCGTAGAGCTTTCAGAGAGCTTTCCAACGGTATGCTGTGCACCACTTTACTCCTTACGGATCAAAAGTTATGGGCACCGGAGCTACGGAGACCTGGTCACAGGCCCCGCGGCCTCTCTTTGTGGGCCCAACCTCTACGCAAAGCGCAGTTGTCTTGCCCAAGATGCCGTAGGACTCGATAATAGAAATGTGAGGGATAAAGAGTCTTGGCAAGCGTGAACGGGGTAAAAAAAAATGAAAATGGGGGGTGCAACATGAGGACTTCCCAAGGGGTCACCCATCCTAGTACTACTCTCGCCCAAGAACGCTTAACTTCGGAGTTCTGATGGGATCCGGTGCATTAGTGCCAGTATGATTGCACCCATCATGTTGAGTGCGCAAAGCCCTTTTGTGTCATCCTTTTTGCCGGTCACGACGAATGATCTGGGATGAAGAAATAGTACAAAAAGAAGAAAAGTGGCCCAAAACTGAAGAAGACATTCGATTTTGGGCTCCAAACATAGGTGCAGCCGAGCGGGCTTGATGCCCCCATCGTAGAGCTCTCCGAGAACTTTCCAACGGTATGTTGTGCGCCGCATAACTCCTTACAAATAAAAAGTTATAGGCACCGGAGCGACGGAGACGTAGTTACAGGCCCCGCGCCCTCAGTTTGCGGGCCCAGCCTCTACACGAAACGCAGTTGTGTTGACCAAGATGCCGTGGGACTCAATAATAGAAATGTGACGGATAAAGAATCCTGGCAAGCCTAAACGGGGCAAATAAACCAAACAAAAATAGGGGGTGAAACACGAGGACTTCTCAGGGGGTCACCCATCATCGTACTGCTCTCGCCCAAGCATGCTTAACTTCGGAGTTCTAATAGGGTCCGGTGCAATAGTACCAGTATGATCGCACCCGACATGTTCAGGGCGCAAAGCCCTTATGTGTCATTATTTTCGCCGCTCACGACGAGCGATCTGCGACGAAGAAACTGCCCAAAAAGAAGAAAAGTAGCCTCAAACTGATGAAAACGTTCAATTTTAGGCTCCAAAAATAGGCGCAGCCATGCAGGCTTGATGACCCCGTCGTAGAGCCTTCAGAGAGCTTTCCAACGGTATGCTGTGCATTGCATAACTCCTTACGGATCAAAAGCTATAGGCACCGGAGCAACGAAGATCTAGTCACAGGCCTCGTGCCCTCAGTTTGCGGGCCCAGCCTCTACGCGAAGTGCAGTTTTCTTTCCCAAGATGCCGTGGGACTCGTTTATAGAAATGTGATGGTTAAAGAGTCTTGGCAAGTGTGAACAGGGCAAAAAAACAAAACGAAAATGGGGGGTGCAACACGAGGACTTCCAAGGGGGTCACCCATCCTAGTACTACTCTCGCCCAAGCACGCTTAACTTCGGAGTTCTGATGGGATCTGGTGCATTAGTGCTGGTATGATCGCACCCGTCAAGTTGAGGACGCAAAACCCTTTTGTGTCGTCCTTTTTGCCAGTCATGACGAACGATCTGGGATGAAGAAAGAGCGCAAAAAGAAGAAATGTAGACCGAAACTGATGAAAATTTTCAATTTTGGGCTCCGAAAACAGGCGTAGCTCAGAAGGCCTGTTGCCCCCATCGTAGAGCTCTCATAGAGTTTTCCAACGGTATGCTGTGCGCCGCATAACTCCTTACGGATCAAAAGTTATGGGCACCGGAGCGACGAAGACCTATGATAGGCCCCGCGCCCTTGGTTTGCGGGCCCAGCCCCTACGCGAAACGCAGTTGTCTTGCCCAAGATGCTGTGGCTCTCAATAATAGAAATGTGATGGATAAAAAATCTTGTCAAGCCTGAACGGGGCAAAAAAACAAATAAAATTGGGGGGTGCAACACGAGGACTTCCTACGGGGTCACCCATCCTAGTACTACTGTCGCCCAAGAGCTCTTAACTTCGTAGTTCTGATGGGATCCAGTGCATTAGTGCTGGTATGATCGCACCCATCATGTTCAGGGCGCAAAGCCCTATTTTGTCGTCCTTTTTGCTAGTCACGACGAACGATCTGGGGCGAAAAAACAGCGCAAAAAGAGAAAGTTGAACCGATATTGATGAAAATGTTTGATTTTGGGCTTTAAAGACAGGCACAGCTGATCAGGCTTGCTGCCCCCATCGTAGATCTCTTAGAGAGCTTTCCAACGGTATGCTGTGCGCCGCATCACTCCTTATGGATCAAAAGTTATGTGCACCGGAGCGATGGAGACCTGGTCACAAGCCCCGGGCCCTCTGTTTGCGGGCCCAACCTCTACGCGAAGCGCAGTTGTCTTGCCCAAGATGCTGTGGTACTCTATAATAGAAATGTGACGGATAAAGAATCTTGGCAAGCCTGAACGGGGCAAGAAAACAAAACAAAAATGGGGGGTGCAACACGAGGACTTCCTAGGGGGTCACCCATCCTAATACTACCCTCGCCTAAGCACGTTTAACTTCAGAGTTCTGATGGGATCCGGTGCATTAGTACTGGTATGATTGCACCCATCATGTTCAGGGCGCAAAGCCCTTCTGTGTCATCCTTTTCGCCGCTCATGACAAACGATCTGGGACGAAGAAACAGCACAAAAAGAAGAAAAGTGGCCTAAAACAGATGAAAACATTCAATTTTGGGTTCCGAAAACAGGAGCAGCTCAGCAGGTTTGCTGCCCTCGTCGTAGAGCTCTTAGAGAGCTTTCTAACGGTTTACGGTGTGCTGTATAACTCCTTACGGATCAAAAGTTATGGGTGCCAGAGCGACGAAGATCTGGTCACAGGCCCCGTGCCGTCGGTTAGCGGTTCCAGCCTCTACGCGAAGTACGGTTGTCTTTCCCAAGATGTCATGGGACTCGTTTATAGAAATGTGATGGATAAAGAATCTTGGTAAGCCTGAATGGGGCAAAAAAACAAAATGAAAATGGGGGGTGCAACACGACGACTTCCTAGAGGGTCACTCATCCTAGTGCTACTCTGGCCCAAGCACGCTTAACTTCGGAGTTCTGATGGGATCCGGTGCATTAGTGCTGGTATGATCGCACACGTCATGTTCAGGGCGCAAAGCAATTTTTTGTTGTCCTTTTTGCCCGTCACGACGAACGATCTGGGATGAAGAAACACCGCAAAAAGAAACAAAGTGGCCCGAAACTGATGAAAACGTTCGGTTTGGGAATTCAAAAATAGGCGCAGCCAAGCAGGCTTGCTGCTCTTGTCATAGAGCTCTTGGAGAGCTTTCCAACGATATATTCTGCGCTGCATAACTCCCTACGGGTCAAAAGTTATGGGCACTGGAGAGACGAAGAACTGGTCATAGGCCCCGCTCCCCCGGTTTGCAGGCCCAGCCTTTACGCGAAGCGCAGTTGTCTTGCCCAAGATGCCATGGGACTTGATAAAAGAAATGTGACGAATAAAGAATCTTGGCAATCTTGAACGGGGGAAAAAACAAAACGAAAATGGGGGGTGCAACACGAGGACTTCCTAGGGGATCACATATCCTAATACTACTCTCGCCCAAGCACGCTTAACTTCAAAGTTCTGAAGGGATCCGGTACATTAGTGCTAGTATGATCGCACCCGTCATGTTGAGGGTGCAAAGCCCATTTGTGTCGTCCTTTTCACGGCTCACGACAAACAATCTGGGACGAAGAAATTGCAAAAAAATAAGAAAAGTGGCCCGAAACTGATGAAAATATTAAATTTTGGGCTCCGAAAAAAGGCGCAGCCAAGCGTGCTTGCTGGCCCCGACGTAGAGCTCTCCGAGAGCATTCCTATAGTATGCTGTGCATCGCATAATTCCTTACGGGTCAAATGTCATTGGCACCGGAGCGACGGAGACATGGTCACAGGCCCCGTACCCTCGGTTTGCGGGTCTTGCCTCTATGTGAAGCGAAGTTGTCTTGCCCAAGATGCCGTGGGACTTGATAATAGAAATGTGACGGATAAAGAATATTGCCAGCCTGAATGGGGCAAAAAAACAAAACGAAAATATCAGGTGCAACACGAGGATTTTCCAGGGGGTCACCCATCCTAGTACTACTCTCGCCCAAGAACGCTTAACTTCAGAGTTCTAATGGGATCCGGTGCATTAGTACTCATTGATCGTACCCGTCATGTTCAGGGTGCAAAGCCCTTATCTGTCGTTTTTTTCGCCGCTCATGACGAATGATCTAGGATGAAGAAACAGCGTAAAAAAAAAAGAAAAGGGCCTCAAACTGATGAAAACGTTCAATTTTGGGCTCCAAAAACAGGCGCAGCTGAGCAGGCTTACTGCCCCGTCGTAGAGCTTTCAGAAGCCTTCCAACGGTATGTTGTACGCCGCATAACTCATTACGGATCAAAAGTTATGGGCACTGGAGCGATAGAGACCTGGTCATAGGCCCCGTGCCCTCGGTTTGCAGGCCCAGACTCTACGTAAAGCACAGTTGTCTGGCCCAAGATGCCGTGGGACTCGATAATAGAAATGTGATGGATAAAGAATCTTGGCAAGCCTGAACGGGGCAAAAAGACAAAATGAAAATGGGGGGTGCAACACGAGGACTTCCTAGGGGGTAACCCATCCTAGTACTACTCTCGCCCAACCGCGCTTCACTTCAGAGTTCTGATGGGGATCCGGTGCATTAGTGCTAGTATGATCGCACCCGTCATGTTCAGGGCGCAAAGCCCTTTTGTGTCGTCCTTTTTGCCAGTCAGGACGAACGATCTTGGAAGAAGAAACAACACAAAAAGAATAAAATTGGCCCGAAACTGATAAAAACGTTCGATTTTGGTCTCCAAAAATTGGTACAGCCGAGCAGGCTTACTTCCCCCATCGTAGAGCTCTTAGAGAGTTTTCCAACGGTATGCTGGGCGACGCATAACTCCTTACGGATCAAAAGTTTTGGGCACCGGAGCGACGGAGACCTGGTCGAAGTCCCGCGCCCTCGGTTTGCGGGCCCAACCTCTACACGAAGCGCAGTTGTCTTGCCCAAGATACCGTGAGACTTGATAATAGAAATATGACGAATAAAGAATCTTGGCAAGCCTGAACGAGGCAAAAAAACAAAACGAAAAAGGGGGGTGCAACACAAGGACTTCCTAGGGGGTCACCCATCCTAGTACTACTCTTGCCTAAGAACGCGTAACTTCGGAGATCTGATGCGATCCGTTGCATTAGTGCTGGTATAATCGCACCCGTCATGTTCAGGGCGCAAAGCCCTTTTGTGTCGTCCTTTTCACCACTCATGACAAACGATCTGGGACGAAGAAACATCACAAAAAAAAAAAAGAAAAGTGGCCCAAAATTGATGAAAACGTTCAATTTTCGGTTCTGAAAACAGGCACAGCTCAACAGGCTTGCTGCCCCCATCGTAGAGCTCTCAGAAAGCTTTCCAACGGTTTGTGGTGCGCCGTATAACTCCTTACAGAGCAAAAGTTATGGGTGCCAAAGCGACGGAGACCTAGTCACTGGCCCCGCGCCCTTGGTTTGCAAGCCCAGCCTCTACGCGAAGCGCAGTTATTTTGCCCAAGATGCCATGGGACTCAATAATAGAAATGTGACGGATAAAGAATCTTGGTAAGCCTGAACGAGCCAAAAAAACAAAATGAAAATGGGGGGTGCAACACGAGGACTTCCTAGAGGGTCACTCATGCTAGTACTACTCTCGCCCAAGCACGCTTAACTTCGGAGTTCTGATGGGATCCGGTGCATTAGTGCTAGTATGATCGCACACGTCATGTTCAGGGCGCAAAGCCCTTTTGTGTCGTCCTTTTTGCCGGTCACGACGAACGATATGCGATGAAGAAATAGCACAAAAAGAAGCAAAGTGGCCCGAAACTGATGAAAATGTTCGATTTTGGGCTTCGAAAACACGCACTACTGAGCAGGCTTGCTGCTCTTGTCATAGAGCTCTTGGAGAGATTTCCAATGGTATGTTGCGCGCCGCATAACTCCTTACGGGTCAAAAGTTATGGGCACCGGAGCGACGAAGACCTAGTCATAGGCCCCGCGCCCCCGGTTTGCAGGCCCAGCCATTACGCGAAGCGCAGTTGTCTAGCCCAAGATGCAGTGGGACTCGATAATAGAAATGTGACGGATAAAGAATCTTGGCAATCTTGAACAGGGGAAAAAACAAAACGAAAATGGGAGGTGCAACACGAGGACTTCCTAGGGGGTCACCCATCCTAGTACTATTCTTGCCCAAGCATGCTTAACTTCGTAGTTCTGATGGGATCCGGTGCATTAGTGCTAGTATGATCGCACCCGTCATGTTGAGGGTACAAAGCCCATTTGTGTCGTCCTTTTCACGGCTCACGACAAACGATGTGGGACGAAGAAACAGCGCAAAAATAAGAAAAATGTTCCGAACAGTTGAAAATGTTCAAATTTGGGCTCCGAAAACAGGCGCAGCCAAGCGTGCTTACTGGCCCCAACGTAGAGCTCGCCGAGAGCATTCCTATAGTATGCTGTGCGTCGCATAACTCCTTACGGATCAAATGTCATCGGCACCGGAGCAACAGAGACATGGTCACAAGCCCCGCGCCCTCGGTTTGCGGGTCTAGCCTCTAGGCGAAGCGAAGTTGTCTTGCCCAAGATGCCGTGGGACTTGATAATAGAAATGTGACGGATAAAGAATATTGCCAGCCTAAACGGGGCAAAAAAAATGAAAATGGGGGGTGTAACACGAGGATTTCCCAAGGGGTCACCCATCCTGGTACTACTCTCGCCCAAGCACGCTTAACTTCGGAGTTCTAATGGGATCCAGTGCATTAGTGCTGGTTGATCTCACCCGTCATGTTCTGGGCGCAAAGCCCTTTTCTGTCATTTTTTTGCCACTCATGACGAATGATCTTGGATGAAGAAATAGCGTAAAAAGAAGAAAAGGGCCTCAAACTGATGAAAATGTTCAATTTTGGGCTCCGAAAATAGGCGCAGCTGAGCAGGCTTTCTGCCCCGTCGTAGAGCTTTCAGAGAGCTTTCCAACGGTATGTTGTGCGCCGCATAACTACTTACGGATCAAAAGTTATGGGCACCGAAGCGATAGAGACCTGGTCAAAGGCCCCGCGCCCTCGGTTTGCGGGCCCAGACTCTACACAAAGCACAGTTGTCTGGCCCAAGATGCTGTGGGACTCGATAATAGAAATGTGACAGATAAAGAATCTTGGCAAGCCTGAAAGGGGCAAAAAGACAAAACGAAAATGGGGGGTGCAACACGAGGACTTCCTAGGGGGTAACCCATCCTAGTACTACTCTCGCCCAAGCGCGCTTAACTTCGGAGTTCTGATGGAATCCGGTGCATTAGTCCTGGTATGATCGCACCCGTCATGTTTAGGGCGCAAAGCCCTTTTGTGTCGTCCTTTTTGCCGGTCACGACAAACGATCTGAGAAGAAGAAACAGCGCAAAAAGAATAAAATTGGCCCGAAACTGATGAAAATGTTCGATTTTGGGCTCCAAAAATAGGCACAACCGAGCAGGCTCGCTGCCCTCATCGTGGAGCTCTTAGAGAGTTTTCCAACGGCATGTTAGGCGCCTTATAACTACTTACGGATCAAAAGTTATGGGCATTGGAGCGACGGAGACCTGGTCACAAGCCCTTCGCCTACGGTTTGCACGCCCAGCCTCTACGCAAAGCGCAGTTGTCAAGCCCAAGAAGTCGTGGCACTCGATAATAGAAATATGATGGATAAAGAATCTTGGCAAGCCTGAATAGGGCAAAAAAACAAAAAGAAAATAGGGGGTGCAACACGAGGACTTCCTAGGGGGTCACCCATCCTAGTACTACTATCGCCCAAGCACGCTTAACTCCGTTGTTCTGATGGGATCCGGTGCATTAGTGCTGGTATGATCGCACCCGTCATGTTGAGGGCGCAAAGCCCTTTTGTGTAGTCCTTTTCACGGCACACGACGAATGATATGGGATGAAGAAACTGCGCAAAAGGAAGAAAAGTGGCCCAAAACTGAAGAAAACATTCGATTTTGGGCTACGAAAATAGTCGTAACCGAGCAGGCTTGCTACCCCCGTCGTAGAGCTTTTAGAGAGCTTTCCAACGGTATGCTGTACGCCGTACAACTCCTTACGGATCAAAAGTTATGGGCACCGGAGCGACGGAGACCTGGTCACAAGCTCCGTGCCCTTGTCTTGCCCAAGACGTCGTGGGACTCGAGAATAGAAATGTGATGGATAAATAATCTTCGCAAGCCTAAACGGGGCAAAAAAACAAAACGAAAATGGGGGGTGCAACACGAGAACTTCCTAGGGGGTCACCCATCCTAGTACTAATCTCGTCCAAGCACGCTTAACTTCGGAGTTATGATGGGTTCGGTTGCATTAGTGCTGGTATGATCGCACCCGTCATGTTGAGGGCGCAAAGCCCTTTTGTGTCATCCATTTCACGGCACACGACGAACGATCTGGTTTGAAGAAACAGCTCAAAAAGAAGAAAAGTGGCCCGAAACTGAAGAAAACTTTTGATTTTGCAGCCGAGCACACTTGCAACCCACATCGTAGAGCTCTTAGAGAGCTTTCCAACGGTATGCTGTGCGCCGCACAACTCCTTACGGATCAAAAGTTATGGGCACCGGAGCGACGAAGACCTAGTCACAAGCTCCGCGCCCTTGGTTTGCGGGCCCAGCCTCTACGCAAAGCGCAGTTGTCATGCCCAAGATGCCGTGGGACTCTATAATAGAAATGTGATAGATAAAGAATCTTGGCAATACTAAACAGGGCAAAAAAACGAAACAAAATTGGGGGGTACAACACGAGGACTTCCTAAGGGGTCACCCATCCTAGTACTACTCTCGCCCAAGCACGCTTAACTTTGGAGTTCTGATGGGATCTGGTGCATTAGTGCTGGTATGACCACACCCGTCATGTTCAGGGTGTAAAGCCCTTTTGTGTCGTCCTTTTTGCCGGTCACGACGAACGATCTGTCACGAAGAAACAGCGTAAAAAGAAGAAAAGGAGCCCGAAACTGATAAAAATGTTCAATTTTGTACTCCGAAAACAGGCACAGCTGAGTAGGCTTCCTGCCCCTGTCGTAAAGCTCTTAGAAAGCTTTCCAACGGTATGTTATGCACCGCCTAACTCCTTATTTTCAAAAGTTATGGGAACCGGAGCGACGAAAACCTGGTTATAGGCCCCGCGCCCTCAGTTTGCGGGCCCAGCCCCTACGTAAAGCGCAGTTGTCTTGCCCAAGATGCCGTAGGACTCGATAATAGAAATGTGATGGATAAAGAATCTTGTCAATCCTGAACGGGGCAAAAAAAAATGAAATTGGGGGGTGCAACACGACGACTTCCTAGGGGGTCACCCATCCTAGTACAACTCTCGCCTAAGCACCCTTAACTTCGTAGTTCTGATGGGATCCGGTACATTAGTGCTGGTATGATCGCTCCCGTCATGTTCAGGGCGCAAAGCCCTTTTTTGTCGTCCTATTTGCCGGTCACGACGAATGATCTGAGACAAAGAAACAGCGCAAAAAGAAAATAGTGGCCCGATATTGTTGAAAACGTTTGATTTTGTGCTCCAAAAATAGGCACAGCTGAGCAGGCTTGCTGTCCCCATCGTAGAGCTCTCAGAGAGCTTTCCAACGGTATGCTGTCCACCGCATAACTCCTTACAGATCAAAAGTTATGGGCACCGAAGCGACGGAGACCTGGTCACAAGACCTGCGCCCTTGGTTTGCGGGCCTAACCTCTACACGAAGCGCAGTTGTCTTGCCCAAGATGCCGTGGGACTTGATAATTGAAATGTGACGGATAAAGAATCTTGGCAAGCCTAAACGGGGCAAAAAAACAAAACGAAAATGGGGGGTGCAACACGAGGACTTCCTAGGGGGTCACTCATCCTAATACTACCCTCGCCTAAGCACGCTTAACTTCGGAGTTCTGATGGGATACGGTGCATTAGTGCTGGTATGATCGCACCCGTCTTATTCAAGGCGCAAAGCGCTTTTGTATCGTCCTTTTCGCCGGTCACGACGAACGTTCTGGGACAAAGAAACGGCACAAAAAGAATAAAAGTGGCCCAAAACTGATGAAAACGTTCAATTTTGGGATTCGAAAACAGGCGCAGCTCAGCAAGCATGCTACCCCCGTCGTAGAGCTCTCAAAGAGCTTTTCAACGGTTTGCTGTGCGCCTCATAACTCCTTACGGATCAAAAGTTAAGGGTACCGGAGCGACGGAGACCTGGTCACTAGCCTTACGCCCTCGGTTTACGGGCCCAGCCTCTACGCGAAGCGCAGTTATCTTGCCCAAGATGTCGTGGGACTCAATAATAGAAATGGGACGAATAAAGAATCTTGGCATGCCTGAACGGGGCAAAAAAACAAAATGAAAATGGGGGGTGCAACACGAGGACTTCCTAAAGGGTCACCCATCCTAGTGCTACTCTTGCCCAAGCGCGCTTAACTTCGGAGTTCTGATGGGATCCGGTGCATTAGTGCTGGTATGATCGCACAAGTCATGTTCAGGGCGCAAAGCCCTTTTGTGTTGTCCTTTTTGTCGGTCATGACGAATGATCTGGGATGAAGAAACAGCACAAAAAGAAGCAAAGTGGCTCGAAACTAATGAAAATGTTCCATTTTGGGCTCCGAAAACAGGCGAAGCCGAGCAAGCTTGCTTCCCTCGTCATAGAGCTCTTAGAGAGCTTTCCAACGGTATGCCGTGCGCCACATAACTCTTTACGGGTCAAAATTTATGGGCACCGGAGCGACGAAGACCTGTTCATAGGCCCCGCGCCCTCAGTTTGTGGGCCCAGCCTATACGCGAAGCACAGTTGTCTTGCCCAAAATGCCATGGGACTCGATAATAGAAATGTGACGGATAAAGAATCTGGGCAATCTTGAACGAGGAAAAAAACAAAACGTAAATGGGGGGTGCAACACGAGGACTTCCTAAAGGGTCACCCATCCTAGTGCTACTCTTGCCCAAGCACGCTTAACTTCGGAGTTCTGATGGGATCTGGTGCATTAGTGCTGGTATGATCGCGCACGTCATGTTCTGGGCGCAAAGCCCTTTTGTGTTGTCCTTTTTGTCGGTCACGACGAATGAGCTGGGATGAAGAAACAGCGCAAAAAGAAGCAAAGTGGCTCAAAACTGATGAAAATGTTCCATTTTGGGCTCCGAAAACAGGCGAAGCCGAGCAAGCTTGCTGCCCTCGTCATAGAGCTCTTAGAGAGCTTTCTAACGATATGCTGTGCGCCGTATAACTCTTTACGGGTAAAAAGTTATGGGCACCGGAGCGACGAAGACCTGTTCATAGGCCCCGCGCCCTCGGTTTGCGGGCCCAGCCTCTACGCGAAGCGCAATTGTCTTGCCCAAGATGCCATGGGACTCGATGATAGAAATGTGACGGATAAAGAATCTTGGCAATCTTGAACGGGGAAAAAAACAAAACGAAAATGGAGGGTGCAACACGAGGACTTCCTAGGGGGTCACCCATCCTAGTACTACTCTCGCCCCAGCACACTTAACTTCGTAGTTCTGATGGGATCCAGTGCATTAGTACTGGTATGATCGCACCCATCACGTTCAGGGCGCAAAGCCTCTTTGTGTCGTCCTTTTTTGTGGTCACGACGAACGAACTGGGACGAAGAAACAACGCTAAAAGAAGAAAAGTGGCCCAAAACTGATGAAAACGTTCAATTTTGGGCTCCGAAAATAGGCGCAGCTGGGCAGGCTTGCTACCCCCGTCGTAGAGCCCTCATCGAGTTTTCCAACGGTATGCTGTGCGCCTCATAACTCCTTACAGATCAAAAGTTATGGGCATTGGAGCGACGGACACCTGTTCACGAGCCACGCGCCCTCGGTTTGTGGGCCCAGCCTTTACAGGAAGCGCAGTTGTCTTGCCCAAGATGCCGTGGGACTCGATAATAAAAATGTGATGGATAAAGAATCTTGGCAAGCCAAAACGGGGCAAAAAAACGAAACAAAAATAGGGGGTGTAACACGAGGACTTCCTAGGGGGTCGTCCATCCTAGTATTACTCTCGCCCAAGCACGCTTAGCTTCGGAGTTCTGATGGGATCTGGTGCATTAGAGCTGGTATGATCGCACTTGTCATTATCAGGGTGAAAAGCCCTTTTGTGTCGTCCTTTTCGCCGGTTACGACGAACGATCTGGGACGAAGAAAAAACCCAAATAGAAGAAAAGTGGCCCGAAACTAATGAAAATATTCAATTTTGGGCTCTGAAAACAGGCGCAGCCGGTCAGGCTTGCTGCCCCCATCGTAGAGCTCTCAAAGAGCTTTCCAAAAATTTGCTGTGTGCCGCATAATTCCTTACGGATAAAAAGTTATGGGCACAGAAGCGACGGAGACCTGGTGACCGGCCCCACGCCCTCGGCTTGCGAGCCAAGCCTCTACTTGAAGCACAGTTGTCTTGCCCAAGATGCCGTGGCACTCGATAATAGAAATGTGATGGATAAAGAATCTTGGCAAGCCAGAATGGGGCAAAAAAACAAAACAAAAATGTGTGGTGCAACACGAGGACTTCCTAGGGGGTCACCCATCCTAGTACTAGTCTCGCCCAAGCACGCTTAACTTCGGAGTTCTGATAGGATCCGGTGCATTATTGTTGGTATGATCGCACCCGTCATGTTCAGGGCGCAAAGCCCTTTTGTGTCGTCATTTTTACTGGTCACGACGAACGAACTGGGACGAAGAAACAACGCAAAAAGAAGAAAAGTGGCCCGAAACTGATGAAAACGTTCAATTTTGGGCTCCGAAATTATGCTCAAAGTACCCGTCGTAGAGTTCTTAGAGAGCTTTCCAACGATATGCTGTGCGCCGCATAACTCCTTACGGATTAAAAGTTATGGGCACCAGAGCGACGGAGACTGGGTCATAGGCCCCGCGCCCTTGGTTTGCGGGCCCAGCCTCTAAGCGAAGCGCAGTTGTCTTGCCCAAGATGCCGTGTGACTCGATAATAGAAATATGACGGATAAAGAATCTTGGCAAGCCTAAATGGAGCAAAAAAACAAAACAAAAAAGGGGCGTGCAACACGAGGACTTCCCAAGGGGTCACCCATCCTAGTACAACTCTCGCCCAAGCACGTTTAACATCGGAGTTCTGATGGGATCTAGTGCATTAGTGCTGGTATGATCGCACCCGTCATGTTGAGGGCGCAAAGCCCTTTAGTGTCGTCCTTTGCATGGCTCACGACGAACGAACTAGGACGAAGAAATAGAGCAAAAAGAAGAACAGTGGCCCGAAACTGATGAAAATGTTAAATTTTGGACTCTGAAAACTGGCAAAGCCGAGCAAGCTTGCTGCCCCCGTCGTAGAGCTCTTTGAGAGCTTTCCAACGGTATACTTTGCGTCGCATAACTCCTTACGGATCAAATGTTATGGGCACCGGAGCGACAAAGACATGGTCACAGGCCACGGGCCTTAGGTTTGCAGGCCCAGCCTCTACGCGAAGCGAAGTTGTCTTGCCCAAGATGCCGTAGGACTCGATAATAGAAATGTGACGGATAAAGAATCTTGGCAAGCCTGAACGGAGAAAAAAAACAAAACGAAAATGGGGGGTGCAACACGAGGACTTCCCACGGGGTCACCTATCCTAATGCTACTCTCGCCCAAGCACGCTTAACTTAAGAGTTCTAATGGGATGCGCTGCATTAGTGCTGGTATGATCACACCCTTCATGTTCAGGACGCAAAGCCCTTATGTGTCATTTTATTCGCCGCTCACGACGAACTATCTGGGACGAAGAAACAGCGCAAAAAGAAGAATAGTGGCCTCAAACTGATGAAAACATTCGATTTTGGACTCCGAAAACAGGCGGAGCAGAGCAAGCTTGCTGCCACCGTTTTAGAGCTCTCAAAGAGCTTTCCAACGGTATATTGTACGCCGCATAACTCCATACGGATCAAAAGTTATGGGCACCGAAGCGACGGAGACCTGGTCACAGGCCCCGTGCCCTCGGTTTGCGGACCTAGCCTCTACGCGAAACGCAGTTGTCTTTCCCAAGATGCCGTGGGACTCGATAATAGAAATGTGACGAATAAAGAATCCTTGCAATCCTGAACGGGGCAAAAAACAAAACAAAAATGAGGGGTACAACACGAGAACTTACTAGGGGGTCACCCATCCTAGTACTACTCACTCCCAAGCACGCTTAACTTCAGAGTTCTGATGGGATCCGGTGCATTAGTGCTAGTATGATCATACCCGTCATGGTCAGGGCAAAAAGCCCTTTTGTGTCATCATTTTCGCCTGTCACGACGAACGATCTGGGATGAAGAAAAAATAAAAAAAGAAGAAAAGTGGTTCGAAACTGATGAAAACGTTCAATTTTGGGCTCCGCAAATAGGCACAGACGAGCAGGCTTGCTTCACCTGTCGTAGAGCTCTCAGAGAGCTTTCCAACGGTGTGCTGTGCACCGCATAACTCCTTACGGATCAAAAGTTATGTGCACCGGAGCGACGGAGACCTGGTCATAGGCCCCGCGCCCTCGGTTTGCGGGCCCAGCCTCTATGCGAAACGCAGTTGTCTTGCCCAAGATGCCGTGGGACTCGATAATAGAAATGTGACGGATAAAGAATCCTTGCAATCCTGAACGGGGCAAAAAAACAAAACAAAAATGGGGGGTGCAACACGAGGACTTACTAGGGGGTCACCCATCCTAGTACTACTGTCGCCCAAGCACGCTTAACTTCGGAGTTCTGATGGGATCCGGTGCATTAAAAGTTATGGGCACCGGAGCGACGGAGACCTGGTCACAGGCCCCGCGCCCTCGGTTTGCTGGCCCAGCCTCTACGCGAAGCGCAGTTGTCTTGCCCAACATGCCGTGGGACTCGATAATAGAAATGTGACGGATAAAAAATCTTGGCAAGCCTGAACGAGGTAAAAAAAAAAATGGGGGGTGCAACACGAGGACTTCCTAGGGGGTCACCCATCCTAGTACTACTCTCTCCCAAGCACGCTTAACTTCGGAGTTTTGATGGGATCAGTAGCATTAGTGCTGGTATGATCGCACCCGTCATGTTGAGGGCACAAAGCCCTTTTGTGTCGTCTTTTTCACAGCTCACGACGAACGATCTGGGTTAAGAAACAGCACAAAAAGAAGAAAAGTAGCTAAAAACTGATGAAAACATTCGATTTTGGGATCCGAAAATAGGCGTAGCCGAGCTGGCTTGCTTTCCCCATCGTAGATCTCCCCGAGAGCTTTCCAATAGTATGCTGTGCATCGCATAACTCCTTATGGATCAAATGTTATGGGCACCGGAGCGACGGAGACATGGTCACAGGCCCCGCGCCGTCGGTTTGCGGGCCCAACCTCTACGTGAAGTGAAGTTGTCATGCCCAAGATGTCGTGGGACTCGATAATAGATATGTGACAGATAAATAATCTTGGCATGCCTGAACGTGGCAAAAAAACAAAACGAAAATAGGGGGTGCAACACGAGGACTTCCCAAGGGGTCACCCATCCTAGTACTACTCTCGCCCAAGCACTCTTAACTTCGGAGTTCTAATAGGATCCGGTACACTAGTGCTGGTATGATCGTACCCGTCATGTTCAGGGCGCAAAGCCCTTATGTGTCATTTTTTTCGCCGCTCACGACGAATGATTTGGGACGAAGAAACAATGCAAAAAGAAGAATAGTGGCCTCAAACTTATTAAAATGTTTGATTTTGGGCTCCAAAAATAGGCTCAGCCGAGCAGGTTTGTTGCCCCCGTCGTAGAGCTCTTAGAGAGCTTTCCAACGGTATGCTGTGCGGCGCATAACTCCTTACGGATCAATAGTTATGGGCACCGGAGCGATAGAGACATGGTCACAGGCCCTGCACCCTCGGTTTATGGGCCCATCCTCCAGGCGAAGAGCAGTTGTCTTGCCCAAGATGCCGTGGGACTTGATAATAGTAATGTGATGGATAAAGAATCTTGGCAAACCTAAACGGGGCAAAAAAACAAAACGAAAATGTGGGGTGCAACACGAGGACTTCCTAAGGGGTCACCCATCCTAGTACTACTCTCGCTCAAGCGCGTTTAACTTCGGAGTTCTGATGGGGTCCGATGGATTAGTGCTGGTATGACCACATTCGTCATGTTCAAGGTGCAAAGCCCTTTTGTGTCATCCTTTTCACCGGTCACGACGAGCGGTCTGGGACGAAGAAACAACGAAAAATGAAGAAAAGTGGCCCGAAACTAATGAAAACGTTCTCCGAAAATAGGTTCAACTTAGAGGCTTATTGCCCTCGTCGTAAAGCTCTCAGAGAGCTTTCCAACGGTATGCTGTGCGCCGCATAACTCCTTACGGATCAAAAGTTATGGGCACCGGAGCGACGGAGACCTGGTCACAGGCTCCGCGCCCTTGGTTTGCAGGCCCAGCCTCTATGTGAAGCGCAGTTGTCTTGCCCAAGATGCTGTGGGACTCGATAATAGAAATGTGACGGATGAAGAATCTTGGCAAGACTGAACGAGGCAAAAAAACAAAATGAAAATGGGGGTGCAACACGAGGACTTCCTAGAGGGTCACCCATCCTAGTACTACTCTCGGCCAAGCACGCTTAACTTTGGAGTTCTAATGGGGTCACGTGCATTAGTGCTGGTATGATCACACCCGTCATGTTCGAGGCGCAACGCCCTTTTGTGTCATCCTTTTCATAGGTCACGACGTACGATCTGGACGAAGAAACAGTGTAGAAAGAAGAAAAGTGGACCGAAACTAATGAAAACATTCGATTTTGGGCTCCAAAAACAAGCACAACCGAGCAGGTTTGCTACCCCTGTCGTAGAGCTCTCAAAGAGCTTTCCAACGGTATGTTGTGCGCCACATAACTCCTTACGGATCAAAAGTTATGGGCACCGGAGCGATGGAGACATGGTCACAAACCCCGCACCCTCGGTTTACAGGCCCAGTCTCTACGCGAAGCGCAGTTTTCTTGCCCAAGATGACATGGGACTCGATAATAGTAATGTGACGGATAAAGAATCTTGGCAAGCCTGAACAGGGCAAAAAAGGAAAATGAAAATGGGGGGTGCAACACGAGGACTTCCCAAGGGGTCACCCATCCTAGTACTACTATCGGCGAAACACGTTTAACTTGGAGTTCTGATGGGGTCCGGTACATTAGTGCTGGTATGATTACACCCGTCATGTTCGGGGCGCAATGCCCTTTTGTGTCATCCTTTTTGCCGGTCACGACGAGCGATCTAGGAAGAAAAAACAGCGTAAAAAGAAGAAAAGTGGCCCAAAACTGATGAAAACATTCAATTTTGGGATCCAAAAATAGGTGCAGCTCAGTAGGCTTGTTGTCCTCGTCATAGAGGTCTCAGAGAGCTTTCCAACGGTATGCTGTGCGCCGCATAACTCCTTACGGATCAAAAGTTATGGGCACCGTAGCGACGAAGACCTGGTCACAGCCTCCGCGCCCTCGGTTTGCGGGACCAGCCTCTACGCGAAGCGCAGTTGTCTTGCCCAAGATCCCGTGGGACTCGATAATAGAAATGTGATGGATAAAGAATCTTGGCAAGCCTGAACGGGCAAAAAAAACAAAACGAAAATGGGGGGTGCAGCACGAGGACTTCCTAAGGGGTCACCCATCCTTGTACTACTCTCACACAAGCACGCTTAACTTCGGAGTTCTGATGGGTCTCGTGCATTAGTACTGTTATGATCGCGCCCGTCATGTTCAGGGCGCAAAGCCTTTTTGTGTCGTCTTTTTCGCCGGTCACGACGAACGATCTAGGACGAAGAAACAGCGCAAAAAGAAGAAAAGTGTCCAAAAACTGAAGAAACGTTCGATTTTGGGCTCCAAAAACAAGCGCAACCGAGCAAGCTTGCTGCCCCCGTCGTAGAGCTCTCAAAGAGCTTTCCAACCGTATGTTGTACGCCGCATAACTCCTAACGGATCAAAAGTTATGGGCACCGGAGCAAAGGAGACATGGTCATAGGCCCCGTTCCCTCGGTTTGCCGGCCCAGCCTCTACGCAAAGCGAAGTTGTCTTGCCCAAGATGTCGTGGGACTTGATAATAGACATGTGAAGGATAAAGAATAGTGGCAAGCCTGAACGGGGCAAAAAAACAAAACGAAAAAGGGGCATGCAACATGAGGACTTCCCAAGGGGTCACCCATCCTAGTATTACTCTCGCCCAAGCACGCTTAACTTCGGAGCTCTAATGGGATCCAGTGCATCAGTGCTGGTATGATCGCACCCGTCATGTTCAAAGCGCAAAGCCCTTATGTGTCATTTTCTTCGCCGCTCACAACAAACGATCTGAGACGAAGGAACAGCGCAAAAAGAAGAATAGTGCCCTTAAACTGAGGAAAACGTTCGATTTTGGGCTCCAAAAATAGGCACAGCTAAGCACGCTGGCTGCCCCCGTCGTAGAGCCCTCAGAGGGCTTTCCAACGGTATGTTGTGTGCCACATAACTCCTCACAAATCAAAAGTTATGAGCACTAGCGCAATGGAGACCTTGTCTAGGCTTGCAGGCCTAGCCTCTACGCGAAGCACAGTTGTCTTGCCCAAGATGCCGTGGGACTCGATAAAAGAAATGTGATGGATAAAGAATCTTGGCAAGCTTGAACGAGGCAAAAAAACAAAACGAAAAAGGGGCGTGCAATATGAGGACTTCCCAAGGTATCACCCATCTTAGTACTACTCTCGCCCAAGCACGTTTAACTTTAGAGTTCTGATGGGATCCAGTGCATTAGTGCTGGTATGATCGCACCTGTCATGTTCTGGGCGCAAAGCCCTTTTGTGTCATCCTTTTTGCCGGTCACGACGAACGATCTGTGACGAAGAAACAGTGCAAAAAGAAGAAAAGTGACCCGAAACTAATAAAAACGTTCAATTTTGGGCTCCGAAAATAGGTGCAGCCAAGCAGGCTTGCTACCCCCGTCGTAGAGCTCTCAAAAAGCTTTCCAACGTTATGTTGTGCGTCGCATAACTCCTTCCGGATCAAAAGTTATGGGCACCGGAGCGACTTAGACTTGGTCACACGCCCCGTGTCACGCCCCAACCCGGCCTATGAAGGTTAGACTAGGGTGTGATCTAATCATTCAAGTCATATCTCGTACTTAATCATTCATGAAAGTGTAACACTTAACGTTTTAGCCTAAACTCTACAATTTTCTGAAAAACCGGCAGCATAACGGCTGTAATTAGGCTCTTTGGTGTGACCTAATTCTCTAAACGCCTCAAAATTTCCAATCCCAATTTCATTTCCAACTAAGATTACTATTTTCCATCAATTAAAACGCCTACTAGTTATCTCGAAGTCTCATTTGATTAATAACCTAGCATGATACTATGACTCGTTAGTTTGTTAATCCTTGTTGCAAACGTACCTGTTGATCTTAGCTTATCAATGAGTACCTGCTTAAGATTGGATAGGTTCATTTTACTTAATCCTTACCGGATACTTCATAATCCTATGATAGATACTAGCCAATAACGATAGCAAAATGACCATAGTAGTGTTTATCTAGTTACGATTAGTATAAGCCAAAATTAGACCCCAAATTACAACGGGGGTCTTTTTCATTACAACAACAAGCATCATAAGAAATGAAATAGTCTTCAAGCAACATATTGTTCACAAAATGGCCATAGTCAAGCAAGGCACGTAGGGCAAGCAATCATTCCAAGGAATCATCATTAGGCACATCGTCCTCGGGTACCTGTTCCTGGTCTTCTTCACCTGAGATGATAAAAGAAGGTGAGTCCTTATGAACTCAGCGAGGGGGGAACGAGAAATAAGTTTTGAAACTCATTTTCCGGTTCAACTTATGAAAACCCTTTTTGCAAGCATGAATATATCACAAGTAAGTACATAACGTAATGTAAAAGTAAAGGAACACAATTACCCGTCTTTCCTCCCCGAGGTCCTCTAAGAACCAAGCGAGAGTACTTATACACATAGTGAAAAGGATACGGTGAGCTTTTGCTTTCAGTTCAATTCCAGTATCAGTTGTTGCAGCCGGCTTCAATTCATCCCCTTATCACGCCAAATGGGTGTACTCCGGATGTACCCCGAAATCCTACGACCCAACTCTCCAAGGAAGTCTAGCCCCCAAGCGAGAGAGAGAATTGGACAATGGTAGTCACGGTTGCACCGGCAAGCCCGATGCCGCCGGGTGTACGTGAACGCTACCACGCCAGAATGAAAGGTTGCAACCTTGTATGCAATGCACATTTATGACATGTAATATATCACATTTGGAGAACAACAAAGTAGGTTGCCTCCGAGCAGTCATAAGATTGCACATTGACAGTTAAACACGCGAGGCACGATATGACAAGTAAATTCACTTGAAAAGCACATGGAGTTATATGAATATTAAACGGGCAGCCATTTAATGCATGTAAATCAAATCATATAACTCATTTCAAAGTTCACGTAATCAAATAATAAGATTATTCATCATGCAACGACATCTACGTGGGACCGGGTGCAAGAAAGGCCTACTTATCAACATGTAATCATCGAAATCGTATTTAGGGCTACAAGGGCAACTACGGGCAGCCTACTAAACACATAATCAAACACAATATCCAAAGGATCAACACTTAGCAAGTTTACCTAGTTACTTGGGTTTCAATTCGTGCTTACCTGTGCGATTAAACCCCAAGTCATCTCGTAATTAAGCTCAAGCCATGTATTGATTAAATTAAACACCCTCAAGCAATCAAAACAGTCCACACAACATCCAAATGCCACAATCCCAAGCATTTAATACAACAAGGGAAGCTACGTTAATTTTCTAAGCATATCAATAGGTGAAACCCTCACTGCAATGATGTCAAATTAAATCTTAAGGAGTGAACTAAATTCATAAACAAACATCGCATCATTTGGAGTTCGGGTTCAAGAGTTATAGCCAAAACAGTGAGACTACACAAAATTGTCCAGATTTGCACACATTTCAATACTTGTCGTTTTTGAGGGCCTTAGGGTCAGATTTAGCCTTAGTCCATTTCTGACAAAAATGTCCAGAACTGAAAATTCTAGCAGTAAACCAAATTTCATGCATTTTTTATCTCATTTACTAAGTCAAAACTGGTTCGTTGTACAAGGTCAGTGAATCTGCCAAAACCTGCTTCATTTTTCCAGACTTTCCAGATTTGGACACATTTTGATGATTAGCCATTTTGAGGACCTTAGAGTCAAAATTAGCTTTGGCCTATTTCTGAAAAACGTGTTCAGAACTGGCAAAAATAGTTACCTACCAATTTTCACACATTTTAAACATCTTTTACCTGGTCAAAATGACCTCGTACCAACAAGGCAGAAGGCTGTCACATACCCGATTTCATCTATCATCACATTCTAGCCAAATATATTGCCATGCATGTTTACAAAAGCTCATGAACACACATATATCACAAGTACAGAAGTAAAGATAGACATTTAAGGGCCTGCATGCGGTTTTTGAAAGCTTTTCAAGAAGTTTTAGCCCGCACCTTAGCAAGACAACAAAGAAGATGCTCAAACTCTTGGTGAAGCACAAAGTTGATCTTTTTCCTTGCTTAGCCGAGAGACAACTTGGGATTTCTATAATTTCCTAGCTTAGTAACCAAGTTCTTAGTAGGTGCATGTGGTTAGAACAAGAAGAAAAGAAATGGAAGCTAATAAACTCACCTAAACCGAAATGGATGTGCTAAAGGCTTGCATGTGTGGTTCTTTGCTCCTAGTTTTGCTTGGTCAAGATCCTAAGCTTCTTGCATGTCTTGATGAACCATTGAGTGATGAAGTTAAGCTATGGAGTGTAGAAACTCAGCCAAGGCCGAGAGAGAGAGAGAGGAATGGGAGAGTGAGAGGAAATGTGAGAAAGAAAGAAAGAATGAAAGAAAAAAAAATGAAAGGTTGCTAGGTTTGATGCATATGTCAGCCTAGGGCCTTGCAAAATCAGAATTTTGTGTCTTCAAGAACCATAATTTGAATCACCTACCATGGGCAAGGAGCTTGTGTCGAGATTTGGAGCTTTGAGGAGGGTTTTGAGCTAATTTTTTTATTGCTTTGTGTCATAGAATGTTTGGGGAATAAATTTTGAAATTGGATTGCATGCACAAAGCTCCTAGTGGTCGGCCAAGGGTGTGATAAAATCTGAATTTTTGTCGTGGTTGAGCAATAATTAATTGTGTGTTTGGGATATGCAAAGAATAAAGAATAAAGAATAAATAATGTCTAGCTTTTTGTGAGATTTTGTCTTCTAGTGGGTTGAATTAGCAATTTAATATTAGTTAGTGGAATTTGTAGGATTAATTAATGATCTAGTGCTTCGTGTAAGATGCTTTCTTGATTAGCGTGAGGGCACGCTTTCCAAGGTTTAGGGCACGTACTACGAGGTAAGACACGAACTACGAGACGAATGCACGTTTCCCAAGTAAATGCATGCAACCTTAAATGTATGCACGTAATTCGATGCAAGGCACACAAAATGAAATGCAATTCTTAAACCTAGGTCAAGGCACGCCAATCTTGGTTAGGGCACATGAAACGAGGTATCGCACGCAAATCGAGGTCGGGCCTCACATCCTCCCCTCCTTAAAAGAATTTCATCCCGAAATTCAATATTAACTTTGAAATAATGCTGGATACTGTTGCTCCATCTGGTCTCGCCTTTCCCACGTTGCTTCTTCAACTCCATGATAATCCCACAACACTTTCACCATCGGTATAGATTTGCTACGCAACTCCTGATCTTGCTGGTCTAGGATCCGAATGGACTTCTCTTCATAAGACAAGTTCTCCCAAAGCTGCAACGGCTCTGGCTCCAAGATATGCGATGGATCAGGGTGATACTTCCGTAACATTGAAACATGAAAGACGTCGTGAATATTGGAGAGGTTTTGGGGTAGTGCTAGGCGATACGCCAACTTGCCAACCTTCTCAATTATCTCAAATGGTCCTACGAACCTCGGGCTCAACTTTCTACCTTGCCGCGTTTAATCAGTCCCCTCCGAGGTGATATCTTCAAGAACACCTTGTTGCCGACCTCAAACTCTAGACTCCATCTCCGTCGGTTTGCATAACTTTTCTGCCTGTTTTGGGCAATAAGCATCCGTTTTCGGATGAGGTGAACATTATCAACAGTCTTCATAAGTTCAGGTAGAAGGGTCGGGTCAAAAGTCTTCGTCTCACCTACTTCATCCAAGTAAATTATGGATCGACACTTACGTCCATACAATGCCTCAAATGGGGCCATTCCGATAGTGGCCTGATAACTATTATTATAAGCGAACTCCGCTAGAGACAGATATTTCTCCCAACCTTTCCCGAAGTCTAAAACACACGCCCTCAGCATATCCTCCAGAATCTGAATAGTTCTCTCAGATTGTCCATCAGTCTGAGGGTGATAAGCCGTGCTGAAACTCAACTTCGTTCCCAAAGCTTCTTGCAATCTCTTCCAAAATCAGGAAGTAAAACGAGGATGCCTATCCGATACAATACTCACAGGCATCCCGTGCAATCTTACAATCTCCGCCACACACATATCTCCCAATTTCTCAGGACTATCCTCCTTGTTCATCGGTAAGAAGTGCGCTGACTTAGTCAATCTATCCACTATGACCCAAACGGCGTCATGACCCTTTTGTGACCTGGGCAGGTCCATAACAAAGTCCATAGTTATATGTTCCCATTTCCATTGAGGAATCTCCAACGGCTAAAGTAAACCTACTGGTCGTTGATGTTCTGCTTTGACTCTCTGGCAAGTCAAACACCGTGCCACGAACTCTGCGATCTCTCTCTTCATGTTATTCTACCAATAGTGTTGCTTCAAATCCTGGTACATCTTTGTTCTGCTGGGGTAAATAGTGTATCTTGAATTATGGGCTTCTTCAAGAATCTTCTTTTTCAGCTCTGGCTCATTAGGAACACAAATCCGATTCCTAAATCTCCAAACACCATCATCATGAAACTTAAAATCTATGTTGCTTTCTTTAATCTTCTAAAACTGTTGGTCCTTCTGTTGAGCCTCTCTTAATTTAGACAACAAGGTCGATTGAACTTGTGTAGTGGCAAAAAGTAACCCTTTTTGAGTCAATTGTGGTTTCCACAAAAATGCTTCCTCCAACAACTCCTGCATCTTGACTTCCAGTTTTACCATGCTTGCTTTCCGACTTAAGGCATCTGCAACTACATTTGCATTACTGGGCACATAATTGATTGTGCAATTATAATCATCCAAAAGCTCCATCCATCGTCTTTTCCTCATGTTCAACTCTTTTTGTGAGAACAAGTATTTCAAGCTCTTGTGACCAGTAAACACCTCGAACTTGTTACCCCACAGATAGTGCCTCCATTTCTTGAGTGCAAACACAATAGCCGCTATTTCCAAATCATGCGTCGGGTAGTTCAATTCATACGGCTTCAGTTTCCTAGAAGCATACACAATCACTCTACCATTTTGCATCAACACACAACCCAATCCTTCCTTCGAAGCATCGCTATAGATTACAAAACCTTGACTCCCTTCAGGCAATGCAAGAACAGGTACGGTAGTCAATCTTTTCTTCAATTCTTGGAAGTTGTTCTCACACTTGTCATCCTATACGAACTTTGTTTTCTTTTGAGTGAGCTTTGTAAGCGGTCTTGCAATCTTTGAGAAATCCTTCACGAACCTCCGATAATAGCCGGCTAGACCAAGAAAACTCCGAACCTCCGTAACGTTTTCCGGCTTCTTCCAAGACATCACCGCTTTTATCTTTGCTGGATCCACTGCTATTCCCTCTTGGGATATGATATGCCCCAAAAATGCAATCTGCTACAACCAAAACTTGCACTTGCTAAACTTTGCATACAATTGATGCACTCAAAGTTTCTGCAGTACCAACTGTAGATGTTGTTCATGCTCAGCCTTAGATTTCGAGTACACCAAAATATCATCAATGAAGATTACCACAAGTTGGTCCACGTAAGGTTGAAACACCCTGTGCATCAAGTCCATAAAAGCTGCAGGGGCATTGGTTAGTCCAAATGGCATCACCACATATTCATAATGCCCATATCTCGTCCTAAAAGCCGTTTTAGGCACATCCTCTTTTTTGATCCGCAACTGATAGTACCCTTGCCTCAAGTCGAGCTTCGAATACACTTTGGCTCCTTGAAGTTGGTCAAATAACTCGTCGATCAGTAGAAGTGGGTATTTATTCTTGACGGTCACTTGGTTCAATCCTCGGTAGTCGATGCATAGCCTCAACGTTCCATCTTTCTTCTTTACAAATAGGACTGGCACACCCCATGGAGAAGAACTTGGTTGAACAAACCCCTTCTTCAACAATCCTTGCAATTGGTCCTTCAATTCTTGTAGCTCGGCCGGTGCCATACGATAGGGAGCTTTAGATATCGGCTGGGTGCCAGGCAATAATTCTATAATGAACTCGATCTCCCGATTTGGGGGTAAACCGGGCAATTCTTGATCTGATGCTGATCACTGCCACACCGCACACATCGTCCTGACTTCTTCCAGCACTGGGCCTCAGTATGCCCCTTCTTGTCACAGTAAGAACAGTTGACAGACTGAGTAGTAGGTGAACTACCTGTGGATCCGCGAGCGAAAGAGGCTGATGGTGCTTTAGTCGGGCCACGGTTATTAACTGGTCTGTTCTGACTCTGGCCCTGACTACGACTCTGGCTCTGGAATTTCCTCTGTTGACCTGGAGGTAGGTATGCTTTCTTGTTCGACTGACTCGAACCGGCTCTATCAAGTTTCCTCTTCTCAACTCGGGAAGCAACAACAAAGAGAGCAGAATAGGTATTGAAGTCATGAAAAGCCAACTGGTCCTGAATCTCTGGCCTCAATCCAGTCGTAAATTTCCACATCTTCGCCTCAGGAGTACTGACCATGTATTGAGCATAGCGGGACAGTCAGTCAAAACGAGCCTCGTACTGGGCCACCGTCATGTTACCCTGGTTCAGGTGCATGAATTCCTCAATCCGCCTCTGCCTGAAAACTGCAGGTACATATTTCTCCTTGAATGCCTTAACGAAATTACCCCACAAGCGAGGTGTATGATCAGTTTCCCACAGTGCCTCCACAGTGTGCCACCAATGCTCAGCATCCCCGTGCAACAGAAACACAGCAAACTCCACCTTTTCTTCATCAGTATAATCAAGTGGCCTGACAATCCTCTCGATCTCAGACAGCCAAGCCTCTGCTTTCTCATCATCAGCTTCCCCGTGAAATTTGGATGAGCGAAAGTCAAGGAACTCTCGCATTCTGCTATGTCTCCTATGGTTACCATCATTCCTGTTGTTGTTGTTGTTGTTGTTTGCTTCACGTGCATCTTGTCGTTCCATCGCTCGTGACACGCGATCCATGGCATTCGCCATCATGTTAAACATAGCCATGCCGGGATTAGTTTGATAAGCATCTCCAGTCTCTTGGGGCTCACCGTTCCTATTAGTAGTGCGGGTACTAGGGCCAACCATCTATAGGCACAGATTACGATGCACAATTTATTGGGATACGAAAAGACAAGAATTTAATGTATAAGGTATACAACATATAATTTTACACAAACACACAGTTCTAGAAACAGTTAAGACTTGTTAATCACATAAGCACATAGAACATAGAAGGCACAATCAACATTATCACACAATAACATATAGACAAATCATCCTAATAATCTTAGGGCTTCTACCTATGGTCCGAGAGTTAAACCAGGCTTAAGCAATCTAAGCTCTGATACCATTCTTTCTATAAGGTGTCACGCCCTAACCCGGCCTATGAAGGTTAGACTAGGGTGTGATCTAATCATTTAAGTCATATCTCGTACTTAATCATTCATGAAAGTGTAACACTTAACATTTTAGCCTAAACTCCACAATTTTCCGGAAAACCGGCAGCATAACGGCTGTAATTCGGCTGTTTAGTTTGACTTAATTCTCTAAACGCCTCAAAATTTCCAAGCTCAATTTCATTTCCAACTAAGATTACTATTTGCCATCAATTGAAACGCCTACTAGTTATCTCGAAGTCTCATTTGATTACTAACCTAGCATGATACTATGTCTCGTTAGTTTGTTAATCCTTGTTGCAAACGTACCTTTTGATCTTAGCTTATCAATGAGTACCTGCTTAAGATTGGAGAGGTTCATTTTACTTAATCCTTACCAGATACTTCATAATCCTATGATAGATACTAGCCAATAACGATAGCAAAACGACCATAGTAGTGTCTATCTAGTTACGATCAGTACAAGCCAAAATTAGACCCCAAATTACAGCGGGGGCCTTTTACATTACAACAACAAGCATTATAAGAAATGAAATAGTGTTCAAGCAACATATTGTTCACAAAATGGCCATAGTCAAGCAAGGCACGTAGGGCAATCAATCATTCCAAGGAATCATCATTAAGCACGTCGTCCTCGGGTACCTGTTCCTGGTCTGCTTCACCTAAGATGATAAAATAGGTGAGTCCTTATGAACTCAGCGAGGGGGAACGAGAAATAAGTTTTGAAACTCATTTTTCCAGTTCAACTTATGAAAACCCTTTTTGCAAGCATAAATATATCACAAGTAAGTACATAACGTAATGTAAAAGTAAAGGAACACAATTACCCGTCTTTCCTCCCCGAGGTCCTCTAGGAACCAAGCGAGAGTACTTATACACATAGTGAAAAGGATACGGTGAGCTTTTGTTCTCAGTTCAATACCAGTATCAGTTATTGCGGCCGGCTTCATTTCATCCCCTTATCACGCCAAATAGGTGTACTCCGGATGTACCCCGAAATCCTACGACCTAACTCTCTGAGGAAGTCTAGCCTCCAAGCGAGAGAGGAAATTGGACAATGGTAGTCACGGTTGCACCGGCAAGCCCGATGCCGCCCGGTGTGCGTGAACGCTACCAGGCCAGAATGAAAGGTTGCAACCTGGTATGCAATGCACATTTTTGACATGTAATATATCACATTTGGAGAACAACAAAGTAGGTTGACTCCGAGCAGTCATAAGATTGCACATTGAGAGTTAAACACGCGAGGCACGATATGACAAGTAAATTCACTTGAAAAGCACATGGAGTTATATGAATATTAAATGGGCAGCCATGTAACGCATGTAAATCAAATCATATAACTCATTTCAAAGTTCACGTAATCCAATAATAAGATTATTCATCATGCAACGACATCTACGTGGGACCGGGTGCAAGAAAGGCCTACTTATCAACATGTAATCATCGAAATCGTATTTAGGGCTACAAGGGCAACTACGGGCAGCCTACTAAACACATAATCAAACACAATATCCAAAGGATCAACACTTAGCGAGTTTACCTAGTTACTAGGGTTTCAATTCACGCTTACCCGTGCGATTAAACCCCAAGTCATCTCGTAATTAAGCTCAAGCCATGTATTGATTAAATTAAACACCCTCAAGCAATCAAAACAGTCCACACAACATCCAAATGCCACAATCCCAAGCATTTAATTCAACAAGGGAAGCTACGTTAATTTTCTAAGCATATCAATAGGTGAAACCCTCACTGCAATGGACTGTATTCTCATGATCATAAAGACAAGCAAACAATCTCCAATTCCAGTGAACAAGATTTCAAATTAAATCTTAAGGAGTGAACTAAATTCAGAAACAAACCTCGCATCATTTGGAGTTCGGGTTCAAGAGTTATAGCCAAAACAGTGAGACTACACAAAACTGTCCAGATTTGCACACATTTCAATACTTGTCGTTTTTTAGGGCCTTAGGGTCAGATTTAGCCTTAGTCCATTTCTGACAAAAATGTCCAGAACTGAAAAGCCATTTTGAGGACCTTAGAGTCAAAATTAGCTTTGGCCTATTTCTGAAAAAAATGTTTAGAACTGGAAAAACTAGTTACCTACCAATTTTCACTCATTTTCAACATCTTTTACCTGGTCAAAATCACCTCATACCAACAAGGCAGAAGGCTGTCACATACCCGATTTCATCTATCATCATATTCTAGCCAAATATCTTGTCATGCATGTTTACAAAAGCTCATGAACACACATATATCACAAGTATAGAAGTAAAGATAGTCATTTAAGGGCATCCATGTGGTTTTTGAAAGCTTTTCAAGAAGTTTTAGCCCTCACCTTAGCAAGACAACAAAGAAGATGCTCAAACTCTTGGTGAAGCACAAAGTTGATCTTTTTCCTTGCTTAGCCGAGAGACAACTTGGGATTTCTCTAATTTCCTAGCTTAGTAACCAAGTTCTTAGTAGGTGCATGTGGTTAGAACAAGAAGAAAAGAAATGGAAGCTAACAAACTCACCTAAACCGAAATGGATGTGCTAAAGGCTTGCATGTGTGCTTCTTTGCTCCTAGTTTTTCTTGTTCGAGATCCTAAGCTTCTTGCATGTCTTGATGAACCATTGAGTGATGAAGTTAAGCTATGGAGTGTAGAAACTCAGCCAAGGCTGAGAGAGAGAGAGAGAAGAATGGGAGAGTGAGAGGAATTGTGAGAAAGAAAGAAAGAATAAAAGAAAAAAAATGAAAGCTTGCTAGGTTTGATGCATATGTCGGCCTAGGGCCTTGCAAAAACAGAATTTTGTGTCTTCAAGAAGCATAATTTGAATCACCTAGCATGGGCAAGGAGCTTGTGTCGATATTTGGAGCTTTGATGAGGGTTTTGAGCTAATTTTTTTATTGCTTTGTGTCATAGAATTGTCATAGAATGTTTGGGGAATAAATTTTGAAATTGGATTGCATGTACAAAGCTCCTAGTGGTCGGCCAAGGGTGTGATAAAATATGAATTTTTGTCTTGGTTGGGCAATAATTAATTGTGTGTTTGGGATATGCAAAGAATAAAGAATAAAGAATAAAGAATGTCTAGCTTTTTGTGAGATTTTGTCTTCTAGTTGGTTGAATTAGCAATTTAATTAGAGTTAGTGGAATTTGTAGGATTAATTAATGATCTAGTGCTTCGTGTAAGATGCTTTCTTGATTTGAGTGAGGGTACGCTTTCCTAAGTTTAGGGCACGCACTACGAGGTAGGGCACGAACTACGAGACGAATGCACATTTTTTAAGTAAATGCAAGCAACCCTAAATATATGCACGTAATTCGATGCAAGGCACACAAAATGAAACACAATTCTTAAACCTAGGTCAAGACACGCAAATCTAGGTTAGGGTACACGAAACAAGGTATCGCACGTAAATCGAGTTTAGGCCTCACACCCCGCACCCTCGGTTTGCGGGCCCAGTCTCTACGCGAACCGCAGTTGTCTTGCCCAAGATGCCGTGGGACTTGATAATAGAAATGTGACGGATAAAGAATCTTGGCAAGCCTAAACGGGGTAAAAAAAACAAAACGAAAATGGGGGGTGCAACACGAGGACTTCCTAGGGGGTCTCCCATCCAGGTACTACTCTCGCCCAAGCACGCTTAACTTTGGAGTTCTGATGGGGTCCAGTGCATTAGTACTGGTATGATCGCACCTGTCATGTTCAGGGTGCAAAGCCCTTTTGTGTCGTCCTTTTCGCCCGTCACGACGAGCGATCTGGGATAAAGAAACTGCACAAAAAGAAGAAAAGTGGCCCGAAACTACTGAAAATGTTCAATTTTAGGCTCCAAAAACAGGCGCAACTGAGAAGGCTTGTTGCCCCCGTTGTATATCTCTCAGAAAGCTTTTCAACAGTATGCTGTGCACCGCATAACTCCTTACGGATCAAAAGTTATGGGCACCGGAGCGACGGAGACCTGGTCACAGGCCCCGCGCCATCGGTTTACGGGCCCAGCCTCTACGCGAATGAACTTGTCTTGCCCAAGATGCTGTAGGACTCGATAATAGAAATGTGACTGATAAAGAATCTTGGCAAGCCTGAACAGGGCAAAGAAACAAAACGAGAAAGGGACGTGCAACGTGAGGACTTCCCAAGGAGTCACCCATCCTAGTACTACTCTCGCCCACAAACACTTAACTTTGGAGTTCTAATGGGATCCTGTGCATCAGTGCTGGTATGATCGCACCCGTTATAATCAGGGCGCAAAGCCCTTATGTGTCATTTTTTTCTCCGCTCACGACGAACGATCTGGGACGAAGAAACAGCGTAAAAAGAAGAATAATGTCCTCGAATTGATGAAAACGTTCAATTTTAGGCTCCAAAAACAGGCGCAGCTGAGCAGGCTTGCTGCCCCCATCGTAGAGCTCTCAGAGAGCTTTCCAACGGTATGCTGTGCATCGTATAACTCCTTACGAATCAAAAGTTATGAGCACCAGAGCGATGGAGACCTGATCAAGGCCCCGCGCCCTCGGTTTACTAGCCCAGCCTTTATGCGAAGCGCAGTTGTCTTGCCCAAGATGCCGTGGGACTCGATAATAGAAATGTGACGGATAAAGAATCTTGGCAAGCCTGAATAGTGCAAAAAAACAAAATGAAAAAGGGACGTGCAACACGAGGACTTCCCAAGGGGTCTCCCATCCTAGTACTACTCTCGCCCAAGCATGATTAACTTTGGAGTTCTGATGGGATCCAGTGCATTAGTGTTGGTATGATCACATCCGTCATGTTTAGGGCGAAAAGCCCTTTTGTGTCATCCTTTTTGTCGGTCACGACGAACGATCTGGGATGAAGAAACAGTGCAAAAAGAAGAAAAGTGGCCCAAAATGGATGAAAACGTTCAATTTTGGGCTCCGAAAACTGGCGCAGTCGACTAGGCTTGCTGCCCCCGTCGTAGAGATCTCAGAGAGCTTTCCAAAGGTATGCTGTGCGCTGCATAACTCCTTACGGATCAAAAGTTAGGGGCACCGGAGCGACGGAGACTTGGTCATAGGCCCCGCACCCTCGGTTTGCGGGTCCAGCCTCTACGCGAAGCATAGTTGTCTTGCCCAAGATGCCGTAGGACTCGATAATAGAAATGTGACGGATAAAGAATCTTGGCAAGCCTGAACGGGGCAAAAAAACAGAACGAAAATGGGAGGTGCTGTGATACCCCAAACTCGGCATGCATTTAATAGCATTTGGTTGAATTTATTTTAGTGTTTATTTAGTTAATCATCTATTTTTGCACTATTTTGATTTTTCTTTTAAAAGCATTCAATAATTTTTATATTGATTAATTAAAAGATTATTACCTATTTTTATTATTTATAGTAATTGGATTTACTTTCTTGTATTTAATTAAGTGTCATCTTAAATGTTAGTATTTAATTGCATTTGATTACATATTTTTATTAACTTGTTCATTCGTATCTTAGCATTAATTTCACAATTCTTTAAAATATTCTAGAAATAGTTAAATTAATTATTTTTAAATGAATATTGATTATTTTGATTATTTTAATAATCGGTTTTATTTTCTTGCATTTAATTACTCGGTTTTCAATTAAATGAGAAAAGTAACTCCGAGCCGGAGTGAATTTTAAACTATTCTACTATTCTACTTTTCAAAAATTATAGTTTAATATTATTGCTCATCATTTGATTAGCGATCGTTTATTTGACCGTTCGATCGTAGCATTTCGAAAATAAAAGTTAGAAGAATATTTCTCAGATTTCGTGAATAGCATTTCTAGTTTAATTTAGCTAGTTTTAGTTGGTTTTCATTAAAATTGCATTGTTTTAACTTCAATTAGACTAAATGCTAATTAAATAAGCTTATTTGACCATTTTTAACTTAAGCTTGACTTTGCAAAAAAGACCAAAATACCCTTGAGCCTTTGTCATCTTTTTAAATAAATAAAACAAGGCAAAATTGACTCAAAAACAAAACCCAAAATGCCCCATAAGTCCCCCCATGGCCGAAACTCAAAGGAAAAAGAAAGAAAATTTGATTTTAGATTTTTAGGCCAAAATCTTGCGTGGAATCGGACGAGAATCGTGGCTCGGGTCCTTGCGGGTCTTGGTCTTCAATCTCTGTGAGGGTTTTTACGTTTTTGTGCATTTTTATTCGAATTTGATTTTTGATTCAATTTCTTAGATTTGATATTTATCGCGTTATAATGCATGTTATTGCTTGAAATAACTTCCATAGGGTTCATAGAGCATTGTTTGTTAGTTATTTAGCAATTTTTACAATTGAAATTGCGTATTTGAAATTGGGGAAGAACAATGAATAGTGCTTTTGAATAGTAAAACCCTAGAATTTCAGATTTTGATCCGAATTGCGATTTCTTGATTTGGATAGGTGCCATTAGTGATAGAAAGATAAAATGTGCAATAAAAACGGACCGGCCTTTGTTAAAATTGGAAATTAGACAAAGAAACGTAAAGGGGCCGTTTGACCAAGAGTTGACCGTGCTCGAATTGAGTTGGGGGTTTTGCTATTGAGGGCATGGAAGCACTTTTGGCACTGTTGCGTTGATTGAGCGACCGGTTAGCATAGCTGTAGTTCAAACGCAGTAGGTGCACTTTCGGGCTTCGGTTGGGAAAGTAAAGTTTCGTGACATAGGAACGTGCCTTGTAGTGCCTAAGTGAATGTAGTGAAATCGATTTCCTAATCATGTAGCTCGATTGCTCGTAATTGCCTTTGAAAGTTAGAGATTAAATAATGTTATTTGTCATTTTTCATGTTTGAATTGCTATTGCTGGTTTAATCGGTGTTCTTGTTGTTAATAATGATAATCTTGCTTGAAATGTCAATTAATTGCTACTATTGATTTTAAGTGCTTGATATATTGAAAGTTGTTATTAATCTGTACTTTGGTGCTATCGCTCGTTTATTGCTGGTATCTCGTATTGCATTGCATAGTGTCAGGCGTGTGAGTGATAGGCCTCTCTGGGCAGTCTCGGGCTGCCAGGGTTGGTTTCCTCGAGCTCCGTGTCCTATTCCCATTCTCGCTAGGGGTGCCGCCCTGGGGGATTTGGGTCGTAGATGTGTCGGGCTACATCCGGAGTACACCCAGTGGAAGTTATAAGGTGGTTGCGCGCTTATTGTCATCGTTGTCAACATCAAGCTCGAGATTGATGTATTGCTCGTGAAATGGTACATTGCTCATATGAGTGAACCATGACCTTCAAAGTGTGGTATAGCTTTGAATGGTTGTGTTAATGCTTTCTTTAATTGTTTATTGTATTGTCATTTATATTGAATGCTTTCTTATTGATTATATTGCTTAACTGTACCTATTTGCATTGCACGACTTTCTTTCTCTCTACCTCGATATCTGTTTCGCCCTCACTGAGTATACATGTTGTGTATACTCACTCCTCACCACCACATTTCAGGAAATACCTTGCTAGCTGGAAAGTTCGTGGTTACGTGAAAGTTCGTGCTTGAAGAGTTGTCTTGCAAGTTATGTGGTTGAGTTGTAGAAAGATGCAAAGATGTATGTTTTCATGTATTGTATGTATTAGTGTTAAAAGTTATGTAATTAACTTAACTAGGTTTATTAGAATGGTATGATAGTCTATTTTATGCAATAGGTTAGTATAGTTTAATTGTCAAGCATGAATGTACTTGTCAAAGATGAGAAGAGATAGGTTAGCTTTTAAACTGGAAATGTATATTACTTTTATACGCTTGTTGAGAACTAAGGCTCGGATGGCCTTGAGGTGTTTGTATGGTTGGACACGGTGCTGGTCCACTTATATGTTGTCCCAGGTTTGCTTTTATGCCTAGAAACAGGGGAGACTCCATCCGTTTTCCCTAAAAATTTTGCCCGGGTTTGGAATTGGGTTGCAATTAGATTGAATGTGTGCTTGTTAAGTGTGTCTTGAAAGTGTATGCTTGTATGTGAGATTGTGTGTCTTGGCTGGAATGTATGCACCTATGTGATATAGTTATATGTTATGTGTTAAATGTTTCTCAAGTAAAGTGAAGTGACTACTCGTGTATCGAATTGGCATCGTGAATCGAATCGACCTCGTGAATTGTTATTTGCTTGAAGTATTACTTGTAATGTGTGTATTGGAATGTTTTGAATTGGTTGTGTCGTGATTTGAATTGATTATGTTGTGCTTGACTTGATTGTCGTGCTTGAGCGACTTTGTTGAATAAACTGTTTTACAAACATGCTTGCATAATAATTTAAGGCATGTGTATAAATGTGATATATTGGCATTCATACATGTCCTATTGAAATGGTAAGAAAGACTTCTTCCTCCCCCTGAAGAGAAGTGGTTAGTAGCAGGCCCTCCAAGTTATATGGATTGATGGGAATGAGCAATATTTGACTAGCCTTTATTTGGGAGTTGGTGTTTGCTTTTGGAGCTCAGTTATTGGCGAAGCTCTAAAAGTCCTCCTCTGTGCTTAACAGTTGTGAAATAGTAGCTTTCTCTTGGGGTTCTATTTGGTTGTTCTCTGGAGCATTCTTTGGTTTTCTTATTGGGTATTCTTTGGAAACTTCTGTTGGCACTTCTTGGTAGACTTGGCTATTGGGGTTTCAATCGGACTTACTGCATGATATTATCTATGGCATATGTGTCTCGGTCATTATTGGTGTGTTACTGGCATCCCTTATTGGAAATTCTTCAATGGCATTCTATAGAATTCTTAGTGGTCATTTATCTGGTACTTACTTATTGGGCAATCCTTGATACTTTCTTATTGAAGCATTGTATCGGGTATTTCTTTTGGTATTCCTCAGTAGGTTTGGTATATGGAATTCCTATCCGACTTGTTGTACAGTATTACTTACAACACTCTTTGGAATTCTTATTGGGCATTCTACTAGTATTTTCCTTATTAGCACTTATTGGAAGTCTTACACTTGGAATCCTGTTCGGACTTGTTATCTCATATTGCTTACGGTATGCTGTGGAATACTTTGGGCTTTCTTGGTGGTAAGTTGTATAAAGTTTGCACTCGGAAAATGGCGATGAGGTCTTGGAGTTTGGTCTTATATGTGATGCATCTACTCTGGTTATCCTTTGACTTCCTATTTGGTACTTGTTGGACTTCTATTAGGGATTCATATATAGGATATTCCTTTGGTATTCTTCTTGTCAATAATATATGGCATTGATAATATGTACAGTATCCCTGCTTTAGTCTTTATTGGTATTATCTCGGCACTCTTGGTTGGAATTTTATTCTTCTTCGGTATTCGTGTCAGCGGGATTCTTGTTTGGATTTATGTACGGTATCTTCATTTGAGCCTTTATTCGGCATTATTACTTGGAATTTCTTCTTAAGCTTCCCTATTGGCCTTCTTGTTTAGTATACTTGCTCAGCAACCGATGAAGATTAGTCAGAGTTGGATTCAGTGGATGCAGAGTTCTATTGGAAGAAGAATTGCGAGGACGCAATTGTTTTAAGGGGGGAAGGATGTGATACCCCGAACCCGGCATGCATTTAATAGCATTTGGCTGCATTTAATTAAGTGGTTAATTAATTAATCATCCACTTTTGCACTATTTTGTTATTTCTTTTAAAAGCATTCAATAATTTTTATTTTGATTAATTAAAAGATTATTATCTATTTTTATTATTTATAGTAATTGGATTTACTTTCTTGTATTTAATTAAGTGCCATATTAAATGTTAGTATTTAATTGCATTTGATTACGTGTTTATATTAACTTGTTCATTCGTATCTTAGCATTAATTTCATAATTCTTTAAAATATTCTAGAAATAGTTAAATTAATTGTTTTTAAATGAATATTGATTATTTTGATTATTTTAATAATCAATTTTATTTTCTTGCATTTAATTACTCGGTTTTCAATTAAATGAGAAAAGTAACTCCGAGCCAGAGTGAATTTTAAACTATTCTTCTATTCTACTTTTCAAAAATTATAGTTTTATATTATTGCTCATCATTTGATTTGCGATCGTTTATTTGACTGTTCGATTGTAGCATTTCGAAAATGAAAGTTAGAAGAATATTTCTCAAATTTCGTGAATAGCGTTTCTAGTTTAATTTAGCTAGTTTTAGTTGGTTTTCATTAAAATTGCATTGTTTTAACTGGAATTAGACTAAATGCTAATTAAATAAGCTTATTTGACCATTTTTAACTTAAGCTTGACTTTGTAAAAAAGACCAAAATACCCTTGAGCCTTTGTCATCTTTTTAAATAAATAAAACAAGGCAAAATTGACTCAAAAACAAAACCCAAAATGCCCCATAAGTCCCCCCATGGCCGAAACTCAAAGGAAAGAGAAAGAAAAATTGATTTTGCATTTTTAGGCCAAAATCTTGCGTGGAATCGGATGAGGATCGTGGCTCGGGTCCTTGCGGGTCTTGGTCTTTAATCTCTGTGAGGGTTTTCACGTTTTTGTGCATTTTTATTCGAATTTGATTTTTGATTCAATTTCTTAGATTTGATATTTATCGCGTTATAATGCCTGTTATTGCTTGAAATAACTTCCTTAGCGTTCGTAGAACATTGCTTGTTAGTTATTTAACAATTTTTACGGTTGAAATTGCGTATTTAAAATTGGGGAAGAGCAATGAATAGTGATTTTAAATAGTAAAACCCTAGAATTTCGGATTTTGATCCAAATTGCGATTTCTTGATTTGGATAGGTGCCATTAGTGATAGAAAGATAAAATGTGCAATAAAAATGGACCGGCCTTTGTTAAAATTGGAAATTAGACAAAGAAACGTAAAGGGGCCGTTTGACCAAGAGTTGACCATGCTCGAATTGAGTTGGGGGTTTTGCTATTGAGGGCATGGAAGCACTTTTGGCATTGTTATGGTGTTGATTGAGCGACCGGTTAGCATAACTGTAGTTCAAACGTAGTAGGTGGACTTTCGGGCTTCGGTTGGGAAAGTGAAGTTTCGTGACATAGGAACGTGCCTTGTAGTGCCTAAGTGAATGTAGTGAAATCGGTTTCCTAATCCTATAGCTCGATTGCTCGTAATTGCCTTTGAAAGTTAGAGATTAAATAATGTTATTTGTCATTTTTCGTGTTTGAACTGCTATTGTTCGTTTAATCGGTGTTCTTGTTGTTAATAATAATAATCTTGCTTGAAATGTCAATTAATTGCTACTATTGATTTTAAGTGCTTGACATATTGAAAGTTGTTATTAATCTGTACTTTGGTGCTATCGCTCATTTATTGCTGGTATCTCGTATTGCATTGCATAGTGTCAGGCGTGTGAGTGATAGGCCTCTCTGGGCAGTCTCGGGCTGCCAGGGTTGGTTTGCTCGAGCTCTGTGTCCTATTCCCATTCTCGCTAGGGGTGCCGCTCTGGGGATTTGGGTCGTAGATGTATCGGGGTACATCTGGAGTACACCCAGTGAAAGTTATAAGGTGGTTGCGCACTTATTGTCATCGTTGTCAACATCAAGCTCGAGATTGATGTATTGCTCGTGAAATGGTACATTGCTCATATGAGTGAACCGTGACCTTCAAAGTGTGGTATAGCTTTGAATGGTTGTGTTAATGCTTTCTTTAATTGTTTATTGTATCGTCGTTTATATTAAATGTTTTCTTATTGATTATATTGCTTAACTGTACCTATTTGCATTGCACGACTTTCTTTCTCTCCACCTCGATATCTGTTTCGCCCTCACTGACTATACGTATTGTGTATACTCACTCCTCACCACCACATTTCAGGAAATACCTTGCTAGCTGGAAAGTTCGTGGTTACGTGAAAGTTCGTGCTTGAAGAGTTGTCTTGCGTGTTATGTGGCTGAGTTGTAGAAAGATGCAAAGATGTATATTTTCATGTATTGTATGTATTAGTGTTAAAAGTTATGTAATTAACTTAACTAGGTTTATTAGAATGGTATGATAGTCTATTTTATGCAATAGGTTAGTATAGTTTAATTGTCAAGCATGAATGTACTTGTCAAAGATGAGAAGATATAGGTTAGCTTTTAAACTGGAAATGTATATTACTTGTATACGCTTGTTGAGAACCAAGGCTCGGATGGCCTTGAGGTGTTTGTATGGTTGGACACGGTGCTGGTCCACTTATATGCTGTCCCAGGTTTGCTTTTATGCCTAGAAACAGGGGAGACTCCATCCATTTTTCCTAAAACTTTTGCCCGGGTTTGGAATTGGGTTGCGATTAGATTGATTGATAGAACTCCCGGTCTCGAGAGGGATCGGGGTGTTACAGGTGCAACACGAGGACTTCCTAATGGGTCACCCATCCTAGTACTTCTCTCACCCAAGCATGTTTAACTTCGGAGTTCTGATGGGGTCCGGTATATTAGTGCTGGTATGATCGCACCCATCGTGTTCAGGGTGCAAAGCCCTTTTGTGTCGTCCTTTTCACCGGTCACGACAAACGATCTGGGATGAAGAAACAGCGTAAAAAGAAGAAAAGTGGCCCAAAACTAATAAAAACGTTCAATTTTGTTCTCCGAAAAGAGGCGCAGCCAAGGTGGCTTGTTGCCCCGTCGTATAGCTCTCAGAGAGCTTTCTAACGGTATGCTGTGCGCCGCATAACTCCTTACGGATTAGAAGTTATGGGCACCGGAGTGACGGAGACCTGGTCACAGGCCCAACGCCCTTGGTTTGCGGGCCCAGCCTCTACGAGAAGTGCAGTTGTCTTGCCCAAGATGCCGTGGGACTCGATAATACAAATCTGACGGATAAAGAATGTTGGCAAGCCTAAACGGGGCAAAAAAACCAAACGAAAATGGGGGGTGCAATACTAGGACTTCCTAGGGGGTCACCCATCCTAGTACTACTCTTGCCCAAGCACGCTTAACATTGGAGTTCTGATGGGGTCCAGTGGATTAGTGCTGGTATGATCGCACCCGTTATGTTCAGGGCGCAAAGCCCTTTAGTGTCATCCTTTTCGCCGGTCACGACAAACGATCTCGGACGAAGAAACAGCGCAAAAAGAAGAAAAGTGGACCAAAACTGATGAAAAAGTTCGATTTTGGGCTCCGAAAATAGTCGCAGGCGAGCAGGCTTGCTACCCCCGTCGTAGAACTCTCAGAGAGCTTCCCAACGGTATGCTGTGCGCCGCATAACTTCTAACAGATCATAAGTTATGGGCACCGGAGCGACGGAGACATGGTCACAGGCCCCGCACCCTCGGTTTGCGGGCCCAGCATCTACGCGAGGCGCAGTTGTCTTGCCCAAGATGCCGTGGGACTCGATAATAGAAATGTGATGGATAAAGAATCTTGGCAAGCCTGAACGGGGCACAAAAAAAAAACGAAAAAGGGGCATGCAACACAAGGACTTCCCAAGGGGTCACCCATCCTAGTACTACTCTCGCCCAAGCACATTTAACTTTGGAGTTCTAATGGGATCTAGTGCATTAGTGCTGGTATGATCGCACCCGTCATGTTAAGGGTACAAAGCCCTTTGGTGTTGTCCTTTTCACGGCTCATGACAAATAATCTGGGACGAAAAATAGTGTAAAAAAAAGAAAAGTGGCCCAAAACTGATAAAAACGTTCGATTTTGGGCTTCAAAAATAGGCACAGCCGAGCAGGCTTGCTTCCCCCGTCGTAGAGCTCTCCAAGAGCTTTCCAACGGTATGCTCTGCGTCACATAACTCCTTACGGATTAAATGTTATGGGCACCGGAGCGACAAAGACATGGTCAAAGGCCCCGCGCCCTCGGTTTGCCGGCCCAGCCTCTAAATGAAACGATGTTGTCTTGCCCAAGATGTCGTGGGACTCGATAATAGACATGTGACGGATAAAGAATCATGGCAAGCCTGAACGGGGCAAAAAAACAAAACGAAAATGGGGCATGCAACATGAGGACTTCCCAAGGGTCACCCATCCTAGTACTACTCTCGCCCAAGCACTCTTAACTTCGGAGTTCTAATGGGATCCGGTGTATTAGTGCTGGTATGATCGCACCCGTCATGTTCAAGGCACAAAGCCCTTATGTGTCATTTTCATCGCCGCTAACGACGAACGATCTGGGATGAAGGAATAGCGCAAAAAGAAGAATAGTGGCGTCAAACTGAGGAAAACGTTCGATTTTGGGCTCCAAAAACAGGCACAGCTGAGCACGCTTGCTGCTCCTGTCGTAGAGCTCTTAGAGGGCTTTCCAACGGTATGCTGTACGCTGCATAACTCCATACGGATCAAAAGTTATAGGCACCGGAGCGACTTAGACCTGGTCACAGGCCCCGCGCCCTCGGTTTGCAGGCCCAGCCTCTACGCGAACCGCAATTGTCTTGCCCAAGATGCCGTGGGACTTGATAATAGAAATGTGACGGATAAAGAATCTTGGCAAGCCTAAACGGGGCAAAAAAACAAAACGAAAATAGGGGGGTGCAACACGAGGACTTCCTAGGGGGTTACCCATCCTGGTACAACTCTCGCCCAAGCACGCTTAACTTTGGAGTTCTGATGGGGTCCGGTGCATTAGTACTGGTATGATCGCACCCGTCATGTTCAGGGCGCAAAGCCCTTTGGTGTCGTCCTCTTCACCGGTCGCGACGAGCGATTTGGGACGAAAAAATAGCGCAAAACGAAGAAAAGTGGCCAGAAACTCATAAAAACGTTCGATTTTGGGCTCCAAAAATAGGCGCAGTCGAGCAGGCTTGCTGCCCCCATCGTAGCGCTCTCCGACAGCTTTCCAACGGTATGCTGTGCATCGTATAACTCCTTACGGATCAAATGTTATGGCCACCGGAGCAACGGAGACATGGTCAAAGGCCCCGCGCCCTCGGTTTGCCGGCCCAGCCTCTACGCGAAGCGAAGTTGTCTTGCCCAAGATATCGTGGGACTCAATAATAGACATATGATGGATAAAGAATCTTGGCAAGCCTGAACGAGGCAAAAAAACAAAATGAAAAAGGGGCATGCAACATGAGGACTTCCCAAGGTGTCACCCATCATAGTACTACTCTCGCCCAAGCACGTTTAACTTCAGAGTTCTAATGGGAACCAGTGCATTTGTACTGGTATGATCGCACCTGTCATGTTCTGGGCGCAAAGCCCTTTTGTGTCATCCTTTTTGCCGGTCACGACGAATGATCTGAGACGAAGAAACAGCGTAAAAAGAAGAAAAGTGACCCGAAACTAATGAAAACGTTCGATTTTGGGCTCCAAAAATGGGCGCAGCCGAGCAGGCTTACTGCCCCCGTCGTAGAGCTCTCAGAGAGCTTTTCTACGTTATGCTGTGCGTCGCATAACTCCTTATGAATCAAAAGTTATGGGCACCGGAGTGACTTAGACCTGGTCACAGGCCCCGCGCCCTCGGTTTGCGGGCGCAGCCTCTACGTGAACTATAGTTGTCTTGCCTAAGATGCTGTGGGACTTGATAATAGAAATGTAATAGATAAAGAATCTTGGCAAGCCTGAACGGGGCAAAAAAACAAAACGAAAATGGGGGGTGCAACACGAGGACTTCTTAGGGGGTCACCCATCCTGGTACAACTCTTGCCCAAGCACGTTTAACTTTGGAGTTTTGATGGGGTCCGGTGCATTAGTACTGGTATGATCGCACCCGTCATGTTCAGGGCGCAAAGCCCTTTTGTGTCGTCCTCTTCGGCGGTCACGACGAGCGATCTGGGACGAAAAAACAGCGCAAAAAGAAGAAAAGTGGCACAAAACTGTTGAAAATGTTCAATTTTAGGCTCCAAAAATAACGGAAGCCCAGCAGGCTTGTTGCCCCTATCATAGAGCTCTCAGAGAGCTTTCAAACGGTATGCTGTGCGCCGCATAACTCCTTACAGATCAAAAGTTCTGGGCACCAGAGCGACGGAGACCTGGTCACAGGCCCCGCACCCTCGGTTTGCGGGCCCAGCCTCTACGCGAACGAAGTTGTCTTGCCCAAGACGTTGTGGGACTCGATAATAGAAATGTGATGGATAAAGAATCTTGGCAAACCTGAACGGGGCAAAGAAACAAAATGAAAAAGGGGCGTGCAACATGAGGACTTCCCAAGGAGTCACCAATCCTAGTACTACTCTCGCCCAAGCACGCTTAACTTCAGAGTTCTAATGGGATCCGGTGCATTAGTGCTGGTATGATCGCACTCGTTATATTCAGAGCGCAAAGCCCTTTTGTGTCATCCTTTTTTTCGGCCACGACGAACGATCTGGGACGAAGAAACAGTGCAAAAAGAAGAAAAGTGGCCCGAAACTGATGAAACGTTCAATTTTGGGCTCCGAAAACTGGCGCACTCGACTAGGCTTGTTGTACCCGTCGTAGAGATCTTAGAGAGCTTTCCAAAGGTATGTTGTGCACCGTATAACTCCTTACGGATCAAAAGTTATAGGCACCGGAGCGACGGAGACCTAGTCACAAGCCCCGCGCCCTCGGTTTGCGGGTCCAGCCTCTACGCGAAGCGCAGTTGTCTTGCCCAAGATGCCATGGGACTCGATAATAGAAATGTGATAGATAAAGAATCTTGGAAAGCTTGAACGGTGCAACAAAACAAATGAAAAAGGGGCGTGCAACACGAGGACTTCCCAAGGGGTCTCCCATCCTAGTACTACTCTCGCCCAAGCATGATTAACTTTGGAGTTCTGATGGGATCCAGTGAATTATTGGTGGTATGATCGCACCCGTCATGTTCAGGGCGCAAAGCCCTTTTGTGTCATCCTTTTTGTCGGTCACGACGAATGATCTGGGATGAAGAAACAGTGCAAAAAGAAGAAAAGTGGCCCGAAACTGATGAAACGTTCAATTTTGGGCTCCGAAAACTGGCGCAGTCGACTACGCTTGCTGCACCCGTCGTAGAGATCTCAGAGAGCTTTCCAAAGGTATGTTGTGCGTCGTATAACTCCTTACGGATCAAAAGTTATAGGCACTAGTGCGAAAAAGACCTGGTCACAGGCCCCACGCCCTCGGTTTGCAGGCCCAGCCTCTACGCGGAGCACAGTGTCTTGCCCAAGATGCCGTAGGACTCGATAATAGAAATGTGACGGATAAAGAATCTTGGGAAGCCTGAACGGGGAAAAAAAACAAAACGAAAATGGGGGATGCAACATGAGGACTTCCCAATGGGTCACCCATTCTAGTACTTCTCTCGCCCAAGCACGTTTAACTTCGGAGTTCTGATGGTGTTGTGAGGCCCGACCCCGAATAACGTGTGTTACCTTGATTTGCGTGCCATAGACCAAGAATTTCATGACTAACCTTGTATTACGTTCCCTGTCTTGGTTTTTGTGCATGCTTCGTCATTCGTTCCTTGACCTAGAATAGTGTGCCCTAATCCCCGACTAACATGTGATACCTTGATATACGTACCCTGACCTCGATATACGTGCGTTACCTCATTTCGTGTGCCATAACCTTGAATTGTGTACCTTAACCTAGATATAGAGTTGTGCCTTGATTTGCATGCCTTGCATTGAATTACGTGCCTTGCATTGGTTTACGTGCATTCACCTAGGATTGCGTGCATTTGTCTTGAAGTACGTGCCTTAGTCTTGAAGTTCGTGTCTTACCTCGTAGTTCGTGTCTACCTCGTGATTCCTGCCCCGTATTGATTTTTGTGCGTGTCTCGTAGTGCGTGCCATAGACATAGGAAAGCGTACCCGCACGCTAATCGATAAAGAATCCTACACAAAGCACTAAACTATAAAATAATCATGCACAATCCACTAACTAATATTATATTCCTAATTCAAATTCTCTACAAAACCCACTAATTACTAAAATATTCTATTCTTCCTAACACACTCAACTAACCAATAAACTATTATAAACCTACACTTATTATAATCCAAAATAGACTAACAAGAATCTGAATTTTCAGATTCTTCATTGCATTACATGACCAAACACTCAAAAATTGAAGATATTTCAAGACAATGCATGCATTAAAATATTCATTACATTATTCTATGCTTTCCACTTTCTCCAAACACAAGACTTACCCTTTTATCTTATCAAAGCATGCCTGACAATTCAAAATGCTCAAAAGATGACACAAAATCAGATTTTTGCAAGCCCAAGGCTGACACACACAAGCACCTACTCAAACAAACACTCAACTTCATCCATTTCCTCACAAACTCTCTCATTCTCTCTCCTTCTCTCTCATTTTCGACCATGGATGCCTCTTGACCTTCCAAGACCTCAAGCATGCTCTCAAGATCTCTCCCAAGCTCGGCCATAGCAGCCCAAGCAAGCAAGAAGCAAGGAAGAAGCTCCCTCTATGCATTTTGAAGAGCATTTGTGCTCATTTTCTAAATCTTCAAGAGGTGAGGGTTAATCCTTTTTAAAAAGCTTTCAAAAACCACATGCAAGCCTTTATATGTCTATATTTACCTCTGTACTTGTGATATATGTGTGCACTTGAGCTTTTGTAACGATGCATGGCAAGATATTTGGCTAGAACTTGAAGATAGGACGAATCGTGAAATCTGAGCAGTTTTCTGACTTGTTGGAGCGAAGCCAATTTGGCCAGGTAAATGATGTTGAAAATGCTTGAAAATTGGTAGGTGACTAGTTTTTCCAGTTCGGATAATTTTTCATCGAAATAGGCCAAGGCCAATTCTGACTCTAAGACCCCTAAAATGGCAAAATATCAAAATGTGTCGAACTCTGGAAAATCTGGGAAAATAGAGCAGGTTTTTGGCAGTTCACTGACCTCGTAGAGAGAAACCATTTTGGCCTAGTAAACGATATTGAAAATGTATGAAATTTGGTAGGTTGCTAGAATTTTCAGTTCTGGCCATGTTTGTCAGAAATCGACTAAGGCTAAATCTGACCCTATGGCCCTTAAAAATGACAAGTATGGAAATGTGTACAAATCTGGACAGTTTTGCACAGTCTCACGGTTTTGGCTATAACTCTTGAATCCGAACCCCAAATGATGCGAGGTTTGTTTCTGGATTTAGTTCACTTAATAAGATTTAATTTTACATTTTGTTCACTGGAATTGGAGATTTTTTGTTTGTCTAAATGATTGTGGGAAAACAGGCCATTGCAGTGAGGTTTGTATCTAGTGATATGCTTTGAAAATTATTGTAACTTCTCTTGTGGTATTAAATGCTTGGGATTGTGGCACTTGGATGTTGTGTGGACTGTTTTGGATGTTTGAGGATGTTTTAATCGATCAATTCATGGCCTGGGTTTAATTATTTGTCAACTTGTGGCTTAATCGCATGTGTAAGCATGAAATGAAACCCTATCGGCTATGAAAACTCGCTAAGCAATGATCCTATGGTTATTGTGTTTAATTGTGTGATTAGTGGGCTGCCTAATAAATGTTAAGTATGCTTGAAATGGTTTAAGAGTTGCTTGTGGTGTTTAGCGAACGAAACCGACCCCGAGCACGGCCTAGCAAACCCTAATGGCCCCGTAGCTCCCCGAGTCAAAAACCGTTCTTTTGTGAATTATGAAGGATATTGAGGAAGATTAATAGGCTGCCCGTATATGTCCTTATAGCCCTAAATGTGATTCCCGATGATTACATGTTGATAAGTAGACTTTGCTTGCACCCGGTCTAAAGTAAGCGTCGTTACATGCTTGTACAATCTTATTACTTGATACATGAACCCCGAAATGAGTTATATGACTTGATTTACATGTGTCACATGGCTGCCCATTTAATATTCATATAACTCCATGTGTTTTACAAGTGAAATTACATAACAAAGCATGCCTCGTGTGTTTACTTGTCAATATGTGACCTTATACTTGCTCGGAAGCAACCTACTTTGTTGTCCTCCTAATGTGAATTGTTAAAAGACATTCTATGGCTTATTTGAACATGATTACTTGGCTGCCCGTGGAAGTTTAATTGCTTTCAAATTGATATATGAAATGATTACATGTTCTTACAATGCCTTATATGCCAATATGTCAAAATGTGATCATATACTTGCTCGGAGGCAACTTACTTTTTTGACCTCCCAATGTGAAATGTTAAATGGCATACATGTGCATTGCACGCAAGGTTACAACCTTTCATTATGGTGTGGTAGCGTTTCACGCACACCGGGCAGCATCGGGCTTGTCGGTGCAACCGTGACTACCATTGTCCAATTCCCTCTCTCACTTGGGGGCTAGACTTTCTCGGAGAGTTGGGTCGTAGGATTTCGGGGTACATCTGGAGTACACCCATTTGGCGTGATAAGTGGATGATTGAAGCCGGCCGCAACAACTGTTATCAGAAATGATCTTAAGAGCGAAAGCTCACCGTATCCTTTTCACTATGTGTTTAAGTACTCTCGTTTGGTTCCTAGAGGACCTTGGGGAGGAAAGACGGGTAAAGATGTTCTTTACTTTACATTACGTTATAAAACTTACTTGTGTTATATGTCATGCTTTCAAAAAGGGTTTTTCATAGGTTTAACCGGAAAAGGATTTCAAAACGTTATCTCTCGTTCCTCCTCGCTGAGTTCATAAGGACTCACCCTCTTTTTTGTCACAGGTGCAGCAGATTTGGAACAGATACCCGAAGTAAATGTGCTTGTTGATGAATCCTTGGAGTGATTACGTGCTTTATGTGCCTTGCTTGACAGTGGCTGTTTTGTGAACGTTGTGTTTGCTTTGAAGAATATTTATTTTGTTGATGTAAATGACCCCATTGTAATTTGGGTTTAATTTTGGATTGTACTATCTATAACGGGACAAACTCCTTATTTGGTTATTGTTTTATTGTCTTGATTAGTAGTTATTATAGGGGTTTAAACCACTAGGTGAATAATCAACAAAGTTAACTCTATCCAACTCCACTTAGGTACTAATTCGTAAGCTAAAGGATAATAGTTACGTGCATGATAGGGGTAAATTGAAAAATAAACGGGACATAGTTATCATGCTAGGTTATTAGTCAAACGAGGCTTCGAGATAATTAGTAGGCATATCTATTGATAACAAAATAGGAAATTTTAGTTGGAATTGAATCAATGATTAAAGGTTTTGAGGCATTTTAGAAAATAGGTCAAACCAAAGGTCTTAAATATAGCCGTCATACTGCCAGATTTTCAGAAAATCTTTTGGAATTCTAAATCAACGTTAAGTATTAATCGTAAGAAATGACCAAGTCGTACAAATAGCATAGAAGAATTAGGTCATTCCCTAGTCTAGCCTCCATAGGTCGGGTTGGGGCGTGACAGTGTCCAGTGTATTGGTGTTGGTATGATCTCACCCATCATGTTGAGGGCACAAAGCCCTTTTGTGTCGTCCTTTTCGCCGATCACGACGAACGATCTGGGATGAAGAAACAGCGCAAAAAAAAGAAAAGTGGCCTGAAACTAATGAAAATATTCGATTTTGTTCTTTGAAAATAGGTGCAGCCTAGCAGGCTTGTTGCCCCCGTCGTACAGCTCTCAGAGAGCTTTCCAACGGTATGTTGTGCGCCGTATAACTCCTTACGGATCAAAAGTTATGGGCACTGGAGCGACGGAGACCTGGTCACGAGCCTTGCAGCCTCGGTTTGCGGGCCCAACCTCTACTCGAAGTGCAGTTGTCTTGCCCAAGATGCCATGGGAGTCGATAATAGAAATGTGACGGATAAAGAATCTTGGCATGTCACGCCCCAACCGGACCTATAGAGGTTAGACTAGTGTGAGATCTAAACATTCAAATTCATTTCACGTACTTAATCGTTCATGAAGGTTTAACACTTAACGTTTAGCCTAAAACTCCACAAATTCTCCTGAAAACCGGCAGCATAACGGCTGTAATTGGGCTCTTTAGTTTGACCTAATTCTCTAAACGCCTCAAAACTTTCAATCTCAAATTCATTTCCAACTAATATTACTATTTATCACCAATCGAAACGCCTACTAGTTATCTCGAAGTCTTGTTTGATTAACAACCTAGCATGATAACTATGTCTCGTTTGTTTGTCAATCCTTTGTTACAAAAGTACCTGTTGATCTTAGCTTACCAATGAGTACCTGCTTAAGATTGGATAGATTCATTTTACTTAGCTCTTATCTAGTACTTCATAAGTCTGTGATAGATACTAAACCAAAGTAGCGATAGGAAAATGACCAGAAGAGTATCTATCTAGTTATGATCAGTACAAACCAAAATTTGACCCCAAATTACAACGGGGGTCATTTACAATAGCGATGACAATAACAAGAGAGATGATCTTCAAACAACATATCGTTCACAAAACAGCCACAACCACGTAAGGCACGTAGGACATGTAATCATTCCAAGGAGTCATCAGTAGACACGTTATCCTCGGGTACCTGTTCCTGGTCTTCTTCACTTGAGATAATAAAAGAGGGTGAGTCCTTATGAACTCAGCGAGGGGGAACGAGAAATACGTTTTGAAACTCTTTTTCCGATTAACCTATGAAAAAACCCCTTTTGAAAACATGTCACGTATTACAAGTAATAAGGTACGCAAAGTATAAGAATCAAGTTGAGCAACATATACAATTACCAATCATTTCAAGGATATGGTGAGCATTTGCTCTCAATATCAATTTCGATACGATTTGTTGTGGCCGACTTCAATAATCCACTTATCGCTCCCATTTGGATGTACCCCGAAAACCTACAACCCAACTCTCCGAGGGTGGAATGCCAAGTGGGAGAGGGAATTGGACCATAGTAGTCACGGTAGCACCGGCAAGCCCGATGCCGCCCGGCGTGCGTGAAACGCTACCGTGCCACAATGAAAGGTTGCAACCTTGTATGCAATGCACATTTATAACATTTAACATATCACATTAGGAGGACAACAAAGTAGGTTGCCTCAGAGCAGTTATAAGATTGCACGTTGACAGGTAAACACACAAGGCATGCTATGACAGATAATTTCACTTGTAAGGCACATGGAGTTACATGAATATTAAACGGGCAGCCATGTAACACATGTAAATCAAGTCATATAACTCATTTCGGGGTTCACGTAATCAAATAATAAGGTCATACAACATGCAACGACGTCTACGTGGGACCGGGTGCAAGAAAGGTCTACTTGTCAACATGTAATCATCGGAATCACATTTAGGTCTATAAGGACAACTACGGGCAGCCCACTAATCACGTAATTAGACACGATAACCATAGGATCAACACTTAGCGAGTTTTGATAGTCACTAGGGTTTCAATTCATGCTTACCCGTGCGATTAAGCCACAAGTTGTCACGTAATTAAACTCAAGCCATGCATCGATTAATTAAACATCCCCAATCATTCAAAACAGTCCACACAACATCCAAGTGTCACAATCCAAAGCATTTAATACCACAAGAGAAGTTACAATAATTTTCAAAGCATATCACTAGATGAAAACCTCACTGCAATTGTTTGTTTTCCCATAATCATTGAGACAAGCAAACAATCTCCAATTCTAGTGAAAAAAATTTCAATTTAAAGCTTATTAAGTGGACTAAATTCAGAAACAAACCCCGCATCATTTGGAGTTCGGATTCAAGAGTTATAGCCAAAACCGTGAGACTATGCAAAACTGTCCAGATTTGTACACATTTTAATACTTATCATTTTTGAGGGCCTTAGGATCAAATTTAGCCTTAGTCTATTTCTGAAAAAAATGTCCAGAAATGAAAAATATAGGAACCTACCAAATTTCATGCATTTTGGATATCTTTTACTAAGTCAAAACTGGTTCGTTCTACAAGGACAGTGAACTGCCAAAAACCTGCTTCATTTTTCCAGATTTCCCAGATTTGGACACCTTTCGATGTTTTTCCATTTTGGAGACCTTAGATTCAAAATTAGCCTTGGCCTATTTCTGTGAACAATGCTCAGAACTGGAAAAAACTAGTCACCTGCCAATTTTCACGCATTTTCAACATCATTTACCAGGTCAAATTCACTTCGCTCCAACAAGTCAGAAAACTGCCATTTACGCGATTTCACCTATCTTCAAATTCTAGCCAAATATTTTGCCATGCATGGTTACAAAAGCTCATGTGCACACACATACCACAAGTACAGAGGTAAAAATAGACATATAAAGGCATGCATGTGGATTTCGAATGCTTTTAAAAAGGATTAACCCTCACCTTAGCAACTTTATCAACAAAGGATCCTCAAAACTCTTGGAGATGCACAAATGGTCTTCTTTCCTTGTTTGGCCGAGGGATATTGCTTGATTTCCTTAATTCCTAGCTAAGTTGCCATGTCCTTAGTATGTGCATGTGGTTAGAACAAAAAGGAAATAAAATAGAAGCTATCAACATACCTAAGGGCCGAATAAGTGTTCGATGAGCTTGCATGCATGTTTCTTTTCTTCTAGCTTGCTTGGTCGAGTTCCTTAGTTTCTTGAGTGTCTTGATGAACCTTAGGATGATGAGCTTAAGCTAGGGAGAGTGATGAAGCAGCCTAGGCTGAGAGAGAGAGAGAGAAATTGAGCTTGAGAGAATGTTTGGAAGAATGAAATGTTGGTGTTGGTGTTTGTGAGTGTGTCGGCCTTGAGCTTCCAAACTTCTGATTTTGTGTCTTCAAGAGCATATTTTTGAATCATCTTAGCATGGGCAATTGAGTGGGCCGAGGTTGTGGTGCATTGGTTAGAGTTTTTGGTTATTTTTTATGCTTTGTGTCATAGGTTGTCTAGGTATGATTTTTGAATTATGCAAATCCTTGTCAAATGCATCATGTGGTCGGCCAAGCTAGTGTTCCAATCTGAATTTTTTGTCATGGTTTGAGCATTATTATATTGTGTGTTTGGGATGTGCAAAAGAATAAAGAATAAAGAATAAGAATGTTTAGCTTTTGGTGAAATTCGTCTTCTAGTGAGTTGAATTTTGCATTTTAATATTCGTTAGTGGAGTTTGTAGGATTAATTAATGATCTAGTGCTTCGTGTAAGATGCTTTCTCAGTTAGCGTGCGGGCACGCTTTCCTAGGTTTAGGGCACGCACTACAAGGTAAAGAACGAACTACGAGAAGAATGCACGTTTCCCAAGCAAATGCACGCAACCCTAAATGAATACATGTAATTCGATGCAAGGCACATAAAATGAAACACGACTCTTAAACCTAGGTCAAGGCACGCAAATCTAGGTTAAGGCACAAGAAATGAGGTATCGCAGGAAAATCAAGGTCGGGCCTCACATAGCAAGCCTAAACGGTGCAAAAAAACAAAACGAAAATGGGGGGTGCAATACTAGGACTTCCTAAGGGGTCACCCATCCTAGTATTACTCTCGCCCAAGCACGCTTAACATTGGAGTTCTGTTGGGGTTCGGTGGATTAGTGTTGGTATGATCGCACCCGTCATGTTCAGGGCGCAAAGCCCTTTTGTGTCGTCCTTTTCGCTGGTCACGACGAACGATCTGGGACGAAGAAACAGCGCAAAAAGAAGAAAAGTGGCCCAAAACTAATGAAAATGTTCAATTTTGGGCTCCAAAAACAGTCGCAACCGAGCAGACTTGCTACCCCTGTAGTAGAGCTCTCAGAGAGCTTTCCAACGGTATGCTGTGCACCGCATAACTCCTTACAGATCAAAAGTTATGGGCATCGGAGCGACAGAGACATGGTCACAAGCCCCGCACCCTCGGTTTGCGGGCCCAACATCTACACGAAGCACAGTTGTCTTGCCAAAGATGCCGTGGGACTCGGTAATTGAAATGTGACGGATAAAGATTCTTGGCAAGCCTAAACGGGGCAAAAAAATAAAACGAAAATGGGGGGTGCAACACGAGGATTTCCCAAGGGGTCACCCATCCTAGTACAACTCTCGCCCAAGCACATTTAACTTCGGAGTTCTGAGGGGGTCCGGTGCATTAGTGCTGGTATGATCGCACCCGTCATGTTCAGGGTGCAAAGCCCTTTTGTGTCGTCCTTTTCGCCCATCACGACGAGCGATCTGGGTCGAATAAACAGCACAAAAAGAAGAAAAGTAGCCTAAAACTTATGAAAACGTTCGATTTTGGGCTCCGAAAATAGGCGTAGCCGAGCAGGCTTGTTGCCCCCGTCGTAGAGCACTCAGAGAGCTTTCCAACGGTATGCTGTACGCGGTATAACTCCTTACGGATCAATATTCTCGATACCGGAGCGACGGATACCTGGTCACAGGCCCCGCGCCCTCGGTTTGCGTGCCCAGCCTCTATGCGAAGTACAGTTGTCTTGTCCAATATGCCATGGGACTCGATAATAGAAATGTGATGGATAAAGAATCTTGGCAAGCCTGAACGGGGCAAAAAAACAAAACGAAAATGGGGGGTGCAACACGAGGACTTCCTAGGGGATCACCTATCCTAGTACTACTCTCGCCCAAGAACGTTTAACTTAGGAGTTCTGATGGGATCCTATCCATTAGTGCTGGTATGCTTGCTCCCGTCATGTTTATGCCACAAAGCCCTTTTGTGTCATCCTTTTTCACGGTCATGACGAACGATCTGGGATGAAGAAACAGCGCAAAAAGAAGAAAAGTGGGCTGAAACTGATGAAAACATTCAATTTTGGGCTCCGAAAACAAGTGCAGTTGAGCAGGCTTGCTACCCCCGTCGTAGAACTCTCAAAGAGCTTTCCAACGGTATGCTGTGCGCCGCATACCTCCTTACGAATCAAAAGTTATGAGCACCAGAGTGATGGAGACCTTGTCACAGGCCCCACACCCTCGGTTTGTAAGCCCAGCCTCTACGTGAACTGTAGTTGTCTTGCCCAAGATGTTGTGGGACTCGATAATAGAAATGTGACGGATAAAGAATCTTGGCAAGCCTGAACGGGGCAAAAAAACAAAACGAAAAAGGGGCGTGCAACACGAGGACTTCCCAATGGGTCACCCATCATAGTACTACTCTCGCCCAAGTACATTTAACTTTGGAGTTCTGAAGGGATCCAGTGCATTAGTGCTTGTATGATCGCACCCGTCATGTTCAGGGTACAAAGCCCTTTTGTGTCGTCCATTTTGCCGGTCACGACGAACAATCTGGGACGAGGAAACAGCGCAAAAAGAAGAAAATTGGCCCAAAATTGATGAAAACATTTGATTTTGGGCTCTGAAAACAGGCACAGCAGAGCAAGCTCACTGCCCCCGTCGTAGAGCTTTCAGAGAGCTTTCCAACGGTATGTTGTGAGCTGCATAACTTCTTACGGATCGAAAGTTACAGGCACCGGAGCGACGGTGACCTGGTCATAGGCCCCGCGCCCTCGGTTTGAGGGCCCAGCTCCCTCGGTTTGCGGGCCCAGCCTCTCCGCGTAGCACAGTTGTTTTGCCCAAGATGCCGTGGGCCTCGATAATAGAAATGTGACGGATAAAGAATCTTGGCAAGCTTTAACGGGGCAAAAAAATAAAACAAAAAAAGGACGTGCAACATGAGGACTTCCTAGGGGTCACCCATCCTCGTACTATTCTCGCCCAAGCACGCTTAACTTCGGAGTTCTGATGGGGTCTGGTGCATTAGTGCTGGTATGATCACCCCTATCATGTTCAGGGTGCAAAGCCCTTTTGTGTCATCCTTTTTCCCTGTCACGACGAACGCTCTGGTACGAAGAAACAGAGAAAAAAGAATAAAAGTGGCCCAAAATTGATGAAAATGTTCGATTTTGGGCTTTGAAAATAGGCGCAGCCGAGCAGGCTTGCTGCCTCCGCCGTAGAGCTCTTAGAGAGCTTTCCAATGGTATGGTGTGCGCCGCATAACTCCTTATGGATCAAAAGTTATGGGCACCAGAGCGACAGAGACCTGGTCACAGGCCCTGAGCCCTCGGTTTGCGGGACCAGCCTTTACGGGAAGCGCAGTTGTCTTGCCCAAGATGCTGTGGGACTTGATAATAGAAATGTGACAGATAAAGAATCTTGGCAAGCCTGAGCGGGGCAAAAAAACAAAACGAAAATGGGGGGTGCAACACGAGGACCTCCTAAGGGGTCACCCATCCTTGTGCGACTCTCGCCCAAGCACGTTTAACTTCGAAGTTTTGATGGGATCCTGTGCATTAGTCCCGGAATGATCGTACCCGTCTTGTTGAGGGTGCAAAGCACTTTTTGTGTCGTCCTTTTAACGGCTCACGACGAACGATCTGGGAAGAAGAAATAGCGCAAAAAGAAGAAAAGTGGCCCAAAACTAATGAAAATGTTCAATTTTGGTCTCTGAAATTAGGCGCAGCCGAGCCATATTACTGCCCCCGTCATAGAGCTCTCAAATAACTTTCCAACGGTTTACTGTTCACCGCATAACACCTTACGGATCAAATGTTATTGGCACCAGAGCGACGAAAACATGGTCACTGGCCCCGCGCCCTCGGTTTGCGGGCCCAGCCTCTACCCGAAGCGCAGTTTTCTTGCCCAAGATGCCGTGAGACTTGATAATAGAAATGTGACAGATAAAGAATCTTGGCAAGCGTGAACGGGGCAAAAAAACAGAACGAAAATGGGGGGTGCAACATGAGGACTTCCTAGGGGGTCTCCCATCCAAGTACAACTGTCGCCCAAGCACGCTTAACATTGGAGTTCTAATGGGGTCCAGTGCATTAGTGCTGGTATGATAGCACCCATCATGTTCGGGGCGCAAAGCCCTTTTGTGTCGTCCTTTTTGCCAGTCACGACGAACGATTTGGGATGAAGAAATAGCGCAAAAAGAAGAAAAGTGGCATGAAACTGATGAAAATGTTCGATTTTGGGCTCCAAAAATAGGCGCAGCCGAGCAGGCATGCTACCCTTATTGTAGAGGTCTCAGAGAGTTTTCCAACGGTATGCTGTGCGCCGCATAACTCCTTACGGATCAAAAGTTATGGGCACCGGAGGGACAGAGACATGGTCACAGGCCCCGTACCCTCGGTTTGCTGGCCCAGCATCTACGCGAAATGCAGTTGTCTTGCCCAAGCTGCTGTGGGACTTGATAATAGAAATGTGACGGATAAAGAATCTTGGCAAGCCTGAACGGGGCAAAAAAACAAAACAAAAATGGGGGGTGCAGCACGAGGACTTCCCAAGGGGTCACCCATCCTTGTACTAGTCTCTCCCAAGTACGTTTAACTTCGGAGTTCTGATGGGATCCTATGCATTAGTCCTGGAATGATCATACCTGTCTTGTTGGGGGCACAAAGCCCTTTTTGTGTCGTCCTTTTCACGACTTACGACGAACGATCTGGGTAGAAGAAACAGCGCAAAAAGAAGAAAAGTGGCCTGAAACTAATGAAAATGTTCAATTTTGGTCTCCGAAAACAGGCGCTGCCGAGCCGGCTTACTGTCGAGCCGGCTTGCTGCCCCCGTTGTAAAGCTCTCAAAGAGCTTTCCAACGGTATGCTGTGCGTTGCTTAATGCCTTATGGATCAAATGTTATGGGCACCGGAGTGACAGAGACATGGTCACAGGCCATGCGCCCTCGGTTTGTGGGCCAATCCTCTATGCGAAGCGTAGTTGTCTTTCCCAATATGCCGTGGGACTCGATAACAGAAATGTGACGGATAAAGAATCTTGGCAAGCTTGAACGGGGCAAAAAAACAAAACGAAAAAGGGGCGTGCTATACGAGGACTTCCCAAGGGGTCACCCATCCTACTACTACCCTCGCCCAAGCACGTTTAACTTCGTAGTTCAGATGGGATCCAGTGCATTAGTGCTGGAATGATCGCACCCATCTAGTTTAGGGTGCAAAGCCCTTTGGTGTCATCCTTTTCACGGCTCACGACGAACGATCCGGGATGAAGAAACAGCGCAGGAAGAAGAAAAGTGACCCGAAACTGATGAAAACATTTGATTTTGGGCTTTGAAAATAGCCGCAGCCGGGCAGGCTTGCTGCCACCGTCGTAGTGCTCTTAGAGAGCTTTCCAACGGTATGTTGTGCATGGCATAACTCCTTACGGATCAAATGTTGTGGGCACCGGAGCGACGGAGACATGGTCACAAGCCCTGCGCCCTCGGTTTGCTAGCCCAGCCTCTACGCAAAATGAAGTTATCTTTCACAAGATGCCGTGGCACTCGATAATAGAAATGTGACTGATAAAGAATCTTGGCAAGCCTGAACAGGGCAAAAAAACAAAACGAAAAAGGGGCGTGCAACACGAGGACTTCCCAAAGGGTCACCCATCCTAGTACTACTCACGCCCAAGCACGTTTAACTTCAGAGTTCTGATGGGATCCAGTGTATTAGTGCTAGTATGATCGTACCCGTCATGTTCAGGGCACAAAGCCCTTTTGTGTCGTCCTTTTTGCCGGTCACGACGAACTATCTGGGATGAAGAAATAGCGCAAAAAGAAAAAAAGTGGCCCAAAACTGATGAAAACGTTCAATTTTGGGCTCCGAAAACAAGCGCAGCCGAGCAGGCTTGCTACCCCCGTCGTAGAGGTCTCAGAGAGCTTTCCAACGGTATGTTCTGCACCGCATAACTCCTTATGGATCAAAAGATATGGGCACCAGAGCAACGGAGACCTGGTCACAAGCCCCGCGCCCTCGGTTTGCAAGCCCAGCATCAACGCGAAGTGTAGTTGTCTTGCCCGAGATGCCGTAGAACTCGATAATAGAAATGTGACAGATAAAAAATCTTGGCAAGCGTGAACGAGGCAAAAAACCAAAAAGAAAATGGGGGGTGCAACACGAGGACTACCTAGGGGGTCACCCATCCTAGTACTACTATCGCCCAAGCATACTTAACTTTGGAGTTTTGATGGGGTCCGGTGCGTTAGTACTGGTATGATCGCACCCGTCATGTTCTGGGTGAAAAGCCCTTTTGTATAGTCCTTTTCGCCGGTCACGATGAACAACCTGGGACGAAAAAATAGCACAAAAAGAAGAAAAGTGGCCCAAAAATGATGAAAACGTTCGATTTTGGGTTCCGAAAATAGGCACAGCCTAGCGGGCTTGCTACCCCTGTCGTAGAGGTCTCAGAGAGCTTTCCGACGGTATGCTGTGCGCCGCATAACCCCTTACAGAACAAAAGTTATGGGCACCGCAGTTGTCTTGCCCAAGATGCAGTAGGACTCGATAATAGAAATGTGACGGATAAAGAATCTTGGCAAGCCTGAACGGGGCAAAAAAAAAAATGAAAATGGGTGGTGCAGCACGAGGACTTCCCAAGAGGTCACCCATCCTTGTACTACTCTCGCCCAAGCACGTTTAACTTCAGAGTTCTGATGGGATCTTGTGTATTAGTCTTGGAATGATCGCACCTGTCTTGTTGAGGGCTCAAAGCCCTTTTTGGGTCGTCCTTTTCACGGCTCACGACGAACGATCTGGGAAGAAGAAACAGCGCAAAAAGAAGAAAAGTGGCCTGAAACTGAAGAAAATGTTCAATTTTGGTCTCCAAAAATAGGTGCAGCCGAGCCGTATTGCTGCCCTCTTCGTAGATCTCCCAAAGAGCTTTCTAACGGTATGCTGTGCGCCGCATAACGACTTACGGATCAAATGTTATAGGCACTGGAGTGACGGAGACATGGTCACAGGCCCTGCGCCCTTGGTTTGTGGGCCAATCCTCTACGCGAAGCGCAGTTGTCTTTCCCAAGATGCCGTGGGACTCGATAATATAAATGTGGCGGATAAAGAATCTTGGCAAGCCTCAACGGGGCCAAAAAACAAAACGAAAAAGGGGCGTGCTATACGAGGACTTCCGAAGGGGTCACCCATCCTAGTATTACTCTCGCCCAAGCACGTTTAACTTTGTAGTTCTGATGGGATCCAATGCCTTAGTGCTGGAATGATCGCACCTGTCTCGTTTAGGGCGCAAAGCCCTTTGGTGTCGTCCTTTTCACGGCTCACGACAAACGATCCAGGACGAAGAAACAGTGCAAAAAGAAGAAAAGTAGCCCAAAACTAATGAAAACGTTCGATTTTGGGCTCTGAAAACAGCCGCAGCAAGGCTGGCTTGCTACCCCCGGCGTAGTGCTCTAAGAGAGATTTCCAACGGTATGCTATGCGTGGCATAACTCCTTACGGATCAAATGTTGTGGGCACCGGAGCGACGGAGACATGGTCACAAGCCCTAAGCCCTCGATTTGCGGGCCCAGCCACTACGCGATGCGAAGTTGTCTTTCCCATGATGCCGTGGGACTCCATAATAGAAATGTGACTAATAAAGAATCTTGGCAAGCCTGAACGGGGCAAAAAAACAAAACGAAAAAGGGGCGTGCAACACAAGGACTTCCCAAAGGGTCACCCATCCTAGTACTACTCAGGCCCAAGCACGTTTAACTTCACAGTTATGATGAGATCCAGTGCATTAGTGCTGGTATGATCGCACCTGTCATGTTCCGGGCGCAAAGCCCTTTTGTGTTGTTTATTTTGCCAGTCACGACGAACGATCTGGGACGAAGAACAGCGCAAAAAGAAGAAAAATAGCCCAAAACTGATGAAAACGTTCAATTTTTGCAGCTGAGCAGGCTTGCTACCCCCGTCGTAGAGGTCTCAGAGAGCTTTCCAAAGGTATGCTGTGCACCGCATAACTCCTTATGTATCAAAAGTTATGGGCACTAGAGCAACGGAAACACGGTCACAGGCCCCGCGCCCTTGGTTTACGGGCCCAGCCTCTACGCGAAGCGTAGTTGTCTTGCCCAAGATGCTGTGGGACTCGATAATAGAAATGTGACGGATAAAGAATCTTGGCAAGCGTGAACGGGGCAATAAAACAAAATGAAAATGGGGGGTGCAACATGAGGACTTCCTAGGGGGTCACCCGTCCTAGTACTACTATCGCCCAAGTATGCTTAACTTTGGAGTTCTGTTAGGGTCCGGTGCATTAATGTTGGTATGATCGCACCCGTCATGTTTAGGGCGCAAAGCCCTTTTGTGTCATCCTTTTCACCCGTCACGACGAACAATCTAGGACGAAGAAACAGCGCAAAAAGAAGAAAAGTGGCCCTAAACTGATGAAAAAGGTCAATTTTGGGCTCCGAAAACAGGCACAGATGAGTAGGCTTGCTACCCCCGTCGTAAAGGTCTCAGAGAGCTTTCCAACAGTATGTTGTGAGCTGCGTAACTCCTTACGGATCAAAAGTTATGGGCACCAGAGCGACGGAGATATGGTCACTGGCCCCGTACCCTCGGTTGTCTTGCCCAAGATGCCGTGGGACTCGATAATAGAAATGTGATGGATAAAGAATCTTGGGAAGCCTGAACGGGGCAAAAAAACAAAACAAAAATGGGGGGTGTAGCACAAGGACTTCCCAATGGGTTACCCAGCCTAGTACTACAATCGCCCAAGGACGTTTAACTTCGGAGTTCTGATGGGGTCCGGTGCATTAGTGCTGGTATAATCGCACCTGTTATTTCAGGGCGCAAAGCCCTTTTGTGTCGTCCTTTTTGCCTATCACGACGAGAGATCTGGGATGAAAAAACAGCGTAAAAAGAAGAAAAGTGGCCCGAAATTGATGAAAATGTTCAATTTTGGGCTCCAAAAACAGGCACAGCCGAACAGGCCTGTTGCCCCCCGTCGTAGAGCTCTTAGAGAGGTTTCCAATGGTATGTTATGCGCCGCATAACTCCACACAGATGAAATATTATAGGCACTGGAGCGACGTAGACCTGGTCACAGGCCCCGCGCCCTCGGTTTGCGGGCCCAGCCACTACGCGAAGGGCAGTTGTCTTGCCCAAGGTACCGTGGGACTCAATAATAAAAATGTGACGAATAAAGAATCTTGGGAAGCCTGAACAGAGCAAAAAAAAAAATGAAAAAGGGCGTGCAACACGAGGACTTCCTAGGGGGTCACCCATCCTAGTACTACTCTCGCCCAAGCACACTTAACTTCGGAGTTCTGATAGGGACCAGTGCATTAGTGCTGGTATGATCGTACCCATCATGTTCAGGGTGCAAATCCCTTTTGTGTCGTCCTTTTTTCCGGTCACAACGAATGATTTGGGACGAAGAAACAGCGCAAAAAGAATAAAAGTGGCCCAAACTGATGGAAACGTTCGAATTTGGGCTCCGAAAACAGGCGCAGCCGAGCAGGTTTGTAGCCCTCATCGTATAGCTCTCAGAGAGCTTTCCAACGGTATGGTGTGTGCCGCATAACTCCTTATGGATCAAAAGTTTTGGGCATCGGAGCGACGGATACCTGGTCACAGGCCCTACGCCCTCGGTTTGCGGGACCAGCCTCTATGGGATTCGCAGTTGTCTTGCCCAAGATGACGTGGGACTCGATAATAGAAATGTGAGGATAAAGAATCTTGGGAAGCCTGAACGGGGCAAAAAAACAAAACGAAAATGGGAGGGTGCAACACGAGGACTTCCTAAGGGGTCACCCATCCTAGTACTACTCTCGCCCAAGCACGTTTAACTTCGGAGTTCTGATGGCATCTAGTGCATTAGTCCTGGAATGATCACAACCGTCTTGTTGAGGGCGCATATCCCTTTTTATGTCGTCCTTTTCACGGCTCACGACGAACGATCTGGGAAGAAGAAACCGTGCCAAAAAAGAAAAGTGGCCCGAAATTGATGAAAATGTTCAATTTTGGGCACCAAAAATAGGCGCAATCGAGCCTGCTTGCTGCCCCCGTCATAGAGCTCTCAAAGAGCTCTCCAACGGTATGCTATGCGCCGCATAATGCTTTACGGATCAAATGTTAAGGGCACCGGAGTGACGGAGACATAGTCACAGGCCCTGCGCCCTCGGTTTACGGGCCAAGCCTCTACGCGAAGCGCATTTGTCTTTCCCAAGATATCGTGGAACTCAATAATAGAAATGTGATGGATAAAGAATCTTGGCAAGCCTGAACGGGGCAAAAAAACAAAACGAAAAAGGGGCGTACAACACGAGGACTTCCCTAGGGGTCACCCATCCTAGTACTACTCTCGCCCAAGCACGTTTAACTTCGTAGTTCTGATGGGATCTAGTGCATTAATGCTGGAATGATTGCAACTGTCTTGTTTAGGGGGCAAAGCCCTTTGCTGTCATCCTTTTCACGGCTCACGACGAACGATCCGAGATGAAGAAATAGCGCAAAAAGAAGAAAAGAGCCCCGAAATTGATGAAAACATTCAATTTTGGGCTCTGAAAACAGCCGTAGCCGAGCAGGCTTGCTACCCTTGTCGTAGAGCTCTCAGAGAGCTTTCCAACGGTATGATGTGCATCACATAACTCCTTACGAATCAAATGTTGTGGGCACCGGAGCGACGAAGACATGGTCACAGGCCCTGCGCCCTCGGTTTGCGAGCCTAGCATCTACGCGAAGCGCAGTTGTCTTGCCCAATATGCCGTGGGACTCGATAAAAGAAATGTGACAGATAAAGAATCTTGGCACGCCTGAACGGGGCAAAAAAAACAAAACGTAAAAGGGGCGTGCAACACGAGGACTTCCCAAGGGGTCACCCATCCTAGTGCTACTCTCGCCCAAGTACGTTTAACTTCGGAGTTCTGATGGGATCCAATGCTTTAGTGCTGGTATGATCGCACTCGTCATGTTCAGGGCATAAAGCCCTTTTGTGTCATCCTTTTTGCCGGCCAAGACGAATGATCTGGGATGAAAAAATAGTGCAAAAAGAAGAAAAGTGGCCCAAAATTGATTAAAACGTCCGATTTTGGGCTCCGAAAACAAGCGCAGCCGGCAAACTTGTTGCCCCCATCATACAGCTCTTAGAGAGCTTTCCAACGGTATACTGTGCGCCGCATAACTCCTTACGAATCAAATGTTATGGGCACCGGAGCGACGGAGAAATGGTCATTAGCCTTGCGCCCTCGGTTTGCGAGCCAAGCCTCTACGCGAAGCGCAGTTGTCTTTCCAAATAGGCCGTGGGACTTGATAATAGAAATGTGACGGATAAATAATCTTGTCAAGCCTGAACGGGGTAAAGAAACAAAACGAAAAAGGGGCGTGCAACACGAGGACTTCCCAAGGGGTCACCCATCCTAGTACTACTCTCGCCTAAGCACGTTTGACTTCGTAGTTCTGATGGGATCCAGTGTATTAGTGCTGGATTGATCGCACCCATCATGTTCAGGGCGCAAAGCCCTTTTGTGTCGTCCTTTTTGCGGGTCACGACGAACGTTCTGGGATGAAGAAACTACGCAAAAAGAAGAAAAGTGGCCTAAAACTGATGAAAACTTTCTATTTTGGGCTACGAAAACAGTCGCAGCCGAGCAGGCTTATTGCCCCCGTCGTAGTGCTCTCAGAGTGCTTTCCAACAGTATATTGTGCGCCACATAACTCCTTACGAATCCAAAGTTATTTTCACCGGAGCGAATGAGACCTGGTAACAGGCCCCACGCCCTCGGTTTGCGGTCCCAGCCTCTACTCGAAGCGCAGTTGTCTTGCCCAAGATACCGTGGGGCTTAATAATAGAAATGTGACGGAAAAAGAATCTTGGCAAGCCTGAACGGGGCAAAAAAACAAAACGAAAATGGGGGGTGCAACACGAGGACTTCCCAAGGGGTCACCCATCCTAGTACTTCTCTCGCCTGTCACGACGAACGATCTGAGACGAAGAAACAATGCAAAAAGAAGAAAAGTTGCCCGAAACTGTAAAAATGTTAGATTTTGGGCTTCGAAAACAAGCGCAGCCGAGCAGGTTTGCTGACCTCGTCGTAGAGCTCTCTGAGAACTTTTCAACAGTATGCTGTACACCGCATAACTCCTTACCGATCAAAAGTTATAGGTACCGGAGCGACGGAGACATCGTCACAGGCCCCGCACCCTTGGTTTGCCGGCCCAGCATCTACGCGAAGCGATATTGTCTTGCCCAAGATGCCGTGGGACTCGATAATAGAAATGTGACGGATAAAGAATCTTGGCAAACCTGAACTGGAAAAAAAAACGAAACGAAAAAGGGGCGTGCAACATGAGGACTTCCCAAGGAGTCACCCATCCTAGTACTACTCTCGCCCAAGCGCGTTTAACTTCGGAGTTCTGATGGAATCCAGTGCATTAGTGCTTGTATGATCGCACCCGTCATGTTCAGGGTGCAAAGCCCTATTGTGTCATCCTTTTTGTCGGTCACGACGAACGATCTGGGAGGAAGAAATAGCGTAAAAAGAAGAAAAGTGGCCCGAAACTGATGAAAGCGTTCGATTTTGGGCTCCGAAAATAGGCGCAGCCGAGCAGGCTTGCTGCCTCCGTCGTAGAGATCTTAGAGAGCTTTCCAACAGTGTACTGTACGCCGCATAACTCCTTACGGATCAAAAGTGAAGGACACCGGAGCGACGGAGACCTGGTCACAGGCCCCACGCTCTAGGTTTGCGGGCCCAGCCTCTACACGAAGCGCAGTTGTTTTGCCCAAGATACCGTGCGACTCGATAATAAAAATATGACGGATAAAGAATCTTGGCAATCCTGAACGGGGCAGGGCAAAAAAACAAAATGAAAATAGGGGGAGGGGCAACACGAGGACTTCCCAAGGGGCCACCCATCCTAGTACTTATGTCGCCCAAGCACGTTTAACTTCGGAGTTCTGATGGGGTCTGGTGCTTTAGTGCTGGTATGATCGCACCCGTCATGTTCAGGGCGCAAAGCCCTTTTGTGTCGTCCTTTTCGCTGGTCACGACGAACGATCTGGGACAAAGAAACAGCGTAAAAAGAAGAAAAATGGCCTGAAACTGATGAAAACGTTTGATTTTGGACTTCGAAAATTGGCACAGCCGGGCAGGTTGTTACCTCCGTCGTATAGCTCTTAGGGAGCTTTCCAACGGTATGTTGTGCGCCGCATAACTCCTTACGAATCAAAAGTTATGGGCACCGGAGCAACGGAGACCTGGTCACTGGCCCCGCGCCCTCGGTTTACGGGCCCAGTCTGTACTCGAAGCGCAGTTGTCTTACCCAAGATGCAGTGGGACTCGATAATAGAAATGTGACGGATAAAGAATCTTGGCAAGCCTGAACAGGGCAAAAAAACAAAACGAAAATGCGGGGGTACAACACGAGGACTTCCTAGGGGGTCACCCATCCTAGTACTACTCTTGCCCAAGCACGATTAACTTTGGAGTTCTGATGGGGTCCGGTGCATTAGTACTGGTATGATCGCACCCGTCATGTTCAGGGCGCAAAGTCCTTTTGTGTCGTCCTTTTCGCCGGTCACGACGTACGATCTGGGACGAAGAAATAGCGCAAAAAGAAGAAAAGTGGCCCGAAACTGAGGAAAATGTTCGATTTTGGGCACCGGAAAGAGGCGCAGCTGAGCAGGCTTGCTACCCTCGTCGTACAGCTGTCAGAGAGCTTTCCAACGGTATGCTGTGCGTCGCATAACTCCTTACGGATCAAAAGTTATGGGCACCGGAGCGACGGAGACATAGTCACAGGCCCCGATCCCTCGGTTTGCTGGCCTAGCTTCTACGTAAATTGCAGTTGTCTTGCCCAAGAAGCCGTGGGACTCAATAACAGAAGTGTGACAGATAAAGAATCTTGGCAAGCATAAACGGGGCAAAAAAACAAAACGAAAATGGGGGGTGCAACACGAGGACTTCCCAAGGGGTCACCCATCCTAGTACTACTCTCGACCAAGCACGTTTAACTTTGGAGTTCTGATAGGATCCGTTGCATTAGTACTGGTATGATCGCACCCGTCATGTTCAGGGCGCAAAGCGTTTTTGTGTCGTCCTTTTCACCCGTTATGACGAGCGATCTGGGAGTAAGAAACAGCGCAAAAAAAGAAAAGTGGCCCAAAATTGATGAAAACGTTTGATTTTGGGGTCCAAAAGTTGGCGCAGCCGTGCAGGCTTGTTACCCCTGTCGTAAAGCTCTCAGAGAGCTTTACAACGTTATGCTGTGTGCCGCATAACTCCTTACGAACCAAAGGTTATGTGAACCGGAGTGATAGAGACCTAGACACAAGCCCCGCGCCCTCGGTTTGCGGGCCCAGCCTTTACGGGAAGCACAGTTGTCTTGCCCAAGATGTCGTGGGACTCGATAAAAGAAATGTGACAGATAAAGAATCTTGGCAAGCCTGAACGGGGCAAAAAAACAAAAAAAAATTGGGGGCTACAACACGAGGACTTCCTAGGGGGTCACCCATCCTAGTACTACTCTCGCCGACGCACGATTAACTTGGGAGTTCTAATGGGATCCGATGCATTAGTGCTGGTATGATTGTACTCGTCATGTTCAGGGCGCAAAGCCCCTTTGTGTCGTCCTTTTCGCCGGTCACGACGAACGATCTGGGAAGAAGAAACAGGGTAAAAAGAAGAAAAGTGGACCGAAACTGATGAAAACATTCGATTTTGGGTTCCGAAAATAGGCGCAGCCAATCAGGCTTGCTGCCCTCGTCGTAGAGTTCTCAGAGAGCTTTCCAACGGCAAGTTGTGCACCGCATAACTCCTTACAGATCAAAAGTTATGGGTACCAGAGCGATGGAGACATGGTCACAGGCCCTGTACCCTCGATTTGCGGGCCCAGCATCTACGCGAAGCGCAGTTGTCTTACAAAAGATGCCGTGGGACTCGATAATAGAAATGTGATGGATAAAGAATTTTTGCAAGCCTGAACTGGGAAAAAATAAAAACAAAAATGGGGGGTGCAACACGAGGACTTCCTAAGGGGTCACCCATCCTTGTACTGCTCTCGCCCAAGCACGTTTAACTTCGGAGTTCTGATGGGGTCCAGTGAATTAGTGCTGGTATGATCGCACCTGTCATGTTTAGGGCGCAAAACCCCTTTGTGTCGTCCTTTTCGCCCTTCACGACTAACGATTTGGGACGAAGAAACAGCGCAAAAAGAAGAAAAGTAGCCCAAAATTGATGAAAATGTTCAATTTTGAGCTCGAAAAATAGGTGCAGTCAAGCAAACTTGCTGCCCCCATCGTAGAGCTCTTAGAGAGATTTTCAATGGTATGCTGTGCGCTGTATAACTTCTTACAGATCAAAAGTTATGGGCACAGGAGCGACGGAGACAAGGTCATAGGCCCCACACCCTCAGTTTGCAGGCCCAGTATCAACGCGAAGCGCAGTTGTCTTGCCCAAGATGCCGTGGGACTCGATAATAGAAATATGACTGATAAAGCATTTTGGCATGCCTGAACAAGGCAAAAAAACAAAACGAAAATGGGGGGTACAACACGAGGACTTCTTAGGGGGTCACCCATCCAAGTACTACTCTTGCCCAAGCGCGCTTAACTTTAGAGTTCTGATGGGGTTCGGTGCATTAGTACTTGTATGATCGCACCCGTCATGTTCAACGGTCAAAGCCATTTTGTGTCGTACTTTTCGCCCGTCACGACAAACTTTCTGGCACGAAAAAAAGTACAAAAAGAAAAAAAGTGACCCGAAACGGATGAAAACGTTGATTTTGGGCTCTGAAAACAAGCGCAGCAGGGCAGGCTTGTTGCCCTTATCTTAGAGCTCTCAGAGAGCTTTCCAACGGTATGCTGTGCGCCGTATAGCTCCTTACGGATCAAAAGTTATGGGTACCTGATCGACAGAGACATGGTCACAGGCCCCGCACCCTCGGTTTGCGGGCCCAGCATGTACGTGAAGCGTAGTTGTCTTGCCCTAGATACCGTGCGACTCGATAATCGAAATGTGATAGATAAAAAGTCTTGGCAAGCCTGAACGGGGCAAAAAAATAAAACGAAAAAGGGGCGTGCAACATGAGGACTTCCCAAGGGGTCACCCATCCTAGTACTACTCTCGCCCAAGCACGTTTAACTTCGGAGTTCTGATGGGATCCAGTGCATTAGTTTTGTTATGATTGCACCCGTCATGTTGAGGGCGTAAAGCCCTTTGGTGTAATCCTTTTCATGGCTCGCGACGAACAATCTGGGACGAAGAAACAAAGCAAAAAAAAGAAAAGTGGCCCGAAACTGATGAAAACATTCGATTTTGGGCACCGAAAAAAGGCCCAGCAGAGTAGGCTTTCTGCCCCCGTCGTACAGCTCCCTGAGACCTTTCCAACTGTATGTTGTGCATCGCATAACTCCTTACAGATCAAATGTATTGACACCGGAGCGACGGAGACATGGTCACAGGCCCCGTGCCCTCGGTTTGCGGGCCCAGCCTCTAAGCGAAGCAAAGTTGTCTTGCCCAAGATGCCGTGAGACTCGATAATAGAAATGTGACGGATAAAGAATCTTGGCAAGCCTGAACAGGGTAAAAAAACAAAACGAAAAAGTGGCGTGCAACACGAGGACTTCCCAAGGGATCACCCATTCTAGTACTACTCTCGCCCAAGCACGCTTAACTTCGGAGTTCTAATGGGATCCGGTGCATTAGAGCTTTTATGATCGCACCCATCATGTTCAGGGCGGAAAGCCCTTATGTGTCATTTTTTTGCCGCTCACGACGAACGATCTAGGACGAAGAAACAACGTAAAAAGAAGAATAGTGGCCTGAAACTGATGAAAAACGTTAGATTTTGGGCTCCGAAACAAGCGCAGCTTAGCAGGCTAGCTGCCCCCATTGTAGAGCTCTTAGAGAGCTTTACAACGGTATGCTGCGCGCCGCATAACTCCTTACAGATCAAAAGTTATGAGAACTAGAGCGATTGAGACCTGGTCCCAGGCCCCGCGCCCTCGGTTTGCGAGCCCAGCCTCTACGCGAAGCTCAGTTGTCTTGCCCAAGATGCCGTGGGACTCGATAGTAGAAATATGACGGATAAAGAATCTTGGCAAGCCTGAACGAAGAAAAAAACAAAACGAAGAAGGGGCGTGCAACACGAGGACTTCCCAAGGGGTTACCCATCTCAGTACTACTCTCGCCCAAGCATGTTTAACTTCCGAGTTCTGATGGGTTCTGGTGCATTAGTGCTGGTATGATCATACCCGTCTTGTTGAGGGCGTATAGCCCTTTGGTGTCGTCCTTTTCACGGCTCATGACGAACGATCTGGGATGAAGAAACAACGCAAAAAGAAGAAAAATAGCCCAAAACTGATGAGAACGTTTGATTTTGGGCTCTGAAAATAGGCGCAGTTGAGCAGGCTTGCTACCCCCATCGTAGAGCTCTCAGAGATCTTTCCAACGGTATGGTGTACGCCGCATAACTCCTTATGGATCAAAAGTTATGGGCACGGGAGCGATAGAGACCTGGTGATAGGCCTTGCGCCCTAGGTTTGCGGGACCAGCCTCTACGGGAAGCGCAGTGGTGTTGCCCAAGGTGTCGTGGGACTCGATAATAGATATGTGACAGGAAAATAGTCTTGGCAAGCCTGAACGGGGCGAAAAAACAAAACGAAAATGGGGGGTACAACACGAGGACTTCCCAAGGGGTCACCCATCCTAGTACTACTCTCGCCCAAGCACGTTTAACTTCGGAGTTCTGATGGGATCCAGTGTATTAGTCCTGGAATGATCGCACCCGTCTTGTTGAGAGCGCAAAGCACTTTTCGTGTCGTCCTTTTCGCGGCTCACGACAAATGATCTGGGAAGAAGAAATAGCACAAAACGAAGAAAAGTGGCCCAAAACTGATGAAAATGTTCAATTTTAGGCTCCGAAAACAGGCACGGCCATGCCGGCTTGCTGCCCCGTCGTAGAGCTCCCAAAGATCTTTCCAACGGTATGTTGTCCGTCGCAAAACGCCTTACGGATCAAATGTTATGGGCACCGGAGCGACGGAGACATGGTCACAGGGCATGCGCCCATGGTTTGCGGGCCAAGCCTCTACACGAAGCGCAGTTGTCTTTACCAAGATGCCGTGGGACTCGATAATAGAAACGTGACGGATAAAGAATCTTGGCAAGCCTGAACGGGGCAAAAAAACAAAACGAAAATAGGGGGTGCAACATGAGAAGTTCCCAAGGGGTCACCCATCCTAGTACTACTCTCGCCCAAGCACGTTTAACTTCGGAGTTCTGATGGGATCCAGTGCATTAGTCCTAGAATGATCACACCGGTCTTGTTGAGGGCGCAAAGCACTTTTAGTGTTGTCCTTTTCACGGTTCACGACGAACTATCTGGGAAGAAGAAACATTGCAAAGAGAAGAAAAGTGGCCCGAAACTGATGAAAATGTTCAATTTTGGGCTCCGAAAACAGGTGCAGCCGAGCCCGCTAGCTACCCCCGTTGTAGAGCACTCAAAGAGCTTTCCAACGGTATGCTGTGCGCCACATAACGCCTTACGGATCAAATGTTATGGTCACTAGAGTGACGGAGACATGGTCACAGGCCCTGCACCCTCGGTTTACGGGCCAAGCCTTTACACGAAGCATAGTTGTCTTTCCCAAGATGCCGTGGGACTCAATAATAGAAATGTGACGGATAAAGAATCTTGGCAAGCCTGAACGGGGCAAAAAATTAAAACAAAAAAGGGGCGTGCAACACGAGGACTTCCCAAGGGGTCACCCATCCTAGTACTACTCTCGCCGAAGCACGCTTAACTTCGGAGTTCTAATTGAATCCGGTGCATCAGTGCTTTTATGATCGCACCCGTCATGTTCAGGGCGCAAAGCCCTTATGTGTCATTTTTTTGCTGCTCACGACGAACGATCTGGAATGAAGAAACAACGCAAAAAGAAGAATAGTTGCCTCAAACTGATGAAAACGTTAGATTTTGGGCTCGAAAAACAAGCATAGCCTAGTAGGCTAGCTGCCCCCGTAGTAGAGCTCTCAGAGAGCGTTCCAACGGCATGCTGCGCGTCGCATAACTCCTTACAGATCAAAAGTTATGAGCACCGGAGCGATGGAGACCTGGTCCCAGGCCCCGCGCCCTCGGTTTGAGAGCCCAGCCTCTACGCGAAGCTCAGTTGTCTTGCCCAAAATGCCGTGGGACTCGATAGTAGAAATGTGACGGATAAAGAATCTTGGCAAGCCTGAACGAAGAAAAAAACAAAACGAAGAAGGGGTGTACAACACGAGGACTTCCTAAGGGGTCACCCATCTTAGTACTACTCTCGCCCAAGCACGTTTAACTTCCGAGTTCTAATGGGATCCGGTGCATTAGTGCTGGTATGATCGCACCCGTCTTGTTGAGGGCGCATAGACCTTTGGTGTCGTCCTTTTCACGGCTCACGATGAACGATCTGGGACGAATAAACAGCTCAAAAAGAAGAAAAGTAGCCCGAAACTGATGAGAACATTTGATTTTGGGCTCTGAAAATAGGCGCAGCCGAGCAGGCTTGCTGCCCCCATCGTAGAGCTCTCAGAGGGCTTTCCAACGGTATAATGTGCGCCACATAACTCCTTATGGATCAAAAGTTATGGGCACGGGAGCGACGGAGACTTGGTGACAGGCCCTGCACCCTCGGTTTGCGGGACCAGCCTCTACGGGAAGCGTAGTGGTGTTGCCCAAGGTGCCGTGGGACTCGATAAAAGATATGTGACAGGAAAATAATCTTGGCAAGCCTGAACGGGGCAAAAAAACAAAACGAAAATGGGGGGTACAACACGAGGACTTCCCAAGGGGTCACCCATCCTAGTACTACTCTCGCCCAAGCACGTTTAACTTTGGAGTTCTGATGGGATCCAGTGTATTAGTACTGGAATGATTGCACCCGTCTTGTTGAGAGCGCAAAGCACTTTTGTGTCATCCTTTTCGCGGCTCACGACAAATGATCTGGGAAGAAGAAATAGCGCAAAAAGAAGAAAAGTGGCCTAAAACTGATGAAAATGTTCACTTTTGGGCTCCGAAAATAGGCACGGCCATGCCGGCTTGCTGCCCCCGTCGTAGAGCTCTGAAAGAGCTTTCCAACTGTATGCTGTGTGCCGTATAACGCCTTACGGATCAAATGTTATGGGCACCGGAGCGACGGAGACATGGTCACAGGCCATGCGCCTATGGTTTGCCGGCCAAGCCTCTACACGAAGCACAGTTGTCTTTACCAAGATGCCGTGGGACTCGATAATAGAAAAGTGATGGATAAAGAATCTTGGCAAGCCTGAACGGGGCAAAAAAACAAAACGAAAATGGGTGGTGCAACATGAGAAGTTCCTAAGGGGTCACCCATCCTAGTACTACTCTCGCCCAAGCACGTTTAACTTTGGAGTTCTGATAGGATCCAGTGCATTAGTCCTGGAATGATCGCACCCGTCTTGTTGAGGGCGCAAAGCACTTTTTGTGTCGTCCTTTTCACGGTTCACGACGAACTGTCTGGGAAGAAGAAACAGTGCAAAAAGAAGAAAAGTGGCTCGAAACTGATGAAAATGTTCAATTTTGGGCTCCGAAAGCCGGTGCAGCCGAGCCGGCTTGCTACCCCCGTTGTAGAGCACTCAAAGAGCTTTCCAACGGTATGCTGTGCGCCACATAACGCCTTACGGATCAAATGTTATGGGCACCGGAGTGACGGAGACATGGTCACAGGCCCTGCGCCCTCGGTTTGCGGGCCAAGCCTCTACACGAAGAATAGTTGTCTTTCCCAAGATGCCGTGGGACTCAGTAATAGAAATGTGACGGATAAAGAATCTTGGCAAGCCTGAACGGGGCAAAAAAATAAAACAAAAAAGGGCCGTGCAACACGAGGACTTCTCAAGGGGTCACCCATCCTAGTACTACTCACGCCCAAGCACTTTTAACTTCGGAATGCTGATGGGATTCAGTGCATTAATGCTGGTATGATCGTACCCGTCATGTTTAGGACACAAAGCCCTTTTGTGTCATCCTTTTTGCCAGTCACGATGAACGATCTGGGATGAAGAAATAGCGCAAAAGGAAGAAAAGTGGACCGAAACTGATGAAAACGTTCGATTTTGGGCTCCGGGCAGACTTGCTACCCCCATCGTAGAGCTCTCAAAGAGCTTTCCAACGGCATGCTGTGCGCCAAATAACTCCTTACAGATCAAAAGTTATGGGCATCGGAGTGACAGAGACCTGGTCACAGGCCCGCGCCCTCGGTTTAGGGGCCCAGCCTCAACACGAAGCGCAGTTGTCTTTCTGAAGATGCCGTGGGACTCGATAATAGAAATGTGACGGATAAAGAATCTTCGCAAGCCTGAACGGGGCATAAAAACAAAACGAAAAAGGGGCGTGCAACACGAGGACTTCCCAAGGGGTCACCAATCCTAGTACTACTCTTGCCCAAGCACGTTTAACTTCAGAGTTCTGATGGGATCCAATGTGTTAGTGCTGGTATGATCGCGCCCGTCATGTTCAGGGCGCAGAGCCATTTTGTGTCCTCCTTTTTGCCAGTCACGACGAACGATCTGAGACGATAGACTAGTGCAAAAAGAAGAAAAGTGGCTCGAAACTAATGAAAACATTCAATTTTGGGCTTTGAAAATAGGCGCAGCAGAGCTGGCTTGCTGCCTCCGTCATAGAGACATCAGAGAACTTCCCAACAGTATGTTGTGCGTTGCATAACTCCTTACGGATCAAATGTTATGGGCATCGGAGCGACGGAGACATGGTCACCGGCACTCTGCCCTCGGTTTGCAGGCCCAGCCTCTACGCGAAGCCAAGTTGTCTTTCCCAAGATACCGTGGGACTCGATAACAGAAATCTGACAGATAAAGGATCTTGGCATGCCTGAATGGGCAAAAAAACAAAACGAAAAAGGGGCGTACAACACGAGGACTTCCCAAGGGGTCACCCATCCTGGTACTACTCTTTCCCAAGCACGATTAACTTCGGAGTTCTGATGGGATCCAGTGCATTAGTACTGGTATGATCGCACCCGTCATGTTGAGGGCGCAAATCCCTTTGGTGTCGTCCTTTTCACGGCTCAGGACGAACGATGTGGGACGAAGAAACAGCGCAAAAAGAAGAAAAGTGGCCCAAAACTAATGAAAACGTTCAATTTTTGGCTCCGAAAATAGGAGCAGCCGGGCAAACTTGCTGCCCTCATTGTAGAGCTCTCCGATAGCTTTACAACTGTATGCTGTGCGTCGCATAATTCCTTACAGATTAAATGTTATGGGCAACAAAGCGATGGAGAGATGGTCACAAGCCCCGCGCCCCCGGTTTGCAGGCCCAACCTCTACGCGAAGCCATTTTTTTTTTTCCCAAGATACCGTAGGACTCGATAATAGAAATGTGACGGATAAAGAATCTTGGCAAGCCTAAACGGGGAAAAAAACAAAATGAAAATGGGGCGTGCAACATGAGGACTTCCCAAGGGGTCACCCATCCTAGTACTACTCTCGCCCAAGCACGTTTAACAAACAACTCCGGATACTGACTCCGAACCTGGTCCTCTCTTTCCCAAGTCGCTTCCTCAAACCCGTGATGATTCCACAGAACCTTTACTAACGGAATACTCTTCCTGCGAAGTTCCTGAACATTTCGATCCACAATTTGAATCTGTTTCTCTTCATAAGTTAACTTTTCCTCAATCTGCAAAGGCTATGGTTCAAGTACATGTGAAGGATCTGGATGGTATTTCCTCAACATTGACACGTGGAAAACATCGTGCAGTCTCGACAAGCTCGGAGGTAAAGCTAACCGATAAGCCAAAGGACCCACCTTTTCGGTGATCTCAAACGGACCCACAAACCTGGGACTAAGTTTCCCGCTCTTACCGTGCCGAATCAATCCCTTTCGAGGAGAAATCTTAAGAAACACCCAATCTCCCAAAGCAAACTCAAGATCCCGATGGTGTTTATCCGCATAACTCTTCTGACGACTCTGAGCTGTAAGCATACGCTGGCGAATAAGGTGAACATTATCTACCATCTTAATCATCTCAGGTAACACAGTCGGATCAACTGTTCTCATTTCTCCAACCTCTTCCCAATACCATGGGGATCTATATTTACAACCTTATAACGCCTCGTAGGGAGCCATACCTATAGTAGATTGATAACTGTTATTGTAGGCGAACTCTGCTAAAGGCAAAAACTTCTCCCAATTCTTCCCAAAGTCTAACACACATGCCCGAAGCATGTCTTCCAAGATCCTGATAGTTCTCTTAGACTGGCCATTAGTTTGTGGATGGTATGCAGTACTGAAGCTCAATTTAGTTCCCATGGCCTCTTGCAACTTCTGCCAAAAATGAAATCTAAATCTGGGATCTCTATCTGACACTATACTCTGTGGCACACCATGAAGTCTCACAATATTAGCAACATAAAGCTCAGCTAGTTTATCAAGGCTATCCTGTTTGTTCACGGAAATAAAATGTGAAACCTTAGTCAATCGATCCACAACAACCCATACAGAATCACATCTTCTCGGAGATCTAGGAAGATCGGTCACAAGGTCCATTGTTATATGCACCCATTTCTATTGCGAAATTGACAACGGTTGCAGAAGCCCGGCTGGCCTTTGATGCTCAACTTTAACCCTCTGACAAGTTAAACACCTAGATACATACCCAGCAATCTCCATCTTCATATTGTTCCACCAGAAGTGTTGTTTCAGATCTCTATACATTTTAGTACTGCCCGGGTGAATCGTATATCTTGAATTATGTGCCTCGGACAAAATCTCATTCTTCAAAGCCGGATCTCCAGGAACACACACTCTATCCCTGAATCTGAAGATGCCAGCTACATGTAATTTAAACTCCGACTCTCCCCCTTTTGCTTTTTCTTGGATTTTCAAGATGTAAGGATCAGTCTTCTGAGCCTCCCTGATTTGTGCTAGCAACCCCGACTGAATTTGTAAGCTAGCAAATCGAATCCCTACCTCAGTAGCTTCTGGTTTCCATGAACAAATTTCCTCCAAAGTCTCCTAATCCTTGATAATTAGACTTGCAACAGTAGCCTTTCGGCTCAAAGCATCTGCAACAATATTTGCCTTACTTGGCACGTAGTTTATAGAACAATTGTAGCCACTTAATAGCTCTAGCCATCTCCGCTGCCTCATATTCAAATCTTTTTGTGAAAACAAATATTTGAGACTCTTGTGGTCAGTGAAAATTTCAAATTTGCTACCCCACAAGTAATGACGCCACTTCTTTAAAGCAAACACAACTGCAGCTAACTCAAGATCATGTGTAGGATAATTGACTTCATAAGGTTTCAACTTCCTAGAAGCATAGGCAATCACCTTACCATTCTGCATTAAAACATTGCCCAAACCTTCTTTACTGCATCACTGTAGATAACAAAGTTTTCTGTACCCTTAGGTAAAGCTAGTATACGAGCTGTAGTTAATCTCTTCTACAGTTCTTGGAAACTGGATTCACACTTAGCATCCCAATTGTAAGTAACTTTCTTTCGAGTCAACTGGCTTAAAGGTCCATAAATTTTGGAAAAGTCTTTAACAAACCTCCGATAGTAACCTACCAACCCTAGAAAACTTCGAATCTCTGACACTGTTTCAGGTATCTTCCAAGACGAAACAACTTCAATCTTAGCTCGGTCTACTGAAATTCCTTGATCTGAAATGATATGGCTCAGAAAAGATATTTGATTCAACCAGAATTCACACTTGCTGAATTTAGCAAAAAGCTTGTTTTCTTGCAAAGTCTGTAGCACAATCTTCAAATGTTGTTCATGTTCAGCCTCATTCTTAGAGTACACTAAAATGTCGTCAATAAAGATTACGACAAACTGATCAAGATAAGGTCGAAAAACCCTCTGCATTAAGTCCATGAATGCGGCTGGTGCATTTGTCAATCCAAACGGTAACATAACAAATTCATAGTGGCCATATCTAGTCCTAAATGCCGTCTTAGGTATATCGTCACTCTGAATCCTGAGTTAATAGTAACCCTGCCTCAAGTCGAATTTAGAGTAAACACTCGCACCCTGCAACTGGTCAAACAACTCTTCAATCAACAACAAGGGGTATTTGTTCTTAATCGTGACTTGATTAAGTCCCCTGTAATCAATACATAACCATAGCGTGCCGTCTTTCTTTCTCACAAACAACACAGGCGCACCCCACGGCGAAGAACTAGGTTGTATAAACCCTTTCTCAAGCAAGTTCTGAAGCTGAATTTTTAATTCTTGAAGTTCAGCCGATGCCATTCTATAGGGACTTCTAGAAATTGGTGCAGTGCCTGACATAAGGTCAATCACAAATTCAATCTCCCTATTCGGTGGTAAACCCGGTAATTCCTCGGGAAATACACCAGGGAAGTCTTTAACAATTGGAACCTCATTCAAATTCAACTTATCAGTAGGTTGATTGATCAGATAAGCTAGGTAAGCTTCACAACCTTTATTCAATAACTTAGAAGCCTTGATTGATGATAAAAGAGGTATTCGGGCAGCCCTGCAGTTCCCAGCAATCTCCAGTACCGGTAAGTCAGGAATCTGAAGATAAACAATTTTTGTTCTACAATCCAACTGAGCATAGTACTTCCCCAACCAGTCCATTCCCAAAATGATTTCAAAGTCACGGAAGGGCAGTATAATTAAATCAGCAGGAAAATTACGGTTCTCAATGCATATATCACAAGATTTGCAAATAGACTCAGTAACAAATTTCGCACCCAAAGGCGTACTAACTTCAACTTCATGCGGCAGTTTATCAATGCAAACATTCACAGATCGTGCACATGCAGGAGTTATAAACAAATGTGTAGCTCCGGGATCAATCAAAACTTTAACTGGCTGAGTATTGAGAAGAAAGGTACCTTCCACTATTATTGTAGTGTCGGGTAGCTCCTCCGCATCTAGTGCAAAGACCCTAGCCTATACCCTCTGTGCTGGACCTGCACCTGCAGCCCTATTCTGCACACCTTGGCCTCCAGTACGACCCTGAACATTCTTATACTTAGGGCAATCTTTCACCCTATGCTCATCGCTCCCATAACCAGTGCATTTACCACTTTTCCTCCAGCAATTAGCCTCAACGTGCCCCGATCGATTACAAAAGTTACACTGCTGATTTTGTCTTACAACAGTGTTTCCCGTAAGTGCGGGGGCTCTGGCAATGGTAGGAACTGTACCTCCCTGCTGGGGTCTAGTCACAGCTAGCCTCCCCTGAATCTGATACTGTGGCTGATACGGACGTTGCTGAGGAGCCTGAACAAAAGTCTGATACTGCCTCTGCTGACTCTGGCTGCTCTGGCCCAAGTACTGTTTCTTACTCGGTTGGCTACTCTCAGCTATCATCTCAGCCTTCCGCTTCTCAAACTTCGAGGCAGCTTGGAATGCCTCGGGAAAAGTAGTATAAGTCTATCCAGTCAAATGCAGCTGTATATCCATTCTCAGCCCATGAACAAACCTATGAATCATCCTCCTAGCTGGCCGCACCAGCTCAGGCATATGCCTCGACAGGCTGACAAACCTAGCCTCATACTGTGCAACAGTCATGTTTCCCTGCTTCAGGGCCACAAATTCATCCGCCCGCCTTTCCCTAGGCATTTCGGGAATATACTTATCCCGAAACTCACTCACGAAATCATCCCACAAATGCGGAACATCCTCACAGTCCCACCTCAACCTGACAGTGTTCCACCACTATTCTGCGTCACCCTCAAACAGAAATGCCGCATAATCTATTCTTGCCTCATCAGTGTACCTCAAAGCAACGAAAATTTTCTCAACACGGTTAATCCATCTCTCGGCTGCCTCGTCATCCGGCTCTCCAAAGAACTTACCCAGCTTGTGCCTAAGGAATTTCTCCAACTGATTATTCTCAGCCCTAGGCCCCTGTCCACCAGGATTAGCTTGATTTCCCTGGGAATTATTATTCATGTCCTGCCTCTGCTCATGCAGTACCTGAGTAATACTGTCAACTGCAGTGGTCATAGTAGCCATAAACTGTTCAGGTAACGATTGCTAACCCTGTTCTGCTGCCTCTTCATTTGCCCCTTGACCTTGAGTACTATGACGTGGCGGCATAGTAATAACTTACAATGGCTGGCAACATATAAAAGAAGTTTATAGACAAAAAAATAACACTTAAGATTAGATAACACTCAAGTCAATATCAATCAAATATCCTATCACACAATTCACATAACACAAGATTGACATGCCAACTATTTCACTTAAACACATAAGCACCCAAGTTCACATAGTCATACTATAACATTTTTTTTTCCACCTAACAATCATACAATAACACTTGAGCATTTTAGACCTTTACCCCACAGACCGAGAAACATATCTTGGCTCATGCAAGATTATCATGCTCTGATACCACCTAAAGATGTCACGCCCCGACCCGACCCTCAAAAGGCCAATCCTGGACCCGACACACGGACGGAGTCTCCTTTGTACCGTGGACAATCCGAAAACCCAACATTCAATATAATACTCGCAAAAACCATAATAAATATTTGAAACAAGCCAACTTTCTTTTAAAAACATACATCTTCTCATTAACCAACTTTGCAAACCAAAATGCCGTGCATACTACACAAGTATTTATGCCACTAAACAGTTAAACCATTAGTATGCAATTCTTTACTAGTCATAAGAGTATATCTTTACAACTTCACATTCTTTCAACTTTTACAACATAAGACCATAGAGGCCTCAAAATAGAAACTACATACAAGGCTACAAGCCTCAAAATGAAGTGTCAACCAAGCATGGCCTGCACAAAAGTCTGGCAACCAACCACCAGCTAAGCAAAGAAGTTCTATCAAGGAAACACCTCCACCTGCTCCTCCTCCTCAATTACCTCAATAGGATCCGCTTCAACTACTCTTGTAAAACATAGTATAGAAAGGAATGAGCAAAACTATTGCTCTGCGAGGGTTATTGGTCTCAAGGACGGAGATGAGAGGAGAATGCAATGCAAATAGTCAAGCAATTCATTCAATTATCATATAGAGATACAAGCAAAGCCAACAACAAAACAAGACAAGCATTAAAACTATAAACACTCATTCAAAGGATACGATTCACTTTCCACGAGCAACTTTCAATCACGAATTCGACGACGACGCGCCGGCCCAAACCACCTTATAACTTCAGTTTGGAATACCCCGGAAGTATCCATCAATTGTACAACCCAAATCTCCCTGGGAGGCAACCCAAGCGAGAAAGGGAATAGGACACAGAGCTAGAGCAACCAACACTGGCAACCCGAGGCTACCCAAAGAGGCCCATCACACCACCCCTGACTCTATGAATGCAATACAATATACAATGCAACAATCAAGCAATCAAGCAATAGAGCCACACGTGGGAGAATAACAAAGTAGGTTACTCTCGTACGCAATAGCAATAGTTGATAAACATTTCAATCAGAATCAACTCTAACAAGCATATCAAGCAATATTAAGCATTCTATAAGCATAACATTAAGAAAACAAACAAAATCACAAAACGACCCCGACTTTCCAAACGCTACTACTTTCAAACGAGCCACGAGTTTTGGAAACCGACTTCACCAATCCTCCTAGGTCACCATAAGGGACGTCTAAAGACCTCGAAACCCTACTTTTCTCTAGAATTCATGCAAAGCCCCGATTTTCCCCTTTGCTCGTTTGACCTACAACTACCCTAACCAAACACTCAACCAACGCCACAACCGCACCAAAAGTGCTTCCATGGCCTCCCGAGACAATGCCATCACGCAAAATGAGAAAACGTTTAACTCAACCTAAACAATCCTGACTTGTACCAAGGCATTTTTCCTCGTTTTTCCATTACACAATCCAAACAAATCATGCATTTAGGCATTCTAGTATATTTAGCATCTTTTCAAATCAATAGAATGCATAACAGAGCAACTTCATTGAAACGGGGGTTTAGTATTCATAATTTACTATTCAACTATCAATTTAAATTGCAATCTCGATATTCAACCGCAGAAAATGCTAAAAAGCTATAAATACACGTTCTACAATTGTCAAGGAACATTCTTTAAGCATCAAAACGATTAAAATAACAAACTACGGCTAAAATCCAAAAATTATAAAGTTGATACATATAACATTCAAATGCACAAATAACGTGCTTCCCTCACCTTAGACACTCCTAGTCGCTAGGAAAACCACGCTGGATGCCTCGAAAACAACCCCGTGCAAGCTCACGCGAAGATTGAAAGTTTGGAAGTTGAAAATCTTTTTTTTTTCCTCTCAAGTTTCGGCCAGCCCTTGTTTTCTGTTTCAGCTTTGTTTTTTTTTATTTTGCAATGTTTTAAGCTTATAAAGATGACAAGCCTTGGTCAAATGGTCAAGCCCTTGGTCAACTAACTTAAGTTGGTCAATTTAGCCTATTTTTATGCATTTTAAAGCTATAATAACCAACACAAAATTAATTCTTGTTAACAACAAATAAAATATTAAATTTAAGACACCAAAATACTAGTTTTCACTATTTGTTGAGGACTAGAAAACACCCTCTAACTATCACTCTCGAAATGCAACGCACTTTGCGACAATAAATGAGTAACAATTAGATTCCAAGGAATTTAAGAAACTATAATTTTCAGAATAATAATCAATTAAATTCCACATTTCGGGCTCGACTATTACACCATACGATAGGGAGCTTTAGATATCGGCTGGGTGCCAGGCAGTAATTCTATAATGAACTCAATCTCCCAAGTTGGGGGTAAACTGGGCAATTCTTCTGGAAACACATCTGCATAATCTTTAATCACTGGCATCTCCTCCAGCTTAGCTTTGTTCGACGGCTTGTTGATGAGGTAAGCTAAGTATCCACTACATCCTTTTCTCAAGGACTTCACTGCTTTCGTAGATGAAATGATGGAACTCCCGGTGAAGTCTCTTCGACCCATTACCTCCAGTATTGGTTGACCAGGTATTCGGAATGTACAATCTTTGTCCGGCAATCTAGTTGGGCATGATGCTTTGCCAACCAGTCCATCCCTAATATGACTTCATAGTCTCGAAAAGGTAATACAATAAGATTGGCTTAGAATTCCCTATCCTTAATTTGGATTTTACATGTTTTACAAGCTGAGCTAGTAACAAGTTTAGAACCCATCGGAGTACCAACTTCTACTTCGTAAGGCAAACATACAACTTTCAGTTTCACACGTTGCACACATAAGGGAGTAATAAATGAATGAGTAGCACCTGGATCAATTAACACCCTAACAGGTTGATTCAGTATCAAGAATGTACCTTCAACAACAGCGGTCTCCTCTGGAAGCTCCTCACACTTAATAGCATAAGCTCGAGCCGAAACTCTAGGAACTGGAGCCTTGCCTCTACCAACTGGTTTAACTTGATTTTGTCCTCCTTGCCATTTAGGGAAATCCTTGATCTAATACTGATCACTGCCACACTGCACACATCGTCCTGACTTCTTCCAACACTGGGCCTCGGTATGCCCCTTCTTGTCACAGTAAGAACAATTGATAGACTGAGTAGCAGATGAACTACCTGTGGATCCGCGGGTGGAAGAGGCTGATGGTGCTTTAGTCGGGCCACGGTTATTAGTTGGTCCGTTCTGGCTCTAGCCCTGACTGCGACTCTGACTTTGGAATTTCCTCTGTTGACCTGAAGGCTGGTATGGTTTCTTGTTCGGCTGGCTTGAACCGGCTCTATCAAGTTTCCTCTTCTCAACTCGGGAAGCAGCAGCAAGGAGAGCATAATAGGTATCGAAGTCATGCGTAGCCAACTAGTCCCGAATTTCTGGTCTCAACCCATTCGTAAATTTCCACATCTTCGCCTCAGGGGTACTGACCATGTATTGAGCATAACGGGATAGTCGGTCAAAGCGAGCCTCGTACTGGGCTACCGTCATGTTACCCTAGTTCAAGTGCATGAATTCTTCAATCCGCCTCTGCCTGGAAACTGCAGGTACATATTTCTCCTTGAATGCCTTAACGAAATTACCCTATAAGCGAGGTGTATGATCAGTTTCCCAAAGTGCCTTCACAGTGTGCCACCAATGCTCAGCATCCCCGTGCAACAGAAACACAGCGAACTCCACCTTTTCTTCATCAGTATAGTCAAGTGGCCTAAAAATCCTCTCGATCCCAGACAGCCAAGCCTCTTCCTTTTCATCATCAGCTTCCCCATGGAATTTGGATGGGCGAAAGTCAAGGAACTCCAGCATTCTGCTATTTCTCCCATGGTTACCATCATTCTTGTTGTTGTTGTTGTTGTTCGCTTCACGTGCATCTTGATGTTCCATCACTCGCAACACGCGATCCATGGCATTCGCCATCATGTTAAACATAGCCATGCTGGGATTAGTTTGATGAACATCTTCGGTCTTTTGGGACTCACCGCTCCTATTAGTAGTGCAGGTACTAGGGCCAGCCATCTATAGGCACAGATTAAGATGCACAATTTATTGGAATACGACAAGACAAGAATTTAATGTATCAGGTATGCCACATATAATTTTATATAGATACACAATTCTAGAAACGGTTAAGACATGTTAATCACATAAGCACATAGAAATAGAGAAGGCACACTTGATATTGTCTCACAATAACACAAAAACAAGTCATCCTAATAACCTTAGGGCTCTACCCATGGTCCGAGAGTTAAACCAGGCTTAAGCAATCTAAGCTCTGATACTATTAAGATAAGGTGTCATGCCCCAACCCGACCTATAGAGGTTAGACTAGGGAGTAATCTTAACATTCAAGTCATATCATGTACTTAATCGTTCATGAAAGTTTAACACTTAACGTTTTAACATAAACTCCATAAATTCTCCAGAAATCTGGCAGCATAACGGTTGTAATTGGGCTCTTTGATTTGACCTAATTCTCTAAGCGCCTCAAAACTTTCAATCTCAAATTCATTTTCAACTGAGATTACTATCAATTGAAACGCCTACTAGTTGTCTCAAAGTCTCGTTTGATTAACAGCCTAGCATGATAACTATGTCTCGTTTGTTTGTTAATCCTTGTTACAAAAGTACCTATTGATCTTAGCTTAACAATGAGTACCTGCTTAAGATTGGATAGATTCATTTTACTTAATCCTTACCTGATACTTCATAATCTTATGATCGATACTAGCCAGTAGCGATAGCAAAAAAACCATAGTAGTGTCTATCTAGTTATGATCAGTACAAGCCAAAATTAGACCCCAAATTACAACGGGGGTCATTTACAATACAATAAAAATCAACATACGAAATAGTCTTCAAGCAACATATCGTTCACAAAATGGCCATAGTCACGTAAGGCACGTAGGGCAAGCAATCATTCCAAGGAATTATCATTAGGCACGTTGTCCTTGGGTACCTGTTCTTGGTCTTCTTCACCTGAGATGATAAAAGAGGGTGAGTCCTTATGAACTCAGCGAGGGGGGACGAGAAATAAGTTTTGAAACTCATTTTCCGGTTCAACTTATGAAAACCCTTTTTCAAGCATCACAAGTAAGTTCGTAATGTAATATAAAAGTAAAAGAACACAGTTACCTGTCTTTCCTCCCCGAGGTCCTCTAGGAACCAAGCGAGAGTACTTATACACATAGAGAAAAGGATACGGTAAGCTTTGTCTCTCAGTTCATTTCCAGTATCAGTTGTTGCGGCTGACTTCAAATCATCCCCTTATCACGCCAAATGGGTGTACTCCGGATGTACCCCAAAATCCTACGACCCAACTCTCCGAGGAAGTCTAGCCCCTAACCAAGAGAGGGAATTGGACAATGGTAGTCACGGTTGCACCGGTAAGCCCGATGCCGCCCGTTGTGCGTGAACGCTACCACGCCAGAATGAAAGGTTGCAACCTTGTATGCAATGCACATTTATGACATTTAATATATCACATTAGGAGGACAACTAAGTAGGTTGCCTCCGAGCAGTCATGAGATTGCACATTGACAAGTAAACACACGAGGCATGATATGACAAGTAATTTCACTTGTAAAGCACATGGAGTTATATGAATATTAAACGGGAAGCCATGTAACGCATGTAAATCAAGTCATATAACTCATTTCGAAGTTCACGTAATCAAATAATAAGATCATACAACATGCAACGACATCTACGTGGGACCGGGTGCAAGAAAGGCCTACTTGTCATCATGTAATCATCGAAATCATGTTTAGGGCTATGAGGGAAATTACGAGCAGCCTACTAGTCACATAATTAAACACTATATTCATAGGATCAACACTTAGCGAGTTTACCTAATCATTAGGGTTTCAATTCACGCTCACCCGTGCGATTAAGCCCTAAGTTGTCACGTAATTAAACTCAAGCCATGCATTGATTAATTCAAAAACCCTCAAACATTCAAAACAGTCCACACAACATCCAAGTGCCACAATCCCAAGCAATTAATACAACAAGAGAAGTTACAATAATTTTTCTAAGCATATCACTAGATGAAAACCTCACTGCATTGGTCTGATTTCTCACAATCATTGAGACAAACAAAAAATCTCCAATTCCAGTTAACAAAATGTCAAATTAAATCTTAAGTAGTGAACTAAATTCAGAAACAAACCTCGCATCATTTGGAGTTCGGGTTCAAGAGTTATAGCGAAAATCGTGAGACTACGCAAAACTGTCCAGATTTGCACATATTTTAATACTTGTCGTTTTTTAGGGCCTTAGAGTCAGATTTAGCCTTAGTCCATTTCTGACAAAAATGTCCAGAACTGAAAAATCTAGCAGCACACCAAATTCATATATTGTGGATATCATTTACTAAGTAAAAACTGATTCGTTCTACAAGGACAGCGAATCTGGCAAAACCTGCTTCATTTTCCCAGATTTTCCAGATTTGGACACATTTCGATGTTTTTCCATTTTGGGGACTTTAGAGTCAAAATTAGCTTTGGCCTATTTCTACAAAAAATTCTCAGAACTGGAAAAAATAGTCACCTACAAATTTTCAAGCATTTTCAACATAATTTACCTGGTAAAAATCACCTCGCACCAACAAGACAGAAGACTATCCCATATGCGATTTCATCTATCATCACATTCTAGCCAAATATCTTGCCATGCATGTTTACAAAAGCTCATGAACACACATATATCACAAGTATAGAAGTAAAAATAGACATTTAAAGGCATGCATGTGGTTTTTTGAAAGCTTTTCAAGAAGTTTTAGCCCTCACCTTAACAAGACAATAAAGAAGATGCACAAACTCTTGATGAAGCACAATGTCGACTCTTCTCCTTGCTTAGCCGAGAGACAACTTGAGATTTCTCTAATTTCCTAGCTAAGTTACCATGTTCTTAGTAGGTGCATGTGGTTAGAACAAGAAGAAAAAGAAATGGAAGCTAACAAACTTACCTAAGCCGAAATGAATGTGCGTTTCTTTGCTCCTAGCTTTGCTTGGTCGAGCTCCTAAGTAGCTTGGAGATCTTGAAGAGCCTTAGGATGAAGAACTTAGCTATGGAGTCTATAATTTCAGCTAGGGCCGAGAGAGAGAGAGAAGGAATGAGAGAGTGAGAGAAAATGTGAGAAAGAAAGAAAGAATGAAAGAAAAATGAAAGCTTTGAGAAATATGATGCTTGTGTCAGCCTAGGGCCTTGCAAAATTCAGAATTGTGTCTTCAAGGAGCATAATTTGAATCATCCTAGCATGGGCAAGGGAATGGGTCGAGATTTGGTGCATTGGGGAAGGTTTTTGAGCCATTTTTTTTTATTGCTTTGTGTCATAATATGTCATAGAATGTCTAGGTATAGATTTTGAAATTGAAATGCATGCACAAATGCAAGAGGTGGTCGGCCAAGGCTTGCAAAATGCTGAATCTTTGTCATCTTTTGAGCATTATTTAATTGTGTGTTTGGGATATGCAAAGAATAAAGAATAAATAATAAGAATTTCTAGCTTTTGGTGTAATTTTCGTCTTCTAGTGAGTTGAATTAGCATTTTAATATTAGTTAGTGGAGTTTGTAGGATTAATTAATGATCTAGTGCTTCATGTAAGATGCTTTCTTGATTAGCGTGAGGGCACGTTTTCCTAGGTTTATGGCACGCACTATGAGGTAGGATACGAACTACGAGACGAATGCATGTTTTCCAAATAAATGCACGCGACCCTAAATGAATGCACGTAATTCAATGCAAGGCACACAAAATGAAACACGATTCTTAAATCTAGGTCAAGGCACACAAATCTAGGTTAGGGCACATGAAACGAGGTATCGCACAAAAATCGAGGTCAGGCCTCACAGCTGCGCCTATTTTCGGAGCCCAAAATCAAACGTTTTCATATGTTTTGGGATACTTTTCATCTTTTGAGCTGTTTTTTCGTCCCGGATCGTATGTTGTGAGCCGCAAAAAGGACGACAACCTAATCCATCACATTTTTATTACCTAATCCCACAATACCTTGGGCAAGACAACTTCACTTCACGTAGAGGCTGGGCCCGCAAACCGAGGGCGTGGGCTTGTGACCAAGTATCCGTCACTCCGGTGCCTATAAATATTGATCCGTAAGGAGTTACGCAGCGCACAGCATACCATTGGAAAATTCTCCGAGAGCTCTACAATGGGGGCACCCAGCCTGCTCTGTAGCGCCTATTTTCGGAGCCCAAAATCAAATGTTTTCATCAGTTTCGGGACACTTTTCTTCTTTTGCACTATTTTTCTGTCCCGGGTCATACGTCGTGAGCCGCGAAATGGACGATAACCTAATCCATCACATTTCTATTACCAAATCCGACGGTACCTTGGGCAAGACAACTTCACTTCACGTAGAGGACAGGCCCACAAACCCAAGGCGTGGGGCTTGTGTCCAGGTATCCATCACACCGGTGCCTATAACTTTTGATCTGTAAGGAGTTACGCGGTGCATAGCATACCGTTAGAAAGCTCTCCGAGAGCTCTATGACGGGGGCACCAAGCCTGCTCGGCTGTGCCTGTTTTTGGAGCCCAAAATCGAACGTTTTCATCAGTTTTTGGACACTTTTTTTCTTTTGCGCAGTTTTTCCGTCCCTGATCGTACGTCGTGAGCCGCAAAAAGGACGACAACCTAATCCATCACATTTATATTACCGAATTCCACGGCACCTTGGGCAAGACAACTTCACTTCATGTAGAGGCTGGGCCCGCAAACCGAGGGCATTGGTTTGTGACTAGGTCTCCGTCGCTCCAGTGCCTATGACTTTTGATTCGTAAAGAGGTACACGGCGCATAGCATACCGTTGGAAAGCTCTCCAAGAACTCTACGACTGGGGCACCAAGCCTTCTCAGCAGTGTCTGTTTTTGCAGCCAAAAAATAAATGTTTTCATCAGTTTCGGGACACTTTCCTTCTTTTGTGCTGTTTTCTTGTCCGAGATCATACGTCGTTAGCCGTAAAAAGGACGACAACCTAATCCATCACATTTCTGTTACCCAATCCCATGGCACCTTGGGCAAGACAACTTCGCTTTCCATAGAGGCTAGGCCTGCAAACCGAGGGCGTGGGGCATATGACCAGGTCTCCGTCGCTCCGGTGTCTATGACTTTTGATTCGTAAAGAGTTACACGGCGCACAGCATACCATTGGAAAGCTCTCCAAGAGCTCTACGACAGGGGCACCAAGCCTGCTAGGTTGTGCCAGTTTTTGGAGCCCAAAATCGAATGTTTTCATCAGTTTTGGGATACTTTTCTTCTTTTGCGCTGTTTTTCCATCCCGTATCGTACGTCGTGAGCCGCGAAAAGGACAACAACCTAATCCATTACATTTATTTTACTGAATCCCACGGCACCTTGGGAAAGACAACTTCATTTCACGTAGAGGCTAGGCCCGCAACCAGTGGGAGTGGGGCTTGTAACCAAGTATCCGTCGCTACAGTGCCCATAACTTTTGATCTGTAAGGAGTTACGCGGTGCACAACATACTGTTGGAAAGCTCTCTAGGAGCTCTACGATGGTAGCAACAAGCCTGCTCGGCTGCTCCTGTTGTCAGAGCCCAAAATTGAATGTTTTCATCAGTTTCTGGACACTTTTCTTCTTTTGCGCTATTTTTCCATCCCGTATCGTACGTCGTGCGCTGCGAAAAGGACGACAACCTAATCCATCACTTTTATAATATCAAATCCCACGGTACCTTGGGCAAGACAACTTTGCTTCATGTAGAGGTTGGGCCCGCAAAGCGAGGGCGTGGGGCTTGTGACCAGGTATCCGTCGCTCCGGTGCCAATAACTTTTAATTTGTAAGGAGTTATGCAGCGCATAGCATACCGTTGGAAAGCTCTCCGAGAGATCTACGTTGAGGGCACCCAGCCTGCTCAGCTGCGCCTCTTTTCAGAGCCCAAAATTGAATGTTTTTCAATAGTTTCGAGATACTTTTCTTCTTTTGCGCTGTGTTTCTATCCTGGATCGTATGTCGTGAGCCGCAAAAAGAACGACAACCTGATCCATCACATTTCTATTACCGAATCCCATGGCACCTTGGGCAAGACAACCTCACTTCACGTAGAGGCTGGGCCCGCTAACAAAGGGCGTGGGGCTTATGACCATGTATCCATCGCACCGGTGCCCATAACTTTTGAACTGTAAGTAGTTACGTGACGCACTGCATACCGTTGGAAAGCTCTCCGAGAGCTCTACGATGGGGGCACCAAGCCTGCTCAGCTGCGCCTATTTCGAAGCCCAAAATCGAATTTTCTCATCAGTTTTGGGACACTTTTCTTCTTTTACTCTGTTTTTCCGTCCTGGATCGTACGTCGTGAGCCGCGAAAAGGACGACAATCGAATCGATCACATTTTTATTACCGAATCCCACGGCACCTTGGGCAAGAAAACTTCAATTCACGTAGAGGCTGTGCCCTCAAACCGAGGGCATGGGGCTTGTGACCAAGTATCCGTCGCACCGGTGCCCTTAACTTTTGAACTGTAAGTAGTTACGTGACGCACTGCATACCGTTGGAAAGCTCTCCGGGAGCTCTCCGACGGGGGTAACAAGCCTGCTTGGCTGTGCCAATTTTCGAAGCCCAAAATTGAACAATTTCATCAGTTTTGGGACACTTTTCTTCTTTTGCGCTATTTTTTCATCCCTGATCGTACGTCGGGAATCGCGAAAAGGACGAAAACCTAATCTATCACATTTCTATTACCGAATCCCACTGCACATTGGCCAAGACAACTTCACTTCATGTAGAGGCTAGGATCACAAACCGAGAGCGTGGGGCTTGTGACTTGGTATCCGTCGCTCCGGTGCCCATAACTTTTGATCCGTTGAGGTTACGCGGCGCACAGCATATTGTTGGAATGCTCTCCATGAGCTCTACGACGGGGGCAGCAAGCCTGCTCGGCTGCGCCTGTTTTCGGAGCCCAAAATTGAACATTTTCATTAGTTTTGGGATACTTTTCCTCTTTTGCGCTGTTTTTTCATCCCGGATCGTACGTCATGAGCTGCGAAATGGACGACAACCTAATCCATCACATTTCTATTATCGAATCCCGTGGCACCTTGGGCAAGACAACTTGCCTTCACGTAGAGGCTGGGCCCTCAAACCGAGAGCGTGGGGCTTGTGACTAGGTATCCGTCGCTCCGGTGAATATAACTTTTGATCCGTAAGGAATTTCGCGGCGCACAGCATACCGTTGGAAAGCTCTCCGAGAGCTCTACGACGGGGGCGGCAAGCCTGCTCGGCTGCGCCTGTTTTCATAGCCCAAAATTGAATGTTTTCATTAGTTTTGGGACACTTTTCTTCTTTTGTTTAGTTTGTCCGTCCCGTATCGTACGTCGTGAGTCGCGAAAAGGACGATAACCTAATCCATCACATTTCTATTACCGAATCACGAGGCACCTTGGGCAAGACAACTTCACTTCACGTAGAGGCTGGGACTACAAACAAAGGGCATGGGGCTTGTTACCAGGTATCCTTTGCTCCAGTGCCCATAAGTTTGGATCCGTAACGAGTTACGCGGTGCACAGCATACCGTTGGAAAGCTCTCTGAGAGATCTTCGATGGGGGCACCTAGCCTACTTAGCTGCCCCTATTTTTGGGGCCCAACATCGAACATTTTCATAAGGTTTGGGACATTTTTCTTCTTTTACTTTGTTTTTCCGTCCAAGATCGTAAGTCGCGAGCTGCGAAAAGAATGACTACCTAATCCCTCACATTTTGATTACCAAATCGCACGGCACCTTGGGCCAGACAACTTCACTTCACATAGAGGCTGGGCCCTCAAACCAATGGTGTGGGGTTTTGACCAGGTCTCCGTCGCTCCGGTGCCCATATCTTTTGACCTGTAAGGAGTTACGCGGTGCACAACATACTGTTGGAAAGCTCTCCAAGAGCTCCACGATGGGGGCATAAAGCCTACTAGGTTGCGCCTATTTTCGGAGCCCAAAATCAAACGTTTTCATCATTTTTGGGAAACTTTTCTTCTTTTGCGCTGTTTTTCCGTCCTGGTTCGTAAGTCGTGTGCCGCGAAAAGGATAACAACCTAATCCATCACATTTTCATTACCGAATCCCACGGCACCTTGTGCATGGCAACTTCACTTCACATAGAGGTTGAGCTCGCAAACTGAGGGCTTGGGGCTTGTGACCAGGTATCCGTCGCACTGGTGCCCATAACTTTTGATCCGTAAAGAGTTACGCGGCGCACAGCATACTGTTGGAAAGCCTACTTGGTTGCACCTATTTTTTGAGCCCAAAATCGAACATTCTCATCAGTTTTGGGACACTTTTCCTCTTTTGCGCAATTTTTCCGTCCTGGATCGTACGTCGTGAGCCGCGAAAAGGACGACAACCTAATCCATCACATTTTTATTACCGAATCACACGGCAACTTGGGCAAGACAACTTCACCTCACGTAGAGGTTGGGCCCACAAACATTGGGCGTGGGGCTTGTGACCAGGTATCCGCCGCTGCGGGGCCCATAACTTTTTATACGTAAGGAGTTACGCAGCGCACAGTATACCGTTGGAAAGCTCTCCGTGAGCTCTACAATAGGGGTACCCAGCCTGCTCAGTTGCGCCTATTTTCGGAGCCCAAAATCGAACGTTTTCATCAGTTTTTGGACACTTTTCTGCTTTTGCGCTGTTTTTTCGTCCCGGATCGTTTGTCGTGAGCCTCGAAAAGGATGACAAGTTAATCCATCATATTTCTATTACCGAATCCCACGGCACCTTGGGCTAGACAACTTCACTTCACGTAGAGGCTGGGCGCGCAAACAGAGGGCATGGGCCTTGTGACCAGGTATCCGTCGCTCCGGTGCCCATAACTTTTGATCCGTCAGGAGTTACGCGATGCAAAGCATACAGTTAGAAAACTCTCCGAGTGGTCTACAACAGGGGCACCAAGCCTACTCGGCTGTGCCTATTTTCAGAGCTCAAAATCAAACATTTTCATCAGTTTCGGGACATTTTTCTTCTTTTTCGCAGTTTTTTTGTCCCGTATCGTACGTCGTGAGCTGCGAAAAGGACGACAACCTAATCCATCACATTTTTATTACCGAATCCCACATCACCTTGGGCAAGACAACTTCACTTCACAAAGAGGCTGGGCCTTCAAACCGAGGGCGTGGGGCTTGTGACCAAGTATCTGTCGCTCCGGTGCCCATAACTATTGATCGTAAGGAGTTACGTGACGCACATCATACAATTGGAAAACTCTCCGAGAGCTCTACGACGGGGGCTCCAAGCCTGCTCGGCTGCACCTATTTTCAGAGCCCAAAATCGAACATTTTCATCAGTTTCGGGACACTTTTCTTCTTTTGCACTATTTTTCTATCCGTATCGTACGTCGTGAGCCCGAAAAGGATGACAACCTAAATCATCACATTTTAATTACCAAATCCCTCGGCACCTTGGGCAAGACAACTTCACTTCAAGTAGAGGCTGGGCCCTCAAACCGAGGGCGTGGGGCTTGTGACCAGGTATTCGTCGCTCCAGTGCCCATAACTTTTGAACCGTAAGGAGTTACGCGGCGTACAAAATATCGTTGGAAACCTCTCCGAGAGCTCTACGACTGGAGCAACAAGCATGCTCGGCTGCGCATGTTTTCGGAGACCAAAATTGAACATTTTCATTAGTTTTGGAACACTTTTCTTCTTTTGCGCTGTTTTTCGGTTCCGGATCGTATGTTGTGAGCCATGAAAAGGACGACAACCTAATCTATCACAGTTATATTACTGAATCACACGGCACCTTGGGCAAGACAACTTCACTTCACATAGAGGCTGGGCCCGAAAACAGAGGGTGTGGGGCTTGTGATCAAGTATCTGTCGCTCTTGTGCCCATATCTTTTGATTTGTATGGAGTTCCGTGGTGCACAGCATACCGTTGGAAATCTCTCCGAGAGCTCTACGATGGGGGCATCTAGCCTACTGGTTGTGCTTGTTTTCAGAGCCCAAAATCGATCATTTTCATTAGTTTTGGGAAACTTTTCTTCTTTTGCGTTGTTTTTCCGTCACGGATCGTACGTCGTGAGTTGCGAAAAGGACGACAACCTAATCCATCACATTTCTGTTACCGAATCACACGACACCTTGGGCAAGACAACTTCACTTCACGTAGAGGCTGGGCCTGCAAATAGAGGGCGTGGGGCTTGTGACCAGGTATCCGTCACTCCGGTGCCTATAACTTTTGATCCATAAGGAGTTACGCAGAGCACAACATTCTGTTGGAAAGCTCTGCGAGAGCTCTACGACGGGGGCACCATGCCTGCTCGGCTGCGCCTATTTTTGGAGCCCAAAATTGAACGTTTTATCAGTTTTGGGATACTTTTCTTCTTTTGCGCTGTTTTTCCATCCCGGATCATACGTCGTGAGCCTAAAAAATGACGACAACATAATCCATCACATTTCTATTACCAAATCCCACAGTACCTTGGGCAAGACAACTTCCCTTCACGTGGAGGCTGGGCGCGCAAACAGAGGGCGTGTGGCTTGTGACCAGGTATCCGTCGCTCCGGTTCCCATAACTTTTGATCCGTAAAGAGTTACGCGATGCACAGCATACAGTTGGAAAACTCTCTGAGAGCTGTACGACGGGGGCACCAAGCTTGCTCGGCTGCGCCTATTTTCAGATCCCAAAATTGAACACTTTCATCAGTTTTGAGATATTTTTCTTTTTTTGCACTGTTTTTCCATCCCGTATCGTACGTCGTGAACTCGAAAAGGACGACAACCTCATCCATCACATTTTTATTACCGAATCCCACGACACCTTGGGCAAGACAACTTCACTTCACATAGAGGCTGGGCCTTCAAACCGAAGGCGTGGGTATTGTGACCAGGTATCTGTCGCTTCGGTGCCCATAACTTTTGATCTACACCGAGTTACGCGGCGCAAAGCATACCGTTGGAAACCTCTCCGAGAGCTCAACGACATGGGCAGCAAGCCTGCTCAGCTTCCCTTGTTTTCGGAGAACAAAATTGAACATTTTCATCAATTTTGGGACACTTTTCTTCTTTTACGCTATTTTTCCGTCCCGGATCACATGTCGTGAGCCGCGAAAAGGATGACAAACTAGTCTATCACATTACTATTACCGAATCCCATGGCACCTTGGGCAAGACAACTTCACTTCATGTAGAGGCTGGGCCCGCAAACCAAGGGCATGGGGCTTGTGACCAGGTATCTGTCGCTCCGGTGATTAAAACTTTTGATCCGTAAGGAGTTACGCGGCGCACAGCATACCGTTGGAAAGCTCTTTGAGAGCTCTACGACAGGGGCACCAAGCCTGCTCGGTTGCGCCCATTTTTGGATCCCAAAATCAAATGTATTTATTAGTTTCGGGACACTTTTCTTCTTTTGCTCTGTTTTTTGGTCCCGGATCGTACGTCGTGATCCGCGAAAATGACGGCAACCTAATCCATCACATTTTTATTACCGAATCCCACGGCACCTTGGGCAAGACAACTTCACTTCATGTAGTGGCTGGGCCCTCAAACCATGGGTTTGGGGCTTGTGACTAGGTATCCGTCGCTCCGGTGCCCATAACTTTTGATACGTAAGGAGTTACGCGTCGCACAGCATACCGTTAGGAAGCTCTCTGAGAGATCTACGATGGGGGCACCTAGCCTGCTCGGTTGTGCTTGTTTTCAGAGCCCAAAATCAAACATTTTCATAAGTTTTAGGAAACTTTTCTTCTTTTGCGCTATTTTTTCGTTCCGGATCGTACGTCGTGACCGGCGAAAAGGACGACAACCTAATCCATCACATTTCTATTATCGAATCACACGGCACCTTGGGCAAGACAACTTCACTTCACATAGAGGCTGGGCATGGAAACATAGGGCGTGGGGATTGTGACCAGGTATCCGTCACTCCGGTGCCCATAACTTTTGATCTGTAAGGTGTTACGCAGCGCACAGCATACCGTTGGAAAGCTCTCCATGACCTCTACGACGTGGGCACCAAGCCTGCTCGGTTGTGCCTTTTTTGGTTCCCAAAATCGAATGTTCTCATCAATTTCAGGATACTTTTCTTCTTTTGCGCTGTCTATCCGTCCTGGATCGTACGTCGTGAGCCGCGAAAGGGACGACAAGCTAATCCATCACATTTCTATTACCGAATCCCACGGCACCTTGGGCAAGACAACTTCACTTCACGTAGTGGGTGGGCGCGCAAACAAAGGGCGTGGGGCTTGTGACGAGGTATCTGTCGCTCTGGTGCCCATAACTTTCGCTCCGTAAGGAGTTACGCGACGTATAGCACACAGTTGGAAAACTATCCGATAGCTATACGACTGGGGCACCAACCTTGCTTGATTGCACCTGTTTTCGTAGCCCAAAATCTAATATTTTCATTAGTTTCGGGACACTTATCTTCTTTTGCGCATTTTTTTCATCCCGGATCGTACGTCGTGAGCCGTGAAAAGGACGACAACCTAATTTATCACATTTCTATTACCGAATCACACAGCACATTGGGCAAGACAACTTCACTTCACGTAGAGACTGGGCCTGCAAACGGAGGGCGTGGGGCTTGTGGCCAGGGATCCGTCGCTCCGGTGCCCCTAACTATTGATCCATAAAGATTTACGCGGCGTACAACATTCCGTTGGAAAGCTCTCCGAGTGCTCTACGATGGGGGCACCCAGCCTGCTCGGTTGCGCCTGTTTTCAAAGTCGAAAATCTAATGTTTTCATTAGTTTCGGGACACTTTTCTTGTTTTGCGCTATTTTTTCGTACCGAATCGTTCGTCGTGAGCCGCGAAAAGGAAGACAACCTAATCCATCACAATTCTATTACCGAAACCCACGGCACCTTGGGGAAAGACAACTTCACTTCACGTAGAGGCAGGGCCCGCAAACAGAGGGCGTGGGGCTTATGACCAGGTATCCGTCGCTCCGGTGCCCATAACTTTTGATCCGTAAGGAGTTACGTAGCGTACAGCATACCGTTGGAAAGCTCTCCGAGAGCTCTACGACTGGGGCAGCAAGGTTGCTTGGCTGTGCCTGTTTTCAAAGCCCAAAATCAAAGGTTTTCATAATTTTTGGGACACTTTTCATTTTTTGCGCTGTTTTTCCTTCCTGAATCGTACGTCATGAGCCGCGAAAAGGACGACAACCTAATCTATCACATTTCTATTATCGAATCCCACAGCACCTTGGGCATGACAACTTCACTTCACGTAGAGGCTGGACCCGCAAACCGAGGGCGTGGGGATTGTGACCAGGTATCTGTCGCTCCGGTGCCTATAACTTTTGATCCGTAAGGAGTTACACAGTGCACAGCAAACTGTTGGAAAGCTCTCCGAGAGCTCTACAATAGGGGCTACATGCTTTCTTGGCTGCACCTATTTTTGGAGCCCGAAATTGAATGTTTACATCAATTTCGGGACATTTTTCTTCTTTTGTGCTGTTTTTTCGTCCCAAATCGTACGTCATGAGCCGCGAAAAGGACGACAACCTAATCCATCACAATTCTATTACCAAAACCCACGGCACCTTGGGCAAGACAACTTCACTTCACATAGAGGCTGGGCTCGCAAACAGAGTGCGTGGGGTTTTTGACCAGGTATCCGTCGCTCCGGTGCCCATAACTTTTGATCCGTAAGGAGTTACGCGCCGCACAGCATACCGTTGGAAAGCTCTCCGAGAGCTCTACGACGGGAGCACCAAACCTACTTGGCTGCACCTATTTTCGGAGCCCAAATTCGAACGTTTTCATCAGTTTTGAGACACTTATCTTATTTTGCGCAGTTTTTCCGTCCTTGATCGTATGTCGTGAGCTGCGAAAAGGACGACAATCTAATCTATCATATTTCTATTACCGAATCCCACGACACCTTGGGCAAGACAACTTCGCTTCACGTTGAGGCTGGTCCCGCAAATCGAGGATGTAGGGCTTGCGACCAGGTCTCCGTCGCTCCGGCGCCCATAACTTTTGATCCGTAAGGAGTTATGCGGTGCAAAGCATACTGTTGGAATGCTCTCCGAGAACTCTAAGAAGGGGGTAGCAAGCCTGCTCGGCTATGCCTATTTTCAGAGCCCAAAATTGAATATTTTCATTCATTTCGGGAAACTTATCTTCTTTTGTCCAATTTTTCATCCCGGATCGTACGTCGCGTGCCGCGAAAAGGACGACAACCTAATCTATCACATTTCTATTACCGAATCACACAGCACCTTGCACAAAAAAACTTCACTTCATGTAGAGGCTGGGCCATCAAACCGAGGACGTAGGTCTTATGACCAGGTATCCGTCACTCCGCTGCCTATAACTTTTGATCCGTAAGGAGTTATACAGCGTACAGCATACCGTTGGAAAGCTCTTCGAGAGCTCTACGACGGGGGCAACAAGCTTACTATGCTGCACCTGTTTTCAGAGCTCATAATCGAACGTTTTCATCAGTTTCGGGATACTTTTCTTCTTTTGCGCTATTTTTTCGTCCAGGATCATACGTCATGAGCATCGAAAAGGACAACAAGATAATCCATCACATTTCTATTACCGAATCACATCGCACCTTGGGCAAGACAACTTCACTTCACGTAGAGGTTGGGGCATCAAACCGACGGCGTGGGTCTTGTGACCAAGTATCCGTCGCTCCGGTGCCCATAACTTTTGATCTGTAAGGAGTTACGCGGAGCACAACATACAGTTGTAAAACTCTCCGAGTGCTCTACGACAGGGGCAACAAACCTACTCAGCTGCACCTGTTTTCGGAGCCCAAAATCAAACATTTATCAATTTTGAGACACTTATCTTCTTTTACGCAGTTTTTCCGTCCCGAATCGTATGCCGTGAGCCGCGAAAAGGACGACAACCTAATCTATCATATTTATATTACCGAAACACACGAAACCTTGGGCAAGACAACTTCACTTCACATAGAGGCTGGGCCCTCCAACCGAGGGCGTGGGGCATATGACCAAGTATCCGTCGCTCCGATGCCCATAAATTTTGATCTGTAATGAGTTACGCGGCGCACAGCATACCGTTGGAAAGCTCTCCGAGAACTCTACGATGGGGGCACCAAGACTGCTAGGTTGCGCCTATTTTTGGAGCCCAAAATAAAAAAATTTCATCAGTTTCGGGACACTTTTCTTGTTTTACGCTGTTTTTTCGTCCCAGATCGTACATCGTGAGCCGCGTAAAGGACGACAACCTTGTCCATCACATTTCTATTATCGAATCCCACGGCACCTTGGGCATGAAAACTTCACTTCACGTACAGGCTGGGCCCGTAAACCGAGGGCGTGGGTCATGTGACAAGATATCCGTCGCTCCGGTGCCCAAAACTTTTGATCCATAAGGAGTTACGCGGCAAACAGAATACTGTTGGAAAGCCCTCTGAGAGCTCTACGATGGGGGCAGCAAGCTTGCTTGGCTGCTCCTGTTTTTGAAGCCCAAAATTGAACATTTTCATAAGTTTTGGGATACTTTTCTTCTTTTGCATTATTTTTTCGTCTTGGATCGTATGTTGTGAGCTGCGAAAAGGACAACAACCTAATCTATTACATTTCTATTATCGAATCCCAAGACACCTTGAGCAAGATAACTTCACTTCACCAAGAGGATAGGCCCGCAAACCGAGGGCGTAAGGCTTGTGACCACGTATCCATCGCTCTGGTGCCTATAACTTTTGATCCGTAAGGAGTTACGCGGTGCACAGCATACCGTTAGAAAGCTCTCCAAGAGCTCTACGATGGGGGCAGCAAGCTTGCTCGGCTGCACCAATTTTCAGAGCTCAAAATCAAATGTTTTCATCAGTTTTAGGACACTTTTCTTGTTTGGCGCCGTTTTTTCGGCCCGGATCGTACGTCGTGAGCTGCGAAAAGGACGACAACCTAATCTACCTCATTTCTATTACCGAATCACACGGTACCTTGGGCAAGACAACTTCACTTCACATAGAGGCTGGGCCCTCAAACCGAGGGCGTGGGGCATGTGACCAAGTATCCGTCGCTCCAATGCCCATAACTTTTGATCCGTAAGGAGTTATGCGGCGCACAGCATACCGTTGGAAAGCTCTCCGAGAGCTCTACGACAGGGGTACCAAGCCTGCTTGGCTGCTCCTATTTTTGGAGACCAAAATCGAACATTTTCATAAGTTTCGGGACACTTTTCTTGTTTTACACTATTTTTCTATCCCGGATTGTACGTCGTGAGCCGCGAAAAGGACGACAACCTAATCCATCATATTTCTCTTATCGAATCCCATGACACCTTGGGCAAGACAACTTCACTTCACGTAGAGGATGGGCCCACAAACCGAGGGCGTGGGGCTTGAGACCAGGTCTCCGTCGCTCCAGTGCCCATAACTTTTGATCTGTAAGGAGTAACGCGGCGCACAGCATACCGTTGGAAAGCTCTCCAAAGGATCTACGACGGGGGCACAAACCTGCTCGGCTCTACCTTTTTTGGAGCCCAAAATGGAACGTTTTCATCAGTTTCAGGACATTTTTCTTATTTGCGCTATTTTTTCGTCCCAAATTGTACGTCGTGAGCCGTAAAAAGGACGACAACCTAATCCATCACATTTCTATTACCGAATCCCACGGCACCTTGGGCAAGACAACTTCACTTCACGTAGAGGCTAGGCCCGTAAACCGAGGGCGTAGGGCATGTGACCAGGTATCCGTCGCTTCGGTGCCCATAACTTTTGATCCGTAAGGAGTTATGCGGCGCACAGAATACCGTTGGAAAGCTCTCCGAGAGCTCTACGACGGGGCACCCAGCTTGCTCTACTGCGGCTGTTTTCGGAGCGCAAAATCGAATGTTTTCATCAGTTTTGGGACTATTTTCTGCCTTTTCGCTTTTTTTTCGTCCTGGATCGTACGTCGTGAGCCGCGAAAAGGACGAAAACCTAATCCATCACATTTCTATTACCGAATCCCACGGCACCGTGGGCAAGACAACTTCACTTCACGTAGAGGCCGAGCCCGCAAACAGCGGGCATGGGGCTTTTGACCAGGTATCTGTCGCACCGGTGTCTATAACTTTTGATCCGTAAGGAGTTACGCGGTGCATAGCATACCGTTGGAAAGATCTCCAAGAGCTCTACGACAGAGGCAACAAGTCTGGTCGTCTGTGCCTTTTTTGGAGCCCAAAATCGAATGTTCTCATCAATTTAAGGAAACTTTTCTTCTTTTACGCTGTTTATCTGTCCCGGATCGTACGTCGTGAGCCGCGAAAAGGACGACAACCTAATCCATCACATTTCTATTACCGAGCCCGCAAACAAAGGACGTTGGCTTGTGACCAAGTATCCGTCGCTCCGATTCCCATAACTTTTGATCCGTAAGGAGTTATGCGGTGCACAGCATACCGTTCGAAAGTTCTCCGAGAGCTCTACGACGGCGGCAACAAACTTGCTCGGCTGCACTTGTTTTCGAAGCCCAAAATCGAACATTTTCATAAGTTTCGGGATACTTTTATTCTTTTGCGCTGTTTTTCCTTCCTGAATCGTATGTCATGAGCCGCGAAAAGGACGACAACCTAATCTATCACATTTTTATTATCGAATCCCATTGCACCTTGGGCAAGACAACTTCACTTCACGTAGAGGCTGGGCCAGTAAACCGAGGGCGTGGGGATTGTGACCACGTATCCGTCGTTCCGATGCCTATAACTTTTGATCCGTAAGGAGTTACGCGATGCACAGCATACCGTTGGAAAGCTCTCCGAGAGGTCTACGCCGGGGGCAGCAAGGTTGCTCGGCTGTGCCTGTTTTCGAAGCCCAAAATCCAACATTTTTATAAGTTTCGGGATACTTTTCTTTTTTTGCGCTGTTTTTCCTTCCCGAATCGTATGTCGTGAGCCGCGAAACGGACGACTACCTAATCTATCACATTTCTATTATCGAATGGGCAAGGCAACTTCACTTCAAGTAGAGGCTATGTAACGACCCGATCACCATTCCCATGAAGGGGCGCACGAGTCGATACTACCAACATATTGTCCGCTTTGAGCAAGCCCCGAAGGGAACCAATACTCTCACGATTTTGTTCTCCACGTGGTCTCCCACATGAAAAGGCATGTTGGCTGATACAAGGACTTGAACCTTTATATCCAGTTGTACCACTTCCTAATTTTTCGATGTGGGATTGTGTTACCACACTCCACCCCCCTTAAGAGGCACGCGCCCTCGCGGGCTAACGTCACAACGCCGGGTTCGCACCCGGTAGGCTCTGATACCATTTGTAACGACCCGATCACCATTCCCACGTGGGGCGCACGAGTCGATACTACCAGGATATTGTCCGCTTTGAGCAAGCCCCGAAGGGAACCAATACTCTCACGGTTTTGTTCCTCCCGTGGTCTCCCACGTGAAAAGGCCTGTTGGCTTATACAAGGACTTGAACCTTTATATCCAGCTGTACCACTTCCTAATTTTTTGATGTGGGATTGTGTTACCACACTCCACCCCCCTTAAGAGGCACGCGCCCTCGCGAGCTAACGTCACAACGCCGGGTTCGCACTCGGTAGGCTCTGATACCATTTGTAACGACCCGATCACCATTCCCACAAAGGGGCGCACGAGTCGATACTACCAACATATTGTCCTCTTTGAGCAAGCCCCGAAGGGAACCAATACTCTCACGGTTTTGTTCCTCACGTGGTCTCCCACGTGAAAAGGCCTGTTGGCTGATACAAGGAGTTGAACCTTTATATCCAGCTGTACCACTTCCTAATTTTTCGATGTGGGATTGTGTTACCACAGGCTGGGCCAGCAAACTGAGGGCGTGGGGATTGTGACCACGTATCCGTCGCTCTGGTGCCCATAACTTTTGATTCGTAAGGAGTTACGCGGCACACAACATACCGTTGGAAAGCTCTTCAAGAGCTTTACGACGGGGGCTACAAGCTTGCTCGGCTACACCTATTTTTGGAGCCCAAAATCGAATGTTTTCATCAGTTCCGGGACACTTTCCTTCTTTTGCGCTGTTTTTCCGTCCCGGATCGTACGTCGTGAGCCACGAAAAGGATGACAACCTAATCCATCATAATTCTATTACTGAAACCCACTGTACCTTTGGCAAGACAATTTCACTTCACGTAGAGGCTGGGCTCGCAAACAGAGTGCGTGGGGCTTGTGACCAGGTATCCGTCGCTCTGGTGTCTATAACTTTTGATCCGTGAGGAGTTACGCGGCGTACAGGTTACCATTAGAAAGCTCTCCATGAGCTCTACGACGAGGGCACCAAGCCTGCTCGGCTACGCTTGTTTTCAGAGCCCAAAATTGAACATTTTTATTAGTTTTGGGACACTTATCTACTTTTGCGCAGTTTTTTCGTCCTGTACCATACGTCGTATGCCGCGAAAAAGACGACAACCTAATCTATCACATTTCTATTACTGAATCACACGACACCTTGGACAAGAAAAATTCACTTCACGTCGAGGCTGGGCCCTCAAACCGAGGGCGTGGGTCATGTGACCAAGTATCCGTCGCTCCGGTGCCTATAACTTTTGATCCGTAAGGAGTTACGTGACGCACAGCATACCGTTGGAAAGCTCTCTGAGAGCTCTACGACGTGGGCGCCATGCTTACTCGGCTGCACCTATTTTTAGAGCCCAAAATCGAACGTTTTCATCTGTTTCGGGATACTTTTCTTCTTTTGCGTTATTTTTTCGTCCAGGATCGTACGTCGTGAGCCTTGAAAAGGGCTTCATTCTAATCCATCACATTTCTATTACCGAATCCCATGGCACCTTTGGCAAGACAACTTCACTTCACGTAGAGGCTGTGCGCGCAAACAGAGGGCATGGGGCTTGTGACCAGGTATCCGTCGCTCCGGTGCCCATAACTTTTGATCCGTAAGGAGTTACGCAGTGCATAACATACAGTTGGAAAACTCTCCGAGAGCTCTACGATAGGGGCACCAAGCCTGCTCGGCTACGCCTATTTTTAGAGCCCAAAATTGAAAGTTTTCAATAGTTTCGGGACACTTATCTTCTTTTGCGCAGTTTTTCCGTCCCGGATGGTACGTCGTGTGCCACGAAAAAGACGACAACCTAATCTATCACATTTCAATTACCGAATCACACGACACCTTGGACAAGACAACTTCACTTTACGTAGAGGCTGGGCCCTCAAACCGAGGGCGTGGGTCTTGTGACCAGGTATCCGTATCTCCGGTGCCCATAACTTTTGATCCGTAAGGAGTTACGCGGCGCACAGCATACTGTTGGAAAGCTCTCCAAGAGTTCTACGACGAGGGCAACAAGCTTGCTTGGCTGCGCCTATTTTTAAAGCCCAAAATTGAACATTTTCATTAGTTTCGGGACACTTTTCTTCTTTTGCACTGTTTTTGTGTCCCGGATCGTACGACGTGAGTTGCGAAAAGGACGACAACCTAATCTAACACATTCCTATTATAGAATCCCAAGGCACCTTGGGCAAGGCAACTTCACGTCACCAAGAGGCTGTATCACGCCCTAACCCGACCTATAGAGGCTTGACTAGGGTGTGAGCTAATCATTATCGTTATTTTACGTCTTTAACTGTTTCACTATGATTAATGCTTAACGTTAGCCTAGAACTCCAAAAGTTTTTCCGGAAAATCGGCAGCTTAACGGCTGTATTTAAGACCTTTTAGTTGACCTAATTTCTAAACGCCTCAATTATTCCAATCATTAATCCAATTCCATTAAGGACTCATATTTTCTCATCAACTGATATGCCTACTAGTCTATCTTAAAAGTCTCGTTTGGTTAATAAGCCTAACATGATAACTATGTCCCGTTTATTTGTCAATTTCCTATCATGCAAGTACCTATTATCTTTTAGTTTAAAAATGAGCACCTAAGTGAAATTAGATATAATTAACTTAGTTGATTGTTCATCTAGTGGTTTAAATGCCTACGGTAACTACTAATTAAGAAAACGAAAGCAAATGACCAAATAAAGAGTTTGTCCGGTTATAGATAGTACAATCCAAAAGTAGACCCAAATTACAACGGGGTCAATTACATCAACAAGCAACATAAGAAATAGTCTTCAAGCAACATATCGTTCACAAAATGGCCATAGTCAAGTAAGGCACATAGGACAAGCAATCATTCCAAGGAATCATCATTAGGCACGTCGTCCTCGGGTACCTGTTCCTGGTCTTCTTCACTTGAGATGATAAAAAAGGGTGAGTCCTTATGAACTCAGCGAGGGGGAACGAGAAATAAGTTTTGAAACTTATTTTCCGGTTCAACTTATGAAAACCCTTTTGTAAGCATGACATTATATCACTAGTAAGTACATAATGTAATGTAAAAGTAAAAGAACACCATTACCCGTCTTTCCTTCCCGAGGTCCTCTAGGAACCAAGCGAGAGTACTTATACACATAGTGAAAAGGATACGGTGAGCTTTTGCTCTCAGTTCATTTCCAGTATCAGTTGTTGCGGCCGACTTCAAATCATCCCCTTATCATGCCAAATAGGTGTACTCCGGATGTACCCCAAAATCCTATGACCCAACTCTCCGAGGAAGTCTAGCCCCCAAGCGAGAGAGGGAATTGGACAATGGTAGTCACGGTTGCACCGACAAGCCCGATGCCGCCCGGTGTGCGTGAACGCTACCACGCCAGAATAAAAGGTTGCAACCTTGTATGCAATGCACATTTATGACATTTAATATATCACATTAAGAGGACAACAAAGTAGGTCACCTCCGAGCAGTCATAAGATTGCACATTGACAAGTAAACAAGCAAGGCACGATAAGACAAGTAATTTCACTTGAAAGGCATATGGAGTTATATGAACATTAAACGGGCAGCCATGTAACGCACGTAAATCAAGTCATATAACCCATTTCAAAGTTCACGTAGTCAAATAATAAGATTGTTCAACATGTAACGACATCTACGTAGGTTCGGGTGCAAGAAAGGCCTATTTGTCAACATGCAATGATCAAAATCACATTTAGGGCTACAAGGGCAACTACGGGCAGCGTACTAAACATTTAATTAAACACAATATCCAAAGGATCAACACTTAGCAAGTTTTCCTAGTCACTAGGGTTTCCATTTCGTGCTTACCCGTGCGATTAAGCCCCAAGTCAACTCAAAATCAATCTCAAGCCATTCATTGATTAATTCAAACATCCTCAAGTATTCAAAACAGTCCACACAACATCCCTATGCCACAATCCCAAGAATTTAATTCAACAAGAGAAGTTACAACAATTTTCTAAGCATATCGCTAAGTGAAACCCTCACTGCAATGGGCTGTCTTCTCACAATCATTATGAAAAGCAAAAAATCTCCAATTCTAGTGAACAAGATTTCAAATTAAAGAAAAAGAGGTAAACTAAATTCAGAAACAAACCTTGCATCATTTGGAGTTCGGGTTCAATAGTTATAGCCAAAACAGTGAGATTGCACAAAACTGTCTAGATTTGCACACATTTCAATACTTGTCATTTTTTAGGGCCTTAGGGTCAGATTTAGCCTTAGTCCATTTCTGACAAAAATATCCAGAACTGAAAAATATAGCAGTACACCAAATTTCAGGCATTTTAAAAATCATTTACTAAGTCCAAACTGGTTCGTTCTACATGGACAGTGAATCTGCCAAAACCTGCTTCATTTTTCCAGATTTTTCAGATTTGGACACATTTTAATGATTAAGTCATTTTGAGGACCTTAGAGTCAAAATTAGCTTTGGCCTATTTCTGGGAAAAATGTTCAGAACTGGAAAAACTTATTACCTACCAACATCATTTTCCTAGCCAAAATCATCTCACACCAACAAGACAGAAAGCTATCACAAACCCGATTTCATCTATCATCACCTTCTAACCCAAAATCTTGCCATGCATGGTTATAAAAGCTTATAAACACACATATATCTCAAGTACAGAAGCAAAGACAAACATTTAAGAGCATGCATGTGGATTTTTGAAAGATTTTCAAGGAGTTTTAGCCCTCACCTCTTGAAGATTTAGCAAATGAGCACAAATGCTCTTCAAAATGCATAAAGGGAGCTTCTTCCTTGCTTCTTGCTTGCTTGGGCTGCTATGGCCGAGCTTGGGAGAGATCTTGAGAGCATGCTTGAGGTCTTGGAAGGTCAAGAGGCAGCCATGGTCGAAAATGAGAGAGAAGGAGAGAGAATGAGAGAGTTTGTGAGGAAAGAGAGAGTTTGAGAGAGAAATGATGCTTGTGTGTGTGTGTGTTGGCCTTGAGCCTTTCAAATCTGAATTTTGTGTCATCTTTAGCATTTTTTTGAGTTGAAATGAAGCATGGCATTGAGAGGGTCAAAAATGAGATGCTTGGGTAGGGTGTAGGTGAATTTTTTATGCATTGTGCTTAGTGCATGTGTCATAGAATGTCTAGGCTTTAATTTAATTGTGCAAAGTTGATCAAATTGCCTTGTTTTGGCCATGTAATGCAAGGGAGAATCTGAAATTTCAGATTCAAGTTAGTATATTTTGGATTATAATAAGTGTAGGTTTATAATAGTTTATTGGTCAGTTGAGTGTGATAGAATATTTTATTAGTTAGTGGGTTTTGTAGAGAATTTGAATTAGGAATATAATATTAGTTAGTGGATTGTGTAGGATTATTTTATTGTCTTGTGCTTTGTGTAGGATTCTTTATTGATTAGCGTGTGGGCACGCTTTCCTAGGTCTAGGGCACGCATTACGAGATACGCACAGAAATCAATATGGGGCACGAATCACGAGGTAAACACGAACTACGAGGTAAGGCACGTACTTCAAGATAAATGTACGGATTCCAATGCAAATGCACGTAACCCTAGGTGAATGCACATAAACCAATGCAAGACACATAATTTAATGCAATGCACGTAAAGTGAGGTACGACTCTTAAACCTAGGTTCTCTTAAACCTAGGTTAAGACACGCAATTCAAGGTCAGGGCACACGAAACAAGGTAACGCACACAATTCGAAGTCAGGGCACGTAAGTCGAGGATTAGGGCCCATAATTCTAGGTCAAGGCACGAATGACGAAGCATGCACGAAAATCAAGATAGTGCACGTAAATCGAGATAACACACATTATTCGGGGTCGGGCCTTACAGGCTGGGCCCACAAACCAAGGGCGTGGGGCTTGTGACCACGTATCTGTCGCTCCGAAGCCTATAACTTTTGATCCGTAAGGAGTTATTTGGTGCACAACATACCGTTGGAAAGCTCTACGAGAGCTCTACGACGATAGCAGCAAGCTCGCTCGGCTGTACCTATTTTTGAAGCCCAAAATTGAACATTTTCATCAGTTTCGGGATACTTTTCTTCTTTTACGCTGTTTTTCCGTCCTGGATCGTACATCATGAGTTGCGAAAAAGACTACAACCTAATCTATCACATTTCTATTACCAAATCCCACGACACCTTGGGTAAGACAACTTCACTTCACGTAGAGGCTGGGCCTACAAACCGAGGGCGTGGGGCTTGTGACCAGGTCTCCATCGCTCCGGTGCCTATAACTTTTGATCCGTAAGGAGTTACGCGGCACACTGCATACCATTGGAAAGCTCTACAAGAGCTCTACGACGGGGGCACAAACATGCTCGGCTGTGCTATTTTTGGAGCCCAAAATCGAATGTTTTCATCAGTTTCGGGAGACTTTTATTCTTTTGTGCTATTTTTCCGTCGCGGATCGTACGTCGTGAGCCGCGAAAAGGACGACAACCAAATCTATTACATTTCTATTATCGAATCCCATTGCACCTTGGGCAATACAACTTCACTTCACTTAGAGGCTGGGCCAGCAAACCGAGGGCGTGGGGATTGTGACCACGTATCCGTCGCTCCGGTGCCTATAATTTGATCCATAAGGAGTTACGCGGTGCACAACATACTGTTGGAAAGCTCTCCGAGAGCTCTACCACGAGGGCAATAAATTTGCTCAGCCACGCCTATTTTCGAATCCCATAATCAAACGTATTCATAAGTTTTAGGACACTTTTCTTTTTTTGCGTTGTTTTTCCATCCCTGATCGAACGTCATGAGCCGCGAAAAGGATGACAACCTAATCCATCACATTTCTATTATAGAATGGGCAAGACAACTTCACTTCACGTAGAGGCTGGGCCCGCAAATCGAGGACGTAGGGATTGTGACCACGTATCCGTCGCTCCGGTGCCTATAACTTTTGATCCGTAAGGAGTTACACGGTACACAGCAAACAATTGGAAAGCTCTCCGAGAGCTCTACGACGCGGGCTGCATGCTTGCTCGGCTGTACCTATTTTTGGAGCCCAAAATCGAATGTTTTCATCAGTTTCGGGACACTTTTCTTCTTTTGTGCTATTTTTCCGTACTAGATCATACGTCGTGAGCCGCAAAAAGGACGACAAGCTAATCCATTACAATTCTATTGCCGAAACCCACGGCACCTTGGGCAAGACAACTTCACTTCACGTAGAGGCTGGGCTCACAAACAGAGTGCGTGGGGCTTGTGACTAGGTATCCGTCGCTCCGGTGCCCATAACTTTTGATCCGTAAGGAGTTACGCAGCGCACAGCATACCGTTGGAAAGCTCTCCGTGAGCTCTACGACAGGGGCACCAAGCCTGCTCGGCTACGCTTGTTTTAACAGCCCAAAATTGAACATTTTCATTAGTTTCGGGACACTTATCTACTTTTGCGCAATTTTTTCGTCCCTTATCGTACGTCGTGTACCGCAAAAAAGACGACAACCTAATTTATCACATTTCTATTACCGAATCACACGGCACCTTGGGCAAGACAATCTCACGTCACCAACAGGCTGGGCCCGCAAATCGAGGGCGTGGGGCTTGGGACTTGGTCTTCGTCGCTCCAGTGCCTATAACTTTTGATCCGTAAGGAGTTACGTGGTGTACAACATACCGTTGGAAAGCTCTCCGAGAGCTCTACGACTGGGGCAGCAAGCATGCTCGGCTGTCCCTATTTTCGGAGCCCAAAATCGAATGTTTTCATCAGTTTTAGGACATTTTTCTTCTTTTGCGCTGTTTTACCATCACGGATTGTACGTTGTGAGCCGCGAAAAGGACGACAACCTAATCTATCACATTTCTATTACCTAATCACATGGTACCTTGGGCAAGACAACTTCACCTCACATAGAGGCAGGGCTCTCAAACCGAGGCCGTGGGGTATGTGACCAAGAATCCGTGGCTCCGATGCTCATAACTTTTGATCCGTAAGGAGTTACGCGGCGCACAAAATACCATTGAAAAGCTCTCCGAGAGATCTACGACAGGGGCACCAAGCCTGCTTGGTTGCGCCTATTTTCAGAGACCAAAATTGAGCATTTTAATTAGTTTCGGGATATTTTTCTTCTTTTACGCTGTTTTTCCGTCCCGGATCGTTCGTCGTGAGCTGCGAAAAGGACGACAACCTAATCTATCACATTTCTATTACCGAATGCCACGACACCTTGGGCAAGACAACTTCACTTCATGTAGAGGCTAGGACCACAAACCGAGGGCGTGGGGTTTATGACCAGGTCTCTGTCACTCCGGTGCCTATAACTTTTGATCCGTGAGGAGTTACGCGGCGCACAACATACAGTTGGAAAGCTTTCCAAGAGCTCTATGGCGGGGGTACAAACATGCTCAGCTGTGCCTTTTTTGGAGCCCAAAATCGAATGTTTTCATCAGTTTCGGGACACTTTTCTTCTTTTGCGTTGTTTTTTCGTCCCAAATCGTACGTCGTGATCCACAAAAAGGACGACAACCAAATCTATCACATTTCTATTACCGAATCTCACGACACCTTGGGCAAGACAACTTCACTTCACGTCGAGACCAGGCCCGCAAACAGAGGGTGTGGGGCTTGTGACCAGGTATCCGTCACTCCGGTGTTTATAACTTTTGATCCGTAAGGAGTTACGCGGCGCACAGCATACCGTTGGAAAGCTCTCTGATAGCTCTACGATGGGGGCACCCAGTTTGCTCGGCTACGCCTGTTTTCGGAGCCAAAAATTGAACATTTTCATTAGTTTCAGGAAACTTTTCTTCTTTTGCTCTATTTTTTCGACCCGGATCGTACATCGTGAGCCGCGAAAAGGATGACAACCTAATCCATCACATTTCTATTACTTAATCCCACGGCACCGTGGGCAAGCCAACTTCACTTCACGTAGAGGATAGGCCCGCAAACAAAGGACGTGGGACTTGTGACCAGGTATCTGTCGCTCCGGTGCACATAACTTTTGATCCGTAAGGAGTTACGTGGCGCACAGCATATCGCTGGAAAGCTTTCCGGGAGATCTATGACCGGGGCCGCAAGCCTACTCGGTTGCACCTATTTTCAGAGTCCAAAATCAAACGTTCTCATTAGTTTTGGGACACTTTTCTTCTTTTGCGCTGTTTTTCCATCTCGTATCGAAAGTCGTGAGCCACGAAAAGGACGACAACCTAATCCATCACATTTTTATTACTGAATCCCACGGTACCTTGGGCAAAACAACTTCACTTCACGTAGAGGCTGTACCCTCAAACCGAGGGCGTGGGGCTTGTGACCAGGTATCCGTCGCTCTGGTGCCCTTAACTTTCGATCCGTAAGTGTTATGCGGCGCACAACATACCGTTGGAAAGCTCCCCGAGAGCTATACAACGGGGGCACCAAGCTTGCTTGGCTACACCTATTTTCGGAGCCTAAAATCGAGCTTTTTCATCTGTTTCGGGACTCTTTTATTCTTTTACGCTATTTTTTCGTCCCGGATCGTACGTCATGAGCCACGAAAAGGACGACAGCCTAATCTATCACATTTCTATTACTGAATCCCATGGCACCTTGGGCAAGACAACTTCACTTCACATAGAGGCTAGGCCCGCAAACCGAGGGCGTGGGGCATGTGACCAAGTATCCTTCGCTCCGATGCCCATAACTTTTGATCCGTAAGGAGTTATGCGGTGCACAGTATACCGTTGGAAAGCTCTCCGAGAGCTCTACGACGGCAGCACCGAACCTGCTCGACTGCGCTAGTTTTCGAATCCCATAATCGAATGTTTTCATCAGTTTTGGGACACTTTTCTTTTTTTGTTTAGTTTTTCCGCCACGGATCGTACGTCGTTAGCCGCGAAAAGGACGACAACCTAATCCATCACATTTCTATTACTGAATCACAAGGCACCTTGGGCAAGACAACTTCACTTCACGTAGAGGCTGGGACTGCAAACATAGGACGTAGGGCTTGTGACCAGGTATCCGTCGCTCCGGTGCCCATAACTTTTGATCCATAAGGAGTTACGCGGTGCACTGCATACCGTTGGAAAGCTTTCTGAGAGCTCTACGATGGGGGCACGTAGCCTACTCGGCTGCTCCTATTTTCGGAGCCCAAAATTGAACATTTTTATAAGTTTTGGGACACTTTTCTTCTTTTACGCTATTTTTTTGTCCTGGATCGTATGTCGTGAGCCACGAAAAGGACAACAACCTAATCCATCACATTTTTATTACTGAATCCCACGGTACCTTGGGCAAGACAATTCACTTCACGTAGAGGCTGGGCCCGCAAACCGAGGGCACGGGCCTTGGGATTGGATCTCTGTCGCTCTAGTGCCCATAACTTTTGATCCGTAAGGAGTTACGCGGCGCACAACATACCGTTGGAAAGCTCTCCGAGAGCTCTACGACGGGGGCAGCAATCCTACTCAGCTGTGCCTATTTTTGAAGCACAAAATCAAGCATTTTCATCAATTTTGAGACACTTTTCTTCTTTTGCACTAATTTTCCATCCCATATCGTATGTCGTGAGCCGCGAAAAGTACAACAACTTAATCCATCACATTTTTATTATCGAATCCCACGGCACCTTAGGCAAGAAAACTTTGCTACACGTAAAGGCTGGGCCCTCAAACCGAGGGTGTGGTATCTATCACTTCGGTACCCATAACTTTGGATCCGTAAGGAGTTACGCAGTGCACAACATAACATTGGAAAGCTCTCTGAGAGCTCTACGAAGGGGGCACCAAACCTACTCGGCTGCGCCTATTTTTAGAGCCCAAAATCCAATGTTTTCATCTGTTTTGGAACACTTTTCTTCTTTTGCGTTGTTTTTCCGTCTCGGATCGTACATCTTGAGCTGCGAAAAGGACGACAACCTAATCCATCACATTTCTATTACCGAATCCCACGGCACCTTGGGAAAGACAACTTCACTTCACGTAGAGGCTGGGCCCGCAAACCGAGGGCGTAGGGCTTGTGACCAGGTATCCGTCGCTCCGGTGCCCATAACTTTTGATCTGTAAGGAGTTACGCGGCGCACAGCATACCGTTGGAAAGCTCTCCGAGAGCTCTACGACGGGGGCAGCAAGCCTACTCGGCTGCGCCTGTTTTCAGAGCCCAAAATTGAACATTTTCATCAGTTTCGAGATATTTTTCTTCTTTTGTGCTGTTTTTCTGTCCCGGATCGTACGTCGTGAGCCGCGAAAAGGACGATAAACTAATCCATCACATTTTTTTAACCGAATCCGACTGCATCTTGGGTAAGACAACTTCACTTCACGTCGAGGCTGGGCGCGTAAACAAAGGGCGTAGGGCTTGTGACCAGGTATCCATCGCTCCGGTACCTATAACTTTGGATCCGCAAGGAGTTACGCGACGCATAGCATATAGTTGGAAAACTCTCCGAGAGCTCTACGATGGGGCACCAAGCCTACTCGGCAACGCCTATTTTCAGAGCCCAAAATCTAACATTTTCATTAGTTTCGGGACACCTTTCTTCTTTTGTGCTGTTTTTCCATCCCGGATCGTATGTCATGAGCCACGAAAAGGATGAAAACCTAATCCATCACATTTGTATTACTGAATCACATGGCACGTTGGGCAAGACAACTTCATTTAAGGTAGAGGCTGGGCTCGCAAATAGAGGGCTTGTGACCAGGTATCCGTCGCACCGGTGCCCATAATTTTTGATCCGTAAGGAGTTACGCAGTACACAGTATACCGTTGGAAAGCTCTCCGAGAGCTCTACGACGGGGGTACCAAGCCTACTCGACTGTGTCTATTTTCGGAGCCCAAAATCGAACGTTTTCAAAAGTTTTGCTACACTTTTCTTCTTTTGCGCTATTTTTCGTCCCGAATCGTACGTCATGACCCGCGAAAAGGACGACAACCTAATCCATCACATTTCTATTACCGAATCACATGGCACCTTGGGCAAGACAACTTCACTTCCCGTAGAGGTTGGGCCCCCAAACAGAGGGCGTGGGGCTTGTGACCAGGTATCCGTCGCTCTAGTGCCTATAAATTTTGATCCGTAAGGAGTTACGCAGCGCACAGCATACCGTTGGAAAGCTCTCTGAGAGCTCTACGACGGGGGTAGCAAGCTTGCTCGCATGTGCTCATTTTCGGTGCCCAAAATCGAACATTTTCTTCAGTTTTGGGACACTTTTATTCTTTTGTGCTGTTTTTTCGTCCCGGATCGTACGTCATGAGCCGCAAAAAGGACGACAACCTAATCCATCACATTTCTATTACCAAATCACACGCCACCTTGGGCAAGACAACTTCACTTCACGTAGAGGCTGGGCTCGCAAACAGAGGGCGTGGGGCTTGTGACTAGGTATCCGTCACTCCGGTGCCCATAACTTTTGATCCGTAAGGAGTTACGCGGCGCACAACATACTATTGGAAAGCTCTCTGAGAGCTCTACGATCGGGGCACCAAGCCTGTTCGGCTGTACCTATTTTGGGGGCCAAAAATCTAACATTTTCATAAGTTTTGGGATACTTTTCTTCTTTTACGCTATTTTTCCGTCTCGGATCGTACGTCGTGAGCAGCGAAAAGGACGGCAACCTAATCAATCACATTTTTATTACTGAATCCCACGACACCTTGGGCAAGACAACTTCACTTCACGTAGAGGCTGGGTCCTCAAACCGAGGGCATGGGGCTTGTGACCAAGTATCTGTCGCTCTTGTGCCCATAACTTTTGATCCGTAAGGAGTTACACAGCACACAGCATACCGTTGGAAAGCTCTCTGAGAGTTCTACGACGGGTGGATCAAGTCTGCTCGGCTGCACCTATTTTCGGAGCACAAAATCTAACGTTTTCATCAATTGCGGGATAGTTTTCAACTTTTACGCTATTTTTCTGTCCCGGATCGTGCGTCGTGAGCCGCGAAAAGGATGATAACCTAATCCATTACATTTCTATTAACGAATCACACAACACCTTGGGCAAGACAACTTCACTTGACGTAGAGGATGGACCCGCAAACAGATGGCGTGGGGCTTGTGACCAGGTATCCGTCGCTCCGGCGCCCATAACTTTTGATCCGTAAGGAGTTACGCGGCGCACAGTATACCGTTGGAAAGCTCACTGAGAGCTCTACGATCGGGGCACCTAGCCTGCTCGGCTGCGCCTATTTTCAGAGAACAAAATCGAACATATTCAATAATGTTGGGATAATTTTTCTCTTTTCCGCTGTTTTTTCATCCCGAATCGTACGTCCTGAACCGCGAGAAGGACGACAACCGAATCCATCACATTTTTATTACTGAATCCCCTGGCAACTTTGGCCAGACAACTTCACTTCACGCAGAGGCTGGGCCTGCAAACCAAGGGCGTGGGACTTGTGACCAGGTATCCGTCGCTCCGGTGCTGATAACTTTTGATCCTTAAGGAGTTACGCGGTGCACAGCATACCGTTGGAAAGTTCTCCGAGGGCTCTACGACGGGGGCACCAAGACTGCTCGGCTGCGCCTGTTTTCAAAGTCAAAATCGAATGTTTTCATTAGTTTTGGGATACTTTTCTTCTTTTGCATTAATTTTTCGTCCCGGATCGAACGTCGTGAGCTGCGAAAATGACTACAACCTAATCCATCACATTGTTATTACCGAATCCCCCAGCACCTTGGGCATGACAACTTCACTTCACGTTGAGGCTGGGCCGGCAAACAAAGGGCGTGGGGCATGTGACCAGGTATCCGTCGCTCCGGTGCCTATAACTTTTGATCCGTAAGGAGTTACGCGGCGCACAGCAAATCGTTGGAAAGCTCTCTGAGAGCTCTACGATGGGGAAACCTAGGCTACTCGGTTGTGCCTATTTTTGGAGCCCAAAATCGAATGTTTTCATCAGTTTTGGGAAACTTTTCTTCTTTTACGCTACTTTTCGTCCTGGATTGTACGTCATGAGCCGCGAAAAGGAGGACAACCTAATCCATCACATTTCTATTACCCAATCACAAGGCACCTTGGGCAAGATAACTTTACCTCACGTTGAGGCTGGGCCCACAAACCGAGGGCGTGGGGCTTGGGACCAGGTCTCCGTCGCTTCGGTGCCCATAACTTTTGATCCGTAAGGAGTTACGTGGCGCACAACATACCATTGGAAAGCTCTCTGAAGCTCTACGATGAGGGCACCTAGCCTGCTCGGTTGCGCCTATTTTCGGAACCCAAAATCGAATGTTTTCATCAGTTTTGGGAAACTTTTCTTCTTTTACGCTGCTTTTTCGTCCTGGATCGTACGTCATGAGCCGCGAAAAGGAGGACAACCTAATCCATCACATTTCTATTACCCAATCACAAGGCACCTTGGGCAAGACAACTTTACCTCACGTAGAGGTTGGGCCCACAAACCGAGGGCGTAGGGCTTGGGACCAGGTCTCCGTCGCTCCGGTGCCTATAACTTTTGATCCGTAAGGAGTTACGCGGCGCACAACATACCGTTGGAAAGCTCTCCGAGAGCTCTATGACGGGGGCAGCAAACCTGCTCGGTTACATCTATTTTTAGAGCCAAAAATTGAACGTTTTAATCAAATTTGGGATACTTTTCTACTTTTGCGCAGTTTTTTCATCACAGATTGTACATCGTGAGCCACGAAAAGGAAGACAACCTAATCCGTCACATTTCTATTACAAAATCCCATGGCACCTTAGGTAAGACAACTTCACTTCAAGTAGAGGATGGGCCAGCAAACAGAGGGCGTGGGGCTTGTGACCTGGTATCCTTCGCTCCGGTGCCCATAACTTTTGATCCGCAAGGAGTTATGCGATGCACAGTATACCATAGGAAAGCTCTGTGAGAGATCTACGATGGGGGCAGCAAGCCTGCTCGGCTGCGCCTGTTTTCGGAGCTGAAAATCGAACATTTTCACAAGTTTCAGGACACTTTTCTTCTTTTGCGCAGTTTTTCCATCTCGGATCGCACGTCGTGAGCCACGAAAAGGACGACAACCTAATCTATCACATTTCTATTACAGAATCCCATGGCACCTTTTGCAAGACAACTTCACTTCACCTAAAGGCTGGGCCCGCAAACAGAGGGCGTGGGGCTTGTGACCAGATATCCGTCGCTCCGGTATCCATAACTTTTGATCCCTAAGAAGTTACGCGACGGACAATATACCATTGGAAAGCTCCCCGAGAACTCTACGATGGGGGCAGCAAGCCTGCTCGGCTGCTCTAGTTTGGAGCCCAAAATTGAACGTTTTAATAAGTTTTGGTATACTTTTCTTCTTTTGCACTGTTTTTCAGTCCCGGATTGTACGTCATAAGACGCGAAAAGGACGACAACCTAATCCATCACATTTCTATTACCGAATCCCATGGCACCTTGGGCAAGACAACTTTACTTCACGTAGAGGCTGGGCCCGCAAACAGAGGGCGTTCGGCTTGTGACCAGGTATCTGTCTTTACGGTGCCCATAACTTTTGATTTGTAAGAAGTTACGCGGCGCACAGCATACCGTTGGAAAGCACTCTAAGAGCTCTACTATGGGGGCACCTAGCCTGCTCGGCTGCGCCTGTTTTCGGATCCCAAAATCGAACATTTTCATAAGTTTTTGGACACTTTTCTTCTTTTGCGCAGTTTTTTCATCCCAGATCGTACGTCGTGAGCCACGAAAAAGACGACAACCTAATCCATCATATTTCTATTACCGAATCACACGTCACCTTGGCCAAGACAACTTCAATTCACGTAGAGGCTGGGCCTGCAAACAGAGGGCGTGGGGCTTGTGACCAGGTATCCATCGCTCCGATGCCCATAACTTTTGATTTGTAAGGAGTTACGCAGTGCACAACATATCGTTAGAAAGCTCTCTGAGAGCTCTACGATCGGGGCACCTAGTCTGCTCGGCTGCACCTATTTTCGCAGCCCAATATCGAAAATTTTCATCAATTTTGGGATAGTTTTCCTCTTTTCCGCTATTTTTCCGTCACGGATAGTTCATCCTGAGCTGCGAGAAGGACGACAACCTAATCCATCACATTTCCATTATCGAATCACACGGCAACTTTGGCAAGACAACTTCACTTCACTTAGAGGCTAGGCCGCAAACCAAGGGCGTGGGACTTGTGACCAGGTATCCGTCGCTCCGGTGCCGATAACTTTTGATCCTTAAGGAGTTACGCGGCGTACAACATACCGTTGAAAAGCTCTCTGAGGGCTCTATGATGAGGGTACCAAGCCTGCTCGGCTGCGCCTAATTTCAGAGTTCAAAATCGAATGTTTTCATTAGTTTCGGGATACTTTTCTTCTTTTGCGCTTTTTTTCCATCCCGGATCGTATGTCATGAGTCGCGAAAAGGACTACAACCTAATCCATCACATTTTTATTACCAAATCCCATGGCACCTTGGGTAAGACAACTTCACTTCGCGTAAAGACTGGGCACGCAAATAGAGGGCGTGGGGCTTGGGACCAGGTCTCCGTCGCTCCGATGCCCATAACTTTTTATCCGTAAGGAGTTACGCGGCGCACAACATACCATTGGAAAGCTCTCCTAGAGCTCTACGACGGGGCATCAAGCCTTCTTGGCTCATCTATTTTTGGAGCCCAAAATCGAACGTTTTCATCAGATTCGGGACACTTTTCTTCTTGTGCGATGTTTTTCCATCCCGGATCGTACATCATGAATAGCGAAAAGGATGACAACCTAATCTATCACATTTCTAATACCAAATCACGAGGCACATTGGGCAAGACAACTTCACTTCACGTAGAGTCTGGGCCCATAAACAGAGGTCGTGGGCTTCTGACCAGGTATCCGTCGCTCCGGTGACCATAACTTTTGATCCGTAAGGAGTTATGTGGCGCACAGCATACCGTTGGAAAGCTCTTTAAGAGCTCTACGATGGGGGCACCTAGCCTGCTTTGCTGTGCCTATTTTTGGACAACAAAATCGAACATTATCATAAGTTTTGCGATACTTTTCTTCTTTTACGCTATTTTTCTGTCCCAGATCGTACATCGTGAACCACAAAAATGACGACAACCTAATCCATCACATTTCTATTTCTGAATCACACAGCACCTTGGGCAAGACAACTTTATTTCACGTAGAGGCTATTTCCGCAAACTGAGGGTATGGGGCTTGTGACCAGGTATCCGTCGCTCCGGTGCCTATAACTTTTGATCCGAAAGGAGTTATGCGGTGCACATAAAACTGTTGGAAAGCACTCTCAGAGCTCTACGATGGGGGAACCTAGACTGCTCGGTTGTGCTAGTTTTTGGAGCCCAAAATCGAACATTTTCAGTAGTTTCGGGACCCTTTTCTTCTTTTGCACTATTTTTTTGTCTCGAATCGTACGTCGTGAGCCGCAAAAAGGACAACAACCTAATCCATTACATTTCCATTACCCAATCACAAGGCACCTTGGGCAAGACAAATTTACTTCGCATAGAGGCTGGGCCCGCAAACAGAGGGCGTGGGGTTTGTGACCAGGTATCCGTTGCTCCGTGCCCATAACTTTTGATTCGAAAGGAGTTACGTGGCGCACAGCATATCGTTAGAAAGCACTCTGAGAGCTCTACGATATGGGCACCTAGCCTGCTCGGTCGCGCCTATTTTCAGAGCCCAAAATCGAACATTTTCATAAGTTTTGGGATATTTTTCTTCTTTTACGCTATTTTTTCGTCCTGGATCGTACGTCGTGAGGCACGAAAAAGGACGACAACCTAATCCATCACATTTCTATTAATGAATCACACGGTACCTTAGGCAAGACAACTTCATTTCACGTACAAGCTGGGCCAACAAACAGAGGGTGTGGGGCTTGTGACCAGGTATCCATCGCTCCAGTGCCCATAACTTTTGATCCATAAGGAGTTACACGGCGCACAGCATACAGTTGGAAAGCTCTCCGAGAGCTCTAAGACGGGGCACTAATCCTGCTTTGCTGCGCCTATTTTCATAGCCCAAAATTGAATGTTTTCATCAGTTTTCGGACACTTTTCTTCTTTTGCGCAGTGTTTCCGTCCCGGATCGTTCGTCGTGAGCCACGAAAAGGACGACAACCTAATCCATCACATTTCTATTACAGAATCCCACAGCACCTTTGGCAAGATAACTTCACTTCACATAGAGGATGGTCTCGCAAACTGTGGGCGTGGGGCTTGCGACCAGGTATCCATTGCTCCGGTGCCCATAACTTTTGCTCCGTAAGGAGTTACGCGGCGCACAGCATACCGTTGGAAAGCTCTCCGAGAGCTCTACGAAAAGGCAACAAATTTGCTCGGCTGCGCCTGTTTTCGGAGCCCAAAATTGAATATTTTCAACAGTTTCGGGACACTTTTCTTCTTTTGCGCTATTTTTTCATCGCAGATCGTACGTCGTGAGCCTCGAAAAGGACGACAACCTAATCTATCACATTTCTATTACAGAATCCCATGGCACCTTTTGCAAGACAACTTCACTTCACGCAGAGGCTGGGCCCATAAACAAAGGGCGTGGGGCTTGTAACCAGATATCTGTCGCTCCGGTGCCTATGACTTTTGATCCGCAAGGAGTTACATGGCGGACAGCATACCGTTGGAAAGCTCTCCGAGAGCTCTACAACAGGGGTACCAAGCCTGCTCAGCTGCTCCAGTTTCGGAGCCCAAAATCAAAAGTTTTCATAAGTTTCGGTATACTTTTCTTCTTTTGTGCTGTTTTTCCATCCCGGATCGTACGTTATGAGCTACGAAAAAGACGACAACCTAATCCATCACATTTCTATTGCCGAATCCCGCGGCACCTTGGGCAAGGACAACTTTATTTCATGTACAGGCTGGGCCCGCAAACAGAGGGCGTGGGGCTTGTGACCAGGTATCTGTCGCTACGGTGCCCATAACTTTTGATTCGTATGGAGTTACACGACGCACAACATACCGTTGGAAAGCTCTCCGAGAGCTCTACGACTGGGGCACCGAGCCTGCTCGGTTGAGCCTATTTTCAGAACCCAAAATCAAATATTTTCATAAGTTTTGGGATACTTTTCTTCTTTTGGCACTTTGGGCAAGACAACTTCGCTTCACGTAGAGGCTGGGCCCGCAAACCGAGGGCGTGGGGCTTGGGACTAGGTCTCCGTCACTCCGGTGCCCATAACTTTTGATCTGTAAGGAGTTACGCGGCTCACAGCATACCGTTGGAAAGCTCTCTAAGAGCTCTACGACGGGGGCAGCAAGACTGCTCAGCTGCGCTTGTTTTCGAAGCCCAAAATCAAATGCTTTCATCAGTTTCGGGCTATTTTTCTTCTTTTGCTTGGTTTTTCATCCCGGATCGTACGTCACGAGCTGTTAAAAGGACGACAACGTAACTCGCGGGATATTACATGGCCATACAACGCGTCGATATCACGTCTTGCGAGGATGCAGCGTTGTTAAAGCGAATGGGTTGTCGTTAGGCCCATTGGGCCTTTTGAATTGGCCATCTCTCTACGCTGGGACTGTGAACCGTCAACACATAAAGGATTTGTGCCCTCAAAATGACGGGTGCGATCATACCAGCACTAATGCACCGGATCCCATTAGAACTCCGAAGTTAAGCGTGCTTAGGCAAGAGTAGTACTAGGATGGGTGACCTCCTAGGAAGTCCTCGTGTTGCACCCCCCTTTTCAATTTTTTTTGCCCAGGTTAGGGTTGCCAAGATACTTTATCCACCACATTTCTATTACCGAATCCCACGGTACCTTGGGCAAGACAACTTCGTTTCACATTGAGGCTGGGCACGCAAACCGAGGGCGTAGGGCTTGTGACTTGGTCTCCGTAGCTCTGGTGCCTATAACTTTTGATCCGTAAGGAGTTACGCGGCACACAGCATACCGTTGGAAAGCTCTCAAAGAGCTCTACAACTGGGGCAGCAAGACTGCTCTGCTGCACCTGTTTTCGAAGCCCAAAATTGAATGTTTTCATTAGTTTCGGGCTACATTACTTCTATTGCTCTATTTTTTCATCCTAGACCGTACGTCGTGAGCTGCTAAAAGGATGACAACCTAACTCGCGGGGTATTACAGGGGCCTACAACGCATCGATATCACGTCTAGCGAGGATGCTGCGTTGTTAAAGCGAATGGGTTGTCGTTAAGCCCATTGGGCCTTTTGAATGGGCCATCTCTCTAGGCTGGGACTATGAACCGTCAACAAATTAAGGATTTGTGCCCTCAACATGACTGGTGCGATCATACTAGCACTAATGAACCGGATCCCATCAGAATTCCGAAGTTAAGTGTGCTTCGGCGAGACTAGTACTAGGATGGGTGACCCCATGGAAAGTCCTTGCATTGTACCCCCCATTTTAATTTTTTTTGCCCTGGTTAGGGTTGCCAAGAAACTGTATCCACCACATTTCTATTACCGAATCCAACGGCGTCTTGGGCAAGACAACTTCGCTTCACGTTGAGGCTGGGCCCGCAAACCGAGGGCGTAGGGCTTGTGACTAGGTCTCCATCGCTCCGGTGCCCATAACTTTTGATCCGTAAGGAGTTACGCGGGGCACAGCATACCGTTGGAAAGCTCTCCGGGAGCTCTACGACGGGGCCAACAAGACTGCTAGGCTGTGCCTATTTTTGAAACCCTAAATCGAATGTTTTCATCAGTTTCAGTCTACTTTTTTTCTTTTGCTCGATTTTTTCATCCCGGATCGTACGTCGCGAGCTGTTAAAAGGAAGACAACCAAACTCGTGGGATATTACAGGGCCCTACAACGCGTTTATATCACGTCTTGTGAGGATGCTGCGTTTTTAAAGTGAATAGGTTGCCGTTAAGCCCATTGGGCCTTTTGAATGGGCCATCTCTCTGGGCTGAGATTGTGAACTGTCAACACGTAAAGGATTTGTGCCTTCAACATGACGAGTGCGATCATACCAGCACTAATGCACCAGATCCCATCAGAACTCCGAAGTTAAGCGTGCTTGGGCGAGAGTAGTACTAGGATGGGCGACCCCCTGGGAAGTCCTCGTGTTGCACCCCCATTTTCAATTTTTTTGCCCCGGTTAGGGTTGCCAAGATACTTTATCCACCACATTTCTATTACCGAGTCCCACGGCACCTTAGGCAAGACAACTTCGCTTCACGTTGAGGCTGGGCCCGCAAACCGAGGGCGTAGGGCTTGTGACTTGGTCTCCGTCGCTCCGGTGCCCATAACTTTTGATCCGTAAGAAGTTACGCGGTGCACAGCATACCGTTGGAAAGCTCTCCGAGAGCTCTACGACCGTGGCAGCAAGACTGCAGGGTTGCGCCTGTTTTCGAAGCCCAAAATTGAATGTTTTCATCAGTTTTGGGCTACTTTTCTTTTTTTGCTCTATTTTCTCGTCACGGATCGTACGTCGCGAGCTGTTAAAAGTACGACAACCTAACTCGTGGGATATTACAAGGCCCTAAAACACGTCGATATCACGTCTTGCGAGGATACTGCGTTGTTAAAGCGAATGGGTTGTCGTTAAGCCCATTGGGCCTTTTGAATGGGCCATATCTCTGGGCTGGGACTGTGAGCTGTCAACATATAAAGGATTTGTGCCCTCAACATGATGGGTGTGATCATAGTAGCACTAATGCACCGGATCCCATCAGAACTCCGAAGTTAAGCGTGCTTCGGCGAGAGTAGTACAAGGATCGGTGACCCCATGAGAAGTCCTCGTATTGCACCCCCCTTTTCAATTTTTTTTGCCCCGGTTAGGGTTGCCAAGATATTTTATCCACCACATTTCTGTTACCGAATCCCACGGCACCTTGGGCAAGACAACTTCGCTTCACGATGAGGCTGTGCCCGCAAACCGAGGGCGTAGTGCTTGTGACTAGGTCTCCGTCGCTCCGGTGCCCATAACTTTTGATCCGTAAGGATTTAAGCGGCGCACAGCATACTATTGGAAAGCTCTCCTAGAGCTCTGCGACGGGGGTAGTAAGTCTGCTAGGCTGCATTTGTTTTCGAAGAACAAAATCGAATGTTTTCATTAGTTTCGGGCTACTTTTCTTCTTTTGCTCAGTTTTTTCGTCCCGAATCGTACGTCGTGAGCTGTTAAAAGGACGACAACCTAACTCGCGGTATATTACAAGGCCCTACAATGCGTCGATATCACGTCTTGCGAGGATGCTGCGTTGTTAAATCGAATGGGTTGTCGTAAAGCCCATTGGGCTTTTTGAACGGACCTTCTCTATAGGCTGGGACTGTGAACCGTCCACACATAAAAGATTTGTGCCCTCAACATGACGGGTGCGATCATACCAGAACTAATGCACCGGATCCTATTAGAACTCCGAAGTTAAGCGGTCTTGGGCGAGAGTAGTACTAGGATGGGCGACCCACTAGGAAGTCCTCGTGTTGCACCCCACTTTTCAATTTTTTTTGCCCCGGTTAGTGTTGCCAAGATACTTTATCCACCACATTTCTATTACCGAATCCCACGGCACCTTGGGCAAGACAACTTCGCTTCACGTTGAGGCTGGGCATGCAAATCGAGGGCGTAGGGCTTGTGACTTGGTCTCCGTCGCTCCGGTGCCCATAACTTTTGAGCCGTAAGGAGTTGCGCGATGCACAACATACAGTTGGAAAGCTCTCTAAGAGCTGTACGATGGGGGTAGCAAGCCTGTTTGGCTGCACCTATTTTTGAAGCCCTAAATCAAACGTTTTCATCAGTTTCGGGTTGCTTTTCTTCTTTTGCTATGTTTTTTCGTCCTAGATCGTACGTCGCGAGAAGTTAAAAGGACGACAACCTAACTCGCGGAATATTATAGGGCCCTACAATTCGTCGATATCACGTCTTGCGATGATGCTGCGTTGTTGTAGTGGATGGGTTGTCATCAAGACCATTGGGCCTTTTGAATGGGCCATCTCTCTAGGCTAGGACTATAAACCGTCAACACATAAAGGATTTGTGCCCTCAACATGACAGGTGCGATCATACTAGCACTAATTCACCGGATCCATCAGAACTCCGAAGTTAAGCGTGCTTAGGCGAGAGTAAAACTAGGATGGGTGACCCCATGGTAAGTCCTCGTGTTGTACCCCCCTTTTTAATTTTTTTTGCCTCGGTTAGGGTTGCCAAGATACTTTATCATCCACATTTCTATTACTGAATCCAACGGCACCTTGGGCAAGACAACTTCGCTTCACGTTGAGGGTGGGCCCGCAAACCGATGGAGTAGGGCTTGTGACAAGGTCTCCGTCGCTTCGGTGCCCATAAATTTTGATCCGTAAGGAGTTACGCGGCACATAGCATACCGTTGGAAAGCTCTCCAAGAGCTCTACGATGGGGGTAGCAAGGCTGCTCGGCTGCGCTTGTTTTCGAAGCCAATAATCAAATGTTTTCATCAGTTTCGGGCTAATTTTCTTCTTTAGCTCGGTTTTTCATCCCGGATCGTACGTCGCGAGCTGTTAAAAGGACGACAACGTAACTCGCGAGATATTAAAGGGCCCTACAACGCGTCGATATCACGTCTTGCGAGGATGCTGCTTTGTTAAAGCGAATGGGTTGTCGTTAAGCCCATTGGGCCTTTTGAATGGGCCATCTCTCTAGGCTGGGACTGTGAACCGTCAACACATAAAGGATTTGTGCCCTCAACATGACGGGTGCGATCATACCAGCACTAATGCACCAAATCCCATCAGAACTCTGAAGTTAAGAGTGCTTGGGCGAAAGTAGTACTAGGCTGTTTGACCCCTTAGGAGGTCCTCCTGTTGCACCCCCCTTTTCAAACTTTTTTGCCCAGTTAGTGTTGCCAAGATCCTTTATCCACCACATTTCTATTACAGACTCCCACTGCACCTTGGGCTAGACACCTTCACTTCACGTTGAGGCTGGGCCCGTAAACCGAGGGCGTAGGGCTTGTGACTTGGTGTCCGTCGCTCAGGTGCCCATAAGTTTTGATCCGTAAGGAGTTACGCGGCGCACAGCATACCGTTGGGAAGCTATCTGAGAGAGCTACGACGGGGGCAGCAAGACTGCTCGGCTGCGCCTATTTTCGAAACACTAAATCGTATGTTTTCATCAGTTTCAGGATACTTTTCTTCTTTTGCTTGGTTTTTTCATCCCAGATCATACGTCGCAAGCTGTTTAAAGGACGACAACCTAACTCGCGGGATATTAAAGGGCGCTACAACGCGTTGATTTCACGTCTTGCGAGGATGCTGCATTGTTAAAGCGAATGGGTTGTCGTTAAGCCCATTGGGCCTTTTGAATGGGCCATCTCTCTGGGCTGAAATTGTGAACTGTCAACACGTAAAAGATTTGTGCCCTCAACAGAATGAGTGCGATCATACCAAGACTAATGCACTAGCTCCCTCCAGAACTCCGAAGTTAAGCGTGCTTACGCGACAGTAGTACTAGGATGGGTGACCCGCTGGGAAGTCCTCGTGTTGCACCCCCCTTTTCAATTTTTTTTGCCCCGGTTAGGGTTGCCAAGATACTTTATCCACCACATTTCTATTACCGAATCCCACGGCACCTTGGCCAAGACAACTTCGCTTCACGTAGAGGCTGGGCCCGCAAACCGAGGGCGTAGGGCTTGTGACTTGGTCTCCGCCGCTCTGGTGCCCTTAACTTTCGATCTGTAAGGAGTTACGAGGTGCAGAACATACCGTTGGAAAGCTCTCCGAGAGCTCTACGACGGAGGCAGCAAGACTGCTCGGTTGCGCCAGTTTTCGAAGCCCAAAATCGAATGTTTTCATCAATTTTGGGCTACTTTTCTTCTTTTGTTCTGTTTTTTCATCCCAGATCGTACGTTGCGAGCTGTTAAAAGGACGACAACCTAACTCGCGGGATATTATAGGGTCCTACAACGCACAGATATCACGTCTTGCGATGATGTTGCGTTGTTAAAGCGGATGAGTTGTCATTAAGCCCATTGGGCCTTTTGAATGGGCCATCTCTCTGGGCTGTGACTATGAACGCTCAACACATAAAGATTTTTTGCCCACAACATGACGGGTGCGATCAAACCAGCACTAATGCACCGGATCCCATCAGAACTCCGAAGTTAAGCATGCTTGGGTGAGAGTAGTACTAGGATGGGTGACCCCCTGCGAAGTCCTCGTGTTGCACCCCTTTTCAATTTCTTTTTCCCCGGTTAAGGTTGCCATGATACTTTTTCCATCACATTTCTATTACCGAATCTCACGGCACCTTGGCAAGGCAACTTCACTTCACATAGAGGTTAGGCCAGCAAACCGAGGGCTTAGGGCATTGTGACTAGGTCTCTGTCGCTCTGGTGCCCATAACTTTTGATCCATAAGGAGTTACGCGGCGCACAGCATACCGTTGGAAAGCTCTCCAAGAGCTCTACGAGCGGGGCAGCAATCCTACTGGGCTGCACCTATTTTCGGAGCCCAAAATTAAACATTTTCATAAGTTTCGGTCCACTTTTCTTCTTTTACTATATTTTTTCATCCCGGATCGTACGTCCTGAGCTGTTAAAAGGACGACAACCTAACTCGCATGACATTAGAGGGCACTACAACGCGTGGATATCACGTCTTGCGAGGATGTTGCGTTTTTGAAGCGGATGGGTTGTCGTTAAGCCGATTGGTCCTTTTGAATGGGCCATCTCTCTGGACTAGGACTGTGAACGGTCAACACATAAAGGATTTGTGCCCACAACATGACGGGTGCGATCATAACAGCACTAATGCACTGAATCCCATCAGAACTCCGAAGTTAAGCGTGCTTGGGTGAGAGTAGTACTAGGATGGGTGACCCCCTGCGAAGTCCTCGTGTTGCACCCCTTTTCAATTTCTTTTTCCCCGGTTAAGGTTGCCATGATACTTTATCCACCACATTTCTATTACCAAATCCCATGGTACCTTGGGCAAGACAACTTCGCTTCACGTAGAGGCTTGGACTGCAAACTGAAGGCGTAAGGCTTGTGACCAGGTCTCCGTCACTCCGGTGCCCATAACTTTTGATCCGTAAAGAGTTACGCGGCGCACAGCATACAGTTGGAAAGCTCTCCGAGAGCTCTACGACAGGGGCATTAGCCTGCTCAGCTGCACCTATTTTTGGAGCCCAAAATTGAACGTTTTCATTAGTTTTATACCACTTTTCTTCATTTTCTCTATTTTTTCATCCCGGATCGTACGTCGTGAGCTGTTAAAAGGATGACAACCTAACTCGCGGGACATTAGAGGGCCCTACAATGTGTCGATATCACATCCTGCAAGGATGCTGCGTTCTTGAAGCGGATGGGTTATTGTTAAGCCCATTGGACCTTTTGAATGAGCCATCTCTCTGGGCTGGGATTGTGAACGGTCAACACATAAAGGATTTGTGCCCACAACATGACGGGTGCGATCATACCAGCACTAATGCACCGGATCTCATCAGAACTCCAAAGTTCAACGTGCTTGGGTGAGAGTAGTGCTAGGATGGGTGACCCCCTGGGAAGTCCTTATGTTGCACCCCCCATTTTCAATTTTTTTGCCCTGGTTAGGGTTGCCAAGATACTTTATCCACCACATTTGTATTACTGAATCCCACGGCACCTTGGGCAAGACAACTTCACTTCACGTAGAAGCTGGGCCCGTAAACCGAGGGCGTAGAGCTTGTGACTAGGTCTCCGTCGCTCTAGTGCCCATAAGTTTTGATCCGTAAGGAGTTACACTGGGCATACCTTACCGTTGGAAAGATCTCCGAGAGGTCTACGACAGGGGCCCCAAGCCTGCTCGACTGCGCCTGTTTTCGGAGCCCAAAATCGAATGTTTTCATCGGTTTTGGGCCACTTTTCTTCTTTTGCTCCATTTTTTCATCCCGGATCGTGCATCGTGAGCGGTTAAAAGGTCAACAGCCTAACTCGCAGGATATTACAGGGCCCTACAACGTATCGATATCACGTCTTGCGAGGATGCTGTGTTGTTAAAGTAGATGGGTTGTCGTTAAGCCCATTGGGCCTTTTAATGGGCCATCTCTCTGGGCTGGGACTATGAACCGTCAACATATAAAGGTTTGTGCCCTAAACATGACGGGGGCAATCATACTAGCACTAATGCAGCGGATCCAATCAGAACTCCGAAGTTAAGTGTGCTTGGGCGAGAGTAGTACTAGGGTGGGAGACCCCCTGGCATGTCCTCGTGTTGCACGCCCCCTTTTCAAATTTTTTTGCCCCGGTTAGGGTTGCCAAAATACTTTATCCCCCACATTTCTATTACCAAATCGCACGGCACCTTGGGCAAGACAACTTCGCTTTATGTAGAGACTGTTCCCGCAAACCAAGGGTGTAGGGCTTGTGACTTGGTCTCCGTCGCTCCAGTGCTCATAACTTTTGATTCGTAAGGAGTTACGCGGCACACAGCATACCGTTGGAAAGCTCTCTGAGAGCTCTACGACAGGGGCAGCAAGACTGCTCGGCTGTACCTATTTTTGGAGCCCAAAATTGAGTGTTTTCATCAGTTTCGGGCCACTTTTCTTTTTTTGCTATATTTTTTCATCCCGAATCATACGTTGTGAGCTATTAAAAGGACGACAACCTAATTCGTGGGATATTTCAGGGCCCTACAACGCATCGATATAAAATCTTACGTGGATGCTGTGTTGTTGAAGCGGATGGGTTATCGTTAAGCCCATTAGGCCATTTGAATGGGTCATCTCTCTGGGCTGGGACTGTGAATCGTCAACACATAAAGGATTTGTGCCCATAACATGTCGGGTACGATCATACCAGCACTAATGAACCGGATCCCATCAGAACTCCGAAGTTAAGCGAGCTTGGGCGAGAGTAGTACTAGGATGGGCAACCCCGTGGGAAGTCCTCGTGTTGCACCCCACTTTTCAATATTTTTTCCCTGGTTAGGGTTGCCAAGATACTTTATCCATCACATTTCTATTACCGAATTCCACGGCACCTAGGGCAAGGAAAGTTCACTTCACGTAGAGGCTGGGCCAGTAAATCGAGGGCATGGGGTTTATGACCAGGTATCTGTCGCTCCGGTGCCCATAACTGTTGATCCGTAAGGAGTGGCACGGCGCACAGCATACCGTTAGAAAGCTCTCCGAGAGCTCTACAACAAGGGAAGCTAACCTGCTCGGTTGCGCCTATTTTCAGAGCACAAAATCGAACGTTTTCATCAGTTTCAGACTACTTTTCTTCTTTTGCTCTCTTTTTCCGTCCCGGATCGTACGTCCTGAGCTGTTAAAAGGATGACAACCTAACTCACGGGACATTAGAGGGCCCTACAACGCGTGGATATCACGTCTTGCGAGGATGCTGCGTTGTTGAAGCGGATGGGTTGTCGTTAAGCCCATTGGGCCTTTTGAATGGGCCATCTCTCTAGGCTAGGACTGTGAATGGTCAACACATAAAGGATTTATGCCCACAACATGATGGGTGCGATCATACCAACGTTAATGCACTGGATCCCATCAGAATTCCGAAGTTAACCGTGCTTGGGAGAGAGTAGTACTAGGATAGGTGACCCCTTGTGAAGTTGTGAGGCCCGACCCTGATTTGCCTGCGATACCTCGTTTCATGTGCCCTAATCTAGATTTGCGTGCCTTGACCTAGGTTTAAGAATTATGTTCATTCTATGTGCCATGCATTGAATTACGTGCATTCATTTAGGGTTGCGTGCATTTACATGAAAAATGTGCGTTCGTCTTGTAGTTCATGTCTTACCTCGTAGTGCGTGCCCTAGACCTAGGAAAGCGTGCTTTCACGCTAATCAATAAAGCATCTTACACGGAGCACTAGACTATTAAACAATCCTACAAAATCCACTATCAATATTATAATCCTAATCCAACTCACTAGAAGACAAAAAATTCACCAAACACCAAACATTCTTCATTCTTTATTCCTTATTCTTTTTGTACTTTCAAGACACAATTAAATAATGATCAAAAGTTGACAAAAAAATTCAGATTGGAGCTAGCTTGGCCGACCATACCATGGTTTTTGCACAAGGTTTTAACAATGACATAATTAACTATGCATGCTTAGACAACTATGACACAAAATGCATAAAAAAAATGATCAAAACCACTTCAAATATCTCCCTTGCTCGACCAAAAGCTCATGGCCCATGGTAACATTTCAAAATTCCATCTTGAAGACACAAAAAAATCATATTTGGAAGCCCAAGGCCGACCATTGCTTGGATGAATGCAAAAGGCTTTATTCTTGTCATGTTTTGTCATTTCTTCATTTCTTTCTCAATCTTTTCTCTCTCTCCTCTCATTCTCCTCTCTCATTCTCGGCCTTGGCTGAGTTCTCTACCTCCATAGCTTATCTTCTTCACACCATAGCTAAACAAAGCAAGCCACAAGCAAAGGACCTCAACCGAGCTAGCTAGGAAGTGAAAATCACACATGCATGTGCATTGAAGACTTCTATTCGGCCTAGGTAAGCTTCTTGGCATCCATTTCTTTTATTCTTGTTCTAACCTCATGCATGTGCTAAGAGATTGATCACTAAGCTAGGAAAAATAGAGAAAATCTAGTTAGAACCTCGGCTAGGGAAAAGAGAAGAAGAAAAGTTTGCTTCAACAAGCTTTTGAGCATCTTTGTGGTTGATTGCTAAGGTGAGGGTTAAAACCTTTTGAAAACTCTTCAAAAATTCACATGCATGCTCATAAATGTATGTCTTTGCTTCTGTACTTGAGTTATATGGTCGTTCATAAGCTTAAACAACCATGCATGGCAAGATCTTGGCTTGAAAGTGATGCTACGTGACGTCGGATTGTTGACAGCTCTCTGACCAGTATGTTTCGAGGTACGTTTAGCTAGGAAAATGATGCTGAAAATGCATGCAAATTGGTAGGTGACTAGTTTGGACAGTTTTGAACATTTTTCCCAGAAATGCATAAAAATTGGTAGGTGACTTAGGGTTTAATCACACGGTTAAGCATGAAACATAAACCCTAATGACTAGGTAGTCTTGCTAAGTGTTGATCATTTGGATATTGTGTGGAAATTATATGCTTAGTGAGCTGCCCGTATATGTCTTACAACATCCAATGTGATTTTGACCTTTGCATGTTGACAAGTAAGCTTTTCTTGAACCCGAACCCATAATTGATGTCATTGCATGTTGAATAATCTTATCACTTGATCACGTGGGCTTTTTAATGAGTTATATAGCCTATTTTACATGTGTTACATGGCTGCCTGTTTAATTTTCATATAACTCTATATGCCTTTCAAGTGAAATTTCATGTCTTATCGTGCCCTACTTGTTTACCTGTCAATGTGCCATCTTATGACTGTCTAGAGGCAACCTACTTTGTTGTCCTCCTACTGTGATATATTACCTGTCATAAATATGCACTGCAAACAAGGTTGCAACCTTTCCTATCGGCATGGTAGCGATCACACACACCGGGAGGCATCGGGCTTGCCAGTGCACCTGTGACTACCATGGTCCCATTCCCTCTCTTGCTTGGGAGCTAGACTTCCTCGTAGAGTTGGGTCGTAGGATTTTGGGGTACATCTGGAGTACACCCACCTGGTGTGTTTGGGGGATGTTTTGAAGTCGGCTGCAACAACTGGTTCCGGAACTGATCTGTTGTATCCTTTTTACTATGTGTACAAGTACTCTCGCTTGGTTCCTAGAGAACCTCGGGGAGGAAAGACTGGTATTTCTGTTCCTGTACTTATATTATTGTTATATTCATTCTTGAAAAAATGATTTCATAAGTTGAACCGGAAAATGAGTTTCAAAACCTATTTCTCGTGCCCCCTCGTTGAGTTCATAAGGACTCACCCTCTTTTATCATCTCAGGTGAAGAAGACCCAGAACAGGTACCCGAGGATGGTGTGCCTAATGATGAACCCCTGGAGTGATTGCCTGTCATTGTTTGCTTTGCTTGAATGTGGGTACTTGTGAACTCTGTGCTATTGAAGACTATCTATTTTATGATGCTTGTTATTTCTAATGTAAAAGACCCCCGTTGTAATTTGGGGTCTAATTTTGGTTTGTACTTATATTAAGTAGACTGATGCTAGACATTACCATGATCGTTTTGCTTTATTACCACTAGTATCTATCATAGGTTATGACGTATTAGTTAAGAACTAAGTAAATGAACTTATCCAATCTTAAACAGGTACTCGCTATCAAGCTAAGATCAACAGGTACTTTTGTAACGAGGATAAACAAACAAACGAGACATAGTATCATGCAAGGTTATAAATCAAACGAGACATCAAGATAACTAATAGACGTCTCAATTGATGATAAATAGCCATCTTAGTTGGAAATGAACTTGAGATAGTAAATTTTGAGGCGTTTAGAGAATTAGGTTAAACCAAAGAGCGCAATTACAGCCGTTATGCTGCCGGTTTTTCGGAAAACTTTGGAGTTTAGACTAAAACATTAAGTGTTAATTCTTTATAAACGGTTAAGTATATGATATGACCTGAATGTTTAGATCACACCCTAGTCTAACCTTATAGACCGGGTTGGGGCGTGACAGAAGTCCTCGTGTTGCACCCCCTTTTCAATTTTTTTTGCCCTGGTTAGGGTTGCCAAGATACTTTATCCACCAAATTTCTATTACCGAATCCCACGGAACAATGGGCAAGACAACTTCGCTTCACGTAGAGGCTGGGCCCGCAAACCGAGGGCGTGGGGCTTGTGACCAGGTCTCCGTCGCTCCAATGCCCATAACTTTTGATCTATAAGGAGTTACGTGGCACATAGTATACCATTGGAAAGCTCTCCGAGAGTTCGACGATGAGGGCAACAAGCCTGATTGGTCGCACCTATTTTCGGAGCCTAAAATCGAACATTTTCATCAGTTTCGGGCCACTTTTCTTCTTTTGCTCTTTTTTTTGTCCTGGATCGTACGTCGTGAGATGTTAAAAGGACGACAACCTAACTCGAGGGACATTAGAGGGCCCTACAACACGTCGATATCACGTCATGCAAGGATGATGCGTTGTTGAAGCAGATGGGTTGTCGTTAAGCCCATTGGACCTTTTGAATGGGCCATCTTTCTAGGCTGGGACTATGAACCGTCAACACATAAAGGATTTGTGCCCAAAACATGATGGGTGAGATCATGCAAGCACTAATGCACCGGATCCCATCAGAACTCCAAAGTTAAGTGTGCTTGGGCGAGAGTAATATTGGGATGGGTGACCCCCTGGGAAGTCCGCGTGTTGCACCCACCCTTTTCAACTTTTTTGGCCCTGGTTACGGTTGCCAAGATACTTTATCCACCACATTTCTATTACCGAATCCCACGGCACCTTGGGCAAGACAACTTCGCTAGACGTAGGGCTGGGCCAGCAAACCGAGGGCATAGGGCTTGTGACTAGGTCTCCGTCGCTCCGGTGCCCATAACTTTTGATCCATAAGGAGTTACACGGTGCACAGAATACCGTTGGAAAGCTTTCCGAGAGCTCTACGATGGGGGCAGCAAGCTTGCTCGACTACGTCTATTTTCGGAGCCCAAAATCAAATGTTTTCATCAGTTTCGGGGTACTTTTCTTCTTCTACTCTGTTCTTTCGTCCTGGATCGTACGTCGTGAGTTGTTAAAAGGACGACAACCTAACTTGCGGGATATTACAGGGCCCTACAACGTGTCAATATCACGTCTTGCGAGGATGCTACATTGTTAAAGCGGATGGGTTGTCGTTAAGCCCATTGGGCCTTTTGAATGGGCCATCTCTTTGGGTTGGGACTGTGAACGGTCAACACATAAAGGATTTGTGCCCACAACATGACGGGTGCGATCATACCAGCACTAATGCACCGGATCCCATCAGAACTCCGAAGTTAAGCGTGCTTGGGAGAGAGTAGTACAAGAATGGATGACCCCCTGGGAAATCCTCGTGTTGTACCCCCCTTTTTCAATTTTTTTTGCCAAGATACTTTATCCACCACATTTCTATTACCGAATCCCGCTGCCCCTCGGGCAAGAGAACTTCACTTGATGTAGAGGCTGGGCCCGCAAACCGAGGGCGTGGGGCTTATGACCAGGTCTCCGTCGCACCGGTGCCCATAACTTTTGATCCGTAAGGAGTTACACGGCGCACAGCATACAGTTGGAAAGCTCTTCAAGAGCTCTACGACGGGGGCAACAAGCCTGCTTGGCTGCGCCTATTTTGGGTCCCAAAATCGAATGTTTTCATCAGTTTCGGGCCACTTTTCTTCGTTTCCTCTATTTTACCGTCCCGAATCGTACGTCGTGAGCTGTTAAAAGGATGACGACCTAACTCGCAAGACATTAAAGGGCCCTACAACTCGTCGATATCATGTCTTACGAGGATGCTACATTGTTGATGCGGATGGGTTGTCGTTAAGTCCATTAAGCCTTTTGAATGGGCTATCTCTCTGGGCTAGGACTGTGAACCGTAAACAAACAAAGGCTTTGCGCCCTCTACATGACCGGTGCGATCATACCAGCACTAATGCACTGTATCCCATCACAACTCTGAAGTAAAGCGTGCTTGGGCAACAGTGGAACTAGGACGGGTGACCCCCTGGGAAGTCCTCGTGTTGCCCCCCATCTTCTCAATTTTTTTTGCCCCGGTTAGGGTTGCCAAGATACTTTATCTCCCACATTTCCATTACCGAATCTCACGACACCATAGGCAAGACAACTTTGCTTCACCTAGAGGCTGGGCCCGCAAACCGAGGGCGTGGGGCTTGTGACCAGGTCTCCGTCGCTCTGGTACTTGTGACCAGGTCTCTATTGCTCCGGTGCCCATAACTTTTGATCCATAAAGAGTTACGCGGCGCACAACATAACGTTGGAAAGCTCTCCGAGAGCTCTACGACGGGGGCAGCAAGCCTGCTCATCTGCGCCTATTTTCGGTGCCCAAAATCAAATGTTTTCATCAATTTCGGGCCACTTTTCTTCTTTTGCATTGTTTTTCTTTCCCAGATCGTACGTCGTGAGCTGTTAAAAGGATGACAACCTAACTCGCGGGATATTACAAGGCCCTACAATGCGTCGATATCACGTCTTGCGAGGATGCTACGTTGTTAAAGCGAATGGGTTCTTGTAAAGCCCATTGGGCTTTTTGAACAAGCCATCTCTCTAGGCTGGTACTGTGAACCGTCAACACATAAAAGATATGTGCCCTCAACATGACGGGTGCGATCATACCATAACTAATGCACCGGATCCTATCAGAACTCCGAAGTTAAGCGGTCTTGGGCGAGAGTAGTACTAGGATGGGCGACCCACTAGGAAGTCCTCGTGTTGCACCCCACTTTTCAATTTTTTTTGCCCCGGTTAGTGTTGCCAAGATACTTTATCCACCACATTTCTATTACCGAATCCCACGGCACCTTGGGCAAGACAACTTCGCTTCACGTTGAGGCTGGGCATGCAAATCGAGGGCGTAGGGCTTGTGACTTGGTCTCCGTCGCTCCGGTGCCCATAACTTTTGATCCGTAAGGAGTTACGTGGTACACAGTATACCGTTGGAAAGCTCTCCGAGAGCTCTACGACGAGGGCATCAAGACTGCTCGGCTGCGCCTGTTTTCGAAGCCCTAAATTGAATGTTTTCATTAGTTTCGGGCTACTTTTCTTCTTTTGCTATGTTTTTTCGTCCTAGATCGTACGTCGCGAGAAGTTAAAAGGACGACAACCTAACTCGCGGAATATTATAGGGCCCTACAATTCGTCGATATCACGTCTTGCGAGAATGCTGCATTGTTAAAGCGAATGGGTTGTCGTTAAGCCCATTGGGCCTTTTGAATAGGCCATCTCTCTAGGCTGGGACGGTGAACCGTCAACACATAAAGGTTTTGTGCGCTCAACATGACGGGTGCGATCATACTAGCACTAATGCACCCGATCCTATCAGAACTCCGAAGTTAAGCGTGCTTCGGCGAGAGTAGTACTAGGATGGGTGACCCCATGGTAAGTCCTCGTGTTGCACCCCCCTTTTTAATTTTTTTTGCCCCGGTTAGGGTTGCCAAGATACTTTATCATCCACATTTCTATTACTGAATCCAACGGCACCTTGGGCAAGACAACTTCGTTTCACGTTGAGGGTGGGCCCGCAAACCGAGGGAGTAGGGCTTGTGACAAGGTCTCCGTCATTCCGGTGAGCATAACTTTTGATCCGTAAGGAGTTACGCGGCACATAGCATACCGTTGGAAAGCTCTCCAAGAGCTCTACGATGGGGGAAGCAAGGCTGCTCGGCTGCGCTTGTTTTCGAAGCCAATAATCAAATGTTTTCATCAGTTTCGGGCTAATTTTCTTCTTTAGCTCGGTTTTTCATCCCGGATCGTACGTCGCGAGCTGTTAAAAGGACGACAACGTAACTCGCGAGATATTAAAGGGCCCTACAACGCGTCGATATCACGTCTTGCGAGGATGCTGCTTTGTTAAAGCGAATGGGTTGTCGTTAAGCCCATTGGGCCTTTTGAATGGGCCATCTCTCTAGGCTGGGACGGTGAACCGTCAACACATAAAGGTTTTGTGCGCTCAACATGACGGGTGCGATCATACTAGCACTAATGCACCGGATCCTATCAGAACTCCGAAGTTAAGCGTGCTTGGGAAAGAGTAGTACTTGGATGGGTGACCCCCTAGGATGTCCTCGTGTTGCACCCCCCTTTTCAATTTTTTTCCCTTGGTTAGGCTTGCCAACATACTTTATCCACCACATTTCTTTTACCGAATCGTACGGCACCTTGGGCAAGACAACTTCGCCTCACGTTGAGGCAGGGCCTGCAAATCGAGGGCATAGGGCTTGGGACCAGGGCTCCGACGTTCCGGTGCCCATAACTTGTGATCCTTATGGAGTTACGTGGCGCACAAGATACTGTTGGGAAGCTCTCCGAGAGGTCTACGATGGGGGTAGCAAAATAGCTTAGCTGCGCCTATTTTCGAAGCCCAAATTCGAATGTTTTCATCAATTTTGGGCTACTTTTCTTCTTTTGTTCTGTTTTTTCATCCCAGATCGTACGTTGCGAGCTGTTAAAAGGACGACAACCTAACTCGCGGGATATTATAGGGTCCTACAACGCACAGATATCACGTCTTGCGATGATGTTGCGTTGTTAAAGCGGATGAGTTGTCATTAAGCCCATTGGGCCTTTTGAATGGGCCATCTCTCTGGGCTGGGACTGTGAACCTTCAACACATAAAGAATTTCTGCCCTTAACATGACGGATGCGATCATACTAGCACTAATGCACTGGATCCCATAAAAACTCCGAAGTTAAGTGTGCTTCGGCGAGAGTAGTACTAGGATGGGTGACCCCATGGGAAGTCCTCGTGTTGCACCCCTCTTTTTAATTTTTTTTGCCCCGGTTAGGGTTGCCAAGATACTTTATCCACCACATTTCTATTACTGAATCCAACGGCATATTGGGCAAGACAACTTCGCTTCACGTTGAGGCTGGGCCCACAAACCGAGGGCGTAGGGCTTGTGACTAGGTCTCCGTCGCTCCGGTGCCCATAACTTTTGATCCGTAAGGACTTACGCGGTACACAGCATACCGTTGGAAAGCTCTCCTAGAGCTCTACGACGGGGGCAGCAAGACTACTCGGCTACGCCTATTTTCGAAACCCTAAATCTAATGTTTTCATTAGTTTCAAGCTACTTTTCTTCTTTTGCTCGGTTTTTTCATCACGGATCGTACGTCGCGAGCTGTTAAAAGGACGACAACCTAACTCGCGGGATATTAAAGGGCGCTACAACGCGTTGATTTCACGTCTTGCGAGGATGCTGCATTGTTAAAGCGAATGGGTTGTCGTTAAGCCCATTGGGCCTTTTGAATGGGCCATCTCTCTGGGCTGAAATTGTGAACTGTCAACACGTAAAAGATTTGTGCCCTCAACATAATGAGTGCGATCATACCAACACTAATGCACTAGATCCCATCAGAACTCCGAAGTTAAGCGTGCTTGGGCAAGAGTAGTACTAGGATGGGTGATCCCCTAGGAAATCCTCGTGTTGCACCCCTCATTTTCAATTTTTTTTCCCCGGTTAGGGTTGTCAAGATACTTTCCCCACCACATTTCTATTACCGAATCCCACGACACCTTGGGCAAGACAACTTCGCTTCACGTTGAGGCTGGGCCCGCAAACCGAGGGCATAGGGCTTGTGACTTGGTCTTCGTCGCTCCAGTGCCCTTAACTTTTGATTTGTAAGGAGTTACGAGGCGCACAACATACCGTTGGAAAGCTCTCCGAGAGCTCTACGACGGTGGCAGCAAGACTGCTCGGTTGTGCCTTTTTTCGAAGCCCAAAATAGAATGTTTTCATCAGTTTTGGGCTACTTTTCTTCTTTTGCTCTGTTTTTTCATCCCAGATCGTACGTTGCGAGTTGTTAAAAGGATGACAACCTAACTCGCGGGATATTACAGGGCCCTACAACGCGTCGATATCATGTCTTGCGAGGATGCTGCGTTGTTAAAGCGGATGGGTTGTCGTTAAGCCTATTGGGCATTTTGAATGGGCCATCTCTCTAGGCTGGGACTGTGAACGGTCAACACATAAATATTTTTTGCCCACAACATGACGGGTGCGATCATACCAGTACTAATGCACCGGATCCCATCAGAACTCCGAAGTTAAGCGTGCTTGGGCGAGAGTAGTACTAGGATGGGTGACCCCGTGGGAAGTCCTCGTGTTGCACCCTACTTTTCAATATTTTTTTCCCTGGTTAGGGTTGCCAAGATACTTTTTCCATCACATTTCTATTACCGAATCCCACGGCACCTTGGCAAGACAACTTCGCTTCACGTAGAGGCTAGGCCAGCAAATCGAGGGCGTAGGGCTTGTGACTAGGTCTCCATCGCTCTGGTGCCCATAACTTTTGATCCGTAAGGAGTTACGCAGTGCACAGCCTATTTTTGGAGCCCAAAATCGAACATTTTCATCAGTTTCGGGTCACTTTTTTTCTTTTGCTCTATTTTTCCATCCCGTATCATACGTCTTGAGCTGTTAAAAGGACGACAACCTTACTAGCGGGACATTAGAGGGCCCTACAACGCGTGGATATCACATCTTGCGAGGATGCTGCATTGTTGAAGCAGATGGGTTGTCATTAAGCCCGTTGGGCCTTTTGAATGGGCCATCTTTCTGGGCTGGGGCTGTGAACAGTCAACACATAAAAGATTTGTGCCTACAACATGATGGGTGTGATCATAACAGCACTAATGCACCGAATCCCATCAGAACTCCGAAGTTAAGCGTGCTTGGGCGAGAGTAGTACTAGGATGGGTGACCCCCTGCGAAGTCCTCGTGTTGCACCCCCTTTTGAATTTTTTTTTCCCCAGTTAGGGTTACCAAGATATTTTATCCACCACATTTCTATTACCGAATCCCACGGTACCTTGGGCAAGACAATTTCGCTTCACGTAGAGGCTTGGACCGCAAATCGAGGGCGTAAGGCATGTGACCAGGTCTCCGTCACTTCGGTGCCCATTACTTCTGATCCGTAAAGAGTTACGCAGCGCACAGCATACCGTTGGAAAACTCTCCGAGAGCTCTAAGACCGGGGCATTAGCATGCTCAACTGCACCTATTTTTGGAGCCCAAAATTGGACGTTTTCATCTGTTTCAAACCACTTTTCTACTTTTCCTCTATTTTTCCGTCTCGGATCATACGTCATGAGTTGTTAAAAGGACGACAACCTAACTCGCAGGACATTAAGGGCCCTCCAACGTGTCGATATCACGTCTTGCAAGGATGCTGCATTGTTGAAGCGGATGGGTTGTCGTTAAGCCGATTGGGCCTTTTGAATGGGCCATCTCTCTGGGCTGGGACTGTGAACGGTCCACACAAAAGGGATTTGGGTCCTCAACATGACGGGTGCGATCATACCAGCACAAATGCACTGGATACCATCAGATCTCCGAAGTTCAACATGCTTGGGCGAAGGTAGTACTATGATGGGTGACCCCCTGGGAAGTCCTCGTGTTGCACCCCCCTTTTCAATTTTTTTTGCCCCGGTTAAGGTTGCCAATATACTTTATCCATTACATTTTTATTACCGAATCCCACGGCACCTTGGGCAAGACAACTTCACTTCACGTAGAAGTTGGGCCCGTAAACCGAGGGCGTGGAGCTTGTGACTAGGTCTTTGTCGCTCCAGTGCCCATAAGTTTTGATCCGTAAGGAGTTATGCTGGGCACACCTTACCGTTGGAAAGATCTCCGAGAGCTCTACGACGGGGGCCTCAAGCCTGCTCGACTGCGCCTGTTTTCGGAGCCCAAAATCGAATGTTTTCATCGGTTTTGGGCCACTTTTCTTCTTTTGCTCCATTTTTTCATCCCGGATCGTGCATCGTGAGCGGTTAAAAGGTCAACAGCCTAACTCGCAGGATATTACAGGGCCCTACAACGTATCGATATCACGTCTTGCGAGGATGCTGTGTTGTTAAAGCAGATGGGTTGTCGTCAAGCCCATTTGGCCTTTTGAATGGGCCATCTCTCTGGGTTGGGACTGTGAACCGTCAACATATAAAGGTTTGTGCCCTAAACATGACGGGTGCGATCATACTAGCACTAATGCACCGGATCCAATCAGAACACCTAAGTTAAGCGTGCTTGGGCGAGAGTAGTACTAGGGTGGGTGACCCCCTGGGAAGTCCTCGTGTTTCATGCCCCCTTTTCAATTTTTTTTACCCCGGTTAAGGTTGCCAAGATACTTTCTCCACCACATTTCTATTACCGAATCCCACGGCACCTTGGGCAAGACAACTTCGCTTCACGTTGAGGCTGGGCCCGTAAACCGAGGGCGTAGGGCTTGTGACCAGGTCTCCGCCGCTCTGGTGCCCATAACTTTTGATCTGTACGTAGTTATGCGGCGCACAGTATACCGTTGGAAAGCTCTCTGAGAGCTCTACGACTAGGGCAGCAAGACTGCTCGGCTGCGCCTATTTTTGAAGCCCAAAATCGAATGTTTTCATCAGTTTTGGGCTATTTTTCTTCTTTTGCTATGTTTTTTCGTCCCATATCATACGTTGCGAGCTGTTAAAAGGACGACAACCTAACTCGCGGGATATTACAGGACCCTATAATATGTCGATATCACGTCTTGCGAGGATGCTGTGTTGTTAAAGCAGATGGGTTGTCGTTAAGCCCATTGGGCCTTTTGAATGGGCCATCTCTATGGGCTGGGATGTGAACGGTCGACACATAAAGGATTTGTGTCCACAACATGACGGGTGTGATCATACCAGCACTAATGCACCAGATCCCATCAGAACTCCGAAGTTAAGCATGCTTGGGCGAGAGTAGTACAAGAATAGGTGACCCCCTGGGAAGTCCTCGTGTTGTACCCCACTTTTTAATATTTTTTTCCCTGGTTAGGTTTGCCAAGATACTTTATCCATCACATTTCTATTACCGAATCCCACGGCACCTTGACAAGACAACTTCACTTCACGTAGAGGCTGGGCCAACAAACCGAGGGCGTAGGGCTTGTGACTAGGTCTCTGTCGCTCTGGTGCCCATAACTTTTGATTCGTAAGGAGTTACACGACGTAGAGCATACCGTTGGAAAGCTCTCCGAGAGCTCTACAACTTGGGAACCTTACCTGCTCGGCTGCACCCATTTTTGGAGCCCAAAATCAATCATTTTCATCAGTTTCAGGCTATTTTTATTCTTTTGCTCTATTTTTTCATCCCGGATCGTACGTCCTAAGCTGTTAAAAGGACGACATCCTAAATCGTGGGACATTAGAGGGCCCTACAACGCGTGGATATCACGTCTTGCGAGGATGCTGCGTTGTTGAAGCGGATGGGTTGTCGTTAAGCCCATTGGGCCTTTTGAATGGGCCATCTCTCTAGGCTAGGACTGTGAATGGTCAACACATAAAGGATTTATGCCCACAACATGATGGGTGCGATCATAACAGCACTAATGCACAGGATCACATCAGAACTCTGAAGTTAAGCGTGCTTGGGCGAGAGTAGTACTAGGATGGGTGACCCCTTGTGAAGTTGTGAGGCCCGACCCCGATTTGCCTGTGATACCTTGTTTCGTGTGCCCTAATCTAGATTTGCGTGCCTTGACCTAGGTTTAAGAATTGTGTTCATTCGATGTGTCATGCATTGAATTACGTGCATTCATTTAAGGTTACGTGCATTTACTTGAAAAATGTGCATTCGTCTTGTAGTTCGTGTCCTACCTCGTAGTGCGTGCCTTAGACCTAGGAAAGCGCGCCTTCACGCTATTCAAGAAAGTATCTTACACGGAGCACTAGACTATTGAACAATCCTACAAAATCCACTATTAATATTATAATCCTAATCCAACTCACTAGAAGACAAAAAATTCACCAAACACCAAACATTCTTCATTCTTTATTCCTTATTCTTTTTGCACTTTCAAGACACAATTAAATAATGATCAAAAGTTGACAAAAAAATTCAGATTTGGAGCTAGCTTGGCCGACCATACCATGGTTTTTGCACAAGGTTTTAACAATGACATAAATAACTATGCATGCTTAGACAATTATGACACAAAATGCATAAAAAAATGATCAAAACCACCTCAAATATCTCCCTTGCTCGACCAAAAGCTCATGGCCCATGATTACATTTCAAAATTCCATCTTGAAGACACAAAAAAATCATATTTGGAAGCCCAAGGCCGACCATTGCTTGGATGAATGCAAAAGGCTTTATTCTTGTCATGTTTTGTCATTTCTTCATTTCTTTCTCAATATTTTCTCTCTCTCCTCTCATTCTTGGCCTTGGCTGAGTTCTCTACCTCCATAGCTTATCTTCTTCACACCATAGCTAAACAAAGCCAGCCACAAGCAAAGGACCTCAACCGAGCTAGCTAGGAAGTGAAAATCACACATGCATGTGCATTGAAGACTTCTATTCGGCCTAGGTAAGCTTCTTGGCATCCATTTCTTTTCTTCTTATTCTAACCTCATGCATGTGCTAAGAGATTGATCACTAAGCTAGGAAAAATAGAGAAAAGCTAGTTGGAACCTCAGCTAGGCAAAAGAGAAGAAGAAAAGTTTGCTTCAACAAGCTTTTGAGCATCTTTGTGGTTGATTGCTAAGGTGAGGGTTAAAACCTTTTGAAAACTCTTCAAAAATTCACATGCATGCTCATAAATGTATGTCTTTGCTTTTGTACTTGAGTTATATGGTCGTTCATAAGCTTAAACAACCATGCATGGCAAGATCTTGGCTTGAAAGTGATGCTAGGTGAAGTCGGATTGTTGTCAACTCTCTGACCAGTCTGTTTCGGGGTAAGTTTAGCTAGGTAAATGATGTTGAAAATGCATAAAAATTGGTAGGTGACTAGTTTGGACAGTTTTGAACATTTTTTCCAGAAATGCATAAAAATTGGTAGGTGACTTAGGGTTTAATCACACAGTTAAGCGTGAAACGGAAACCCTAATGACTAGGTAGTCTTGCTAAGTGTTGATCATTTGGATATTGTGTGGAAATTATGTGCTTAGTGGGCTGCCCGTAAATGTCTAATAACTTCCAATGTGATTGTGACCATTGCATGTTGACAAATAAGCTTTTCTTGGACCCGAACCCATGATTGGTGTCATTGCATGTTGAATAATCTTATCACTTGATCACGTGGGCTTCTTAATGAGCTATATGGCCTGTTTTACATGTGTTACATGGCTGCCTGTTTAATTTTCATATAACTCTATATGCCTTTCAAGTGAAATTTCCTGTCTTATCGAGCCCTGCTTGTTTACCTGTCAATGTGCAATCTTATGACTGTCCGAAGGCAATCTACTTTGTTGTCCTCTTACTGTGATATATTACCTGTCATAAATGTACACTGCATACAAGGTTGCAACCTTTCCTGTCGGCATGGTAGCGATCACGCACACTGGGCGGCATCGGGCTTGCCGGTGCACCCGTGACTACCATTGTCATATTCCCTCTCTCGCTTGGGGGCTAGACTTTCTCGGAGAGTTGGGTCGTAGGATTTCGGGGTACATCCGGAGTACACCCACCTGGCATGTTTTGGGGAATGATTTGAAGTCGGTCGCAACAACTAATTCTGGAACTGATCTGTTGTATCCTTTTTACTATGTATATAATTACTCTCGCTTGATTCCTAGAGAACCTCGGGGAGGAAAGACTGGTATTTCTGTTCCTGTACTTGTATTATTGTTATATTCATGCTTGCAAAAAGGATTTCATAAGTTGAACCGGAAAATGAGTTTCAAAACCTATTTCTCGTTCGCACTCCCTAAGATCATAAAGACTCACCCTCTTCTATCATCTCAGGTGAAGCAGACCCAGAACAGGTACCCGAGGACGGGGTGCCTAACGATGAACCCCTGGAGTGATTGCCTGTCATTGTTTGCTTTGCTTGAATGTGGCTACTTGTGAACTCTGTGCTATTGAAGACTATCTATTTTATGTTGCTTGTTATTTTTAATGTAAAATACCCCCGTTGTAATTTGAGGTCTAATTTTGGTTTGTACTTATATTAAGTAGACTGATGCTAGACATTACTATGATCGTTTTGCTTTATTACCGCTAGTATCTACCATAGGTTATGACGTATTAGTTAAGGACTAAGTAAATGAACTTATCCAATCTTAAACAGGTACTCGCTATTAAGCTAAGATCAACAAGTACTTTTGTAACGAGGATAAACAAACAAACGAGACATAGTATCATGCTAGGTTATAAATCAAACGAGACATCAAGATAACCAATAGGCGTTTCAATTGATGATAAATAGCAATCTTAGTTGGAAATGAACTTGAGATAGTAAATTTTGAGGCGTTTAGAGAATTAGGTTAAACCAAAGAGCCCAATTACAGCCATTATGCTGCCGGTTTTTCGAAAAACTTGGGAGTTTAGACTAAAACGATAAGTGTTAATTCTTCATAAACGGTTAAGTATATGACCTGTCCTGAACGTTTAGATCACACCCTAGTCTAACCTTACAGGCCGGGTTGGGGCATGACAGAAGTCCTCGTGTTGCACCCCCTATTCAATTTTTATTGCCCTGGTTAGGGTTGCCAAGATACTTTATCCACCAAATTTCTATTACCGAATCCCACGGAACCTTGGGCAAGACAACTTCGCTTCACGTAGAGGCTAGGCCAGCAAACCGAGGCTGTAGGGCTTGTGACCAGGTCTCCGTCGCTCTGGTGGCCATAACTTTTGATCTGTAAGGAGTTACGCGGAGCATAGCATACCGTTGGGAAGCTCTCCAAGAGCTCTACGATGAGGGCAACAAGGCTGTTCGGTTGTGCCTATTTTCGGAGCCCAAAATCGAACGTTTTCATCATTTTCGGGTCATTTTTCTTCTTTTGCTCTATTTCTCTGTCCCGGATCGTACGTTGGGAGTTGTTAAATGGACGACAACATAACTCGTGGGACATTAGAGGGCCCCATAACGCGTCGATATCACGTCTTATGAGGATACTGTGTTGTTGAAGCGGATGGGTTGTCATTAAGCCCATTGGACCTTTTGAATGGGCCATCTCTCTAGGCTGGGACTGTGAACGGTCAATACATAAAGGATTTGTGCCCAAAACATGACGGGTGAGATCATACAAGCACTAATGCATCGGATCCCATTAGAACTCCGAAGTTAAGTGTGCTTGGGCGAGAGTAATATTGGGATGGGTGACCCCGTGGGAAGTCATCGTGTTGCACCCACCCTTTTCAATTTTTTTTGGCCCCGGTTAGGGTTGCCAAGATACTTTATCCACCACATTTCTATTACTGAATCCCATGGCACCTTGGGCAAGACAACTTTGCTTCACGTAGAGGATGGGCGCGCAAACCGAGGGCGTAGGGCTTGTGACTTTATCTCCGTCGCTCCGGTGCCCATAACTTTTGATCCATAAGGAGTTACGCGGCGCACAGCATACCGTTGGAACGCTTTCCAAGAGCTCTACGACAAAGGCAGCAAGCCTGCTCGACTGCACCTATTTTCGGAGCCCAAAATTGAATGTTTTCATTAGTTTCGGGCCACTTTTCTTCTTTTGCTCTATTTTTTCGTCCCAGATCGTACGTCGCGAGCTGTTAAAAGGATGACAACCTAACTCGCGGGATATTACAAGGCCCTACAACTTATCTATATCACGTCTTGCGATGATGCTGCATTTTTAAAGTGGATGGGTTGTTGTTAAGCCCATTGGGCCTTTTGAATGAGCCATCTCTCTGGGCTAGGACTGTGAACCGTCAACACATAAAGGATTTGTGCCCACAACATAACGGGTGCAATCATACCAGCACTAATACACCGGATCCCATCAGAACTTCGAAGTTAAGCGTGCATGGGCGAAAGAAGTACCAGGATGTGTGACCCCCTGGGAAGTCCTCGTGTTGCAGCCCCCTTTTTCAATTTTTTTTGCCAAGATACTTTATCCACCACATTTCTATTACCGAATCCCGCTGCCCCTCGGGCAAGAGAACTTCACTTCACGTAGAGGCTGGGCCCGCAAACCGAGGGCGTGGGGCTTGTGACCAGGTCTCCGTCGCTCCGGTGCCCATAACTTTTAATCCGTAAGGAGTTACGCGGCGCACAGCATACCGTTGGAAAGCTCTCCGAGAGCTCTACGACGGGGTTCAAGCCTGCTTGGCTGCGCCTATTTTTAGTGCCCAAAATCAAATGTTTTCATCAGTTTCAGGAAACTTTTATTCTTTTGCTCTGTTTTTCCGTCCCAGATCGTACGTCGTGAGCTGTTAAAAGGACGACAACCTAACTCGCGGGATATTACTTGGCCCTACAACGCGTCGATATCACGTCTTACGAGGATTCTGCGTTGTTGTAGCGGATGGTTTGTCGTTAAGTCAATTGGCCCTTTTGAATGGGCCATCTCTCTAGGCTGTGACTGTGAACCATCAACACATAAAGGATTTGTGCCCTTCACATGACCGGTGCGATCATACCAGCACTAATGCACCGGATCCCATCAGAACTCCGAAGTTAAGCGTGCTTGGGCGATAGTAGTACTAGGATGGGTGACCCTTTGGGAACTCCTCGTGTTGCACCCCCATTTCAATTTTTTTTGCCCCGGTTAGGGTTGCCAAGATACTTTATCCACCACATTTCCATTACCGAATCCCACGGCACCTTGGGCAAGACAACTTTGCTTCACGTAGAGGCTGGGCCCGCAAACCGAGGGCGTGGGGCTTGTGACCAGGTTTCTGTCGCTCTGGTATCCATAACTTTTGATCCATAAGGAGTTACCCAGTGCACAACACACCGTTGGAAAGATCACTAAGAGCACTACGACAGGGGCAGTAAGACTGCTCGGCTGCGCCTGTTTTCGAAGCCCAAAATCGAATGTTTTCATCAATTTCGAGCTACTTTTCTACTTTTGCTCTATTTTTTCGTCCCGGATCGTAAATCGGGAGCTGTAAAAAGGACTACCACCTAACTCGCAGGATATTACAGGGCCCTACAATGCGTAGATATCACGTCTTGCGAGAATGCTGCGTTGTTAAAGCGAATAGGTTATCGTTAAGCCCATTGGGCCTTTTGAATGGGCCATCTCTCTAGGCTGAGACTGTGAACCGTCAACACATAAAGGATTTGTGCCCTCAACATGACGGGTGCGATCATACCAGCACTAATGCCCCGGATCCCATCAGAACTCCGAAGTTAGGCGTGCTTGGGCAAGAGTAGTACTAGGATGGGTGACCCCATGGGAAGTCCTCGTGTTGCACCCCCCTTTTCAATTTTTTTTGCCCCGGTTTAGGTTGCCAAGATACTTTATCCACCACATTTCTATTATCGAATCCCACGGCACCTTGGGGAAGACAACTTCGCTTCACGTGGAGGCTGGGCCAGCAAATCGAGGCCGTAGGGCTTGTGAGTAGGTCTCCGTCGCTCCGGTGCCCATAATTTTTGATCCGTATGGAGTTACGCGGCGCACAGTATATCGTTGGAAAGCTCTCTGAGAGCTCTACGACGGGGGCAGCAAGACTGCTCGGCTTCGCCTATTTTCGAAGCCCAAAATCGAATGTTTTCATCAGTTTCGGGCAACTTTTCTTCTTTTGTTCGATTTTTTCATCCCGGATCGTACGTCGCGAGCTGTTAAAAGGATGACAACCTAACTCGTGGGATATTACAGGTTCCTACAACGCGTCGATATCACGTCTTGCGAGTATGCTGCGTTGTTAAAGCGAATGGGTTGTCGTTAAACCCATTGGGCCTTTTGAATGAGCCATCTCTCTGGGCTGAGATTGTGAACCGTCAGCACATAAAGGCTTTGCACCCTCAACATAACGAGTGTGATCATACTAGCACTAATGCACTGGATCCCATCAGACTCTGAAGTTAAGAGTGCTTAGGCGTGAGTAATACTAGGATGGGTGACCCCTTGGGTATTCCTCGCGTTGCACCCCTATTTTTAATTTTTTTTTCCCCGGTTAGGGTTGCCAACATACTTTATCCACCACATTTTTATTACCGAATCCCATGGCACCTTGGGCAAGACAACTTCGCTTCACGTTGAGGCTGGGCCCGCAAACCGAGGGCGTAGGGCTAGTGACCAGGTCTCCGTCGCTCCGGTGCCCATAACTTTGATCTGTAAAGAGTTACACAGTGCACAGCATACCGTTGGAAAGCTCACCGAGAGCTCTACGACGGGGGCAGCAAGCCTGCTCGGCTGCGCCTGTTTTCGAAGCCCAAAATTGAATGTTTTCATCAATTTCGGGCCACTTCTCTTCTTTTGCTCTGTTTTTCCATCCCGGATCGTACGTCATGAGCTGTTAAAAGGACGACAACCTAACTCGCGGGTCATTACAAGGCCCTACAACGTGTCGATATCACATCCTATGAGGATGCTGCATTGTTAAAGTGGATGGGTTGTCGTTAAGCCCATTGGGCCTTCTGAATGGGCCATCTCTCTGGGCTGGGAACTCCGAAGTTAAGTGTGCTTGGGTGAGAGTAGTACTAGGATGGGTGACCCCCAATGAAGTCCTCGTGTTGCACCCCCCTTTTCAATTTTTTTTGCCTTCGTTAGGGTTGTCAATATACTTTATCCATCACATTTCTATTACCGAATCCCTCGGCACCTTGGAAACACAATTTCGTTTCACGTAGAGGCTTGGACTGCAAACCCAGGGCGTAGGTCTTGTCACCAGGTCTCCGTTGCTCCGGACCCCATAACTTTTGATCCGTAAGGAGTTACACGGCGCACAGCACACCGTTGGAAAGCTCACCGAGAGTTCTACGACTGGGGAATTTTTCTGCGAGGCTGAACCTATTTTCGGAGCCAAAATTGAATGTTTTCATCAGTTTCAGACCACTTTTATGCTTTTCCTCTGTTTTTTCATCCCGGATCATAAATCGTGAGCTGTTAAAAGGACGACAACCTAACTCGCGGGACATTAGAGGGCCCTATAATGCCTTGATATCACGTCTTGCGAGGATGCTTCGTTGTTGAAGCGGATGGGTTGTCGTTAAGCCCATTGGGCCTTTTGAATGGGCCATCTCTCTGGGCTGGGACTGTGAACGGTCAACACATAAAGGATTTGTGCCCACAACATGAAGGGTGAGATCATACAAGCACTAATGAACCGGATCCCATCAGAACTCCGAAGTTCAACGTGCTTGGGCAAGAGTAGTACTATGATGGGTGACCCCCTAGGAAGTCCTCGTGTTGTACCCTTCCTTTTTTTTTTTTGCCCCTGTTAGGGTTGCCAATATACTTTATCCACCACATTTTTATTACTGAATCCCAAGGCACCTTGGGCAACACAACTTCATTTCACGTAGAAGTTGGGCCCGTAAACCGAGGGCGTAGAGCTTGTGACTAGGTCTTTGTCGCTCTAGTGCCCATAAGTTTTGATCCGTAAGGAGTTAAACTGTGCACAGCTTACCGTTGAAAAGATCTCAGAGAGATCTACGCCGGGGGCCGCAAGCCTGCTCGACTGTCCCTGTTTTCGGAGCCTAAAATCGAATGTTTTCATCTGTTTCGGGCCACTTTTCTTCTTTTGCTATGTTTTTTAGTCCCGGATCGTACGTCGTGAGCTGTTAAAAGTATGACAACCTAACTCGCGGGATATTACATGGCCCTACAACTTGTCGATATCACATCTTGCGAGGATACTGTGCTGTTAAAGCAGATGGGTTGTCGTAAAGCCCATTGGGCCTTTTGAATGGGCCATCTCTCTGGGTTAGGACTTTGAACCGTCAACACATAAAGGATTTGTGCCCACAACATGACGGGTGCGATCATACCAGCACTTATGCCCCGGATCCCATCAGAACTCCGAAGTTAAGCGTGCTTGGGCGAGAGTAGTACTAGGATGGGTGACCCCCTTGGAAGTCCTTTTGTTGTACCCCCACTTTTCTATTTTTTTTTCCCCGGTTAGGTTGCCAAGATACTTTATGCACCACATTTCTATTACCGAATCCAACGGCACATTGGGCAAGACAACTTCGCCTCATGTAGAGGCTGGGCCCGTAAACCGAGGGCGTAGGGCTTGTGACCAGGTCTCCGTCGCTCCGATACCCATAACTTTTGATCCGTAAGGAGTTATGCGGCGCACAGCATACCGTTGGAAAGCTCACCGAGAGCTCTCGGGTCACTTTTCTTCTTTTGCTCTGTTTTTTCGTCCAGGATCGTATGTCGTGAACTGTTAAAAGGACGGCAACCTAACTCGTGGGATATTATAGGGCCCTACAACGTGTTGATATCACGTCCTGCGAGGATACTGCATTGTTAAAGTGGATGGGTTGTCGTTAAGCCTATTGGGCCTTTTGAATGGGCCATCTCTCTGGGCTGGGACTGTAAACGGTCAACACATAAAGGATTTGTGCCCACAACATGACGGGTGTGATCATACCAGAACTAATGCACCGGATCCCATCAGAACTCCGTAGTTAAGCGTGCTTAGGCTGGAGTAGTAATAGGATGGGTGCCCCCTAGTGAAGTCCTCGTGTTGGACCCCCCTTTTCAATTTTTTTTTCCTTTGTTAAGGTTGCCAATATACTTTATCCATCACATTTCTATTACCGAATCCCACGACACCTTGGCAAGACAACTTCCCTTCACGTAGAGGCTTGGACCGCAAACCGAGGGCGTAGGGCTTGTGACCAGGTCTCCGTTGCTTCGGTGCCCATAACTTTTGATCAGTAAGGAGTTACATGGCACACAACATACCGTTGGAAAGCTCTCCGAGAGCTCTACGATGGGGAGCATTAGCCTGCTCGGCTGCACCTATTTTTGGAGCCCAAAATTGAAAGTTTTCATCAGTTTTAGGCCACTTCTTTACTTTTCCTCAGTTTTTTTATCCCGGATCATACATCGTTAGCTGTTAAAAGGACGACAACCTAACTCGGGGGACATTAGAGGGCCCTACAACGCGTCAATATCACGTCTTGGGAGGATGCCACATTGTTGAAGCGAATGGGTTGTCGTTAAGCCCATTGGGCCTTTTGAATGGGCCATCTCTCTAGGTTGTGACTGTGAACCGTCAACATAAAAAGGATTTGTGCCCACAACATGACGGGTGCGATCACACCAGCACTAATGCACCGGATCCCATCAGAACTCCGAAGTTCAAAGTGCTTGGGCAAGAGTAGTACTATGATGGGAGACCCACTGGGAAGTCCTCGTGTTGCACCACCCCTTTTCAATTTTTTTTCCCCAGTTAGGGTTGCCAATTTACTTTATCCATCACATTTTTATTACCGAATCCCACGGCACCTTGGGCAAGACAACTTCGCTTCACGTAGGAGCTGGGCCCGTAAACCTAGGGCGTAGAGCTTGTGACTAGGTCTCCGTCGCTCTAGTGCCCAAAAGTTTTGATCCGTAAGGAGTTACGCGGCGTACAACTCACCGTTGAAAAGATCTCCGAGAGCTCTACTACGGGGGCCGCAAGCCTGCTCGACTGCGCCTGTTTTCGAAGGATAAAATCGAATGTTTTCATCAGTTTAAGGCCACTTTTCTTCTTTTGCTCTATTTTTTCGTCCTGGATTGTACGTCGTGAGCGGTTAAAAGGATGACAACCTAACTCGCGGGATATTACAGATCCCTACAACGTGTCGATATCACGTCTTGCGAGGATGCTGTATTGTTAAAGCAAATGGGTTGTGGTTAAGCCCATTGGGCCTTTTGAATGGGCAATCTTTTTGGGCTGGGACAGTGAACCGTCAACACATAAAGGATTTATGCCCTCAACATGACGGGTGTGATCATACCAGCACTAATGCACTGGATCCCATCAGAACTCCGAAGTTAAGCGTGTGTTTGGGCGAGAGTAGTACTAAGATAGATGACCCCCTGGGCAGTCCACTTTTTGCACCCCCACTTCTCTTTTTTTTTTGCCCCGGTTAGGGTTACCAAGATACTTTATCCACCACATTTCTATTACCGAATCCCACCGCACCTTGGGCAAGACAACTTCGCTTCACGTAGAGGCTGGGCCCGTTAACCGAGGGCGTAGGGCTTGTGACCAGGTCTCCGTCACTACGGTGAAAAATAACTTATGATCCGTAAGGAGTTACGCGACGCACAACATACCATTGGAAAGCTCTCCGAGAGCTCTACGACGGGGGCAACAAGCCTGCTCGGCTGTGCCAATTTTTGGAGCCCAAAATCGAACATTTTCAACAGTTTCGGGCCTCTTTTCTTTTTTTGCTCCATTTTTCCGTCCCGGATCGTACGTCGTGAGTTGTGATAAGGACGACAACCTAACTTGCGGGATACTACAGGCCCCTACAACGCACGATATCACGTCTTACTAGGATATTACGTTGTTGAAGTGGATGGGTTGTTGTTAAACCCAATAGGCCTTTTGAATGGGCCATCTCTCTGGGCTGGGACTGTGAACCGTCAACATATAAAGGATTTGTGCCCACAACATGATGGGTGCGATCATACCAGCACTAATGAACCGGATCCCATCAGAACTCCGAAGTTCAACGTGCTTGGGCGAGAGTAGTACTATGATGGGTGACCCCTTGGGAAGTCCTCGTGTTGCACCACCACTTTTCAAATTTTTTGTACCCCGGTTAGGGTTGCCAATATACTTTATCCACCACATTTTTATTACCGAATCCCACGGCACCTTGGGCAAGACAACTTCGCTTCACGTAGAAGCTGGGCCCGTAAACCGAGGGCGTAGAGCTTGTGACTAGGTCTCCGTCGCACTAGTGCCCATAAGTTTTGATCCGTAAGGAGTTACGCGGCGCACAGCTTACCATTGAAAAGATCTCCGAGAGCTCTACGACGGAGGCCGCAAGCCTACTCGACTGCGCATGTTTTAGGAGCCCAAAATCGAATGTTTTCATCAGTTTCGGGCCACTTTTCTTCTTGTGCTCTATTTTTTCATCCCGGATCGTACGTTGTGAGCAGTTAAAAGGACGACAACCTAACTAGCGGGATATTACCGAGCTCTACAACGTGTCGATATCACGTCCTGTGCCGATGCTGTGTTGTTAAAGCAAATGGGTTGTTGTTAAGCCCATTGGGCCTTTTGAATGGGCCATCTCTCTGGGTTGGGACTCTGAACTGCCAACACATAAAGGATTTGTGCCCACAACATGACGGGCGCGATCATACTAACACTAATGCACCGTATCACATCAGAACTCCGAAGTTAAGCGTGCTTGGGCGAGAGTAGTACTAGGATGGGTGACCCCCTTGGAAGTCCTCTTGTTGCACCCCCACTTTTCAATTTTTTTTGCCCCGGTTAGGGTTGCCAAGATACTTTATCCACCACATTTCTATTACCGAATCCAACGGCACCTTGGGCAAGACAACTTCACCTCATGTAGAGGCCAGGCCCATAAACCAAGGGCGTAGGGCTTATGACCAGGTCTCCGTCGCTCCGATGCCTATAACTTTTGATCCGTAAGGAGTTACGCGGCGCACAGTATACCGTTGGAAAGCTCACCGAGAGACTCGGGCCATTTTTCTTCTTTTGCTCTGTTTTTCCGTCCAGGATCGTATGTCGTGAACTGTTAAAAGGACGGCAACCTAACTCGTGGGATATTATAGGGCCCTACAACGTGTTGATATCACGTCCTGCGAGGATACTGCATTGTTAAAGTGGATGGGTTGTGGTTAAGCCCATTGGGCTTTTTGAAACGGCCATCTTTCTGGGCTGGGACTATGAACGGTAAACACGTAAAGGATTTGTGCCCACAACACGATGGGTGCGATCATACCAGAACTAATGCAACGGATCCTGTAACACCCCGATCCCTCTCGAGACCGGAGGTTCTATCAATCGATCTAATCACAACCCAAACCAAACCCGGGCAAATTTCCAGGGAAAACGGACGGAGCCTCCCCTGTTTCTAGGCAAAATGTAAAACCTGTAATAGCATTTAAATGGACCAACACCGTGTCCAACCATACAAAACTTCCTCAAGGCCATCCGAGCCTCGGTTCTCAACAATTTAAACTCAGCAAGTATACATACATTTCAAATTTAAAAGCTAACCTATCTCTTTTCATTTTGACAAGTACATTCAAAGTTTAAAATTAAACCATACTAAACTACTACATAAAATAGACTATCAAGTCATTCTAGTTCTTTTCTCTTGGACATTACAAACATGCATTCGAAGTTAAGTTATAATAACTAGATACATAATCTAACTTATCAAACTACTTCAACAATCTAATGAAACTTAAATTACATACTTTTGGCATTAAATACATACAACATATGAAAGCATATAACTTTACAACTTTGACAACTCAAGTCACATAGGCACGCAAGACAACTCTTCAAGCACGGACTTTCACGAAATCACGAACTTTCCAGCTAACATGGCATTTCCTGAAATGTGGTAGTGAGGAGTGAGTATACACAACACGTACACTCAGTGAGGGCGAGACAGATATCGAAGTGGAGAGAAAGAAGATTGTGCAATGCAGAAAGGTACAGTTAAGCAATACATTCAATAAAAGGCATACAATATAAACAACAATACAATTAAACAACTAAAGAAAGCATTAACACAACCAATCAAAGCTATACCACACTTTGAAGGCTATGGTTCACTCGAGCGAGTAATGTACCGATCACGATTCCGATGACTTTAACGATGACGCGCCGGCCCAAACCACCTTATAACACCAGTTTGGAATACCCCGGAAGTATCCATCAACCTACGACCCAAAAATCCCTGGGAGGCAACCCAAGCGAGAAGAGGGAATAGCAGCGGAGCTAGAGCAACCAACACTGGCAACCCGTGGCTACCCAGAGAGGCCCATCACTCACGCGCGAGACACTATGCAATGCAAGACTCGATACAAGGCGATAAACAAGCGATAAAGCCACACGTGAGAGAATAACAAAGTAGGTTACTCTCGCAAGCAATAGCAGCAATTGATAAGCATTTCAATCCAAATCAATTCAAACGAGTATTTCAAGCAACCCTAAGCATTCTATAGGCATAAAGTCAAGAAAACACACAAAAACACAAATCAGCCCCAACTATCAAAACCCTACCATTTCCAAACGAGCCACGGGTTCTGGAAACCGACTTCGCCAAATCTCCTAGGTCACTATAAGGCACGTCTAAAGACCCCAAAACCTTACTTTACCCTAGAACTCGCGCAAAGTCCCGATTTTCCCCTTTCTCGTTTGAACTACAACTATACCAACCAAACGCCCAACCAACGCCATAATCGCACCAAAAGTGCTTCCATGGCCTCCTGATATAATGCCAACAATCAAAACGAGAAAACGCCAAAGTCGACCTAAACGACCCTGACTTTCCCAAAGGCATAATTCTCGTTTTTTCCACTACGCAACCCAAACAAACCATGCATTTAGGCATTCTAGCACACCTAGCACAATTCTACATCAACGGAAAGCATAACAGCGCAACTTCAACGTTTCAAGGTTTTACTATTCACAAAACACTATTCAATTGATAATTTAATTTGCAATCACAACATTGAACCGCAGAAAATGTTAAAAAGCTATAAATACACGTTCTACAATTTCCAAGGAACATCCTAGAAGCATCAAATCGCTTTAAATAACAACCTACGGATAAATCTCAAAATTTACAAAGTTAACATACATAACGTTTAAATGCGCAAATAACATGCTTCCCTCACCTTAGACGCTCCTAGACGCTAGGAAGACCTCGTAGGATGCCTCGGAAATCACCCCGTGCAAGCTCCCACGAAGAAATGAAGATTTTGGCTTGAAATCTTTTTTTTTCTTTCCTCATATTTTCGGCCCTGCTAAGCTGCTGTTCAGGTCTGTTTTTTTTTTTATTTTGTGCTAAATTAGGCTATTAAAAAGATGACAAGGTCAAAAGGGTCAAAGCTTTGGTCAAGGTTGGTCAAACAACTTAAAACTAGTCAAAATGGCTTATTTTTGTGCATTTTTAAGCTAAATAACTAACACCAAAATTAATTCTAGCTAGTAACAATTAAAATATAAAATTTAAGTCATCTAAATACTAGTTTCACTATTTGCTGAGGACTGGAATCCGTTTTCCTAGCTAACGCTCTCGATATGCAATGCACGTTGCGACAACAAAAGAATAACAATTAAATCTCGAAGAATCTAAGAAATATATCATTTTGAAAAGCATTATAGTTTAAAATTACTCCGGCTCGGAGCTACTTTTCATTTAATTGAAAACCGAGCCTTTAAGTGCAAGAAAAATAAAACCGATTGACATCAATATGAAAAATTGTTGATATTCCGTTAGAATAATTAGCTCAAGTATTATTCTAGTTACTTCTAAAAGAAATATGAAAATAGAGCTACAAATAAATGTTCAACTAAAAGTAAACACATAATCCAATGCTAACATTTAAGATGTCACTAGTTAAATGCAATTAAATGCCCTTAAATGCATCCCGGGTTCGGGTTATCACATCCTTCCCCCCTTAAGACAATTGCGACCTCGCAATTCTTCTTCCAACAAAACTCTGCATCCACTGAAATCCAATTCTGACTAATTTTCATTAGCTACTGAACAAGTATTTCATCAAGATGACCAATAGAAAAATTCAAGTAGAAATGCCAAGTGGTAACGCCAAATAAAGGCTCAAATGTAGATACCGTACAAGAATCCCGTTGACACGAATACCGAAGAATAATAAATTCCAACCAAGAGAGCCGAGATAATACCAACAAAGACTAAAGCAAAGATACTGTAGATGTTATCAATACCACATACTAATGGCAAAGAAGAGTACCGAAGGAATGCCCTACTTAAGAATCTTCAATAGAAGTCTAACAAGTACCCAATAAGAAAGTTAAGAGATAACCAGAGTAGATGCACCTCATGCAATGCTGATTACTATAAATAGACCCAACTGAAAGTTCTGTAAAGGAATATAGAGAAGAATACCAAAGGCCAACCTCTAAATGAAATCTTCTAATCACTGAGTTCCTACCGCAACATCTTAATCAAATAGCAAGTAGAGATTCCCCTGAGTGGAAAGACCGAAGGAGAAGCCATAAACAGTACAAAATAATATGTCCAATCAGAATTCCAAGTGTAGGATCTTCCATTAAATGCCAATAAGGAAAATACTAGTAGAATGCCCAATAAGAATTCCAAAGAATACCGTAAGTAATATGAGATAATGGATCTGATAGGGATTCCAGTTACCAAACCAACGAAGGGATGCCGAAGAAAATACCCGAACAATACTCCAATAAGAAAGTAGCCAAGTTTGCCCAATAAGTAAATACTAAATAATTGGCCACTGAAAATTCCATAAAATACCATTGAAGAATTTCCAATCAGAGATGCCAGTATTATACCAATAAAGATCAAGACACATATACCACAGATAATACTGTGCAGTAAGGCCGATTAAAATCCCAATAGCCAAATCCACCAAGAAATGCCAACAGAAGTCCCCAAAGAATACCCAATAAGAAACCAAAGAATGCCACCAGACAACAACCAAATAGAATCCCAAAAGAAAGCTACTCTTTTATGATTGCCAATCACAAGGAAGAATCTTAGAAGTTTGCCAATAACTGAGCTCCAAAGACAAACACCAACTCCCAAATCAAGGCTAGTCAAATGCCATTCATTTCTTGCCAATCCATACACCTTGAAAAGCCAGCGGTGAACCACTTTCTTCAGGGGAGGAAGAGGACTTACTTACCATTTCAATAGGACATGTATGAATGCCAATATATCACAGTTATACATATGCCTTAAACTATTATGCAAGCAAGTTTACAAAATAGTTTATTCAACAAAGTCACTCAAGCACGGCAATCAAGTCAAGCATAACATAATCAATTCAAGACATTTTAAAACACACATTACAAGCAATACTTCAAGCAAATAACAATCCACGAGGTCGATTCGATAGGTCAATTCAATGCACAACTAGACACTTTACTTCACTTAGCACACAATTAACACATAACACATAACTATATCACATAGGAGCACACATTCATGTCAAGACACATAATCTCACATACAAGCATACACTTTCAAGACACACTTAGCAAGCACACATTCAAGGACCACTACCCACCAGACCGAGGACCCTGTCCCGGCTTATGAGCTAAACAAGCTCTGATACCACCTGTAACACCCCGATCCCTCTCGAGACCGGGAGTTCTATCAATCGATCTAATCACAACCCAAACCAAACCCGGGCAAATTTCCAGGGAAAACGGACGGAGCCTCCCCTGTTTCTAGGCAAAATGTAAAACCTGTAATAGCATTTAAATGGACCAACACCGTGTCCAACCATACAAAACTTCCTCAAGGCCATCCGAGCCTCGGTTCTCAACAATTTAAACTCAGCAAGTATACATACATTTCAAATTTAAAAGCTAACCTATCTCTTTTCATTTTGACAAGTACATTCAAACTTGAAAATTAAACCATACTAAACTACTACATAAAATAGACTATCATGCCATTCTAGTTCTTTTCTTTTGGACATTACAAACATGCATTTGAAGTTAAGTTATAATAACTAGATACATAATCTAACTTATCAAACTACTTCAACAATCTAATGAAACTTAAATTACATACTTTTGACATTAAATACATACAACATATGAAAGCATATAACTTTACAACTTTGACAACTCAAGTCACATAGGCACGCAAGACAACTCTTCAAGCACGGACTTTCATGAAATCACGAACTTTCCAGTTAACATGGCATTTCGTGAAATGTGGTGGTGAGGAGTGAGTATACACAACACGTATACTCAGTGAGGGCGAGACAGATATCGAAGTGGAGAGAAAGAAGATCGTGCAATGCAAAAAGGTACAGTTAAGCAATACAATCAATAAAAGGCATACAATATAAACAACAATACAATTAAACAACTAAAGAAAGCATTAACACAACTAATCAAAGCTATACCACACTTTGAAGGCTATGGTTCACTCGAGCGAGTAATGTACCGATCACGAATCCGATGACTTTAACGATGACGCGCCGGCCCAAACCACCTTATAACACCAGTTTGGAATACCCCGGAAGTATCCATCAACCTACGACCCAAAACTCTCTGGGAGGCAACCCAAGCGAGAAGAGGGAATAGCAGCGGAGATAGAGCAACCAACACTGGCAACCCGAGGCTACCCAGAGAGGCACATCACTCACGCGCGAGACACTATGCAATGCAAGACTCGATACAAGGCGATAAACAGGCAATAAAGCCACACGTGAGAGAATAACAAAGTAGGTTACTCTCTCACGCAATAGCAGCAATTGATAAGCATTTCAATCCAAATCAATTCAAACAAGTATTTCAAGCAACCCTAAGCATTCTATAGGCATAAAGTCAAGAAAACACACAAAAACACAAATCGGCCCCAACTATCAAAACACTACCATTTCCAAACGAGCCACGAGTTCTGAAAACCGACTTCGCCAAACCTCCTAGATCACCATAAGGCACGTCTAAAGACCCCGAAACCTTACTTTACCCTAGAACTCGCGCAAAGCCCCGATTTCCCCCTTTCTCGTTTTAACTACAACTATAACAACCAAACACCCAAGCAACGCCATAATCGCAGCAAAAGTGCTTCCATGGCCTCCCGATACAATGCCAACATGCAAAACGAGAAAATGCCAAAGTCGACCTAAACGACCCCGACTTTCCCAAAGGTATAATTCTCGTTTTTTCTACTAGGCAACCCAAACAAACCATGCATTTAGGCATTCTAGCACACCTAGCACAATTCTACATCAACGGATAGCATAACGGAGCAACTTTATCGTTTCAAGGTTTTACTATTCACAAAATACTATTCAATTGACAATTTAATTTGCAATCACAACATTTAACCGTAGAAAATGTTAAAAAGCTATAAATACATGTTCTACAATTGCCAAGGAACATTCTAGAAGCATCAAATCACTTTAAATAACAACCTACAGATAAATCTCAAAATTTACAAAGTTAACATACATAACGTTTAAATGTGCAAATAACATGCTTCCCTCACCTTAGACGCTCCTAGACGCTAGTAAAACCTCGTAGGATGCCTCGAAAACCACCCCGTGCAAGCTCACGCGAAGAAATGAAGATTTTGGCTTGAAATCTTTTTTTTTCTTTCGTCATATGTTCGGCCCTGCTAAGCTGCTGTTCAGTTCTGTTTTTTTTTTTTGTGCTAAATTAGGCTATTAAAAAGATGACAAGGTCAAAAGGGTCAAAGCTTTGGTCAAGGTTGGTCAAACAACTTAAAACTAGTCAAAATGGCTTCTTTTTGTGCATTTTTAAGCTAAATAACTAACACCAAAATTAATTATAGCTAGTAACAATTAAAATATAAAATTTAAGTCATCTAAATACTAGTTTCACTATTTGCTGAGGACTGGAATCCGTTTTCCTAGCTAACGCTCTCGATATGCAATGCACGTTGCGACAACAAAAGAATAACAATTAAATCTCGAAGAATATAAGAAATATATCATTTTGAAAAGCATTATAGTTTAAAATTTACTCCGGCTTGGAGCTACTTTTCATTTAATTGAAAACCGAGCCTTTAAGTGCAAGAAAAATAAAACCGATTGACATCAATATGAAAAATTGTTGATATTCCGTTAGAATAATTAGCTCAAGTATTATTCTAGTTACTTCTAAAAGAAATATGAAAATAGAGCTACAAATAAATGTTCAACTAAAAGTAAACACATAATCCAATGCTAACATTTAAGATGTCACTAGTTAAATGCAATTAAATGCCATTAAATGCATGCCGGGTTCGGGTTATCACAGATCCCATCAGAACTCCGAAGTTAAGCGTGCTTAGGCGGGAGTAGTACTAGGATGGGTGACCCCTAGTGAAGTCCTCGTGTTGCACCCCCATTTTCAATTTTTTTTGCCTTGGTTAGGTTTGCCAATATACTTTATCCATCACATTTCTATTACCGAATCCCACGGCACCTTGGCAAGACAACTTCGCTTCACGTAGAGGCTTAGACCGCAAACCGAGGGTGTAGGGTTTGTGACCAGGTCTCCGTCGCTCCGGTGCCCATAACTTTTGATCTGTAAAGAGTTATACGAGGCACAGCATACCGTTGGAAAGCTCTCCGAGAGCTCTACGACGGGGGCATTAGCCTGCTCGGCTGCGCCTATTTTTGGAGCCCAAAATCAAATGTTTTCATAAGTTTCATACCACTTTTCTACTTTTCCTCTATTTTTTCATCTCGGATCGTGCGTCGTGAGCTGTTAAAAGGATGACAACCTAACTCACAGGACATTAGAGGGCCCTACAGCGCGTCGATATCACGTATTGTGAGGATGCTTCGTTGTTGAAGCAGATGGATTGTTGTTAAGCCCATTGGGCCTTTTGAATGGGCTATCTCTCTGGGCTGGGACTGTGAACGGTCAACACATAAAGGATTTGTGCTCACAACATAACGGGTGCGATCATACAAGCAATACTGACCTGGATCCCATCAGAACTCCGAAGTTCAACGTTCTTGGTAGAGAGTAGTACTAGGATGGGTGACCCCTTGGGAAGTCCTAATGTTGCACCCCCCCCCCCCCCCCATTTCAATTTTTTTTGCCCCAGTTAGGGTTGCCAATATGATTTATCCATCACATTTTTATTACCGAATCCCACGACACCTTGGGCAAGACAACTTTGTTTCGCATAGAAGCTGGGCACGCAAACCGAGGGCGTGGGGCCTGTGACCAGGTCTCCCTTCGCTCCAGTGCCCATAACTTTTGATCCGTACGGAGTTATGCAACGCACAGCATACCGTTGGAAAGCTCACCAAGAGCTCTACGACGGGGGCAGCAAGACTGCTCGGTTGCGCCAGTTTTTGAAAACCAAAATCGAATGTTTTCATTAGTTTCGGGCTACTTTTCTTCTTTTACTCGATTTTTTCATCCCAAATCGTACGGCGCGAGTTGTTAAAAGGATGACAACCTAACTCGCGAGATATTACATGGCCCTACAACGCGTCGATATCACGTCTTGCGAGGATGTTGCGTTGTTAAAGCGATTGGGTTGTCGTTAAGCCCATTGGGCCTTTTGGATGGCCTATCTCTCTGGACTGGGACAGTGAACGGTCAACACATAAAGGATTTGTGCTCACAACATGACGGGTGCGATCATACCAGCACTAATGAACCGGATCCAATCAGAACTCCGAAGTTCCACGTGCTTGGGCGAGAGTAGTACTATGATGGGCGACCCCCTCGGAAGTCCTCGTGTTGCCCCCCCTTTTTTAATTTTTTTTGCTTCGATTAGGGTTGCTAATATACTTTATCCACCACATTTTTATTACCGAATCCTACAGCACCTTGGGCAAGACAACTTCGCTTCACGTAGAAGCTGGGCCCGTGAACGAGGGCGTAGAGCTTGTGACTAGGTCTTCGTCACTATAGTGCCCCTAAGTTTTGATCCGTAAGGAGTTACGCTGCGCACAGCTTACCATTGAAAAGATCTCCGAGAGCTCTACTACGGGGGCCGCAAGCCTGCTCAACAGCGCTTGTTTTTGGAGCCCAAAATCGAATGTTTTCATCCGTTTCGGGCCACTTTTCTTCTTTTGCTCTATTTTTTCGTCCCGGATCGTACGTCGTTAGCGGTTAAAAGGATGACAACCTAACTCACGCGATATTACAGAGCCCTACAACGTGTCGATATCACGTCTTGCGAGGATGCTATGTTGTTAGAGCAGATGGGTTGTCGTTAAGCCCTTTGGGCCTTTTGAATGGGCCATCTCTCTGGGCTGGGACTGTGAACCGTCAACACATAAAGGATTTGTGCCACAACATGACGGGTGCGATCATACTAGCACTAATGCACCAGATCCCATCAGAACTCCGAAGTTAAGCGTGCTTGGGCGAGAGTAGTACTAGGATGGGTGACCCATTTGGAAGTCCACTTGTTGCACCCCCACTTTTCAATTTTTTTTGCCGCGGTTAGGGCTGCCAAGATACTTTATCCACCACATTTATATTACCGAATCCCACGGCACCTTGGGCAAGACAACTTCGCTTCACGTAGAGGCTGGGCCCGTAAACCGAGGGCATAGGGTTTGTGATCAAGTCTCCGTTGCTCCAGTGCCCATAACTTCGGATCCGTAAGGAGTTACGCGGCGCACAACATAACGTAGGAAAGCTCTCTGAGAGCTCTACGACAGGGGCAGCAAGACTGCTCAGCTGCGCTTGTTTTCGAAGCCCAAAATCAAATGCTTTCATCAGTTTCGGGCTATTTTTCTTCTTTTGCTTGGTTTTTCATCCCGGATCGTACGTCACGAGCTGTTAAAAGGATGACAACCTAACACGCGGGATATTACAGGGCCCTACAACACGTTGATATCACGTCTTGCGAGGATGCTGCATTGTTAAAGCGAATAGGTTGTCGTTAAGCCCATTGGGCCTTTTGAATGGGCCATCTCTCTGGGCTGGGACTGTAAACGGTCAACACATAAAGGATTTGTGCTCACAACATGACTGGTGCGATCATCCCAGCACTAATGAACCGGATCCCATCAGAACTCCGAAGTTCCACGTGCTTGGGCGAGAGTAGTACTATGATGGGTGACCCCCTGGGAAGTCCTTGTGTTACATCCCCCCTTTTCAATTTTTTTTGCCCCTGTTAGGGTTGCCAATATACTTTATGCACCACATTTTTATTACCAAATCCCACGGCACCTTGGGCAAGACAACTTCGTTTCACGTAGAAGCTGGGCCCGTAAACCGAGGACGTAAAGCTTGTGACTAGGTCTCCGTCGCTCAAGTGCCCATAAGTTTTGGTCCGTAAGGAGTTACGCGGCGCACAGCTTACCGTTGAAAATATCTCCGAGAGCTCTACGATGAGGGCCGCCAGCCTGCTCCACTGCGCATGTTTCAGGAGCCCAAAATCGAATATTTTCATCAGTTTCGGGACACTTTTCTTCTTTTGCTCTATTTTTTCGTCCCGGATCGTATGTTGTGAGCGGTTAAAAGGACGACAACCTAACTCGCTGGATATTACAGGCCCTACAACGTGTCAATATCACGTCTTGCGAGGATGCTGTGTTGTTAAAGCATAAGGGTTGTCGTTAAGCCCATTGGGCCTTTTGAATGGTCTATCTTTCCGGGCTGCGATTGAGAACCATCAACACATAAAGGATTTATGCCCACAACAGAACGGGTGCGATCATACCAGCACTAATGCACCGGATCCCATTAGAACTCCGAAGTTATGCATGCTTGGGCGATGTTAGTACAAGAATGGGTGACCCCCTTGGAAGTCCTTATGTGGCACCCCCCCTGTTCAATTTTTTTTGCCCCGGTTAGGGTTGCCAAGATACTTTATCCACCACATTTCTATTACCGAATCCCACGACACCTTGGGCAAGACAACTTCGCTTCACGTAGAGGCTGGGCCAGCAAACCGAGGGCGTAGGGCTTGTGACCAGGTCTCCGTCGCTCCGGTGCCCATAACTTTTGATCCGTAAAGAGTTACGAAGCGCACAACATACCGTTGGAAAGCTCACCGAAAGCTCTACGATGGGGGCAGCAAGCCTGCTCGACTGTGCCTATTTTTGAAGACCAAAATTGAATGTTTTCATCAGTTTTGGGCCATTTTTCCTCTTTTGCTCTGTTTTTTCGTCCAGGATCGTACGTCGTGAGTTGTTAAAAGGAAGACAACCTAAGTCGCGGGATATTACAGGGCCTTACAAAGTGTCGATATCACATCCTGCGAGGATGCTGCATTGTTAAAGTGGATGGGTTGTTGTTAAGCCCATTGGGCCTTTTGAATGGGCCATCTCTCTGGGTTGGGACTATGAACGGTCAACACATAAAGGATTTGTGCTCACATCATGACGGGTGCGATCATACCAGAACTAATGCACCGGATCCCATCAGAACTCCGAAGTTAAGCGTGCTTGGGCGAGAGTAGTACTAGGATAGGTGACCCTAGTGAAGTCTTCGTGTTGCACCCCCCTTTTCAATTTTTTTTGCCTTGGTTAGGGTTGCCAATATACTTTATCCATCACATTTCTATTACTGAATCCCACGGCACCTTGGCTAGACAACTTCGCTTCACGTAGAGGCTTGGACCACAGACCGAGGGCGTAGGGCTTGTGACCAGGTCTCCGTCGCTTTGGTGCCTATAACTTTTGATCCGTAAGGAGTTACACGGCGCACAATATACCTTTGGAAAGCTCTCCGAGAGTTCTACGACGAGGGCATTAGCCTGCTTGGCTGCACCTATTTTTGGAGCCCAAATTGAACATTTTCATCAGTTTCAGACCACTTTTCTACTCTTCCTCTGTTTTTCCATCCCGAATCATACGTTGTGAGCTATTAAAAGGATGACAACCTAACTCGCGGGACATTAGAGGGCCCTAAACACCACGATATCACATCTTGCGAGGATGCTTCGTTGTTGAAGCGGATGGGTTGTCGTGAAACCCATTGGGCCTTTTGAATGGGCCATCTATCTGGGGTGGGACTGTGAACGGTCAACACATAAAGGATTTGTGCCCACAACATGATGGGTGCGATCATACCAGCACTAATGAACCGGATCCCATCAGAACTCCGAAGTTCAACGTGCTTGGGCGAGAGTAGTACTATGATGGGGGACCCCTTATGAAGTCCTCGTGTTGTACCCCCCCCCCCATTTTCAATTTTTTTTGCCCTAGTTAGGGTTGCCAATATACTTTATCCACCACATTTTTATTATCGAATCCCACGACACCTTGGGCAACATAACTCCGCTTCACGTAGAAGCTGGGCCCGTAACCCGAGGGGGGAGGGCTTGTGACAGGTCTCCGTCGCTCTAGTGCCCATAAGTTTTGATCCGTAAGGAGTTACGCGGAGCACAACTTACCGTTGAAAAGATCTCCGAGAGCTCTACGACGGGGACAACAAGCCTGCTCGGCTGCGCCTATTTTCAGAGCCCAAAATCGAATGTTTTCATCAGTTTTGGGCCACTTTTCTTCTTTTGCACTCTTTTTTCGTCCCGAATCATACGTCGTGAGCCATGAAAAGGATGACAACCTAACTCGCCGGATATTACAGAGCCCTACAAAGTGTCGATATCACGTCTTGTGAGGATGCTGTGTTGTTGAAGCGGATGGGTTGTCGTTAAACCCATTGGGCCTTTTGAATGGGCCATCTCTCTATGCTAGGACTGTGAACCATCAACACATATAGGATTTGTGCCCACAAGATGACGGGTGCGATCATACCAGCACTAATGCGCCGGATCCCATCAGAACTCTGAAGTTAAGCGTGCTTGAGCGAGAGTAGTACTAGGATGGTTGACCCCCTAGGAAGTCCTCGTGTTGCACCCCTACTTTCAATTTTTTTTGCCCCGGTTAGGGTTGCCAAGATACTTTATCCACCACATTTCTATTAACGAATCCCACGGTACCTTGGGCAAGACAACTTCACTTCACATAGAGGCTGGGCCCACAAACCGATGGTGTAGGGCTTGTGACCAGGTCTCGGTCACTGCGGTGCCCATAAGTTTTAATCCGTAAGGGGTTACGCGGCGCACAGCATACCGTTGGAAAGATCACCGAGGGCTCTACTACGGGGGCAGCAAGACTGCTCGGCTGCGCCTATTTTCGAAGCACAAAATCAAACGTTTTTATAAGTTTCGGGATACTTTTCTTCTTTTGCTCTGTTTTTTCATCCCAGATCGTACGTTGCGAGTTGTTAAAAGGATGACAACCTAACTCGCGGGATATTACAGGGCCCTACAACGCGTCGATATCATGTCTTGCGAGGATGCTGCGTTGTTAAAGCGGATGGGTTGTCGTTAAGCCTATTGGGCATTTTGAATGGGCCATCTCTCTAGGCTGGGACTGTGAACGGTCAAAACATAAAGGATTTGTGCTCACAACATGACAGGTGCGATCATACCAGCAATAATGACCCGGATCCCATCAGAACTCCGAAGTTCAATGTGCTTGGGCGAGAGTAGTACTATGATGGGTGACCCCTTGGGAAGTCCTCGTGTTGCATCCCCCCTTTTCAATTTTTTTTGCCCCAGTTAGGGTTTCCAATATACTTTATCCGCCACATTTTTATTAGCGAATCCCACGGTACCATGGGCAAGACAACTTCACTTCATGTAGAAGCTGGGCACGTAAACCGAGGGCGTAAAGCTTGTGACTAGGTCTCCGTCGCTCAAGTGCCCATAAGTTTTGATCCGTAAGGAGTTACGTGGCGCATAGCTTACCGTTGAAAAGATCTCCGAGAGCTCTACTACAGGGGCCGCAAACCTGCTCGACTGCGCCTATTTTCGGAGCCCAAAATCGAATATTTTCATCAGTTTCGGGACACTTTTCTTCTTTTGCTCTATTTTTTCGTCCCGGATCGTACGTCGTGAGCGGTTAAAAGGATGACAACCTAACTCGCGGGATATTACAGAGCCCTACAACGTGTCGATATCACGTCTTGTGAGGATGCTGTGTTATTAAAGCAGATGGGTTGTGGTTAAGCCCATTGGGCCTTTTGAATGGGCCATCTCTCTGGGATGGGACTGTGAATCGTCAACACATAAAGGATTTGTGCCCACAACATGACGGGTGTGATCATACCAGCACTAATGGACCGGATCCCATCAGAACTCCGAAGTTAAGCGTGCTTGGGCGAGAGTAGTACAAGGATGGGTGACCCCCTTGGAAGTCCACTTGTTGTACCCCCCTTTTTCAATTTTTTCGTCCCGGTTAGGGTTGCCAAGATACTTTATCCACCACATTTTTATTACTGAATCCCACGGCACCTTGGGCAAGGCAACTTCGCTTCACGTAGAGGCTGGGCCGGCAAACCGAGGGCGTAGTGCTTGTGACCAGATCTCCGTCGCTCCGGTGCCAATAACTTTTGATCCGTAAAGAGTTACGCGGCGCACAGTATACCGTTGGAAAGCTCACCGAGAGCTCTACGATGGGAGCAGCAAGACTGCTCGGCTGCGCCTATTTTTGAAGCCCAAAATCTAATGTTTTCATTAGTTTCGGGCTACTTTTCTTCTTTTACTCGATTTTTTCATCCCGGATCGTACGTCGCGAGCTGTTAAAAGGATGACAACCTAACTCGCGGGATATTACAGGGCCCTACAATGCGTCGATATCACGTATTGCGAGGATGTTGCGTTGTTAAAGCGAATGTGTTGTCATTAAGGCCATTGGGCCTTTTGGATGGGCCATCTCTCTGGGCTGGGACAGTGAACAGTCAACACATAAAGGATTTGTGCTCACAACATGACGGGTGCGATCATACCAGCACTAATGAACCGGATCCCATCAGAACTCCGAAGTTCCACGTCCTTGGGCGAGAGTAGTACTATGATGGGTGACCCCGTGGGAAGTCCTCGTGTTGCACCCCCCATTTTCAATTTTTTTTGCCCCAGTTAGGGTTGCCAATATGCTTTATCCACCACATTTTTATTACCGAATCCTAGATCACCTTGGGCAAGACAACTTCACTTCACGTAGAAGCTGGGCCCGTAAACCGAGGGCGTAAATCTTGTGACTAGGTCTCCGTCGCTCTAGTGCCCATAAGTTTTGATCCGTAAGGAGTTACGCGGGGCACAACTTACAGTTGAAAAGATCTCCGAGAGCTTTACTATGGGGGCCGCAAGCCTGCTCGACTGCGCCTATTTTCGGAGCCCAAAATCGAATGTTTTCATCAGTTTCGGGCCACATTTCTTCTTTTGCTCTATTTTTTCGTCCCGGATCGTACGTCGTGAGCGGTTAAAAGGATGACAACCTAACTTGCAGGATATTACAGAGCCTTACAATGTGTCGATATCACGTCTTACGAGGATGCTGTGTTGTTAAAGCAGATGGGTTGTGGTTAAGCCCATTGGGCCTTTTGAATGGGCCATCTCTTTGGGCTGGGACTGTGAACCGTCAACACATAAATGATTTGTGCCCACAACATGACGGGTGCGATCATACCAGCAGTAATGCACCGGATCCCATCAGAACTCCGAAGTTAAGCGAGCTTGGGCGAGAGTAGTACTACGATGGGTGACCCCCTTGGAAGTCCACTTGTTGCACCCCCACTTTTCAAATTTTTTTTCCCCGGTTAGGGTTGCCAAGATACTTTATCCACCACATTTCTATTACCGAATCCCACGGCACCTTGGGCAAGACAACTTCACTTCACGTATAGGCTGGGCCCGCAAACCGAGGGCGTAGGGCTTGCGACAAGGTCTCCGTCGCTCCGGTACCAATAACTTTTGATCCGTAAGGCGTTACGCAGCGCACAGCATACCGTTGGAAAGCTCACCGAGAGCTCTACGATGGGGATAGCAAGACTGCTCGGCTGCGCCTATTTTCGAAGACTAAAATTGATTGTTTTCATCAGTTTTGGGCTACTTTTCTTCTTTTGCTCGGTTTTTTCATCTTGGATCGTACGTCGTGAGCTGTTAAAAGGACGACAACCTAACTCGCGTGATATTACAGGGCCATACAACGTGTCGATATCACATCTTGCGAGGATGTTGCGTTGTTAAAGCAAATGGGTTGTCGTTAAGCCCATTGGGCCTTTTAAATGGGCCATCTCTCTGGGCTGGAACTGTTAACCGTTAACACATAAAGGATTTGTGCCCACAATATGACGGGTGCGTTCGTACCAGCACTAATGCACCGGATCCCATCAGAACTCCGAAGTTCCACGTGCTTGGGCGAGAGTAGTACTATGATGGGTGACCCCCTGGGAAGTGCTCGAGTTGTATCCCCCCTTTTCAATTTTTTTTGCTCGGGTTAGGGTTGCCAATATACTTTATCCATCACATTTCCATTACCGAATCCCACGGCACCTTGGGCAAGACAACTTCGCTTCACGTAGAAGCTGGGCCCGTAAACCGAGGGCGTAGAGCTTTTGACTAGGTCTCCATCACTCTAGTGCCCATAAGTTTTGATCCGTAAGGAGTTACGCGCCGCACAGCTTACCGTTGAAAAGATCTCCGAGAGCTCTACGACGGGGGCCGCAAGCCTGCTCGACTGCGCATGATTTAGGAGCCCAAAATCGAATGTTTTCATTAGTTTCGGGCCACTTTTCTTCTTTTGCTTTATTTTTTCATCCCGAATCGCACGTCGTGAGCGGTTAAAAGGACGACAACCTAACTCGTGGCATATTACAGAGCCCTACAACGTTTAGATATCACGTCTTGCGAGGATGCTGTGTGGTTAAAGCAGATGGGTTGTCGTTAATCCCATTGGGCCTGTTGAATGGCCCATCTCTCTGGACTGGGACTGTGAACCGTCAACACATAAACAATTTGTGCCCTCAACATGACGGGTGCAATCATACCAGCAGTAATGCACCAAATCCCATCAGAACTCCGAAGTTAAGCGTGCTTGGGAAAGAGTAGTACTTGGATGGGTGACCCCCTGGGATGTCCTCGTGTTGCACCCCCCTTTTCAATTTTTTTTGCCCGGTTAGGGTTGCCAAGATACTTTATCCACCACATTTCTTTTACCAAATCCCACGGCACCTTGGGCAAGACAACTTCGCTTCACGTTGAGGCTGGGCCTGCAAACCGAGGGCATAGGACTTGTGACTTGGTGTCCGTCGCTCCGGTGCCAATAACTTTTGATCCGTAAGGGGTTACGCGGCGCACAGCAAACCGTTGGAAAGCTCACCGAGAACTCTACGATGGGGGCAGCAAGACTACTCGGCTGCGCCTGTTTTCGAAGCCCAATATCGAATGTTTTCATCAGTTTTGGGCTAATTTTATTCTTTTGCTCGATTTTTTCATCCCAGATCGTACGTCACGAGCTGTTAAAAGGACGACAATCTAACTCGCGGGATATTACAGGGCCCTATAACGCGTCAATATCATATCTTGCGAGGATGCTGTGTTGTTAAAGCGAATGGGTTGTCGTTAAGCCCATTGGGCCTTTTGAATGGGCCATCTCACTGGGTTGGGACTATGAACTGTCAACACATAAAGGATTTGTGCCCACAACATGACGTGTGCGATCATACCAGCACTAATGTACCGGATCCCATCAGAACTCCGAAGTTCCACGTGCTTGGGCGAGAGTAGTACGATCATGGGTGACCCCTGGGAAGTCCTCGTGTTGCACCCCCCTTTTTCAATTTTTTTTGCCCCGGTTAGGGTTGCCAAGATACTTTATCCACCACATTTCTATTACCGAATCCCACGGCACCTTGGGCAAGACAACTTCGCTTCACGTAGAAGTTGGCCCGTAAACCAAGGGCGTAGAGCATGTGACTAGGTCTCCGTCACTCCAATGCCCATAAGTTTTGATCCGTAAGGAGTTACGCGGTGCATAGCTTACCGTTGGAAAGATCTCCGAGAGCTCTACGACGGGGGTGGCAAGCCTGCTCAACTGCGCATGTTTTAGGAGCCCAAAATCGAATGTTTTCATCAGTTTCGGGCCACTTTTCTTCTTTTGCTCTATTTTTTCATCCCGAATCGCACGTCGTGAGCGGTTAAAAGGACGACAACCTAACTCGCGGAATATTACAAAGCCCTACAACGTATCGATATCACATCTTGCGAGGATGCTGTGTTGTTAAAGCAGATGGGTTGTCGTTAAGTCCATTGGGCCTTTTGAATGGGCCATCTCTCTGGGCTGGGACAGTGAACCGTCAATACATAAAGGATTTGTTCCCACAACATGACGGGTGCGATCATACCAACACAAATGCACCGGATCCCATCAGAACTCCGAAGTTAAGCGTGCTTGGGCGAGAGTAGTACTAGGATGGGTGACCCCCTTGGAAGTCCTCTTGTTCCACCCCCACTTTTCAATTTTTTTTGCCCTTGTTAGGGTTGCCAACAAACTTTATCTACCATATTTCTATTACCGAATCCCACGGCACCTTGGGCAAGACAACTTTGATTCACGTAGAGGCTGGGCCCGCAAACCGAGGGCGTAGGGCTTGTGACCAAGTCTCCGTCGCTCCGGTGCCCATAACTTTTGATCCGTAAGGAGTTACGCGGCGCACAGCATACCGTTGGAAAGCTCTCCGAGAGCTCTACGACGGCGGCAGGAAGCCTGCTCGACTGCGCCAATTTTTGGAGCCCCAAATCGAATGTTTTCATCAGTTTCAGATCACTTTTCTTCTTTTGCTCTATTTTTTCATCCCGGATCGTACATCGCGAGTTGTTAAAAGGACGACAACCTCACTCGGGGGATATTACAAGGCCCTACAACGTGTCGATATCATATCTTGTGATGATACTGCATTGTTAAAGCGGATGGGTTGTCGTTAAGCCCATTGGGCCTTTTGAATGGGCCATCTCTCTGGGCTGAGACTGTGAACCGTCAACACATAAAGGATTTGTGCTCCAATCATGACGGGTGCAATCATACCAGAACTAATGCACCAGATCCCATCAGAACTCCGAAGTTAAGCATGCTTGGGCGAAAGTAGTACTAGGATGCGTGACCCCAATGAAGTCTTCGTGTTGCACCCCCCTTTTCAATTTTTTTTGCCTTGGTTCGGGTTGCCAATATACTTTATCCATCACATTTCTATTACCGAATCCCACGGCACCTTGGCTAGACAACTTCGCTTCACGTAGAGGCTTGGACCACAGACCGAGGGCGTAGGGCTTGTGACCAGGTCTCCGTCGCTTTGGTGCCTATAACTTTTGATCCGTAAGGAGTTACACGGCGCACAGCATACCGTTGGAAAGCTCTCTCAGAGCTCTACGACGGGGGCATTAGCCTGCTCGGCTGTACCTAGTTTAGGAGCCCAAAATTGAACATTTTTATCAATTTTATACCACTTTTCTACTTTTCCGTCCCGAATCATACGTCGTGAGCTGTTAAAAGGACGACAACCTAACTCGCGGGACATTAGAGGGCCCTACAACACCTCGATATCACGTCTTGCGAGGATGCTTCGTTGTTGAAGCAAACGGGTTGTCGTTAAGCCAATTGGGCCTTTTGAATGGTCCATTTCTCTGGGCTGGGACTGTGAACGGTCAACACATAAAGGATTTGTGCCCACAACATGACGGGTGCGATCATACCAGCTCTAATGAACCGGATCCCATCAGAACTACGAAGTTCAACGTGCTAGGGCGAGAGTAGTACTATGATGGGTGACCCCCTGGGAAGTCCTCTTGTTGCACCCCCCCTTTTCAATTTTTTTTGCCCCGGTTAGGGTTGCCAATATACTTTATCTACCACATTTTTATTATCGAATCCCACGGCACCTTGGGCAAGACAACTTCGCTTCACATAGAAGCTGAGCCCGTAAACCGAGGGCGTAGAGCTTGTGACTAGGTCTCCGTCGCTCTAGTGCCTATAAGTTTTGATCTGTAAGGAGTTACGCGGCGCACAGCTTACCGTTGTAAAGCTCTCCGAGAGCTCTACGACGGAGGCACCAAGCCTGCTCGGCTGCGCCTATTTTCGGAGCCCACAATTGAACATTTTCATAAGTTTCGGTCTACTTTTCTTCTTTTGCTCTATTTTTTCATCCCGGTTCGTACGTCGTGAGCTGTTAAAAGGACAACAACCTAACTCACGGGATATTACAGAGCCCTACAACGTGTCGATATCACGTCCTGTGCCGATGCTGTGTTGTTAAAGCAAATGGGTTGTCGTTAAGCCCTTTGGGCCTTTTGAATGGGCCATCTCTCTGGGCTGGGACTTTGAAACGTCAACACATAAAGGATTTGTGCCTACAACATGACGGGTGCGATCGTAGCAGCATTAATGCACCAGATTCCATCTGAACTCCGAAGTTAAGTGTGGTTGGGCGAGAGTAGTACTAGGATTGGTGACCCCCTTGGAAGTCCACGTGTTGCACCCCCACTTTTAAATTTTTTTTGCCCCAGTTAGGGTTGCCAAAATACTTTATCCACCACATTTCTATTACTGAATCCCACAGCAACTTGGGCAAGACAACTTCGCTTCATGTAGAGGCTGGGCCCGCAAACCAAGGGCGTAGGGCTTGTGACCAAGTCTCGGTATGGAGTTACGCGACGCACAGCATACCGTTGGAAAGCTCACCAAGAGCTCTACGACGAGAGCAACAAGACTGCTCGGCTGCACCTATTTTTGAAGCCCAAAATCGAATGTTTTCATAAGTTTCGGGCTACTTTTCTTCTTTTGCTCAATTTTTTCATCCCCGATCGTTTGTCGCGAGTTGTTTAAAGGATGACAACCTAACTCGCGGGATATTACAGGGCCCTACAACGCGTCGATATCACGTCTTGTGAGGATGCTACGTTGTTAAAGTGAATGGGTGGTTGTTAAGCCCATTGGGCCTTTTGAATGGGCCATCTCTCTGGGTTGGGACTGTGAACGGCCAACACATAAAGGATTTGTGCCCACAACATGATAGGTGAGATCATACCAGCACTAATGAACCGGATCCCATCAAAACTCTGAAGTTCAACGTGCTTGGGCGAGAGTAGTACTAGGATGGGTGACTCCCTTGGAAGTCCTGTTGTTGCCCCCCCACTTTTCAATATTTTTTGCCCCGGTTAGGGTTGCCAAGATACTTTATCCATCACATTTTTATTACCGAATCCCACGGCACCTTGGGCAAGACAACTTAGCATCACGTAGAGGTTGGGCCTGCAAACCGAGGGCGTGGGGCTTGTGACCAGGTTTTCGTCACTCCGGTGTCCATAACTTTTAATCTGTAAGGAGTTATGCGGCGCACAACATACTATAGGAAAGCTCTACGACGAGGGCTGCAAGCTTGCTCGGCTATGCATATTTTCAGAGCCCAAAATCGAAAATTTTCATCAGTTTGGGCCACTTTTCTTTTGCTCTATTTTTCCATCCCGGATCGTACGTCGTGAGCTGTTAAAACGACGACAACCTAACTCACGGGATATTACTGGGCCATTCAACGCGTCGATATCATGTCTTACGAGGATGCTGCATTGTTGAAGCAGATGGGTTGTCGTTAAGCCCATTGGGCCTTTTGAATGGGCTATCTCTTTGGGCTGGGATTGTTAACCGTCAACACATAAAGGATTTGTGCTCTCAACATGACGGGTGCGATCATACCAGCATTAATGCACCGGATCCAATCAGAACTCCGAAGTTAAGCGTGCTTGGGCGAGATTAGTACTTGGGTGGGTGACCCCTTGGGAAGTCGTCGTGTTGCACCCCCCTTTTTCAATTTTTTCCCCGACTACGGTTGCCAAGATACTTTATCCACCATATTTCTTTTACCCAATCCCACGGCACCTTGGGCAAGACAACTTCGTTTCACGTAGAGCGCCCGCAAACCGATGGCGTAGGGCTTGTGACTAGGTCTCCGTCGCTCCGGTGCCTATAACTTTCGATTCGTAAGGAGTTACGCGGAGCACAGCATACCGTTGGAAAGTTCTCCGAGAGCTCTACTACGAGGGCAGTAAGCCTACTCAGCTACGCCTGTTTTCGGAGCCCAAAATCGAACGTTTTCACCAGTTTTGGGCCAATTTTCTTCTTTTGCTCTGTTTTTCATCCCGGATCGTATGTCGTGAGTTGTCAAAAGGACGACAACCTAACTCGCGGGATATTAGAGGGCCCTACAATGCGTCGATATCACGTCTTGCGAGGATGCTGCGTTGTTGAAGCGGATGGGTTGTCGTTAAGCCCATTGGACCTTTTGAATGGGCCATCTCTCTAGGTTGGGACTATGAACCATCAACACATAAAGGATTTGTGCACTCAACATGACGGGTGCTATCATACTAGCACTCATGTTCCGGATCCCATCAGAACTCCAAAGTTAAGCGTGCTTGGGTGAGAGTAGTACTAGGATGGGTGACACCCTTGGGAACTCCTCATATTGCACCCCACGTTTCAATTTTTTTTGCCCCGGTTAGGATTGCCAAGATATTTTATCTACAACATTTCCATTACCGAATCCCACGGCACCTTGGGCAAGACAACTTCGCTTCACGTAGAGGATGGGCCCGCAAACCGAGGGCGTGGGGCTTGGGACCAGGTCTTCGTTGTACCGGTGCCCATAACTTTTGCTCCATAAGGATTTATGTAGCGCACAGTATACCGTTAAAAAGTTCTCCAAGAGCTCTATGATGGGGGCAGTATGCCTGCTCGGCTGTGCCTGTTTCAGACCCAAAATTGAACGTTTTCATCAATTTCGGGCCACTTTTCTTTATTTCCTCTATTTTTCCATCCCGTATCGTACATCATGAGCTGTTAAAAGGACGACAACCTAACTCGCGGGACATTAGAGGGCCCTACAACATGTCGATACCACGTCTTGCATGGATGCTGCGTTATTGACGCTGATGGGTTGTCGTTAAGCTCATTGGGCCTTTTGAAAGGGCCATCTCTCTGGGCTGGGACTATGAACAGTCAACACATAAAGGATTTGTGCCTACAACATGACGGGTGCGATCATACCAGCACTAATGCACCGGATCCCATCAGAACACCGAAGTTAAGCCTGCTTGGGCGAGAGTAATCCTAGGATTGGTGCCCCCCTAGGAAGTCCTCGTGTTGCACCCCCGCTTTTCAATTTTTTTTGCCCCGGTTAGGGTTGCCAAGATACTTTATCCACCACATTTCTATTACCTAATCCCACGGCACCTAGGGAAAGACAACTTCGCTTGACGTAGAGGCTGGGCCAGCAAACCGAGGGCGTGGGGCTTGTGACCAGGTCTCCGTCGCTCCGGTGCCTATAACTCTTGATCCGTAAAGAGTTACGCGGCGCACAACATACCGTTGGAAAGCTTTCTGAGAGCTCTACGACGGGGGCAGCAAGCCAGCATTGCTGCACCTATTTTCGAAGCCCAAAATCGAATGTTTTTATCAGTTTTGGGCCACTTTTCTTATTTTGCACTGTTTTTCCGTCCCGGATCGTACGTCGTTAGCTATTAAAAGGACGACAGCCTAACTTGCGGGATATTACAGGGCCCTACAATGCATCGATATCATGTCTTGCGGGGATGCTGCGTTGTTGAAGCGGATGGGTTGTTGTTAAGCCCATTGGGCCTTTTGAATGGGCCATCTCTCTGGGCTGGGACTGAGAATCATCAACACATAAAGGATTTGTGCCGTCAACATGACGGGTGCGACCATACTAGCACTAATGCATCGGATCCCATCAGAACTCCAAAGTTAACCGTGCTTGGGCGAGAGGAGTACTAGGATAGGTGACCCCCTTGGGAACTCCTCGTGTTGTACCCCCATTTTCATTTTTTTTTGCCTCGGTTATGGTTGCCAAGATACTTTATCCTCCACATTTCTCTTATCGAATCCCACGGCACCTTGGGCAAGAAAATGTCACTTCATGTAGAGGCTGGGCCCGCAAACCGAATGCGTGGGGGTTGGGACCAAGTCTCCGTCGCTCCGGTGCCTATAACTTTTGATCTGTAGGGAGTTACACGGCACACAGCATACCGTTGGAAAGCTTTCTGAGAGCTCTATGACGGGGGCAGCAAGCCAGCAACGCTGCTCCTGTTTTCGGAGCCTAAAATCGAATGTTTTCATCTGTTTTGGGCCACTTTTCTTCTTATGCTCTGTTTTTTCATCCCAGATCGTATGTCGTGAGCTGTTAAAAGGACGACAACCCAACTCACAGGATATTATAGGGCCCTACAATGCATCAATATCTCGTCTTGTGAGGATGCTGCATTGTTAAAGTGGATGGGTTATCATTAAGCCCATTGAACCTTTTGAATGGGCCATCTCTCTGGGTTGGGACTGTGAACTGTCAACACATAAAGGATTTGTGCCCACAACGTGATGGGTACGATCATACCAGCACTCATGCACCGGATCCCATCAGACCTCCGAAGTTAAGCGTGCTTGGACGATAGTAGTAGTAGCATTGGTGACCCCCTGGGAAGTCCACGTGTTGCACCCCCCTCTTTTCAATTTTTTTTGCCGCGGCTAGGGTCGCCAAGATACTTTATCCACCATATTTCTATTGCCAAATCCCACGGCACCTTGCGCAAGACAACTTCGCTTGATGTAGAGGTTAGGCCCGCAAACCGAGGGCGTGGGGCTTGTGACTAGGTCTCCGTCGCTTCGGTGCCCATACCTTTTAATCCGTAAGGAGTTACGCGCCGCATAGCATACCGTTGGAAAGCTCCCTAAGAGCTCTACGATAGGGGCAGCCAGCCTGCTAGGCTATGCCTGTTTTTGGAGCCAAAAATCGAACATTTTCATCAGTTTCAGGCCACTATTCTTCTTTTGCCCTGTTTTTTCGTCCCGGATCTCACGTCGTGAGCTGTTAAAGGGACGACAACCTAACTCGTGGGATATTACAGGGCACTATAATACGTCGATATCAAGTCTTACGAGGATGCTGCATTGTTGAAGTAGATGGGTTGTCGTTAAGCCCATTGGGCCTTTTGAATGGGCCATCTCCCTGGGCTTGGACTGTGAACTGTCAACACAGAAAGGATTTATGCTCTCAACATGACGGGTGCGATAAAACCAGCACTATTGCACCAGATCCCAACAGAACTCTGAAGTTAAGCGTGCTTGGGCGAGAGTAGTACTAGGATGGGTGACCCCCTGCGAAGTCCTCGTGTTGTACCCCTCTTTTCAATTTTTTTTACCCCGGTTAGGGTTGCCAAGATACTTTATCCACCACATTTCTATTACCGTATCCCACTGCACCATGGGTAAGACAACTTCGCTTCACGTAGAGGCAGGGCCCGCAAATCGAAGGCGTAGGGCTTGCGACTAAGTCTCCGTTGATCCGTAAGGCGTTACGCGGCGCATAGCATACCGTTGGAAAGATCTCTGAGAACTCTACGATGGGGGCAGCAAGCCTGCTCGACTGCACCTATTTTCGGAGCCCAAAATTGAATGTTTTCATTAGTTTCGAGCCACTTTTCTACATTTCCTCTGTATTTCCGTCCCGAATCGTACGTCGTGAGCTGTTAAAAAGACGACAACCTAACTCGTGGGACATTAGAGGGCCCTACAACACGTCGATATGACGTCTTGCGAGGATGCTGCATTGTTGATGCTGATGGGTTGTCGTTAAGCTCATTGGGCCTTTGAATGGGCCATCTCTCTGGGCTGTGACTGTGAATGGTCAACACATAAAGGATTTGTACCCACAACATGACGGGTGCGATCATACCAGCACTAATGCACCGGATCCTATCAGAACTCCGAAGTTAAGCGTGCTTGGGCGAGAGTAGTACTAGGATGGGTGACTCCCTGGGAAGTCCTCGTGTTACACCCCCCTTTTCAACTTTTTTTGCCCCGGTTAGGGTTGCCAAGATACTTTATCCACAACATCTCTATTACTGAATCCCACGGGACCTTGGGCAAGAAAACTTCGCTTCACGTAGAGGTTGGGCCAGCAAACCGAGGGCATAGGACTTGTGACCAAGTCTCCGTCGCTCAGGTGCCCATAACTTTTGACCTGTAAGGAGTTACACGGAGCACAGCATACCATTGGAAAGCTTTCTGAGAGCTCTACGAAAGGGGTAGCAAGTTTGCTCAGCTGCGCTTGTTTTCGAAGCCCAAAATTGAATGCTTTTCATCAGTTTCGGGCCACTTTTCTTCTTTTGCTCTATTTTTTCATCCTAGATCGTACGTCGTGAGCTGTTAAAAGGAGGACAACTTTACTCGCGACAGATTACAGGGCCCTACAACACTTCGATATCACGTCTTGAGAGGATGCTGCGTTGTTGAAGTGGATGGGTTGCCGTTAAGCCCTTTAGGCCATTTGAATGGGCCATATCTCTGGGTTAAGACTGTGAATCGTCAACACATAAAGGATTTGTACCCACAACATGACGGGTGCGGTCATACCAGCACTAATGCACCAGAACCCATCAGAACTCCGAAGTTAAGCGTGCTTGGGCGAGAGTAGTACTAGGATGGGTGACCCCCAGGGAAGTCCTTGTGTTACACCCCCCATTTTCAATTTTTTTTGCCCCAGTTAGGGTTGCCAAGATACTTTATCTACCACATTTCTATTACCAAATCCCACGGCACCTTGGGCAAGACAACTTCGCTTCACGTAGAGGTTAGGCCCGCAAACTGAGGGCATGGGGCTTGTGACCAGGTCTCCAACGCTTTTGTGCCCATAACTTTTAATCCGTAAGGAGTTACGCGCTGCACAGCATACCGTTGGAAAGGTCTCCGAGAGCTCTACGACAGGGGCAGCCAGCTTGCTCAGCTGCGCCTATTTTTTGAGCCCAAAATCGAATGGTTTCATCAATTTCGGGCCACTATTCTTCTTTTGCTATGTTTTCAGTCCCAGATATCACGTCAAGAGCTGTTAAAAGGACGACAACCTAACTCGCGGGATATTACAGGGCCTTATAACTCGTCGATATCAAGTCTTACGAGGATGCTACGTTGTTGAAGCGGATGGGTTGTCGTTAAGCCCATTGGGCCTTTTGAATGGGCCATCTCTCTGGGCTGCGACAGTGAACCGTCAACACATAAAGGATTTGTGCCCTCAACATGACGGGTGCGATCATACCAGCACTAATGCACCAGATCCCATCAGAATTCCGAAGTTAAGCGTGCATGGGTGATAGTAGTACTAAGATGGGTGACCCGCTAAGAAGTCCTCATGTTGCACCCCCCCTTTTCAATTTTTTTTGCCCCGATTAGGGTTGCCAAGATACTTTACCCACTACATTTCTATTACCGAATCCCACGGCACCTTGGCCAAGACAACTTTGCTTCACGTAGAGGCTGGGCCCGCAAACCGAGGGCATAGGGCTTGTGACTAGGTCTCCGTCTATCCGGTGCTCATAAGTTTTGATCCGTAAGGAGTTACGCGGTGCATATCATACCGATGGAAAGATCTCTGAGAGCTCTACGACAAGTGCAGCAAGCCTGCTCGACTGCGCTTGTTTTCAGAACACAAAATTGAACGTTTTCATTAGTTTCGAGACACTTTTCTTCATTTTCTCTGTTTTTCCATCCCGGATCGTACATCGTGAGTTGTTAAAAGGACGACAACCTAACTCGCGGGATATTAGAGGGCCCTACAACACGTCAATATCACGTCTTGCGAGAATGCTGCGTTGTTAAAGCGGATGGGTTGTCGTTAAGCCCATTGGGCCTTTTGAATGAGCCATCTCTCTGGACTAGGACTGTGAACCGTCAACACATAAAAGATTTGTGCCCACAACATGACAAGTGCGATCATACCAGTCCTAATGTGCTGGATCCCATCAGAACTCCGAAATTAAGCGTGCTTGGGCGATAGTAGTACTAGGATGGGTGACCCCCTGGGAAGTCCTTATGTTGCACCCCGCATTTTCAATTTTTTTTGCTCGGTTAGGGTTGCCAAGAAACCTAATCCATCACATTTCTATTACCGAATCCCACGGCACCTTGGGCAAGACAACTTCGCTTCATGTAGAGGTTGGGCCCACAAACCGAGGGCGTGAGGCTTGTGACCAGGTCTCCGTCGCTTCGGTGCCCATAACTTTTTATCCGTAAGGAGTTACGCGCAGCACAACATACCGTTGGAAAGCTCTCCGAGAGCTCTACGACCGAGACAGCCAGCTTGCTTAGCTGCGCATATTCTCGGAGCCCAAAATGGAAATTTTCTTCAGTTTTGGGCCACTATTCTTCTTTTTCTCTGTATTTCCGTCCCAGATCTCACGTCGTGAACTGTTAAAAGGACGACAACCTAAATCCCGAGATATTACAGGGCCCTATAACGCGTCGATATCAAGTCTTACGAGGATGCTGCATTGTTGAAGCAGATGGGTTGTCGTTAAGCCCATTGGGCCTTTTGAATGGGCCATCTCTCTGGGCTGGGACTGTGAACTGTCAAAACATAAAGGATTTATGCCCTCAACATTACGGGTGTGATCATACCAACACTAATGCACAGGATTCCATCAGAACTCCGAAGTTATGCATGCTTGGGCGAGAGTAGTACTACGATGGGTGACCCCCTTGGAAGTCCTAGTGTTGCACCCCCCTTTTCAATTTTTTTTGCCCTTGTTAGGGTTGCCAAGATACTTTATCCACCACATTTCTATTACCGAATCCCATGGCACTTTGGGCAAGACAACTTCACTTCACATAGAGGCTGGGCCGGTAAACCGTGGGCGTGGGGCTTGTGACCAGGTATCCGTCGCTCCGGTGCCCATAACTTTTGATCCGTAAGGAGTTACGTGGCGCACAGCATACAATTGGAAAGATCTCCGAGAGCTCTACGGCAGGGGTAGCAAGCATGCTCGGCTGCACCTATTTCCGGAGCCCAAAATTGAACGTTTTCATAAGTTTCGAGGCACTTTTTTTTCTTTTTACTCTATTTTTTCATCCCGGATCGTATGTCGTGAGGTGTTAAAAGGATGACAACCTAACTCACGGGATATTATAGGGCCCTACAACACTTTGATATCACATCTTGGGAGGATGCTGCGTTGTTGAAGTGGATAGGTTATCGTTAAGCCCTTTGGGACTTTTGAATGGGCCATCTCTCTGGGCTGGGACTGTGAACCGTCGACACATAAAGGATTTGTGCCAACAACAATACGTGTGAAAGCATACCGGCACTAATGCACCGGATCCCATCATAACTCCGAAGTTAAGCGTGCTTGGGCGAGAGTAGTACTAGGATGGGTGACCCCTTGGGAAGTCCTTGTGTTGCACCCCCCCTTTTCAATTTTTTTTGCCCCAATTAGGGTTGCCAAGATACTTCATCCACCACATTTCTATTACCGAATTCAACGGCATATTGGGCAAGACAACTTCACTTCACGTAGAGGCCAGGCCCGCAAACTGAGGGCGTGGGGCTTGTGACCAGGTCTCCGTCGCTCCGGTGCCCATAACTTTTAATCCGTAAGGAGTTCCGCGGCACACAGCATACCGTTGGAAAGCACTCCGAAAGCTCTATGACGCGGGTAGCAAGCCTTCTCGGCTGCGTCTATTTTCAAAGCCCAAAATCAAACGTTTTCATCAGTTTCGGGCCACTTTTCTTCTTTTGCTCTATTTTTCCGTCCCGGATCATACCTCGTGAGCCGTTAAAAGGACGACAACCTAACTCGCGGGACATTAGGGGTCCTTACAACGAGTCGATATCACGTCTTGCGAGGATGCTGCGTTGTTGAAGTGGATGGGATGTCGTTAAGCCCATTGGGCCTTTTGAATAGGCCATCTCTCTGGGCTGGGACTGTGAACGGTCAACACAAAAAGGATTTGTGCCCACAACATGACGGGTGTGATCATACCAACACTGATGCACCGGATCCCATCAGAACTCCGAAGTTAAGCGTGCTTGGGCGAGGGTAGTACTAGGATGTTTGACCCCTTAGGAAGTCCTCGTGTTGCAACTGCCCTTTTCAATTTTTTTTGCCCCGGTTAGGGTGGGCCCGCAAACAGAGGGCGTAGGGATTGTGACTAGGTTTCCATTGCTCCGGTGCCCATAACTTTTGATACGTAAGGAGTTATGTGACGCACAACATACCGTTGGAAAGCTCTCCGAGAGCTTTACGACGGGGGTAGCTAGCCTGTTTGGCAGCGCCTGCTTGGCTGCGCTTGTTTTTAGAGCCCAAAATAGAATGTTTTCGTTAGTTTCGGGCCACTTTTCTTCTTTTGCTTGATTTTTTCATCCCAGATCGTACGTCGTGAGCTGTTAAAAGGACGACAACCTAACTCACGGGATATTTATAGGCCCTACAACGCGTAGATATCACGTCTTGCGAGGATGCTATATTGTTAAATCGGATGGGTTGTCGTTAAGCCCATTGGGCCTTTTGAATGGGCTATCTCTCTGGGCTGGGACTGTGACCGTCAACACATAAAGGATTTGTGCCTACAACATGACGGGTGCGATCATACCAACACTAATGCATCGGATCCCATCAGAACTCTGAAGTTAAGCGTGCTTGGGCGAGAGTAGTACTAGGATGGGTGACCCCTGGGAAGTCCTCGTGTTGCACCCCCCATTTTCAATCTCTTTTGCCCCGGTTAGGGTTGCCAAGATACTCTATCCACCACATTTCTATTACCGAATCCCAAGGCACCTTGGGCAAGACAACTTCGCTTCACGTAGAGGCTGGAACCGCAAACCGAGGGCATGGGGCTTGTGACCCGGTCACCGTCGCTTCGGTGCCCATAACTTTTAATCCGTAAGGCGTTACGCGGCGCACAACATACCGTTGGAAAGCTCTCCGAGAGCTCTACGACGGGGGCAACAAGCCTGCTCAGCTGCGCCTGTTTTCGGAGCCCAAAATCGAATGTTTTCATCAGGATCGTACGTCGTGAGTTGTTAAAAGGACGACAACCTAACTCGAGGAATATTACCGGGCCCTACAACGCGTCGATATCACTTCTTGCGAGGATACTACATTGTTAAAGCAGATGGGTTAAATGGGCCATCTCTCTAGGATGGGACTTTGAACCGTCAATACATAAAGGATTTGTGCCCACAACATGACGGGTGCGATCATACCAGTACTAATGCATCATATCCCATCAAAGCTCCGAAGTTAAGCGTGCTTGGGCGAGAGTAGTACTAGGATGGGTGACCCCTTGGGAAGTCCTCGTGTTGCACCCCCATTTTCAATTTTTTTTGCCCCGATTAGGGTTGCCAAGATACTTTATCCACCACATTTCTATTACCGAATCCCATGGTACCTTGGACAAGACAAGTTCGCTTCACGTAGAGGCTGGGCCCGCAAATTGAGGGCGTAGGGCTTGTGACCAGGTCTCCATCGCTCCGTGCCCATAAATTTTCATCCGTAAGGAGTTACGCGGCGCACAGCATACCGTTGGAAAGCTATCCGAGAGCTCTACGACGGGGGCAGCAATCCATCTCAGCTGCACCTGTTTTCGGCCCCCAAAATCAAATGATTTCATCAGTTTCGGCCCACTTTTCTTCTTTTGCTTTGTTTTTCCTAACAGGATCGTACGTCGTGAGCTGTTAAAAGGATGACAACCTAACTCGCTGGATATTACAGGGCCCTACAATGCGTCGATATCACATCTTACGAGGATGCTGTGTTGTTGAAGCGGATGGGTTGTCGTTAAGCCCATTAGGCCTTTTGAATGGGCCATCTCTCTGGGCTGGGACTGTGAACCGTCAACACATAAAGGATTTGTGCCCACAACATGAAGGGTGCAATCATACCTGCACTAATGCACCGGATCCCATCAGAACTCCGAAGTTAAGCGTGCTTTAGCGAGAGTAGTACTAGGATGGATGACCCCCTGGGAAGTCTTGGTGTTGCACCCCTCCCCCTCCCCCCCCCCCCCCCCCCCCCGTTTTCAATTTTTTTTGCCCCGGTTAGGGTTGCCAAGATACTTTTACCACCACATTTCTATTATCGAATCCCACGGCACCTTAGGCAAGACAACTTCGCTTCACGTGGAGGCTAGGCTCGCAAACCGAAGGCGTAGGGCTTGTGACCAGGTCCCCGTCGCTCCAGTGCCCATAACTTTTGATCCGTAAGGAGTTACGCGGCGCACAACATACCGTTGCAAAGCTCTCCGAGAACTCTACGACGGGGGCAACAAGCCTGCTCAGCTGCGCCTATTTTTAGAGCCCAAAATTGAATGTTTTCATCAATTTCGGTCCAATTTTCTTCTATTGCTCTGTTTTTTCATCCTGGATCGTACGTCGTGAGTTGTTAAAAGGACGACAACCTAACTCACGGGATATTACTGGGCCCTACAACGCGTCGATATCACGTCTTGCGAGTATGCTGTGTTGTTAAAGCAGATGGGTTGTCATTAAGCCCTTTGGGCCTTTTGAAAGGGCCATCTCTCTAGGATGGGACTATGAACCGTCAACACATAAAGGATTTGTGCCCACAACATGATGGGTGCGATCATACCAGCACTAATGCACCGGATCCCATCAGAACTCCGAAGTTAAGCGTGCTTGGGCGAGACTAGTACTAGGATGGGTGACCCCTTGGGAAGTCCTCGTGTTGTACCCCCCTTTTCAATTTTTTTTGCCTCGGTTAGGGTTGCCAAGATACTTTATCCACCACATTTCTATTACCAAATCCCATGGTACCTTAGACAAGACAACTTCGCTTCACGTAGAGGCTGGGCCCGCAAACCAAGGGCGTAGGGCTTGTGACCAGGTTTCCATCGCTCTGGTGCCCATAACTTTTGATCCGTAAGGAGTTACGCGGCGCACAGCATACCGTTGGAAAGCAATGCGAGAGCTCTACGACGAGGGTAGCAAGCCATCTCGGCTGCGCTTGTTTTTTAGGCCCAAAATCAAACGTTTTCATCAATTTCAGGCCACTTTACTTCTTTTGCTCTATTTTTCAGTCCCGGATCGTACGTTGTGAGCTGTTAAAAGGACGACAACCTAACTCGCGGGATATTATAGGGCCCTACAATGCGTCGATATCATGTCTTACGAGGATGCTGAGTTGTTGAAGCGGATGGGTTGTCGTTAAGCCCATTGGGCCTTTTGAATGGGCCATATCTCTGAGCTGGGACTGTGAACTGTCAACACATAATGGATTTGTCCCCACAACATGATGGGTGCGATCATACCACCACAAATGCACCGGATCCCATAAGAACTCTGAAGTTGAGCGTGCTTGGATAAGAGTAGTACTACGATGGGTGACCCCCTGGGAAGTCCTCGTGTTGTACCCCCCATTTTCAATTTTTTTTGCGCCGGTTAGGGTTGCCAATATACTTTATCCCCCACATTTCTATTATCGAATCCCACGGCACCTTGAGCAAGACAACTTCGCTTCACGTAGAGGCTGGGCCCGCAAACCGAGGGTGTAGGGCTTTTTGCCCAGGTCTCTATCGCTCCGGTGCCCATAACTTTTGATCCACAAGGAATTACGCGACACACAGCATACCGTTGGAAAGCGCTCCGTGAGCTCTATGACGGGGGCAGCAAGCCTGCTCAGCTGCACCTATTTTTTGAGCCTAAAATGGAACGTTTTCATTAGTTTCAAACCACTTTTCTTCCTTTTCTCTGTTTTTTTCATCCCGGATCGTAGGTCGTGAGCTATTAAAAGATGACAACCTAACTCGCGGGACATTAGAGGGCCCTGCAATGCGTCGATATCACGTCTTGAAAGGATGCTGCATTTTTTAGGCGGATGGGTTGTCGTTCAGCCAATTGAGCCTTTTGAATTGGCCATCGCTCTTGGCTGGGATTGTGAACGGTCAACACATAAAGGATTTGTGCCCACAACATGACGGGTGCAATCATACCAGCACTATTGCACCGGATCCTATCAGAACTCCTAAATTAAGCATGCTTGGGCTAGAGTAATACTAGGATGGGTGACCCCTTGAAAAGTCCTCGTGTTGCCCCCCCCCCCCCTTTTCAATTTTTTTTTGCCCCGGTTAGGGTTGCCAAGATACTTTATCCACCATATTTCTATTACTGAATCCCACTTCACCTTGGGCAAGACAACTTCGCTTCACGTAAAGGCTGGGCTCAAAAATTGAGGGCATAGGGCTTGTGATGTCACGCCCCAACCCGACCTATACGGTTAGACTAGGGTGTGATCTAAACATTCAAGTCATATCACATACTTAATCGTTCATGAAAGTTTAACACTTAACGTTTAGCCTAAACTCCACAAATTCTCTGAAAAACCTGCAGCATAACGGCTGTAATTGGGCTCTTTAGTTTGACCTAATTTTCTAAAGGCCTCCAACTTTCAATCTCAAATTCATTTCCAACTAAGATTACTATTTATCACCAGTCGAAACGTCTACTAGTTAACTCGAAGTCTCGTTTGATTAACAACAAGCATGATACATACTATGTCTCGTTTGTTTGTCAATACTTGTTACATAAGTACATGTTGATCTTGGCTTACCAATGAGTACCTGCTTAAGATTAGATAGATTCATTTTAATTAATCCTTTACCTGATACTTCTTAAGCCTGCGATAGATACTAACCAGTAGCGATAACAAAAACGACCATAATAGTGTCTATCTAGTTATGATCAGTACAAGCTAAAATTAGACCCCAAATTACAACGGGGGTCATTTACAATACAACAACAAGAAACACAAGAAATAGTCTTCAAGCAACATATCATTCACAAAATGGCCATAGTCAAGTAAGGCAAGTAGGGCAGGCAATCATTCCAAGGAATCATCGTTAGGCACGTTGTCCTCGGGTACCTGTTCTTGGTCTTCTTTACTTGAGATGATAAAAAATGGTGAGTCCTTATGAACTCAGCGAGGGGGAACGAGAAATAAGTTTTGAAACTCATTTTCCGGTTCAACTTATGAAAACCTTTTTTGCAAGCATGACATATATCACAAGTAAGTACATCATGTAATATAAAGGTAAAGGAACACAATTACCCGTCTTTCCTCCCCGAGGTCCTCTAGGAACCATGCGATTGTACTTATACACATAGTGAAAAGGATACGGTGAGCTTTTGCTCTCAGTTCATTTCCAGTATCAGTTGTTGCGGCTGACTTCAAATCATCCCCCTTATTACGCCAAATGGGTGTACTCCGAATGTACCCCGAAATCCTATGACCCAACTCTCCGGGGAAGTCTAGCCCCCAAGCGAGAGAGGGAATTGGACAATGGTAGTCACGGTTGCACTGGCAAGCCCGATGCCACCCAGTGTGCGTGAAACGCTACCACGCCAGAATGAAAGGTTGCAACCTTGTATGCAATGCACATTTATGACATTTAATATATCACATTAGGTGGACAACAAAGTAGGTTGCCTTCGAGCAGTCATGAGATTGCACATTGATAAGTAAACATGCGAGGCATGATATGACAGGTAATTTCACTTATAAAGCACATGGAGTTATATGAATATTAAACGAGCAACCATCTAACGCATGTAAATCAAGTCATATAACTCATTTCGAAGTTCACGTAATCAAATAATAAGGTCATACAACATGCAACAACATCAACGTGGGACCGGGTGCAAGAATGGCCTACTTGTCAACATGCAATCATCATAATCATATTTAGGGCTATAAGGGCAACTACGGGCAGCCCACTAATCACACAATTAAACACGATATCCATAGGATCAACACTTAGCGATTTTCCTAGCCATTAGGGTTTCAATTCACGCTCACCCGTGCGATTAAGCCCTAAGTTGTCATGTAAATAAACTCAAGCCACGCATCTATTAATTAAAACACCCTCAAGCATTCAAAACAGTCCACACAACATCCAAGTGCCACAATCCCAAGCATTTGATACAATAAGAGAAGTTACAATAATTTTCAAAGCATATCACTAGATGAAAACCCTCACTGCAATGGACTGTATTCTCACAATCGTTGAGACAAGCAAACAATCTCCAATTCCCATGAACAAGATGTCAAATTAAAGCTTAAGGAGTGAAGTAAATTCAGAAACAAACCTCGCATCATTTGGAGTTCGGGTTCAAGAGTTATAGCCAAAACCGTGAGACTACGCAAAACTGTCCAGATTTGCACACATTTCAATACTTGTCATTTTTGAGGACCTTAGGGTCAGATTTAGCCTTAGTCCATTTCTGATAAAAAATGTCCAGAACTGAATAATATAGCAGTACACCAAATTTCATACATTTTGGATATCATTTACTAAGTAAAAACTGGTTCGTTCTACAAGGACAGTGAATCTGCCAAAACCTGCTTCATTTTGCCAGATTTTCCAGATTTGGACACATTTCAATGTTTTTCCATTTTGGGGAACTTAGAGTCAAAATTAGTTTTGGTATATTTCTACAACAAATTTTCAGAACTGGAAAAACTAGTCACCTAACAATTTTCACACATTTTCAACATCATTTACCTGGTAAAAATCACCTCGCACCAACAAGACAGAGGGCTGCCAAATACGCGATTTCACCTATCTTCACATTCTAGCCAAATATCTTGCCATGCATGTTTACCAAAGCTCATGTACACACATATATCATAAGTACAGAGGTAAAAATAGAAATTTAAGGGCATGTATGTGGTTTTTGAAAGCTTTTCAAAAGAGTTTTAGCCCTCACCTTAGCAAGACAACAAAGAAGATGCACAAACTCTTGATGAAGCACAATGTCGACCTTTTTCCTTGCTTAGCCAAGAGACAACTTGAGATTCTCTAATTTCCTAGCTTAGTAACCATGTTCTTAGTATGTGCAAGTGGCTAGAACAAAAAGAAAAAGAAATAGGAGCTATTAAACTTACCTAAGCCAAAATGAACTTGCATGTATGTTTTTTGCAATCTAGCTTGCTTGGTCGAGCTCCTTAGCAACTTGCATGTCTTGAAGAACCTTAGGATGATGAACTCAAGCTATGGAGAGTAGAATTTCAGGCAAGGCCGAGAGAGAGAGAGAAGAGATGAGAGAAAGAATGAGAGAAAGAGAGAAAATGAGAGAAAGAATGAAAAGCTTGAGGAGTTGATGCATGTGTCGGCCTAGGGCTTGCAAAATTCAGAATTTGTGTCTTCAACTAATTTGAATCATCCTAGCATGGGCATTTGATTGTGTCGAGAATAGGGTGCATTGGGTAGGGTTTTAAGCCTTTTTTTTTTTTTTTGCTTTGTGTCATAACTTGTCATAGAATGTCTAGGAATGTTAATAAATTATGCAATGCTAGTTCAATATGCAAATAGTGGTCGGCCAAGCTTGTGCAAGAATCTGAATTTTTTGTCTTGGTTCAGCATTATTTAATTGGGTGCTTGGAATATGCAAAAGAATAAAGAATAAAGAATAAGAATGTTTAGCTTTTTGTGAGATTTCGTTTTCTAGTGAGTTGACTTAGCATTTTAATATTAGTTACTGGAGTTTGTAGGTTTAATTAATGATCTACTGCTTCTTGTAAGATGCTTTCTTGATTAGCGTGTGGGCACACTTTCCTAGGTCTAGGGCACACACTATGAGGTAAGGCATGAACTATGAGACGAATGCACATTTCCCAAGTAAATGCACGCAACCCTAAATGAATGCATGTAATTCAATGCAAGGCACATAAAACGAAACACAACTCTTAAACCTAGGTCAGGGCACGCAAAACTAGGTTATGGCACATGAAACGAAACACAACTCTTAAACCTAAGTCAAGGCATGCAAATCTAGGTTAGGGCACACGAAACGAAGTATCGCACGCCAATTGAGGTCGGGCCTCACATCCTCCCCTTGAAATAATACCTTAAAATAATGTCGGATACTGTTGTTCCATCTGGTCTTGCCTTTTCCATGTTGCTTCTTCAACTCCATGGTGATCCCACAATACCAACACCATCGATATAGATTTTTTGCGCAACTCCCGATCTTGCTGGTCTAGGATCCGGATGGGCTTCTCTTCATAAGACAAATTCTCCCGAAGCTGCAACGGCTTTGGCTCCAAGATATGCGATGGATCAGGGCGGTACTTCCGTAGCATTGAAGCATGAAAAACGTCGTGGATATTGGAGAGGTTTTGGGGTAGTTCCAGGCGATACGCCAACTTGCCAACCTTCACAATTATCTCAAATGATCCTACAAACCTCGGGCTTAACTTTCTACCCTTGCTATGTTTAATCAATCCCCTCCGAGATGATATCTTCAAGAACACCTTGTCGGCGACCTCAAACTCTAGACTCCGTCTCTGTCGGTCTGCATAACTTTTCTTCCTGCTCTGGGCGGTAAGCATTCGTTTCTAGATGAGGTGGATATTATCAACAGTCTTCATAAGTTCAGGTAGAAGGGTCGGGTCAAAAGTCTTCGTCTCACCTACTTCATCCCAGTAAATTGGGGATCGACACTTACGTCCATACAATGCCTCAAATGGGGCCATCCCGATAGTGGCCTGATAACTGTTGTAATAAGCGAACTCCGCTAGAGACAGATATTTCTCTCAACCATTTTTGAAGTCTAAAACACACGCCCTCAGCATATCCTCCAGAATCTGAATAGTTCTCTCAGATTGTCCATCAGTCTGAGGGTGATAAGCCGTGCTGAAACTCAACTTCGTTCCCAAAGCTTCTTGCAGTCTCTTCCAAAATTGGGAAGTAAAACGAGGATCCCTATCCGATATAATACTCACAGGCATCCCGTGCAACCTTACAATATCCGCCAGATACATATCTCCCAATTTCTCAGGACTATCCTCCTTGTTCATCGGTAAGAAGTTCGCTGACTTGGTCAATCTATCCACTATGGCCCAAACGGCGTCATGACCCTTTCGTGACTTGGGCAGGTCCATGACAAAGTCCATAGTTATATGTTCCCATTTCCATTGAGGAATCTCCAACGGTTGAAGTAAACCTGCCAGTCGTTGATGTTCTACTTTGACTCTCTGGCAAGTCAAACACCGTGCCACAAACTCCGCAATCTCTCTCTTCATGTTATTCCACCAATAGTGTTGCTTCAAGTCCCGGTACATCTTTGTTCCGCTGGGGTGAATAGTATATCTTGAATTATGGGCTTCTTCAAGAATCTTCTTTTTCAGCTCTGGCTCATTAGGAACACAAATCCGATTCGTAAACCCCCAAATACCATCGTCATGAAATTTGAAATCTGTGTTGCTTTCTTTAATCTTCTGAAACTGTTGGTCATCCTGTTGAGTCTCTCGTAATTCAGACAACAAGGTCGATTGAACTTGTGTAGTGGCAAAAAGTAACCCTTTTTGAGTCAATTGTGGTTTCCACAAAAATGCTTCCTCTAACAACTCCTGCACCTTAAATTCCAGTTTTGCCATGCTCGCTTTCCGACTTAAGGCATCTGCAACTACATTTGCTTTACCGGGCACATAATTGATTGTGCAGTTATAATCATCCAAAAGCTCCATCCACCGACTTTGCCTCATGTTCAACTCTTTTTGTGAGAACAAGTATTTCAAGCTCTTGTGATCAGTAAACACCTCGAACTTGTTACCCCACAGATAGTGCCTCCATTTCTTGAGTGCAAACACAATAGCCACTAACTCCAAATCATGCATCGGGTAGTTCAATTCATACGGCTTCGGTTTCCTAGAAGCATACGCAATCACCCTACCATTTTGCATCAACACACAACCCAGTCCTTCCTTCGAAGCATCGCTATAGATTACAAAACCTTGACTCCCTTCAGGCAATGCAAGAACGGGTGCGGTAGTCAATATTCTCTTCAATTCTTGGAAACTGTTCTCACACTTGTCATCCCACACGAACTTTGTTTTCTTTTGAGTGAGCTTTGTAAGCGGTCCTGCAATATTTGAGAAATCCTTCACGAACCTCCGATAATAGCTGGCTAGACCAAGAAAACTCCGAACCTCCGTAACATTTTTCGGCTTCTTCCAAGACATCACCGCTTCTATCTTTGCTGGATCTACTACTATTCCCTCTTGGGATATGATGTGCCCCAAAAATGCAATCTGCTGCAACCAAAATTCACATTTGCTAAACTTTGCATACAATTGATGCTCTCGAAGTTTCTGCAGTACCAATCGCAGATGTTGTTCATGCTCAGCCTTGAATTTTGAGTATACTAAAATATCATCAATAAAGATCACCACAAATTGGTCCAAGTAGGGTTGAAACACCCTGTGCATCAAGTCCATAAAAGCTACTAGGGCATTAGTTAGTCCAAATGGCATCACCACATACTCATAATGCCCATATCTCGTCCTGAAAGCTATTTTAGGCACATCCTCCTTTTTTATCCGCAACTGATAGTACCTGTGACACCCCGATCCCTCTCGAGACCGGGAGTTCTATCAATCAAACTAATCACAACCCAAACCAAACCCGGGCAAAATTTTCAGGGAAAACGGACGGAGTCTCCCCTGTTTATAGGCGAAATGCAAAACCTGTAATAGCATATAAATGGACCACCACCGTGTCCAACCATACAAAACTTCCTCAAGGCCATCCGAGCCTCGGTTCTCAACAATTTAAACTCAGCAAGTATACATACATTTCCAATTTAAAAACCAACCTATCTTTTCATTTTGACAAGTACATTCAATTTAGGCAATTAAACCATACAAAGCTACTGCATAAAATAAACTATCATGCCATTCTAATTCTTTTCCTTTGGACATTACAGCCATGCATTAAACTTAAGCTACATTAACTATATACATAATCTAACTTATCAAACCATTCCAACTACATAGCTAGATTTATATTACATTTCTTTTAACAATAATTACATACAACATAAAAGCATACAACTTGACAACTTTGACAACTCAAGTTACATAGGCACTCAAGACAACTCTTCAAGCACGGACTTTCACGAAATCACGAACTTTCCAGCTAACAGGGCATTTCCTGAAATGTGGTGGTGAGGAGTGAGTATACACAACATGTATACTCAGTGAGGGCGAGATAGATATCGAATTGGAGAGAAAGAAGATCGTGCAATGCAAATAGGTACAGTTAAGCAATACAATCAATAAAAGGCATTCAATATAAACAACAATACAATTAAACAACTAAAGAAAGCATTAACACAACCAATCAAAGCTATACCACACTTTGAAGGCTATGGTTCACTCGAGCGAGTAATGTACCGATTACGATTCCGATGACTTTAACGATGACGCGCCGGCCCAAACCACCTTATAACACCAGTTTGGAATACCCCGGAAGTATCCATCAATCCTACGACCCAAATCTCCCTGGGAGGCAACCCAAGCGAGAAAGGGAATAGCAGCGGAGCTAGAGCAACCAACACTGGCAACCCAAGGCTACCCAGAGAGGCCCATCACTCACGCGCGAGACACTATGCAATGCAAGACTCGATACAAGGCGATAAACAAGCGATAAAGCCACACGTGAAAGAATAACAAAGTAGGTTACTCTCGCACGCAATAGCAGCAATTTGATAAGTAATATAATCCAAAACAACTCAAACAAGTATTCCAAGTAATTCTAAACATTCTATAAGCATAAAGACAAGAAAACACACAAAAACACAAATCGGCCCCAACTATCAAAATGCTACCATTTCCAAACGAGCCAAGAGTTCTGGAAACCGACTTCGCCAACCCTCCTAGGTCACCATAAGGCACGTCTAAAGACCCCGAAACCTTACTTTACCCTAGAACTCGCGCAAAGCCCCGATTTCCCCCTTTCTCGTTTGAACTACAACTATATCAACCAAACACCCAACCAACGCCATAATCGCACCAAAAGTGCTTCCATGGCCTCTCGAAGCAATGCCAACATGCAAAACGAGAAAACGCAAAAGTCGACCAAAACGACCCCAACTTTCACTAAGCCGTTTTTCTCCGTTTTTCCATTACACATTCCAATTAAACCACACATTTAGGCATTCTAGCATATCTAGCATCTTCCTACATCAACAGAACGCGTAATGGAGCAACTTCATCGAAACGGGGGTTTACTATTCATAATTTACTATTCATCAAACAATTTATATTTCAATTCCAATATTTAACCGCAGAAAATGTTAAAAAGCTATAAATACATGTTCTACAATCAACAAGGAACATTCTTTAAGCAACAAAATGATTAAAACAACAATCTACGCATAAAATTCAAAAATCAAAGTTTAGATACAAATATTTCAAATGCGCAAATAACGATGAAACCCTCACCTTAGACGCTCCTAGACGCTAGGAAAACCTCGTAGAGTGCCTCGGAAACCACCCCGTGCAAGCCCACGCGAAGAATCGAAGATTTAAAGTTGAGATTTTCTTTTTTTTTTCCTCCTTCTTTTTCTCATGGTTTCAATCCTTTTCTCTCTGTTTTTTTCGTGTGCAAATTCTGCTTATTTAAAAAAAAAAATGTCAAGAAGTCAAAGGTCAAAATTCGGTCAACCCGCTAAACCAAAACAGCTATGCGCGACCTCACGAAAACGGCCATAACTTCTTCTAGAAAACTCCAATTCACGAACGGTTTGAACCCTCATAAACTAGACTCATAGAGCTTTCCAACCATATATAATTTGCTACCTAACTCTTCCCCAATTGGTTCAGATTTAATTCCAAAGTTGACCCAAAATTTGACTAACTTAACATTGCATTTTTTTATTTCTAATCCCAAGTTTGCCTTTTATTAAACATTTCAAAAATTTCCACCTTGTCCTAGTTGGTCAATGTAGATGAAAAGTCAACTAGTTTGGTCAAAGAAGGTGAAAGGTCAATAAAATGCAATTTAAATGAACTTAAAATGCTATTGAATACATGCCAGGTTCGGGGTATCACATCCTTCCCCCCTTAAAACAATTGCGTCCTCGCAATTCTTCTTCCAATAGGACTCTGCATCATCTACAATCCAACTCTGACTAGTCTTCATTAGCTACTGAAAAAGTATTTAATAAAGATGACCAATAGGAAAGTTCAAGTAGAAATGCCAAGTAGTAACGCCAAATAGAAGCTCAAATGCAGATACCGTACAAGAATCCCGTTGACACGAATACCGAAGAAGAATAAATTCCAACCAGAAACGCCGAGCTAATACCAATAAAGACTAAAGCAAAGATACTGTAAATGTCATTAATACCACACAATAACGACAAGAAGAATACCTCACGCACGAATCTCCAATAGAAGTATAACTGTTACTGCCCGAGAATTCCCAAGCAAGAAGCCAAATAAAAGCTCAAACAAAGATTCTATCTAGAGGTCCAAAGAAGTACCCCGCTGGTCATGGATTTGATAGAAGAATTCCCTGTTAAAAGTGCTGAAGAAAATACCAAGAACCCAATCAAATATATTTCCAAAGTTCCAAAGAAGCCTTCCAAATAATAACCCCATGGAACAACCAATTAGATTCCGAGTTTTGCTATCAAATGCTGAGAGGAATGTCAAAGGAAATAACAGAGAAAATATAACGTGCCCAATAAGACAACCAAGTTGAATAACAAACATAGTTTCCCAGATGGACGAAAACTCCAAGGATAAACACCGAACTGATGAACAATATACCGAAACCAAACTTTGAGTCCTCTTCACTGTTTGCCAAGTGAGAACTTCTTACAACTTTGCCAACAAGGAAAATACCAAGAGAATGCCCGAACAATGCTCCAGTAAGAAAGTACCAAGAATTGCCCAATAAGTAATACTAAATAATTGGCCACTGAGAATCCTAGAGAATGCCATTGAAGAATTTCCAATAAGGAATACCAGTAACACTCCAATAAAGACCGAGACACATATGCCATAGATAATACCACGCAGTAAGGCCGATTGAAATCCCATTAACCAAGTCCACCGAGAAGTGACAACAAAAGTCCCCAAAGAACACCCGTTATGAAAACCAAAGAATGTTCCAGAGAACACCCAATTAAAACCCCAAGAGAAAGCTACTCTTTCGCAACTGTTAAGCACAGAGAATGACCAAAGGGATTCGCCAATAACCGAGCTCCAAAAGCAATCACCAATTCCCAAATAAAGGCTAGTCAAATGCCATTCATTTCCTGCCAATCCATACACCTTGAAAAGCCAGCGGTGAACCACTTTCTTCAGGGGAGGAAGAGGACTTACTTACCATTTCAATAGGACATGTATGAATGCCAATATATCACAGTTATACATATGCATTAAGCTATTATGCCAGCAAGTTTACAATATAGTTTATTTAGCAAAGTCACTCAAGCATAACAATCAAGTCAAGCACAGCATAATCAATTCAAATCACGGCATAGCTAATTCAAGACATTTCAGTACACACATAAAAGCAATACTTCAAGCAAATAACAATCCACGAGGTCGATTCGATAGGTCAATTCAATGCACAACTAGACACTTTACTTCACTTAGCACACAATTAACACAGAACACATAACTATATCACATAGGAGCACACATTCATGTCAAGACACATAATCTCACATAAAAGCATACACTTTCAAGACACACTTAACAAGCACACATTTAAGGGTCACTACCCACCAGATCGAGGACCCTGTCCCGGCTTATGAGCTAAATAAGCTCTGATACCACCTGTGACACCCCGATCCCTCTCGAGACCGGGAGTTCTATCAATCAAACTAATCACAACCCAAACCAAACCCGGGCAAAATTTTCAGGGAAAACGGACGGAGTCTCCCCTGTTTATAGGCGAAATGCAAAACCTGTAATAGCATATAAATGGACCACCACCGTGTCCAACCATACAAAACTTCCTCAAGGCCATCCGAGCCTCGGTTCTCAACAATTTAAACTCAGCAAGTATACATACATTTCCAATTTAAAAACCAACCTATCTTTTCATTTTGACAAGTACATTCAATTTAGGCAATTAAACCATACAAAGCTACTGCATAAAATAAACTATCATGCCATTCTAATTCTTTTCCTTTGGACATTACAGCCATGCATTAAACTTAAGCTACATTAACTATATACATAATCTAACTTATCAAACCATTCCAACTACATAGCTAGATTTATATTACATTTCTTTTAACAATAATTACATACAACATAAAAGCATACAACTTGACAACTTTGACAACTCAAGTTACATAGGCACTCAAGACAACTCTTCAAGCACGGACTTTCACGAAATCACGAACTTTCCAGCTAACAGGGCATTTCCTGAAATGTGGTGGTGAGGAGTGAGTATACACAACATGTATACTCAGTGAGGGCGAGATAGATATCGAATTGGAGAGAAAGAAGATCGTGCAATGCAAATAGGTACAGTTAAGCAATACAATCAATAAAAGGCATTCAATATAAACAACAATACAATTAAACAACTAAAGAAAGCATTAACACAACCAATCAAAGCTATACCACACTTTGAAGGCTATGGTTCACTCGAGCGAGTAATGTACCGATTACGATTCCGATGACTTTAACGATGACGCGCCGGCCCAAACCACCTTATAACACCAGTTTGGAATACCCCGGAAGTATCCATCAATCTACGACCCAAATCTCCCTGGGAGGCAACCCAAGCGAGAAAGGGAATAGCAGCGGAGCTAGAGCAACCAACACTGGCAACCCAAGGCTACCCAGAGAGGCCCATCACTCACGCGCGAGACACTATGCAATGCAAGACTCGATACAAGGCGATAAACAAGCGATAAAGCCACACGTGAAAGAATAACAAAGTAGGTTACTCTCGCACGCAATAGCAGCAATTTGATAAGTAATATAATCCAAAACAACTCAAACAAGTATTCCAAGTAATTCTAAACATTCTATAAGCATAAAGACAAGAAAACACACAAAAACACAAATCGGCCCCAACTATCAAAATGCTACCATTTCCAAACGAGCCAAGAGTTCTGGAAACCGACTTCGCCAACCCTCCTAGGTCACCATAAGGCACGTCTAAAGACCCCAAAACCTTACTTTACCCTAGAACTCGCGCAAAGCCCCGATTTCCCCCTTTCTCGTTTGAACTACAACTATATCAACCAAACACCCAACCAACTCCATAATCGCACCAAAAGTGCTTCCATGGCCTCTCGAAGCAATGCCAACACGCAAAACGAGAAAACGCAAAAGTCGACCAAAACGACCCCAACTTTCACTAAGCCGTTTTTCTCCGTTTTTCCATTACACATTCCAATTAAACCACACATTTAGGCATTCTAGCATATCTAGCATCTTCCTACATCAACAGAACGCGTAATGGAGCAACTTCATCGAAACGGGGGTTTACTATTCATAATTTACTATTCATCAAACAATTTATATTTCAATTCCAATATTTAACCGCAGAAAATGTTAAAAAGCTATAAATACATGTTCTACAATCAATAAGGAACATTCTTTAAGCAACAAAACGATTAAAACAACAATCTACGCATAAAATTCAAAAATCAAAGTTTAGATACAAATATTTCAAATGCGCAAATAACGATGAAACCCTCACCTTAGACGCTCCTAGACGCTAGGAAAACCTCGTAGAGTGCCTCGGAAACCACCCCGTGCAAGCCCACGCGAAGAATCGAAGATTTAAAGTTGAGATTTTCTTTTTTTTTTCCTCCTTCTTTTTCTCATGGTTTCAATCCTTTTCTCTCTGTTTTTTTCGTGTGCAAATTCTGCTTATTTAAAAAAAAAAATGTCAAGAAGTCAAAGGTCAAAATTCGGTCAACCCGCTAAACCAAAACAGCTATGCGCGACCTCACGAAAACGGCCATAACTTCTTCTAGAAAACTCCAATTCACGAACGGTTTGAACCCTCATAAACTAGACTCATAGAGCTTTCCAACCATATATAATTTGCTACCTAACTCTTCCCCAATTGGTTCAGATTTAATTCCAAAGTTGACCCAAAATTTGACTAACTTAACATTGCATTTTTTTATTTCTAATCCCAAGTTTGCCTTTTATTAAACATTTCAAAAATTTCCACCTTGTCCTAGTTGGTCAATGTAGATGAAAAGTCAACTAGTTTGGTCAAAGAAGGTGAAAGGTCAATAAAATGCAATTTAAATGAACTTAAAATGCTATTGAATACATGCCAGGTTCGGGGTATCACATCCTTCCCCCCTTAAAACAATTGCGTCCTCGCAATTCTTCTTCCAATAGGACTCTGCATCATCTACGAACCCCTTATTCAACAATCCTTGCAATTGGTCCTTCAATTCTTGTAGCTCGGTCGGTACCATACGATAGGGAGCTTTAGATATCGGCTGGATGCTAGGCAGTAATTCTATAATGAACTCGATCTCCCGATTTTGGGGTAAATCGGGCAATTCTTCTGGAAACACATCCGCATAATCTTTAATCACTGGCATCTCCTCCAACTTAGCTTTGTCCGACGGCTTGTTGATGAGGTAAGCTAAGTATCCACTACACCCTTTTCTCAAGGACTTCACTGCTTTCATAGATGAAATGATGGAACTCCCGGTGAAATCTCTTTGACCCATTACCTCCAGTATTGGTTGACCAGGTATCTGGAATGTTACAATCTTCGTCCAACAATCTAGTTGGGCATGATGCTTTGCCAACCAGTCCATCCCTAATATGACTTCATAGTCTCGAAAAGGTAATACAATAAGATTGGCTGAGAATTCCCTATCTTTAATTTGGATTTTACATGTTTTACAAGCTGAACGAGTGACAAGTTTAGAACCCATCGGAGTACCAACCTCTACTTCGTAAGGCAAACATATAACTCTCAGTTTCACACGTTGCACACATAAGGGAGTAATAAATGAATGAGTAGCACCTGGATCAATTAGCACCCTAACAAGTTGATTCAGTATCAAGAATGTACCTTCAACAACAGCGGTCTCCTCTGGAAGCTCCTCGCACTCAATAGCATAAGCTCGAGCCTGAACTCTAGGAACTGGAGTCTTGCCTCTACCAGCTGGTTTAACTTGATTTTGTCCTCCTTGCCATTTAGGGCAATCCTTGATCTGATACTGATCACTGCCACACCGCACACATCGTCCTGACTTCTTCCAGCACTGGGCCTCGGTGTGACCCTTCTTGTCACAGTAAGAACAGTTGATAGACTGAGTAGCAGGTGAACTACCAGTGGATCCGCGAGTGGAAGAGGCTGATGGTGCTTTAGTCGGGCCACGGTTATTAACTGGTCTGTTCTGGCTCTAGCCCTGACTGCAACTCTGACTCTGGAATTTTCTCTAGTGGCCTGGAGGCTGATATGGTTTCTTGTTCGGCTGGCTCGAATCGGCTCTATCAAGTTTTCTCTTCTCAACCCGGGAAGCAGCAGCAAGGAGAGCAGAATAAGTATCAAAGTCATGCGAAGCCAACTGGTCCTGAATTTCTGGTCTCAACCCATTCGTAAATTTCCACATCTTCGCCTCAGGGGTACTGACCATGTATTGAGCATAGCGGGACAGTCAATCAAAACGAGCCTCGTACTGGGCCACTGTCATGTTACCCTGGTTCAAGTGCATGAATTCCTCAATCTGCCTCTACCTGGAAACTGCAGGTACATATTTCTCCTTAAATGCCTTAATGAAATTACCCCACAAGCGAGGTGTATGATCAGTTTCCCAAAGTGCCTCCACAGTGTACCACCAATGCTCAGCATCCCCGTGCAACAGAAACACAGCGAACTCCACATTTTCTTCATCAGTATAGTCAAGTGGCTTGAAAATCCTCTCAATCTCAAACAACCAAGCCTGTGCCTTTTCATCATCAGCTTCCTCATGGAATTTGGACGGGCGAAAGTCAAGAAACTCCAGCATTCTGCTATGTCTCCCATGGTTACCATCATTCCTGTTGTTGTTGTTGTTTGCTTCACGTGCATCTTGACGTTCCATCACTCGCGACACGCGGTCCATGGCATTCGCCATCATGTTAAACATAGCCATGTCGGGATTAGTTTGATGAGCATATTCGGTCTTTTGGGGCTCACCGCTCCTATTAGTAGTGCGGGTACTAGGGTCAGCCATCTATAGGCACATATTACGATGCATAATTTATTGGAATACGACAAGACAATAATTTAATGTATAAGGTATGCAACATACAATTTTACATAAACACACAATTCTAAAAATAGTTAAGACATGTTAATCACATAAACACATAGAGACAGAGATGGCACAATTAACATTATCACACATTATCACACATAAACAAGTCATCCCGATAATCTTAGGGCTTCTACCCATGGTCCGAGAGTTAAATCTGGCTTAAGCAATCTAAGTTCTGATACCATTAAGATAATGTGTCACACCCCAACCCGACCTATAAGGTTAGACTAGGGTGTGATCTAAACATTCAAGTCATATCACATACTTAATCGTTTATGAAAGTTTAACACTTAACGTTTAGCCTAAACTCCACAAATACTCCAAAAAACCGGCAGCATAACGGTTGTAATTGGGCTCTTTAGTTTGATCTAATTTTCTAAAGGCCTACAACTTTCAATCTCAAATTCATTTCCAACTAAGATTACTATTTATCACCAGTCGAAACGTCTACTAGTTAACTCGAAGTCTCGTTTGATTAACAACCTAGCATGATACATACTATGTCTCGTTTGTTTGTCAATACTTGTTACAAAAGTACCTGTTGATCTTGGCTTACCAATGAGTACCTGCTTAAGATTGGATAGATTCATTTTACTTAATCCTTTACCTAATACTTCTTAAGCCTACGATAGATACTAACCAGTAGCGATAACAAAAACGGCCATAGTAGTGTCTATCTAGTTATGATCAGTACAAGCCAAAATTAGACCCCAAATTACAACGGGGGTCATTTACAATACAACAACAAGCAACACAAGAAATAGTCTTCAAGCAACATATCATTCACAAAATGGCCATAGTCAAGTAAGGCACGTAGGGCAAGCAATCATTCCAAGGAATCATCGTTAGGCATGTTGTCCTCGGGTACTTGTTCCTGGTCTTCTTCACTTGAGATGATAAAAGAGGGTGAGTCCTTATGAACTCAGAGAGGGGGAACGAGAAATAAGTTTTGAAACTCATTTTCTGGTTCAACTTATGAAAACCCTTTTTGCAAGCATGACATATATCACAAGTAAGTACATCATGTAATATAAAGGTAAATGAACACAATTACCCGTCTTTCCTCCCCGAAGTCCTCTACGAACCAAGCGAGAGTACTTATACACATAGTGAAAAGGATACGGTGAGCTTTTGCTCTCAGTTCATTTTCAGTATCAGTTGTTGCGGCCGACTTCAAATCATACCCTTATCATGCCAAATGGGTGTACTCCGGATGTACCCCAAAATCCTATGACCCAACTCTCCGAGGAAGTCTAGCCCCCAAGCGAGAGAGGGAATTGGACAATGGTAGTCACGATTGCACCGACAAGCCCGATGCCGCCCGGTGTGCGTGAACGCTACCACACCAGAATGAAAGGTTGCAACCTTGTATGCAATGCACATTTATGACATTTAATATATCACATTAGGAGGACAACAAAGTAGGTTGCCTTAGTCTATGCAAAACAATCTCTAATTCCAGTGAACAAGTTTTCAAATTAAAGCTTGAGGAGTGAACTAAATTCAGAAACAAACCTCGCATCATTTGGAGTTCGGGTTCAAGAGTTATAGCCAAAACCGTGAGACTACGCAAAACTGTCCAGATTTACATACATTTCAATACTTGTCGTTTGTGAGGACCTTAGGGTCAGATTTAGCCTTAGTCTATTTCTGACAAAAATGTCCACATCTGAAAAATATAGCAGCACACCAAATTTCATTCATTTTAGATATCATTTACTAAGTCAAAACTGGTTCGTTCTACAAGGACATGGAATCTGCCAAAACCTGCTTCATTTTCCCGGATTTTCCAGATTTGGACACCCTTCAATGTTTTTCCATTTTGGGGACATTAGAGTCAAAATTAGCTTTGGCCTATTTCTATGAAAAATTCTCAGAACTGGCAAAAATAGTCACCTACCAATTTTCACTCATTTTCAACATCATTTACCTTGTCAAAATCACTTCACTCCAACAGAACAGAAAGCTGCCAAATACGCAATTTCACCTATCTTCACATTCTAGCCAAATATCTTGCCATGCATGTTTACCAAAGCTCATGTACACACATATATCACAAGTACAGAGGTAAAAATAGACATTTAAAGGCATGCATTTGGTTTTTGAAAACTTTTCAAAAGAGTTTTAGCCCTCACCTTAGCAAAACAACAAAGAAGATGCACAAACTCTAGATGAAACACAATGTCGACCTTTTTCCTTGCTTAGCCGAGAGACAACTTGAGATTCTCTAATTTCCTAGCTTAGTAACCATGTTCTTAGTATGTGCAAGTGGCTAGAACAAAAAGAAAAAGAAATAGGAGCTATTAAACTTACCTAAGCCGAAATGAACTTGCATGTGTGTTTTTTGCAATCTAGCTTGCTTGGTCGAGCTCCTTAGCAACTTGCATGTCTTGAAGAACCTTAGGATGATGAACTCAAGCTATGGAGAGTAGAATTTCAGCCAAGGCCGAGAGAGAGAGAGAGAAGAGATAAGAGAAAGAATGAGAGAAAGAGAGAAAATGAGAGAAAGAATGAAAAGCTTGAGGAGTTGATGCATGTGTCGGCCTAGGGCTTGCAAAATTCAGAATTTGTGTCTTCAAGGAGGATAATTTGAATCATCCTAGCATGGGCATTTGATTGTGTCAAGATTGAGGTGCATTGGGTAGGGTTTTGAGTCATTTTTTTTTTTTGCTTTGTGTCATAACTTGTCATAGAATGTCTAGGAATGTTAATAAATTATGCAATGCTAGTTCAATATGCAAATAGTGATCGGCCAAGCTTGTGCAAGAATCTGAATTTTTTGTCTTGGTTGATCATTATTTAATTGGGTGCTTGGAATATGCAAAAGAATAAAGAATAAAGAATAAGAATGTCTAGCTTTTTGTGAGATTTCGTCTTCTAGTGAGTTGATTTAGCATTTTAATATTAGTTAGTGGAGTTTGTAGGATTAATTAATGATCTAGTGCTTCGTGTAAGATGCTTTCTTGATTAGCGTGAGGGCACGCTTTCCTAGGTTTAGGGCACGCACTACGAGGTAAGGCACGGACTACGAGCCGAATGCACCTTTTCCAAGCAAATGCACACAATCCTAAATGAATGCACGTAATTCAATGCAAGGCACACAAAACGAAACACAACTCTTAAACCTAGGTCAAGGCACGCAAATCTAGGTTAGGGCACACGAAACGAAACATAACTCTTAAACCTATGTCAAGGCATGCAAATCTAGGTTAGGGCACACGAAACGAGGTATCACACGCCAATCGAGGTTGGGCCTCATATGTGACTAGGTCTCCGTTGCTCCGGTGCCTAAAACTTTTGACCCGTAAGGAGTTACGCGGAGCACAGCATACCGTTGGAAAGCTCTCCGAGAGCTCTACGACGGGGAAAGCAAGCCTGCACGGCTGTGCTTCATTTCCTCTGTTTTTCCATCCCGGATCGTACGTCGTGCGCAATTAAAAGGACGACAACCTAACTCGCGAGACATTAGAGGGTCCCACAATGCGTCCATATCACGTCTTGCAAGGATGCTGCGCTGTTGAAGCAGATGGGTTGTCGTTAAGCCCATTGGGCCTTTTGAATGGGCCATCTCTCTAGGCTGGGACTGTGAAACGTCAACACATAAAGGATTTATGCCCTCAACATGACGGGTGCAATAATACCAGCACTAATGCACCGGATCCCATCAGAACTCCGAAGTTAAGCGTGCTTGGGAGAGAGTAGTACTAGGATGGGTGCCCCCCTGGGAAGTTCTCGTGTTGTACCTCCCCTTTTCAATTTTTTTTGCCCCGGTTAAGGTTGCCAAGATATTTTATCCTCCACATTTCAATTACCGAATGCCACGGCACCTTGGGCAAGACAACTTCGCTTCACGTAGAGGCTGGGCCCGCAAACCGAGGGCGTGGGGCTTGTGACCAGGTCTCCGTCGCTCCGGTGTCCATAACTTCTAATCCGTAAGGAGTTACGCGGCGCACATCAAACCGTTGGAAAGCTCTTCGAGAGCTCTACGACGGGGGCAGCAAGCTTGCTCAGCTGCGCTTGTTTTCGGAGTCCAAAATCGAACGTTTTAATCAGTTTCGGGCCACTTTTCTTCTTTTGCTCTATTTTTTTGTCCCGAATCGTAAGTCGTGAGCTGTTAAAAGGAAGACAACCTAACTCGCGGGATATTACAGGGCCCAACAACGCGTCGATATCACGTCTTGCAAGGATGCTGCGTTGTTAAAGCGGAAAGGTTGTTGTTAAGCCCATTAGGCCTTTTGAATGGGCTATCTCTCTAGGCTGGGACTGTGAACTATCAACACATCTTTGCACCCTCAACATGACGGGTGCTTTCATACCAGCAATAATGCACCGGATCCTATCAGAACTTCAAAGTTAAGCGTGCTTGGGCAAAAGTAGTACAAGGATGGGTGACCCCCTGGGAAATCCTCATGTTGCACCCCCCATTTTCAATTTTTTTTGCCCCGGTTAAGGTTGCCAAGATTCTTTATCCACCACATTTCTATTACCGAATCCCACGGCACCTTGGGAAAGAAAACTTCGCTTCACGTAGAAGATGGGCCCGTAAACCGAGGGCGTGGGGCTTGTGACTAGGTCTCCGTCGCTCTGGTGCCCATAACTTTTAATCCGTAAGGAGTTACGTGGCGCACAGCATACCGTTGGAAAGCACTCCGAGAGCTCTACGACGGGGGCATCAAGCCTGCTCGGCTGCACCTATTTTCAGAGCCCAAAATCAAATGTTTTCATTAGTTTCGGGCCATTTTCCTTCTTTTGTTCTATTTTTCAGTCTCGGATCGTACATCGTGAGCTGTTAAAAGGATGACAACCTAACTCGCGGGCTATTACAGGGCCCTACAACGCGTCGATATCACGTCTTACGAGGATGCTGCGTTGTTGAAGCAGATGGGTTGTCGTTAAGCCCATTGGGCCTTTTGAATGGGCCATCTCTCTGGGCTGGGACTGTGAACCGTCAACACATAAAGGATTTGTGCCCTCAACATGACGGGTGCGATCATACCAGCACTAATGCACCGGATCCCATCAGAACTACGAAGTTAAGCGTGCTTGGCAGAAATTAGTACTAGGATGGGTGACCCCCTGGGAAGTACTCGTGTTGCACCACTTTTTCAATTTTTTCTGCCCCGGTTAGGGTTGCCAAGATCCACATTTCTATTACCAAATCCCACGGCACATTGGGCAAGACAACTTCGCTTCATGTAGAGGCTGGGCCCGCAAACCGAGGGCTTAGGGCTTGTGACCAGGTCTCCGTCACTCGGGTGCCCATAACTTTTGATCCGTAAGGAGTTACGCAGCGAACAGCATACCGTTGGAAAGCTCTCCGAGAGCTCTACGACGAGGAAAGCAAGCCTGCTCAGCTCCGCCTATTTTCAGAGCCCAAAATCAAACGTTTTCATCAGTTTCAGACCACTTTTCTTCTTTTCCTCTATTGTTTCGACCCGGATCGTACGTTGTGAGCTGTTAAAAGGACGACAACCTATCTCGCTGGACATTAAACGGCCTTACAACGGGTCGATATCACGTCTTGCGAGGATGCTTCGTTTTTGAAGCAGATGGGTTGTCGTTAAGCCCATTTGGCCTTTTGAATGGGCCATCTCTTTGGGCTGGATTGTGAACGGTCAACACTTAAAGGATTTTTGCACACAACATGACGGGTTCGATCATACCAGCATTAATGCACCGGATCCCTTCAGAACTCCAAAGTTAATCGTGCTTGGGCGAGAGTAGCACTAGGATGGGTGACCCCTTGGGAAGTCCTCGTGTTGTACCCCCCTTTTTCAATTTTTTTTGCCCCGGTTAGGGATGCCAAGATACTTTATCCACCACATTTCTATTATCGAATCCCACGGCACCATGGGCAAGAGAACTTCGCTTCACGTAGAAGTTGGGCCCACAAACCGTGGGCGTAGGGCTTGTGACCAGGTCTCCGTAGCTCCGGTGCCCATAACTTTTGATCTGTAAGGAGTTACGCGGTGCACAACTTACTGTCGGAAAGCTCTCCGAGAGCTCTACAACGGAGGAAGCAAGCCTGCTTGGCTGCCCCTATTTTTAGGGCCCAAAATCAAACGTTTTCGTCAGTTTCAGACCACTTTTCTTCTTTTTCTCTGTTTTTTCGTCCCGGATCGTACATCGTGAGCTGTTAAAAGGACGACAACCTAACTCGCGGGACATTAGAAGGCCATACAACGCGTCGATATCACGTCTTGCGAGGATGCTACGTTGTTGAAGCGGATGGGTTGTCGTTAAGCCCATTGGGCCTTTTGAATGGGCCATATCTTTGGGCTGGGACTGTGAACCATCAACACATAAAGGATTTGTGCCCACAACATGACGGGTGCAATCATACCAGCACTAATGCACCGGATCCCATCAGAACTCCGAAGTTAAGCGTGCTTGGGCGAGAGTAGTACTAAAATGGGTGACCCCCTGTGAAGTCCACGTGTTGTACTTCCCTTTTTTCAATTTTTTTTGCCCCAGTTAGAGTTGCCAAGATACTTTATCCTCTATATTTCTATTACCGAATCCCACAGCACCTTGGGCAAGACAACTTCACTTCACGTAGAGGTTGGGCCCGCAAACTGAGGGCGTGGGGCATGTGACTAGGTCTCCGTCGCTCCGGTGCCCATAACTTTTAATCCGTAAGGAGTTACGCGGTGCACAACATACCATTGGAAAGCTCTCTGAGAGCTCTACGACGGGCGCAGCAAGGTTGCTGAGCTGCGCCTATTTTCGAAGTCCAAAATCGAACGTTTTCATCAGTTTTGGGCCACTTTTCTTCTTTTGCTGTGTTTTTTCATCCAGGATCGTACGTCATGAGCTGTTAAAAGGACGACAACCTAACCGCGGCATATTACAGGGCCCAACAATGCGTCGATATCACGTCTTGCGAGGATGCTGCGTTGTTGAAGCTGATGGGTTGTCGTTAAGCCCATTGGGCCTTTTGAATGGGCCATCTCTCTAGTCTGGGACTATGAACCGTCAACACATAAAGTATTTGTGCCCACAACATGACTGGTGCGATCATGCCAGCACTAATGCACCGGATCCCATCAGAACTTCGAAGTTAAGCATGCTTGGGCAAGAGTAGTACTAGGATGGGTGACCCCCTGGGAAGTCCTCGTGTTGCACCCCCTATTTTCAATTTTTTTTGCCCCGGTTTGGGTTGCCAAGATTCTTTATCCACCACATTTCTGTTACTGAATCCCACGACACCTTGGGCAAGACAACTTCGCTTTACGTAGAGGCTGGACCCGCAAACCGAGGGCGTGGGGCATGTGACCAGGTCTACGTTGCTCCGGTGCCCATAACTTTTAATCTGTAAGGAGTTACACGGCGCACAGCATGCCGTTGGAAAGCTCTCCGAGAGCTCTACGACGGGGACATCAACATTCTCGGCTGCGCCTATTTTCGGAGCCCAAAATCGAACGTTTTCATCAATTTCGTGCCACTTTTCTTCTTTTGCTATGTTTTTCGATCCCGGATCGTACGTCGTGGGCTGTTAAAAGGACGACAGCCTAACTCGCGGGATATTACAGGGCCCTACAATGCGTCGATATCACGTCTTGCGAGGATGTTGCGCTGTTGAAGCGGATGGGTTGTCGTTAAGCCCATTGGGCCTTTTGAATGGGCCTTCTCTCTGTGTTGGGACTGTGAACCGTCAACATATAAAGGATTTGTGCCCTCAACATGACGAGTGCGATCATCCCTGCCCTAATGCCCCGGACCCCACCAGAACTCCGAAGTTAAGCGTGCTTGGCCGAAAGTAGTACTAGGATGGGTGACCCCCTGGGAAGTCCTCGTGTTGCACCCCTCTTTTCAATTTTTTTTGCCCTGGTTAGGGTTGCCAAGATCCATATTTCTATTATCAAATTTCACGGCACCTTGCGGAAGACAACTTCACTTTACGTAGACGCTGGGCTCGCAAACCGAGGGCGTAGGGCTTGGGACCAAGTCTCCGTCGCTCTGGTGCCCATAACTTTTAATCCATAAAGAGTTACGTGATGCACAACATATCGTTGGAAAGCTCTCCAAGAGCTCAACGATGGGGGCAGCAAGCCTGCTCGGTTGCGCCTCTTTTCGGAGCCCAATTATGAACTTTTTCATTAGTTTTGGGCCTTTTTCCTTCTTTTGCTCTGTTTTTCAGTCCCGGATCATACGTCGTGACCTGTTAAAAGGAGGACAACCTAACTTGCTGGATATTACAAGGCCCTAAAACGCGTCGATATCAAATCTTACGAGCATACTGTGTTGTTGAAGCGGATGGGTTGTCATTAAGCCCATTGGGCCTTTTGAATGGGCCATCTCTCTGGGCTGAGACTGTGAACCGTCAACACATAAAGGATTTGTGCCCTTAACAAGACGGGTACGATAATACCATCACTAATGCACCGGATCCCATCAGAACCCCGAAGTTAAGCGTGCTTGGGCGAGAGTAATATTAGGATGGGTGACCCCCTGGGAAGTCCTCTTGTTGCACCCCCCATTTCAATTTTTTTTGCCCCGGTTAGGGTTACCAAAATACTTTATCCACCACATTTCTATTACCAAATCCAACGGCACCTTGGGCAAGACAACTTCGCTTCATGTGGAGGCTGGGCACGTAAACCGAGGGTGTAAGGCTTGTGACCAGGTCACCGTTGCTCCGATGCCCCTAACTTTTGATCCGTAAGAAGTTACGCGGCGCACAGCATACAGTTGGAAAGCTCTCTGAGATCTCTACGATGGGGGTAGCAAGCCTACTCGGCTGCGCCCAATTTTGGAGCCCAAAATCAATCATTTTCATCAATTTTGAGCCACTTTTCTTCTTTTGCTCTCTTTTTCCATCCCAGATCATACGTCGTGAGCTGTTAAAAGGACGACAACCTAACCTGAGGGACTTTAGAGGGCCCTACAACGCGTCGATATCACGTCTTGCAAAAATGCTGTGTTGTTGAAGCGGATGGGTTGTCGTTAAGCCCATTGGGCCTTTTGAATGGCCCCTCTCTCTGGGCTGGGACTGTGAACGGTCAACACATAAAGGATTTGTGCGCACAACATGACGGGTGCGATCATACCAGCACTAATGCACCGGATCCCATCAGAACTCTGAAGTTAAGCGTGCTTGGGCGAGATTAGTACTAGGATGGGTGACCCCCTGGGAAGTTCTCGTGTTGCACCCCCCATTTTCAATTTTTTTTGCCCCGGTTAGGGTTGCCAAGATACTTTACCCACCACATTTCTACTACCGATTCCCACAGCACCTTGGGCAAGACAACTTCACTTCACGTAGAGGCTTGGCCTGCAAACCGAGGGCGTGGGGCTTGTGACCAGGTCTTTGTGGCTCCGGTGCCCATAACTTTTGATCCGTAAAGAGTTACGTGACGCACAACATACCGTTGGAAAGCTTTCCGAGAGCTCTACGATGGGGGTAGTAAGCCTGCTCAGCTGTGTCTATTTTCGGAGCCCAAAATCAAACATTTTCTTTAGTTTCAGGCTACTTTTCTTGTTTTGCTCTTTTTTTCGTCCCGGATCGTACGTCGTGAGCTGTTAAAAGGACGACAACCTAACTCGTGGGATATTACAAGGCCCTACAACTCGTCAATATCACGTCTTACGAGGATGCTATGTTGTTGAAGCGGATGTGTTGTCATTAAGCCCATTGGGCCTATTGAATGGGCCATCTATATGGGCTAGGACTGTGAACCGTCAACACATAAGGGATTTGTGCCCACAACATGACGGGTGCGATCATAACAGCCCTAATGCACCCGATCCCATCAGAGTTCTTGGGCGAGAGTAGTACTAGGATGGGTGACCCCTTGGGAAGTCCTCGTGTTGCACCCCCCGTTTTCAATTTTTTTTGCCCGGTTTGGGTTGCCAAGATACTTTATCCACCATATTTCTATTTCTGAATCCCACGGCACCTTGGGCAAGACAACTTCACTTCATGTTGAAGTTGGGCCCCCAAACTAAGGGCGTGGGGCTTGTGACCAGGTCTCCATTGCTCCGGTGCCCATAACTTTTAAACCGTAAGGAGTTACACGGCGCACAGCATACCGTTGCAAAGCACTCCGAGAGCTCCACGACGGGGGCAGCAAGCCTGCTCTGCTGTGCTTGTTTCAGAGCCCAAAATCGAACGTTTTCATCAGATTCGGGCCACTTTCCTTCTTTTGCTCTGTTTTTCAGTCCCGGATCGTACGTCGTGAGCTGTTACAAGGTCGACAACCTAACTCGCGGGATATTACATGGCCCTACAATGCATCGAAATCACGTCTTATGAGGATGCTGCGTTGTTGAAGCGGATGGGTTGTCGTTAAGCCCATTGGGCCTTTTGAATGGGCCTTCTCTCTGGACTGGGACTGTGAACCATCAACACATAATGGATTTGTGCACTCAACATGACGGGTGCGATCATACAAGAACTAATTCACCGGATCCCATCAGAACTCCGAAGTTAAGCATGCTTGGGCAAAGTAGTACTAGGATGGGTAACCCCTTGGGAAGTGCTCATGTTGCACACCTTTTTCAATTTTTTTTGCCCCGGTTAGGGTTGCAAAGATACTTTATCCACCACATTTCTATTACCGAATCCCACGGCAACTTGGGCAAGACAACTTCGCTTCACGTAGAGGCTTGGCCAGCAAACCGAGGACGTGGGGCTTGGGACCAGGTCTTCGTCGCTCCGGTGCCCATAACTTTTTATCGCAAGGAGTTACACGCCGCACATCATACCGTTAGAAATCTATCTGAGAGCTCTACGACGGGGGCAGGAAACCAGCCACGCTGCGCCTATTTTCAGAGCCCAAAATCGAACATTTTGAACAGTTTCGAGACACTTTTCTTTTTTTAATATGTTTTTTCATCCCGGATCGTACATCGTGAGCTATTAAAAGGACGACAACCTAACTAGCGGGATATTACAGGGCCCTACATTGCGTCGATATCACGTCTTGCGAGAATGCTGCGTTGTTAAAGCGGATGGGTTGTCGTTAAGCCCATTGGGCCTTTTGAATGGGCCATCTCTTTGGATTGGGACTTTGAATCGTCAACACATAAAGGATTTGTGCCCACGACATGACGGGTGCGATCATTCCAGCACTAATGCAACGGATTCCATCAGAACTCCGAAGTTAAACATGCTTGGGCAAGAGTAGTACTAGGATGGGTGACCCCTTGGGAAGTCCTCGTGTTGCACCCTCCCCTTTTTCTATTTTTGTTGCCCCGGTTTGGGTTGCCAAGATACTTTATCCACCACATTTCTATTACCGAATCCCACGGCAACTAGGGCAAGACAACTTCGCTTCACGTAGAGGCTTGGCCCGCAAACCGAGGGCGTAGGGCTTGTGACCAGGTCTCCGTCGCTCCGGTGCCCATAACTTTTGATCTGTAAGGCGTTACGCCGCGCACAGCATACAGTTAGAAAGCTCTCCGAGAGCTCTACGATGGGGGCAGCAAGCCGACTCGACTGCGCCTATTTTCGGGACCCAAAATTGAACGTTTTCATCAGTTTCGTGCCACTTTCGTTCTTTTGCTCTGTTTTTCAGTCTCGGATTGTACTTCGTGAGCTGTTGGAAGGATGACAACATAACTTGCAGGATATTACAGTGCCCTACAATGCATCGATATCACGTCTTACGAGGATGCTTCGTTGTTGAAGCGAATGTGTTGTCGTTAAGCCCATTGGGCCTTTTGAATGGGCCATCTCTTTGGGCTGGGACTGTGAACCGTCAACACATATGGGATTTGTGCCCTCAACATGACGGGTGCGATCATACCAGCACTAATGCACCGGATCCCTCCAGAACTCTGAAGTTAAGCGTGCTTGGGCAAGAGTTGTACTAGGACGGGTGACCCCCTTAGAAGTCCTCGGGTTGCACCCCCACTTTTCAATTTTGTTTGCCCTGGTTAGGTTTGCCAAGATACTTTATCCACCACATTTCTATTACCGAAACCCACGGCACATTGGGCAAGACAACTTTACTTCACGTAGAGGCTGGTCCCGCAAACTGAGGGCGAGGGACTTGTGACCATGTCTCTGTTGCTCCGGTGCCCATAACTTTTGAACCGTAAGGAGTTACGCGACGCACAACATACCGTTGGAAAGCTCTCCGAGAGCTCTATTACAGGTGAAACAAGCATGCTCAGCTACGCCCACTTTTGGAGCCCAAAATAGAACATTTTCATCAGTTTTAGGCCACTTTTCTTTTTTTGCTTTGTTTTTTTGTCCCGGATCGTACATCGTTAGCTGTTAAAAGGACGACAACCTAACTAGCGGGACATTAGAGGGCCCTACGGCACGTCGATATCACGTCTTGCGAGTATGCTACATTGTTGAAGTGGATGGGTTATCGTTAGGCCCATTGGGCCTTTTGGATAGCCATCTCTCTGGGCTGGGGCTGTGAACCGTCAACACAGAAAGGATTTATGCCCACAACATGACAGGTACGATCATACCAGCACTAATGCACCAGATCCCATCAGAACTCCGAAGTTAAGTGTGCCTGGGCACGAGTAGTAGTAGGATGGGTGACCCACTAGGAAGTCCTCATGTTGCACCCCCCCTTTTCTATTTTTGTTGCCCCGATTAGGGTTGCCAAGATACTTTATCCACCATATTTCTATTATCGAATCCCACGGCACCTTGGGCAAGACTACTTCGCTTCACGTAGAGGTTGGGCCCGCAAACCGAGGGCGTAGGGCTTGTGACCAGGTCTCCGTCGCTCCGGTGCCCATAACTTTTGATCCGTAAGGAGTTACGTGACGTACAGCATACCGTTGGAAAGCTTTCCCAGTGCTCTACGACGGGGGCAACAAGCCGACTAGGTTGCACCAGTTTTCAGGAATAAAAATCGAACGTCTTCATCAGTTTCATGCCACTTTCCTTCTTTTGCTCCGTTTTTCAGGCTTGGATCGTACGTCGTGAGCTATTAAAAGGACAACAACCTAACTCGCGGCATATTACATGTCCCTACAACGCGTCGATATCACGTCTTATAAGGATGCTGAGTTGTTAAAGCAGATGGGTTGTCGTTAAGTCCATTGGGCCTTTTGAAAGGGCTATTTCTCTGGGCTGGGACTGTGAACCATCAACACATAAGGGATTTGCGCCCTCAACATGACTGGTGCGATCATACCAGCACTACTGCACCGGATCCCTTTAGAACTCTAAAGTTAAGCGTGCTTGGGCCAGAGTAGTACTAGGATGGGTGACCCCTAGGGAAGTCCTCGTATTGCACCCCCCATTTTCAATTTTTTTTGCCCCAGTTAGGGTTGCCAAGATACTTTATCCACCACGTTTCTATTACCGAAACCCACGGCACCTTGGGCAAGACAACTTCACTTCACGTAGAGGCTGGGCCCGCAAACCGTGGGCGAGGGGCTTGTGACCATGTCTCTATTGCTCCGGTGCCCATAACTTTTAAACTATAAGGAGTTACGCGACGCACAGGATACCGTTGGAAAGCTCACCGAGAGCTCTACGACGGGGGTAGCAAGCAGGCTCGGCTGCGCCTATTTTTGGAGACCAAAATCGAACGTTTTCATCAATTTCGGGCCACTTTTCTATTTTTGCTATTTTTTTGGTCCCAGATCGTACGTCGTGAGCTGTTAAAAGGACGACAACCTAACTCGAGGGATATTTCAGGGCCCTACAACTTGTCGATATCACGTCTTGTGAGGATGCTGCATTGTAGAAGTGGATGGGTTGTCGTTAAGCCTATTTGGCCTTCTGAATAGGCCATCTCTCTGGACTGAGACTGTGAACCGTCAACACATATGGGATTTGTGCCCTAAACATGACAGGTGCGATCATACAAGCACTAATGCACCAGATCCCATCAGAACTCCGAAGTTAAGCGTGCTTGGGCGAGTGTAGTACTAGGATGGGTGACCCCCTGGGAAGTCCTCGTGTTGCACCCCCCCTTTCAATTTTTTTTGCCCCAGTTAGGGTTGCCAAGATGCTTTATCCATCATATTTCTATTACGGAATCCCACGGCACATTGGGCAAGACAACTTCGCTTCACGTAGAGGCTGGGCCCACAAACCGAGGGCGTAGGGCTTGTGACCTAGTCTCCGTCGCTCCGGTGCCCATAACTTTTCATCCGTAAAGCATTACGCGGTGCACAGCATACCGTTGGAAAGCTCTCCGAGAGCTCTACAACGGAGGCAGCAAGCCGACTCAGTTGTGCTTGTTTTCGCGACCCAAAATCGAACGTTTTCATCAGTTTCATGCCACTTTCCTTCTTTTACTCTGTTTTTCAGTCTCGGATCATACGTCGTGATCTGTTGAAAAGACGACAACCTAACTCGCGGGATATTACAATGCCCAACAACGCATCGATATCACGTCTTACGAGGATGCTTAGTTGTTGAAGCGGATAGGTTGTCATTAAGCCCATTGGGCCTTTTGAATGGGCCATCTCTCTGGGCTGGGACTATGAACCGTCAACACATAAAGGATTTATGCCCTCAACATGACGGGTGCGATCATACCATCATTAATGCACCGGATCCCTTCAAAACTCTGAAGTTAAACGTGCTTGGGTGAGAGTAGTACTAGGATGGGTGATCCCCTGGGAAGTCCTCATGTTGTACCCCCCCTTTTCAATTTTTTTTGCCCCAGTTAGGGTTGCCAAGATACTTTAACCACCACATTTCTATTACAGAATCCCACGGCACCTTGGGCAAGACAACTTCACTTCACGTAGAGGCTGGCCCCGCAAACCAAGGGCGAGGGGCTTGTGACCATATCTCCGTTGCTCTTGTGCCCATAACTTTTAATACGTAAGGAGTTACGCGACGTACAACATACCGTTGGACAGCTCTCTGAGAGCTCTACGACGGGGGCAGCAAGCCTGCTTGGCTGCGCCTGTTTTGGAAGCCCAAAATCGAACGTTTCCATCTATTTTGGGCCATTTTTCTTTTTTTGCTTTGTTTTTTGGTCCCGGATCGTACGTTGTGAGCTATTAAAAGGATGACAACCTACCTCGCGGAAGATTAGAATGCCCTACAATGCGTCAATATCACATCCTGCGAGGATACTGTGTTGTTGAAGCAAAATGGGTTGTCGTTAAGCCCATTGGGCCTTTTGAATGGGCTATCTCTCTGGGATGGGACTGTGAACCGTCAACACATAAGGGATTTGTGTCCTCAACATGATGGGTGGGATCATACCAACATTAATATACCGGATCCCATCAGAACTCCAAAGTTAAGCGTGCTTGGGCAAGAATAGTACTAGGATGGGTGACCCCCTGAGAAGTCCTCATGTTGTACCCCTACTTTTCAATTTTTGTTGCCCCGGTTAGGGTTGCCAAGATACTTTATCCACCACATTTCTATTATCGAATCCCACGGCACCTTGGGCAAGACAACTTCGCTTCACGTAGAGGCTGGGCCCGCAAACCAAGGGCGTGGTGCTTGTGACCAGGTCTCGGTGACTCTGGTGCCCATTACTTTTAATATGTAAGGTGTTACGCGGCGCATAGGATACCGTTGGAAAGCTCTCCGAGAGCTCTACGACGAAGGTAGCAAGCCTGCTCTACTGCTCATGTTTTCGGAGCCCAAAATCGAACGTTTTCATCAGTTTCGGGCCACTTTCCTTCTTGTGCTCTATTTTTCAGTCCTGGATCGTACGTCGTGAGCTGTTAAAAGGATGACAACCTAACTCACAGGATATTACAGGGCCTTACAACGCATCAATATCACGTCTTACGAGGATGCTGCGTTGTTGAAGAGGATGGGTTGTCGTTAAGCCCATTGGCCCTTTTGAATGGGCCTTCTCTCTAGGCTGGGACTGTGACCAGTCAACACATAAAGAATTTGTGCCCTCAACATGACGGGTGCGATCATACCAGCACTAATGTACCGGATTCCATCAGAACTCCGAAGTTAAGCGTGCTTGGGCGAGAGTAGTACTAGGATGGGTGACCCCTTGGGAAGTCCTCGTGTTGCACCCACCTTTTCAATTTTTTTTGCCCCGGTTAGGGTTGCCAAGATATTTTATCCACCACATTTCTATTACCGAATCCAACGGCACCTTAGGCAAGACAACTTCGCTTCACGTAGAGGCTGGGCCCGCAAACCAAGGGCATAGGGCTTGTGACCAGGTCTCCGTCAGTCCGATGTCCATAACTTTTGATCCGTAAGGAGTTATACGGCGCACAGCATACCATTGGAAATCTCTCCGAGAGCTCTACGACGGGGGCAGCAAGCCTGCTCAGCTGCCCCTATTTTCGGAGCCAAAAATTGAACATTTTCATTAGTTTCAGGCCATTTTTCTTCTTTTGCTCTGTTTTTTAGTCCCGGATCGTACGTTGTGAGCTGTTAAAAGGACGACAACCTAACTCGTGGGATATTACAGGGCCCTACAACGTGTCGAAATCACGTCTTGCGAGAATGCTGCGTTGTTGAAGCAGAAAGGTTGTCGTTAAGCACATTGGGCCTTTTGAATGGGCCATCTATTTGGGCTGGGACTGTGAATGGTCAACTCATAAAGGATTTGTGCCCACAACATGATGGGTGCGATCATACCGGCACTAATGCACCGGATCCCATCAAAACTCCGAAGTTAAGCGTGCTTGGGCAAGAGTGGTACTAGGATGGGTGACCCACTAAGAAGTCCTCATGTAGCACCCCCCGTTTTAAATTTTTTTTACCCCGGTTAGGGTTGCCAAGATACTTTATCCACCACATTTCTATTACTGAATCCCACGGCACCTTGGGAAAGACAACTTCGCTTCACGTAGTGGCTGGGCCCGCAAACCGAGGGCGTAGGGTTTATGACCAGGTCTCTGTCACTCCGGGGCCCATAACTTTTAATCCGTAAGGAGTTACGCGGCGCACAGCATACCGTTGGAAAGCTCTCCGAGAGCTCTACGACAGGGGTAGCAATCCTGCTCAGTTGTGCTTGTTTTTGGAGCCCAAAATCAAACATTTTCATCAGTTTCATGCTATTTTTCTTCTTTTGCCCTATTTTTTAGCCCCGGATCGTACGTCGTGAGCTGCCAAAAGGATAACAACCTAACTCGTGGGATATTACAGGGCCCTACAACCCGTCGATATCACGTCTTGCGAGAATGCTGCGTTGTTGAAGCGGAAAGGTTGTCTTTAAGCCCATTGGGCCTTTTGAATGGGCCATCTATCTAGGCTGGGACTGTGAACAGTCAACACATAAAGGATTTGTGCCGACAACATGACGGGTGGGATCATACCAGCACCAATGCACCGGATCCCATCAGAACTCCGAAGTTAAGCGTGCTTGGGCGAGAGTAGTACTAAGATGGGTGATCCCCTAGGAAGTCCTCGCACTGCACCCCTCATTTTAAATTTTTTTGCCCCGGTTAGGGTTGCCAAGATACTTTATCTACCACATTTCTATTACCAAATCCCACGGCACCTTGGGCAAGACAACTTCGCTTCACGTAGAGGCTGGTCCATCAAACCGAGGGCGTAGGGCTTGTGACCAGGTCTCCGTCGCTCCGATGCCCATAACTTTTGATCCGTAAGGAGTTACGCAGCGCACAGCATACCGTTGGAAAGCTCTCCGAGAGCTCTACGTTAGGCGTAGCAACACTGCTCGGCTGCGCCTGTTTTCAAAACCCAAAATAGAAAGTTTTCATCATATTCAGGCCACTTTCCTTCTTTTGCTCTGTTTTTCAATCCCAGATCGTACGTCGTGAGCTGTTAAAAGGATGACAACCTAACTCGCGGGATATTACAGGGCCCCACAATGCTTCGATATCACGTCTTACGAGGATACTGCGTTGTTGAAGCGGATAGGTTGTCGTTAAGCCCATTGGACCTTTTGAATGGGCCATCTCTCTAGGCTGGGATTGCGAACCGTAAACACATAAAGGATTTGTGCCCTCGACATGACGGGTACGATCATACCAGCACTAATGCACTGGATCCCATTAGAACTCCGAAGTTAAGAGTGCTTGGGTGAGAGTAGTACTAGGATGGGTGACCCCCTGGGAAGTCCTCGTGTCGCACCCCATTTTCAATTTTTTTTGCCCCAGTAAGGGTTGCCAAAATACTTTATCCACCACATTTCTATTAACGAATCCCACGGCTCCTTGGCCAAGACAACTTCGCTTCACGTAGAGGCTGGGCCCGCAAACCGAGGGAGTAGGGCTTGTAACCAGGTCTCCGTGGCTCCGGTGCCCATAACTTTTGATCCGTAAAGAGTTACGCGGCGCACAGCATATCATTGGAAAGCTCTCCCAGAGCTCTACACAGGGGCAGCAAGCCTGATCGGTTGCTCCTATTTTTGGAGCCCATAATCAAACGTTTTCATCTGTTTCAGGCCACTTTCCTTCTTTTGCTCTGTTTTTCAATCCCGGCTCGAACGTGTTGAGCTGTTAAATGGACAGCAATCTAACTCGCGAGATAATACAGGGCCCTACAACGCGTGGATATCACGTATTATGAGGATGCTGCATTGTTGAAGCGGATGGGTTGTCGTTAAGCCCATTGGGCGTTTTGAATGGGCCATCTCTCTGGGCTAGCACTGTGAACCGTCAACACATAAAGGATTTGTGCCCTCAACATGACGGGTGCGATCATACCAGCACTAATGTACCGGATCCCATCAGAACTCCGAAGTTAAGCGTGCTTAGGCGAGAGTAGTACTAGGATGGGTGACCCCTTGGAAAGTCCTCGTGTTGCACCCCCCTTTTCAATTTTTTTTGCCCCAGTTATGGTTGCCAATATACTTTATCCACCACATTTCTATTACTGAATCCCACGGCACCTTGGGCAAGACAACTTCACTTCACGTAGAGGCTGGGCCAACAAACTGAGGTCGTAGGGCTTGTGACCAGGTCTCCGTCGCTCCGGTGCCCATAAATCTTGATCCGTAAGAAGTTAGACGGCGCACAGCATACCGTTGGAAAGCTCTCTGAGAGCTATACGATGGGGGGCAGCAAGAATACTCAGCTGCACCTGTTTTCAGAGCCCAAAATCAAACATTTTCATAAGTTTCGGGATATTTTTCTACTTTTGCTCTGTTTTTTAGTCTCGGATCGTACGACATGAGCTGTTAAAGGAATGACAACCTAACTCGCGGGATATTACAGGGCCCTACAATGCGTCGATATCACGTCTTGCGAGAATACTGTGTTGTTAAAGCAGATGGGTTGTCGTTAAGCCCATTGGACCTTGTGAATAGGCCATCTATCTGGGCTGGGACTGTGAACGGTCAACACAGAAAGGATTTGTGCCCACAACATGATGGGTGCGATCATACCAGCACTAATGCACCGGATCCCATCAGAACTCTGAAGTTAAGCGTGCTTGGGTGAGAGTAGTACTAGGATGGGTGACCCCCTGGCAAGTCCTCGTGTTGCACCCCCCCTTTTAAATTTTTTTTACCCCGGTTAGGGTTGCCAAGATACTTTATCCACCACATTTCTATTACCGAATCCCACGGCACCTTGGGCAAGACAACTTCGCTTCACGTAGTGGCTGGGCCTGCAAACCGAGAGCATAGGGCTTATGACCAGGTCTCCGTCGCTATGGTGCCCATAACTTTTAATCCGTAAGGATTTACACGGCGCTCAGCATGCCGTAGGAAAGCTCTCTGAGAGCTCTACTATGGGGGCAGCAAGCCTACTAGGCTGCGCCCGTTTTCGGAGCCTAAAATCAAACGTTATAATCAGTTTCGGGCCACTTTCTTTCTTTTGATCTGTTTTTCAGTCCTGGATCGTACGTTGTGAGCTGTTAAAAGGACGACAACCTAACTCGCGGGATATTACAGGGCCATACAACATGTCGATATCATGTCTTACGAAGATGTTGCGTTGTTGAGGCGGATGGGTTGTCGTTAAGCCATTAGACCTTTTGAATGGGCTATCTCTCTGGGCTGCGACTGTGAACCGTCAACACATAAAGGATTTGTGCCCTCAACATGACGGGAGCGATCATACCAGCATTAATGCACTGGATCCCATTAGTACTCCGAAGTTAAGCGTGCTTGGGCGAGAGTAGTACTAGGATGGGTGACCCCCTGGGAAGTCCTCGTGTTGCACCCCCTTTTCAATTTTTTTGGCCTCGGTTTGGGTTGCCTAGATACTTTATCCACCACATTTCTATTAACGAATCCCACGGCACATTGGCCAAGACAACTTGGCTTCACGTAGAGGCTGGGCCCGCAAACCGAGGGCGTTGGGCTTGTGACCAGTTCTCCGTCACTCCGGTGCCCATAACTTTTGATCCGTAAGGAGTTACGCGGCGCACAGCATACCGTTGGAAATATCTCTGAGAGCTCTACAATAGGGGCAGCAATCCTGCTCACCTGCGCCTATTTTCATAGCCCAAAATTGAACATTTTAATCAATTTCGGGCCATTTTTCTTCTTTTGCTTTGTTTTTTCATCCCGGATCGTACGTCGTGAGCTGTTAAAAGGACGACAACCTATCTCGCGGGATATTACGGAGCCCTACAATGCCTCGATATCACGTCTTGCGAGAATGCTACGTTGTTGAAGCGGAAGGGTTATCATTAAGCCCGTTGGGCTTTTTGAATGGGCCATCTATCTGGGCTGGGATTGTGACGGTCAACACATAAAGGATTTGTGCCCATAACATGACGGGAATGATCGTACCAGTACTAATGCACTGGATCCCATCAGAACTCCGAAGTTAAGCATGCTTGGGCGAGAGTAGTACTAGAATGGGTGACCCCCTAGGAAATCCTCGTGTTGCACCCCCCCTTTTAAATTTTTTTTGCCCCTGTTAGGGTTGCCAAGATACTTTATCCATCACATTTCTATTATCGAATCCCACGGCACCTTGGGCAAGACAACTTTACTTCACGTAGAGGCTCGACCGGCAAACCGAAGGCGTAGGGCTTGGGACCAGGTTTTCGTCACTCCCGTGCCCATAACTTTTGATCTATAAGGAGTTACGCGGCGCACAGCATAACGTTGGAAAGCTCTCCGAGAGCTTTACGATTAGGACAACAAGCCTACTCATCCGCGCCTATTTTCGGAGCCCAAAATCGAAGGTTTTCATCAGTTTCGGGCCAGTTTCCTTCTTTTGCTTTGTTTTTCAGTCCTGGATCGTACGTCGTGAGCTGTTAAAAGGACGATAACCTAACTCACGGGATATTACAGGGCCCTACAACACGTCAATATCACGTCTTACGAGGATGCTACGTTGTTGAACCGGATGGGTTGTTGTTAAGCCCATTGGACCTTTTGAATGGGCCATCTCTCTAGGCTGGGACTGTGAACCGTCAACACATAAAGGATTTGTGCCCTCAACATGACGGGTGCAATCATACCAGTACTAATGCACCGGATCCCATCAGAACTCCGAAGTTACGCATGCTTGGGCTAGAGTAGTACTAGGACGGGTGACCTCCTGGGAAGTCCTCGTGGTGCACCCCCCTTTTCAATTTTTTTTTCCCGGTTAGGGTTGCCAAAATACTTTATCCACCACATTTCTATTACCGAATCCCACGGCACCTTGGGCAAGATAGATTCGTTTCACGTAGAGGCTGGGCCAGCAAACCGAGGGCGTGGGGCCTGTGACCAGGTCTCCGTCGCTTCAATACCCATAACTTTTGATCCGTAAAGAGGGATACTGTGCACAGCATACCGTTGAAAAGCTCTGTGAGAGCTCTACGACAGGGACAACAAGCCTGCTCGGCTGTACCTATTTTCAGAGCCCAAAATCAAATGTTATCATCAGTTTTGGGCCACTTTTCTTCTTTTGCTCTGATTTTTAGTCCCGGATCGTATGTCGTGAGCTGTTAAAAGGATGACAACCTAACTCGCGGATATTACAGGGCCCTACAACGTATCGATATCACATCTTGCGAGGATGCTGCGTTGTTGAAGCAGATGGGTTGTTGTTAAGCCCATTGGGCCTTTTGAATGGGCCATCTCTCTGCGCTGGGACTGTAAACCGTCAACACATGAAGGATTTGAGCCCACAACATGACGGGTGCGATCATACCAGCACTAATGGACCGGATCCCATCAGAACTCCGAAGTTAAGCGTGCTTGGGCAAGAGTAGTACTAGGATGGGTGACCCCCTGGGAAGTCCTCGTGTTGCACCTCCCATTTTCAATTTTTTTGGCCCCGGTTTGGGTTGCCAAGATACTTTATCCATCACATTTCTATTACCGAATCGCACGGCACCTTGGGCAAGACAACTTCGCTTCACATAACTTTTAATCCGTAAGGAGTTACGCGGCGCACAGCATACCGTTCGAAAGCTCCTCAAGAGCTCTACGACGGGGGCAGTAAACCTACTCGGAGCCCAAAATCGAACGTTTTCATCAGTTTTAGGCCACTTTCCTTCCTTTGCTCTGTTTTTCAATCTCGGATCATACGTCGTGAGTTGTTAAAAGCACGACAACCTAAGTCGCACGATATTACTGGGCCCTACAACGCGTCGATATCACGTCTTACGAGGATGCTGTGTTGTTGAAGCCGATGGGTTGTCGTTAAGCCCATTGGGCCTTTTGAATGGGCCATCTCTCTGGGCTGGGACTGTGAACTGCCAATACATACAGGATTTGTGCCCTTAACATGACGAGTGCAATTATACCAGCACTAATGCACCTGATCCCATCAGAACTCCGAAGTTAAGCGTGCTTGGGCGAGAGTAGTACTAGGAGGGGTGACCCCTTGGGAAGTCCTGGTGTTGCACCCCCTTTTCAATTTTTTCTGCCCCGGTTAGGGTTGCCAAGATACTTTATCCACCATATTGCTATTACCGAATCCCACGGCACCTTGGGCAAGACAACTTCGCTTCACGTAAAGGCTAGTTCCGCAAACCGAGGGCGTAGGGCTTGTGACCAGGTCTTCGTCGCTCCGGTGCCCATAACTTTTGATCCGGAAGGAGTTACGCGGCGCACAGCATACCATTAGAACGCTCTCCGAGAGTTCTACGAGGGGGGTAACAAGCTTGCTCGGCTGCGCCGGTTTTCAGAGCCTAAAATCAAACGTTTTCATCAGTTTCGTGCTACTTTTCTTCTTTTGCGCTATTTTTTCGTCCCATATCGTACGTCGTGAGCTGTTAAAAGGACAACAACCTAACTCATGGGACATTAGAGGGCCCTACGACACGACGATATCACGTCTAGTGAGGATGCTGCGTTGTTGAAGCAGATGCGTTGTCGTTAAGCCCATTGGGCCTTTTGAATAGGCCATCTCTCTGGGCTGGGACTGTGAATCGTCAACTCATAAGGGATTTGTGCCCTCAACATGACGGGTGTGATCATACAAGCACTAATGCACCGTATCCCATCAGAACTCTGAAGTTAAGCGTGCTTTGGCGAGAGTAGTACTAAGATGGGTGACCCTCTAGGAAGTCTTCGTGTTGCACCCCCCATTTTCAATTTTTTTTGCCCCGGTTATGGTTGCCAAGATACTTTATCCACCACATTTCTATTACCGAATCCCACGGCACCTTGCGAAGACATCTTCGCTTCACATAGAGGCTGGGCCCGTAAACTGAGGGCGTGGGGCTTGTGACCATGTCTCAGTCGATCCGGTGCCCAAAACTTTTAATCCGTAAGGAGTTACGCGACGCACAACATACCGTTGGAAAGCTCCCGAGAGCTCTACGACGGGGGCAGCAAATCTGCTCAGCTGCGCCTGTTTTCGGAGCCCAAAATAGAACATTTTCATTAGTTTTGGGCCATTTTTCCTCTTTTGCTCTATTTTTCCGTCCCGGATTGTACATCGTGAGCTATTTAAAGGACGACAACCTTACTCGCTAGACATTAGAGAGCCCTGCAACGCGTCGATATCACGTCTTGCGAGGATGCTGCATTGTTGAAGCGGATAGGTTGTCGTTAAGCCCATTGGGCCTTTTGAATGTGCCATCTCTCTGGGCCGGGACTGTGAACGGTCAACACATAAAGGATTTGTGTCCACAACATGACGACTGCAATCATACCAGCACTAATGCACCGGATCCCATCAGAACTCCGAAGTTAAGCGTGCTTGGGCGAGAGTAGTACTAGGATGGGTGACCCCCTGAGAAGTCCTCGTGTTGCACCCCCACTTTTCAATTTTTTTTGCCCCGGTTAGGGTTGCCGAGATACTTTATGCACCACATTTCTATTACCAAATCCCACAGCCCCTTGGGTAAGACAACTTCGCTTCCCGTAGAGGCTGGGCCCGCAAACCGAGTGCGTAGGGCTTGTGACCAAGCCTCCGTCGCTCCGTTGCCTATAACTTTTGATCCGTAAGGAGTTACGCGGCGTACAACATACAGTTGGAAAGCTCTCTGAGAGTTCTATGACGGGGGCAGCAAGCCTACTCGGCGGCCATTATTTTTAGCACTCAAAATCAAATGTTTTCATCAGTTTCGGGCCACTTTTCTTCTTTTGCTCTGTTTTTCCGTCCCGGATCGTACGTCGTGAGCTGTTAAAAGGATGACAACCAAACTCGCGGGACATTATAGGGCCTTATAAAGTGTCGATATCACGTCTTGCAAGGATGCTGCATTGTTGAAATAGATGGGTTGTCGTTCAGCCCATTGGGCCTTTTGAATGGGCCATCTCTCTGGCCTGGGACTGTGAACCATCATCACATAAAGGATTTGTGCCCACAACATGACAGGTGCAATCATACCAGCACTAATGCACCGGATCCCATCAGAACTCTGAAGTTAAGCGTGCTTGAGCGAGAGTAGTACTAGGATGGGTGACCCCGTGGGAAATCCTCGTGTTGCACCTCATCTTTTCAATTTTTTTTGCCCCGGTTAGGGTTACCAAGATACTTTATCCACCACATTTCTATTACCGAATCCCACGGCACCTTGGGCAAGACAACTTCGCTTCGCGTAGAGGCTGGGCCCGTTAACCGAGGGCGTAGGGCTTGTGACCAGGTCTCCGGTGCCCATAACTTTTGATCCGTAAGGAGTTACGCGACGCAAAGCATACCGTTGGAAAGCTCTCCGAGAGCCCTACGATGGGGGTAGCAAGCCTGCTCAGCTGCGCTTCTTTTCAGAGCCGAAAATCAAATGTTTTCATCAGTTTCAAGCCACTTTCCTTCTTTTGCTTTGTTTTTCAGTCCCGGATCGAACGTCGTGAGCTATTAAAAGGATGACAACCTAACACGCGGGATATTATAGGGCCCTACAATGCGTCGATATCACATCTTGCGAGGATGCTGCGTTGTTAAAGCGTATGGGTTGTCGTTAAGCCCATTAGGCCTTTTGAATGGGCCATCTCTATGGGTTGGGACTGTGAACCGTCAACACATAAGGAATTTGTGCCCTCAACATGACGGGTACAATCATACCAGCACTAATGCACCGGATCCCATCAGAACTCCGAAGTTAAGCGTGCTTGGGCGAAAGTAGTACTAGGATGGGTGACCCCTTGGGAAGTCCTCGTGTTGCACCCCCATTTTCAATTTTTTTTGCCCCGGTTAGAGTTGCCAAGATACTTTATCCATCACATTTCTATTATTGAATCCCACGGCATCTTCAGCAAGACAACTTCAGTTCACGTAGAGGCTGGGCCAGCAAACCGAGGGCATGGGGCTTAGGACGAGGTCTCCGTCACTCCGATGCCCATAACTTTTGATTCGCAAGGAGTTACGCGACGCACAGTATACCGATGGAAAGCTCTTCGAGAGCTCTACGACGGGGGCAGCAAGCTTGCTCGGCTGCGCCTATTTTCGAAGCCCAAAATCAAACGTTTTCATCAGTTTTGGGCCACTTTTCTTCTTTTGCTCTATTTTTCGGTCCCGAATCGTACATCGTGAGCTGTTAAAAGGACGACAACCTAACTCGCAGGATATTACAGGGCCCAACAACGTGTTGATATCACGTCTTACAAGGATGCTGCGTTGTTGAAGCAGATGGGTTGTCGTTAAGCCCATTGGGCCTTTTGAATGGGCCATCTCTTTGGGCTAGGACTGTGAACCATCAACACTTAAGGGATTTGCACCCTCAACATGATGGGTGTGATAATACCAGCACTAATGCATCGGATCCCATCAAAACTCCGAAGTTAAGCATGCTTGGGTGAGAGTAGTACAAGGATGGGTGACCCCCAGGGAAGTCCTCGTGTTGCACCCCCGGTTTTCAATTTGTTTTGCCAAGGTTAGGGTTGCCAAGATACATTATCCACCAAATTTCTAATACCGAATCCCACGGCACCTTGGGCAAGACAACTTCGCTTCACGTATAGGCTGGGCCCGCAAACTGAGGGCGTGCGGCTTATGACCAGGTCTCCGTCGCTCCGGTGACTATAACTTTTAATCCGTAACGAGTTAGGCGACGCACAACATACCGTTGGAAAGCTCTCCATGAGCTCTACGATGGAGGCAGCAAGCCTGCTCAGCTGCACCCATTTTTGGAGCCCAAAATCGAACGTTTTCATCATTTTCGGGCCACTTTTCTTCCTTTGCTCTATTTTTTCATCCCGGATCATACGTCATGAGCTGTTAAAAGGATGACAACCTAACTCACGGGACATTAGAGGGCCCTACAACACGTCGATATCACGTCTTGCGAGGATGCAGCATTTTTGAAGCAGATGGGTTGCCGTTAAGCCCATTGGGCCTTTTGAATGGGCCACCTCTCTAGGCTGGGACTGTGAACCGTCAACACATAAAGGATTTGTGCCCACAACATGATGGGTGTGATCATACCAGCACTAATGCACCGAATCCCATCAGAACTCTAAAGTTAAGCGTGCTTGGGCGAGAGTAGTACTAGGATGGGTGACCCCCTAGGAAGTGCTCGTGTTACACCCCCCTTCTCAATTTTTTTTTTGCCCTAGTTAGGCTTGCCAAGATACTTTATGCACCATATTTCTATAACCGAATCCCACAGCACCTTGGGCAAGACAACTTCGCTTCACGTAGAGGCTGGGCCCGCAAACCAAAGGCATGGGGCTTGTAACCAGGTCTCCGTCGCTCCGGTGCCCATAACTTTTAATCCATAAAGAATGACGCGACGCACAGCATATCGTTGGAAAGCTCTCCGAGAGCTCTACGACGGGGGCATCTAGGCTGCTCAGCTGCGCTTGTTTTCGGAGCCTAAAATCGAACGTTTTCATCAATTTCGGGCCACTTTTCTTCTTTTGCTCTGTTTTTCCGTCCCGGATCGTACGTCGAGTGCTGTTAAAAACACGACAACCTAACTCGCGGGAGATTACAAGGCCCTACAACGCGTCGATATCACGTCTTACGAGGATGCTGCATTGTTGAAGCGTATGGGTTGTTGTTATGCCCATTGGGCCTTTTGAATGGGTTATCTCTCTAGGCTGGGACTGTGAACCGTCAACACGTAAAGGATTTGTGCCCTCAACATGACGGGTGTGATCATACCAGCACTAATGCACCGGATCCCATCAGAACTCTGAAGTTAAGTGTGCTTGGGCGAGAGTAGTACTAGGATGGGTGACCCCCTGGGAAGTCCTCGTGTTGCAACCCCCTTTTCAATTTTTTTTGCCCCGGTTAGGGTTGCCAAGATACTTTATCCACCACATTTCTATTATCGAATCCCACGGCACCTTGGGACCTTATCGTAATGGTCTGTTTTTCCACAATCATTTAGACAAGCAACCAATCTCCAATTCCAGTGAAAAAAAATGTCAAATTAAATCTTAATAAGTGATTTGAATCCAGAAACAAACATCGCATCATTTGGAGTTCGGATTCAAGAGTTATTGCTAAAACCGTGAGACTACGCAAAACTGTCCAGATTCGTACATATTTCAATACTTGCCATTTTGAGGGTCTTAGAGTCAGATTTAGCTTTAGTCTATTTCTGACAAAAATGCCCATAACCGAAAAATATAGCAACATACAAAATTTCATGCATTTTAGATATCGTTTACTAGGTCAAAACTATTTCGTTCTACAAGGACAGTGAACTAATGCAACAAACTCCATACTTACTAGCTAGTGGTACTTTCTTAGTATTATTTGATAGTGCTTATAAGAAACCGTACAAACTTAAACTAATTATTATGTATAGAAGTTCAGATATTCTTTTTTATGTTTTTTTTTTTTGGATTCAAGGGAGTCTAAATTATTTTATATCACTTAAGATATTACATATGAGAATTGATTTCGAGACCACTCAGGAAGCGACATTAGCACATCATTAATTCATGTCAACACAAGTGATATATATACCCAATTCATAATTAAAAATAATAGTTTTGTCTTGAATTTAACTTGTTTGTATTTTGTAAGCGCTTTTTGTAACAAATAAAATCGTGCTGGGGCATGATGTTATATATTTTAAAGACTTAATCTTGAGAATTTGTATAAGCAACCGCAACTACAATTTCTTTTTATTCCGAAGAAGAATATTAACTTGTAGTGGCAAGCTAAGCACGTCAGACATCTCAAGTTATCATTTAATTTACAAAATTAATATTAAGAAACAACATTACATTTTTACCATGTTTTGCCACGTCATTATACTAATATTTGGCAATTACAGAAATAACTCTAAATTTTAATAGATGGTGAAATGTACACCATCTTCTCTCCTAGCCATTCCAAAACTTAATTTGTAGTATTTACAGTTGGCAACCGGTTTATTCTTGGAATATGCTGGATCTTCCAATGATCCGGTCCTCCGGTCTCTGTTCTTTCAAGAAATTCAGGTTGCATCCACGTTAAATCAAGTTGTTGCAAATTCTTAAGCTCTTGTAATCCATCTGCGAGCATTTGTAGACTCCTACACTTCCAGATTCTGAGTGTGCGAAGGCATTTCATGGATCCTTTGGGTATTTGACTCCATGTGGTCAAATCTCTAGCATATAGAATATACAATGCCTTGAGTGCTGGAAAGCTTGCTGGTTCACAAATTAACTGATTTCCTTGATACCTGTGATGAATGAAGAAAGATTCCAACCTTGGTAGTAGCCCCAAAGCAATGAAAGAATGTTCGTCTAAATCAATCTTCCACAAGCTGATTTCACGTAGATTGTCGTGAGAGGCAATGAGATCTCGTAGTCCAGTGAAGCCCACTAGTGTAAGCTTCTCAAGAAATGGACAAGCTGAAAGGTTTCCTAGTTTGATCGGTTTCTCTTTCTTAGAACGACAAGCGTTCAGTGTTAGCGTTTGAAGATTATTCATCTTTCCAATAGCAGTAAATATGTCTGTCCAGGACTCTTCTCCATTGAAAGATATATTCAATTTAGTGAGTTGTGTTGTGGAGATCAGTTGCCTTGCTTGATTAGGATTTAGATGTACTCCATTCAAGGATTGGAGTTGAGTAAATTCCAAAGCGATATCTGGCATTACCAGATAATCATGTGGAAAGAGACCCATATTGTTTATGAGAAGATTTCTTAATTGCTTGAGCTCTGCTATCCCAGTAGGGACATGTTTCATTGTCGACCCATTATTTCGAACATCCAAGGTCTCCAGGTGGCGTAGTTTCTTCACAGAATCTGTAAGATCACAAAGCTGAGTCCGTCTCAAACTCAAATATCTCAAATGAATTAAATCCCCCACTTCATCAGGTACATTGTTTATGTTATCAACACCTTCCAGGTCCAAAGTCCTTATCAATTTGATGCTCTGCAACATTTGAGACAATGATGAGTAGAACATCTCACCGCTACATGCCACAAGTAAGCGTAGCTTTAAGTTGCGAGTGTCAAGTTTCACGTTGGGTGCTTTCACATGAATTGCCAAACGCCGCTGATCTTCTACCATAGTGTTTTGGTAGAGTAATTTTCCGAAATTCTCCTTTGCTATCATGTGAACAGCAACTTCGCGCAAGAGGTCATGCATTTGGAACCTTTATTAGACTGATTCCTGCATTGTAACATGCTTCTGTTTATGAGCTCATCGAAGTAACCTTTTGCAACGACTTCTGGTGTCTGTCGATCATCGTGCTTGACAAAGCCCCTAGCTATCCACAAATGTATCAATTTATGGATGCTAATGGGAACAGACTCGGGGAACATTGCACAGTATAAGAAGCAGGGTTTCAAATGAATGGGTAAATGATGATAACTCAATAACAGGGCTCGATTTAGTTGAGCAAGATCGTTCGGCAACTCAGAACTAAGTCCTGTGATGACATCGTTCCATTTTCGTGGATCATTACCTTTTGTTGCCATCAACTGAGCAATTGCCAAAATTGCTAGAGGTAAGCCATCGCATATGCTGAGGAGTTGATCTGCCAATCTCTTCAAGTAGATGGGACAGATTCCTCTTGGGTTGCTATTACAAAATGCCACTTTAAAGAATAACTCCCTAGATAAGTCAGGATTTAATAGCTTTACCGGGAGATCTTCTTGCCTGACCCCAAGAAAAGACCCAAGAGCTACAGTTTTCTGACGATTGGTAACGATAATTGATGACATTTTCTCTACAGGAAGTCCACTTGGGATGATGGTCTCATCCCAAACATCATCGAGGATAAGAACATACCTTTTCTGCTCCAAGATTTTGGATATAGATTGCCGGAGGTCATGCTCGTTCATCTTGTGAAGATTGTCCGGCACCCTATTACCCATGTTACTGGAAAATGCTTCCACCATCGACCTCAAAACATCAATTGAAGAGGGCTGCTTTGCGTACACCCAAGCACAGCAGTCGATTTCTTTATTCTTCTGAACTCTCTCGTAAACTTTTTTAACCAGAGTTGTCTTCCCTGATCCGCCAGGCCCCCACACTATGATAACCTTCATTTGATCCCTCGGCTGCTCAACAAGATCTCGTAGCTTGGCAAAATCTTCGTCCATCCCAACTACATCCACGTTCTCCATACGATGATCCCTAGCTTCTTCGTCTTCCTCAGGTGCGCTTTGGCCCTCCCCTTCTGCTTGTAGAACCAGCTCTTGCTCTATGCTCTTGACCTTCTGATGGAACTGAAAGCGAAGCTTTGCCGTCTCGATGAAATAGCGGTTGAAAGCCCCGATGTTGTTCACTTCACAGAAGTTGCTTGGCTTGTTGGACTCCAGAAGTTCCGTCTCCAGCTCGAACTCTTCTACAACATCTTCGATGTCGAATGCTGCGTGTCTGGCTTCTTCCACTTTAGCCACACTGGTATTTGGCTTTGGATTGAAAGTCAATTTTTTCAACTCTCCAAGTTTATCCGTGAGCTTTTTAATTTCATCATTGATCCCCCATTGGAACTTGATTTCATCAATAGTTGCTTCCTTGAGTTTGTTAACCAGGGGTTCAATGATCTTGCAAACACAGTCAGTGATCTTACAAACGCAGTCCATGGCTTTTGGCTTTGGATTGAAAGTCAATTTTCTGATGTTTTTTGTTTTTTTTTGGTCGGGAATTTCTTGATGTACTTCCACAACCTCGTTGCCTTTTTTATATAACCAGTAATCTACGAATTTATTTTTGTCTTTCATTATAATTCTCTTCTTGGCCTTTTCTTCCTTAATTCCTTATTGAAATGCTCAGTATTTGATACTAATAAGGAGTAAATCCCATTTTCTCTCATGAATTTTTATTTAAAATCCAAAATTGGATCCATCACACGTTCTTTTTTGTTTTTTATTTTTTGGTCAGATCACACCTTCAACGCACACAACACCCCCACATGTATATTTTTCCACTCTCAATTAGGTGGAAAGAAAAATGTACACGGTATTAAGATTTTGCATATAAAAACTTATATCTTAGCTTATTCAAATTGAAATTGATCAATATTTTCAAATTTTTGAAGTTTCCAAATGTCTCCACCCAATTCGTATGAGTGCAAGATATGTAACATAAAATGCGAAAACGATATTAGTTTTTAGTTTAGGCCAATTTTATCACATATTTTCACAGAACACATTATAACATAGTCATTAGGCCTGCTATGTTATATGGTTCGGAGTGTTGGGCGGTAAAATATCGATATATTCATAAAATGTCGGTGGCTGAAATAAGAATATTGAGATGGATGTGTGACAAAACTAGGATATGTAGGAGTGGCCCCGATTGAGGATAAGATGAGAGAAAATTGTCTAAGATAGTTTAGCCACGTAAGGAGACGACCTGTTCAGGCGTCTATTAGAAGGTGCGAAAATTTAGAAATAACACACCAGAAAAGGAGTAGAGGTAGACCTAAGATTACTTGGACAGAGATAATTAAACGAGACCTCGCGTGTATGAATCTTATAGAGGAGATGACTTTCGACAAGAAGGAATGATGTTATATGATCCATATAGTCGACCCCACTTAGTGGGACAAGACTTAGTTTGATTTGATTTGGTTTGATGTCTAGTGTTTTTATATACATATATACATATATTTTATTTTTTGTAGGGGGGGGGGGGGGAAGGTGGGGAAACATCTGCACACTATTATTGACAATGAATAAGATATTAAGTTTACCAGCTAAGAATTCGAATTAATTTATGCATGTTACATGCTCAACGCCAATTTCTGCGTCCTATTCATGTTAAGAAACTAGGATTCCTCGTCCGTAAATGTTTGGCAGCGGGACAGGTGGTGTGGCGTGTTCGTGCTTCGTTGGAAATAGCTTCGTTAGCCATTAGCTTCTGTCCTTTGGTGAGTTGGCAATTAGCTACATTTAAGTACTTTTTACATTGTTGCTATTAAGGTATTGGACTGGGCGTTGACTCCTTGTTGGAAGTTGAGCTCCAATGACTAGCAAAAGGTACCTTGGAATTGTATCTCTTAATTTACTCTAATGTTTAAGTTAGTAAAGTAGTGGAGAATATTTGAGTGAAGTAAAAGTGAGTATAAAAAGTATTAATTAGTTCTCTTTATGTATGAATACTTATATTTATAGTCTTTATGACGCTATGACAGAATGCTACATGTCTCACTAATTCTTAGAGATCAGGGATTGCCTGAGGTCCGGGCTCAATGACAATTTTGCCCACGTTACTTTGGATCCTTGGCTTGGGCTCGGGGTTCCACGGATGGATTATCAATTAACATCTTTTACATATCCACATGACTTAATCGCACCCTATCAGTTGCTATTACCAATTCAAACTCGATTGGAGGCTTTGGCAATTAGCTTTGAATCAAGTAGATTGCATGATTTTAGTAAGGCAAAAAACACACAATTGAATACTCATATATAAATTTTTTTCCCGTTGGAATTAATTAATTTTTAGTTCACAACACCTTAGAAATACACAAATTTTTAGAAAATACAGTTCCACCATAGACACGTTGATAACATCTTCAATGTGATATGGTCTCTCTCTGATTTGTTTCACTCTCACTTCAGCTAAAAACTGGTATCTTGCTTTCCTTGGATGTATCCTTAAGAAAGCCTTGCATGTACTTAAGTCGATCTGCGAGCTCCTTAATTTCATCATTGATCCTTAACTAAAACATGATTACTTAATTCATAAGCAGCATCTTTGAGTTTGTTAACTACATACGAAATCAATGATCATGTCAGCCATATCTTGTTGTGCTTTATTTACTAGGAGAAGTGAATCCAACTTTCTTGATGTGTTTCCTCAGCATCTTTCCTTATTATTCTCCTCTTGGCCAAAGATGAGAAAGATAAACAAACAACAGGCAACAGTTTTCTTTTATTAATTTTAAGTCTTTGTTATTTTTAATTTTATTTTAACCACTTTGATCTCTCTTTCTCGTTATTTTTTTTTTTTCTTTTATTGATTAGCACTTTGACATAGTGGTCCCTTGTCATAAAAACGTAACATTACAGTCATTTACATTTTGAATATATGGCATTGTTTGTCCTTTTTTACTTTTCCGTTTAAAATTTGATGACATAACCCTTTTCAACTAAACTGGGTATTAACCCTTTTTTTAACTTAAACTTTAATATTTACTTGATTTTGGGTGTTTAGTTTGTGCTATAATTTAGTACTTCACCGAATTGGTATATATATGTGGGTGTGTATCTATGGTAAAGCAAGTGGAAATGTTCATGCACCTGACTCCTTTTTAGTTTTTTTTAACTTCAATTTTTTTCCCTACCATTGTCATTTTAATTGTTTACTTTTTTGTCTAATCTTTCGTCATTTTTTTTAAACTTAAACTTTATTTTTACTCAATTATTTGGTCTAACTGCATTATAAATTAGGGCTTTATTGATTTTGTGGTTTTTATGCATATGAGTTTGCGAGTTTTAGGGCGGACGTTTTTCTTTTTAAATTTAAGTAGAATATTCACATAATTCATGATGCATTATGACACTATTCGTCGTTATATGCATTATCATCATTTGAGTTCAGAAAAATAGTATTATCTTTGGGGGCAGTTGAGCTGTTCATGTCTATGATATATATTACATATTGTTTAATCAAATTGATAATGCACAAAAATTTATACAACTTATAGGGATGGTGCTGATAATGGTAGATGGGGATTGAAAATTGAACAGAACGTGGAGATGAAAACAAAAGGTTGAGAGAGAGAAATAAAGAATAGACATAAACACTATTTTTTCATGAAAAATGCTTTAAAATAATATGATCGTCCTATAATTATTTCTTATTCATGACCCTTATGTGCCTGTAGGGTCACGCGCTTGTTTGAGTCGCATGGTCAGGTTGGATCACTATCCAGCCTGACGTTGATCAAATGCACGTCAAAAATATGAGAAGTCAATGAGAAAAATTGAATTAACAAAGTAAGTAGCTACTAATAGTTCCACTGATCAATTAGACTACCTAATACAATGTACCTAATCAATTAAAATAACAAGAATATTACAAACATTCATCATGGCGCACTTGCAATTTTCTAGAAGCATTTCTGTAAGTATGCTAGAAATTATTTCTTGTAGTTCCTCAGCATAATTCTAAAAAATATATCTCTAGTTTCCGAAGGTATCATATTTGAACATAGGAGTCTTATACTCCTACATTCTTTGGAAGAAAATGAAGAGAAGGGCCATTGTAAGCGAACTCTTGGCTTTTACTACTTTGTTGTATGCATCGACCACGGTCCAATATATCATAACCATTAGTATTGATGAAACAAATGACATTTACATATTGTTTGATCAACTTGATAATTGACGCAACAAAAATTTTTACTTCTTCTTTAGGGGACGGTTATGATAGGGATAAAACAACGGCCGCTAATCTTTCAGATGATCAAATGTAGTTGTCAAAATTTAAAAAGTTTAGACTTTTTTTTTTGTAGAATAATTGATATTGTAATGTCATGACCCCAAGTCTATCATACAAATCCAGGCTCGTGACTGCCTTATACTTAAGAAAGACACTCTTTCTAAGTTGCAAGGCCCTAGTTTTGCAAGAAATAATGATGAGAATAGAGCAACAATAGTTTCGATAAAAGATTATTGTAAGTCTCAAAACTCTAGGAATAAAGACCTCCAATTACATAAAGTCCACAAAGTCATCCACAGAATGAAAGTCTAAAACCATCCAAATCATAATTAAAGTAATAATTTGCCAAAGTAACATAAGGTGTAAATAGGAATCCAAGCGTCACCTCATCTCTAAAGTTCTTTGCGTTATCAGGGCTCTACCCAACAATCCCTCTATGCCAAACTACTCCTCACCTGCTTCAAAATTAGAGAAGCAGAACAAAAAAAGTAGAACAAAATGAGTACTAGCTCAGTAAGTAGTTAATGCCCAAAGGTGCACAATAAATAAAAAAACAGCATTGGACATTGATAATAAACTGGATCATAATACTTATGCATAATAAACCTTTAAAAGGAAGAAAAAAAAAGAATCAAAATTCAGTAGGTGGCATGTAAACGAATTTTAGGCCTAAGTAAATCTAAATTTGTTACGTTTCAAAACCAATTCTTCGCACCTATGACTCAAACTTATTTTAAATATTTTGTATGTAATATTTCTAAATCTCTAAAAATTAAAAGTCAAATATTCTGATTTCAAAATCTATATCCAAACCATGTGAAAGTTTCAAATGCATAAATTGATAGCAAGAGAAGCCCAAAATCAAAATACTCCAAGAACATCAAAGATCAAATACAACTTCTTGCTAAAGTCTTGTTTCATCTCACAATCTATGCATGTCTTCTGAATCTAAAAAGTCATGACAAAGAATGAGCTACACTATCCAGTAAGTATTCCACAACTTTTGTACCATGTTGACATGACTCAAAAAGTATTTTGACAAGTCAGAAATAGATTAATTGTAGCATATATACTAAGATAAAATGCACAAGTTAATAAGTAAGTATGATTACGAAGAGTTACACATCACATAGCCACACAAAGAGTCACACAGACAAAGTCGAAACTAGTTTCGAATAATGCGTCTCATAGCATACACAAAGTCACAAAGATTAGTCCCTTGAAAGAATACATATAGTGCATCAAAATCACATATATAATTTTTATAAACTAACTTTTTGAAGTCGAAAACTTAACGAATTTCATATATGTCATGCCGGCAGATTTAATCAAACCAAATTTTTGTAAAGCAAACACGATTATCTCATAAGTATAATTTTTTGAATCTATTTCAGAAAATCAATTTTAATTAACTAAATAAAACAAAATATCATTTCAGAAACATGGTTTAAATAAAAGTGATTAGAGTTTTCATAAAATAAAGGTTTTCATTTCAACAAAGATATAATAAACATATTTGTTTGGAACAAAAATTAAGCTAGAAAAATTGTGAATACCTACAAAGTGGAACAAAATCTTCAAATTGAAATTATGAAATTCCCCAAAGTCTACGCTTCACTTCAACCATACCCTTTTTAGTCTCTCGCAATTTTTGCCCAAGTTTTCTGTTTCGCCCGTGTCATGTGAATATTACCAAAGATCACATAAATATCACTTTAAGCAATCACATTGAAATGAACAATTGTAACTCCCAATGCACTATCATCCAATTCATTAACTCTTAATTATGTCTATATTGTGTAGAATGTGAATAGTTAAAACCCCAAAACTCAATAATTCCAAGATTAAACCCACAAATAGATATTTCTCTTATTATCAGTTACACACACACACACACACACACACACACACACACACACACACACACATATATATATATATATATATATATATGTATATTTTTTTGCTAAAATTCTTAGGTATTACAAAATCGCACTAATGTCAGAAGAAATTCAAATATAGGTTGTGGTCACAGAATTGATAACATAAAACAAAAGGGTGGCTTAAACTATCAAACCACCAAATGAGAGTCCCATTGAAAAGTGGTGCACCATGCACACTAAATAGACGAAATTGAATTATCCAGTATATGATCCCTATTGAGCAAGGGCCTAAACGCGCTTACCTACCAGTTAGAGCACAACCTAATTATTTAGTTATTTCGAAAATATGCTAAATGAAATAATTGAGTTGCTTTCGAAAAGCTTTAGTTTCAAAAAGACAGTATTTAAGTACGTTTTCATGCACATGAAAATTTTGTTCCCAAGTTTTCATTCTAAAATTCCAAAAAAAATATTGCCTCAAAAGAAAATGTTAGATTTACAGTAGTAGAACCAACTAAATAGAATGATAGGGACCAACATTCTAAACATCATTCCTACGAGTTGGTAGGGATGAGGTGATGAGTAACTTTGAAAATATTTTAGACTACCACGTGAAGGAGTAAAGTATGTTTTCATGAGCAGCAGGCTTTGGAGTAATTAATCAATAATGAAAAGAATCATTTTGTGAGGAGATAAATGGAATAAGGAATGAAGGGGATACATATATTTTTGAAATCATCCTCACTAATATGCAACATGACTTGAGTTCGTTATAAGAAATCAAATTTGACATTTAAACAACCGAATCAGTTAAAGGCTTTCTAACATGAGGAAGAATCCACTTACCTTTGATACACGATTTACTCCAATCTTTTTTTTTATATCACTTAAAATGTTATACACGAGACTTGATCTCGAGATTTCTCGCATCTAAAGCGAGAATCATACCATTAGACCAAACGACTAGTAGCGATTAACTCCAATTCTTAAGAGCAAAAGATAAAAACTACAAAATCGTAATAAACCACGCCCTTATGACTCCACGAGACCAAAGTCTAACAAAATCCTGCAATTAAATGACAACATCCTATGTTTATTTGAATTTCTCTAGAGAAGATTAAATTTATGCCAAGGTGATTATTGAATCAAATCAATTAGACAGAAAAATTGGTTTTAAAAGCAGCTACCAATAGTGCCTAGGCTTGTTTGATAGCTTGAAACATATTTTCACCTTGTTTTGAATATGAAAATATTACTTGAAAGGAGAATTACTTTGCTACTTTACGTGAGAAGAGCCATAAGTTTTTATTTATCTATCTTGTAAAATTTAGTCACTTAATCGCACTATCTATTACATTACGAGGAAGCACCACGGTAAAATTTTGTCCGCTTTCTGTCGCCTAAAAAGAGGAGCCACGGATAAGTGGACGTCATGTCACAATTGGTGGCAAAACTCAAATTTCATTGCCAATCCGTGACTATATTTAAGTAAAAAACATAAAAAAATATTTAAAATATTTAATTAGTTTTCCTTTTTTTTCTCTTTTTGGTCAAGAACCAAATTTTATTGAATAAAACACACCATACAACACAGGGCATCAAAATGAAAGCCCACCTGAACACGAAAGACGACCTGAACAAAAATATAAAGACAACAAGGCAAGACGACCCACAACAACAAAGCCTAACAAGGCAGAAGAAGACACAATTTCTCCTAAGGCTGCACCCGCGATCAACACACATGACTATGATGTTGATTGGTAGATTTAGGAATGTGCTGAATCTTTGAATAATCGGGTTCTCCAATATCTATTCATTGAAGAAACTCCTTTGGCATGCGTAATAGGTTCAACATTTGCAAATTCTTAAGCTCTTGCAATCCATCTGGGAGCATCTGCATCTTCTTACACCTAGAGATGGTAGGTTGTCCAAGGTGCTTCATAGGACCCTTAGGTATTTGAGTCCATGTTGTCAAGCTAGAGGAATTGGTGAGACGAAATTCTTTGAGTTCTGGAAAGCTATTTGGTTCACAAACTAATTGCTTTCCAACATTGACCATCATTATTTTGAGGACATTTCGTGCTGGCAAATGTCCCAAAGTAATAAAAGAATCTTGGGATAAGGATCTTGTGATTAGACTGATTTCTCGTAGATAGATGTGAGAGGAGGTAATATCATTTGGTAGCCGATCGAGTGAGATTAGGTAGAGCTTCTCAAGTGATGGAGGAAGAGTAAGGTTTCCCAGTGGGAGAATTTCCCCCTCCAACCAAAAATTTGCTCTCATTTTCAGCTTTTGAAGATTTGTCATCTTTCCAATAGCATCACATATTTCTCTTCAGGACTCATCTCCAGTGGCACTTATATTTAATTTAGTGATCTGTGTAGTGAATTTCAACTACCTTGCTTGATTGAGATTTAGATGTACCCCATCCAAGGATTGGAGTTCAGTAAACTGGGATAATGTGATATCTGGCATTTCCGAATAGCCAGCAAATCTACGGATATAATCCATGAGAAGATGTCTTAATTGCGTGAGCTCTGCTATCCCTGTAGGGACACGTCTCATTGAACATTTTCAAAGATCCAAGGTTTGCAGGTGGCGAAGTTTCCTGATGGAATTTGGAAGATCTTTGATCAGTCCATTCCCTCTTAAACTTAAATATCTCAAATGAATTAAATCCCCCATTTCGTCTGGTACAATCCCTTGATGAAGAGCACCTTCGAGATCCAAAGTCCTTATTAATTTGATATTTTGTAACAATTCAGAGAAAGATGAGTAGAACTGTTCACTATGCCTTGCTAAAAGTGAGTGTAGCTTTAACTTGCAAGTGCCAAGTCTGACTTTGGGTTGTTTATCATAAATCGCCAAACACTGTGATTTGAATCTAATTCAGTCATCTCTTGTTTGAGTAATACTCTGAAATTCTCCCTTGCTATCATGTGAACTGCAACATCGCGCAAGAGGTCATGCATTTGGAAACCTTTAGACTCGTACCCGAATTGTAACATGCTTCTTTCTGCAAGTTCATTGAAGTAACCTCTTGCAATGTCTTCTAGTGTACTCGATCCGCCGTCCTTCTTGACAAAGCCCTCAGCTATACATAAACATATCAATTTATGGACGCCGATTTGGTTAGACTTGGGGAACATTGCAAAGTATATGAAGCATGGTTTCAAGTGAGATGGTAAATAATGGTAACTCAATAACAAAGCTCGATTTAGTTCAGCAAATTCACCATGCAATTGGGAATCAAGGCTTTGGATGATCTTATCCCATTCTCGTGCATTATCGCCTTTTGTTGCCATCAATTGAGCAATTACTAAAATCGCAAGAGGTAAGCCACCGCATTTGCCGACGAGCTCATGCCCGCGACTAATCAAGTGGTCTGGACATCTTCTTCCTCTTGGAATGCTATTTGAGAAAGCCACTTTACAGAATAAATCCCAAGATGGGTCAGGATTTAATGGCTTTACCTCGAGAAATTTACGATGTACCCCAAGTAAGAACCCACACCGTTGAGCTATAGTTTTCTGACGACTTGTCACAATAACTGAGGACATCTTTGCTGCAGGAACCTCAATTTGGTTGAGAATATCAGTATCGTAAACATCATCAAGGATGAGAACATATCTTTTCTGCTTCAAGAAATCGCGTATAAGTTCCTGGAGCTCATGTTCTTCCTTCTTGTCAAGTCCATCAGGAACCTCTTCCTTCATGCTTTTGAATAACCCTGTCAGCATCGACTTCAAAACTCTTTTAATGTCCGGGGACTGCTTGACATCGACCCAAGCCCAATAATCGATATCTTTGATCAGTTCAACACTTTTACAAACATTTTTCACCAGAGTTGTCTTCCCTGATCCACCAGCCCCCCACACTGTAATCACCAGCGTATGATTCCTCGGCTGCTCCACAAGATCTCGTAGCTTTGCAACTTCTTTGTCCCTCCCAACTACATCCAAGACTCCACATAATAGCTTCTACCAACTGGAAGACTCTTAACTTCCTGTGACATGGTTAGGCTTCGATACTTGTGTTAGGATTCATCGCAGCGGAATGGTCGGGGTGAAGCAGTAGCTAAAATAAAAATGAAAAAAATAAGATAATTGAGAAACAACATTTTACATTAAAAACCCTCAAACAAATTAAGAGAAAAATCACGGGCAAGTATAGGAGGATTCACTATGATGTAAGAATATTTTACAATAATCTTCTCTCTCATATAAGGAGAGAATAATTTCACTCTCTCAAATAATAGAAGAAACTAATTCTTACTCACAAAATAAAGATAACTAATATGGAAGAGAAACACTTAGGAGAAACCTACATTATTCTCTTTGAGTTTAGGAGTCTGTCTAATCCCGAAGGATACTGAAACTGTGAAGTGAGCCTGCAATTTATAGCAGAAAGAAACCTCATTGGCTGTTCTACACGTTCCAGATAGCTTTCCCAACTCATCTTCACGTTTCAAGCTTTGCTTTTGTTCTGCCTTTCCATGTTGAATGAGTTGGAATTCACGTTAACAAATGCTTTCTGATGCATTCCATATTATCTTGCAAACAAAGCTTATTTGCTAAGATATTTTATTATGCCAATCTTATCTTTATGATATTTTATTGTAAAATATCATCACACACAAACATGCTTCATCTTTTCCCACGGAAAGCATGCAAGCTTTTTTCTCTCTCCATGTGCATATTCCAAAAGCAACTTTAACATCTCACAACTTGTCTTTCTCATTCTTGAAACTCTAACTTCTTTTTTGATAACAGTATGACAATACTCGAGCAAAGGTGCATATATTTTCAGCTATTAGGCACGTGCTATTTGACAACTGGTGCCAATTGGTGTGGTTAGTTAAAGATGGTTAGTTAGCTTGAGCAGCAAGATGTATCAGATGTGTAGTGATGTAATCCCTATAAATAGCATAATGTACCTCACTTATCACTAATGAGAAAATGAAATTCTATTTCTTCAAATATCTTCTCTCTAGTTTGTTATGGTAATTAAAGCTTTAAAGGCATAACTGTCTTCATCATTTCTCGATCCTTTTCTCTCTGAATTTTTTGTTTTCAAAGCTTCAAGCTCTCTTCAATGGCGGACGAATCTGAGATGCCTACTGGATTGAAGCTTCTTCTTCAAAACTTGAACTCTCTTGTTCGAGTACAACTTAATAACAACAATTATCTCGTCTGGAAGACTCAATTTCAAGCAAGTCTTCGTGCGAATCATCTTCTCGATCATGTCACTGGTGCGAAGCCATGTCCAGAAACTCACATCAAAGGTGCCGATGGATCCTCCTCTCCAAACCCTGCCTATGAGCAATGGTCAATGGTGGATGAACATCTGAAATCTTATCTTTATGCTTCAATGTCTTTTGAAATACTCCCACAGGTGCTTGATCTTCCTTCATTTACTGCTATTTGGCATGCGCTTGAGCATCGATTCAGTTCTCTCTCTTGAACACATGTTCATCAGCTTAAATTGAAGCTTTACACCCTTTCAAAAGGATCACAGAGCATGCAAGCATATCTAGATCAAGTTAAATCGATAACTGATAGTCTTCGCGCTAGGGGCTATACTATCGATGAAGATGATCTTATCTTGTGTATACACAAAGGACTTTCTTCAGAATATGAGTCTGTTAAGACTACTCTTAGGCTGCGACCAGTGCCAATCACAGTTGCTAAGCTCACAAGCCAACTTATTTCTGAAGAGTTACATCTTCAATTTGCTAAATCTCTGTCATTTTCTGATTCCTCTACTTCTGCTTCTGAGCTACACACTGCCTTAGTTACTCAGCAATTCAATTCTAATGGAGCCTCACATAATCGAGGTCAAGGAAAAAATTCTAACAATCGTGGTTGTCGCAATCAGCGAGAAGGTGCTCGTGGTAGTTCTGGTCGAGGAGTGAACTTTCAGTCTAATTCTCCTCAGAATAAGAACAATTTCAACACTGATGCCTCTGTTTTTTGTCAAATATGTGGTAAGCCGAACCACATCGCATTAGATTGTTGGCATCGCCTTGATACTTCCACCTATGCCAACACTAAATCTAGTAAACAAGTTATGGCTGCACACTATGTTTCACCTTCAGCATTGGAAACTCCTTGGTTCTTGGACTTTGGTGCAAATGCACATGTGACCAATAATTTGAACAACCTTGCTGGCTATCAACAATATGATTGTAGTGATGGTGTTGCAGTTGGCAGTGGTTCTACTATCCCAATCACTCACACTGGCTATGGTAATATCACTACTCCTACTTACTCCTTTAACCTTCGAACTGTTTTTCATGTCCCTACTATTTCCACTAACCTACTGTCAATTCATCAATTAGCCAAGGATAACAATGTTTCCCTTCTTTTTGATGCTGACAAGGCACTTATCTTGGACAATGCAATGCATCAGGTCAAGTACCAGGGCCGCTGTAACCATGGCCTGTACACTTTACCTATTGTAGCATTGCTCTACTCCACTCATAGAGTTCATTCTTGCATTACTACTGTTGCTGCTACATCACCTACTCTACTGTGGCTCTCAAGATTAGGCTACCCATCACTTCAGATTTTTCAAAAGATTTCCTCTTTAATAAAGACCCCTGTCCCTACTAAGTCTATATGTTGTGAGTCATGTTCAATAGCTAAATCGCATAGACTCCCTTTTTCTTTGTCTAAATATATGACTGATACGCCATTTGCTTTGGTTCATTCGGACGTATGGGGTCCTGCTCATGTAACTTTTTTCAACAATTATAGGTATTATATATTGTTTGTTGATGATTGTACTCGTTTTACATGGCTTTATCCCTTATAATCCAAATCAGATGTTTATCATGCCTTTAAGAGTTTTACTGCCTTTGTCGAAAATCAGTTTAATGCGAAAATAAAAATATTTAGTACCGATAATGGTGCTGAATATCTTAACCATAGGTTTGGGTCTTTTTTACAAACTCTAGGTGTAGTTCATCAAACTACATGTCCTTACACCCCAGAACAGAATGGTCGTGTTGAAAGAAAGCACTGCCATTTAATTGAAACAGTCCTCGCTTTACTTCTTCAAGCTTCTCTTCCTCCCAAATTCTGGCTTGAGGCTCTTGCGACTGCAAATTTCTTAATCAATCGCATGCCTAAAGTTGTTCTGTCTTATAAATCCCCTTATGAATGCTTATATCACACTCCTCCTGATTATTCTATGCTTAAGGTGTTTGGTTGCTTATGCTTTCCATGGCTTTGACCCTATGTTAAGCATAAACTACAACCAAGGTCTTCTCCTTGTGTCTTTTTGGGATATTGTCCCAATTCTAAAGGCTACAGGTGTCTTGATATCGCAACAAGTCGTATATACCTATCCCGTCATGTCGCCTTCTATGAACAACAGTTGTCATTTGCTTCTAAGACAGATGATCCCTCTGCTATTCCTAGCAACACTACTGATTCACCATTTTCCTTTATTTCCTCCTATCCACCCATTTTTCCTTTATCTATTGAGTCTGTTACTCCTTCAACTATTTCTCCCAGTAGCAACACTTCATCTAGCACTGAACCAACTCCATCATCTACGACCCCTATATTAGCTCAGTCTAGTCCTACTCCATCTAGTCCTACTGCTCCACCTTCTCTTGCATCAAATAATGTCTTCTTTGGACCACAACCTACTGAATCACAAGTCACTACCACGCAACCTACGCATCAGATGGTTACAAGGTCCCAAACAGGTTCTCTCAAGCCTCGAATTTTCTCCTATAATACCCTTATTCTTGAACCTCCACAAATTGAGCCAACCACATACAAGGAGGCTTCTAAATATTTGCATTGGCAAAATGCTATGGCTGAAGAATACAGAGCTTTGCTTGCTCAAAATACTTGGACCTTACAGCCATCTCCATCTGACAGGGTTCCTATTGGTTGCAAATGGGTCTTTAAGATAAAACGTAATGTTGATGGCTCTATAGCTCGTTATAAAGCTCGCCTCTTAGCCAAAGGCTTTCATCAAGAATATGGGCTTGACTATAGTGAGACTTTTAGTCCCGTAGTCAAACCTCAAACTATTCGATTGGTGCTCTCTCTTGCTCTTCATTATAAATGGGGACTTAAACAATTAGATGTCTCCAATGCGTTCTTCCATGGTTTGCTCCAAGAAGAAGTTTTTATGCAGCAGCCACAAGGTTTCATTGATTCCACAAAACCCACCTATGTATGCAAGTTGAAAAAGTCTTTATATGGCCTAAAGTAGGCTTTGCGTGCTTGATATCAACTGCTTCATAATTTTCTTCTTGATCATGGTTTTCTTTGTAGTAAAGTAGACACATCATTGTTTGTTCAGACTACTTCCTCAAGCATGACTGTAGTCCTTGTGTATGTCGATGATCTTTTTATTACGGGTAGCTCAGATTCTACTATTACTGCTCTTATTCACACTATGAGTCAACGGTTTGCTATGAAGGATTGGGGCCCTATCTTATTTCTTAGGGATTGAAGTCAAGCATACAGCCAAAGGCCTGATATTGCATCAATTTAAATATGCAAAAGATCTTCTCAACAAGGCTGGAATGTTACAGTGCAAATCATCTCTTACGCCAGCTACCTCAATGAATTCATCTACACCTACAGCTACTACTCCTTATGGCTTCCCACCAAAGTTTCGAAGCCTTGTTGGAGCCCTTCAATATCTGACTCTTACTCGCCCAGATATTCAATTTGTTGTGAACACCATATGTCAGAAAATGCATTCTCCAACGCAAGTTGATTTTACTGCTCTGAAGCGTATTCTACGATATATACAGGGAACACTTGATCATGGGCTGGTCTTTCGGTCCAGTCCTCTTAGCTTGCAAGCTTCTTCCGATTCTGATTGGGCCAGCTGTGTTTCTGACAGAAAGTCCACTACTGGGTTTTGTATTTATCTGGGCTCTAACTTGGTATCTTGGATCTCAAAGAAACAGCCTACTGTTGCGCGTTCTTCAACCGAGGCCGAATATCGTGCCTTAGCTTACACGGCTGCTGAGCTAAAATGGCTCACTTATTTGATGCACGATCTTCACATTCCAGTCATACCCCCTACCATTTGGTGTGATAATATTTCGGCTATCTCGATAACGGCTAATCTTGTGTTTCACAATCGTACCAAACATATTGCCCTCGACTATCACTTTGTTCGTGAACAAGTCATGGCCAAAGCACTCTCTGTCCGTCACATTGCTTCTGCTGACCAGATTGTGGATATTTTTACTAAAGCTTTCCCTCAGTCAAAATTCCGCTACTTGCTGACCAAGCTGCCCCTCCATCCCTTGGCTCAGCTTGAGGGGGGATGATAACAGTATGACAATACTCGAGCAAAGGTGCAGATATTTTCAGCTATTAGGCATGTGCTATTTGACAACTGGTGCCAACTGGTGTGGTTAGTTAGCTTGAGCAGCAAGATGTATCAGATGTGTAGTGATGTAATCCCTATAAATAGCATAATGTACCTCACTTATCACTAATGAGAAAATGAAATTCTATTTCTTCAAATATCTTCTCTCTAGTTTGTTATTCTTTATGACACTCAGTTGCTGATGGAACTGAAACTGCCCATATGCCTTGTTGATATGATAAAGCATAAGGGCACCGATGTTCTTGACCCTGCAAAAGTTGCTTGGCTTGTTGATCTCAAGAAGTTCCATATCCAGCATGAACTCTTCTAACACATCTTCAATGTAAATTGCTGTCTCTTTCAGTTGTTTTACTCTTTCTTCAGCCAAACAGTTATTTTGCTTTTGCTCGCTTGCATACTCAACTAAGCCTTGGAAGGCTTTAAGTCGATTGGCGATCTCGTCAACTTCTTCATTGATCCCCAATTGGAACTTGATTTCATCATAAGCTGCATCCTTGAGTTTGTTCACTAGCTGATCAATGATCACAACAGCCATGTTTTGGTGTGCTTTAGTTTACTAGGATTTTTTGTTTGGTGTATGTGTGCGCGTGTGAGTGTTTGGGAGTGTCTATGTAACTAGGAGAATTGAGTTTGTTGATGTGCTTCCCCAACCTTTTGCCATCTTATATCCTGTTATCTGTCAACTTTTGATAATTCTATTCTCGTCTTTTTCTTCAAATTTCTCAATCATGCCAACAGTGATTGGGATACGTGGCTTGAGTTTATGCGATAGTGATTGTTAATACTAGTTTGTCAAAGAGATAATCTTGATTTAATTAGTTGATCTTTGTACTCCATAGATAACTTAAAAAAGGGGTATTTTTTTATCTATACACTCCAGTTGAGAGAAAATGTGACAGAGACCTTATTTCTTAACATGTGTGACTCAGATCACATTAAATCTTGAAAATTATAATAATAATTATTATTTTTATTTATTTTTTCTTTTTGGTGTGTGTCTAACTTGGAGAAATTATTTTTGTCTTCGATGATATAGAAATGCTCAATAATTTTTTTCGAATAAGTGGAACCTTTGAATCATGCCAGCACTGATTGCGGGATACGTTGCTTGAGTTTATGCCACAGTGGTTGTTTAATCAAATTGATAATGCAAAAAAATTTATACTACTTATAGGGATGGTGGTGATAAGGATAGATGGGGATTGAAAATTGAAGAGAACGTGGAGATGAAAACAAAAAGTTGAGAGAGCTGGATAAAGAATAGACATAAACCACTCTTTTTTATGAAAAATACTTTAAAACAATATGATCCCGTCATTGTACGCGCTTGTTTGAGCCACATGGTTAGGCTGAATCGCTATCTAGCCTGACATTTATCAAACGCAATGGTCAAAAATATGAGAAGTCAATGAGAGAGATTGATGAGAACGTGAAATGAAAACAAAGATTGAGAGAGATTAACAAAGAATAGGCATGAAAACCACTCTTCTTAAGCATTATATAATACTTATAGGTTCTTCAACATCCACCGACCTTTTAAACGTTCAAATTATTTGTCTAAACTTAAAAAGTCTAGGCTTTTTCTTCATAGAATAATTGATACTGTAAAAATAATATAATACTATCGAAGAGTTGAGTGAAATTATCAAGTAATGACACCGTTTGTTATTGGTATTATATTCCAAGTTTTAGTTACAATTTTAACCTTCAGTTTATCAGATTATAAAATAGAATAATATTTCGGATTGCGGAACATATAAATATGTGCGTTGACCATATTTATGCAAAGGTGATTCTTGAACGTAGTCAATGAGACAGAAAAGTCAGGTTTTCTAGCAGCTACCAATAGCGCCTAGGCTTGTTTGATAGCTTGGAACATAATTTCATTTTGTTTTGAATATGAAGATATTACTAAAAGGAGAATTACTTTGTTGCTTCACGTGGGAAAAGACTATAAGTTTTTGCTTTTGTCTTTCTTGTAAAATTAGAGGGTAATACCAATTTAGGTCTTCGATCATTGACTTAATTAATAAAGTAGTCTTTTATTTTAAAAAATAATATATTTCAATCATTTATCTTTCGTTCGAGTGACACTGTTAATTTTTTTTTTAGTAATTTCACTAAAAAAATTGATAAGAAATATACGTGCTAATCACATGCAATTTGAAAAAAAAAAAAGAGAAACGTACTAATCACATGTATTTTTTATCAATTTTTTAACAATTTTGTACAATCTTAATTTTTGAGTATTATTTTGGGATTTATCTCCCATTACTGGGGCTTTCTATTGATTTTGTACAGTTTCTTTCAAAATGAATGAAGCACTTGCTTGATTAGCAAAAAAAAAGAATAAATATTCAAAAAAATAAATATATATTATTTTTGCCATTTTGTCGTTAATTTTGAGAAATGCTTGTCGCTAATTAGTTGTGAAATTGGGGCACCAAAATTTAGCATAGAAGCTTGTGAAATTGGGGAGCTAGAATTTAGCATAGAAGCTCGCGACGGAGGGGCGATGAACATGCTATGGAATAACAATATTTTAACATATTATTTTTTTATTTTAATTAGTTTTAAAAAATAAATAACAAATTTAAAAAAATAATGATATGAAATTGATTTTGTGTTTGGACTATTGATCTTGTGTATTTTCCCCATTTTTTATTTATTATTATTTTCTTAAAATTTATTTATTTGGAGAAAATAGGTTTTGGCCCAATATTTTTATTAAGTAAAACTTGTGGTGGGTGCTTTCTTTTTGCTAAATTCTGAAATTATTTTCTTTCGTCCACAAAATACTGAAAAATATGAAAAATACTTTTTATTAAAATTTTAATTGGAGAAAACTATACTAATTAGTTTTTTTTAATTATTTTTTTATCATAAAAGTATGAACTTTAATTTAGAGTTTTGGGAGAAGTTGAAAGTGTCGTTGCTTGAATCAATTTGGTGGAAAGGGAGAAACTTCTTTAGTTTTGAGGAATATTCAATTATATTAATAGAATATATCCCAAACGTACATCCTTTTGGATGTCACTACATACTGTTAGTGGCAAATAATCTTAAGAGGGGGGGTGAATTAAGATTATAGCAAAGTATTGCTATTTAAAAAATTACTACAACCTACAAAAATGTCTTTGAAACAATTTATCAAACACCTTGTGTGAATAACTAGATATGAGTTAATATGATGAATAATAATCACATACAAAGCAAGATAGCTACTCTAAACAATATATATATGACAATAAATGTAAATAGAGTAGGGAGAGAAAAATCAAACTCGATATTTTCAAATGGTTCGCACTCCCGAAGGCCTAGTCCACCATCTAAGGTCTTCCTCCTAAAGATTTCCTAAACTACACTAAATCAATGCTTCTTCAAATGTTGGTGAAGCATAAATCAACTTACAACAATTCTCTCTTGAGTCCACAAGAGAAAACACAAGTTTTTTCAAATGTAGGTAAAGCTCCAACCTACTATCCCTCTTCATTTGAGTCCACAAAGGATTTTTCCACACTCTTAACTTTACAAAGATTCTCTCAATCCTAATTTAGAGCCCAAGAGTGTATATAATTCAAAGATTTGAGTATTTGAATGATAGTACAATGAAGAACAATCAAAACTCCTCAATGAGTAGATAATACAATTGAAATCTTTGAATACTCAATAGATTTGCAAGTTATAGCTCAAGCTTGGTGTATATTGATTTAAATATATGAAATTTGAAGCTTATAATCAATATATGATGTTTAGGAGTTGTTGGAAGAGTTGTTTGATGAAATGGATTGATTTGGTATTTAAAGAAAATGTTGCAATGACTCTTTAACGGCTATTTTTTCAAAACAGAATTTTGGCCCGACCGGTTGACCCCTGCTCTACCGGTCGACTAGTAGAGAGACCCTCTTCCGGTGGAGAGGTTTCGGACGGATGACCCCTTGAGCACTAGTAGACTGGTTGTCATAGGGCCATCTAGTTTGAATAGTGCCATTTTTCAGCTTTGCAAAATTGAGCCTGAAAATCAATTTTTCAAAGGGGAAACATTTAGGCACTTAAAAACATTTTCTAAACTCTTGTAAAAAGATTAAAACCGATTTTTATAATCAAGATTTTAAAACACATTTTCAACCTAAAATTCAATCTTTTGAAAATAAATCTTTTGGATCTTTTAAAAGCACTTATTCAAAAGATGTTCCAACCTATTTAATCTTTTGAAAATCTTTTCAAAACTCTTGAGTAAAGATATAAGAATATTTTTGAAAGATTACCAAGAGCTTGAACCATAAAAATGCATACCTAGGGCAAATGACATTTTTAAGCCGCTATCGCTTATGTCGCCATGTCTCTATCCTTATAACACCACTTTATCTTCATGACTTCAAGTCTTGATTCTTGAAATATGATATTAACTTCTTTAGCTCTTCAAGAATTCATTTCTTCATACTTGTGATGATTTTGCTTGTGTATATAATAACAGCCAACATAATTTGCATCTTCTTCAATCTTGCATCAATTCTTTAATCACAACCATTTATCTCTTTATGCAAGATTCTCTTCCTTTTTTAACACCAAGCATTCACAGTATATTTTGGCTTCCGATATCATAAGAACAATATAATTCACACAAGCCAAAACATTAAAGAACAATTGGGCTTATAATGAGATATACATTTAATCCACATAAGCCAACAAGTGTGTATTTTAAACATGTAAATCACTACAAGAAAACAGTGCTCGGGCGACGGATGTTTTCCGTAGTAAATTGGCTATTGCCAGGCTACGGATTTGCTACGGAAAAAAATTCCGTAGCCCAGCAGTAGACAACTTATGCCCTGTTCAAATGGTGACAAAACTTTGCTACGGATTAGCTACGGACAATAATTTTAATTAATAAAAAATAATAATAATAATATTACGTAGCCTAGCCGTGGCAAATTTACTACGGACTAGCTACGTCTTATTTAATTACTTCGGCAAAAAAATTCATAAAAAAGTCTGTAGCCATGCAGTGGCCAATAGCCACGGATTGACTACGGACTATATATATTATTCAAAAAATATTTTAAAAAAATAAATAAGGACATTTTAATTGAATAGGAAAAAATAAAATAACCGAATCTGTAGCCCAGCAGTAGCCAATTGGCTACTGCTAGGCTACGGACTGGAACACATCCGTAGCCCAGCAATAGCCTAGGTTACGGACTTCAACAAAAAATTGAGGTTTATCGTTTTTAATTTTAATTATGGAATTTTGTTTGCACCTACAATGTAATAACTTCACTTGAGTTGTAAATTTTTCAAATAAAAATAAACTTGGTCCGTATTTCATTAACGTGCGTACTTTTATAGAGAAATCAATTGTCATTTAAATTGAACTTATCATGTTTTCACTTAACGTTGCGTTAATGTTAATAAACGTTCAGTCTAAGAGTTGAAAATTTTTCACATTGTGTCTAAACTTCATAAACAAGAAAAATATGAAAATATTAATATGTTTTAATATGTTGTTCCTACCTTTTAACAAGTTATAATATATATTATTAGTTGTCCGTAGCCCAGTAGTAGCCAATTGGCTACTGTTGGGGCTACAGACTGGAATGTGTCCGTAGCCCAGTAGTAGCCAATTGGCCACTTCTGGGCTATGGACGGGAACGCTTCCGTAGCCCAGCAGTAGCCAATTAGCTACTGCTAGGCTACGGACTTCAACAAAAAATTGAGGTTTATTATTTTTAATTTTAATTATGGAATTTTGATTACACCTACAACGTAGTAACTTTACCTAAGTTGCAAATTTTTCAAATAAAAATAAACTTGGTCCGTATTTCATTAATGTACGTATTTTTATAGAGAAATCAATTGCCATTTAAATCGAACTTATCATGTTTTCACTTAACATTACGTTAATGTTAATAAATGTTCAGTCTATGAGTCGAAAAACTTTCACATTGTGTCTAAACTTCATAAACAAGAAAAATATGAAGATATTAACATGTTTTAATACGTTGTTCTTACCTATTAAGAAGTTACAATACATATTATTAGTTGTCCATAGCCCAACAGTAGCCAATTGGCTACTGCTGGGCTACGGACTGGAACCTGTCTGTAGCCTAGCAGTAGCTAATTGGCCACTGCTGGGCTACGGACGGGAACATTTCCGTAGCCTAGCAGTAGCCAATTGGCTACTGTTAGGCTACGGATTTCAACAAAAAATTGAGGTTTATTATTTTTAATTTTAATTATAGAATTTTGATTGCACCTACAATGTAGTAACTTCACTTAAGTTGTAAAATTTTCAAATAAAAATAAACTTGATCCGTATTTTATTAACGTGCGTACTTTTATAGAGAAATTAATTGTCGTTTAAATCGAACTTATCATGTTTTCACTTAACATCGCGTTAATGTTAATAAATGTTCAGTCTAGGAGTCGAAAAACTTTCACATTGTGTCTAAACTTCATAAATAAGAAAAATATGAAGATATTAACATGTTTTAATACGTTGTTCCTACCTATTAACAAGTTATAATACATATTATAAGTTTTCCGTAGCCCAGCAGTAGCCAATTGGCTATTGTTGGGCTACGGACTGGAACGTGTCTGTAGCCCAACAGTAGCCAATTGGCCACTGCTTGGCTATGGACGGGAACGCTTCCGTAACCCAATAGTAGCCAATTGGCTACTGCTAGGCTATGGATTTTAACAAAAAATTGAGGTTTGTCATTTTTAATTTTAATTATGGAATTTTTATTGCACTTACAAAGTAGTAACTTCACTTGAGTTATAAATTTTTCAAATAAAAATAAACTTGGTCCGTATTTCATTAACGTGCGTACTTTTATAGAGAAATCAATTGTCGTTTAAATCAAACTTATTATGTTTTCACTTAGCATTGCGTTAATGTTAATAAACGTTCAGTCTAGGAGTCCAAAAACTTTCACATTGTGTCTAAACTTCATAAACAAGAAAATTATGAAGATATTAACATGTTTTAATACATTGTTCCTACCTATTAACAAGCTTTATATAGAAACTTAAATTAAATTAAACTAAACGTATCATATATATAATAAAGTAAATATAAACTTAAAAAAATATATATAACTAAATTAAATAAGCCTATAAATATTCCAAAAAAATAAATTTGGGATGTTTTAGTCATTTTTTAAAAAAAAATTATAAAAAAAAAAAATCAATTTAAGTGACTCATATTTTTTAATCCAATTTGAAAAGACAAGTAAATAAATTTAATGAGAATAGAATATAAGAATATAATTTAATAAGGTTAGAATAAGTTTATGTAATTCTAGTAAATTTATTATGTAATTTTTAACTAATTATTAGTTTATAAAATATTTGGATAGATAAAATATGAAGAAAATATTTTAAATATATTATATTATAATTTTATCAAAATTATTAATTTTTTTTATAATGGTTCCAAGTCAAGACTGGATATTTTATTATTTAAAAGAGATTAGTATTATTATGCTTTTATTATTATTTTATATAAATATAGAATAATTAAACAAATAAGTCTACAGGACGAGGTCGCCAGCCGGCCGTCGAGATCTTCCAGTGGAGACAGAGAGTTAAGCCTCTCTATCCCAGCCCGACGATGGCACCGGCCAGCCGGGGATCTCGTCCGCATGACCTTTTTTTTATAATTGTTTTAGGTCTTAGACCTGGTTTAAATTTTAATTTCAAGGCCTTTTTCTTTTGCCCTCTCTGTCTCTCATCTTTCAAGCCCTAAAAATCTCTCAGCTGACTCCACCACACCATCTCGCAAGAGTCGTAACATCTTCCTCCACCCTCTAGCAAAAGTCAGTAACCATCAAACCAAAACCTGGAGTTGCTCATCATCCTAAAAATCTCTCAATTGACGCCACCACCACTATCTTCTCTTGCCGCTGCCACCACGAAAACCACCACCTCTCTCTATCTCCCATTCTACCGGACCACCACCACCACCTTTCTCTCTCATTTTCCAATCCCTAACACCCACCATCGTCCTCCACTTCCACCCCATCAAGAATCCACAACATACCAAAATCCCAAAAGTCTACAACCATCAAGCTACAAGCTCGAGCTGCTCACCATATAGGTTTGATTGACCAAAGTTTTTGCGCTGTTTCATGTTCAAGAAGAGCTTTATGGAGTTTTCAATTCTCAGGTTCGATTTTCCTGGTGCGTGCTTATATAGCTGTATATATGGGAAGACATTAGGTTTCATAGGTTAGGGTTTCTGATTTTAAGATTAATTACCAATAATTTTAGGTTTCGTAGGTTAGGGCTTCGATTCTTCTGCTTTCTCGCGGCTGATTTCTAGGGTTTTGTGTAGAACTTTAGGGATTTTCATCTTATTTTTTATGCCGGTTACACTGAAGCCAGTGGATGGTGCTTTTTTGCTCAACCAAGAACCATAAAGTCTTCTCCTTTACATTCTTCTAGTCAGTTCAACTTCAGGGTGAGTTCACAAATGGATGGTTCAGCTTTTGTGAGGTTAGTTGAAAATGGGGTCTTTCACAACTTCAAGATTGTTTGGTGTAAAAGGGAATGGCGACATGACTTTCGCAAGTGAAAGAAATAAGAAACTTCTTTTCCCCAAATATCACTCATTGGACAGCTGAAGCACTACTGGCACTTCAGGAGGTATCACAGTTTAATAATTTGAAGAGTGGGTTTGGTGATGAACTCTATGGTCTATGTATTATAGTAGTGGGTGTTTCTTTTGTATTTGGGCTCTTAGAAACTTCATTTTGCATTGATCTAATAACTTCTGCAAGTTTTCTGTTTTATTTATTCTTGTACCAAAAAAAGTTTATATGAAGTAGCTTCCTGTAATTACTTGCTTTATGTAATTCTTTTAAAATTGCTTCCACAAGTATGTTAATTAGAGGAAGAGTACAATATGTTATATAAGCTTGGTACAATAAGGTTGTCTTCTTCCAAATTAGTTTCTAACTAATTTAGAAACTAAGTAGTTAACATCATATTTTGGCTGCTCTATTTAACAATCTAGAGAAGAGAGAGAGTTAGTGGTGTAGGCTTTAACATGATGATCTTTTTAAAACTAGCCTATACCTTCTAGATTGCTGTGAAGATTCTCATGGAACAAGACTTTCACGTGGAGAAGGTTAAGGAGTTCCTAAGGGAGGTAATATGTGCTGATAATGAAATGTCTGTTTCATTCAAATATCGTACTTTTTATGGGTGTTGTCACAGAGCCTCCAAACTTGTCCATAGTTATAGAGTACTTGTAAAGGTTTGTGATACATCTCTTTCAAATTAATAACATGCCATAGGATCCTGTTCTTTATGCAATCAACCTGGTCTTCATTTGAAGCCATCATCTTTGTTACAACATGACAGTTTATATTGAAAGATGTATGTGTTCTTTATTGTGCATTAAGAGGTAGTTTGTACCAACATGAATTTGTGGCTTAACTGATCTTGTGATTTGGATGAAAGATGAGAACAAAAAATGAAAACTTGGAGTCTTTTCTATTTGTTTTAATTTGTTTCTTACTCCATATATTTTGGCGTAAATGTATGATATATAAATTAAATTGATTATGTTTTTGAACTAAATGTTGTATGAAGACTATACGGCATTGGTACTCAAGTATAGTAATTGTTGAACTGGTCTATTTGGAAAGACTACATGATAAAAGTCTGTTTTATTTGATGAAATTTCAGGTGATGTATACAAGAGTCATAAACAGAACTTTCCCTATATGTTGTCCTCGAGGTTAGAACTCATTCTTACTGTATTGATTTTGGGACTGGGGCAATAGTAATTTAGAAACCAATTTTTTCTTTTTTATATAATTTTCAGAATTTTCTTAACTTTTTTGCTTCTTGATTATTAATATTTTTAGTTATGTGTGGATTGTTAGTAAACAATTTTCTTTTTAATCGAAAAACTAAAGAATTTGGTTATCTTATAGTGATATGCTTCTGAATGTTCATTTCATGAGTTTATTTGCAGCTAAGAAAGGAAAGTTTACGATTTGAAATTGTGGTGATGACATTTGATGGGTTTTTGAGTTTATTTTCTTTTGACATAGTAGGTCTTACTAGATGATAGTGTAGTTGAAGCTTTGGCAAGCTTTAATTACAGAGGCTTTGGCAAGCTTTAATTACATCTAAGCTTCTAAATCGGCAACATTTCAGTCATTTTTTGAGTTGCTTTGTGCATTTCAAAGTGAATTTCTAAGATGTGAGCTTCAATTGACCGACTTGCTATTGTCGGTTTTAGAGTGCTATAAATAGGTTAGATGATTTGTAGTATTGAGCCGTGGCAGTGAGAAGAAGTCTTAGGTGTTTTGAGAGTGTTGTGAGGTATATTGTCTTGGTATAGAAGTATAGCTAGGAAACAAAATAATAAAAAAGTAATTGGTCCTAGCTTTGTAGTCAAGAGGTATGCTTTGTCTTCCACTGTAAGTGTTGTAGTAAAATAAGGTTGCGAAGAATATAATAATAAGTAAGTGGATTGTATAGTATTTTATCATAAAGTGTAATCATTTTGTGTTACTTTAATAGTTTATTGTTCAACAAATCTATGTTTGGTGAGCACAGACCATCTTGTCTTGGTTTCCAATGCCTCTTGCCCGTTAATTCTGCAATATTCTATCCCTTTAAGTCTGTAGCATTCTGTAAAATATCCTTGTGGTCTCCAATGCCTATTGCCATATTTGATGCTTTCTCTTTTACTGAGTATAATTTCAGAAAGCCCATCCCTTTATTGATTTGGACAAAAGGTGACTTCAATTGCTTGCACATTTAATCGTTCCAGGATTGAGTGTGCAGACCTTGTTGGCTTGGAGATTTATTTTGTTGTTTTGTGGACTATTATTTCAGAAAGTTGTTTTCCTAACTAGGGGAGAAGGGTTTGCCATTCAGCATAGTTCATATATTAATATAATGAAATTCAATTTGCATGGGGAATAGGGCATAAACTCTACTTTTTCTTCAAGCGTCAGTTTACATGATGTTCAAGATAGTGATTTTGGTTGCTAGTATGAATTGTAAATATAATGCTCTATTCTTCCTGAGATTATGTAGGATTCTTATTTCTTTCCTTTTGTCCCCTTTCCCTTTTATTTGTAGATAAGTGCGTAGTTAAAATCCTTGCAAATTGTGGCCAGCTTAACAGCAGAACGGGATGGTGAACTAAGGAAGGCTGCATTAAATACTTTGGCCACTGGTTATAAGATTCTTGGTGAGTTTTATATTTGTTACTACTTATTAATATGGTTGGTTTTTTTAGCCGAACTTTTTGTCTTACACCTGATTTTTCTTTTTCCTTTTCCTGTGTCTTTTTATTACTGATTTTTTATTACTGATTTTTGAGTGATGCTAGAAATAAACAAGCTTCAGCATTGTCATGAGCTCTGATCCTAAAAATTGTGCACACTTTTGATCCTTGACGTGTAATTATTTGAACACGTGATAGGTGATGATATTTGGAGATATGTTGGAAAACTGACGGATGCACAAAGAAGCATGTTAAATGATAGATTCAAGTGGAAGGTCAGTGTACATACTTCACGTACCATTTTTGCGTGATCTTGAGGTTGAAAATGATGTTAGTGTTCCATGGATTCACACAATGGATGATTACTTCATGACTGAAGTTGAAAAGGTTTCTAAAGTAATCTGATAATTTAGTATAAACTTTATCAATTGTAGTTTGCTCAATCTTAGCATTTGGTTTTATTTGAATCATAATCTACATTTATGATGTTCTTTCTTAAACAGATCTTCATTGCTTCTTATGGATACTTGTTTATGACAGGTTATCCGGTTTAAACTTGGAAGAAGATGATGTGCTAATGCTCAATTGTTCTTGAAAGGGAAACTGGTTCTGATTCTCAATGTCCATATGAAGACTCGTAGAAAGGCATGACTGATGGCATTTGATTTTGTTTTGTACACTTTTTTTAATTTCGTTTTAATATTTCTTTGAAACCTTTACCGAGGAGGATTGTATTTCTTATGAACAATTGAGTACTATGGTATATGTAAGAATCGACAATAATGTGTAAAAGAGTATGAATTTAAATTCAAAAAGCATATTAAATCTTCTTCAATATTATACATTTTTTGTATATACTAATATTTGTACATTTACTTTTAATTTTTTTTGTAAATATTAATTTCTATATTTAAAATTTTAATTATTTTTTTTATTTTTTTAAATTAAATAATTAAATGATGACAGACTAGCTACGGAAAGTCAGGCTATAGAATAGCTACGGAATGACAACAGCCGTGAATTAATTAATTTTAAATTTTAAATTAACAAATAGCTACAAAAATTAATAAATTATTTAAAAATAAAATTTATTTTGGCTACGGATTTGTTACGGACGTTAATAATTAATAACAAATTAAAATTTTAGTTGGCAACGGATGGGTTACTGATTGGCTATGGAAAAAGGGCTACCGATATTCTACGGATACTAATTCGTAGTCGTGGGCTACGGACGATTTACGACCGAAACGGCTATGAATTTGTTACGAACGTTTATAATTAATTAAAAAAAAATTAGTTGGCTACGGATGGGCTACGACTATTTTGCTACAGAAGTTATAAAAAATAAATACAAATTAATTTCCGGAATTGGCTATGGAATATCAATTTGGCGACGAGCCTTTTTACTACGGACGAGATTCTGTAGCCTAGCGGTCGCCCGTCCTAATTTGGCTACTGCTAAGCTACATATTTTGGCCGTCGCTTCAACGTTTTTTTTCTTGTAGTGAACACATTAGGATAACACACTTACAAATCTAATTTTCCTTGATTTGTTATCATCAAAATCATATCTTTTGACACAAAGCCAACACATACCCCTAATTATTATTTTTAAGAGTATGATTTGACCCAATTACAATATAAATTCTTTAAATAATAGTATTGAGACCGCTAAAATCTATTAATTTAGCGAGATATCAGTCTATTGATAAATTATTAATTATTAATTTAACGAGATTTTTGATTTTTTTTTTTGGCTTAATAGCAAACATATTATATTTATGGTATCTTTTTTGAAAAGCGACTTATATTTTTTCAAGCTAATTTGAAAAGACAAGTAGAAAAGTCTAATGAAAATAGAATATAAGAATCTAATTTAGTAGGATTAAATTTTTTAGGCGGCACATTGCGTACAATTAAAGATGAAATTCAGGTAGATTTGAAGTTTAATAAAAAAGGTTATTCTTGATTCATATTTTGAGAAAACTTCATAGTTAATTTATTATAATATTTTTTAGCTATTTATTAATTTATGAAATATTTGAGTTAATAAAATACAAAAAAAATATTTTAAATGTATTATCTTATAATTTTATTAAAATTTTAATTTTTTACACTAGACCCAATTGTTGGGACCAAACATTTTTATTATTTAAATTTTTTTATTAATTTATTGAATATTAATTTAAAGAGGTTTTGATGTACGTTATAATACATTTTATTTTTGACACTTTTCTCAATTTTATGCTAAGTAAAATAAAGATGGTCCATTTGCATTGAAGGGATAATTTTTTTGATAAATAAATTTATGGGAAGATGGATGATGATAAATAGAGAGGATTAGAATCAAAATTAGTGAGCATGAATTTATCGATCGTAAGATTAAAATTTTAATGGATTTAGGGCACTTGAATTAATTTAGTAGCAATAAAATCTTGTAGATTAAGAATATAATATGAAGTCATGGCAATTTTAACTGTATGATTAGGAATTATTCATGTAGTTGCTTAGGCTTAGCTTGAAATTTACTCATCATAATCTGTTGAATCTTTTAAGTTTAGCATCAGTCTAATTAAACTCTGATCATGCTACTAAACTCGCTAGAATTGGAAATTTTCTCAGTTAATTGGGTTTGGAATATTCCTAATTATTATCAATCCATCTTAGCTAATTAATGATTATTCTTAAAATGGGATTGATAATGTGAAAGAAAATATAATATTAAAAAATGGCGCTTGGCTAACCTTTTTATTGAAATTCTTCGGCCAAGTAAGTTTAAGGGTATTTTGTAAAGATTTTGGACTAGAATATGCACTTGATGCGATCCGTAACAAGTCATAATTTACAAAAAATAGTTTAAATACAAACAAAAAAAAAACTTAAAGAAGTGTAAAAAAATTAATTTAAATATAAAGAAATCAAAATAAAAGAATCCAAGCCGATTATAATTTTAAACAAGATAATTTTAATCAAGAAGTTATGAAAAAATTTCATTAACAACTAAAGTTTTTTTTTTTTTTTTTGTGGGTCAGCAAGTAAAGCAATTTCATTCCAGTATCTCAAATTCAATTTACATATGTGTACAATTGAGTCCACTTCTTTTTAATTCAGTTTAGTTCAATTTTTTTTTTTTTTTTTGGTGCAAGACAAACAAATAACTGGATTTCAAAAAAGAAATGAATATGTCTTTACAAAGGACAAGTAGGGAAAAGCAGCAAGCCTAATCCCAAACGAGAAATGCAAATGCGAAACATGAATTGAGCAAGGAAGATAGATAGATACATATGAAAAAAAAATAAAAAATAAAAAAATAAACTGCAGTAGATTCCAGATCTTCTTCCCTGATTCTAATTGTAGTCCAACTTTATCAACAACTTTGGCATCTAATTGAGGACATCCCATGATTAGGAGAAGTAATCACGAAGAATATAAACCATTCCAAGCGATAACGGATATAACAGGTAAGCCACGAATGCTGTCCAAAAAGGCAGAATGGAGCTGAAACTTGCGAGACATCCCATGATACCACAAACCACCAGTACAATCAGTATTTCAGCAGAGTAGTTCCATGAAAACCCACGGAAGTAAATTAGAGCAAGAAGAACTGAGAAGCCGAGCATGTTGTTCATTAGAACTCCGCTATAAATCTGCATGTGTTGAAAGTAGTAGTGTATCAAGCTTACAATTATGAAAGTGATTTTACAACTGCAGAAGTTATATATATAGGTAGGATAGCGATTAATCCCTTTATATTTTTTTATACTATGAAAAAGGTCTCCATAATTTGCCTACAATTATGAAAATAATAAGTTTTGACTTGAAAATTGTTAAACAGAAAAAAAAAAAAATAATAAACTTCTTTTAAACAGTTTAGACTTTTAAATGAGATAGTTACTTAATATGATATTAGAGCCTAGATAGTCACTTAATATGATATTAGAGCCTAAGTTATTAAAAGGTTATGAGCTCAAGGATCATCACTACTCAATCTAAAAAAAAAACATTAACTATCCATGTGCAAGGTTCTAAACGAATTCTACCCGCACTTGAGAAAGCGTGTAGGACATGATAAATAAATATAACAAACCAATCTCTAACAAGTTAAGTGTTTAGGTCAGGTTTTGATTTTACAAACTTAAAACATTCTAGATTGCATTGTTAATTTGCATCCAGTATTCTAACATTCTTGTTTTCTTTTCCTCTACTGTGAGTAGAAAATGGAGAGGGACCAACCTCTGAGAAGGCCAAAGAGGTAGTTCTTTTCTTCTTTCCAAGTACTTCCATGACTGCTGAAGTTGCTATTCTAGCATTTGTCGCCAATGGCACTAAAATGAAAGCGATGAGAAAAAAAGGCGCATTTGCATAAGTGGAGACATTCTGAACGCTGTGTATGAGAGGTTCAGCTAGAACACCTAACATAACAATTCCAAGCGCAACTAGTGATAAAGCCTTTATCCATGCCAATGGAGATCTATCAATGGTCTTCTCCACCAGTTTGTCAACTTTTTCCCATCTTTTCTGCATAAGTATGTCAATGTTTTCATCAATTAATTAACATCAGAAAGATAAAGAAAATGGGTGAATAACGTAAACCATGCCTCCTTCAGGTGGACCATATATTCCGAATTTGAAACCCTGGCGAGGGTGGAGCTATTCAGAGGTCAGCGAAGGCTTAGCCCCCGCATATCACAAGAGCTAATAGAGTTATTAAATAATGCGTTAAAATTTCATCCTTTTAAAAAACATGTGAATTTTTAAAATACTTTTAGGTCAAAAAATCAATTTAGCATTCAATGAAAAAAGTTATCTATAGACGAATATTGGATTGTGTATTGTTCTGGATCCGCTCCTGTCCCCTCGTGTGAACAAAAAGGAAGAAAGAGAAAAGGTGATGGGGGCATTGCTCTATTACATACTTGGATAGTTTCCTCTTTACTTTCCTCTGATTTCGGCGCTCGATTCAGCCACTGAGAAAACCCATTGACGAATTCCTCCAAGCTTATCAAATGATCTCCATTTTCATCGAATAATTCCATTATTTTGGCAGCTACCTCATCGGCATTGTTTGAAATTGTACCAAACTTGATAATCCTTGTGAGTTCTTCCAATTCAGCATACGATATGTAACTATCATTATCACGATCAATGCTTTCAAATAAGCTGGACATAGAACTTCAAATTTATTAGCTCCATGATTCAATTAAACTTGGAGTGTTGAGAACTACAAGCAAGAAGAATGCCCAAATACTAATAGATGGCTACTTTTGTTCTTCCTTTACAAAGTCCGCCATAAAGGCTTTTCTATGTCGAAAAAAAGAATTGAGAGTTTTTACTTGGTTCATCTTCGACAACCTCTCTAAAATAACTGTTTTAGTAAATGAACTGATTTTCTTGTACTCCACAAGTCCACCTAAAGGGGTTCCTGATTTTTGAGAGCCCCTAAATTTGGTTGGTGGCATCCTAAATTTAGGGAGACAAAAGAGCTAAATTTGGCCCTAACATTCAAATATAAAAAATAAAAAACTAAAAAATATTAAAATAATTTCAATTTTTTTAAAAAAATATAGTTATTGGAAAAGCTTTAAGATAAAAATAAATAAATTAAAAAATTAATATTGATATTATCAATAATAGTTGGAACATAGTCGTTAGCAATTAAGAAATAAAAAAATATTAAAAATATTTGAGCCAATACGAAGTGCTAAAGTGCAACTGTGGTAGGAAGTAGATCATTTTCAAAAACCTTTCTATTTTTTTTCCCTATAATAGAGAGTGCAACATGTTGTTCTTATTTTCAAGGACAATTTATTTCAGTTTAACGTTAATATCACTTTTTATTTCAGGAATTCCCTTTTTTTAGTTTACTCTAATATCATTTTCTATTTAAGCTAATAGATTATTTAGTATTTCTTTAGTTTTAATTTTTTAATTATTTATGTCAGTGTTTCAGTGATCATTAATAATATTAATATTATTCTAGATTTGAGTTTTTTTAATGACTATATTATTTTTTTAATTTGAAACTTACTAATACTATTCTTTTGTTTTATTATATTTTAATTTAAAGCTTGAAATTGAATAGGGAGCCGTAGATTTAGGGAGTTTCCTACCAAATTTAGAGCCGCTCAAGCCCTATTTAAGGGAGTTGGACCTCAAAATCAGCATTCACCTCTTTAAAATAGTTAAGGAGTCTAGGAGACTTTTACAACCACTTGTTTTCACTCCCTATTATAGGAAGAAAAAAAAAAAAAAAAAGCGAGTCTGGAGATAACCTTATAGCATGCACACACATTAACAATCATGCAAATAATATCAATGAACTTTAGACAATCAACGTTGGTTAATTAATTTTTTGGACTAAAAGCATACATAATTTTAAAATATTTTTTGGTTCATTAGAGACAGCAATCCCCACTGACCTATACGTAGATTCATCAATGTCTCGTCTCGACTCTTCGTTTTGGTTAATACGTTTCCCTAAATAATTACTCAAGAAACTAAAAGCTGGATATTAACAAATTACCTTCTTATAGCAGTTTCATTCGGTGTTCCATTTTCTGTCAATAAATTGCCTACCACAGAGTTTTGGACATGATTTATAATGTCTGGAATTAGATGCTTCATCAGTTCACGCTGTTCCCTTCTTTTCTGAATCCATGGTTTGACAACCTGTGAGATGCATGTAACTCAATAAAACAAGGCAATTATAAAAACGAGATGTTTCTTTTTATTCACTGTTATAGTGTCCTCAAGTGAAAATAAATTACCTCATAGATATGTTTCATTGAAGCTTGTGAATGATATTGTTTCTCCACGGCGTGCTTTGCCTCATCGAGCCATTTCGTTATTGCATTTACAAATTCGTCCTTAGTTATCCGCTTGTCCTCGTCCTGATCAAATTCCTTCATCAACTCTGTTGCTATTCTGTCATTGTCTAACAAAGATTCCCCTAAATTGATTTCACGCAGAAATTCTTTTAGCTCGGATGTCGACATAAAATGGTCTCGATTATGATCTGCTTCTTCAAATAATCTGCAGCACGTTAACATAGATAGCGTGTAACTGTGGCGGATTTAGAGATTCTTCTCAATGGACCTATACATGTATAACGTAATATATGTATATATAATGCACGTTAGCATAGATAGTGTTTAATTGGGACGAATTTAGAAATTCTTGTCAATGAAACTTTGTGTATATATAACTTTATATATATATATAATTTACATTTTATTAATATGTTATTTAAATTAATTATGAATTTATACTCCATTTGTCCCCAAACAGAAGTCCATATATGTTTTGACTTTTTATTCAGAATGATTTTGGAAAAAAAAGTTTTATTTTTTTATTTTATCAATTTTAGTGATCAGATATCACAATGGAATAAATAACTAGGTTAAAAGTACTATCAAGTTAATATGTAATATTATAAGAAAGTAAAGAAACAACAATTACAAAAATATCACCTTGAAAAATTTCAACCAAAACTTGCAAAATTTGCAAAAGCATTTCAAGGGAGAATAGAAAAGGAGAGGGATATTATTACACTTAAAACCATGTTGTTGGCAAGACAAAGTTTATATATCCTAGAAGATCAAGAACCATACTTGCTTATTACTTGTACATTTGGTGCACCATTGTCTGTAAGAAGTTTGCCGATGGTATGATTCTGGACATGCTTTAGTAAGTCTACTTTCAAGTGTTCATTCTTTAGATATTCTAGTCGTCTCCTTTGGATCCAAGGCTGAAACACCTGCAACAATTTTGGCAAGTACTACTTACAAGGTGAGGCAAATTCGACCTGGAAGAATAACGATTACATGTCCATATTTAAGCCTCTCGAGTTGTGCGAGGGATTGATTCTAATAAGGGGCGGAGGCAGGACCTCACTAGAGGTCAGCGGGTCCATTCATACAGGGAAAAATAGTTAGTTGGTTCACTCGTATAGTGAGCGTGGTTTAATATTATAACGGTTTTGTTTTTTGCCATTTTTTTTTCTAGCTGAGAGACATGTCCTTAAATGACCATGTGATACTGCCACTAATTCTAATTAATTAGTGTTCAAAATATTACACATTCCCCCTAGACCTTAACTTCGTTAACAAAAGAGATAAAATGACGACAATACGCTGCACTTAATATACATATCACCCCTTGTTTTTTCCTAATAAGCTAGGTATTACATTGTCGTACTGAATGGTCTCGTAAAACCTTATCCTCCGTTTAAGATACAAAAAAACACATTGTGCTTATAATCATAAGCTAGTTAGTACTCTGTTGTATAAGCTAATTAACCATATCTATCATACTCAAGTGATTTTTACAAAGGTGAACTACACATGACCACCTTGTACTTTTCCAAAACTGTACAGGACTCCTCTGTATTTTAAAAACCACCAAACACCTTCCCTGTAATTTTGAAAAAGCATCACACATGCCTCCTCTCCACTTTTATGTCAAGTTTGTTAACAAAATTTGATAAAAGATGTAAATGCCCTCAATTCCTTTTTTTCCTCTCTTTTCTCCTTTTCTTTTTTTTTTATTTATCCATAGAAAAAAAAAAATATATATATATATATATACATGAACTAGACCAAAAAAGGAGAAAATACATCAAAATATATGAGATGGGATGGGGGGTTTAGGGGGTTGGGGTAGAGGGTTGGGTTAGGGGGTGCCACAGGGTTAGGGGGCAGGGTAGGGGTGTGTTGGGGAAGATGATTGATTTGTTCGACTTTTTTTATTTTTTTGGTTAAAAAGGGTATTTTTGTCAATTAATACATTTATTTTATTAACAAAAAGGTCACTTCTTGTTGAAACTAATACTTCTATTGATGGAGGGGGCCAGGAAATGGTGATACATGTTTAAAAGCACAAGAGATGTGTTTGGTGATTTTTGTACCATAAAGGTATCTTGTGTTGTTTCGATAAAGCACAGAAGGGTCCTAAGTCATTCATCATTTTTAAAATGTTGTACAAAACCCCCTACTATCATAATTGCATATGCTAATGATCCAAAGTCACGACGTCAGATCATGAGAAGCACACGCCGTTAACTGGGACGGACTAGTAATGGTAGGCTAGGGGGTTACATGCATTATTTTAGAAACACGCGTAGTTATACGGTCATTACGAAATGATAGGAAAATAATTAACTAGCTTATTCAGCTAACTATAGAAGAATATTGTGTACTTATTCCATTTAACAAGCTAGTATTAACTTTTCAGAAAACTAGTTCAAATACGGGCCCTTAATGTGTCTCTCAATTTAAATAAGATTGCGTGTACTTCAGAGACAGAGAGGGATCAAGTCTAAATCACATGACTAAACAAAGTTAGAAGAGTTACAATTGAAGGAACTAAATAATACCTGGTAGATGAAGTAAATGATTAGGAATGCTAAAGAAACAACACAAGAGATCACGATGACAACTTGCTTTCCAGAGGAAGACAACTGAAATATTCTTGGAATTTGGATGATAATAAATGGTATCACTGAGATGATCATTATTCTTGCTGTGTCACATGTATGCGAATCTGTTACTATACCATGACCTGTAACAAAACAAAATTAAACTCAAAAAGTTTTGCACAAAAGAGGGGTGAATTTAAAATCTTTTTTCTAGCGACACGTAATTAATACTCATACATAAATCATTTTTTTTTTATGGAAAAGGGATTAATTGATTTTTCAATCTAAAAATTCTCAACTTCGACCTACAAACGCCTTGCTCAAGAAGTTCACGAAATTAAGGTGGAGAGGAAATGAACAAACCAGTCCTTTGTGACAATAAATTCTCGAAATTGTTCATTCTATAAGCTGGATTGCTTGAAGGTTTAGACTTCAAATCTTTACTGCCAATGATCACACAAGTTCCCCATACGACTGTGAGGAGCAAGATTGTTGATCCAGCAAGCAGACCAACTCCGGTTAGGATGTATACTTCAGCATCATCTTTACTTACCACGAGTCCTGTAACTGAGAAGAGCCATTTGGAAAGATAGAGGAAAATGGAAACAGTTTAAAGTTCCGTGAAAATATAAATTAAAACATATGGCGATTCTGGTGAAATAGCCAATTAAACTATAAGTTGATTAAATGAATGGGTCCCAGATAATGAAATAAGTAATAATCTCAAAGAATAAAAGAAAAAAACCTGGATTTTTCTTTAGCTACGATTAAAGATGCTTTCAAGAGAGTTTATTTGAGTTGCATTGGCATGTACACATTCAAAATGCAACATAGAGCTTGCTGATATTTATATATTTCTTATAATAGAAAACAATCAAAGTATGTACTGTAATTAATTGAATAGTTTTTTAAACCATGTAATTATTTTTTTAATCAATCCACTAAGCATTAATCCAAAAATATAGAGTAATATGCCATCTTTGTATTGTTAACAAGTTTTGAGGTGAAATGAAATGAGTTTACTTGCCTAGCAAAAAAAAATATAGAGTAATACGCATGTAATTACGTGACATCTAATGTATATCAATAAGTAATACAACTAATTTATTAAATTTTCTACACGCCTTCTTCTCCTCCTAAACATGTACGTCCTGGATCTCAAGTTTCCCTGAATAGAAAAAGGATATGACTTCGCAAATTGAAGTTTAATTCTAAGTAGCTAGCATATATATATACTGTGTGTGTGCGCGTGTGTATATATATACCAGGGGATGAAAAATTAGAAAATTGAAAAGAAGAAGTAAGAAAAGTCAAGTCAAAAATAAATAATGATTCTACACCACAGAAGAAATTCATACCAAGAAGTATCAAGGCTTCTGGGAGAAAAACAAGGATGTCAAATGCGATTGCACCGAAGATGCCAGGGCCAAGAATTTTGAATATCCTTTTTCATCCAGAGGCGACGTACAATTCTCCATGGAATAAGAGGTATTCATAGACTATAATAAGAAACAGATTGCCTAGAAGAGTATTTGAGCATGGTAGAAAACCATACATTTGCTCACACTCCTCAGAAGAATCCATCCCTTTGAGGACTAAAAATGAATATTGTTTCTTTTGCATGCTATTAATGCCATCTGAAATCAATTCAGAAGAATTGTATTGTAATGGTCGACTACTAGTGACCTTGATGGCTGATAGGAGTAGAAGAAGACATGGAAAATATGCAGTTTCCTCAACCCTATACATTTTTCTTTTACTAGTAGAGAGAAAGTGAGCTAAGAAGAATGGACATTGCACGTTTCTCAGTGAAGCCTGCTAATTATATCAATAAATTACACCAGTGAACCATAGAAGTTTCGAATTTTATTTTATTTTATATTTTGATTAGGAGGAATTTATACTACCTACATACGATCACATTAGAATCACCCCAAAGCTAGCTATAAATTCCCTAATATAACAACACACCCTAACACATATTTTAAGTTAGTCAAAGGTCAAACAATATTTATGACAAAATGACATAATTTAAAATTTGAAATATTTTACTATAACAAGTTAATACTAGACTATACTCTAGGCAACCTTGGGTGCAAAGTTTCGAATTTTATATAGATAAGACCGGTGACTTTTTCAATTCCTAGATTGCAATTGATATAGTGCCTATACTTGAACCTCATGTTGCCAAAATTAAAACTTGATGTTTCTTGCAAGCTAGTGCTTTCTGATGATTAATTATTGCCCTTTGTAACATTCCTTATCTATTGGCATGCTGATATCACACATCTATTATCTTCAGTCTTTCACCAACCTGCCTTCTCCAATTAAGCTTTGGTTACATGCAACATCATTCTCGCGACTGGACTTGAAGAAATTTGACAAGAATATAGAATATTATCTCCACTATCATTAATTTTCTTTCGAAAATCTAATATTTACAATGGGCAGGAATAGTAATAAAGATTTAGATTTACAGTAGTCTAAAATCATACAATTTAACATTTATATAAATATAATTTATTTTTTCAGTAAGAACTAAAATTTATTTTTCAGTCTAAAATATTTTAAAATACACATATTTTCAAAAAAAAAAAAAAAAAATTAGGTTGAGAACTGCAGCTCCCACTTGAACAAGTATTGCTCTGCCAACAGTATACAGGTCTTCTAAATTATATATATATATATATATATATATATATATATATATATATAATATATGTATATTCATATTCACCTAATACACGAGAACAATTTTCTTTTTTTATTAAGTCGTACGAAAACGATTTGCTTCTATAATAACCTCTTCACGTCAGATAAATTGATAAAGAACTTTCAACTACCTTGGAAAATCCTTGTGATGGTTTTGAGGTTTGTAATTATGTTTCCTGTTAGTTACTAAGGTTTTACATGCGAACTGCATTTTCTTTTTTTATTCAAAGAAGGCCTAAACTAATTTTACATCACTTTCAAAAAAAGTTATAAACTCTCAAAATCAATTTCAAAACATATCGCACCTAAGATGCCGAACGGCCAGTGTCAATGCGTTTTTGGACAAGCGTTAAGGTTTGACATGGACTTACATTACTCCTACATGTATTAGGACGGTAGACAAATATTAAATAACAAAAAGAAAAGAGGGACAGCGAAGAAATGTGTTAGAAATATCTTTACTAACATTTCCGTACGGCTTTTCCTTCTGCTAAATTACAAAAATGGAGTTTTGACCTTGCCACTTTGTAACAACATTCATACTGTCAAAATAAAAACGAGACATGAATGAAAGAGCACAAAACTTATATTGATTTATCTAAAGTGTATCTTATAATGATATACAACATGCCATTATATAGACATAGAGTTACTTAGTACCCAAGATGCTATACATATGATAAGTAGCAGTACAATCTAAGGTGTAATATAACCAGGACAATAGTACAACTCAGAATAATAGTACAACTATACAATAATGTATATATGCTAACATGTCCCCTCAAACTCAAGGTGGTGTGAAGGACACAAATTTGAGGTTGGAAATCAAATCCTGAAGACGGCCTAGGGGATGAGCTTTAGTAAAAAGGTCGGCAAGTTGGGCAGCAAAAGGCATGTACTAGAGTTTCGTAGTGTCCTGAACAACATGTTGTTGAATGAAGTGGCAATCACACTCGATGTGATAAGTGTGCTCTTGAAAGACATCATTGTGAGTAATCTGGATAACACTCTGATTATCGCAATGAAAGACTATCCCCTGAGGTTGAAGGATACCCATATCAATAAAGAGTCACCGAAGCTAAATAATTTCTTGAGTAGCATCAGCAAGAGCACGATATTCAGCTTCAGTACTGGAGCGAGCAACAACAATCTATTTCTTACTTCGCCATGAGAGGAAAGAATCACCAAGAAGGAACCAGTACCCTGTCACAAAACGACAATCGGTTAGATCACTTGCCCAATCCGTATCAATAAAGCCACGAAGAACTAAGGATGAGCTGGTGGAGAAAAAGAGACCATGAAATAGAGTGCCTTTAACATAACGAAGTATACGAAGCACAGCGACATAGTGGAGGTACAAGGAGCAGACATAAACTGACTGACCAAGTGAACAACATAGGTAATGCCAAGTCATGTCACCATAAGATAGATAAGACTGCCAACTAACTGACGATACAGAGATGCATCTGCAAGAGGTGTCTCATCCATCAGAGTGAGATGAATACTAGGGTCCAGAGGGGTGGAAACAGTCTTATTATTTATAAGACTCGCACGTGGCTTGAGAGATATAATAACCACCAGAATCAGAGGAGACTTCAATACCCAAAAAGTAACTGAGAATGTTAAGATCTTTCTTCTCAAAATGTTGACTGAGAAACTGCTTGAGATCCGTAATACCAGCCAAGTCATCTCCAGTGATGATCATGTCATCCACATATAAAAGTGACAAAATCACACCAAAACCAGAGCGACAGATGAAAAATGTAAAGTCATGATTACTGGAAGCAAACCTGAAATCAATAATAACCAAGCTGAATTTTGAAAACCAGAAATGCGGGGCTTGCTTGAGACCATAGAGGGCACGACGGAGCCTATACACCTTATGAAGAGGATGAGGATACCCGGGTGGAGGTTTCATGAAGACTTCTTCTGTAAGATCCCCATTGAGGAATGCATTTTTGACATCCATTGAAAACAACTATTATTGTTTAACAGCAGCAACATCAATGAGTGTTCGAACTGAAGTGAGACGAGCAACAAGTGCAAATGTTTCCTCATAATCAATACCATACTCTTGAGTACAACCTTTGGCCACCAAACGAGCTTTATATCATTCCATTGAGCCATCAGACCTGGTCTTAATTTTGTACACCGACTTTATCCCATAGCATTTTTTCCCTATAGGGAGATCAACTAAATCCCAAATGTGCTTATTTTCCGAGGCCTGCAATTCATCTGTCATAGTTTGTTACCATAAAGGGTCAGAATTGGCCTTCCGATGGGTTTGAGGCTCATGAAGTGAAAGAATAGTGGGCAAGCAATGATAGAAGGAATTGCTCTTACTCGTCTGGATTGACGAATAAATGACTTAATAGAGATTGAAGGTGAAGTAGCAAGAGATGACTCGTCATTGGGCACAGACCCATCAAGTGAGGCAGTCTTCTCAGGAAGAGTCGCGTCAGGTGTGGGGTTTGGTCTTGTAGTTGTACCTGTGTCACTGTCATAATTAGGAAATAAGGAAAGGGAGGGATCAGTAAAATATGGGGTGTAGACAACATGAGGAAGGGAAAATGGGGAGAGTGAAGAAAACATCTTATGTTTCCAGAAAATTACATGATGCGAGACTCAAAGGCATTTAGATGATGGGTCCCAACACCAATATCCCTTGTGTTCAACATCATACCCTAAGAAACAACATAACTGAGCTCAAGGTTCAAGTTTGGTACGTTCTTAGAGAGGAAGGATAACAAAACATGCTCAACCAAAAACACGAAGATGACCATAGTCAGGTGGATGACCATAGAGACATTCATAGGGAGTGACGTTATTGATAGTGGGAGAGGCCAAACGATTGATAACATGAACAGCGGTGAGAGCAGCTTTTCCTTAAAAGCACTCGGGACATGAGGCAGATATTAAAAAGGTAAGAGTGATATCAAGAATATGGCAGTGCTTTCGCTCTACACGCCTATTTTGTTGAGATGTATGAGGGCAAGAGCGATGTGAAATAATCTCATGTTGACAGAAGAGGGCAAGTATGGTGGACTCTTTATACTCCATGGTATTATCCGCACGAAGTGTAACAACCTCAACCCGGCCCTTCTCAAGACTAAGTCAAAGTATGCGTTTATCGTCATTACGAGTTCATAACTTTCTATTAAAAGGACCAGTAAATAAAGAATTACTTAATAACAAACCTTTATATAATAATTTAAATACAAAAGGGTGTTACAACATATAAGATCTGATAACTACTCGGCTATCATACAAACTGAGGTTTCAACACAGCTACCCTTTTCCCAAAATTAATACAACAAACTCTAACGTTTACAACTTGGCTCCAACTATGACAGCAAAAGGCTTCGAGCATGTAAACATTCAAAGTCAATTTCTATTTTAAGCTAAGCTGCACCTGCACTGGGGGGGACAAAAGAAGGTGAGCTTTGGGAAAGCTCAGTGAGGATGGAATAGAAGAGTTTTGAAAACATTTCTGGTCGGTCTCTTTTGTAGATCATGATGCAATTTACATACGGTAGTATAACAAACTGTCCATATAAGATATAATAACATATGATAACTAGTAGTAAATTATTATCACATTTGAGTCATATATAATAACATAAATGACATTTAGGTAAACAATAGTGGCATATATCCACAACAGATATCAGCCTACTCTCCTAGGGTGGAATTCCAAGCGAGACTAGGACACTACTCTCCGAGGGTGGTACCAAGCGAGAGTAGGAACAAGTCGAGTATTTCACGAGGTGGCCAACCTTGATCACAATTTCAACTTCTTATCTCTCCCAAGAGGATACTGCAGATTGTACCCGAATCCTACGATCCAACTCTCCAAGGGTGGTACCAAGAGAGAGAGGGAATATGTCCACGATAGACATGGGAGCACCGACAAGTCCTATGCCGCCCGGCGTTCGTGCAAGCTATCGGGCCTGAGGTTACAATCCCTAATCAAGTGGCACACAAGCATACACAAGTTGCCACATAACACACAACTAATATGCAGTTCGATAAACACGTGGGTAGAGAACAACAAATTAGGTTGTCCCCAAATATATACTTTCAACAATCAGAAGCTCAAGATAATTCAAATTAATCATAGCTAGCTTTCAAATTCCTTTAGGTTAATAACATCTTCCAATTCAGTATTCAAGAGTCACAAGCAGTTAGAAGAACGTATTTACAATCACTCATTGTTATCACTTAAAATGATATGTTCCACATTAATCAGTAACAGTTAATTCTTAGTTAATACATTATCAAAATCAACTCTAATTCAAATAAATAAATAATATTAACAAGAATGATATTTGTCTCAAGCTAGAATATTAAAATAACAAATCATGTTATAGGTATATAATAATCATATAAACATATAAGATGCTATTTTTAGTAAAATCTCCTTACCTCAAAATGCCGAAAATTGGAGAAGACTAGGACCCATTTTGGAACTTTTGGAATGTTAACTAAACTGATTTGATATAATTTAGTAGAATTGGGCCAAAGAAAAGTGTCTGCCTTTTTGATTTCACGGGGTCAAGTGACCCCTTTATATAGGCCCTTAAGAACGATGCATGCAGGACACGTGTTCCTCCACGTGTCATGCATATGTGGCATGTCCACGCATGTGTGACACGTGTCCCTCCACATGTCATACATGCGTGGCACGTCCACGCATGTGTGACACGTGTCCCCGAGAGTAACACTAACGTTCTGCTTTTTGTCCGTTTTGCGTGCGGGTGTCCTGATTTTCATATTTTCGGACCGAGATGCAATTTTTGTCAAACTTCACCATTAAGTAGTACAAGTTAAAAGAAACCCAATGGCGTATGCCCCTTTTTCGTGATGGAATCCCGATTTTCCTATAATTGGCCCCGAAGTGAAACCCCTTTTTTCGGTCCAAAAATCCCTAAAATCGGAAAACAATCGAAATGGCCCGAAAAGTTAAAAGAAATCACCCATACTCTTGTAAGCAGTTGAAAATTTTTACTTGGTCACGATATAGACTTTACATCCCTGTAACGACCCTAAGTTTAATGTTAATTCATGCTATAAGAACACCTAATAATAGGTTACTATTAATCGTAATACCAATTGATTTTTAAATAGTAAGACAATTAACTGTAGATTAAATATAGAAAAATAATCACAAAGGCACATTTTTCAAAAATAGCGAAAGAAATAAATATAAATAAATACTTGTAAATGCATGATCGAGCTCGGGTATTACATCCTCATCCCCTTATTAAAATTGTGCTCTTGCAATTTACTTCTCCAGTACCTCCGAACCACTGCGCGAGATTGAATACTGGATGCCAAGTAAGAATTCCAAACATGAGCCTCGAATAGTAATACGCAGAAGAGAATACCAAAGAACACCATATAGGAATATCACGTGAGAATACCAAGAAATCCCGAATGCCAAATAAAGGCATTATGAATGCCAAATAAAGGCTCATCTTCATAAATCCAATAAGTAAGAAGTCCAGAGAAAATACCGATTAAGAAGTCTAAGCAAAGATACCAAAGAAGAACTTCAAGAATTCATATCAAGGAAAATACCAACGGCCGATCAAGCTCCGAGCATTGAACAAAGACCGATCAACTATTCATTTGTTTGTTGTCTTGCATTCAAGGAGATCCGCTACTGATCGATTCTTTCAGGGGAGGGAACTACTTACCATTTTACGGGTAATGCATGTATACAATTAATAACTTCAACACAATTAAACATACAACTTATAGAAAATAGATTCACACTTAGCAATTAAGCACATTGAGCACATATGATTATGCCAAACACATATCCTTAAAAGACGGCTACCCACAGTCTGAAGATCCTATCCTGGCTAATGAGCTATCTATGCTCTGATACCACTTGTAACGACCCCAACCTGGCCCTTCTCAAGACTAGATGAAAGTCTGCGTTTATCGTCATTGCGAGTTCATAACTTTCTATTAAAAGGAACAGTAAATAAAGAATTACTTAATAACAAGCCTTTATATAATAATTTAAATACAAAAGGGTGTTACAACATCGGAGATCTAATAACTACCTAACTATCATACAAACTGAGGTTTCAGCACAGCTACCCTTTTTCCCGAAATTAATACAACAAACTCTAACTTTTACAACTTGGATCCAATTATGACAGCAAGGGGCTTCAAGCATGTAAACATTCAAAGTCAATTTCTATTTCAAGCTAAGCTGCACCTGCATTGGGGGGAGAAAAGAGGGTGAGCTTTGGGGAAGCTCAGTGAGGATGAAATAGAAGAGTTTTGAAAATATTTATGGTTGGTCTCTTTTGCAAATCATGATGCAATTCACGTACGGTAGTATAACAAACTGTTCATAATAATAACATATGATAACTAGTAGAAATTATTATCACATTTGAGTCATATATAATAACAGAAATGACATTTAGGTAAACAATAGTGGCATATATCCACAACAAATATCAGCCTAATCTCCGAGGGTAGAATGCTAAGCGAGAGTAGGACACTACTCTTTGAGGGTAGTACCAAGCGAGAGTAGGAACAAGTCGAGTATTTCACGAGGTGGCCAGCCTTGATCAGAATTCCAACTTATTATCTCTCCCAAGAGAATACTCTGGATTGTACCCGAATCCTACGACCCAACTCTCCGAGGGTGGTACCAAGCGAGAGAGGAAATAGGTTCACGATAGACACGGGAGCACCGATAAACCCTATGCCGCCCGGCGTTCGTGCAAGCTATTGGGCCTGAGGTTGCAACCCCTAATCAAGTAGCACACAAGCATGCACAAGTTGCCACATAATACACAACTAATACGCAGTTCGATAAACACGTGGGTGGAGAACAACAAAAGAGGTTGTCCTCAAACATATACTTTCAACAATCAGAAGCTCAAGATAATTCAAGTTAATCATAGCTAGCTTCCAAATTCTTTCAGGTTAATAACATCCTCCAGTTCAGTATTCAAGAGTTACAAGTAGTTAGAAGAACGTATTTACAATCACTCATTGTTGTCACTTAAAGTGATAAACTCCACATTAATCAGTAACAGTTAATTCTTAGCTAATACATTATCAAAGTCAACTCTAATTCAAGTAAATAAAGAATATTAACAAGCATGATATTTATCTCAAGCTAGAATATTAAAATAACAAATCATGTTATAGGTATATAATAATCATATAAACATATAAGATGTTGTTTTTAGTAAAATCTCATCACCTTAAAATGCCAAAAATTGGAGAAGACTAGGACCCATTTTGGAACTTTTGAAACGTTAGCTAAACTAATTTGATATAATTTAGTAGAATTGGGCCAGAAAAAGGTGTCTGCCTGTTTGATTTTAGGAGGTCAAGTGACCCCTTTATATAGGCCCTCAAGAACGATGCATGTGGGACACATGTCCCTCAACGTGTCATGCATACGTGGCATGTCCACGCATGTGTGACACGTGTCCCTCCACATGTCATGTGTTAAAAATATGCCCTAATGCTACATATTTGGATGACATATATTGGGGCATTATGACATTTACTTATGGCATTAGTCTTTATATGTTTGTTTATATATTGACATAATTAGGATATTCATATTCTCCTTCTTTACGTATATGAATGAATCCCTAGTATTTTTATTAGAGGAATGTATTCTAAAAGCGTTTAGAATATGTTGGCGTATTTCTTTAATATGATAAATACTTAAAGTGTTCATAGTCCTTAGATTATTTGATCGTGACTTCAATAATCTATTAAGGACTATCACATGTGTTGTTACCTTTTGATTAACATAGGGATGTTAATATTAAAGGATGGTGAGCCACGTGCCATAACAGCATAGGGATGCGACTAACAAATATGTAGGTGACTATTAGTTGAATAGTTCACTGAATGTGACGTGAATAACAAATTATATGACTTTGGGTTAATAATTTGTTATCTGTTGTGATTGTGCATGTAATCCTTAGACTTAAGACATTACGGTTGTCATATGTATTGATGTTTGATTTAAGTGTTTGGATAATACTTGTCTCGATAAACGAGATGAGATACGTCCACTCGCAGTTTCATTCGTCTAGTATAGTGATTGACAGGTAGTGGTCAAGATAGGATCCATTAACCTCCGTCGTGAGGCGATGTCCTATGCGATCTAAGATTGGTTATTTTGATAAGAAAATCCTTGGCCAATGTATGAATGATAGAGAAAAGGTTTTCCATGTGTCATCTCTCATTACACCAATTAGATCTATGTATAGTATCGAGTTTATGAACTTAATCGAATCATAGTTCTTGCTCAACGGGACAATTAATGAAAAGATTGGATTGCAAGGTAATCGGAGACTATAAATTGGTTCATTACGTGATTACTTCATTGCCTTATAAATTGTCTTGATATGTTGTTAGACGTCACTCAAGACCTTAAGGGTGTTTCAAGAATTAAAGGAAAAATTCTTGAAGCAAATCAGAACCTGATTGACATTAAAGGTGTTTAATGTTTCCTTAGTGCTATTTGGCTATGAACCTAGAAAGTCACACCATATTAGCAAGGAGATTAAGTCTTACTTGGACTTGAATCATCTTCTCTAATAAATTATTAAGAGTTAATAATTGTAGTCTCAACCATTAAAAGTTAACAGGGCAAATTTGTAGGATTGACAAAGATTTGGGTGCTTAGTGCAAATAGGTAAAATATGATTTATTCCTATTGGTTGCTAACATGTTGATGTGGCAAAGTATTAGCCAATAAACACAAAGCACCAAAATCAAAATCTTAGCCATCTATCTATTAATCCAAGGGTTGAAAAATGGTTAACAATTGTAGGCTTTATTTAAGTGTTAAATAATGTCAACTTGTCTTGTGAAGACAACTTGCAAGACATTTGTATGTATATGTGTTATGTTCTTTCATGGAAAAACAAAAGCAAAAGAAGACAAAGTTATATCTTCAAAGTCTTGTGTTTTTGCATGAATCAAGGAAAAGAGAAAAATAAGAAAAAGTCTTGTCTCTTGGTCTTGTGTCTTCTCGGTCAAAGAAAAGAAAATGAAGACAAAGACTCTTGTTTTTTCTCATGCATATACACGACCAAAGAGATTTAGAGAAGGCTTAATGAAGTCTTTTTCTATTCTGAAAATTCAGCAACACATACATACACCATAGATGGTTATAAGAACACAAGTGTTTGTTCTTTATTTTGCTTTGTCATGTTGGATTAAATTGAGACTAAGAAAGATATCTAAACTAAGTATAGTCTTAAGTAATCTTTTAAAAGAGAAAAATGTTCTTGTCCATGAATCTTCCAAGGAGTTTGTTAGCACTACAACTTAAGGAGGAAGAAAGGCTTCTTCAAATTGCTAGGTGAACAATCTAAGACTTCTACACTTGTGGAAGGATCAAGGAGTTCTCAAAACTTCACCAAATGATTCTAACCATTAGTCTTCAAGAGATATTGTTCTCTTCTTGTATTACCTTTGGTTTAAGATGTATGTTGCATAAATATCAAGTATTGGGTTTGACTACACATATGAATGTAATATATGCTATGAAAAATTGTATTTCATGCTATCTTCCGTTGCAAAAATTTTATTCTATATGTGCAATACCAGATATCATTCCTTCATCATGCATGCGTGGCACGTCCACGCATGTGTGACACGTGTCCCGCCCTGAGAGTGACACCAACGTTCTGTTTTTTTATCCGTTTCACGCACGGGTGTCCCAATTTTCATATTTTCGGACCGAGATACAATTTTGCCAAACTTTACCATTAAGTAGTACAAATTAAAAGAAACCCAATGGCGTATGCCCTTTTTTCGTGATGGAATCCCGATTTTCCTATAATTGGCCCCGAAGTGAAAACCCTTTTCCGGTCCAAAAATCCCTAGAATCGAAAAAGCAGTCGAAATGGCCCGAAAAGTTAAAAGAAATCACCCATATTCTTGTAAGCAGCTGAAAAGTTTTACTTGGTCACGATATGGACTTTACATCCCTATAACGACCATAAGCTTAATGTTAATTCATGCTATAAGAACGCCTAATAATAGGTTACTATCAATCGTAATACTAATTGATTTTTAAATAGTAAGACAATTAACTATAAGTTAAATGCAGACAAATAATCACAAAGGCACATTTTTCAAAAATAATGAAAGAAATAAATATAAATAAATACTTGTAAATGCATGGTCGGGCTCGGGTATTACACGAAAGATCTTAATACGTTGTTTGAAGTTGGTATACCATGCCAATAAATTCAAAATAGATGCGAGGCAGATCAGACCTATGATACATAAGATATATTCAAGTAAATCTAGAAAAGTCATCGATAAAGATCACAAAGTACCGAGATCCTTCCATAGTAGGTGTAGGGGAGAGACCCCAAATATTAGAGTGAACCAAGTCAAAGCATGCAGTAAATTGAGAGTCACTTTTACGAAAAGGTAAAATAGGTTGTTTTCCAAGATGACATGATAAACAATTAAAGGGGTGCATAGAAAGTTTGCCTAATATGCCACTAGATACTAATGACTGCAATTTTCTTAAAGAAGTATAACCTAATCTAGAATGTCATAAGTGAAGAGACTAAGAGTCTGATGAGGTGGTAACTGATGCAGCAGTGCTGAGGTGAGAAGGGAGGTGCAGACTATCAAGCTCAAAGAGACGCCCAACCTTTCGGCCTATCCTAAGAGTCTATCCTGTCTTAGGGTCATATGGTTAGAGAAAGTGACAGTTATACCAAGTTCACATAATTGACCGACAGAGATAAGATTAAAGGTAAGTTTAGGGACAAGATAAGTACTTGGAAATGAAGCATTAGATGTGGACACAAAACCTATGACTTATGGGCATGGATATACCGTCGGCAGTGTAAATAGAAGGTGCAGAAGAATTGATGACTTTATTGGTTAAACAAGAAGAATCATGAGTCATATGGTTAGAGCAAGCAGTGTCAAAGAACCATGAAGACTTTCCAAGTGTGGCTGAGAGAGTAATGGAAGGAGAATGATTAATATGAAATAAAACTTGTTTAATGAGGTCAGCAACTGAGGAAGGAGGATCAATGAAGATGTCTGATGTACTCTGAGCTTCCTTTGATCGATATCCCTAAGAATTTATGTTGGGGTTCTGATAGCACTCATGTAGGTAATGGCCAGGATGAATTTTCTTGCAGAAAGAGCACATTCGAGTAGGACAGTGAAAAAAGAATGACAAGAGAGATGACAGTACTTACACTCTTATTGAGAGGAAAAGTGAGACGTTGTTTTGTTAATTGAGACATTCATACACTCCATTGTAGGTTCAAAACTGATTTTTAGAGTGAGAATTTGAAAAAACGGACTACAAAAATGGACTCAGGACGTTAAAAAATCTTAGGAAGGGTCTGCCCCCCTTTTTTTTTGGAACTGTGATGACATGGCAGAGACTGCTGATGTGGTGCTGACTGGACAGACAAATGTCATATGATATGGCGCTGACTGGATGATGACTGAACGATAACATGGTAGTAAATGGACACTGACGTGGTAATGACTGGATGCTGACGTGCCTAGGGCTGATGTTAGTGCTGAGGTTAGATGATTTCAGCAAGGCCTTGTTTGGCTGATTGAAAATTGCTGAAAAGAGTTCAAACAATGTTGAAACTTTGACCGGTGATTACAAGCGCGTCCGAATAAGTTCGGCTATCTTGGTGTCTTCGGACTCATCTCGACGAGAACTACTAGATGGTGTGGTGCGTAGGCCAAGGCGGTGAAATAAAAAATTCAAAAAATCCCAAAACAGACCTGATGACTAGTGATTTTTGATGTTTTATTGCTTTGATACCATGTCGTAATAGAAACGAGACATGAATGAGAGAGTACAAAACTTATATTGATTTATTTGAAGTGTATTACATAGGCATAGAGTTACTTAGTACCCAAGATGCTATACATATAGTAAGTAGTAGTACAACCTAAGGTGTAGTACAACTAGGACACTAGTGCAACTCAGGACAATAATACAACTATACAATAATGTAATACACTAACACGTACTAAACCTCGTCAAGGTTAATGTTAGTACATCACATTCCCTATGACAATCCTTCTACAAATTGTATCTAATTTGTTTGTAGTTTATTGTATGCTGCATATAATAATTAATCTGTCTTTCTACGATATAATATTGCAGTTTGTCCACCGATACAGCTATGCTAACATATTCAATGGTTTTTCTTTTTTAATTTTATGTAATATTGTGATCTACGTTGTTTGGTTTGCTAAGATTTTGAAGAAGATGAACTTTGATTGGTAGTGGGTTGAATTGGAGATGTGTTGGGTTAAAGAGATACATAATGTTTATAAGATCAAGAGAAAAATAGGTATTTTTGTTTTACCAAATATGTCACCCCCTAAATTCGTAAGGGCAAATTTGAAAACAAGATCACCCAAAATCTAAGAATATCAACTTTCTAAGCCCGTAAGCCTCTATACACTCAATAATAATAATAATAAATAACACTAAAATAATCTTTGAAATAAATACAATGAAATAGAGCTTCTAAAGCCTCATAAAGGTAAAGGTTCAAATATTCGAAATACTTAATATAGAAAAATTTAAACTCAATTGTCAAATCTCCCAGTCAAAATCAGGGAGTCTCTACCTTTCTATTTACTCGTTCTTATCTGCAAGAGTAAAATAAAGTAGTGAGCAAAATAATATCCAGTAAGTATAACTCACTCCAAGAAAAGTTGAGGCTCAAATATCAATCAAATGCAGAGGTCAATAATCGATACAAAATTCAATAATTATTACAATGACATAATATTGAACAATAACAAAACTATAACAAATTGTGGTTGCTTAGCAGCACGGTTCACAATACGAAGTTCACAATTCACATTAAAACAGATAGTGGCTAATTAACTTCCAATTGTCTACGAGTCAATACACAGCTTGTATAGTTCATAAACTCAAAACATGTCACGCACTTAATCTTATCCAGAGAGTCAAAAAACAAGACTCGAAAATAATCAATAATGAGTGCCAAGGAGACAAATAGTGGAACAAAATTTGTTAATCAATAAAGGGGTACGAAAGAACGGTAAATCATACTTACCTCAAAAATCACGAAATCAGAACCAAGAATTAAAGACTTCTTTTAAACCTTCAGAATTCGATAAATCAAATCCTCTTTTAACTTTCTTGATTTTCTCTAAAAATTGTGAGATTCCAAGGTCTTATGACTCGAGGTTTAATCATAACCTGATTGATACTCAGAATTCAAAGCTAATTAAAATTTTATCTTATTTTTCAAATCACCTCTTATGAGTTTTGGGGTAAATCATAGTTACCTCAAAAATCACGAAATCAAAACCAAGAATTAAAGAATTTTAGTTCGAATAAGATTTTGATTTTTCAAAACTCATATTTATCATATCAAAAAAATCAAAATCCTATTTGAAGTAAAATTCTTTTATATTTCTTTGTTTTTTCAAACTCTTAAAAATTTAGGTTGTTACAAGTTATGTTTCATAGCTTCATACAACACCTGCTTTCGTTTTCAACGAGAGAGTTGCACGCAACGTTAAAGCTAATGGCACATTGGATAGCGCCACGGCGGGTCTTCGTGCCACATTCTGGAGATCACAAGGTTAATTAAGTTGATTAATATAACAGAGCATCTATGATGCGAGTTCAGTCTAACACAGGGGGGTTTTTTATTTTACCCTCTTTGAAAGTGATTGAGCTGATCTTGTTCATGCTATTAATCAACCTAATGCAGTTGGATGTTGGATTTCCTCAGTGGGGAATTTTGAATATGTATATGAACTTTTGAAACTTTTTATTAAAGCTCCTGCTCCAAAAGAAAGATATTTATATACAATTTTGCATAGTACACGAATTAAATTGACAAAAACTTTATGAATTTTGATCAAAGGAGTCATGAAGAACTTTTTACTAAATGATTCTAAGAAAACTTAATCATTTAGATGATATTTATCGTGTTCATAGATTTGTTACAAATATGATGGATCGGATATAAAAGTGTGAGTTAGGGAAAATGTAACTTCTTTGGTCATCTTTTAAGGACCATAATTTGACAGTTGTATTCTGATTACTTCAAAATATTTCAATCTGAGTATTTTCTAAATATGATAAAATAATATATGGAAAATAGCCTCGTTATGAATAAATTCATGCACACCAAAACAATAAAATAAAAGTCCACATATAATATCCTGTTAGAATTTGAAAAATAATTATGCATGAAATTACCATTGATTAGAAGGTAATATTGTTGGGATTCGGACACACACACATAATCACACAACGTACAACGAAAATCAACATAAGGTATTTAACGTGGTTCACCCCTATGTCTATGTTCACGAACCAAGTACTTGGGATCACTATTCAGCAATAAACCATTACACCGCAATGGATCTTTTGGACGGATAGAGATCTAAACCCTCCCCTCACTCACGTTCACAATTTTTAGAAAAAATTATAAAAAACCTCACAGGTGACTTTATGAACGAAAAAGTCTAAAACCTTGCACAAGAACTTTATCTATGGTTAAAGTGTAAACCCTCCCCATTATCGACTTTTTTTTTTTGCAAAAGTACGAAAAATACTCTCAACACTTGGCCCACCCCTACCACACCCCCCATGGGGTATGGCTCTTGTGGCAAATAATTACAAGTTAGAAATTCCTATTTATAGGCAACTAATCCTAACTCCACTAGGATTAGAAAACATATTTCTTCTCCTAATAGACTTTTACTTGTCTTCAACCTCTCCTTGGGTTTGGGCTTAAACCAAATTAAACCCAACAAATCATCCCTTTGGCGAAAAACACAAGCTTTCTTGTATCAACTAAGACCTCTTCTTAGCTTTCGTCTTCATCTTCATCTTCATCTTCATGTTAGAGTCCACACTCAATAACAATCAGAACAACACCCTTGAAAACCTCTCTCTAATGGGCCAAAGCCTCGCTCCACCGCTATTAGCACATCTTCATCATATCGGGGTTCCCACAGTCATCAGCAACATCTCTCTCTACATCATCACTCTCCACTCTCTAAGCCCTTCATGTCCTCTCGACACTAAACGTCTTAGATGTAGTCTTTTCCTACAGTTTTAGCACTCTTTCAAAGCTAAAACCTCTGCACAACGCATTTCCTAACACCCAAAATTCTTGGCTCACCACGATACATTAAGAATTTGGGAAAACGGACCCCAAAATCGAACTCAGGATGTTGAAAAACCTTAGGAGCACTCTCCCTCAACTCAATCAACCCTCAATCAACTCCCGGTCAACGCGGCTAAAGCTCTCTGGTCAACCCAATAAAAATCCAGCTGCACCATACTCCATGTGATGTACCACACCATAACTCCACCCCATCATAACTCTCATTAGATCTAACTCCTTAAGATCTGATGGCCCAATCTCTCAAACCCACCAATCATACCAACATCGCATCACATTTTATCATTGTCCATCATCAGATCAGAACTCTATCAAGATCTATGCTCTAGATCACATAAGCTCACTCAAACACTTCACACTCGCGTTGCACCATATCAACACCCACGGATCTGGGTTCACCTTCTCTACCTGCTACCCGACCCATCTTTCTCCACAAATCCAACCGTCAGACCATTGATCCATTGGCGGCAAACTTCTCCTCTTGCTCTGGCAAACATAACCACATCCTCCGGTCATCTCTCACATCTACAACCACCGTCCACCGTCACTCCACCAAGCCGTCTTCTTCAAGCTCGCGCCGCCATCATTCTCGGCCTCGGCGAGCTGTGCCTCAGTTATATTCGCGTTCCTCTCGTCGTTGCGATTTTAAAAACACCTTCCACTCTCTTTTTTTATGTTAGAAAAACCACCAACAACTATTCCACAGCTACGCTACCTCTCTTCCTTGGTTTTGGCCACCACAAGTTACGGCAGCGAGCGTGGCTGGCACCACCTCCTCCTCTCAGCATCACGGTTCTAATGGTGTCTTCCAATCAATTTTTGGTCTCTCTGATCCCCATCTGCCATTAGCACCATCTTCGTCGGATTTAAGCTCTTGCTGGCGATGTTTCCGACTACGGTACACCACGCCGTCACCATGGGAAGCTTCATCTCCTCACATCGAAGCTTTTCGTACATCCCATGTTCTATTTTGTCTCTAGAAACTCTGCCATCGTCACCTATAGCACCACCATGTTCAAGCTCCGGTCTCCCTTGGATCACGATTTTCCCTCTTCGCCGGTAATTCCTCTGACCATGATAGCTCACATAGATACCATAGTTAGATTCTCCTCACACTCACGGTTCTAACGGTGGTGACCTCAACCTCCATCGTCCTCTTTTTTCCTAGTGTGGCCGTCGTAGGTGCACGACTCTTATGTTATACTTTACCACATAGAAATTCCTCCACTGATGACGTCAGCATGTGACATCAACCCTACACTTGGTGATGTCAACTGCTCAACCAACTCTATTCCCTCTTTTACGTGTCCCTCAACACATTAATTGCAGGAGCTCTTTAGCACAACAAAAATTTGGCGTGTCCTCCTCTTCACATCTTCATGCCCAGTCCCCGAACTGAGCTTTAATACCATTTGTTGGGATTCGCACACATACACACATAATCACATATCGCACAATAAAAATAACACAAGATATTTAACGTGATCCGGCTTTCTGTCTATGCCCACAACCTAAGTAATTGAGAAATTCACTATTCAGCAATAAACTATTACATCGCAACAGATCTTTTGGACGGATAACGATCTAAACCCTTCCCTCACTCACACGTTCACAGTTTTTAAGAGAAACTATAAAAACCCTCCCAAGTGACTTTATGAACGAAATGTTGGGAATTGTATGCCCTAAAGACCTCTAGTACTAAGACATCTTTGTGAAGGGATATTATAATAATTAATAATCAGTACATCTTACATGAGCATCTCTATACTCTCATTATAGTCTCTATATATATATGCATGCTAAGGTTCACTAATTTGAGTGAATGACATAGGTGCGTAGTGATCCACACATAAGGTATATGTCATGAGGTTTAAATCTAAACTATAGTTTCATAACCATATAGTGAAGTTGGGCACTTCACTATGGAAGGTTATAATGATAGAGTCTCATATTTGGTAGGGTGACTTACCTCGGTCATTGGAAGGGCTTTCCGGACTTCTCATTAGTGCATGAGAATACATTGAATTGGACCATGGTAGATGTGATCTTTGTAAAAGTACTATCGCTCGGAGGAGATTAGAAACATCTCAAGCTACTAAGGGACCAATGCTCTAGTTCTTGAGCATATGTGGATGACCAATGAACTCAATAACATCTATGGGTGAGATCTTATATGGGTCAACAACTCTGTGTTTTGGATACATGGACTTGACTAGTTGGCACATGCATATGTGTCAAGTCGTTCTATGCCATCTTAATGATGGGTTACGCCATTTTGTGACATCCTATTAATCATCGAAATCTAAGTACTTAGTAATATAGTCAACCAGGACTATATTTAGATATTGAACTTGTGGGTCGCTCCCTAGATCAAGAGAATAATATCTAAATGATGATTATTGGAGGATTAGAGGCACAAAGCATAAATGTTATAAAAAAAAGGTGGATAGTACAAAGTGAAAACCTAATATTGATTACGAGTTCTACATAGAGGGGCATTGTGGTCTTTTATACTTAGTAGGTCAAAGACATAGTCAAACCTCGTTTGACTGGCATCATGGGAATGAGTATTCGTAGTAGAGTACAACCATAGCTCTTTAGTAGAATAAGCTAAGGCTAAAATGAATAAAATGCAGCTAGGGTTTAGCAAGGGCATTTTAGTCATTTTAGAGCTAGGGCGAATATGTCTTTTGGTCCCTCTTCTAGCTAATATCCATATTGGTAAGTACAATTTCCTTTTCTTTAAGACTAGCTTATGGAGTGTGTATTTAGCAAGTGGAAGTTGTGTGGTAGAATTAGGAAGTTGGAAGATAGGATTGTAGGCTAGCTGATATTACATGACTCTTAATTTTATGGATTTATTTTCATTTATTTGAAAATATGAAATTCATAAAAGATATTAAGAGATAATATTCATATTTATCTAGCTTATTTCATGCATAAAATAATATGGACTACATCTAGTCTAGATACATAATTGTATGGAAGTAAAACTCCTCACTTTTCTAGTCTTCCTAAAACACACGAGTCACTTAAGACTCTTGCTTGTTAATACACGACCAACCAAGAAAGATGTGACAATGTCTTTTTTTGTGAGATACACCACACGACCATAGAGAGGAAAAATGAGAGTGAGTTTCGTCCCACAACGAACATCACCATAGCTTGTAATTAGGATAGAAGAGAAGATCAATTGTGACTTCCCCTTCGTAGTTGCAGATTTCTTCTTCCATTGGTGTGGAACTCTAGGCCAAAGCAAGCAAGGAGGAGTGGTGTCACTCATTGCAGCATTGTATGGTGAGCATCATAGAGTGTTGAGTTTTGACACCAACACTTAGAGGTAATGAAGAATTTAATATAGAATACGGATCTTTATAAACCAAATAAAATTGAATACTAACCTTATAGTATACATGGAAGAATTTCAAGGAGTTGCCACGTTAGTTCCACCGTTTAGAAGCCGCGAATCGGAATCCAAAACACGATATCGGTATTGGATTATTGGCCACAACTTAAATACCCTTTGATTTGATTAATACACTTAGTAAAAATGGTAGAGAGTATTTTAGATACAAAAGACATGAAAGAAGACACTTTGTCTTCTTTCTCTCAGAATTGATACGTTCAGTTCTATCTTTTTCCTATTTCTATAATTGGAAATAGGATAGGAAGTTATGGAAATAACTTCCTATAACTTCCATGGACCTATACTAAATAGGTTAGGCCAGGTCAACCCATATTGGGTGACCCAGTCCCAAAATCCAACAGGTAATGAATATGTTCGCGAAATCTTAAACTATGTTTTATGCATGTCTGCCAACTTGTTTATATGTATTTGCATGGATTATCGGTTCTTGATTGCTTCCATTGCACTAGATTAAGTTTTTGATGTCTAAATCACTAGTAATATAGGCTAGAGAACCTCGGATAATTACCATCACGAAAAAGTCTAAACCCTCACACAAAGACTTTATCTATGGTTAAACTCTAAACTCTCCCCATAATTGGTTTTTTTTTTTCTAGAAAAAGCACGAAAAATAATCTCAACACTCGGCTCACCCCTACCACATCCTCCCATGAGATGTGACTCTTGTGGTGAATAATTATAAGCTAGAAAGTCTTATTTATAGGCAACTAATCTTAACTCCACTAAAATTAAAAAATATATTTCTTCTCCTAATGGACATCTATTTGTCTTTAACATCTCCTTGGACTTGGGCTTAAGCCAAAAATCCAACAAATATAATCCACTTTTACACACAAAAAGGATTTTCTAGGTGTTAATGAGAGTGAGGAAATAGTTATTGTTTTGTTCTCCTAATGGACATATACTAGCAGTTGCATTTTTTTACAATATAGTTACATGAACAAAAGTACATCCATTGTTGGTTTTTTAGAGATGGGAGAAATGTATTTCATTAATAAAAAATATGGAGTACAATATCTGATTTGTGATGATATTTTATTAGAGTAGTTCTCCATGCTATAGGAGGATTTTTCTAACTTCTAATTTTGGATATCATGGCTTTTTGGTGGATGCTCATGATTCCTGTTTGTGAATTGGAGCTCTGTGGCTCTCTTGTGATGTTGGAGGTTTGTGACTCTCTTGATTTGTTGAAGCTCTACAGATCATATTTTGTTCGGAGCTTTTTGCTCTCTTTTGGAGCTTGTTTTTTTTACTCCGATTGCAAATGTCTCATACATTTCATATTTATAATTGAAATTTATTTTTAGAATTTTGTAATTTGATAATATGAACTTCATCTAAACTTAGCTAGCTCCAGATGTTGATTCAAACTTTGCTACTTGACTTTGATTTTCTCAAATCTTCTAGGGTTGTATAATTTGGATTTTTCTCTTGTTCTTAAATTTCCTCCAGATCTAGAATCTCTATAATGTGAATTTTCTTAATTCCAAAATATTCTTTGATTTTCTAACTTGATTTCCAATAGCTATCAAAATACAAAATATACTAGGAGTTTGCATTTTTGTACAATATAATTATACGAGCAAATGTACACCTATCCAAATAAATAAATACCAGCAGTTGCATTTTCATACAATATAACTACATGAGCAAAAGCACTCCTATTCAAATACAAAATACTACTAGTTACATTTCCGTACAACATAATTACATGATCAAAAAGCACACATATTCAAATACAAAATACCAAGTAGCCATTTTGTGATATTCTTTAAGCTTTCATCAACCTTTATAGAGAAAACATTCATTTAATTATGTTTCCAATGATACTCATTAAAAACTTGTTTGGATTCAGATAGTTGTCGAATACTTCTCTGTACTCCTCTCTCATGAAGTAGTGGGCGAACACAGGATCTGTAAACTCTAGATCAGACTTTAGCAGTATTTTAGAAATGTTTCGAGTCTTGGCATGATCTGGTCCTCCAATATCTATTCTTTGAACAAATGCCTTTTCCATGGAGAGTAAACGCAGAGTTTGCAACTTCTTGAGCTTTTGCAATCCATCTGGGAGCATCTCTAACCTCATACAGCTTTTGATGGTGATTTTGCGAAGGCGTTTCATTGATCCCTTGGGTATGTGATTCCATGTGGTCAGATTTGCAGCACTAATAATCTGAAATTCCTCAAGTTCTGGAAAGCTGTCTGATTCACAAACTAATTGTTCTCCTTGATAAGCAGACGAGAGTTTGAGAAATCTCAACCTTGGCAGTTGCCCCAATGTAGTGAACGAATCTTTCAGTAAGGCCCTATTGGAGAGCGTGATTTATCGTAGACAACTGTGAGAGACAATAAAATTTGGTAGTCAACCGACGCCATCTAGTGTGAGCTTCTCAAGATATTCAGAAGCGGAAAGGTTACTCAGCTCTTGGACGAACTCACTACGACGTGGTCTCAGATTTAGCGTCGAGCGAGTCAATTCCCAATAGCACAACATATTTCTCTCCAGGAGTCTTCTCCAGCGGCAGATATATTCAATTTACGAAGCTGCATTGTGCGAGTCAATTCCCTTGCTTGATTAAGATTTAGATGTACTCCATCCAACGATTGGAGTTGAGTAAACTCGAAACTGATGTCTGGCATTTCCTTATACTCTCCAATGAGAAGATGTCTCAATTGCTTCAGCTCTGCTATCCCAGGAACAACATCCATATGAGTACCTCGAATGTCCAACGTTTGCAGGTGGCGAAGTTTCTTTATAGAATCTGGAAGATCTTCGATCAGTGTATTCCATGTCAAACTCAAATATCTCAAATGAATTAAATCCCCCACTTCCTCAGGTACTCAAAGACGCCTTCCAGATCCAGAGTCCTTATCAATTTGATGTTCTGTAACATTTGAGGAAATGATGAGAACCACCCAAGAATATGGCTTGCTAGAAGTGAGCGTAGCTGTAACTTGCAAGTGCCAAGTTGCACTTTGGGTTCCACAGTACGAATCGCCAAACGCCGTTGAGTTGGCAGCTGCCCATCTACCATCCGATATAAATATAAATTCACTTATGGTTAAAAATGATTTTACAATTTCTATAGATTTAGGATATCCAAGGAAATACTAAATCCCTAACAATGTTAGACATTAAGGACAAATAAACAAACATACAGAGAACAATCGCGCCATATCAAATAAAATGGAAGGTCTTAAACACTCGCAAAGGGTTATAAGAGTGAATAAACAAAAGACGGATTATCGATAGACACTCTTAAGCACAACGAAAAAGGAGTACTCAATGAGACGACACTGAATTAGCAAAAGAAAGAAAGAAAAAAAACAAAAAAAGGAGAACTCAGAAAAGGGGGCTCCATACGAAATATTTAAAGGTTTAGAAATAAGAAACAAGGGTGAATAGAGTAACAAGGCATTAAAGGAATCCAAAGGAAAAGTTAAAAAGCAGCAAAATAAACAGTACTACACACAATAAATATGATTCGCATAAGCAATACATAGAAGATTTAAATCAACATTAAGGCCTCAAGAGGTGCATCAAGAGGGCAAGTTTCACTTACTTCAAAAACCAACTCTAAAGAAACAAGATACATATCGCTCAATCCTGCCAAGGCTTCAATTTTAAACCCATACTAAGAAGAATCACGTGAGATAATCACTCCCAAGTTTCTAGTTCTTGATTCAAAATCTCTCAAGTGCAGTTTTTTCTAAAGAGGGTTGTCTTGCTATGTTGTAAGCGTATAGTATAAGGCTAGTTAAGGAAGAGATATAGTGATCGTGCCGTGAGACCTTGTTCGTTTCTACTTAATATTATTTTTCTCGGTCGATTAAGAGGACGTGTTTGGTTAATTAAAAGTCTCTATTTTTATCAATTTTCAATTGGAGTGTTTTAAAACATCTAAAATGTTATAGTGAGATTTCAATTTCTCAACAGGAGTGATTGTCGTATCCCACATTAAAGTAAGATATAAAGTGAGATTAGGTCATAAACGAGTTGTTGAGGATTCAAGTATAACTCGGGTTAATAATTTTGTAAAGTGGATTTAAGGCATAAAACATTTATATCCAAGTCTATTTGTATCCTTTGCAGGGTTGAGGTGAATATGGGGCGTAACTAGTGTATCCATCTCAGAACGAAAGGCAACAACAGACGAAGGAGAGAAAAATCCAAGTTTTCTGGAAACATGGACATTTCTTTGGATTTGAAATTAAAATTTTTTCGAAGATGTATAATTCCAATATTATTGGAAAGAAATGTCAACAAATACAAATTAATGCATGACTAATCGAACCATTGAAGGAAAACAAGATTGTACTCCCTAATTATTATCATACTTATCCACTGTCACATACACGTCACCTTCCTCATAACTTTCTATTTCGTACAAATCCATGAGTTTCAAACAAGCCAGATTAAGTAGACAACACTTTCTGCTCATCTTATCCACAAACCAACCTCAAACCAATGAATTCAGCTGGGGCTGTGGGACAAGATTATGCTGAAGGTTTTCTTCAATGCCTATCTCTTCGCTCTCAGAACCAAACCTCAATCTCCAATATCACTTGTACGCAAAACAATACTTCATATTTATCGATTCTGCAGTTTAGCATACAAAATCTGAGATTCGCATCACCTTCCACCCCAAAACCTCTGGCCATTATTACACCATTATATGAATACCAAATTCAGCCGGTCATATATTGTTCCAAAGAACATGGTCTGCAGATTCGAGTTCGCAGTAGTGGTCATGACTATGAAGGACTTTCTTTTACATCTGAAGTGCCTTTTGTCATCATTGACTTGATCAACCTTAGAGAGATCGCTGTCGATATTGCAAGTGGCACAGCATGGGTTCAATCTGGAGCAACAATTTTTCGAACTCTATAATAGAATTTGTTGGGTATCGGCGCAGCGGAATGGTCGGGGACAAGCAGTATCACACAACTAAAATATGAATGAGAACAGAGAAAGTAGACACACAAGATTTACGTGAAAAACCCTCAAACAAATCAAGGAAAAAATCACGGGCAAGTAATGGAGGATTTCACTATGATATAGAGTATTTTACAATAACTTTCTCTCTAATATAAGGAGAGAACAATATCACTCTCTTAAATAATAGGAGAAAGTAACTCTCACTCACAAATATAGAACAACAAAAGAGAAAGAAAAAATACTCAGGAGAAAGCTTATTTTTCTCTCTGATTTGAAATGTTTTGGTGATGCAAAATAGTGAGGAATGAGCCTCTATTTATAGGCTCATTCCATACCCGAAATCAAAGCAACACAGCAGTGTGAAAACAATTTTCAATTGCATGTGCCTAACTTTTGCAGCCAAACTTTGCTGCACAAACTTTTTCTTTCTTTCTCCATTGTTTTTGTCTTCTTAACAAAGCAACAAAAGTTGTTGTTGCTTTTCGATTTCAAATGAGCTTTACAGCTCAACAATCTCCCACTTAAAGCTCATTTGAATCATGCTTCAAATCTCTCCAGTCTTGCCAGTTCCATGTTGCTTACGTCTTTGCTAAACCATAAGAGGATCTACTCCAAACAAACTTGTCAACGTTGATTGGCTTTGTCATGACATCTGTTAGGTTCTCGTTGGTGTGAATCTTCTGCATATCCACACTCCCTTCCTCCACTACTTCTCGAACAAAGTGATGTTGAACACCTATGTGTTTTATCCTGGAATGAAATATTGGATTCCTTGCAATGTGCAAGGCACTCTGACTGTCACAAAACAAGGGAATTCTCTCTTGTTTGTGCCCGAGCTCCTTCATTAATCGTTTAATCCAGATTGCTTCTTTACAGGCTTGTGTAGCTGCCATGTATTCAGCCTCTATTGTAGATAGGGTCACAACAGTCTGTAATTTAGATATCCAGTTTACCACGCCGCTTGCAACTGTAAACACATAGCCTGTAGTGGACTTCCGTTTATCGGCATCACCTGCAAAATCTGAATCAACAAAACCCTTGATAGTAAATCCTGATCCTTCAAAACATACTGCAACAGCCGAGGTCCCTTTGATGTATCGTAGGATCATCTTAACAGCATTCTAATGCTCTCTACCAGGATTCGCCATAAACCGACTGACCACATCAACTGCTTGACCAATATCTGGTCTCGTGCATATCATAGCGAACATGAGACTTCCCACTGCTGATGCATACGGTACTCGAGACATTTCTATCCTTTCCGCTTCAGTGCTAGCGCACATCTTTGAGGATAATTTGTAATTGACAGGAAGCGGGGTCAAGATTTCCTTACAATCTTGCATATTGAAGCGCCGCAAGATTTTCTTCAAGTAATTCTTCTGGGAAATCCATACCTTCCTGCCTTCTCTATCTTGGTAAATTTGCATCCCTAAAATCTTGTTTGCTTGTCCCAAATCCTTCATATCAAACTCCCCAGCCAACTGTGCCTTCAGTTCTTGGACTCGATCTTTGCTGGGACCTGCTACCAGTATGTCGTCCACGTACAACAGTAGAATGATAAATTCATCATTGCCAAACCTCTTGTAGTACGTACAATGGTCTGAATTGAGTCTGTTGTACTTGAGGCTAATCACAAAGGAATCAAATCTCTTGTACCAATACCTTGGCGCCTGCTTTAAACCGTACAGAGATTTGGTCAACCTACAAACCAAGTTTTCTTTTTCTTTCTCAACAAAACCTTCTGGTTGATGCATGTAAATCTCTTCTTCAAGCTCACCATGAAGAAAAACCGTCTTTATATCTAACTGTTCTAGATGTAAGTCTAACACAGCACACATGGCCAAGACTACTCAGATAGTTGTAAGTCTTACCATAGGAGAAAATATCTCGTTGAAGTCAATTCTTTCTTTTTGAGCATATCCTTTCACTACCAGTCTTGCACGATATCGCTCCACTTGGTCATTACCATCTCGCTTGATCTTGTAGACCCATTTGTTACTAATGGCTTTCCGTCCAGGTGGTAGTGAAACAAGCTCCCACGTCTTGTTTCTATGTAGAACTTCAATTTCTTCCTGCATTGCTGTCATCCACAGGGTAACATCGGGGTTTTTTATAGCCTCATGAAAGGTAGATGGCTCTCCATCCTCCGTTAGAAGACTGTATGCAGCATTGCTCGCCATGACAAAATCTGAATGCCGAGTTGGTATTGTTGTTTGACGCAATGAACGTCAGACTTCTGTAACCTCAGCATCATCTGGTTCTTGTTTCTTGTGCTCCGGTGCAGCTTCAGAAGAAGCATCTCCTTGTTCTAACTTATCTTCAATTTGTATTGTAGTAGTCTCCTTTGAAGTGTTGCTGTCGTTTTCACTTTGCAGTTTATCTTCTGCAAATATGACATCTCTGCTGATGACAACCTTGTGGGCAGTGAAATCCCATAGGCGATACCCCTTAATACCATCAGCATTTTCCAAGAATACACATTTCCTGAATTTTGGATCCAGCTTTGTTCTTTCTTGGAAACCATACATCATATATGCTGGACACCTAAATATGTGCAAGGTAGAATAATCTGCGGGTTTTTCGGTCCACATTTCCATTGGTGTCTTCAACCCAATTGCAGTTAACGATGACCGGTTTATCACGTAATAGGCAGTTCTAGCTGCTTATGCCCAAAATGATTTGGCTAGACCTACAGTTTCCAACATAGCTTTTATTCTTTCAAGAAGAGTTCTGTTCATCCGCTCTGCTACACCTTTTTGCTGAGGTGTATGTGCAACAGTAAATTGCCTCTGAATACCCTCTTACTTGCAAAATGCCAAGAAGCTCCTGTCAGTGTATTCTCCTCCATTGTCCATCCTTAAACACTTGATCCTTTTCCCGGATTCAAGTTCCACCAACGCTTTGAATGTTTTGAATAGTGGAAACACATCTGACTTGTTCTTGATTGGATACACCCACAGTCTTTTGGAGTAATCATCAATAAATGATACAAAGTATTTGGCTCCTCCTATGGACAAAACCGGTGATTCTCAAACATCTGAATGGATCAAGTCTAGAATGTGTTTGCTTCTGGCAGTAGATCTCCCAAATTTGAATCTATGCTGCTTACTGATAACACAGTGCTCACAGAAATGTAAGTTTACCGTCTTGAGTCCGGGTAGGAGATTACGTTCAGCTAGAATCTTCAAGCTTCATTCTGTCATGTAGCCCAATCTGTGATGCCATATTATAGTTGATTCTTCTTGACTGGTTGATGCAACTGATACATCTACCTCCTACAACGTATCTCCCAAAAGCATGTATAGATTTACCCCAATCTTTTCTGCCTTAATCATCACAATCACTCCTTTGACAACCTTCATGATCCCATCCTCGATATGGGTCTTGCAGCCAAGGTCATCCAATTGTCCAATGGACAATAGGTTCTTCTTCAAGCCCTTCACGTGTCGTACCCCTTGAATGGTGCGAATGGTACCATCATACATTTTAATTTTGACGGTACCGATACTAGCAATCTCCAAGGCATGATCATTACCCATGTACACTGATCCTCCAAAGGCAGGTTCATAGGTGTGGAACCATTCTCTACGAGAGGTCATATGCCATGTTGCTCCCGAATCCATTATCCAAGCATCAGTGAGCTCCTTTCTGCCTTTTGATATAGTTGCTGCTTCGCTGTATAAATATCTCTATCATTTGGTGCAGTCGCCACACATCCCTGAGAATTTGTCACCTCGGGATTTTTTTTGTTGTTCCGACAATCCTTCTTGAAGTGTTCTTTCTTGCCACAGTTGTAGCATTTGATATTCTTTCTATTCCTTGATTTCGATCTACCATGGTTGTTGCTCCCACTAGAGCCACATTCCGTTGATCTACCTCTCACCATTGATAATGCCTCTGCTTGTTGTGAACTTTCGATTATGTCTTCCTTACTTTTGCGCCTAGATTCTTCTTCCAGAATAGCGGCTGCAACATCATAAAAAATAACAAAATCTGAAAGAACATTGTTAGTGTAACTAATGATGAGTTGATCATACGAATCAGGTATACTTTGAAGTAGAATTTTCACACATTCAAGCTCCGCTATTTTATGCCCAATTGCAGTCAATTGAGAGAATAGCGTTTTTAAGGTATTGATATGATCTGTCACCGATGTGGACACACTCATCTGAAGGGTGTAGAGTCTCATCTTCAAGAAAATCTTGTTGTGAAGTGACTTGACCTCATATAGTTTGGTCAGCGCATCCCAAATTTCTTTTGTTGACTTCTTTTCCTCAACGCTTGACAATACCGAATCTACCAATGCCAGGTGCAGATTAGCCATAGCGTTGTCATCCATCTCTTTCCACTTGTCATCTGTCACCTCCGCTGGCCTGTCTCCAATTGCTGCCAAGCAATTTTCTTTTCTCAAGATTGCCTTCATCTTCAATTTCCATAGGGAAAAATTTCTCCTGTTGAACTTCTCGATTTCAAATTTTACCATCATAGTATTAACGACGATATGCTTCGTAACTTGAACAGGCTCCCACTATTTCACTGTGAGTAGTACTATTTATGTGAATAGTACTGTATACGTGAATAGTACCAAAACCGTATATAAAAATAGTATCGATACCGTATATATGAATAGTACTATACCGTATGCATAAATAGTAACCGTGAACAGTAACCCCGTATGTATACCAGCAACCCGTAACCAGTGGCTTTGATACTACTGTTAGGTATCGACACAGCGAAATAGTCGGAGACAAGCAGTATCACGCAACTAAAATATGAATGAGAACAGAGAAAGTAAAAACATAAGATTTACGTGAAAAATCCTCAAACAAATCAAGGAAAAAATCACGGGCAAGTAATGGAGGATTTCACTATGATGTGGAGTATTTTACAATAACCTTCTCTCTAATATAAGGAGAGAACAATATCACTATCTCAAATAATAGAAGAAACTAACTCTCACTCACAAATATAGAACAACAAAAGAGGAATAGAAAATACTCAGGAGAAAGCTTATTTTTCTCTCTAATTTGGAATGTTTTGTTGATGCTAAATGGTGAGGAATGAGCCTCTATTTATAGGCTCATTCCATACCCGAAATCAAAGCAACGCATCAGTGTGAAAACGATTTTCAATTGCATACACCTAACTTTTGCAGCCAAACTTTGCTGCACAAACTTTTTCTTTCTTTCTCCATTGCTTTGTCTTCTTTGTCTGCTACTTTTCTCTTTTGTCAACAAAGCAACAAAAGTTGTTGTTGCTTTTTGATTTCAAATGAGCTTTACAGCTCAACAGAATTGCCGAGAAAAGTCGAACCCTTGGCTTTCCAGCAGGTATATGCCTTGGTGTTAGTGTTGGTGGATATTTCAGTGGGAGAGGTTATGGCACGATGCAAAGAAAATATGGCCTTGCTGCTGATAATGTTATCGATGCGCGCTTGGTTGACGTGAATGGCAGGATTCTTGATAGAGACTCCATGGGTGAAGATCTTTTATGGGCTATCAGAGGAGGTAGTGGTGGTGGCAGTTTCGGAATCATTCTTTCGTGGAAAATAAAGCTAGTATCTATTCCAGAAAATGTGACTGTATTCACAGTCCAAAGGACCTTAGAGCAAAAAAAAACACAGTTTATCCATCGTTGGCAATCTGTTGCGGACAAGTTTCATGAAGATTTATTCGTCGATATTTTCATAGACAAAGTGAATTCTACCAGAAGTGCAGGTAACATAACGATAAGACCTTCATTCGTCTCATTATTCCTTGGGGGAGTAGATAGACTACTTCCCTTGATGCGACAAAGCTTTCCCGAGTTGGGATTAGTGGAAGAAGATTGCATTGAAATGAGCTGGATTGAATCAATGTCATATCTCGGCGCAGATTTACCGGGTAATTATAAGAGATACTTCAAAGCAAAAACAGACTACATAATGGAGCCAATTCCCATCAAAGCAATTACATGACTCCTTATGTTTCTAAGTTTCCAAGAGCTACATACATCAACTATAGAGACCTTGATTCGGGAGTGAACAATATCGGCAATACAAGCTACGCACAAGCAAGTATTTGGGGCAAAAAATATTTCAAGAATAACTTTTATCGGTTGGCTCAAGTGAAAACCATGGTTGATCCTACCAACTTTTTCAGAAATGAGCTAAGCATCCCAGTACTTGCATCATGGTCGAAAAGAGATGGCCCATTATTATTTGTTGCGGAAGACATCACATGTTTGGTGAAGGATATATAATAATCCACTTTAAATATGCGAAATTAGATGGCTTATCTATGGAGTTTGGAACAATAAGTGTCCTAGACACACTAATGTTTCCTTGTAGTGTGTTCTTCTATGTTGTTACAAGTTTGACTTTGAAACTGTTTCCTTGTGGTGCTCGTTGATTGATGAATAAATATTGTATATAAATATTTGGTGATACATTTTGAGATATTTTGTATCAGAAATTTTTTAAATTTGTAGTGTTTCCAATCTCTCTCGACGAGTTGATGGTTGTTGAAGATGAATGAAATTGTTGATATTGGCCCATAAAATAATTTGACAAAAATCTGAGAGTCATAGATTGGATCTTAATTATGTTAAAAAACAAAGGTAGATAGTTTTGTGAATCTTGTTTTTAAGTGTTTTTTATTATGTTAAATTCAGATGCCTTTCTGAATTACTAGGTAGATAGGTGGCTTATAAATAAAATAAACTATACACATGAGACTGCGCATAAATGTAACCCCTTAATTCATATATCATACAAATATATTGTCAAAAGCTGGGAGAATCATGCTCTCATACCTATTAGTGAAGTAGATTGTTGTTACAAAGTTAAAACCTCAAAATGTGTGAGCAACTATGAAGCAAATGGTATTCTGGGAGCACGATTTTGAGAAATTTTCAATAGTAAAATTTTACACTAATGCATCTAGTGCTATTTAAAAGAGTCTGTAATGCTCCAAATTCAGATAACTTCAAGTCCGTGCGTTAGACTAGTAGTATAGGAATAAAAAATAACTATTTGTGCCTTTTTTTTACTGCCACAATACCTATTTATAAACCACTCAAATACATTATATCCCACTAATGTAGGATATTATATACACCCCCATTAAGGACCTGGCATTCTCGTTAAGGGTACACACACCTAAGACCAACTAGACAGTGCAGAATTCTAGAGGTGGCGGGTTCAAGAGATGGGCTCCCACTGCCTTCTTGGTGTAACATTTTGTCTCACATAGCACTTAGTTCTCACCGGCTAGTGACCGGCTGATATATTGCAAGCATAAGAAATAACTACTTGGGCCTCTAATCTACTCACCCAAAATGATTAACTCAAATTATCTCTTATATCTACTACATCTACTTATAAACCAATCAAATACATTATCTCTCATGATAAGAGATATTACATAGTGCACAGAAAACTGAATGAAAATAGTGTCCAAAGAAAAGAAAATTAGATGTTGGCATGTTCAAGAAACTTCAACCATTCGCTCTTGAAAGCCTTATGAATCGTTGTTGCGTGGAAATTTATTCAAAAATCCAATACTATGTTTCCTAGGACGACGAAGGGGAAAGGCATATAACTTGGATTACAAGGCTTTATGAGTACATGACTTCTTATGTTTCCAAGTTCCCAAGAGCTGCATACATCAACTATAGAGACCTCGATTTGGGAGTGAACAATAAAGGCAACACAAACTATGCCCAAGCAAGTATTTGGGGCACCAAATATTTCAAGAATAACTTTCATCGATTGGCTCAAGTGAAGACCATGGTTGATCCAACCAACTTTTTCAGACATGAGCGAAGATTTGTCATTGACAAGGGGAATCCCGAGCTGAGGTAAAATGTCCATGCCGAGCCGAGTAGGACTAATCCGAGCCAAGCCGAGTATATTCAGCTATTGCCCAACCAGGATGCTGATCCAACCTCACCCCGACCCCGGAAAACCCCGACCTCGGTGCCAACTGCTCTGATGGGACATAAAGCCTTGATGAGACATAAAGCTGTACAGCATTAAATGCTGTCGGTTCAGAATTTAGTATAAATAAGACTTCACCCCTTCATTTCGAAGGTAACTGATCATCCATGCTTTCAGCTACTTTGCCAACTCAGACATATTAATCATTTGCATGCCCGAGGGAAAAATCCGGGTCATCACCCCGCCTTTTCTTTCCCTTTCCTTGTGCAGGTTCAGTGGCGGACTTGAAAATTCAACTCAGAGGCCAACCTAAAAGTTTACATCGGAGGCCAACCTGAAAGTTCAGTTTGGCAAAGCGTAGCCGTCCAACCTCAGCTGCGAGGATTTCCGACCTCGACAGTTTGGTGCCGTCTGTGGGAACGAGTTCTTTTTATCACTCTTCTCACCACTCATTGAGAAACCATCATGGTACAAACTAGAAACCACAGCGCACCGGTAGAGGACTCACCCAACCTGGACGAGGACCTCGAAACCACGCAGGTACCTAGCCAAGATCCAACCTAAGCCGACGTTGGAACGAGCCAACGTATACACTTAAACTTAGAAACCAACCCCTCTACAGATGGAGACCTCAACTCCAGCCTGACACCGGAGATGAGGATGATGCTTAAGATGTTCCAGGAGTTAAAGGAGCAGGTAGCCCGGCTAGCTGCGGAACCCCCAGTTCCACAAGCAGCTACACCGCGGCCCATACGCCCACAATTCCGCATTCCTGCCCTGGGGCGAACCCGAGCACAAGACGGAGAATGATTCTTGGAGCCGGAGGCAAGAGGCAAAAGGGTGGCCCATGTCGACCCCGAGCAGGCTGAGACCGCGGCTGCTATAGCCAAGGTCATTAACCAACTCAGCGTAAGCCCACTCTCGCCCGAGGTACTGGCAACACCATTGCCCACCGGCAACCGGATGCCCAACCTGGCAATCTATAATGGGGACGGAGACCCAGCCAGCCACCTACTCAACTTCAATCACCATATGACTCTACATGATATGACCGACCTCATGAGGACGAAAACATTCCCAACCACCCTAGTTGGCAATGCCTTGGACTGGTTCCAAAAACTTCCTCCCGGCTCTATTACAAGTTTTCATCAGTTGGCTGAGGCTTTCTTGTCCTGCTTCACTGGAAACCGACATGCAACGCGTCACACCTCGTCATTGCTGTCGGTGAAGCAGCACAAAGGAGAGAGTTTGAGGGCTTACACCGCCCGATTCAATGAAGAGACCCTCAGGATCCCCAACCTGGAGGATTCCATGGCACTTATGGCTTACCAAAGTGGGCTCAGGTTGGGACCCTTTACCTCTTCCTTGGCTATCAACCCCGTGGATACCGTAGCCGAGCTGATGGTACAGGCAGAAGGGTACATACACTTGGAGGAAATCCATCAAGCCAAGAGGGATGATGACAAGGAGAAGGAAGCCGAAAAAAAGGGAGAAACCTCCCGAGCCCAACCGGGGAGTAAGATCCAAAATGACCGAGGCAAGCAGCCTCAGCAGCCCAAGCAAAACCCCCAGTTCACTATGTTCACTCCACTTAACACCTCAAGGGAACAGATCTTAATGGAGATCCAGTACCAGAACCACCTACCTCCAGCGTCGAGAATGAAAGGCCGACCTGACAAGCACAATAGAACCAAGTATTGTCACTACTATATGGATTACGGCTATACCACCGAGGAGTGCAAAGACTTGAAACAGGAGATCGAAGCACTGATAGCCCGAGGTCACCTCCGGTGGTACGTAGATCATCAGCCGACCCGGAGTCAAGATTAGAAGGATAGGGAGAAAAGTCCACCCAGACGCCAAGCCGGGGACGGACATCTAGCTGTGACGAGACCATCGCCGGAGGATTGGCTTCGGGTAGAGAGACCTCGGCTGGCAGGAAGGGGTATGTTTGAGCTGGAAGAGAGTATGGGCTGGTCGTCCCGGAGTTGGAGGAGCTCATTTTCTCCTCAGAAGACTTGGAGGGTGTGATATTGTCCCATGACGACCCACTAGTGATCAGCGCTAAAATAGCCAATTTCACAGTGAAGAGGCTGATGGTGGACACCGGAAGCTTGATAGAAGTCTAATTCCTCAGCGCTTTTGAGCAAATGGGGTTAGACCGGAGCCGACTCAGGCCATTGAGGGGCACTTTAGCTGGTTTCACTAGGCAAGCCCACCGAGCCGAAGGGATCATCAACCTTCTTCTGAAGCTGGAAAACGAAGATAAGCAGGTTTCAATGCAAGCCAACTTCATTGTGATGGATTACAACTCCACTTACAACAGGATCTTAGGTCAGGTGGCACTCAACCATTTCAGGGCCGTCCCTTCTACCTACTACCAGGCCCTAAAATTCCTGACCCCGGCCAGCACAGCCACCATCCGCGGAGCCCAGCTCTCAGCCTGGGAGTGTTATGAAAACTCCCTTCGACCCAAATATCAGGTTGGCTGGGGACCAAATTTGCCCGAAGAGAAGAGGGATGCTAAGAGAGGAAGCCCAGCTGAAGACCTTCAAAAGGTGAAGCTCTCTAATGAAACAAAAAGAACAAAGATTGGGAGTGAACTCCCTGACAACCTCAAGAAAGGTATAAGCCAGTTTCTTCTGAAAAACGAACGTATATTTGCATGGTCTGCCTCTGACATGATAGGTATTGACCCAGGAGTGATTGAACATCACTTGAATGCCGACCCAAATCACTATCCGGTAAAGCAGAAGCGTAGGTACTTCCATTATGAGAAGCAACAGATTATAGCAGAAGAGGTTGACAAGTTGGTAGACGCCGGCCACATAAGGGAAATCCAATACTTGACCTGGTTATCCAACGTGGTACTTGTGGCCAAATCCTCAGGAGGATGGAGATTGTGTATTGACTTCACCGACCTCAATAAGGCCTGCCCCAAGGACTGCTTCCCCTGCCTCTGATTGATCAGATGGTGGATGCCACCTCCAGGTTCAAGCTACTCTCTTTCATGGATGCCTTCAAAGGCTATAACCAGGTTAAGATGGCTCCCGGAGACAAGGAGAAAACTGCCTTCACCACTGATAAAGGTCTCTACTACTATGAGGTCATGCCTTTTGGCCTCACGAATGCTGGAGCTACCTGCACTTGGATGGTGAACAAGGCCTTTAAAAAATAGATTGGCCGAAATATGGAGATCTATGTAGATGACATGTTGGTCAAGAGCAGAAGGGCGAAAGACTATGAAGCTGACCTGGCTGAAGCCTTCGCTGTAATGGAGCACTTTGGGATAAAGCTAAACCCAAAAAAGTGCGCATTCGGCGTCAAGGCAGGAAAGCTTCTGGGCTTCTTAGTCACAGCCCGCGGAATAGAAGCCAACCCGGAGAAGGTTTGGGCTATACTTGACCTAGCGTTGCCGACTTGCGTGAAGGACGTCCAGGTGTTAGCAAGCAAGGTCGCGGCGCTGAGCAGATTCATGTCCAGGTCGGCGGACAAGTGTGCTCCCCTGTTCAAGATATTGAGAAATCCTAAGAACTTTGAATGGACTAGAGAATGCCAGGACGTCTTCCAAGAGCTGAAAACGTACCTAGCTTCGCCACCCCTGCTATCCCGACCTGAGGTGGGGAGGAACTGGTACTATACTTGGCATGCTCAGGCACAACAGTGGCAGCAGCACTGGTCCACGAAGAAGGGAAAAAGCAGAAGTCGGTCTATTATATCAGTAAAACCTTGCAAGGGGCCGAAGTGAGATACTCCTCCTTGGAAAACTCACCCTCGCACTTATCACGGCCGCAAGAAAATTGAAGCCATACTTTAATGCTCATCAAATTAAGGTCATGACGGATGCCCCACTCAAGTCCATTATGCACAAGCCGGAGACGTTGGGCAGGCTGCTGAAATGGACAGTTGAGTTGAGTCAATTTGACATCACCTACCAACCCAGAACAGCCATCAAAGCCCAAGCCATTGCAGACTTTGTGGTTGAGTGCACTGGCCGAGCCGAGCATTACCCAGAGGATGTGTGGAAGGTCCATGTAGATGGGGCCTCAGGGAAGTCTGGAAGCGGAGCCGGAGTAGTCATCCTCGACCTGACCCGGCATGAGCACCAATACTCCCTCAAGTTTGCCTTTCCGGCGTCCAACAATGAAGCTGAGTACGAAGTAGTGGTCACAGGACTGAAAATTACAGCTCAGCTCGGGGCACAGACAGTCGACCTGAGCACCGACTTTCAATTAGTTTCTAGTCAGATATCGGGAGAGTTCGAAGCCAAAGACAGTACTATACTGGCCTACCTCAACAGAGTCAAGGATTTGACTTTAGGGCTTAAAAAGTTTATGATACAGCAAATTTCGAGGGAAGAGAATATGAAGGCTGACGCCCTGTCCAGGTTGGCCTTGGGCAAGAGCCCAACTGCCCTGGTTCATGTGGAATAAAGCATCCGAAACCAACTATCCAGTTGGGGGTGCAAGTCATAGCCGAGCTCAATTTAAGCCCAGATTGGACCAAACCAATCGTGGACTACTTGGAAGAGGGTATGACCCCAAAGAATGAAAAAGCAGCTTAGAAACTCATGAAACAGGCCTTAAGGTTTGTCATAATTGCCGGAAAACTCTACAAGAGAGCCTACACTTGGCATCTCTTAAAATGTGTTGGGCCCAATGAGGGAAACTATGTACTCCGGGAGATCCATGAAGGAGTATGTAGAAACCACTTGGGAGGCAAAGCTCTGGCTCGAAAGGCATTGAGGCAAGGCTATTTCTGGCCAACCTTAGAACAAGATGCCAAAGAGTACGCAAAAAAGTGCGACACCTGCTAAAGGTTCGCCAATGTACAAAGGAAACCTACGGTAGACCTCACGGTGATGACAAGCCCATGGCCATTCTATCAGTGGGGTATAGATATCATCGGCCCATTGCCGACCAGTTTCAGCCAAAAGAAGGACGCCTTCGTAGCTGTAGACTACTTCACCAAATGACTCGAGGCTGAAGGTGTTGCTAGAATAACAAAAAAGGCAGCTTGGGATTTCGTATAGAAAAACATCATTTGCCGATTTGGGGTACCGAAGGTCATCATCACTGACCACAGCAAGCAATTCGATAGTGCATACTTTTGAGGCAAATGTGCTGAGATTGGGATCGACCTCAGATTCTCATCTATTGCCCATCCTCAAAGTAATGGCCAAGTTGAAAGGACTAACCAAATCATTTTGTAGGGCTTGAAAACCAAGCTGGAGGAAGCAGAAGGCCAGTGGGAATCGATTCTTCCTGAGGTGTTGTGGGCTCAGCGGACCACCACCAGCTCAGCAATGGGAGAATCACCCTTTGAGCTGACCTTTGGTACTCAAGCGGTGCTCCCAGTAGAGATCGGGTCTCCGACCAGTAGAACCCTCCACTATGATCCAGAAATAAATGGAGCACGGATCCGTGAAGAGCTCGACCTCGCAGAAGAGCTCCGAGCTAAAGCTCAAATTAGAACGCTGGCCAGCAAAGCTGCCATAGAAAGAGCCTTTGCCAAACAGGTTAAGCCTAAGCCTATTAAGGTTGACGACCTCGTACTCAGAAAGGCCATCTTTTTGCTACACTCGGGTAACAAGCTCTCCCCGACCTGAGAGGGACCATATGAAGTCGTGAAAGAAGTCCGACCTGGGACCTTCTATCTCCGCGACAAGAATAGGAAACTATTGAAGAATGCACGGCACTCAGAACACCTGAAGAGGTATTTTGTCTAAAGGCCCCGTGCCGAAATATTTTGTAACGGCCACAAGCCGAAATCGTTTGTAACAGCCCCCGAGCTAAAATCTTTTGCTAAGGCCCCAAGCCGAAGCATTGCTTGTAATCTACTCCCAAGCCCAAGTACTTCATGTACAATGTCAATACAATGCATTTTGTAAACCAGTGCAACGCCCGACCCGGGCCCAAGCAACCAAACCAGCGCAATGCCCGACCCAGGCCCAAGTGCCTCAGCTACAAAGCTACTACCAACTCGGATTAACGTGGTGACCACGCTTAATCATGAGCTAATGGTCAAGTAAACCAGCTCGGACTATGTTCCATCTCGGGTATAATCAATAACAATTTGATTAGCTTTGCCAGTTCGGATTAAGTTCCAACTCAATGTGATCCAGCTTCAGGTTGGTATATTAGTTTGGGTTTAAACTCGAACTCAACATTCGTCAACATTAGTTTGATCAATTTTAAATCGGACTGACGAGTCCAGGTCGGCGACGATTATATAGTTGCCCAGTTAACCAACTCGGATTAGGATGATAATTCATTAATCGCATCCAGCTCGGTTCTTTCTACTTAAGTTTGAAAGGTCCATTACATTGACCCGACCCCACTTCCTTTAGAAAAATTTGCGAAGGGAAAGGTACACAAGTACGAACTCGAATAAAGTGAAAAATATTAATTTCATTAGAACTGAAAAACAATTACAAAAGCCCGACCCGGGCAGATTTACAAAATCTATTTTGGATGAGCGGCATTGGTTGTATGAGCCTCATCCTCGACCTGGTCCATACATTCTTGGACAAATTTTATCACCTCTTTAGCTTGGGACGTCAGGTAAACCAGAAGCTCAGGAATCTCCTAGAACTCCGGCGGTGGAGCCTCCAAGATTTCAATATAGTCATTCTTGGTGCAGGGAAAAAGGTCTTCCTTCTCTCCCGAGCTGCGACTTGACCACGGAAGTAGAACTCCAGCTCTGCATACTTGGCCATGGCCCCACCTTCCGTGGCCAACCAGTCCACGGACGTATCACTGGACTTGAAGGCTTCTACTGTCTTCTCTCCTTCGGGGCCGACCCTGTCCACCAGATCCTGGAGCTTCGTCTCGGCTTCACGCTTCTCCAGCTTGTAGCGCTCGACGTCCTTGGCTGCGGCTTCGCGTTGGGATTTCTCAGCATCAAGCTCCTTCTTCAGACGATCGATCTCCGTTGCGTCCGCCTTGCGCTTCTGGGCGGCCTCCTCCCTTAGAGTCTCAAGCTCGGCTCAGGCATCTATGTATCGCTGCTCGAGCTCGACGCAATTAGCCTGAGCCCTAGCCAGAAAGCTTGGAGTTGAAAGAATGTGGGACTCAGCCTGTGCAAAAGATGGCAAAATGATCAACCGAGCTGAAAAACATAACCATAACAGCGTGGTCAAAAATGTGTCACCGTAACTATAGCCGTCCTCAGGTCGAGCGAAAACTGCTCCGCTAGGACTGTAGCCAGCTTGGGATCGCGAGCGAGCTTGGTCACTTCCATGAAGTCTTTACTGGGAGGGCTCACCTCCGTGGCCTTGCCTTTCCCGAAGTACTCAGTCCGAACTCGCTTCTTACTCTCAGGACGGGACGCTGAACGCTTCGGGATCGCCACTCTTGAGCTCAATCTCTTAGGCAAGGGAGACCTCGACGTCCCCTTGGAAGAGACCTCAGCACCGACCTCCCACACTTGGCCGCTGGGCCGCTGCCTCTGACCCTGAGAGACAGATCCCAAGCCAGACTGAGCTTAAACCTCGCCGTTGGCCTCGTTCTTTTTTCTCACATGGGCATACGCAAGTTTTCTCGTATCTGTCGTACCTGCAAAAAAGTAGATGAAAGAAGTGAAAAAGAGCCGAAAGCCAACCTAAAAAGACTGGCAGACAGGATAATTGGGAGGTCGGGCGCTGATCTTGCGAACTGACCCTCTTCTGAGCTGGACCCCGCGTCCACTTCGAGCTTAGGAAGCAGGTTGGGATGATTCTTCGAGAGGTTGGGTTCCCTACAAAATAGCTTGGACTCCCAGATCCGTTCCTATTTGAGCACACTGTCAATGTTTATCAACATCCCCGACTCGGGCCTCAGCACCGCGATTTCCTCAAGTTCCTCGTCTGAAAGCTTGGGATCATCATTGATATTCTTCTTTAAGCTCAGAGTCCAGTCCAACTTGCATCCCGAGTTCACTGCCGGCTCCACCCAATAATAGTCATTGTGCCAACCCTTGTTGGAGGAATGCCACTTTGTGAATATGGAGTTTCCGACCTGAGCTGGGAAGTGGAACCACCCTAGCTGTTTCGGGTTGGGCTTGCACACAAAGAAGTGTCTAAACCGACGCAAGGTCGGCTCTACTTTCTTCTCGAGGCAGAACACATAGAACGCCGCCACCACCACGACCCAACCATTCGGCGACATCTGACTTGGGCTAAGCTCGAAGTAGTTCAAGATGTTGGTAACGAAGCTAGGAAGCGGGAGCTGAATAACATCGAATGCAAGGTCATAAATGGTGAAATGGTCGGGAGGGGGATAGCAAGCCGATTCACGCCGACCTGGAACCTTCAGCTTGTGGTGTCAGTCCACTGACCAGTTCCTCAGCCTAGCGTTAGCCATTTGCATCGTGGAATGGCACTCACGTTTGCAACAGGCGAACAACTGCTCGATCCTCTTCCCCCGAGCTGAAGAAGCACTGGCTGTAGCCGAGCTGCGGGGTCGGACTGTCCTAACTGGGATTGCTTCACCGTAGAGACTCCAGCTAAGTACTCTTGGGGCATCTCGACCCCCTCCAACTGGTTCAGCGGCTCCTCATCTTCTCTATCGTCCAGGTCTCCTAGGTCGGCCAAAGGATCCGCCTCAGTCTCCTCTTGCGCCTGCTTGACCCCAATCACTTGGCAATCGTCATCACTCTCCCTGAGCCCAGATTGCCGAGCTGATCCATGTGAGTCACTTTGACCTCTGTCCGAGGTAGATTTTGAGCACGACGGACTCTCGTTCCCGCCGTAGGATCTTACCTCCATTATTTGGGAATCTTCCGATTCCGACCTCCCCATCCTGTCTACAAATTGAAAATATATGTACAGGAATAACTAAAGGGAGTTAGGACGTACCTACGGCTCTAGCTATGGAAGGTGACACGACCTAAATTGGCTCCGAGCTAATTGATCCCGAGCTGAATACCCCGAGAAGCTTTTTGCCGAGTTGAAAGTGTCCGACCACTCTTGTATCCGACTTGAAAGCTCTGAAGTTCGTAAGAGAAGTGTGAAATGAACCTCGGATAACAAGGCCCTATTTATAGGTAACTCCTGTAACCGCCTCGAGAATCTCAAACGTCGCATCTTGTCATAACTGCCAGGTGACGTGTCAGCCATCTGAAAGGTATACGTCGCTGACGTGGCCATCCCCACTCTGCCAGGGTCGGGCACCTCTAGGTCGGGAACAACTCCCGAATCCAAATCTCACCCTCTCGATCTCGATTTTGGGGGGGGGGGGGGAAGGGATTGACGAGGGGTATCCTGAGCTGAGGTAAAATGTCCACGCTGAGCCGAGTCGGGCTAATCCGAGCCAAGTAGAGCATATTCAGCTATTGCCCAGCCAGGATGCTGATCCAACCTCACCCCGACCTCGAAAAACCCCAACCTCGGTACCAGCTGCTCTGATGGGACATAAAGCCTTGATGGGACATAAAACTACACCGCATTAAATGCTGTCGGCTCAGAATTTAGTATAAATAGGGCTCTACCCCTTCATTTTGAAGGTAACTGATCATCCATGCTTTCAGCTACTTTGCCAGCTCGGACATACTAATCATTCGCACACTCGAGGGAAAAATTCGGGTCATCACCCCGCCTTTTCCTTCATTTTCTTTGTGCAAGTTCAGTGGCCGACCTAAAAATTTAAGTCGGAGGCCAACCTGAAAGTTCAGCTTGACAAGCGTAGTTGCCCTACCTCAACTGCGAGGTTTCTGACCTCGATAGTCATCTTTCCAATAACACCACATATTTCTATCCAAGACTCTTTTCCAGCGGCAGATATATTCAATTTACTAAGCTACATCGTGCGAGTAAATTCCCTTGCTTAATTAAGATTTAGATGTACTCCATCCAATGATTGGAGTTGAGGAAACTTGAAACTGATGTCTGGCATTTCCTTATACTCTCCAATGAGAAGATGTCTCAATTGCTTCAGCTCTACTATCCCAGGAACAACATCCATATGAGTACCTCGAATGTCCAACGTTTGTAGGTGGCGAAGTTTCTTTATAGAATCTGGAAGATCTTCGATCAGTGTATTCCATCTCAAACTCAAATATCTCAAATGAATTAAATCCCCCACTTTCTCAGGTACTCAAAGATGCCTTCCAGATCCAGAGTCCTTATCAATTTGATGTTCTGTAACATTTGAGGAAATGATGAGAACCACCCAAGAATATGGCTTGCTAGAAGTGAGCGTAGCGGTAACTTGCAAGTGCCAAGTTGCACTTTGGGTTCCACAGTATGAATCGCCAAATGCCGTTGAGTTAGATTTAGCTCGGTCGTATTTTCTTTGAGCAGCATTCCGAAATTCTCCTCCTTTATCATGTGAACAGCAACATCGTGCAAAAGGTCATGCATTTGGACACCTTTAGACTCATACTTGTATTGTAACATGATTCTGTTTATGAGCTCATCAAAGTAATCTCTTGCAATTGTTTCTAGTGTCTTCCCACCCTCTCCCTTGATAAAGCCCTCGGCTATCCATAATCGTATCAATTTATTGAGGCCAATGGGGTCGGATTTGCGAAACATTGCACAGTATAAGAAGCAAGGTTTCAAAAAAGTAGGTAAATGATGATAACTCAATAACAGGACTCGATGTAGTCCAGCAAGATCACCCTGCAACTCCGAATCAAAGTCTTGGACGACATTATTCCATTTTCGTGGATCATTTGCTTTTGTTGCCATCAGCTGAGCAATGGCTAAAATTGCAAGAGGTAAGCCATTGCATATCTTGACGAGTTCTTGTGCCATTCTCATCAAGTTGTTGGGACAGATTCCTCTTGGGGTGCTATTACAAAAAGTCATTTCACAGAATAGTTCCCAAGATAAGTCACGATTTAATGGTTTTACATTAAAAACTTGTTGCGCGACCCCTAGAAAACACTCGAGAGCTACAGTTTTCTGATGACTGGTAACGATAATTGAAGACATTTGGGGTTCAGTCCTGGCTAGAACCCTGCTAGAACTAAGCCCTCCATATGACACACTAATTTACTTATATATATATTTTTGTGATTAATATAAAATTCTTGACTATCCAAAAAAAATAAAAAATAAAATACAACATCACCTGTTGCTTTCACTGTCATAGTCTTGCTTAACTAAAAGCTAGCTAAGTAACCACTTATTACTTGATATGGGGGACCCGACCTGCTAGTATTGACCTCACCGTTGAAACAAATAAAGGCCAAAAACGTGATTAACATGATTCCTGCTTGAGTGGCATCGTGATCATGGAGAACGTGCCCCTAAATTTGGCGCAAGGAGATCTTGGGGGTCATGGGGAAACATCATGGGCAGACTCACGATCCTAGCTGCTCTCAGAATTCACGATCTAAGTCCCTAGCATTATAAATTATACAAAGGACATCCAGAAAAAAGGGGTACGCTATATATCTATACAACTCACACTTATACATTCTGCTCTATTCATCGTAATCACTGATTTAATCGTCGAAGTTGGTTCCCGAACACACTTCATCTTAGCTCGGGATTTATACCTTATCATTACTGTTTTGGAAAGCCAGTCAACCAAGCAATTAGCTAATATATTCTGAACAAGAGTGGATTTAGAAAAGCTATTCGATGGGAATTATAATATATAATTTATTTTGCATATACAATTTTTTCCTTTTTTCCAAAAAGAACTTATTGATATTTCAAAACTAAAATTAATGTATTTTAATATTTAAAAGAATTTTGAGTTCATGAAGGTAGTGGGGAGTTGTTAGCCCCTATTGTCCCCAATGTGAATGGGTTTTGCCGGACAAATACGTTCCTCGCCAAGAGGATTACTCCCGATCTATTCTAACCCTAACGATTTTATAGTCTCTATCGATTGAGTTGATTCTCCTAAGGTTTAAGAGTTATTTTTAACACTGAGACTTCCATTATATATTGAACAAAGTACTGTTTTTATAGTGTTTGATTGAGATTGGAGTCTCATCACGAACTCATAAAAAAGGTAATCAACCTCTCTTTAGTAATAAGAAAATTTATGAGTGACAACCTCCTTTTTAGAGTATGAAAGTTCACTCTAGAATCTCGTGAATCAGCCTATGCTTCCGAACTATTTAGCCATCAGTGTACTTCACGTGATGTCCTTAATGGAAATATGGGTTATCCTATCTATAGGAGAGTTAATTCTGAGCCAAAAGAACATCTATAAGAGTTAATCTAAGTTGATTCAAGTTCTTTATTCGAACTATAAGTCACTAATCTTTTTCAAGAGCGCCACAGCTTTGTGACTCCGTTCTTTATTATTATTAATTTTTTGGTCAAAACAAGAAAGAAAAACATAAAAAATAAACAGGATTAACTGACCCCTGTGGGGTAAATATAGTGCGAAAGGAGATTCATTAAGTGCGAGTGGATACACGAGCTCCAATTATCTGACAATTCTTCCTTATGACTCCGTTCTTGATTTGAGGCAGCCTATTTTGATGAAGATTCCGTTGGCAAGATTAATTAAAAATATTAAGCAAATATTTTCGTATGTCCAAGTCCATTAGATAAAGATGTTATTAATTTACAAAATTACTATGCTGTCATTAATCAGCTCTAAAGAATAAGCTTTTCAAAGTGTAAATTGACCATGTCAAATTGAAGCTTAAGATAATAGTAAGATATTTATTTTATTTATACACGTATTTTATGTGCAAATTAACAAGGTTAGTTTTTTAATTGACATATAAATATTATTTTTAAGTATGAGGAGACTCAAATGCAAAACATCTGTTAGCCTGTCTCTGGAAACCAAATTAAACTTGGTATAAGAGTTTAAGCTTTTGGAGTTAAATTAATTTTATATCTTTATCTATTTTGGAACAAATTTAGCTAATAGTACCTCCTAATGTCATTATGATTCATGTCCTTGTTGTCCATTTCAAATTTAAAGCTATTTCCATGAATGTGAGTAGTTGGCAGAGGAGGCAAAAATCTTAAATGGATTTAATGAGCTAGATGTATATGGTAGTTGAGCGTGCTTTGGAAGGAAAATATGCAGCCAAAAAGATGTGGATCTCAAAGAGAGCAGGGTGGGAAAGCAACAAATGAAGATATTTTATTTCCTTACATTTAAGAGGTTTGGATCATTTCCGTATATTAAACGATATTCTATTTCAATTTTATTGAAGACTAAGTGAGTCACTTGGTATAAGAGTTTAAACTTTTGGAGTTAAATTAATTTTATGCCTTTATTTATTTTGGAATAAATTTAGCTAATAGTGCCTCCAAATGTCAATATGATTCATGTCCTTGTATGCCCATTTCAAATTTAAAGCTATTTCTATGAATGTGATTAGTTGGCAGAGGAGACAAAAATCTTAAATGGATTTAATGAGTGAGAAGCGTGCTTTGGTCTATTGCAGGATCCCACTATGCTTATCAGGTTTGGAAGGAAAATATGCAGCCAAAAGATGTGGAAATCAAAGAGAGCCAGGTGGAAAAGCAACAAATGAAGATATCTTATTTCCTTACATTTAAGAGATTTGAATCATGTCCGAATATTTAATGATCTTCTATTTTAATTTGATTTTAATAGTTTTTTTATTTATAATAAGAGATATTTATTTAGTTTTATTCCAATAATTTTTCTATTTTTTAGATTTCGTATTTTTATTTTATTCCAATATCTCTCTTTATTTTTGAGATTTCGTATTTTTATTTATATTTTTGGTAAATAGATTTTTGGTTTGTCTGTCAATCAATAAACAAACATTAAAAATTAGTATAATATAATTAACACATAGACAATTTGATACCAAACAAACATTAAAAATTAGTATAATAATACGTAAATTTAGAATTGAGACACTTGTAAGACACCTTGTATATCAACAACCAAATGTCACAAATTATTTTAATCATGAAATACTTATTCAATTACAGCCACCGCCAAACCCACTACCACTACCACTACCACTACTAGCAAGTCCAACATTCGTACAAGGAGCATAACAAAATGAAATTTTTTTGCACTAGAACGTTTATGTAATGTTTTATTTTTATGTTTATATGACTAATATATTTGTATCTCATTAACTTGTAGTTTGTGATGTAATGCCTTATTATTTATATTAATTGTTAATGTTATCAATCAACTTATATATTGTCTAGTTATTAGTTAAATTAACTTTTCTTAAAAAAACTAAGTTTAAATTTTATTTTTTTAATTATTAATCCAACTATCCAATCCAAGTAACATAAATATATATATATATATATATATATATATATATATATATATATATATATATATATATATATATATATATATTTAGAATACACTAATCATAAAAAAATGGATTGACTCAATCCATCTCGTGACTCGTCGTAGCGGGCTCATAGGCCGAATTAGGTCCTATATTTTGATAAATGAGCACAGCCCAACTTAGCTCACTAAACATCTGTGTTGAATCGGTCCAGCTTAGCTCATAATTTTTCTCAACCCACGATTCGGTTGGGCTATGTCGGGCCATGTCTGTCAGGCCCAAATGCTACCTCTAGTTAGACATGCTACGATATATTACCCAAAGAAAACATGGTTTTTTTTCTCTTTTCTTGAACATTTTAAACTTTCACCTAATCCAGTTTTATTGCTTTAAGGGAGTGAAAGTTGGAGACTATAGTTTATGGCTGCATTTTAAGCTATCCTTTTTCTATCTTTTTTTAAAAAAAAAATCTTTGTGACTTTGTTATAATTTGAAAGTTAATCTGAAATGAATTTTATGATTAAGCAAGTACATTGAAGTGTAACTAAAAAAGAAAATGATAAGCAAACTCAGTTGTAATTGAACAGATAGAGAGGTACCGGCTATGCAATGCTTGCTCAAGCAACTTTGCACAACCAAGTATAAGTGTCAAAAAAGAATTAGCCAAATGTATATCAAACATACATATTCAGGAGTTCATACTTGAATAATGCAACAAACTCCATACTTACCAGTGACACTTTCTTAGTATTATTAATTTGATAGTGCTTATAAGAATTAAACCATACAAATATAAATAAAATATTATGAAGAAAGTATTATGTATAGAACTTTAGATCTTTTTTTTTTCTTTCTTTTTCTTTGATTCAAGGGAACCTAAACCATGTTATATCACTTTAGTTATGACGCATAAAAATTGATCTCGAAACTACTCGACAAATGACACCATTATGACATTCACTACAAGAAAACAACGCACGGGTGACAGATTTGGGCGACGTATTTTTTTCGTAGTTAATTGGGTAGGATGGGCTACGGAATTGCTACAGGCAATTAATTATGTAGCCCATCTATAGCCAACTTCGGCCCCATTGAAATAGTGACAAAAAATGGCTATGGATTGGTTACGGACAATAATTTTAATTATAAAAAAAATAAAAAATAATATTCTGTAGCCTAGCCGTGACAAATTTGCTACGGACTAGCTACGGATTATTTAATTAATGCGGCAACAAAAATCATAACAAATTTCGTAGCCATGCGGTGGCCAAATAGCCACGGATTAGCTACGGACTATCTATTATTCAACAAAATGTCCATAAAAAATAAAGGACCAAAGGGAAAAATAAAAATAACAAAGTCCGTAGCCCATCCGTAACCAATTGCCACAGATGGGCTACAAACTTTCAGATAAAAATGTGGTTTATAAGTTTTAATTTGAATTACGGTATTTTGATTGCACCTACAACGTAGTAAACTTCTTTTGAGATGCTAGTTTTTGAAATAAAAATAAACTTGGTCGGTATTTTAATAGCATGCGTATTTTAATAGAGAAATCTCCTACGAAGTCATTAGCCGTTTAAATCGAAGTTATCATATCCTCACTTAGCATTGCATTAATATTAATAAATGTTCAATTTAGGTGTCCAAAAACTCTCATATTGTGTCTAAACTTCATAAACATGAAAAATATAAAGATATAAACACACTTTAATATGATGTTCCTACCTATTAACAAGTTAGAATTCATACTATTAGTGGTTCGTAACCCATCCGTAGCCAATTGCCACGGATGGGCTACAGGCTTTCAAATAAAAAGGAGGTTTATCGTTTTTAATATTAATTACGGTATTTTGATTGGACCTACAACGTAGTAAACTTCACTTGAGAAGCTAGTTTTTCAAATAAAAATAAACTTGGTCGGTATTTTATTACCGTGTGTATTTTAATAAATAAATCTTCTACGAAGTCATTAGCCATTTAAATTGAAGTTATCATGTACTCACTTAACATTGCGTTAATGTTAATAAACGTTCAATCTAGGGGTCCAAAAACTCTCATATTGTGTATAAACTTCATAAACATAAAAAATATAAAGATATAAACACGCTTTAAAATGTTTTTCCTACCTATTAACAAGTTAGAATTCAAACTATTAGTGGTCCGTAGCCCATGCATGGCAATTGGCTATGGATAGGCTACGGATTTCATTTTTCCGTAGCCTATACGTAGCCAATTGCTACGGATGGGCTATGGACTTTCAGATAAAAATGAGGTTTAATGGTTTTAATTTGAATTACGGTATTTTGATTGCAATTACAACGTAGTAAACTTTACTTGAGATGGTAGTTTTCTAAATAAAAATAAACTTGGTCCATATTTTATTAGCGTGCGTATTTTAATAGAGAAATCTCCTACGAAGTCATTAGCCGTTTAAATCGAAGTTATCATGTCATCACTTAACATTGTGTTAATGTTAATAAACGTTCAATCTAAGAGTCCAAAAACTCTCATATTGTGTCTAAACTTCATAAACATGAAAAATATAAAGATATAAACACGCTTTAATACATTGCTTCTAACTATTAACAAGTTAGAATTCATATTATTAGTAGTTCGTAGCCCATCCGTGACAATTGGCTATGGATTGGCTACGGATTTCATTTTTTCGTAGCCCATCCGTAGCCAATTGCCACGGATGGGTTACGGACTTTCAGATAAAAATAAGATTTATCGATTTTAATTTGAATTACGGTATTTTAATTACACCTACAACGTAGTAAACTTCACTTGAGATGCTAGTTTTCGAAATAAAAATAAACTTGGTCAGTATTTTAATAGCGTGCGTATTTTAATAGAGAAATCTCCTACGAAGTTATTAACCGTTTAAATCGAAGTTATCATGTCCTTACTCAACATTACGTTAATGTTAATAAATGTTCAATCTAGGGGTCCAAAAACTTTCATATTGTGTCTAAACTTCATAAACATAAAAAATATAAAGATAGAAACACGCTTTAATACATTGTTCCTTTCTATTAACAAGTTATAATTTATACTATTAGTGGTCCGTAGCCCATCCGTGGCAATTGGCTACGGATGAGTTACGGATTTCATTTTTCCATAGCCCATCCATAGCCAATTACTACGGATGGGCTACGGACTTTCTAGATAAAAATGAGGTTTATCGGTTTTAATTTGAATTACGGTATTTTGATTGCACCTACAACATAATAAACTTCACTTGAGATGCTAGTTTTTCAAATAAAAATAAACTTAGTCTATATTTTATAAGCGTGCGTATTTTAATCCAGAAATCTCCTATGAAGTCATTAGCTGTTTAAATCGAAGATATCATGTCCTCACTTAATATCGCGTTAATGTTAATAAACGTTCAATCTAGGGGTCCAAAAACTCTCATATTTTGTCTAAACTACATAAACATGAAAAATATAAAGATATAAATACACAATTAACAAGTTAGAATTTATACTATTAGTGGTCCGTAGCCCAACCATGGCAATTGGCTACAGAAGGGCTATGAATTTAATTTTTCTGTAGCCCATCCGTAGCCAATTACCGCGGATGGGCTACGGACTTTCATATAAAAATGAGGTTTATCGATTTTAATTGAATTACGTTATTTTGATTGCACCTACAACGTAGTAAACTTCACTTGAGATGCTAGTTTTCCAAATAAAAATATAATTGGTCCATATTTTATTAGCGTGCGTATTTTAATAGAGAAAACTCGTACGAAGTCATTAGCCATTTAGACCGAAGTTATCATGTCCTCACTTAACATTGCGTTAATATTAATAAACGTTCAATTTAGGAGTCCAAAAGCTCCCATATTGTTTCTAAACTTCATAACATGAAAAATATAAAGATATAAGTGTGCTTTAATACGTTGTTCCTACCTATTAACAAGTTATAATTCATACTATTAGTGGTCCGTAGCCTATTCGTGGCAATTGACTACGGAGGCTACATATTTCATTTTTCCGTAGCCCATCCGTAGCCAATTGCCACAAATGGGCTACGGGCTTTCAGATAAAAATGAGGTTTATCGATTTTTTATCTAGAAAACTAGTATCTCAAGTGAAGTTTACTACGTTGTAGCCAATAATAAAACAAGAAAAAAAACTGAAGTATGTCTAAAATGTATATATAATAAATTATATACAAACTTAAATTAAATTAAACTAAAGCTATCATATATATAATAAAGTATATATAAACTTAAAAAAATACATAACTAAATTACATAAGTCTTCAAATATTCCAAAAATATAAATTTGGAATGTTTTAGATAGGAGAATTTTTTTTAAAAAAAAAATTAAAAAAAATTAAAAAAATGTTGGCCCGCTGGAAGGCCTACCGGATAGCTGGTCGGCCGGCCAGCGTGGCAGCCGAAGGGCCTACCGGATGGCCATGTTGGCTGGCAGGCGTGGCCAAAGGCCAACGTTCCACCACCAGAGGCCGGCGGGCCTCCGAATTTTTTTTTTTAATTTTTAAAATTTTGTTTTTGTGACTACGGATTTTCGTACCCAATCTGTCGCCCGCTTTTGATTTTTCACTCAAATCAGACAAGTACGAAATTTTTTGATATTTCCTTCCACTCTCTTCACTTATTCTCTCTCAAAAAACGAAAATATCTTCTTCAATCCCTCTTCTCTATACCACCACCACCACCATGGACACCACCACAATGAACACCACCCCCACCAAGGATACCACCACCACAACCACCAAGGACACCAACACCACCAAGGATACTACTACCACAAACAAGGTACAACCACCACCATCAACTAAGGCACCACCACTACCAAGAGCACCACCACCACCAAGACTACTATCACTACCACCAAAGCACCATCTTTAGCTACAGTGTTTGCTCTTGTTTCCATTTCCTACTATTTTAAGGTGAGAGGTTCATGTATTTCTTGAATTTATTATAGTTTTAGAGATGGTAAGTTTATGTGTATGGTATAAAATGTTAAATTGGGCTATGAATTCACATGCTAGGTTGTTTATTATGAAGTAAATGTGAAGTATATGTGTAGAATGTTGTTGATAGTTAGTGACTTTATGTGTGTATTGTTGTTTGATGTAGTTGTATAATATGTTGAATATATATTTGATAAAATGCTTGAGTAAGTGTTTTTAGCCTACATACATTGCATACAACATATATATATGATACATGTTTGGAAAATAAGGCTTAAAGTTGGAATCTTGTAAATTTCCTTGGATTTCAAGTGAAAATATAACTTGTTTATGTTGTTAGTTAGTTAGATTGCTAAAAATAATTACTAAGTGAACTTAATGGTGCTCTCGTGCAAGTTAATTGCTAACGAGAAATGGATAAAATGTGTGTGAATGCTATAAGTGGTAACCTATTTTGCTATTACTAGTTATGTGAAATGATTAAATTATTGGTTGTGAATGCTTTATGAGTTATATTGAATTAAACGATTGGATTATGATGTTTTGCAAGTTGTATAGTTCGTTTTGCAACAAAGTTCCATTATGCACATGTTAGATCATAGCTTTTGACTTACTAAAATCAAAGAGTTTAGTTGCAAGTTTATGAATCACTTTGGAAATGTAACTAAAGCATACTTAGCTTACTTTTTAACTTAGAAAGTCTTTGTTTATGGATTGTAATTCATCTTGAGAACTTGTGACTAAAGACAAGTCTAACTTGTAAATGTTGCTAGGCTTACATAGACCTATTATGAAGAAATGTTGTGTTTAGCATGTTATGCATAAGCAAAGCTTCAAGAAGGTGTTTTTTGTGTATTTGTTGTTGGCATTGAGTATAATTGTACAGGTTTTGGAATGTCCGTAATTAAAGGAAGACTTTGTCCGATTATTGTTGCATTCGGACTTGACTTCTCGAAAAGGGTTGAGTCGGGGCGTGACACCATCAACACCAAGGACACCACCACCACCAACAAAAGCACCACCACCAACAACAACCACCCCCAAGCCCATCACCAACACCAACACCAGCCAAGGTAGTGCAATATACTAGTTTGTAGTTTCTTAGTTTTTTCATTTATTTATTTAATTTTTATTCGTGACCACTACCAAGGGAACCACCAAAGACATCACCAAGAGTACCACCGCTATCACCACTATCAAGGGCATCATCAACACCACCAATGGCACCATCACCACCACCAAGAGCACCACCACTATATTCCTATCTCTATCTATAAGTAAATAGTTTAGAGTTGAATATCTACCACGCTTATAGTTCAATATGTATATGTTAATGCAAATAATATGTATATGTTAATGCCGATGTAGCGAATATGAAATGTTATTTGGTTAGTGGTGCTATTCTTTTGTTATATGTGAAAATAATGAAGTCATGTGCTAATTTAGAGTTGAAATAATAGAGTCGTACTAATTTAGAATTGAAATAATGGAGTCATGCTAATTTAGAATTGAAATAATGGAATCACGTGCTTAAATGAAATTCTTTTGTTAAGTGATTTAGGATTGGCTTTGTTGGGATTTAAAGAAAAAGTGGAGAATGATTCATTCGGGTCTTTATCGAATTAGAAGGATGATGTTGGAGAAGATAATCCTTCTTCATATAGAGTTGAATGTTGTGGTATTGTAAGTACTATGTCCCTGTGTTTTCAAGCTTTTCTTTTGTTGCACATTTTCTTTAGCTTTTCCTAATCATGGTTTATCTTTCTTAGGGAGATGTGTTGAAGAAGAATCTAGGCTTGCTTTTTGGATTTGTAAGTGATTCATATTATTCATGTGATTTATTCACTGGGCATATGTACATATCATGTATGGATCATGAGATATATTAGCAATGATTTGTGGGAGGATGGGTTTGTGTCATGCTTCACTTTGTATAAGATAACACCAACATTGATGAGATTAATTAATTCTTAGGCTTTTTGTTTAGTAATCAACAGATCTTTGGATGAATTCATTGGCGTTGAATACAGTTTGCTATGATGTGCAGATGTATCTAAATGCATACTTTGTGGAGGGAACGTGACTAAACATTTTTCTTATATGTGTGACGATGGAACTATCCTTGTTAAGGATTGTGGAGATCTGACTTACAATGGTTCAAACTGTGATAGGATTTCTCTTTTCTATATGAATGCATCAATTTTATCCAATTTAATCCTCTTTTATGCAAATGACATTGGTGATACGAAAAATTATATATTAGAAGGATAGATAATAAGGTAATTTCATACAAACGACACTTCCATACGCAAAACATTACTTAGGAGATTCAATTATATTTCTTGCTAGAAGCCTTGGACTGATATATTCCAAGTTTCTTATTAACTGTTTTCTCTTCTAACTAATGAGCTTTTGGTGTATTTTTAATACTATTTCACTAGTTAGATTGTGCTTGAAGAAGAAATTTGGCAATGTATATGTAGATGATGAATTTAATAAATTAAACTGCTCTAAATATCTTCAAGTAATATTTGTGTGTTATTTATGCATATTTATTAATGTCGTAATAGGAGATGACTTTGGAAGAGTATGAAAAAGTATAGAAAGAGAAAAGGAAAGCTTTGTAGACATTAAAACCATGAGAGCGAGATAATTAGAAGACAATAGTAGATCATTTTATATTATTTTTGTATTGGTTTTTTTTGTAAATATTATAAATCTATTGTAAATATTAATTTGTATTTTTAATTTTTTTTTGTTAATATAAATTTTTTTTAAAATTAAATAATTAATTAGCGACGAATTGACTACGAAAATATGTCGACAAAAGGCTATGGATTGGCTACCATACCAATCCATAGATGTGGATGATGACTGATTTACGACCGACATGACTACGGCTTTGCTACGGACGTTAATAATTAATAAAAAAATAAAAATTTTAGTTGGCAACGGATGATCTACGGATTGACTACCGCATAGTCGCTACTGAAATTCTACGGATATTAATCCGTAGCCGTGGACGACGGCCAATTTACGATCGAAACGGCTACGGACATTAATAATTAATTAAAAAAGTCAAAATTTTAGTTGGCTACGGATGGGTTACGGCTATTTTGCTACGGAATATCAATTTGGCTACGGGGCTTTTTACTACGGACATAATTCTGTCGTCTAGCTGTCACCCGTCCCAATTTGGCTACCTCTAGACTACGAATTTTGACCGTTGCCTCAGCCTGTTTTTCTTGTAGTGATTGGCACTTCATTAATTCATGTCAACACAAGTGATATATATACCTAATCCTAATATTAAATAAATATTTAGTTTTGTCCAGGATTCAACTTGTGGTATTTTGTGTGCTCCTTTCGTAACAAATAAAATCGTGCTTCGGAATGATGTTATATATTTTAAAAACTTGATCTTGAGAATTTGTATAAGCAACCGCAACTACCATTTCTTTTTATTCCAAAGAAGAATATTAACTCCTAGTGGCAAGCTAAGCACATCAGGCATCTGCAAGTTATCATTTAATTTACAAAATTATTATTAAGAAAACAAAATTACATTTCACCATGTTTTGCCACGTCATTATACTAATATTTGGTAATTACATAAATATATTCTCAAACCCTAACCCCGAATAATGAGCCGAATAGAGAATTCCAGCGTATTCTAGGAATATGCTGGATCTTCTAATGATCCGGTCCTCCGGTATCTATTCTTTGAAGAAACTCAGGTAGCATATACATTAAATCAAGAACTTGCAAATTCTTAAGCTCTTGCAATCCATCTGGGAGCATTTGTAGACTCTTACATCCCATAATTGTGAGTTTGTAAAAGCATTTCATGGATCCTTTGGGTATTTGACTCTATGGAGTCAAATAAAAAATGCCTTGTGTGCTGGAAAGTTTTCTGGTTCACAAATTAACTGATTTCCTTGATAATTGTCATGAATGTCAAGAACTTCCAACATTGGTTGTTGCCCCAAACCAATGAAAGATTGTTGGTCTAAATCACTATCCCATAACTTGATTTCACGTAAATTTTTGTGAGAGGCTATGAAATCTCATAGTCCAGTGAAGCCGTCTAGTTCGAGCTTCTCAAGAAATGGACAAGCTGAAAGGGTTCCTAGTTTGATTAGTTTTCTCTTTTCTTAGTATTATTAATTTGATAGTGCTTATAATTAAGAATTAAACCGTACAAACATAAATAAAGTATTATGTATAGAACTTCATATATTTTTTTTCTCTACGATTCAAGGGAGTCTAAGTCATGTTATATCATTTAAAATATTACACGTGAAAGTTGATCTTGAGACCACTCAACAAATGACACCATTATGATATTAACACTTCATTAATTCTTGTCAACGCAGTGATATATATACCCAATCATAATTAAAAAGAATAGTTTTGTCTTGAATTTAACTTGTTTGTATTTTGTGTGCTCTTTTTGTAAAAAATAATATCGTGCCTTGGAATGATCTTATACTTTAAAAACTTAATCTTCATAATTGAATTTGTATAAGCAACCGCAACTACAATTTCTTTTTATTTCGAAGAAGAATATTAATTAACTTGTAGTGGTGAGCTAAGCAGTTTAGGCATTTCAAGTTATCATTTAATTTACAAAATTATTATTAAGAAAACAATATTACATTTCACCATGTTTTGCCATGTCATTATACTAATATTTGGTAATTACAGAAATAACTCTAAATTTTAACATATGGTGAAAAAACCCCTCATTTCTTATCTTATCATCTACTCTCCCGCAACCATTCTCAAAACCTAACCCAGCCTGTAGATTCTAGGAATGTGCTGGATCTTCCAATGATCCGGTCCTCGGGTATCTGTTCTTTGAAGAAATTTAGGTTCCATCCTCATTAAATAAAGTTGTTGCAAATTCTTAAGCTCTTACAATCCATCTGGGAGCATCCGTAGACTCAAACAATTGAAGATACTGAGTTTGCGAAGGCATTTCATGGATCCTTTGGGTATTTGACTCCATGTGGTTAAATCTCTAACACGTGAAATCCAAAATTCCTCGAGTGCTGGAAAGCTTTCTAGTTCACAAATTAACTGATTTCCTTGACAACGGTCAATGGAGAGAACTTCCAACCTTAGTAGTTTCCCCAAAGTAATGAAAGAATGTTCGTCTAAATCGCCATCCCACAACCTAATTTGACGTAGATTGTTGTGAGAGGCAATGAAATCTCGTAGTCCAGTGAAGCCCACTAGTTTGAGCTTCTCAAGAAATAGAGAAGCTGAAAGGTATCCTAGTTTGATCAGTGTTTCTCTCTCAAAATAACGGGCCCACAGTTTCAGCGTTTGAAGATTTTCTATCTTTCCAATAGCAGTAAATATCTCTGTCCAGGATTCTTCTCCAGTGAAAGATATATTCAATGTAGTGAGTTGTGTTGTGAAGATCAGTTGTCTTGCTTGATTAAGATTTAGATGTACTCCATCCAAGGATTGGATTTGAGTAAATTCGAAAGTGATATATGGCATTTCCAGATAACCACCTTCAAGGAAATTGTTTATGAGAAGATGTCTTAATTGCTTGAGCTCTGCTATTCCTGTAGGGACATGTTTCATCTCCGTACTTCGAACATCCAAGGTTTGCAGGTGGCGCAGTTTCTTCACAGAATCTGGAAGATCACGAAGATGAGTCACCCTTAAACTCAAATATCTCAAATGGATTAAATCCCCCACTTCATCAGGTACATTGCTTATGTTATCAACAACATCCAGGTCCAAAGTCCTTATCAATTTGATGTTGTGTAACATTTGAGACAATGATGAGTACAACATCTCACCCCTAACGGCTAGAAGTGAACGTAGCTTTAACTTGCCAGTGTCAAGTTGAACGTTGGGTGCTTTTACATGAATTGCCAAACGCCGTTGATCTTCTACCACCGTGTTTTGGTAGAGTAATTTTCCGAAATTCTCCTTTGCTATCATGTGAACAGCAACTTCGCACAAGAGGTCATGCATTTGGAAACCTTTATTAGACTGATACCTGAATTGTAACATGCTTCTGTTTATGAGCTCATCGAAGCAACCTCTTGCAACGGCTTCTGGTGTCTGTCGATCATCGTGCTTGACAAAGCCCTCAGCTATCCACAAACGTATCAATTTATGGATGCTAATGCGAACAGACTTGGGGAACAGTGCACAGTATAAGAAGCAGGGTTTCAAATGAATGGGTAAATGATAATAACTCAATAACAGGACTTGATTTAGTCCAGCAAGATTCCCCTGCAACTCCAAGTGAAGGTGTTGGCGGACCTTATCCCATTTTCGCAAATCATCACCTTTTGTTGACATCAACTTGCCAATGGTTAAAATTGCAAGAGGTAAACCATCGCATCTGGCCACTAGCTCTTGCGCAATTCTTTCAATGGAATTGTTGGGACAGCTCCCTGGAGGGGTGTTATTCGAGAAAGCCGCTTTACAGAATAAATCCCAAGATAAATCGGGATTTAATGGCTTTAACTTAACATCGCGAGACCCAACCCCATACCCGAGCTGAATGATAAACTTGACAGCTATATCTCCCTGATGACTGGTAACGATGACCGAGGACATATTATTTGCAGGAAGTGGTGCAATATATTCAATAGTTTCAGGCTTCCAAACATCATCAAGGATGAGGACATACCTTTTCTGCTTCAAATCATCGCGTATAAGCTGTCGGAGCTTATTCTCGCTCAAACCGAGAAGCTCCTCGTCTTCACCATTGACCTCAAAACCTCAATTGGAGAGGATTGATTCACGGAGACCCAAGCCCAGCAATTGATTTCACTATTCATCTTAACTCTTTCGAAAACTTTATTGACCAGAGCCGTCTTCCCTGATCCACCAGGTCCCCACACCGTGATCACCTGCATAGGATTCCTCGGCTGCTCAACAAGATTTAGTAGCTCGGAAAATTCTGTGTCCATCCCAACTATATGCGCGTTCTCCGTACGTTGGTAGCCACCAACTGGAGGACTGGTATCTTCCTCTTCCTCTTCCTCAGGTGCAGTTTGGCCCTCCGCTTGTTGAACCAGCTCTTGCTCTATGCTTTTGACCTTCTGATGGAACTGAAAGCGAAGCTTTGCCATCTCGATGAAATAGCGTTTGAAAGCCCCAATGTTGTTGAGTTCACAGAAGTTGCTTGGCTTGTTGGATTCCAGAAGTTCCATCTCCAGCTCGTACTCTTCTAAAGCATCTTCGATGTCGAATGCTGCGTGTCTGGCTTCTTCCACTTTAGCCAGACTGGTATCTAGCTTTGGATTGAAAGTCAATTTTTTCAATGCTATAACTTTATCCGTGAGCTTTTTAATTTCATCATCAATCCCCCATTGAAACTTGATTTCATCAATAGTTGGCTCCTTGAGTTTGTTAACCAGGGGTTCAATGATCTTCCAAACGCTGTCAGTGATCTTACAAACGCTGTCCATGGCTTTTGGCTTTGGATTGAAAGTAAATTTCTTGATGTTTTTTTGTTTTTTTGTCGGGAATTTCTTGATGTGCTTCCGCAACCTCGTTGCCTTTTTGTAACCAGAAATCTATGAAATCTTTTATAATTCTCTTCTTGGTCTTTCTTCTATAATTCCTTATGGAAACTCTCAGTATTTGATACTAATAAGGAGTAAATCCCATTTTCCCCTATGAATTGTTATCTAAAATCCAAATTCAATTCAACTTTGTTGATCGGGTCATCTGTCATTTTGTCAACTTATTTTTGTCGTTGATGATTCAATATATCACAGGTTCTTTTTTTTTTTCGGTCAAATAACACCTTCCTCTAATCAATTATACTATCTTATTCTTTTTCTTATAAATATTGGGGGAAGGGGTTGGTGAGAAGCCAACATCCGCTCACCATTGTTAACAAGGAGTAAGATTTTCAGCTTAGCACAGGTAGTGTGGGTGCTTCGTTAGCCATTATCTTCTGTCCTTCTTTGTTGAGCTGGCAATAAATTGCAAATAATAATAGGGTAAATATCACTCCGCTCCTTATAATATATGAAACTAATCATGCTACCTTCTGAGTTTACAAAAAATTTCAACTTTTCCCAATCCCACCCCCACCCCCTCCCCCCTCCCCCTCCCCCTCCCCCTACTGCTCCGAGAAGTTGGAAAAATATATATATTTTTTTTCAAAATTTTTAATTTTTTTTAGTATAAATAAAAAATAGGTGAAAATAAAAAGAAAAAAGAAAAAAATACAAATATAAATTATAAAATGGTAAAAATGTCATAGAGAGGGGTAGTGCGAGATTTTTCTAAAAATATAGGAGAATTTGTAATAGTTTTATAAACACAGTAGATAACGTGATAGTTTCGTATATCACAGGGGTGAAGTGATATTTACCCATAATAATATCTTAATGGTACAGTTAAGCCACATTTGACTACTGTCGAGGTCGAAAATCCTCGCAGCTGAGATTGTACGGCTACACTTTGTCAAGCTGAACTTTCAAGTTGGCCTTCGAGCTGAACTTTCAGGTTGGCCTCCGAGTTGAATTTTTAGGTCGGCAACTGAATCAGCACGAGGAAAATGAAGGAAAATGAGGGGTGATGACCCGGACTTTTCCCTCGGGCGTGCGAATGATTAGTATATCCAAGTTGGCAAGGTAGCTGAGAGAATTTAATGACGAGTTACCTCCGAAATGAAGGGGGTGGAGCTCTATTTATACTAAATTTGGGTCTGACAGCATTTAATGCAGTACAGCTTTATGTCCCATCGGAACAGCTGGCACTGAGATCGAGGTTTTCTGAGATCGGGTCAGCATCCAGGTTGGGCATTTAGCTGAATGCTCTGGGCTCGGCTTTGATTAGCCTGTCTCAGCTTGGTGTGGGTAACTCCCCCCAGCTCGGGGACCCCTCGTCAATCTCCCTCCCTCCCCCCCAAGTCGAGATTGAGGGGGTGAGATCTAGAATTGGGAGTTGCTTCCGAGCTGGAGATGCCCGACCCCGGCAGAGTAGGGATGGCCACGTCAGCGGTGCATGCCCTTCAGATGGCTGACAAGTCACCTGGCAGTTCTGACAAGACGCGACATTTGGGCTCCCCGAGGTGATTTTCTAAAGTGCCTATAAATAGGGTCTTGACATCCGAGATTCATTTCCCACTTCACTTTCAACTTTCAAGAGTTTTAGGTCAGATACCAGAGTGGTCGGACGCATTCATCTCGGAAAGAATCTTCTCGGGATTTTCAGCTCGGAGCCAGCTAGGTTGGGTCACATTCTGCAGCCAAGAGCAGTAGGTACGTCCCGACTCCCTTTAGTCATTCCTGTACATTTATATTTAGTTTGTAGACAGGATGGGGATGTCGGAGTCGAAAGATTCCCAGGCAATGGAGGTGAGGTCCTATGGTGGGGATGAGAGTCCGTCGAGCTCGGAGTCTACCTCAAATAGAGACCAAGGTGGAGAGAGTACCAGTGCGGCTCAAGGAGCAGCTCAGGAATTTGGGCCCAAGGAGAGCGATAATGATTGCCAAGTTATCGGGGTCAGGCTGGCGCAAGAGGAGGTTGAGGCGGATCCTTTGGCCGACTTGGGAGACTTGGAAGATAGGGAAAATAAGGAGCCACTGAATCAATTGGAGGGGGTCGAGATGCGACAAGAGTACCTAGTTGGAGTTTCTTCCGCCGAGCCGATCGAAGCAGTCCCGGTTAGTGCTGTTCTACCTCAAAGCTCGGCCACAAGCAGCGCTTATTCAACTCGGGGGAAGAGGATTGAGCAGCTGCTCGCCTGTTACAAGCGTGAGTGTCATGCCACGGTGCAAATGGCCAACGCCAGGCTGAGGAACTAATCAGTGGATCGTCATCACAAGCTGAAGGTTCCAGGTCGGCACGAATCGGCTTGCTATCCTCCGGTCGACCACTTCACCATATACGATCTTGCATTCGACGTTATCCAGCTCCCCTTCCCCGGTTTTGTTGTCAATATCTTGAACTACTTCAAGCTCAGCCCAGGTCAGATGTCGCCGAATGGTTGGGCCATGATGGTGGCCTTCTATGTGTTCTACCTTGAGAAGAAAGTGAAGCCGACCTTGCGCAGGTTCAGGCATTTCTTTGTGTGCAAACCCAACCCGAAGCAGCCAGGGTGGTTCCACTTCGCAGCTCGGGTCGGCAACTCCATATTCACCAAGTGGTACTCTTCTAACAAGGGTTGGCATAACGACTATTATTGGGTGGAGCCGGTTGTGAACTCTGGGTGCAAGTTGGTCTGGATTCCAAGTTTGAGGAAGACCGTCAATGATGACCCCAAGCTCTCAAAGGAGGAACTTGAGGAAGTAGCGGTGCTTAGGCCCGCGCTCGGGACGCTGATAGATATTGACAGTGTGCTTAAATGGGAGCGGATCTGGGATTCCAAGCTATTTGGTAGAGAACCCGAACTCTCGTGGGATCATCCCAACCTGCTTCCCGAGCCTGAAATGGATGCGGGGTCTAGCTCAGAAGATGGTCAATTTGTAGGATCAGCGCCCGACCTCCCATTTATCCTGTCTGCCAGTCTTTTCAGGTTGGCCTTCAGCTCTTTTTCATTTCTTTCCTCTACCTTTTGCAGGTGTGGCGGATATGAGAAAACTCGCGTATGCCTAGGTGAGAAAGAAGAATGAGGCCGGCGGCGAGGCTTCAGCTCAGTCTGGCTTGGGAAGTGCTGCTCAGGGTCAGAGGCAGCGGCATAGCAGCCAAATGCGGGAGGTCAGCTCTGAGGTCTCTTCTAAGGGGACGTCGGGGTCTCCCTTGCCTAAGAGATCGAGCTTGGGAGTGGCAATCCCAGAGCGCTCAGCGTCCTGTCCTGAGAGTAAAAAGCGGCCTCGGGCCGAGTACTCTGGAAAGGTAAAGCCGCGGAGGTGAGCCTTCCCAGCAAGGACTTCATGGAGGCGACCAAGGTGGCCTGCGACCCCAAGTTGGCAATGGTCCCGGTAAGGCAGCTATCGCTCGACCTAAGGATGGCCATAGTCACGGTGAGTCTTATCCAATTTTTGGTAAGGTTATGTTTTTTAACTCGGTTGATCGTTTTGCTTTCTTTTACACAGGCCGAGTCCCACATCCTTTCCGCTCCCAGCTTTCTTGTTAGGGCCCAAACTCATTGCGTCGAGCTCGAGCAGCGATACATAGATGCCCGGGCCTAGCTTGAGACTCTGAGTGAGGAGGCCGCTCAGAGGCGCAAAGCGGACATGACGGAGATTGAGTGTCTGAAGAAGGAGCTTGATGCGGAGAAGTCCCAGCGCGAAGTTGCGGCCAAGGACGTCGAGCGCTACAGGCTGGAGAAGCGTGAAGCCGAGACGAAGCTCCGGGATTTGCTTGACCGGGTCGGCCCCGAATGAGAGAAGGCAGTGGAAACCTTCAAGTCCAACGATGCGGCCGTGGATTGGTTGGCCACGGAAGGTGGGGCCATGGCCAAGTATGCCGAGCTGAAGTTTTACTTCCGAGGTCAAGTCGCAGCTCGGGAGAGAGCGAAGACCTTTTTCCCTGCCACCAAGAACGACTATATTGAAATCTTGTAGGCTCTACAGCCGGAGTTCTGGGAAATTCCTGAGCTTTTTGCCGACCTAACATCCCAAGCCAAAGAGGTGATCAAATTTGTCCAAGAAGGCATGGATCGGGTCGGGGACGAGGCTGATGCAACCAACGCCGCTCCTTCAAAATAGATTTTATGAATCGGCCAGGGTCAGGCTTTTGTAGTTTCGCCTAGGTTGGGCTCATTGTAATCTTGCCTAGGTCGGGCTTCTGTAATTGCTTTTCAATTATAATGAAATTAATATTTTGTGTTTTATTCGAGTTTGTACTTGTGTACCTTTCCCTTTGCAAATTTTTCTTAAGTAAGTGGGTCGGGCCAATATAATGGACCTTTTAAAACTTAAGTAGAAAGAACCGAGCTGGATGCGATTAATGAATTATCATCCTAATCCGAGTTGGTTAACTGGACAACTACATAATCGTCGTCGACCTAGACTCGTCAGTCCGATTTAAAATTGGTCAAACTAATGTTGATGAATGTTGAGTTCGAGTTTAGACCCAAACTAATATACCGACCGAAGCTGGATTACACTGAGTTGGACCTTAATCCGAACTGGCAAAGCTAATCAAATTGTTATTGATTATTCTCGAGCTGGAACATAGTCTAAGCTGGTTTACTTGATCGTTAACTCGTGATTAAGCGTGACTACCGCGTTAATCCGAGTTGGCAGTAGCTTTGTAGCTGAGGCACTTGGGCCCAGGTCAGACACTGCGCTTGTTTGGTTGCTTGGTCCAGGGTCGAGCATTGCACTGATTTACAAATTGCATTGTATCGAATTTGTATACGAAGTACTTAGGCTCGGGGGCCGATTATAAGTAATGTTTTGGCTCAGGGCCTTAACAAGAGATTTTGGCTCGGGGCCGTTACAAAATATTTTGGCTCGAGGCCATTACAAAATATTTTGGCTCGGGGCCTTTAGATAAAATACCGCTTCAGGTGTTCTGAGTGCCATGCATTCTTCAATAGTTTTCCGTTCTTGTCGCGGAGGTAGAAGGTCCTAGGTCGGCCTTCTCTCACGACTTCATACGGTCCCTCCCAGGTTAGGAAGAGCTTGTTACCCGAGCGCGGCAAAAAGATGGCCTTTTTGAGTATGAGGTCGCCAACCTTGATAGGCTTAGGCTTGACCTGTTTGGCAAATGCTCTTTGCATGGCAGCTTTGCTGGATAGCATTCTAATTTGAGCTTTAGCTCGGAGCTCTTCAGCGAGGTCCAGCTCTTCACAGATCCGTGCTCCGTTTATTTCTAGATCATGGCGGAGGGTTCTACTGGTCGGAGAGCCGATCTCTACTGGCAGCACCGCTTGAGTACCGAAGGTCAGCTCGAAAGACGATTCTCCTGTTGCCGAGCTGGTAGTGGTTCGCCGAGTCCACAACACCTCGGGAAGAATCGATGCCTAGTAGCCCTCTGCTTCTTCCAGCTTGGTTTTCAGGCCCTGCAAAATGATTTGGTTAGTCCTTTCAACTTGGCTATTACTTTGAGGATGGGCAATAGATGGGAATTTAAGGTCGATCCCAATCTCAGCACATTTGCCTCGAAAGTATGCAATGTCGAATTGCTTGCTGTGGTCAGTAATGATGACCTTCGGCACCCCGAATCGGAAAATGATATTTTTCCACACAAAATCCCAAGCTACCTTTTCTGTTATTCTAGCAACACCTTCAGCCTCAGGCCATTTGGTGAAGTAGTCTACTGCTATGAAGGCGTGTTTCTTTTGGCCAACACTGGTTAGCAATGGGCCGATGATATCTAGACCCCACTGGTAAAATGGCCATGGGCTTATCATCACCGTGAGGTCTACCGCAGGCTTTCTCTGCACATTGGCGAACCTTTGGCAGGTGTCGCACTTTTTTGCATACTCTTTGGCATTTTGTTTTAAGGTTGGTCAAAAATAGCCTTGCCTCAATGTCTTTCGAGCCAAAGCTTTGCCTCCCAAGTGGTTTTCACATACCCCTTCATGAATCTCTCGGAGTACATAGTTTCTCTCCTCGAGTCCAACACATTTCAAGAGAGGCCAAGTATAGGCTCTCTTATAGAGTTGGCCAACAATCATAACAAACCTTGAGGCCTGTTTCATGAGTTTTCGAGCTGCTTTTTCATCCTCTGGGATTATACTCCCCTTCAAGTAGTCCACGATTGGTTTGGTCCAATCTGGGCTTATATTGAGCTCGACTACGGCTTGCACCCCCAACTGAATACTCGGTTCGGATACTTCTTCTAAATGGACCAGGGTAGGTCGGCTCTCGCCGAAGGCCAACCTGGACAGGGCGTCAGCCTTTATATTCTCCTCCCTCGGAATTTGCTGTATCGTGAACTTTTTGAACCCTGAGATCAAATCCTTGACTTTGTTGAGGTAGGCCAGCATAATACTGTCCTTGGCTTCGAACTCTCCCGATATCTGACTAGAAACTAATTGAGAGTCGGTGCTCAGGTCGACTGTCTGTGCCCCGAGTTGAACTGCAATTTTCAGCCCCGTAATCACCGCTTCATACTCCACTTCATTGTTGGACGCCGGAAAGGAGAACTTGAGGGAGTATTGGTGCTCATTTCGGGTCGGGTCGAGGATGACCATCCCAGCTCCGCTACTAGACTTCCCTGAGGCCCCATCCACATGGACCTTCCACATGTCCTCCGGGTCATGCTCGGCTCGGCTAGTGCATTCCACCACAAAGTTTGCGATGGCTTGGGCTTTGATGGCTGTTATGAGCTGGTAGGTGATGTCAAATTGACTCAGCTCAACTGCCCATTTCAGCAGCCTGCTTGACGCCTCCGGCTTGTGCATGATGGACTTGAGTGGGGCATCTGTCATGACCTTAATCGGATGAGCATCAAAGTATGACTTCAACTTTCTTGCCGCTGTGATGAGCGTGAGGGCGAGTTTTTCCAAGAAGGAGTACCTCACCTCGACCCCTTGCAAGGTTTTGCTGACATAATAGACCGGCTTCTGTTCCTTCCCTTCTTCTCGGACTAGTGCTGCTGCCACTGCTGTCCCCGATCATGCTAGGTATAGTACCAACTTCTCCTCCTCCTCAGGTTGGAATAGCAGGGGTGGCGAAGCTAAATACCTTTGCAGCTCTTGGAAGGCGTTCTGGCATTCTCCAATCTATCCAAAGTTCTTAGGATTCCTCAATATCTTGAACAGGGGAGCACACTTATCCGCTAACCTGGACATGAATTTGCTCAGCACCGCGACCTTGCCTGCTAATACCTGGACGTCTTTCACGCAGGTCGGTGGTACCAGGTCGAGTATCGTCTGAACCTTCTCTGGGTTGAATTCTATTCCACGGGCTGTGACCATGAAGCCCATAAACTTTCTTGCCTTGACGCCGAATGCGCACTTTTTCGGGTTCAGCTTTATCCCAAAGTGCTCTATTACGGCGAAGGCTTCAGCCAAGTTGGCTACATGGTCTTCCGCCCTTCTGCTCTTGACCAACATGTCGTCTACATAGATCTCCATATTTCGGCCAATCTGATTTTTGAAAACCTTGTTCACCATCCGAGTATAGGTAGCTCCAGTATTCTTGAGGCCAAAAGGCATGACCTCATAGTCGTAGAGACCTTTATCGGTGGTGAAGGAAGTCTTCTCTTTGTCTACGGGAGCCATCTTAATCTAGTTGTAGCCTTTGAAGGCATCCATGAAAGAGAGTAGCTCGAACCCGGTGGTGGCATCCACTATCTGATTAATCCGAGGTAGGGGAAAGCAGTCCTTAGGGCAGGCTTTGTTGAGGTCGGTGAAGTCAATACACAGTCTTCATCCACCTGAGGACTTAGTCACTAGCACCACGTTGGATAACCAGGTTGGGTACTGGATTTCTTTTATGTGGCCGGCGTGTACCAATTTGTCTACCTCTTCTGCTATGATTTGTTGCTTATCATAATGGAAGTGCCTGCGCTTCTGCTTCACTAGATAGTGATTCGGGTCGGCATTTAGATAATGCTCAATCACTCCCGGGTCAATACCTGTCATGTTAGAGGCAGACTATGCAAATATGTGTTCATTTTTTAGAAGAAATTGGCTTATACCTTTCTTGAGGTCATCAGAGAGTTCACTTCTGATCTTTGCTTTCTTTGTTTCATCGAAGAGTTCCACCTCTTGAAGGTTTTAAACTGGGCTTTCTCTCTTGGCATCCCTCTTCTCTTCAGGCAAATCTGGTCCCCAGCCAACATGATATTTGGGTCGGAGAGAGTTTTCATAACACTTCCTGGTTGAGAGCTGGGCTCCGCGGATGGTGGCTACACCAGCCGGGGTCGGGAATTTTAGGGCTGGTGGTAGGTAGAAGGGACGACCCTGAAATGGTTGAGTGCTACTCGACCTAAAATCCTGTTGTAAGTGGAGTTGCAATCTATCACAATGAAGTTGGCTTGCATTGAAACCCGCTTATCTCTGTCTTCCAGTTTCAACGAAAGGTTGATGACCCCTTCGGCTCGGTGGGCATACCCGGTGAATCCAGCCAAGGTGCCCCTCAATGGTCTAAGCCGACTTCTGTCCAATCCCATTTGCTTAAACACCTTCAAGAATGGGACTTCTGTCGAGCTCCTGGTGTCTACCATCAACCTCTTCACGGTGAAGTTGGCTATTTCGACGCTGATTACCAGTGGGTCGTCATTGGGCAATATCATACCCTCCAAGTCTTCTGAAGAGAAAATGAGCTCCTTCATCCCCGGGACCGGACCCCGGGCCGGCCCATACTCTCTTCTAGCTCGAACATAACCCTTCTTGCCAGCCGAGGTCTCCCCATTCAATGCCAATCTCCCTGCGATGGTCTCGATCACAACTAGACGTCCTCCCCCGGCTTGGCGTCTGGGGGGGCTTCTTTCCTTGTCCCTCTGATCTTGCCTCCAGGTCAGCTGATTATCTACGTACCTTCGGAGGTGACCTCGGGCTATCAGTGCTTCGATCTCCTGTTTCAAGTCTTTGCACTCCTTGGTAGTATGGCCGTAATCCATGTTGTAGCAGTAATACTTGGTTCTATTGCGCTTTTTAGGTCGGCCTTTCATTCTCGGTGCTAGAGGTAGGTGGTTCTAGTGCTGGATCTCTATTAAGATCTGCTCCCTTGAGGTGTTAAGTGGAGTGAACAAAGTGAACCGGGGGTTTTGCTGGGGCGGCTGAGCCTGGTTTCCCGGGTCGTTTTGGATCTTCCTCCCAGGTTGGGCTCGGGAGGTTTTTCCCTTTTTTTCTGGTTTCATTCTCCTTGTCATCGTCCCTCTTATCTTGATGGATTTCTTCCGAGTATATGTACCCTTCTGCCCGTACCATCAGCTCGGCTATGGTATCCACGGGGTCGAGGGCCAAGGGAGAGATAAGGGGTCCTGGCCAAAGCCCACTTTGGTAAGCCATTAGCGCCTTGGAAGCCTCCAAGTTGGGTATCCTGAGGGTCTCCTCATTGAATCGGGCGGTGTAAGCCCTCAAACTCTCTCCTTTGTGCTGTTTCACCGATAGCAATGACGAGGTATGACGCGTTGCACGTCAGCTTCCAGCGAAGCGGGACAAGAAAGCCTCAGTTAGCTGATGAAAACTTACAATAGAGCCGGGACGAAGTTTTTGGAACTAGTCCAAGGCATTGCCAACCCAGGTGGTTGGGAATATTTTCGTCTTCATGAGGTCGGGCATATCATGCAGAGTCATATGGTTGTCGAAGTTCAGCAGGTGGCTGGCTGGGTCTCCCTCCCCATTATAGACTGCCAGGTTAGGCATCTGGTTGCCGGTGGGCAATGGCGTTGCCAGTACTTTGGGCGAGAGTGGGCTTATGCCGAGCTGGTTAATGACCTTGGCTATGGCAGCCGCGGTCTTGGCCTGCTCGGGGTCGGCGTGGGCTGCCCTTTTTCCTCTTGCGTCCACGGGTCTCGCCTCCGGCTCCAAGAATCCTTCTCCGTCTTGTACTCGGGTTCTCCTTTGGGCCGGAATGCGAAACTGTAGGCTCATGGGCGGCGGTGTAGTTGCTTGTGGAACTGGGGGTTCCGCAGCTAGCCGGGCTACCTGCTCCTTTAGCTCCTGGAACATCTTAAGCATCATCCTCATCTCCGGCGTTAGGCTGGAGTTGAGGTCTCCATCTGTAGGGAGTTTGGTTTCTGAGGCTAAGTGTATACGTTGGCTCGTTCCAACGTCGGCTTGGGTTTGATCTTGGATAGGCACCTGCGTGGTTTCGAGGTCCTCGTCCGAGTTGGGTAAGTCCTCTACCGGTGCGCTATGACTTCTAGTTTGTACCATGATGGTTTCTCAATGAATGGTGAGAAGAGTGATAGAAAGAACTCGTTTTCCACAGACGGCGCCAAACTGTCGAGGTCGGAAATCCTCGCAGTTGAGGTTGTACGGCTACGCTTTGTCAAGCTGAACTTTCAGGTTGACCTCCGAGCTCAACTATCAGGTTGGTCTCCGAGTTGAATTTTCAGGTCGGCAACTGAATCTGCACAAGGAAAAGGAAGGAAAAGGCAAGGTAATGACCCAGATTTTCCCCTCGGGCGTACGAATGATTAGTATATCCGAGCTGACAAGGTAGCTGAGAGCATTTAATGACAAGTTACCTCCGAAATAAAGGGGATGGAGCTCTATTTATACTAAATTTGGGTCTGACAGCATTTAATGCGGTGCAGCTTTATGTCCTATCGGAACAGCTGGCACTGAGGTCGGGGTTTTTCGAGATTGGGTCAGCATCCAAGTTAGGCATTTAGCTGAATGCGCTGGGCTCGGTTCTAATTAGCTCGTCTCAGCTCGGCGTGGGTAACTCACCTCAGCTCGAGGACCCCTCGTCAACTACTTTTTGCAGCGTTGCTATTTCCGATTCAACAAACTTAATCTGCTTACCGTTCAAAAAAAAAAAAAACTTAATCTGCTTGATTGCAATTGCTTTTGATTGCAATGTAAAGAAAGTGGAAATGTTCATATACCTGACTCCTTTTCAGTTTTTTTTTTTGTTTTTTTTAACTTCATTTTTTTTTCTTATTTGTTGAGAACAGTTTACATGATTGGGCTCGAATGACGAACTAAGTCTGGATTTCACAGCTCTGTTGATTTCTAGACCTGCAAAACAAAGGATCCAAGTGCTGGGCTTGGGGTCCTCCTCCGATCAGATACCTAAGTCAGTTATGAGAACCAAATGATGCTCGTATGAAGCAAATGAGTAAATAACAAGTAGTGAGTCAAGAATCACTAATCCTTTTGAATTAATGGACTCAAGTATTTATAGCTGCACAGGGAGGTTTATACGGTGTTTCAATTTAGTGATTGGTTCCTGAATTATGGAGTAAATCGAGACTCATGATTTTTAAATGTTAGCTTACATTTTGTTGAATGGGTGCTCGTTTGAAATGGCATGGGCTGCACGTTGGGCTTCTGATCTGTGATTAGCTTGGACTATTAGATTTTTTTTTTTTTGAACTGCAATATTTTTCTACCATTGTCATTATATTTCTTTACTTTTTCATCTAATCTTTCGTCAGTAGGACCTGCACTCTGAGCAAGCTGTGATTTTCTTTAAACTTAAACTTTAATTTTACTCTATTTTGTCTAATTGCATTATAATTTATGGCTTTACTGATTTTGTGGTTTTTTTGTACATGCGTGTGCGAGTTTTAGGGGGAAATGACGTTTTTTCTCCGTATTCAAGTAGAACATTAACATTGTTCATGATGCTTGCTGCGAATATTCGTCGTTATATGCATTATTATCATTTAAGTTTGGAAAAATAGTATTATCCTTTGGGGGCAGTTGAGGTGTTTATTTCTATGATATATTTAATAAATCATTTAATCAAATTGATAATGCACAAAAAATTATACAACTTATAGGGATGGTGGTGATAAGGATAGATGGGTATTGAAAATTAGAGAGAAGGTGGAAATGAAAATAAAAAGGTTGAGAAAGATGAATAAAGAATAGATATAAACCACTCTTTGTCACGGAAAATACTTTAAAACAATATGATCATCCTGTCATTGTTTCTTGTTCATGACCAACATGTGTTTGTGGGGTTACGCGCTCCGTTGAGCTACACGGTCAGACTGGATCATTTTCCAGCTTGACGTTGATCAAATGCAATTGTCAACAATATGAGAAGTCAATGACAGTAATTAGATTAACAAAGTAGGTACTCCTAGCGCCACCAATTAATTAGACTACCTAATACGATATACTTAATCAATTAAAAAAATAAGGTCCTTCACTTTTTTTTTTCTTTTTTCTAGGAAAACATTCATCAAGATAAATAAATATCACAATCATTCATCATGGCGCCCTTGCAATTTTTTGGAAGCACTTCTGTAAAGGTATTTCCAATGACAAGAAAAATAGTACACTATTTACAAAAATTTACTATTTTTGGTAAGTTTTAGAGATGCGGGTCTCTATTTTAACTCAAATATCTAATAAAACCCACAACTTTTTAGAGATTTTTACCAAAATAGAGACTCAATTTATTTTTTTTTTACACCAAATTTAAAGACCCAAAAAGTGATTAAATTTCTATTTTGGTGTAAATCTCTAAAAAGTGGTGAGTCTCATTAGATATTTGAGTAAAAATAGAGATCCAGATCTCTAAAAATTAAAAAAAAATAGTAAGTTTTTGTGAATAGTTATTACTATTGGAGATAAAGTATCATATTTGAACATATAGGAGTATAATACTCCTATGTTGTTTTGAAGAAAATGAAGAAAAAAACCATTGTAAGCGCTCTTGGCTTTTACTACTTTGTTGTATGCACAACCACGTTCCAATAAATCATAACCATCAGTATTGATGAAACAAATGACATTTACATATTGTTTGATCAAATTGAGGCGTTCATGTCTTAACGATATTTACATATTGTTCGATCAACTCGATAATTGGTGCAACAAAACTCTATACAAGAAAATTGATGAGAACGTGACAAAGGATACAATAAAAGGACCAGCTTATTCCCAAACTACAAAACATAATTTCACTGTTTGTTGTTGATCTTTTTTTTTTTTTTTTTTGGTAAATTTTCCAAATGGTGTCTAATGTTTATATTTTTTCTCGATTTTATCTTATGTTTCAAAGCGACTTGTTTAGTCCCTAAAGGGTGCATAATATTTATACCTTTATTAATTTCATAGCCATTTTTCAAAAGTGACTCATTCAGTCCTGAAATTTTGTAAAACATTTCAGTTTAGTCCCTTTCGTGATATTTTAATTGTGACTAATACATAAAACTTTAGAAAATAAATTGAAAAAAGTGAAAATATTGGCGACTAAATTGAATTTTTTTGCAAACATTGGGGATTAAGCGAAACTCTAACAATCTCTCTATTTTTTCTCCATAATAGAGGGTCAAATTGGTGATTCTCTACTTTTATAAACTATCTATTTAAGTTTTATTCTAATAACACTCTCTATTTAATTTTACTCCAACAAACTCTCTATATTTTATGTAAATTCATTACTTAATAATTTCTTTTCTTTTATTTTTAATTATTATCAATTATGTTCTAACAAAAATTGTAAGATTAATAGTAATTTAAATTGTTAAATGTTGTTATTCTCATTTTTGCATTCACTTGGTATATAGCTTGAAAGTAAAAAAGAAAAGCTTGACAGCAAAAAAAAAAAAAAGAAGAAAAGCTTGACAGCAAAACACAAAGAACAAAAAGCATAAAAGCCAAAAGCAGAAGGAAGCTAAAGTCTGCAATTGTAAAGCAAAATAACAAAAGCAGCGAGGGACTTTTCCTCACTGCTTGTAGCGAGCAAAGAAATGCAAAATGGAGATTCACCAATTTAGCAAACTTGATAGCTAATCTGTTGGAGTTCATATTTTGGGTTTGGTTATCTACTTTGGCTAAAAAGCTAAAATAGAGAGCATTGTTTTTTTTTTTTGCTAAGAAAGCAAAAGGTATATTATTAAACTCAACAAAAAGTAATAGGATTACAACTGCTAAAGGCAGCACATCAACCTAACAAATGATATTTTTAAATCTCCAACATCTACAAATATCCCTATTGATCTCATTATCGTTACACTTTTTACAAGTATATATTTTTAATCTAATTGATTGAAAAATACCGACAACAATAGTTTCTTCAGAGGCATAGATATCTTTGTGAATCCTGAGATTCCTCTCTTTCTACACTGCATACACAATCCCACATAATAACAATCTAGTCACCGTAGCTCGCAAGTCGACCCCATTGCACCATCTACTGCCCCATACTTCAATATTATCCCAACTTGAAAGACAATCAGAAATAGAGAGCATGTCCAGCCATTTCTTCCAAATTCGCTTACTTAAACCACAAGAAAAGAAAAAATGGTCTCTATCTTCCACTGTAATTCTACAAATTTTGCAAATGCAATCAGCGGCCACTCCCTAAGATAACAACCGATCTTTTGTAGGCAGCCTATTAAGCAACACTATCCAAGTTAAGAAGCTATGTTTGGGTATATTTGTCTTGCTCTAAACAATATGATGCCACCCAACTTCCCCATACTTCCCCACTTGGAGATGATCTCAGTGCGTCACTTTGAAATAATAGAGAAGAAATTGGAAAAAAAAAAAAATGTAATTGAGGACTAAGTGAGTCACTTTGAAAAAAAAAACTGAAAAAATGTAAATATTGGGGACTAAGCACGTAATTTTTAAAATAATAGAGATAAAATTAAAAAAAAGTGCAAATATTGAGGAAAATTTCTAAAATTTAACCTTTTCTTTTTTGTTCCCTACCAACAGTTCTTGGGATTAATACAACCCTAGCTACACAAATTAAGGTAGCACACCAACTATGTTATCCCAGAACCCAAACTTTTACTTTCTGTTGAATATGAAGATACTACTACTGAAAGGGAAAATTACTTGGCTGCTTCAGGTGGGAAAGAAACCACTGAGAGATGGATCCATCATACGTCCCTATTCATCAATAAAACTATCTTATTCTTTTTTACCCAATTGAATGATTGACCCATCACATGTCCCAACTAATCAATTAAACTATCTTATTCTTTTTGACTATCCCCTCTTATAATTGGGGGAGATAGTAGGTGAGAAGCCAAGTCAAAATCAGGGCGCACAGACTTTTTATAATTGGCGAAGAGGGGTGGGTTAGAAGTCAACATCCTGTTAATAATTCCCAATAAGCAGTTGTTGCCAGCATAATTAATTTATGTATCTTAGACAATCTTCATTGATGCATTTCAAGGAATTAGATTTTTGAGTTAGCTAATAGTAACGACCAAAAGAACAAAAAGTCAGCTAATGGTAGATTCCGATGTCAATATGATCATGCCCTGTGTGGAGTAGACAATCTACAATCAAAGATTCTGATGGATAAAGCTAGCCAAACAACACCCCCATCCCCACACACAATACCCCCACACATGTAGATTATGTCTCAACTCTCAATTAGGTGGAAAAGAAAATGTACACGGCATTAAGATCTTGCATATATAAGCCTATATATATCTTAGCTTATTCGAATTGAAATTAATCAATATTTTCAAATATTTGTAGTTTTAAAATGTCTCCACCCAATTCATATCCTATGAGTGCAAGATAGTATAAAATGCGAAAACAATTTTGGTTTTAGTTTAGGCCAATGTTGCCATATATTTTCACAGAAAACATTGTAAATTTTCCAAATGGTGTCTAATGTTTATATTTTTTTTGGGGGGAAGGGCGTTGGTGAGAAGCCAACATCCGCATACCATTGTCGACAATGAATTAGATATTCGGCTTACCAGCTAAGAATTCGAATTAATTTATGCATCATACACACTCATCGCCACTTTCTCTATCCCATTCGCATTAAGAAACTAGGATTTCTCATCCGTAAATGTTTGGCAGCGGCACAGGTGGTGTAGGTGCTTCGTTAGCCATTTATCTTCTCTCCTTCTTTGGTGAGCTGGCAATAAAATACAAATATAATAATATCTTAATGTTACAGTTACGCCACATTTTACATTGTTGCTATTTCAGATTCAAACTCGATTGGAGGCTTTGGCAATCAATTCATTTTCTTATACTTAGCCTAAATCCTTATTTAAGATATGAAATCTACAAATTTATATTTTTTAAATCTGTTGCTCATCTTTGTCCCTAAGCTTAAGAGATAAACTTTAACTAAAGTATAAAAATTAAAAAAAAAAAAAACATTGTCACTCTTCTTGTTTCTCTTTCAACAAAAAAATAAAAAATAAAAAATCCAACGTCTCTCTCATCCCTTCTCTTAAGATTATTTTTTCATATTAAATGTATGGTTAAATTTAAGGTTATTTCGTCATGTAGAATGTAGGTTTATTTTGTAATTTTGAACTGATGATTGAAGTTATAATTATTTTGTATTGTTTAACTTTATTTATTTATTTATTTATTTTTGGATAATTTTATGATAATAGCAAGTCAATAATGGAATGAGTTGATAATCTATCACAAGCCCAATATCAAAATAATAAAAAGGGTATTTAAGTAAAATAGAAGTATTAATTCATTTTCTACATGTATTTCAAATACAAGTTGTATTTGTAAATAACATTATTAAATTAATACTATTTTAAAATTTCAAACAAAGAAATTTATTTGTAAATACAAATTATCACAGAATTCATTTATAAATCAAATGAATTCTACATCTCAAGTATTTCCAAACACTATGTAAGTCTTAATCATCAACATATACTTGCATACCAGTACAATTTTTTTTTTGTTTTTTTTGTCGGAAATGACAGCCTATCCCTGCATCAGATAGGTCAACATTAAGCAAAAACAACAGATAGTTAGGAACATTTGATCACCAATCTAAAGGAATTAAACTTAAACGAATTTGGTTAGCAATCCAATCAGTAATTACATTGGCAGTTTTCTAAATGAGCTCGAGGCGTATATTACGATTGGTATCCATTTCCCTCTTCAAGTCATTGATGAAGGAGTCAATCTTCCAATTGTTGCACGAATTAATATGGTGGAGAGAGTTGAGAACTTCTCCCAGTCCGATTCAATGATAATCCACAAAAGGAGGAAAAATAAGCCACAAAAGGCAAGCTAATCACATATGGATCCTGTTCAACATATCAGGAGTTGTTAGTACCTAACGTAAAGAAAGATTGAAGGGTTTAAGGACCCCAACAATCCCAATTGTAGATTTTTTTTTTTTTGGCTGATTGTAGATGTTTTGGTCTACAATATAGTGGACATTTTCTTTGATGGATTCTTTTCTTTTCTTTTATAACAAGTACACTGTTTATAGCATCTAGTAATACTATGATGATTTCCAATGAAATTTTGCAGCATTGATGGACAAACACGGTTTTATTCCCTTTTCTTGAACATTTTAAACTTTCACCCAATTCAATTTTATTGCTTTAAGGGAGTGAAAGTTGGAGACGATAGTTTTTTTATTGCATTTTAAGCTAGTTCATTTTTTTATCTTTGTTTTAATTTGAGAAGTTAACCTGAAATAAATCATATGATTAAGCAGGTAATCTTGATTGTAAATAAAAAAGAAAATATTAAGCAAACTCAGTTGTAGCTGAACTGGTACATAGGTACCAGTTATGCAATGCTTGCTCAAGCAACTTTGTAAAACCGAACATAAGTGTAAAAAAAAAAAAATTAAGCCAAATGTATATCAAATATACATATTCAGGAATTCATACTTGAATAATGCAACAAACTCCATACTTACTAGCTAGTGGAACTTTCTTAGTATTATTTGATAGTGCTTATAAGAAACCGTACAAACTTAAACTAATTATTATGTATAGAACTTCATATATTCTTTTTTATGTTTTTTTTTTTTTTTGGATTCAAAGGAGTCTAAATTATTTTATATCACTTAAGATGTTACATATGAGAATTGATTTCGAGACCATTTAGGAAATGACATTAGCACTTCATTAATTCATGTCAACACAAGTGATATATATACCCAATTCATAATTAAAAAGAATAGTTTTGTCCTGAATTTAACTTATTTGTATTTTGTAAGCGCTTTTCGTAACAAATAAAATCATGCTTTAGAATGATGTTATATATTTTAAAAACTTAATCTTGAGAATATGTATAAGCAACCGCAACTGCAATTTCTTTTTATTCCAAAGAAGAATATTAACTTATAGTGGCAAGCTAAGCACGTAGGCATCTCAAGTTATCATTTAATTTACAAAATTATATTAAGAAAACAACATTACATTTTCACCTTGTTTTGCCACGTCATTATACTAATATTTGGCAATTACAGAAATAACTCTAAATTTTAATAGATGGTGAAATGTACACCATCTTCTCTCCCAACCATTCTAAAACCTAACTTGTATTTATCTGCCACCGGGTTACCCTAGGAATGTGCTGGATCAAGTTCAGATAGCATAAACCATAAATCAAGTTCTTGCAAATTCTTAAGCTCTTGCAATCCATCTGGGAGCATTTGTAGACTCTCACATGCGAAGTTGGCGAGTTTGAGAAGGCATTTCATGGATTCTTTGCCTATTGGACTCCATGTGGTCAAATCTCTATGGCTTGAAATCCGAAATTCCTTGGGTGCCGGAAAGCTTTCTGGTTCACAAATTAACTGATTTCCAACGCAACACTCCCACATTTCTAGAACTTCCAACCTTGGTAGTTGCCCCAAAGCAATCAAAGAATGTTCGTCTAAATCACTCTTCGACAACCAGATTTCACGTAGATTGTCGTGAGAGGCAATGAGATCTCGTAGTCCAGTGATGCCCACTAGTGTGAGCTTCTCAAGAAATGGAGAAGCTGAAAGGTTTCCTAGTTTGATCAGTTTTCTTGTATCATTAACAAGTGCTGTCAGTTTAAGCGTTTGAAGATTATTCATCCTTCCAATAGCAGTAAATATGTCTGTCCAGGACTCTTCTCCATTGAAAGATATATTCAATTTAGTGAGTTGTGTTGTGGAGATCAGTTGCCTTGCTTGATTAGGATTTAGATGTACTCCATCCAAGGATTGGAGTTGAGTAAATTCCAAAGCGATATCTGGCATTACCAGATAAACGCCTTCAACGAAATTGTTTATGAGAAGATGTCTTAATTGCTTGAGCTTTGCTATCCCTGCAGGGACATTTTTCATTGTCGACCCAAATGAATTAAATCCCCCACTTCATCAGGTACATTGTTTATGTTATCAACACCTTCCAGGTCCAAAGTCCTTATCAATTTAATGTTCTGTAACATTTGAGACAATGATGAGTAGAACATGTCACCCCTACCCGCTAGAAGTAAACGTAGCTTTAACCTGCCAGTGTGATCAAGTTGCACATTGGGTGCATGAATTGCCAAAAACCGCTGATCTTCTTCCACGGTGTTTTGGTAGAGTAATTTTCCGAAATTCTCCTTTGCCATCATGTGAACAGCAACTTCGCGCAAGAGGTCATGCATTTGGAAACCTTTGGGCGTGTACCTTGTCGAGAGAAAGAAAAGACATGATTATGCAAGAATTATGCGTATTGAGAAAGAATTTACGATTACAATATACAACCCTATATGTAGATGGTAGAATACTTGATCTCCAAGCTAAGTTAAACATAGTAAAAGCCTAATTATGGTAAGTGAAGCAGCTGTACGTGGAATATACATAGAATATTAATATACAATACAATATATACGTGTTATACGTTAACATACCTGAATTGTAACATGCTTCTGTTTATGAGCTCATCGAAGTAACCTCTTGCAACGGCTTCTGGTGTCTGTCGATCGTGCTTGACAAAGCCCTCAGCTATCCACAAACGTATCAATTTGTGGATTCTAATGGAAACAGACTTGGGGAACATTACACAGTATAAGAAGCAAGGTTTCAAATAAGTAGGTAAATGATGATAACTCAATAACAGGACTCGATTTAATTGAGCAAGATCCCCCTGCAATTCCAAGTGAAGGTGTTGGCGGACCTTATCCCATTTTTCAAAATTATCACCTTTGGTTGACATCAACTTGCCAATGGTCAAAATTGCAAGAGGTAACCATCACATTTGTCAACGAGTTCTCGTCCAATTTTTCAATCGACTTGTTATTCAAGAAAGCCGCTTTACAGAATAAATCCCAAGATAACTCAGGATTTAATGGCTTTACCTTAACATAGTCAGACCCGACCCCATACCCGTGCTGTAGGATAAGCTTAACGATAACTGAGGACATATTATTTGCAGGAAGTAGTGGTGCAATATGTTCAATAGTTTCAGGTTTCCAGACATCATCAAGGATGAGGACATACCTTTTCTGCTTCAAATCATCGCGTATACGCTGTCGGAGCTTATCCTCGCTCAAACCGATAAGCTTCTCGTCTGTGGTTCTGGATATTTCCTTCACCATTGACCTCGAAACCTCAATTGGAGAGGACTGATTCACGGCGACCCAAGCACAGAAATTGATTTCACTATTCATCTTAACTCTTTCAAAAACTTTATTGACCAGAGTCGTCTTCCCTGATCCACCAGGCCCCACGCCGTGATCACCTGCATAGAATTCCTCGGCGTCTCAACAAGATTTAGTAGCTCGGAAAATTCTGTGTCCATCCCAACTATATGCGCGTTCTCGCCACGTTGGTAGCGACCAACTGGAGGACTGTTATCTTCCTCTTCCTCGGGAGCGGTTTGGTCCTCCGCTTGTTGAACCGGCTCTGGCTCTATGCTCTTGACCTGTTGATGGAACTGAGAGCGAAGCTTTGCCGCCTCGATGAAATAGTGCATGAAAGCCCCGATGTTGTTGACTTCACAGAAGTTGCTTGGCTTGTTGGACTCCAGAAGTTCCATCTCCAGCTCGTACTCTTCTAAAGCATCTTCGATGTCGAATGCTGCATGTCTGGCTTCTTCCACTTCAGCCAGACTGGTATCTGGCTTTGGATTGAAAGTCAATTTTTTCAATTTCATCATTGATCGCCCATTGAAACTTGATTTCATCAATAGTTGCTTCCTTGAGTGCGTTAACCACGGGATCGATGATCTTACCAACGCAGTTAACTACGGGATCAATGATCTTAGAAACGCTGTCCATCTTTTGATGAGCTTTAGTCAACTAGGAAATGTGCTTTAGTTATTATGAGAATTCAATCTTTCTTGATGTGCTTCCACAACCTCGTTGCCTTTTTATAACCGGTCATCAATGAATTTATTTTTGTCTTTTATATTTCTCTTCTTGGCCTTTTCTTCCTTAATTCCTTTTTTGGGTTGATGGCAGGACTAGTTCTTGTCTAGATGTAGTTGATGATTTTGATGTCATTTTTTCTTGTTTATCTTTATCAAATTGAGCTTTTTAATTTCATCATTTGATACCTCATTCTCCTTCAACCCCTTTTACATAAACCCAAATTCTCCCATTAGCTTTTAATATTACTTGAATTCCCTCATACTATTAAAGCTTGCCAAACAAAGTCTTACGATTAAGGCATTAGGAGTTTTTCATTTTTCTAAAGAACTAAAAACTAACCTCCTTCACCACACACATCACCCCCACCTTAATGGAATTGTGTCCTTAAATCCCTAAAGAAATAAATAGTCACCTTTAGCTAATGGCTGTGGAGCTAGTTTTATACGATATATTATATGTAGGTGGTTTTGCATGGTGATTGTAGATTATGTCTCAACTCCCAATTAGGTTGAGAGGAAAATGTATATTGTATTAAGATCTTGCAGATGCCTTTATCTTAGCTTATTCGAATTGAAATTAATCAATATTTTTAAATATTTGTGGTTTCAAAATGTCTCTCCAAATCACTTCCTATATATGTGGGCAAGATACTATAAAATGCAAAAACGATTTTAGTTTTTCATTTAGGCCAATTATGCCACCTATTTTCACTGAAAACATTGTAAGATTTATTGCTGAGAATTTTCATTTAAACTTTGTCATTTTAATTTTATCTTTAAAAAAAATAAACAAAAATAAAAAGACTAAAATACTCTTAGTTATAAGACTTCGTTTGGCAAATATTTATGGCTTGGAAAGATTTGTGTAATATAAAAAGTTAGTGGAGGAGTTTGGATGTCAGACAAGAATTAAAATGGGATTACTCTACCAATAAGCAAAAAAATTTCAATCATGTTTACGCTGATTGCAGGACACGTGGCCTGACTTTATGACAAAATTGTTCAACTTGCTCCATAACTTTTTTTTTTTTTTGGGAAAGAAATTTGTATTAGCACAACAACAAAGGATACAAGAAAAATAGCCCCAAAAAAAGAATGTCGATTCAAAAAGTGAACAGTGCTCAAAACATTCTCACTCCCCCGTGAAGCTTTTTACTTTTCTCTTTCTTGAAGCTTTTTCTTTCAACGGTAAAATAAGTTACGTAACCCAAAGTTCTCAGATCTGAAAACTACCTGTTTAGATCTAAGAATCTGAATCTATTTCTTGGCATAAATCATCATCGTTGCAGGCCCTCCTCATGGAGGAGGACCCAAAATCTCAGACTCAAGGACCTATAGTTGGTCTCATTCACCTTGACTGTAATTGTAGCAAAGATCTCAGAGGCGGTAAGAAGGCCAAAACTGTCACCCTTCTGACGAAACACGTATATTCACCTACTCCTATGGATGACAGTAGCAACTCCCACGGCGGTAAAGAACCATTCTCACAGTCGACGCAGCAGGTACCTTCACATACTCCTATGGAGGACAGTAGCAAATTCCATGGCAGCGAAGCACCTCTCCCACAGCCACAAAATTGGAGAGGCCTTTTTGGAAAGAAATCTGATTATATGGCATCTGTAGATGGTTTGGTGGTTGATGTCCTTGACTTTGATGACACTGGCTCGGATTGTGACGGTGATTGCTCCGATGATGACGAAGGGAAAGATGTGGTAGCACCCTATCTCTATCTGTCACAAGAGAGAAAAAATGAGATGCGTAACCCATGGAGAAATGCTCTGATCATCAAATTAATAGGAAAAATAGTGTGCTTTCGACTTTTTGCCTCTCGTCTTAGCAAACTATGGAATATTCAGGGGAGGTTTAGCTTGGTTGATGTGGGATTTGGTTTATTTGTTGTCAGATTCTCCTATGTTGCAGACTATGAACATGTTCTTACCTACGGTCCGTGGATGCTAATGGATCATTATGTGACAGTTCGTCGATGGGAACCTTATTTTCGGTCAGAAATTGCAAACACAACCACAATGTCAATTTGGGTTCGCTTTCCGGGTGTTCCAATGGAGTCCTACAAAGTAAACATTCTAACCAAAATGGGGAATTTAATTGGAAAAACTCTTAAAGTTGATAAATTGACAAGTGATTGTTCTAGAGGGAAATTTGCTAGAGTTGCGGTTTAGGTTGACCTTGCTAAACCACTGTTGTCCAGGATTCACATTAATGATGGCTACTATCAAAGAATTGAATATGAAGGGATCCATTTGGTTTGTTTCAAATGTGGATTATATGGTCATAGGAAGGATCACTGCTCAGAAAAAAATCCTCAGCAAGATGGTGCAAATGGAGATAAGGGAAAATGTGGAGAGTTCTCAAAGGAATTTCCAACAATCTACCGAAACCCCAGTCAATTGGGATCCCATGATTGACTTTGGTGAATGGATGTTGGTTCAACGCAAGACTACAAGAAGAATAGGACAAGGTGGTCAAAAGAATTCCGAAATAGGGAGGGTTAACTCTACTGATCAAAACCGAGTAAACAAAGCTCCATATAATAGATCAGTCAACAACAATCACTCCATATCAACCGCAGCTTCAGGGTCAAGATTTAATTTCTTTAACAAGAATCAAGATATGGATGGTAGAGAAAATCATGAAGAATTGGGCGCAAAGGGAAGCTTCCAGTTTTCAGCCTGGAATGAAGAAAGAGGTAAATCTGATAATTCCTTTGTTAACAAAAGTAGAGAAATCAAGAGATACCAAAAGAGCAAAGCAAGAACTAATAAGGAACAGGTCGCTAATGCTAATTGTGTGAATGTCTGTGATGTTGTCGCTGGTCCAAGTACCGCAAGTCTTAACAGTAAGAAGAAAGAGCAAAATGAAAATATAGCGGTTGATAATAGTAATGGTAAATTTGATGAAGAAAGTCAACATCTAATTGTGCATGACCTCTCCTTTGAGGACCGAAAATCGTTTGGAGTAGCACATGGTGATAGTAGAAGTGTTGATGGCAAATGAGAAGAATTATCTATTATTGTTGATCCCATGCATCAGATTCATTCATCTTTTCTTGAAGATCAAGATACTGATGCTCCCTCTCATCAGTTACATGGACGACCGCCAGATAATCTCTCATCTCAAATGGATTGTTCTATGGAGGAGGCCATCAGTTTTGTTACTGGAAGGGGCAAGGAAATGGACTCGGATATTTCTCAGGTTGTTTTGCATTCTACTGGTGGTTTTAACCACTCTCCCCAAGATGGTTGTTAATGTCGCACAACTTTGGCAATTATTGGGTGTACTATTGATATATTATTTTAGCGCATTTTTACTTAAATTTTGTTAGTTCTTGAGTAATTTATGAGCAATTTGATTGTTTCTATGTTTGTTTTGCGATGTAGGTGAATTTTATGATAAGAGATGGATTTTGAGGCAACGATTGAAGAAAAATGAACAAGGGCAAGCTTTTATGCAACTTGTGGATAAATTGCTAAAAATTAAAGTAGCGCAGTCATAGCGCAGCTGCGCAGTATCACAGAATTTTTAAGGGTAATTTTGTAAAAATGCGCAAAAAGAAGAAACTCTATGTTAAAAGAGAAGGAAATAAACGTTTGAGATGAGATTTTTGGAGGCAGCCATCAAGTGGGCAGAAAAAACAACATTTCAGAGGAAGAGAAAGAGAGGATTCGAGAGTTGAAGACGGAGGAATGATCCGGAGACGGACTTCTGCCCCAATTCTTCTCCAAATCCTAGTTTTATCTATCTTTCTTATCATGTTTTATGTTACAATTGAGATTTTATTTAATTTCATTATGATGTTCTAAGTTATTTTTCTAGGCCTACGATGTAGCCAGCTTACCAATATTTGATGACTTTGGTTTTCAATTAATTGATGAACTATTCCATATTTGCGTTGAGTATTTTATGCTGAGTTTAATGCTTGTGGTTGCCTGATTAACAATTACACGATTCGTGATTTGGTTTGAGACTGAGAAGTGATAACTAAATTAGACCACGTATAAAATATTATTAAATCGTCATAAGCTAGAGATAGTTATGAGATCTAGTGCAGCATTTGAATTTCTAGGGCTTAAAGCGTTCCATGAGTTCACAGTCATCACAGAGATGTAGTTAGCTTGCTTATTGGGATAGGTTATTGATGCTTGAGAAAGATTAATATATACCTTAAGGAATAGGTTTCAATTGATTTAGATCAATAGTTTCAAATAGGATTAATCTTGGTGAAGTCGGAACCCCTAGAGCATTTTAATCCTTGATTTATCTTCTTTATTAATTTTGTATTCGCTTTAGTTCTTAATTCCAAAAGTACTTTATTTATTAGTTTTACTCAAAATCTCTCATATTTGATTGTTCAAATAAAGTTAAAGTTAAATTAATTTCGGTAGTTAGTAATCACAGTCCTCGAGGGAACGATCTTTATTCATCATTTTATTACTTGTTACGATACGTGCAGTTGCGTTATGAATCACACAACAAGTTTTTGGTGCCGTTGCCGGGGACTGTGTTAATTATTAATATCGATACCAAAAAGCTTTGATTTTACTTTGGATTTTATTTTATTTTGTTTTGTTCTCTTTTTTTCGTTATGTGTGTTTCAGGAATATATTCCTTTAGGTGTATGCGAAAGTTGGGAGATAGCAATTTGTTGTCTTTCGATTCTGAGATAGAACGAACCTGTCGGAAGAACAAAAAGGAGAAAAGAGCTACTACAACTACCCATCATTTGCAAGGAAATATGGTTGACATCGTGGTAGCACAAGAAGGAAATAATTAGGAAAATCCGCCTAGAACACTGTGAGAGTATGCTTTGCCACCCACTGGAATTCAACCTGTGATTAGAAAGCCAGCGATTCAGGCGAATAATTTTGACTTGAAGACAATGACGCTGCAGTTGATTCAGAATATTCAATTCCATGGACTGCCTTCTAAAGATCCTAACCAGCACATAGTGAATTTTTTAGAAGTCTGTGGAATAGTTAAGTACAATAGAGTCACAGATGAAGCTCTGCGCCTTCGCTTGTTTCCTTTCTCTTTAAGGGATCAAGCGAAGGAATGGTTGAACTCGCTGCCTTCAAATTCAATCACTACTTGGGAGGATTTGGTGCACAAGTTTTTCTCAAGATTTTTCCCACCAGGAAAGACAGCAAAGCTGCGCATAGAGATTAATAATTTTACGCAACATGAAGGAGAAACTCTATGTGAAGCGTGGGAAAGGTATAAGGCATTGTTGAGGAAGTGTCCTAATCATGATGTACCCAGGTGGATGCAAGTTCATAATTTTTACAATAGGTTAATTAGTTCCACAAGAACGTTGATAGATGCATCTGCAGGAGAAGCTTTAATGAACAAGACAACAGATGAAGCTTATACGTTGCTAGAGGATATTGTTTTGAACCACCAGCAGTGGTCAAGTGAGAGAGTCGCATCAAAGAAGACAGTTGGGATTCATGATATTGATGCCATAACTACATTGACAACGAAAATTGACAATCTTGCGAAACAGTTGCAAAATAATCAAATGACTGCTAATGCTGTCCAAGCGGCAGTGGTGTGTGAGTTTTGTTGTGGTCCACATCATAGTGTAGAATGTCAGGTTGGAAATCCATTTGCGTAAGGCACAGCAAAACAAGCACAGTATGTGGGGAATTTTAATGGGCAGCAGTACAATTAGTACTCTAACAGATCTAATCCAGCATGGTGTAATCATCTGAATTTCTCTTGGAGAAATACTCAGAATGTGTTGCAACCTGAGCAAAATAACCTACCACTAGAGAAGAAGGTGAACCTGGAAGAGGTAATCGCTCAATTGGCGAGTTCGCAGACACATTTGGCTAATTCCCAAACTTAGTTTATGAATGAAACTAGGACAAACTTCCAAAACCAGTCTGCACAAATCAGAAATTTAGAGATGCAGTTGAGCCAAATGGCTACTTTGTTTTCTGAAAGACAACAAAAAAGTTTACCTAGTACTTCAGAGGTGAATCCTAGAAGAGATGGCACAGAGCATTGCAAAGTGATCACTTTGAGAAGTGGCAAAGAGTTAGAGGAGCCAGTGAAAACTAAGAGGTTGAAAAAAGTGAAGCAAAGAATGAGGCAGAAGATAAAGAGAAAGTAGAAGCTCAGCCACAACCTATGAAGGAGCCGCATGTAGTTGTGCCATTCCCTCAACAATTGCAGAAAAATAAGCTTGATAAGCAATTTGCTAAATTTCTTAAAGTCTTCAAGAAACTTCACATCAATATTCCATTTGCGGATGCACTTGAACAAATACCTAGTTATGTGAAGTTCATGAAAGACATTCTTTCAAATAAGAGGAGGCTTGGAGATTACGAGACAGTTGCACTTACTGAGGAGTGCAGCGCCATCCTACAGAAGAAGCTACCACAAAAGCTCAAGGATTCAGGTATTTTACTATTCGTTGTGAAATTGGCAATGTTGTTTTTGAGAGAACGTTATATGATTTAGGTGCTAGTATTAATTTGATACCTTTGTCTATTTTCAGGAAGCTTGGTTTAGGATAGACAAGACCCACTACTGTAACACTACAGTTAGCTGATCGTTCGTTCAAGCACCCTAAAGGAGTAATTGAAGATGTGCTAGTCAAAGTTGATAAATTCATCTTTGCTGCAGATTTTATAGTGCTAGACATGGAGGAAGACAAAGAAATTCCTATCATTCTTGGAAGACCTTTCCTTGCAACTGGAGGAACACTTATTGATGTTCGAAATGGTGAGCTTAGGTTGCGAGTACAAGAGGAAAAGGTAACCTTTAATGTGTTCTAAGCGTACAAGTACCCAGAAGCTAGCGACAGTTGTTTGCGCATTGATGCCGTCAAAGCTATAGGGTGTAACCATGAGGGTCAATTGGATCCCTTGGAGGCAAGCTTGTTAAAATATAATTCTTTTGTTTCGGTGGGATTAGAGCACAAGAAATATTGGTCTATTAAACAACGAAACATGGGTGTACAAGCAGTGGATGATAAAGAATTCTTGCAGTTGAATAAGCTAAAAAGATCCTGTAATGAAGCGAATGAGAAAGCAAGAAGTTACAAGGAGAGAACAAATGAGTGGCATGATAAACCCGTTTCGGGAAAAGATTTCTCTCATGGGCAACAAATACTTCTTTATAACCCACGGATTCCTGAAAAACGCAAGTCAAGATGGTCTGGCCCCTTTGTTGTGACTAAAGTGTTGCCTTATGGTGCTGTGGAAGTTACCCATTCAGAAAAAGGGACGTTCAAGGTCACGAACTACTGTTGAAAGCTTATTAGGATGATGAGTTTGACAAACACAAGACCGTTGTCCATCTTAACTCATCATGAAGAAATTGCTACGTCGGGCCATCGACGTTAAAACAAGCGTTTTTCGGGAGGCAACCCGAAGTTTTTTACTTTTCTTAATTTAATAGTTTTAGTTACTTTTTATGAATTTTTGAGTTATAGTTGTAGTAGCTAATTGATAAGTTTTATTGTCATGTTAGGTTCAAGAACAAGTTTGGAGGGAGCCGAGGCAAAGAGATGTACTACCAAGTCGATTAAGGGAGAAAGAATGGAGAAATCGGTGTTGGGAGTGCGTAAGATGCTTGCTTAGAGAGAAAAACAAAAAAGATCAGAGCTGTGACAGTAGCACTATTGCGCTATGAAGTAGCGCAGCTGCGCTCACGGTAATAAAAGTTACGTTCACGAGAGGGCTATTAGAAGAGAAAGAGCGTAGGCGTAGCGCAGCTGTGCTTACGTCTTTCAATTTGACATTTGAAAATACAGCGCAGGCATAGTGCAGCTGCGCTTACGTCCTTGTATTTTGACGTTCATAAAAATAAAAAATAAAAATAAATAAAAAAACATCAAAAATCCAAAGAAAATCATTCTCCTTCTCTCAGCCGCCACCATCAACACCCAAACACAAATTCTATCTTTCTCTCTAAACCCTAAGCCCTATTACTCCCCAAACCATCAGATTTTTCTCAACCTAAACCATCAGATCTCTCTCAACAACAACTCACAATTTTATGCCTTTTTTTCTCAAGTCATCCTCATACACTCACAACTGAAAAAAAAGAACCTATTCCACTAGTTGAACACCCACACCGACGAGGTCATACCGATGCCGACGATGGAGCGGCGACAATGTCACACCCACGAGAAGCAGCAGTCTCTTATTCTTGTTCTTTATCATCTAACTGTCCCTCTCCCATCAACCCCTATTTTGAACTATACCATGACGAGCTGCTCAAGCTTGTAGGAGACGTTGGCGTCATATCTGAAGTAACGGCAGCTTGTAGTGGTCACGATTGAGGATGTTCCCATCACTCAAGTAAGGCCTTCTCTGTTTGTGTGTGTGTGTTATTGGCTTAAAAAAAATTTTAAAAATAATAAATATGAAGAACGCTCGCGAATAAGGGCAGTTACATACAATTTTTTTTAGTTCGTGGTCTTTTTGTGTTGGTGGCATTGATATTATTGATTTTTCAATGGAATACTTTGGGGATATTGGTGGTTTGTGTTTGTTGGGTAGAGTATGTTGTAGGTCTAAATGGTATGTTAACTGTTTGCTTCATGTTCTCCATAATGCTGAAAGAATAGTCAAAATCTTATTGCATTCAGGTCTGTTTTTATTGTGCACATCCATGGTGATTGGTTGACCTGTAATTGGACCATGTTTTCCAACTGAGTTATAGCAATTGTAGTTGTGTTATGGTGATAAAGGTGATTGGGTTGGGAATTGTGTTTGTTGGATGAAGTATGTTGTGTGTCTTGCTTGAATACTAATGGTTTGATTAAAATTCTCAATGAGGCAAAAAGCTTTATGGAAGTCTTGTGGGTTTAAGGACTGCTTCTATTGTGAATCGATGTGTTGGTTGGATGATTTTTGATTGCGTTGTATTTTCATTGTTGTGGTGGTTTGGGCTATGTTATGGTGGTGAGTATACCTTTCTTCGCTTATAATTGAGTTGTGAGTTGTGACTGACTTGTAAAGTAGTGTCCCTGGTTAGAGCAAATACTGCTTGCAATCGAACTTGTGTTATTGGGTGGTGTCAACTGGAAAAGGTTGTTTAGCATGTCAACATGCCAAAGACATCTTCTGGAACAAGTTGCTTTGCCTAATTGGAGCTGAACCATTTGAGAAGCTTTTGGACAATGACCACCATGGATATTCAGGGAAGTCCTCTACATTCTTTTCTTTACTTTTGCCATTGAGGACAATGTATTGTTTAAAGTTTGGGGGTGGCCTCAGCGTCTCTTTACTTGGTTTGAGTTTTTGGTATTAGTGTTACATGTTTTAGTTATTTTTATTATGTGTTTAGTTATTTAAATTCCATTAAAAAAATAAGAAAAATTTGAAAAAAAAAAGTGAAAAACTGAAAAAAAAAAATTGAAAGTGATGCTGGAAAGATAAGAAATAGGCCAATGATGAATAGTATATGTATGACATGATAGTAATGAGGATAATTGACTGAAGCATAGTTTGTTTTATGAAAAATCCCCGCTTATTGCGCACTTAGCCTCGCCTAGTTATGTTGTTGCTTAGAGAATGATTATGTGAGTTTAAGTGAATAGAAAAATGAGTATAGGACTTTAGAACTTGCTTGATTCTCACTCGAGGCGAAATCCTAGGTTGCATAACATTAGAGAAATGATTTAAGCCATCTTTGGATCATTTGAGCCTTTCAAGCCAACCATTGTAATAATTGAATACCCTAGTCCACCAAATTGAGCCTAATTAACCTTTTCTTTCATGTGTAGCCTACAAATTCTTCCTTAACTTGTCAAGTTGATTACCCAAATTAATGACCTTCCTATTTGTAACATATGATTATTCTAGGATGATTATATGGAGCTATGTTGTGTATTGAATGATGGGAGGTATGATGGTTGGGTGATGTATTGTTTTCTTTTGAAAAAAAAAATCATCAGAAAAAAGAGGACAAGACTAAAAAGAAAAGAGAGTAACCACACTCCTTGTAATTAATATCAAAATACAAGTTTGGGAGAATGTGGACTCTTTATGTGTTTTTAAATGTTGTGAATGATTGTTGAGGAAGTGAAATGAAAGATGGAAGATAAGAGATATGTTGAATAGTTTTAGTGGTAAGAAGTAGAGTTGGCATGTGCTCCATTGAACATCCTCGAATAATTGTGTGGTTATAGGTAGTTTAGCCTTATATTATATCCATTATCCTACCTTGGCCCTAGCTACACGTTACAACCAAATGTAAAGTCCTACTGATCTTTAATGCTATGATTAACCTACATTAGTAGAGAGTGACATGAAAAGTAAGCCTATGAAGTCCTAAGTGATTGAAAATAACAGATTCACATTGAAAATCCGCTTAGCTTGCATAAACTCATCCGGGTATAATTGATTAGGATATGGGCTATTCACACACTCACTTGGGGGATTTGAAGTAAAATGAAATTATGTGAAGTTAATATTTCTCATGCTTATGATTGAGAGTTACCACTTGAGTTGTGAAATAAAGCTACTGAGACCGTGAAAATTTACTATCTTACAGCATTGCTTTCATGGGTTGTCGTGTGTCAAGTCTTTAGTTTTAGGTTGTTTCTTTCTTTAGTTGTGTCTTTTGCTTGAGGACAAACAAAGCTTAAGTTTGGGGCTGATTGTTGGGTGTATTATTGATATATTATTTCAGCACCTTTTTACTTAAATTTTGTTAGTTCTTGAGTAATTTATGAGCAATTTGATTGTTTTCATGTTTGTTTTGCGATGTAGGTGAATTTTATGAGAAGAAGTGGATTTTGAGGCAGAGATTGAAGAAAAATGAATAAGGGCAAGCTTTTATGCAACTTGAGGATAAATTGCTGAAAATTAAAATAGCACAATCATAGCGCAGCTGCGCAGTATCGCAGGATTTTTAAGGGTAATTTTGAAAAAATGCACGAAAAGAAGAAACCTTATGTTAAAAGAGAAGGAAATAAACGTTTGAGATGAGCTTTTGGGAGGCAGCCATCAAGTGGGCAAAAAAAAAAAACAATGTTTCAGAGGGAGAGAAAGAGAGGATTCGCGAGTTGAAGACGGATGAACGATCCGGAGACGGACTTCTACCCCATTTTTTCTCTAAATCCTAGTTTTCTCTATCTTTCTTATCATGTTTTACGTTACAATTGAGATTTTATTTAATTTCATTATGATGTTCTAAGTTATTTTTCTAGGGCTACAATGTACCCAGATTATGAATATTTGATGTTTTTGGTTTTGAATTAATTGATGAACTATTCCATATTTGTGTTGAGTATTTTATGCTAAGTTTAATGCTTGTGGTTGCCTGATCAACAATTACATGATTCGTGATTTGGTTTGAGACTGATAACTGATAACTAAATTAGACCACGTGTGAAATACCATTAAATCATCATAAGCTAGAGATAGTTATGAGATCTAGTGCAACATTTAAATTTCTAGTGCTTAATACGTTCGATAAGTTCACAGTTATCACATAGATGTAATTAGCTTGCTTATTGGGATAGGTTATTGATGCTTGAGAAAGATTAATATCCACCTTAGCGAAATTGCTGGTAACATAAGGAACATGTTTCAATTGATTTAGATCAATAGTTTCAAATAGGATTAATCTTGGTGAAGTCGGAACCCCTAGAGCATTTTAATCCTTGATTTATCTTCTTTGTTAATTTCATATTCGCTTTAATTGTTAATTCCAAAAGTACTTTATTTATTAGTTTTTACTCAAAATCTCTCATATTTGATTGTCCAAATAAAGTTAAAGCTAAATTAATTTCGGTAGTTAGTAATCACAGTCCTCGTGGGAGCAATCTTTATTCATCATTTTATTACTTGTTACGATACGTGCACTTGCGTTAGAATTCACACAACAACAATAATCCTTCCTTGTTAGGAAGTCGTTCTATGGGTCTGAAGATTTTGGTTTGGAATTGTCGGGGAGCCGCGCAAGAGTCTTTTCAACAGGTTCTGATTGATTTGGTGCGTTAGCATAAACCTTGGATCGTGATTATTCTAGAGCCGAGAATAAGTGGAAAAAAAGCTAATAAAGTGATCAATTCTCTGCGTATGTCGTGCTCTTACAGAGTTGAAGCTAATAGTTTTTTGGGAGGTATTTGGATCTTATGGAATAATGATTTTGTTGATCTGGAGTTGGTTTCTACTGGGAATCAAGTGATTAATGTGCTTGCCTCGATTAATGGCATTCATAAATAGCTCATCTCAGCAGTGTATGCTAGTCCGCATGAAGCTCTACGCACTAGCTTGTTGGAGGCCCTTAGAGAAGTGTCCTCTTCGCTTTACCTTCATTGGATGGTGACTGGCGACTTTAATCAAATTGCTCACCTAGACGACAAACAAGGTGGCGTTGGAGGTGTTACTAGAAAGATGAAGTATTTTGAGAAATGGCAGAACAATTGCAATCTCTTGGACTTGGGTTTTGTCGGACCTCATTTTACTTGGTCTGATTCTTGGGACCGGGTCAAAGGATAATGGAGCATTTGGATCGGGCCTATGCAAGCACTGAGTGGAACTTCTTATTTCCGAATACTTGTGTTGATCATCTCCCTCGCATTTGCTCAGATCATCTTCCTATTTTGGTGGATGTTTGTGGTTTGAATCAAGGAATTAATTTCCCCTGTCCGTTTCGTTTTGAACTTGCTTGGTGTACCCATGTTAATTTCTTTAACTTTGTTGGAAACATCTGGAAGGCTGATGCTGGTAACATTAAAGAAGCTTTGGATGACATCTCATCTAAACTTCAAACTTGGAACACGACAACTTTTGGAAATATTCATGCTAACAAAAGAAGACTTCTTGCTCGGGTTAAAGGGATTCAAAGAAGATTACAGATAAGATATAATTCTTTGTTGTTTAGATTGGAAAAAAATTTGAGAGAAGAGTATGAGAAAGTCTTGGTGCAAGAAGAATTGTTCTGGTTTAAAAAATCTAGAAAAGAGTAGATCTTTTCGGGTGATAGGAACACAAAATTCTATCACCTTTCTACCATCATTAGGAGGAGAAAAAACGCTATTGTCAAACTCAAAGGCGACGATGGAAATTGGGTCCAGTAGGCTAGCAAGTTGAAAGATATGGCGTTTAGCTACTTCAAATCTCTGTATACAGCTACTGACCAGGTTCCTATCTATTTCTTTAGTGCTTGTTTTAATGTTATTCATCACTTGGATTTGATTGCTCTTGGTAATCAGATTGAGGAGAATGAAATTCGTGTTGCTCTCTTCCAAATAGATGCTTCGAAAGCTCTGGGTCTGGATGGCCTTTCAGCGGGATTTTTTTAGAAATGTTGGCCTACAACTAAAGATCTCATCTGTAAAATGGTTAAAGAAGCCTTTTTTTTTTCTGGAATTATGCCTCAAGGTGTGAATCATACCCTTATCCACTTTATCCCCAAGAAGAAGAACCCGGAGTCTATTAACAATTTTGGCCTATCAGTCTTATTAATGTTGTTGCGAAGTTGATTTCCAAAATTATGGTGAACAGACTTCGTCCTCTCTTCCAAGATTTGATCTATCCTTATCAGAGTAGCTTTATTCCTGGGCGCTCCACAAGCGACAATATCATCCTTGCCCATGAAGTGATTCATGCCATGAAAAAGAAACAAGCAAAAACAGGTGTGATGGCAATAAAACTTGACCTTGAGAAGGCCTATGACAAGCTCAGTTGGGCTTTCATTAGAGACACTCTTCAACAGCTTCACCTCCCGGATAATTGGATCAACCTAATCATGTCATCTCTTGAAACGGCTTCAATTTGTCTTTTATGGAACGGTACCTCGACTAATGTCTTCTCGCCGACGCGGAGCATTCGTCAAGGGGACCCTCTTTCCCCCTATATTTTTATTATTTGCCTTGAAAGACTTTCACAAATTATTGCTCTGGATGTCAATGACAAGAATTGGAAACCAATCGGGATTTTTCATTTGGGCACCCCTATCTCCCATCTCTTCTTTGCTGATGATCTTATTTTCTTTGCAGAGGCGCCAAATGGAGAACATTTTAAACATTCTAGAGAATTTTTGCAAGGAATCTGGACAAAACATTAATGCAGCAAAGTCATCTATCTTTTTTCTCTAAAAATACTGATCAAAATCTTGTTAATTTGATGTGCAGCTCTTGCAGATTCCAGGCCTTGGATGACTTGGGAACTTATTTGGGCATCCCTCTGCTTCACAAGTGGGTTTGTCAAGGTACCTACAAGTATATTCTGACTAACATGCAGACTAAACTTGCGGGGTAGAAATAGAAAGTCTTGTCCCTCGCTAGCCGGGTTATTCTCTCTAAAGCCGTTCTTGCTGCCCTGCCAGCCTATTCTATGCAAGTGACGGCTCTCCCCGTTCAGACTTGTAAGGAGATTGATAAAATCCAACGTAACTTCATTTGGGGATCATCTGAGGAACAACGTCGTATACATTGGTTATCCTGGGAGTCTATCTGCCGTCCAAAGTCTGAAGGGGGCTTGGGTCTTCGTATGTCTAGAAGTAATAATGAAGCCATGCTTGCCAAACTTGGATGGAAAATTCTTAATGAACCAGATTTGCTCTGGGTCAAAGTTCTCAAGGTGAAATATTTCTCTGATAATTTGTTGTCTTACGAAGGTAAGAACTCTGATTCAAAGGTTTGCAAAGATATCATCAAAGGGAAAGGCACTCTAAATAAGGGGATTAAGTGGATTCTTTATAGTGGCCATGCCATAAGATTATGGCTGGACCTTTGGGTGGGAGAAGATACTCTGATTAACATGGCGCTTCATCACATTCCTAATGGGATGATACATCTTACGGTTGACCACTTTGTACACAGGAATGGCGATTGAAATTGGGTGCACTTTCGACATCTCATTTCGTACCCTCTTCTTTTGCAAATTTCAAATTTGAAGTGCTATCCTGAGGATTCCCGTGATGATTTTATCAGTTGGAAGCATGATGCTAACAGTTCTTTTTCTGTGAGTACGGGTATTGTGTATAACCAAAACATCCATCTGGCCTCAGATATTAAATGGGAAGATCTTTGGAAAATGCCTTGTCCCCAAATAATTACAATTTTTTTGTGGCAAGCGGCTCACCAGCGAATGTCTTCAAGATTCAAACTTAGCAAGAGATGTATGTTGATTGATACAAGTTGTGTTTGTTGTGGTACTTCGTGTGAAGATACGGTATATGTCCTTCGTTCATGCCCTTATGCCCGTCACATTTAGGAACGCCTCCTCCTTAGATCCCTTTGTAATGGGTTCTTCACCATGGATTGGAATGCGTGGATCAATAGAAATATTCAATCTCGTGATGTTAGTTTTGGTATTAGTTGGAAATGCATCTTTGCGGCTGCCATTTGGGAGATTTGGAGGCTGCGTAATAATTTCATCTTCAGAGGGGCGATGAAGGAACCCTTTGGTGTGACTGTTAGCCAGATCATTAAGAATGTGAATGAGTATGTGGAAGCTTGGAGGACCCATGACAGCCACCAACTCCATACCAGGAGGGCTATTATGATTGGATAGGAGAAGCCGGACATGGGTTATAAGTTGAATATTGACGGATGTTCAAAGGGCAATCCAGGAGTTGCTGGGGCAGGTGGTCTTTTCTGCGACGCAGATAGTGGTTGGATGTCAAGTTTTGGCATCAACCTGGGCATTGCAAGCAACAATAGAGCGGAGTTGCTAGCTTTAGAGAAAGGGCTGAGCAAGGCGGAGCATCTTGGACTTCATCATCTTTCCATTGAGACTGACTCACTTTTTATCTGTAACTTGTTGAAAAAGGGATATGACTACAATAGCCCGCTCAAGATTACGGTTGAGAATTGTGTTGAGATTCTTAATAGGCACAGTAATTACAGGGTTGGCCATCTTTTTGTGAAGCTAATAGATGCGCTGACTGGATTGCTAACTACAGTCTTCATCAACCTCTTGGATCGTTTTCTTTGGATCAACCTCCAGATGCTCTCTGGACTCTGATTGAGAAGGATAGAACGGGTTTCAAATCCCGTCAAGTTATTCATTCGTCTTAGGCTTTGCCTCCTTCCAACCAAAAAAAACAAAGGATACAAGAAAAGGGCCAGCTTGTTCCATAACTACAAAACATAATTTCGCTGTTTGTTGTTGATTTTTTTTTTTTGGCAAATTTTCCAAATGGTGACTAATGTTTATATATTTTTTTCAACTTCATCTTTATTTTTTCAAAGAAACGTGTTTAGTTCCTAAAAATAGTATAAAAAAAATTAATAATAATTTAGTCCCTAATATTTATACATTTTTTTAATTTCATCCTCATTGTTTCAAAAGTGACCCATTTAGTCCTGAAATTTTGTAAAAAGTTTTAGTTTAGACCCGGTTGTGAGATTTTAATTGTTACCAGTACATAACAATTTGGGGAATAAATTAAAAAAGTGAAAATACTGGTAACTAATTGAAACTTTTTGCAAACATCTAGATTAAGTGCATCACTTTGAAACAATAGGGAAGAAATTGAAAAATAAATGTAAACATTGAGGACTAAGTGAGTCACTTTTAAAAAATAGAGAAGAAACTTAAAAAAATGTAAATATAAGGGACTAAACACGTTATTTTTAAAATAATAGAGGTAAAATTAAAAAAAAATTATAAATATTGAGGAAAATTTCTAAAATTTAACATTTTCTTTTTGTTCCCTACCAACATTTCTTGGGATTAACACAACCCTAGCTGACCATAGTTAAGGAATGTAGCTCACCAAGTATGTTCTCTTATAACCCCAAATTTTATTTCTAGTTGAGTATGAATATTCTACTAAAAAGGAAAATTACTTGGCTATTTCAAGTCGGAAAGAAACCACGGAGAGATTGATCCATAATACGTCCCTATTCATCAATAAAACTGTCTTATTATTTTTTGCCCAATTGAATGATTGGGACATGATAAAAACTATCTTATTTTTTTTTGCCCAATTGAATGATTGACCCATCATATGTCTCAACTAATCGATTAAACTATCTTATTCTTTTTTACTAACCCCTTTTATAATTGGGGAAGCCGGTAGGTGAGAGACCAAGTCAAAATCAGGGCGTGCAGACCTTTTATAATTGGGGGAAAAAGGTGGGTTAGAAGTCAAGATCCAGCTAACAATTCCCAATAAGTAATTGTTGCCAGCAGAATTAATTTATGCATCTTAGACAATCTTTATTGATGCATTTAAAAGAATTAGATTTTTGAGTTAGCTAATAGTAACGACCAAAAGAAGAAATTCATCAATATTTTTAAATATTTATAGTTTCAAAATGTCTCCAACCAATTTATATCCTATGAGTATAAGATAGTATAGAATGCGAAAACAATTTGGGTTTTTAGTTTAGGCCAATGTTTCCATATATTTTCACAGAAGACAATGTAAATTTTCCAAATGGTGTAGGGGTTGGTGAGAAGCCAACATCCGCACACCATTGTCGAAAATGAATAAGATATTCGGCTTACCAGTTAAGAATTTGAAATAATGTCCCATTCACATTAAAAAATTAGGATTCCTCATCTGTAAATGTTTGGCAGCGGGACAGGTGGTGTGGCGTGTGCGTGCTTCTTTGTTGGAAATAGCTTTGTTAGCCATTATCTTCTGTCCTTCTTTGGTGAGTTGGCAATAAAATACAAATAATAATATCTTAATGTTAACATTTAAGCCATATTTTACATTGTTGCTATTTGAGATTCAAACTCGATTAGAGGCTTTGACAATCAGTGTTGAATCAGTCTCAATAAATGTACCAAGATGTCCATTCTTCGTCCTTCATAAAGCCTCATTGTAGACATGAGCGAATGTAAAATTTTTGTTTAGTAAAAATAAAGAACACATAATTGAATACTCTTATATGATTTTTTTTTCTCTGTCGGGCTTAATTATTTTTTTAGTTTAACAACTACTCAGAAATACATAAATTTTCAAAAGATACAGATCCACCATAAACGTTAACACGTTGATCACATCTTCAATGTGATATGCTGTCTCTCTGATTTGTTTCACTTTCAGTTCAGCCAAAAACTGGTATCTTGCTTTCCTTGGATGTATCCTTAATTAAGAAAGCCTTGCATGTACTTAAGTCGATCTGTGAGCTCCTTAATTTCATCATTGATCCTCAACTAAAACATGATTTCTTAATTCATAAGCAGCATCTTTGAGTTTGTTAACTACGTATGAAATCAATGATCATTTTAGCCATATCTTGACGTGCTTTATTTACTAGGAGAAGTGAATCCAACTTTCTTGGTGTGTTTCCTCAGCGTCTTTTCTTTTATTAAATATGGGTAAATAGCGTATTACCCCCCTGTGTTTTGCTAAAAATGCACAATACCTCTCTGTGCTTTAAAAATTAGCTGATTACCTCCCTATGTTTTGCTAAAAGTGCACAATATCCCCTTGTATATTAAAAATTAGTTGAGTACCCCCCTGTGTATTGCTAAAAGTAGCTTATCACCCCCTTGTGTTTTATAAAAGTAGTTGATTGCCCCTTATATTTTCTAACAAAAGCGTTAATTTTTAAAAAGCACATGAGGATAATTAGTTATTTTTTATAGAATACATGGGGGTAATCAACTAAATTTTTAAACACAAGGGGGTATTGTGTACTTTTAGTAAAACACAGGGAGGTAATCAGCTAATTTTTAAAACACAGGGGGTATTGTGTATTTTTAACAAAATACAAGGGGTAATACGCTATTTACCCTATTAATTTTAAGTCTTTGTTTTTTTTTTTTTTTTTTTATTCTCTTTAATCTCTCTTTCTTTTCTTTTTTTTTTGATTAATATTTTGTCATAGTGGTCCCTTATCTTAAAAGTGTAACATTACAGTCATTTACATTTTGAATATATGACACCATTTGTCCTTTTTTACTTTTCCATTTAAAGTTTGATGACATAATCCTTTTTAACTAAACTAGGTATTAACCCTTTTTTTAACTTAAACATTAATATTTACTTGATTTTGTGTGTTTAGTTTGTGTTATAATTTAGTACTTCACCTATTTGGTATATATGTAGGTGAGTATCTATGCTACAACAAGTGGAAATGTTCATGCACCTGACTTATATTTAGTTTTTTTTAACTTCAATTTTTTTTTGCACCTGACTTCTTTTTAGTTTTTTTAACTTCAATTTTTTTCCTACCATTGTCATTTTAATTGTTTACTTTTATGTCTAATTATTCATCATTTTTTAAACTTAAACTTTTTTTTTACTCAATTATTTGGTCTAATTGCATTATAATTTAGGGCTTTACTGATTTTGTGGTTTTTATGCATATGAATGTGCGAGTTTTAGGGTGGAAATGACATTTTTCTTTTTAAATTCAAGTAGAATATTCACATTTTTCATGATGCATGTTGCTACTATTCGTCGTTATATGCATTATTATCATTTGAGTTCGGAAAAATAGTATTATCCTTTGGGGGCAGTTGTGGTATTTATATCTATGATCTATATTAATTACATATTGTTTAATCAAATTTATAATGCACAAAAATTTATACAACTTATAGGGGTGGTGGTGATAAGGGTAGATGGGGATTGAAAATTGAAGAGAACGTGGAGATGAAAACAAAAGGTTGAGAGAGTTGAATAAAGAATAGACATAAACCACTCTTTTTTCATGAAAAATGCTTTAATGTACCTAATCACTTAAAATAACAAGAATATTTCTAACATTCATCGTGGCGCCCTTGCAATTTTCTGGAAGCATTTCTGTAAGTGTGCTAGAAATTATTTCTTTTAGTTCCTCAGCTTAATTTTGATAAATATATCTCTAGTTTCCGAAGGTATCATATTTGAACATAGGAGTCTTGTACTCCTACATTCTATGGAAGAAAATGAAGAAAAAAGCCATTGTAAGCGAACTCTTGGCTTATACATATTGTTTGATCAACTAGATAATTGACGCAACAAAAATTTTTACTTCTTCAAGGGACGATTATGATAAGGATAAATGGGAATTGAAAATTGATGAGAACATGGAAATGAAAACAAAGATTGAGAGAGATTAAAAAAGAATAGGCATGAAAACCACTCTTCTTAAGCTTCATATCTATCATACTTCTAGGTTCTTCAATGTCCGCTGATTTTTCAAATGATCAAATGTAGTTGTCAAAACTTAAAAAGTCCAAATTTGTTTTTTTTTTTGTAGAATAATTGATACTGTAATGTTGTCACAACCACAAGTCTAACATACAAATCCAGGCTCGTGACTATCGCATACTTAAGAAGGACACCTTTCTTAAGTTGCAAGACCCTAGTTTTGCAAGAAATAATGGTGAGAATAGAGCAATAATAATTTGATAAAAAAATTATTGTAAGTCTCAAACTCTAGGAATAAAAACCTCCAATACATAAATTTCACAAAGTCATCCACATAATGAAAGTCTAAAATCATCCAAATCATAATTAAAGTAATAGTTCACCTAAGTACCGTAATGTGTAAATAGGAATCCAAGCATCACCTCCTCTCTCTAAAGTTCTTTGCGTTATCAGGGCTCTACCTGACAATCCTTCTATGCCAAACTACTCCTCACCTGCTTCGAAATTAGAGAAGTAGAACAAAACAAGTAGAATAAAATAAGTACTAGCTCAGTAAGTGGTTTATGAACAAAGGTGCACAATAAATAAAAAAAACAGCGTAGGACCTTGATAATGAATGGGATCGCAATACTTATGCATAATAAACCTTTAAAATGAAGAAAAAAAAAAAGGAATCAAAATTCAGTAGGTAGCAGGTAAACGAATTTTAGGTCCAAGTGAATCTAAATTTGTCATGCCCCAAAATCAAATTTTCACATGTATAACACATGACAATCGTCGCGCTCTTAGTGCAAGGCTCAAACTTATTTTAAATATTTTGTATGTAATATTTCTAAATCTCCAAAAATTAAAAGTCAAATATTCTAATTTCAATGTCTATATCCAAACCACGTGAAAGTTTCTAATGCATAAATTGATACAAAGCGAAGTCCAAAATCAAACTACTCCAAGAACATCAAAAATCAAATACAACTCCTTGCAAGTATGAATCGAGAGCATATGTTTTTTTAGTAGTTTTTCAATAATAGCATATGCTTGAAGATTGACATTCTTCGCATTGAGAATGATGCTCAAATGTGTATAATCAAGTATCATGGCAATCCGATTATGGTTTTGTTTTCCCTCGGCTGAAAATTTGTCAGTAGACTCCTGCGGAATATGTTTTAATGTAGCATTATCTTTTGTGAAAGTCTGCTGGACTCAATTGAGAGTATTCAATTTCTCAGGTCAAACAATTAACATGAGGACAAAGAAGCTTTTCATAACAGGTCAGTTGCAATATCTGAATCAAATTACACGTTGGGGTTTGTTTTTCACTTAGTACACTTCTCCTCCTACGAAATGTACTAGCAACATGTGATCCGGGTAAATTATTCATTAGTAAGTCTTGATGGAACGGTTGTGGAATAGTCTTTTTACTAGTGATTAATGTTTTGATAAAAATTTGCGTCATTCAGTACTGGCTAATATGTCGTAAATATAATTCAGGGATGTAAGGTTGCCTGCACCTAAGTTCTGGCTATTCTGGCTAAGAAGCAATTGATGATGTTCTATAGCTGCCATTGACCGTGGATGTTGTCTTTCCATCAAATGTTACATGTCAACTGTCTTGGAGACAATAAGACTTGCAAGGGTGACGATACTGCTAGAATTTTCAGTGGTTATAGAGTAATCCTTAAGATGATTTTTTGTATTGTTAGCTATCAAATACCTAGTATCTTTTGGATTTTGAACCTTTCTATTATATATAATTGTTAAAAAAATGTTTTATCTAATGTTGTGATTATGAATAGATGTTTTGGATTTTTTGTCTTTTCATATATGTAAATATATTGTGTATATACATTTATAATTAAAATAATATTTTTTAAATTTCAATTTTTATAGCAAATTCAGTTTGGGATGATTTTTTAAAATTTATGACTTTATTATGAGAAGCTCAATTATATTGAAAGGTTAAGTAAGTGAGGGCTCCGTGACAGCTTGGTGAGGGAAAAGGTTATTGACGGATTGGCGAGAGAAAAGGTTGGTGAAGGCTTGGCGACGACAATTTTGGTGACGGTATGGTGAAGGGTTAAGTTGGTGAGTACTCGGCGACGGCTGAGTGATGGGAATGGTTGTCGAGGATAATTTTTGTGACAGTTTGGGGACGGGTTAGTTTGACGAGGGTTCGGTGGCGAAAAACTATAGTGACGGCCTGGAGACTGGAAATGATGGCGAAGGCTTGGAGATGGAAGATTTGGAGACGGGCTGGAGATAGTTTGGTAGCCGTCGTCAAATTGGTGATGACTTGGTGAGGGGTATGATTTTGGCGACCACCTCGTGTTTGACGGACGTTTTCCATCACCGTGCTGTCGCAAATTCTAAATTGGCAACAGTACGGTGAGGGGAACCGTCTCTCACAAATTTTTTTTTTTTTTTTTTGTAGTGTAATAGTCTTGTTTCATCTCGCAATCTATGCATGTCTTCTGAATCTGAAAAGTTATAACAAAGAATGAGCTACACAGTCCGGTAAGTATTCCACAACTTTTCTAGCATGTTGACATGACTCAAAAAATATTTTTGACAAATATTTCTTTCATAAATGTATTAATATATTCCAAGTCGAAAATAGATTAATCGTAGCATATATACTAACATAAAATGGACAAGTTAACGAACGACTATGATTACAAAAAGTTACACATCACATTGTCACACAAAGAGTCACAAAAAACAAAATCGAAACTAGTTTCGAATAATGCATCTCGTAGTATACACAAAGTTACAAAGATTAACCCCTTGAAGGAATACATATCGAAGATCAACCATAGACTTGTGCATCAAAATCACATTTTAATTTTCATAAACTAACTTTTCAAAGTCGAAAACTTAACAAATTTTGTATATGTCAAGCTAACGGATTTAATCAAACCAAATTTTTGCAAAGCAAACACGGTTTTCTCATAAGTATAATTTTCTGAATCTATTTCAGAAAATCAATTTTCATTAACTAAATAAAACAAAATATCATTTCAGAAACATGGTTTGAATAAAAGTGATTATAGTTTTCATAAACTAAATTAGGTTTTCATTTCAACAAAGATATAATAAACATATTTGTTTGGAACAAAAATTAAGCTAGAAAAATTGTGAATACTTACCTATAAAGTGGAACAAAATCTTCAAATTGAAATTATGAAGTTCCCCAAAATCTACGCTTCACTTCAACCATACCCTTTTTAGACTCTGGCAATTTTTGCGCAAGTTTTCTGTTTCACCCGTGTCATGTGAATATTACCAAAGATCACATAAATATCCCTTTAAGCAATCCTATTGAAATGAACAATTGTAACTCCCAATGCATTATCATCCAATTCATTAACTCTTAATTATGTCTATATTGTGTAGAATGTGAATAGTTATAACCCCAAAACACAATAATTACAAGATTAAACCCACAAATAGATATTTATCTTATTATCAGATACACACATACACACACACATACACACACCCACACACACACACACACACACATATATATATATATATATATGTATATTTTTTCTCTAAAATTCTCAGGTATTACAAAATCGCACTAATGTCAAAAGAAATTCAAATATAGGTTGTGGTCACAGAATTGATAACATAAAACAAAAGGGTGGCTTAAACTGCCAAACCACCAAATTGAAAAGTGGTGCACCATGCACACTAAATAGACGAAATCGAATTGGCCAGTATATGATCCCTATTGGGCAAGGGCCTAAACGCGCTTACCCGCCAGTTAAGGCACAACCTAATTATTTAGTTATTTCGAAAATATGCTAAAGGAAATAATTGAGTTACTTTCGAAAAGCTTTAGTTTCAAAAGGACAGTATTTAAGTATGTTTTCATGCACATGAAAATTTTGTTCCCAAGTTTTCATTCTAAAATTCTAAAAAACATATTGTCTCAAAAGAAAATGATAGGGACTAACATTATGAACATCAATCCTATGAGTTGGCAAGATGAGGTGATGAGTAACTTTGAAAATATTTTAGACTACCACGTGAAGAAGTAACGTATGTTACTTTGTTTGCTGTAAATGAATTACCGAATAGGTTTGGTAGATTTTAATAAGCTCAATGTACAAAGACAATTATATTAATTAATAAACGCAATATATTCTTAGCTATAATTGGCAGTACAAAACTCTTGATGGAATATTTTATTCATCAAGGTCTAACAAAGTTTATGGCTAAGCAAGCAATAACAGTGATGAATGACTATTGAAAATAAATAACCATGGGGGATGAAATCAGTTTCATGAGCAGCAGGCTTTGGAGTAATTAATCAATAATAGAAAGAATCATTTTGTGAGGAGATGAATGGAATAAGGAATGAAGGGGATACATATATTTTCGAAATCATCCTTGCTAATATGCAACATGACTTGAGTTTGTTATAAGAAATCAAATTTGACATTTAAACAACCGAATCAGTTAAAGGTTTTCTAACATGAGGAAGAATCCACTAACCTTTGATACGCAATTTACTCAAATCCTTTTTTTTATTCTTTATTTAAGGGAGGGTTAAGTCATTTACATCACTTAGAATGTTATATACGAATTTGATCTCAAGACCTCTCATATCTAAAGCGAATCATACCACTAGACCAAACGGCTAGTGGCAATTTACTCCAATCCTTAAGAGCAAAAGATAAAAACTACAAAATCGTAATAAACCACACCCTTATATATGACTCCACGAGATCCAAGTGTAACAAAATCCTGCGATTTAATGACAACATCCTATGTTTATTCGAATTTCTCTGGAGAAGATTAAATTTATGCCAAGATGATTATTGAACCAAGTCAAAAGACAAAAAAGTTGGTTTTAAAAGCAGCTACCAATAACGCCTAGGCTTGTTTGATAGCTTGGAACATATTTTCGCCTTGTTTTGAATATGAAGATATTACTTGAAAGGAGAATTACTTTGTTACTTTACGTGAGAAGGGACCATAAGTTTTTATTTATCTATATTGTAAACTTTAGTCACTTAATCGCACTATCAGTTACACTACGGGGAAATATGACGATAAAATTTTGTCGCTTTTTCTTCACCTAAAAAGAGGAGCGAGGGATAAGTGGACATCATGTCACAATTGGTGGAAAAACTCAAATTTCATTGCCAACCCGTGACTATATTTAGAATAAATATTTATTTTTTCGGTGTCCATCGCCAAGTAAAAAACATAAAAAATATTTAATTATTTTTCCTTTTTTCGCTTTTTGGTCAATAACCAAATTTTATTGAATAAAACGCACCATACAACACGGGGCATCAAAACGAAAGCCCACCTGAACACGAAAGATGACCTGAACAAAAACATAAAGACAGCATGGTAGGATGACCTACAACAACAAGCCTAACAAGGCATAAGAAGACACAATTTCTCCTAAGGATGCTGTAACGCCCCGAACCCAACCCCACGCTAAGTCAGGCTCGGACCCGTCACTCGGACAGAGTCTCCTCTGTACCAAGGACAAACTGATACCTGCAAACATTCATTCAAGACATCCGAACTAAAAGCAACAACTTATCCATAATAACTCCGAAGCCAAAACACAATCACAAGGCCATCCGAGCCTTGGAGCAAAAATTTTCTACTAAAGCACACAAGCATGCGAGATAAGTTGGTTTTAGTTATAAGTAGTTAATTACAATAAACTTCTAAGTTCCATATGAAGATCTACAAACACTCCAAGCATGCAAGAGAAAATAAAGTCTAGAATTCATTATTACATTCCAACAACTTTCTTAACTCTTAATACATATTTACTAGACATATATAAACAAGACTCTATGGTCTCAAAATACATTAACACCAAGAAACCCACATAAGAAGCACATAAAATCCACCTCAGCACACAAGATCACTGATTCTGATCTACTTGAACTTCTTCCTCTTCTTCTACCTCTAATAGCTGGGGATTCACCTCAGCTTCTCCTGAAACATTTTAGATGAGGAGTGAGCAACAAAGTTGCCCAGCGAGGGAGGTGATGCAGCATGTAAACGTGCAATATGATATGCAACACAAGTAAACATATATACAAGACACATAACCATCAAGACAATAAATCAAACTATTAATCACTTTAAAAAGGATACGGTTCCACTTCCAAGTCTTCGATCACGAGCCACGAACCACGAGTATCACGATTATGCCGGCAAAACCCAAACACCACACTTGGGATACTCCGGATGTATCCCGATCCTACGACCCTTTCTCCCGAGGTAGGTCCATGCCCAGCAGGTGAACCACGCCTCTGGGGTAGTGGAGTATGCCTCAGCGAGAAGGGAATAGGCACCATGGTAGTCGAGGGAGCACGGCAAGCCCGATGCCGCCCGTGTTTCTCGACGCTACCATGTCCGATATAGGTTGCGCAACCCAATACAAGTCACAAGCAAGCAATAATATCACATAACACGTAAGAGGGACGACAAAGTAGGCCGCCCTCACATATATGCACGATAAAAGCTCATATATGCAAGATTTTAACTAATAGATGTCAAAAGAAAACCATCAACATAATTAATTCCAATAATCTACTCAAATAACTTAAATACATCCTAAATATTCTATGCAAGGCACTACTAACACACAACAAGTTCCAATTGCAACTAAAATGGCTAAAAGCTACTTTTCCCCTTTCTTTAATCGGGCTTTCTTTCTCCTAAGCATAGTTCGAGATTCTCAATCCTTCCCTAGTCTTTCTATATTCCTAATTAAGCTTAAAGGTACCCTTTAAAGTCACTAAAACTCATTTTTGAAGCAAAAGTTCGGGAAGGCCCCGAACGGGTTTGAACTATAGCCATACTAACCGAACCCCAATTTCGCGAAACGAAAGCACCAAAGGTGCTTCCTTAGCTCAAGGATACCCAAATCGATGCCCAAATTTGCCCGGATTGCCTAACGTGCAAAACCCCCTTTTTAAAGTAAGCTATTTATGCACTAAAGTTCGAATTCGGGTGATTCAATCTAACGTGGCTTTTCAATTACCTTCCCTAGGGTCTAGAGCACCTAATTGAGGCATCAATTCAAGTCAATTATCAAATTTTCTCAAAACCCTAGTTTTAGGCACTATTCATTGTCTCTTTGATCAATCTCAACATTCAACCGTTTAATTTGTTATCACACCACAAAAGTTAGCTCTAGAGGCTTTAAATAACTCATAGGAAGCATTCAACACAAGATATATTGCTATAATTGACAATTCAATAAATTTGAACATATGCAAACAAACTTTAAATTCAAACAAGTAAGACTCCCTCACAATTTTGAAGATGTAGAAGCTTTGTTGAAGGTCCTAAGTTGCTCAATAACCTCCCAAGATCAAACTAAGAGCTCAAAGTGCTTGGATGAAGAAGCAAAAATCTCTCTTTTCTTCCTTGAAGTGGACGGCCAGCAGGAGGGACAAGGATGGAATTTCTGAAATTGTTTTTGATGACTAAAATGCTATGTTCTATTTTATTTTATGAGGTAGTTGTTTTATATGTTGTAGACAATTAATTTCCTAAGCTTTGTAGTCTCAAATATTGACCAATTAAGGCTAATTGTAATTACAAATGCTCTCTAATTAAATACTATCACTATTCTAACGTAACACTATTCAAGGCTCACGGAAATTATTTTTCAAACGCATACTCCTAAGCTCGAAAGTTCAAAACGAAAATTTCTTGGCTCCTTTTAAATGTCGAGTGACCTAGGAAAAATTTAAAATCAAGCTTTCGGAACAGTCAAAAATTTTATGAATAGTGATCCACAATAAAAACAATTAAGCAAGAAAAAATGATGCACGTAGAAATGCGCACATAAGTATGCAACGATTATAATAAATTTAAAGTGAAATTCTCGGGTGTCACACCCTCTCCCCCTTAAACTAATTGCGTCCTCGCAATTCTTACATGATTCGGCAAAGAGCTCCGGATACTTCTCTCTGATCTGATCTTCTCGCTCCCAAGTGGCATCCTCAACCCCATGATGATCCCAGAGAACTTTTACCATAGGAATATTTTTAGTCCTAAGTTCCTGAATCTTTCGGTCAACCACTCGAAGAGGCTTCTCAACATAAGCTAAGGACTCATCAATTTCCAACGGCTCCGGCTCAATGATATGCGACGGATCAGGATTATACTTTCTCAATAGTGACACATGAAAAACATCATGAATCCGACCCAAACTCGGAGGTAAGGCCAATCTATAAGCTAAATCTCCAACCTTCTCAGTGATCTCAAAAGGTCCCACGTATCTAGGACTAAGTTTGCCTCCTTTGCCGTGCCGAATCAAACCTTTCCGCGGAGAGACTTTTAAGAAAACATGATCACCCTTAGAAAATACTAAGTCCCGTCGACGTCTATCAGCATAATTCTTCTGTCGACTCTGAGCTGTAAGCATCCTCTTCTTTATAAGCCTCACGTTATCCACCATTTTAACCATCTCCGGAAGAATAGCAGGATCAACTGTTTTCATCTCACCTACCTCATCCCAATACAACGGAGACCGACATTTTCGCCCATAAAGTGCCTCGTAGGGTGCCATGCCAATAGTGGCCTGATAACTGTTATTGTAAGCAAACTCTGCTAGAGGCAGATATTTCTCCCAATTCTTGCCAAAATCCAGAACACAGGCTCTCAACATATCCTCTAGTATCCTGATAGTCCTCTCCGACTGACCATCCGTCTGCGGGTGATAAGCAGTACTAAAACTCAAATTAGTCCCCAAAGCCTTTTGTAGCTTCTGCCAGAACTGTGATGTAAACCTGGGATCCCTGTCTGACACTATCTGAGATGGAACTCCATGCAGTCTCACAATATTTTCAACATAAAGCTCAGCCAATTTATCGAGAGAATCTGTTTTCTTTGTAGCAATAAAATGCGAACTCTTCGTCAACCTGTCTACTACAACCCACACCGAATCATTACCTCGTGGTGATCTCGGTAAATCCGACACAAGATCCATAGTAACCTGATCCCATTTCCAGACCGGAATCTCCAACGGCTGCAACAATCCTGCTGGCCTCTGATGCTCTGCCTTAACTTTCTGACAAGTCAAACATTTAGCTACATACTCAGCTATCTCTCTCTTCATGTTGTTCCACCAGAAATTCTGTTTCAAATCTCTATACATTTTTGTGCTTCCAGGATGAATTGTGTATCTAGAAGCATGAGCCTCAGCAAGAATCTCTTCTTTCACCGTCGAATTACTAGGTATGCAAATTCTGTTCCTGTACCTGAGAAGCCCATCATCATGCATCTTAAAGTCGGACTCTCCCCCTTTTGACTTCTCTAAAAGCTTCAACAGCTGAGAATCTGATTGTTGCGCTTCTCTGATTCTAGATAGCAATAAAGATTTGATTTGTAAACTAGCAAATTGAATACCTGATTTAGAAGCTTTCGGTTTCCATAAACACAGTTCTTCCACAATCTCCCAATCCTTGATTATCAAACTAGACACAGAAGCTTTCCGGCTCAGTGCATCTGCAACAGTATTAGCTTTTCCCGGCAAATAGCTAATGGTACAGTTATAATCATTTAACAATTCTAGCCAACGCCTTTGCCTCATATTCAAATCTTTTTGAGAAAACAAATATTTCAAACTTTTATGGTCAGTAAATATTTCAAATTTGTTGCCCCACAAATAATGCCGCCATTTCTTCAAAGCAAAGACAACAGCTGCAAGCTCTAAATCATGAGTAGGATAATTGAGTTCATATGGTTTCAATTTCCTAGAGGCATATGCTATGACTTTACCATTTTGCATCAAAACACAACCTAACCCTTCTTTCGAAGCGTCACTATAAATCACCAAGTTCTCGGTTCCCTCAGGCAAGGCAAGGATAGGTGCAGTGGTAAGTCGCTTTTTCAACTCCTGGAAACTAGCTTCACATTTATCATCCCAATTAAACACAGTTTTCTTCTGAGTTAAAGTAGTCAAAGGTCCTGCAATCTTTGAAAAATCTTTAACAAATCGCCTATAATAACCCGCTAATCCCAAGAAACTACGGACTTCCGTGACGGTTTCAGGTCTTTTCCACGACATGACTACATCAATTTTAGCAGGATCAACAGATATTCCCTCCTGGGAAATGATATGACCTAAAAAGGCAACCTGTTTCAACCAGAATTCGCATTTGCTAAATTTGGCAAACAACTTGTGTTCTTGCAGGGTTTTAAGTACAATCCTCAAATGCTCTTCATGCTCTGACTCAGATTTAGAGTACACTAATATGTCATCAATAAAAATCACCACAAATTGATCAAGATAGGGTCGAAATACTCTCTGCATCAAATCCATAAAAGCGGCTGGAGCATTTGTCAACCCGAATGGTAAAACAACAAACTCATAATGGCCGTACCTAGTTCTAAATGCAGTCTTAGGTACATCCTCTTTCCTGATCCTCAACTGGTAATAACCCTGCCTCAAATCAAATTTCGAAAACACAACAGCACCCTGTAGCTGATCAAACAACTCCTCAATTAAAGGCAAAGGATATTTGTTTTTCACCGTTACCTGATTCAGACCCCGATAATCTATACACAAACGCAGAGTACCGTCTTTCTTTTTCACAAATAACACGGGAGCACCCCACGGTGACGAACTAGGCTGAATAAAACCTTTCTCAAGCAAACCCTGAAGCTGAATTTTCAATTCTTGTAACTCAGGGGAAGACATTCTATACGGGGTTCTCGAGATAGGACTAGTTCCCGGCAACAGGTCAATCACAAATTCAATCTCCCTATCAGGTGGTAACCCAGGCAACTCTTCAGGGAAAACCCCCGGAAACTCTTTTACAACAGGTACTTCATTCAATTTAAATTTATCTCCAGGCTGATTAATTAAATAAGCTAAGTATGCATCATAGCCTTTACTCAACATTTTAGTAGCTTTAATGGATGATATAATACGAGTCCCAGTAGACTTCCGACTCCCAGTTACTTTAATAACAGGTTGGTTAGGTACTTCTAAAGTCAAAACTTTCCTCCTACAGTCCAAACATGCATAATATCGCCCCAACCAATCCATCCCTAAGATAACCTCAAAGTCCCGAAATGGCATGATAATCAAATCAATAGGATACATGCAACCTTCAATGCAAATATTACAATCCTTACATACAGACTCCGTAACAAATTTAGTACCCATAGGATTACCTACTTCAATCACATACGGCAGTTTATCAACTTTTAATGTAGCAGACTGTGCACATGCAGGTGTAATGAATGAATGTGTAGCCCCGGTGTCAATCAAAACTACTACCGGCTGACTATTAATAAGAAAAGTACCTTCCACCACCACTGTCGTCTCTGGAAGCTCCTCCTGGTCAAGTGCAAATACCCGTGCCTGACCTCGTGGTACGGTAGCTGCTCCTGAAGCTCTCGTCTGGGCACCCTGGCCTGAAGTCTGACCCTGACCACCTCTAAACTTGGGACAATCCCTAACTCTGTGCTGATCACTGCCACAGCCCGTGCAACGGCCTAGTTTCCTCCAACACTCAGCCTCTGTGTGACCCTTACGATTGCAATGAGTACACTGTAGATTCTTCCTAGCAGCAGCTCCTCCTGTAGGGGTCCTATAAGTAGATGTGGCAGAACTGCCCTGCTGAGATCTAGCAGTCACTGGTCGGGTCTGTGACTGTCCCTGTGGCTGGCTCTGAGCTGGTCTCGGCTGTGACTGTACCTGAACTGGTCCTGGGTAGCTCTGAGTCTGCCTAGGCTGCTGAGTCTGCCTCTGATAACCCTGACTCTGAGACTGAAACTGCCGTTTGTTTGACTGACTAGACTGAGCTAACACATCTGCCTTACGTTTCTCATATCTCGATGCAGCCCGAACTACTGCAGCATAGCTCGGATAATCTTGTGCAGACAAGTTAAGCACGATGTCACTCCTCAACCCTGTAATAAATCTCTGAATTTTCACATCCTCGGGCTGAACTAAAGCTGGCACATATCGAGATAGTCTCGTAAAGGTAGCCTCATACTGGTCTACAGTCATGTTCCCCTGTTTCAAAGCTATAAACTCATCCTGATGCCTCTCACGGGCTACAACCGATACATATTTATCCCGAAACTCACGAACAAAATCAGCCCATACATGCTGAACCCTCTCAGCATCCCATTTTTCTCTAATAGTGCGCCACCAAGCCTCGGCATCACCCTCCATTAAAAACGTAGCACAGTTGATCTTTCTTTCATCGTCACACTCAAGTATTGCAGCAACTTTCTCGAATTTACTCAGCCACAACTCTGCTTTCATATCATCTGGTTCACCATAAAAACTGTATGCTCCATGATGCAGAAATTTATCAAATAAGTTACCTCCCGCAGTACCACTGCCCTCTGCTCTGGCAGTCTGATTACCTCCGCCGGTACCTGCTGTACCCTGCTGAACCACAAACTGTGCTATGGTATTCATCGCAGTAGCCATAGTAGCTAAAATCTGGGCAGTGCTCGGCTCCTGACCCTGTTGTACATTCCCAGCTGCCCCAGCATTCTGCCCTGGTACATTCTGTCTAGGAGCCTCATCCGGCTCACCCCGTGGTCTACCCCGTCTCCTCATCACAATGCTAGAAGAACATCATATTATAATAGGCAAATAAACTATGCAAGATAATTTACACATTGTTTTCAAACATTTTACTCACATTAGAACACATAAAACACTTAACAACAATCAATACTAACTTTTCATATTCTTATCATATTAAGCTTTATCCTTCTTTTTCATGCTAGCATGTCTTATATCTAAGTACTTAAACAACTAAACACTTACATATTCACATAATTCATTTCCACATATAGACCTCTACCCACATGCCAAGGAATTTAACCCGGCTTCAAGCATTCTAGTAGCTCTGATACCACTTAAGGTGTAACGCCCCGAACCCAACCCCACGCTAAGTCAGGCTCGGACCCGTCACTCGGACAGAGTCTCCTCTGTACCAAGGACAAACTGATACCTGCAAACATTCATTCAAGACATCCGAACTAAAAGCAACAACTTATCCATAATAACTCCGAAGCCAAAACACAATCACAAGGCCATCCGAGCCTTGGAGCAAAAATTTTCTACTAAAGCACACAAGCATGCGAGATAAGTTGGTTTTAGTTATAAGTAGTTAATTACAATAAAGTTCTAAGTTCCATATGAAGATCTACAAACACTCCAAGCATGCAAGAGAAAATAAAGTCTAGAATTCATTATTACATTCCAACAACTTTCTTAACTCTTAATACATATTTACTAGACATATATAAACAAGACTCTATGATCTCAAAATACATTAACACCAAGAAACCCACATAAGAAGCACATAAAATCCACCTCAGCACACAAGATCACTGATTCTGATCTACTTGAACTTCTTCCTCTTCTTCTACCTCTAATAGCTGGGGATTCACCTCAGCTTCTCCTGAAACATTTTAGATGAGGAGTGAGCAACAAAGTTGCCCAGCGAGGGAGGTGATGCAGCATGTAAACGTGCAATATGATATGCAACACAAGTAAACATATATACAAGACACATAATCATCAAGACAATAAATCAAACTATTAATCACTTTAAAAAGGATACGGTTCCACTTCCAAGTCTTCGATCACGAGCCATGAACCACGAGTATCACGATTATGCCGGCGAAACCCAAACACCACACTTGGGATACTCCGGATGTATCCCGATCCTACGACCCTTTCTCCCGAGGTAGGTCCATGCCCAGCAGGTGAACCACGCCTCTGGGGTAGTGGAGTATGCCTCAGCGAGAAGGGAATAGGCACCATGGTAGTCGAGGGAGCACGGCAAGCCCGATGCCGCCCGTGTTTCTCGACGCTACCATGTCCGATATAGGTTGCGCAACCCAATACAAGTCACAAGCAAGCAATAATATCACATAACACGTAAGAGGGACGGCAAAGTAGGCCGCCCTCACATATATGCACGATAAAAGCTCATATATGCAAGATTTTAACTAATAGATGTCAAAAGAAAACCATCAACATAATTAATTCCAATAATCTACTCAAATAACTTAAATACATCCTAAATATTCTATGCAAGGCACTACTAACACACAACAAGTTCCAATTGCAACTAAAATGGCTCAAAGCTACTTTTCCCCTTTCTTTAATCGGGCTTTCTTTCTCCTAAGCATAGTTCGAGATTCTCAATCCTTCCCTAGTCTTTCTATATTCCTAATTAAGCTTAAAGGTACCCTTTAAAGTCACTAAAACTCATTTTTGAAGCAAAAGTTCGGGAAGGCCCCGAACGGGTTTGAACTATAGCCATACTAACCGAACCCCAATTTCGCGAAACGAAAGCACCAAAGGTGCTTCCTTAGCACAAGGAAACCCAAATCGATGCCCAAATTTGCCCGGATTGCCTAACGTGCAAAACCCCCTTTTTAAAGTAAGCTATTTATGCACTAAAGTTCGAATTCGGGTGATTCAATCTAACGTGGCTTTTCAATTACCTTCCCTAGGGTCTAGAGCACCTAATTGAGGCATCAATTCAAGTCAATTATCAAATTTTCTCAAAACCCTAGTTTTAGGCACTATTCATTGTCTCTTTGATCAATCTCAACATTCAACCGTTTAATTTGTTATCACACCACAAAAGTTAGCTCTAGAGGCTTTAAATAACTCATAGGAAGCATTCAACACAAGATATATTGCTATAATTGACAATTCAATAAATTTGAACATATGCAAACAAACTTTAAATTCAAACAAGTAAGACTCCCTCACAATTTTGAAGATGTAGAAGCTTTGTTGAAGGTCCTAAGTTGCTCAATAACCTCCCAAGATCAAACTAAGAGCTCAAAGTGCTTGGATGAAGAAGCAAAAATCTCTCTTTTCTTCCTTGAAGTGGACGGCCAGCAGGAGGGACAAGGATGGAATTTCTGAAATTGTTTTTGATGACTAAAATGCTATGTTCTATTTTATTTTATGAGGTAGTTGTTTTATATGTTGTAGACAATTAATTTCCTAAGCTTTGTAGTCTCAAATATTGACCAATTAAGGCTAATTGTAATTACAAATGCTCTCTAATTAAATACTATCACTATTCTAACGTAACACTATTCAAGGCTCACGGAAATTATTTTTCAAACGCATACTCCTAAGCTCGAAAGTTCAAAACGAAAATTTCTTGGCTCCTTTTAAATGTCGAGTGACCTAGGAAAAATTTAAAATCAAGCTTTCGGAACAGTCAAAAATTTTATGAATAGTGATCCACAATAAAAACAATTAAGCAAGAAAAAATGATGCACGTAGAAATGCGCACATAAGTATGCAACGATTATAATAAATTTAAAGTGAAATTCTCGGGTGTCACAGATGCACCCGCGATCAACACACATGACTATGACGTTGATTGGTAGATTTTAGGAATGTGCTGAATCTTTGAATAATTCAGTTCTCCAATATCTGTTCGCTGAAGAAACTCCTTTGGCATGCGTAATAGGTTCAACATTTGTAAATTCTTAAGCTCTTGTAATCCATCTGGGAGCATCTGCAGCATGTTATGCCTAAAGATGATGAGTTCTTGAAGGCGCTTCATCAATCCTTTAGGTATTTGATTCCATGTTGTCAACCTGGAGGAATTTGTGAGATGAAATTCTTTGAGTTCTGGAAAGCTATTCGGTTTACAAACTAATTGTTCTCCAACATTAACCATCATTATTTTGAGAACATTTAGTGCTGGCAGTGTTCCCAAAATAATAAAAGAATCTTGGGATAAGGATCCTGTGGACAAAGTGATTTCACGTAGACAGATGTGAGAGGCAATACCATTTGGTAGCCGATCGAGAAAGATTAGATAGAGCTTCTCAAGGGATGGAGGAAGAGTAAGGTTTCCCAGTGGGAGCATTTCCCTATCCGCCCAAAAATTTGCTCTCATTTTCAGCTTTTGAAGATTTGTCATCTTTTCAATAACATTACATATTTCTCTCCAGGACTATTTCCAGTGGCACTTATATTTAATTTAGTGAGTTGTGTTGTAAATTTCAACTGTCTTGCTTGATTGAGATTTAGATGTACCTCATCCAAGGATTGGAGTTGAGTAAATTGGGATAATGTGATATCTGGCATTTTTGAATAGCCAGAAAATCTATGGATATAATCCATGAGAAGATGTCTTAATTGCGTGAGCTCTGCTATTCCTGTAGGGACACGACTCATTGAACATTTTCGAATATCCAAGGTTTGTAGGTGGCGAAGTTTCCTGATGGAATTAGGAAGATCTTTGATTAGTCCATTCCTTTTTAAACTCAAATATCTCAAATGAATTAAATCCCCTATTTCGTCTGGTACAATCCCTTGACAAAGGGCACCTTTGAGTTCCAAAGCCCTTATTAATTTGATATTTTGTAACAGTTCAGAGAATGATGAGTAGAATTGTTCACTATTCTTGCTAAAAGTGAGTATAGCTTTAACTTGCAAGTGTTAATTCTGACTTTGGGTTATCTATCATAAATCGCCAAACGGCGTTGATTTGAATCTAATTCAGTCATCTCTTGTTTGAGTAATACTCTGAAATTCTCATTTGCTATCATGTGAGCAGCAACATCGCGCAAGAGGTCATGCATTTGGAAACCTTTAGACTCGTGCCCGAATTGCAACATGTTTCTTTCTATAAGTTCATTGAAGTAACCTCTTGTAATGCCTTTCTGTGTACTTGATCCACCGTCCTTCTTGACAAAACCCTCAGCTATCCATAAACATATCAATTTATAGACCCCGATTTGGTCAGACTTGGGGAACATTGCACAGTACAAGAAGCATGGTTTCAAGTGAGATGGTAAATGATAGTAACTCAATAACAAAGCTCGATTTAGTTCAGTAAGTTCGCAATGCAATTGGGAATCGAGGCTTTGGATGATCATATCCCATTCTAGTGCATTATCGCCTTTTGTTGCCATCAATTGAGCAATTACTAGAATTGCAAGAGGTAAGCCACCGCATTTGCCGACAAGCTCATGCCCGCGACTAATCAAGTGGTTAGGATAGCTTCTTCCTCTTAGAATGTTATTTGAGAAAGCCACTTTACAGAATAAATCCCAAGATGGGTCAGGATTTAATGGCTTTACCTTGAGAAATTTACGTTGTACCTTAAGTAAGAACCCGTACCATTGAGCTACAGTTTTCTAACGACTAGTCACAATAAATAAGGACATCTTTGTTGAAGGAACCTCAATTTGGTTGAGAATATCAGTATCCCAAACATCATCAAGGATGACAACATATCTTTTTTGCTTCAAGAAATCGCGTATAAGTTCCTGGAGATCATGTTCCCCCTTCTTGTCAAGTCCATCTGGAACCTCTTTCTTCATGCTTTTGAATAACCCTGTCAGCATGGACTTCAAAACTCTTTTAATGTCCGGGGACTGCCTGATGTAGACCCAAGCCTAACAATCGATATCTTTGTTTAGTTGAACACTTTTACAAACATTTTTCACTAGAGTTGTATTCCTTGATCCGCCAAGTCCCCACACTGTGATCACTAGCGTATGATCCCTCGGCTGCTCCACAAAATCTTGTAGCTCCGCAACTTCTTTGTCCCTCCCAAATACATCCAAGCCCTCCACAAAATAATGCATGAGGGCACTGTTAGGAATAATGCCCAAAATCCAATTATTTGGAAATTATGGATAATGTGTTATTTAATTTATTAATTCATTTAATATAGGCAGTTTATTTATTTATTATTAATGTTTCGATTGAAAAAATAAAGTTCTTAGAATATTATTTGTAGATTCCATCCTTAGGAGTAAGGATATGAGTGACGAAATCTATATTACTAGTATATTCTAAAAGTTATCCCCGATCATATGATAAACTAATTGGGCATTAGTTTATCCGGATAGATCGGATTACAGTCTACTAACCAAATTATATGAGATATTAGTTTGGACGATTTATCTGATATCGTTGTTGTAGATGTATAAGTATTTATTATGAATAAGTAACTGGACTTGACGACCAATACAACGAATTACATGGAATGTCAATAATTCATTGTATTATATAATCATGCGATTAATCATCAGACATGAGACACTACAATTATCTCATGATTTGCTGGTGCAAATAAGCTAGTCCTATTCATGGATTAGACAATATATTAAGTGATTGTGATTTAATCCGTCATGAAGAAATCTGTGTGTAGATACGAAAACTGTCATTTGGGAGTCTTATGCGATCTGATTAATTAAGTGACTTGAAATCCTTAACCAAGGTGGAATAGTGGAAGTCGTTTCATGAATTATTCATTAGTCACTAATTAATTGATTTTAGTATATCATCGAGTAAGAGAGTTTGACGACCCAATCCATGACTTTGGTTCGATCGAGATAATTGAGGCAATAGGATTTGATTGCATAGAAATTACTAAATGGGTTCATATACTTGCACTTCATCTTTAATTTGGTAATCGTGATATACTGCTAGGTGTCACTCGCGATTTGCGAATTAATTAGAAAGAGTTCTAATTTAATTAATTAGTGGAATTAATTATTCACTACTGATTAATTATGAACCCGAGAGGTCACACATAAATAGAATTTGCAGAATAATTGGATTAGAGAAAAGATTAAATTAAATTTAGGATCGTCCTAAATATTAATTTAATTGGGCTCATAGTAATTAGATGGTGATCTGATTATTATGGAGTCTAAGACTAGTATGTTCAAGACCAGCCCACTTATGTCTTAGGTCATATGCGTTTTCTATATATAGAACTATTCTAACAAAGAAAAAGCTAGCACAATTTATCAATCAGAAAATATATGGGATTTCTCTAGAAAACCTAGTGGGGGTAGAAATCCAAATTACCAAGCGCGAATTCTGTGTGGATCAATCTTAGAGGTTTTACACGTGGGGAGCTTGATTAAGATTCTACATCGATCTTCATTTCAAGAGGTAATCTTAGAATTATTGCATATTTTATTTAATTAGATTAAATTATTATCTGATTTAAATCTGCATTGTCAAACATGAACAGATAGATGATTAGTTTTCCGCTACGCAATTGATTTAATTATCATGTATTTTTCCAACAGTGGTATCAGAGCCTCCATTCATGTTTGTTATGCGATTTAGCATTTATGGCACAATTTTATATATCTCTTATATTTAAAATTAAAGTTTTTTAATTTTAATCATATAATAGCCCAAAAAAAACCACTATTCCTAATTTATATGGAAAAAGGTATTTTCCATGATTAAAATTTTATGAAAAAGTGTTTTTCTGAAATTTAACTATTCTACTTTTATTTTGTGAAAATATTTTTCAGAATAATTTTTAAACAATTTTATAATAAAAAAAATTTGAAACCCTCCCACCCTAGGTAGTGGCCCCGCTGCTGCCGGTAGTAGCCTACAGTGCAGCTACAGCAGTAGTGCCAACGTGTGTCGCTACCTCCCCAGCAGCATTACACAAGGGGGCAGCTGTGCTGCCTTGAAGGATTCAGGTCCAGGGAAGGAGAAAGAGAAAAAAAATATTTTTTTGGGATCTAGGGTTTCGACCCAGAGGATTCGGATCTAGGTCCAAACCCATGACCCAAAGGTTGTGGGTCATGGGTTGTGGGCTTGTTTTTGTTTTATTTCTTTCTGATTGGGCTATTTAGTTTTTGGACTTTGTTGAGTTATTTTAAATGGTTGGGCTGAATCTATTTTAATAAAAGGATTGTTTTATTAATTTAGCCCAAAGCTTTATTTTAAATAAAACTCAATTTTATTTATTAAAAGTTTTTAATTAATAAATTATTTATTAATTATATTAAATAAATAAAAGGTGTTTTATTTATTTTAGAAATATGTGATATTTTTTCTTATTTAATAAATGGTTTATTAAATTTAGGCAACTAGATATAATGAGATTATATCAAGGAAATTAATTGTGTCATATTTGTGGATTACCTATTATTTTATGATTATGTGCTTGGATGATTATGGATTTGAATGAATGAATGAATGGATGTATGTTGATTTATTTATTTATTCATTTGGGTTTTATGTAATTATTTAAATGGGGCTTGCATGCATCTTACCCATTTTGATAATGTAAAACCCCTATTCCCATTTATGTATCCCACTAGACTAGGAATCTATATACATAAATGTAACAAGAAAATCAAGCAGGACACATCAAGGAGTTGGTGGACTCGGTTCGCAAAAGGAGCTTTGTGAAGCCTAACAAAGAGTAGCCCAACTATTGGGCCCTAATTTTATTTTAGGAATTCAACCCAGTGGCTCGGGTTGATAGTGTTCCTAGTCCATGATCATCATATTTATTTACATGCATTTATTTATTATGCGATATATATATTAAATGCGTGAATGTTTTTAGTTTAGTTTATATGATAAATTGAAACCAGACGCATGTGAAAAGGGAGACCTTAATTAAAGACTGGAAAATCTTCCCACTCCAAATATTAAGTTAATAATGATGTAGTCTAAGAGTAGATTATATCATTGCCTTCCATTATTGTAGATTAGTTTATATGTTAGCCAAGTGAGTAGCTAGCTGTGGACACATAGGGGCTATTTATTTGTATTAATATATAAACTAAGTCTATAAAACATGAGATGTAGGAGAATTTGGATTCTTACTTGCTACCAAAAATCTATAATATGTGGTGTTGGTATTGCATTAATCCCAATTTCCTAGGATAATGGGTTGACTTAAGCAATTCTTAGACACCAAAAATCTATAATGTAAGGTCGAAAGAATTGTAGGCAAGTAAATTGGGATTTGTATGTGATGCATTGAATAAAGTGTTATTCACCTATTAATCTTTGATTCACCAAAAATCTGTAATGTGAGGTAAACCAAAGATTAATGGGCCCCCTAATCCACTAAGAAACTCATTTGTTTGATTTTTTGTTTTCTACTACGGAAGTGTGGAATTTGAAAATTTTAGTAGGGGTACTATTTGATTTAAAGACCCTAGTCGAATAGTTAGTAATATGTTATCTAATTTCAATTAATTATTTTCTACAGTTACATGTCAAAAATGAATCCTCTTGCAACTATCCTAGATAAGAACTGTTTGACCGGACCAAACTATGCTAACTGGTTCCGCAACTTAAAAATCATACTAAGTTCCGAAAAGATTGAGTATGTGCTTGATGGTCCACTTCCTGAAGAGCCTCAGGAGGCAACTAAAGAGAAACTGGAAACCATTAGGAAATGGAATAATGATGCGTTGAAGGTCAAAAGCTACGTTTTGGCTTCAATGTCAAATGAGCTTCAACGTCAACACGAAGACATGGAAGATGTTACTAAAATCATCACACACTTACAAGAGTTGTATGGTGTAAAGAACAGGGTTGTGAGATATGAGATATCTGGGGGAATTGTTTCGATTGAGGATAAGTAAAGGATCAGATGTCAACACGTATGTTCTTAAGATGATCGGTTTGATCGAGCGTCTTGAATCCTTGAATTTCTCCATGGATTCAAACTTGCAAACTGACTTGATACTTCAATCTCTACCTGAATCTTTCCATTCCTTTATTGTCAATTTCCAGATGAATGACATTGAGCACACCTTACATCAGCTCTTGAATATGCTGGTTATACATCAAGGGCAGATGAAAGGAAAAAGGTAAGGAAACTATGTTGGTATTTTCCTCTTCTTCATCTGCTAAGAAGTAGAAAAGGAATAAGAAGAAAGGTAAAAAGGCCCCTCAGAGCAAGCCTATAGGAGGCGTGTCCAAGTAGAATGAGAAGGTAGCAAAGCCTGGAACTTGTTTCCACTATGAGAATGAAGGACATTGGAAGAGGAATTGTCCATAGTACCTCAAGAGTTTGAAGGGAAAGGGCAAAGCCTCTGCAGGTATGTCTCGATTGTTCATGTTTGAGATTAGTCTTTCGATTAATCATGATTCTACTTCATGGGTGCTAGACTCTGGTGCCACTTCTCATATATGTACTTCTGTAGAGGAACTGAGGAGAAGTAGAGCTTTGGGAGAAGGCGACGTGGTGCTAAAGGTGGGAAAAGGAACAATGGTTGCTGCGTTAGCTATTGGAACATGTTGTCTTACTTTGTCGTCTGAATTTACTTTAGTTCTGGATAATTGTTTATTTTTTGCCAAATACTTAGAGGAACATCATTTCCGTTTCAGTTTTAGTTCAAAATGATTTTGAATTTAAGTTTATGGATAATGGATGTTTTATTTATTTACGAAATAAATGTGTTGGCACTAGAAAATTAGTAAATGGGCTTTATATACTTGATATAAAGAAAGACGACGTTAAAAATGAGCAACGCATGAATGTACAAACCTTTAAAAGGTCTAGAGAAACTCCAAACTCTAAATATTTGTGGCATTTAAGATTAGGTCATATAGGAGAAGATAGAATCACAAAGTTGGATAAAGAAGGACTTATAAGCCCATGTGGCCCCAGTTCATTCCTAGCATGTGAATCTTGTATCCTTGGTAAAATGACCAAATCACCCTTTGTGGGACAAAGGCAAAGAGCTACAAAAATTTTAGAGTTGATACATACTAATGTGTGTGGCCCTTTTGGTGAATTGGCTCGAGGTGGGTTTGCCTACTTCATTACCTTTACTGATGATGTGTCTGGGTATGGGTATGTGTATCTTATGAAACACAAATTTGAATCATTTGAAAGGTTCAAAGAATACAGAGCAGAAGTAGAAAACCAAACTGGAAAAAAGGATTAAGGCTCTTCGGTCTGATCGATGAGGGGAATACCTTAGTACTGAATTCCAAGAATATCTCAAAAAAAATGATATAATTGTATCATTGACTCCATCTGGAATACCTGAGCTTAATGGTGTGTCAAAAAGGAGAAATAGGACTCTATTGGACATTGTCAGATCAATGATGAATTATACTGATTTACCTATTGGCCTTTAGGGCCATGCTCTTCTCACTGCGACATACATCTTGAATAGGGTCGCTTCCAAATCATTTATAAGCATTCCTTATGAGATCTGGAGAAATTAGAAGCCCAGCTTTAATCACATTAGAGTATGGGGTTGTCCTGCTTACATAAAAGGCTTAAAACTGAGAAATTGGAAGCAAGATCTGACAAAGTCAGATTTATTGGTTATCCCAAGGATTCGTTAGGATACAACTTTTATTCCCCTACTGACCAGAGAGTCTTCGTCAGCAGACATACCATATTTTTGGAGGAAGAGTTCATCCAAGAAGGTGGTTTGAGAAGAAAAGTAGAGCTTAATGAGGGAAACATTGAGCAATTAATTGACCAGGTAGAAACTCAGGATTTGATCCAGGATTAAACTATTCAAGAAGAACCAATTGTTTCACCACAGATAAACAAATCTTTAAGGACTGTTCACCCCCCCTCCCCCCCCCCCCCCCACAAGATATAGCTACCTTCATAGCCAAGGACAAGAGTTGTTCACATTGGATGATGGTGATCATGTCGATGATCCCCTAACCTATGAAGAAGCTACTTCTGATAGGGACTCAGGAAAATGGCTTGAAGCCATGAAATCTGAAATGGATTCGATGCACACCAATCAAGTCTGGAATCTTGTAGACCCACCTGAGGGTATTGTACCTATTGGGTGCAAATGGGTATATAAGAGAAAGAGGGGTGCAGATAGAAAGGTGGAAACCTTCAAGACAAGGTTAGTGGCAAAAGGTTACCGTCAGAGATAAGGAGTTAACTATGAGGAAACCTTCTCGCCAGTAGCAATGCTCAAATTCATTATGATTTTATTGGCTATAGTTGTACACTATGATTATGAGATATGGCAGATGGATGTCAAAATGGCTTTTCTTAATGACTTCATTGAAGAAGACATTTATATGGAACAACCAATGGGTTTTGAATCTATAAGTGAAAGTCACAAAATGTACAAGCTAAAGAGGTCCATTTATGGACTCAAACAAGCCTCAAGGAGTTGAAACAAATGTTTTGACGAAGTTGTTAAAACATTCGGCTTCATTAAGAATGAAGACGAACCTTGTGTTTACAAGAAAGTCAGCAATAAGGCAATTACATTTCTCATCTTGTATGTAGATGACATACTACTGATTGAGAATGACATTGGTATGATGTCATTTGTTAAGGTCTGGTTGTTAGGAACATTCTCCATGAAGGACTTAGGAGAAGTAGCCTATATCTTAGGAATTCGAATCTATAGAGATAGATCGAAAGGGTTAATAGCTCTCTCCCAAAGCATGTACATAGATAAGGTGTTAAAAAGGTTTAACATGCAGGATTCTAAAAGAGGGCTGTTACCTTTTAGATATGCCATTCATCTCTCTAGGGCTACGAGTCCTAAGACAGCTAAAGAAAGAGAGAGGATGAATAGGATTCCATATGCTTAAGCAATTGGAAGCCTTATGTATGATATGCTATGTACTAGGCCTGATATCGCTCATGCTGTAAGTGTTACTAGCTGATATCAGTCATATCTAGGTGAGGAACACTGGATAGCAGTCAAGAATATCCTGAAGTACCTGAATAGGACTAAGGACATGGTCTTGGTATATGGAAGAGGGGAATTAAAAATCGAGGGTTTCATTGACTCAGATTTTCAGTCTGATGTGGATGATCGTAAATCCACATTTGGATTCATTTTCGTTTGTAATGGATGAGCGTCAGTTGGAAGAGCTCCAAACATAGTACAACTGCAGATTCCACTACAGAAACCGAATACATCGCAGCATCAGATGCAGCAAAAGAAGCAATTTGGATCAAGAAGTTCATCTCAGAACTCGGAGTGGTTCCCTTCATTAAGGTCGCAGTTCTTTTACATTGTGATAATAATGGAGCGATAGAGCAGGCTAAGGAACCAAGGTCTCACCAAAAATCCAAACATGTAGATAGGCGTTACCACATTATCCGAGAAATTGTGGGAAGAGGTGACATAGTGATATAAAAAGTAGCTTCAGCAGATAACACTGCTGATCCGTTGACCAAGGCTCTGACTAAGCAGTATTTGGATTGACACTTAGAGGGGATGAGTATGAGATACCATTCGCATTGGCTTTAGTGCAAGTGGGGGATTGTTAAGAATAATGCCCAAAAGCCAATTAATTGTATTTTAGAATTATGGATAATATGTTATTTAATTTATTAATTCATTTAATATGAATAGTTTATTTATTTATAATAAATGTTTCAATTGAATAAATAAAGTCCTTAGAATATTATTTGTAGATTCCATTCTTAGGAGTAAGGATATGAGTGACGGAATCTATATTACTAATATATTCTAAAAGTTATCCCCGATTATAGGATAAACTAATTGGACGTTAGTTTATCCGGATAGATCGGATTACAGTTTATTAACCAAATTATATGATATATTAGTTTGGACGATTTGTCTCATATCGTTGTAGTAGATGTATAAATAATTATTGTGAATAAGTAACTGGACTTGACCACCAATACAATGAATTACATGGAATGTCAATAATTCATGGTATTATGTAATCATACGATTAATCCTCAGACTTAAGATACTACAATTATCTCACGATTAGGAATATCATGATTTGTTAGTGCATTTAAGTTAGTCCTAATCATGGATTAGACAATGTATTCAGTGATTGTGATTTATTCTGTCATGGAGAAATCTGTGTGTAGATACGGAAACTGTCATTTGGGAGTCCTATGCGATCTGATTAATTAAGTGACTTGAAATCCTTGGTCAAGGTGGAATAGTAGAAGTCGTTCCACGAATTATTCATTAGTCACTAATAAAATGGGTTTTGGCATATGGTCGAGAAAGAGAGTTTGACGACCCAATCCATGACTCTGGCTCGATCGGAATAATTGAGATAGTAGGATTTGATTGTATAGAAATTACTAAATGGGTTCGTATACTTGCTCTTCATCTTTAATTGGGTAATCGCAATATACTACTAGGTATCACTCGCGATTTGCGAATTAATTAGAAAGAGTTCTAATTTAATTAATTAGTGAAATTAATTATTTGCTACCGATTAATTATGAACTCGAGAGGTCACACACAAATGAAATTTGTAGATTAATTAGATTAGAGAAAAGATTAAATTAAATTTAGGATTGTCCTAAATATTAATTTAATTGGGCTCGTAGTAATTAGATGGTGATCTGATTATTATGGAGCCCAAGACTGGTAAGTTTAAGACTAGGCCACTTTTGGCTTATGTCATATGTGTTTCCTATATATATATATAACTATTCTGACAGAGAAACAACTAGCACAATTTATTAGTCAGAAAATATATAGGATTTCTCTAGAAAATCTAATGGGGGTAGAAATCCCAATTAGCAAGCGCGAATTCTGTGTGGATCAATCTTGGAGGCTTCACACGTGGAGAGCTTGATTCACATTCTACATCGATCTTCGCTTCAAGAGGTAATCTTAGAATTATTGCAGATTTAATTTAATTAGATTAAATTATTATTTGATTTAAATATGCATAGGCAAACATGAACGGATACATGATTAGTTTTCCGCTGCATAATTATTTTTAATTATCATGTATTTTTCCAACAGGCACAAATGTTGGGCTTCTTGTGACACGGTTAGGCTTCGATACTTGTCTTGTTCTCCTTCTTGAAACTCTAACTTCTTCTTTATGACATTCAGCAACTGATAGAACTGAAACTACCCATATGCCTTGTTGATGGAACCCTTTGTGGATATGATAAAGCATGAGGGCACAAATGTTGTTGACCTCACAAAAGTTGCTTGGCTTGTTGAGCTCAAGAAGTTCCATATCCACCATGGACTCTTCTAAAACATCTTCAATGTAAATTGTTGTCTGTCTCAGTTGTTTTACTCTTTCTTCAACCAAACTGTTATTTTGCTTTCGCTCACTTGCATACTCAACTAAGCCTTGGAAGGCTTTAAGTCGATTGGCGATCTCGTCAACTTCATTGATCCCCAATTGGAACTTGATTTTATCATAAGCTACATCCTTGAGTGTGTTCACTAGCTGATCAATGATCACAGCCGCCATGTTTTGGTGTGCTTTTTAGTTTACTATGATTTTGTTTTTGTTTTTTTTTGTTTTTGTGTGTGTTTGTGGGTGTGAGTGAGTGTTTATGTGTATATAACTAGCAGAATTCAGAACAACTTTGTTGATGTGCTTCTCTAACCCCTCTTGATATCTTATATCCGGTTATCCGTGAACTTATGATAATTCTATTCTTGTCTTTTTCTTCAAATTTCTCAATCATGCCAACACTGATTGGGATACGTGGCTTGAGTTTATGCCATAATGCTTGTTAATACTAGTTTGTCAAAGTCATAATCTTGATTTATTTCATCTTTGTACTCCATAGATAACTTAAAAATGGGTATTTTTAATCTATGCACTCTAGTTTAGAGAAAATGTGATAAAGACACTATTTCTTGACAAGTGTGACTCAGACCATGTTAAATCTTGAAAATTATAATTATTATATTTTTTAATTTTATTATTATTATTATTATTATTATTATTATTATTATTATTTTGTGTTTGTCTAACTAGGAGAATTTGTTGACTGTTTAGGCTAACTCCAATAGTTTTCTTATATTTCTCTCTACAAATAGGGTATTAAAAAATACTTTTCCTACATGACCATAATGTTTTTAAAGGCGGAGGGAGGGGGGACTGGAGGGTCGACACCTCTAAAAAAAGAAGAAATATTTAATAGATTTTTTTATAAAAAAAAATAGGCGTGGCTCCCCTACCAAGTAAAATGTCAAAAAGGTAGAAAAAAATTTGAAAACATTAAGTTAGTTTGGTGGTTAGTCATAATTACCTTTATATTGAGGATATGAGTTCAAATCACCACAGTTACATTTTTTTTTGCGAGTGTTTTGCTAGCATGTGTGTCTATCACTGCATATTTTGATTTTATTTTTCTATTAGATAGATAGATAGATATAACTTTGAGGGACTTAGTGCTATGCTTGTTTTTATCTTTTTTTTTTTTTTTAATAACTGTAAAAACTAGGTCTCTTTTCTTTAAACCCAAATAATATAGTGCAAAAACTACTATATATAAAAAAAAAAAATCGGCCCCTCCAACATTAGATTTCTGGCTCTGCCCCTATATATATAGATAGTGAAGTTAAATTGATGTGTCTCTATTATTGGTTGTTTTGATTTTATTTTTCTATTAGATAGATTTATAGATAAAATTTTGAGGTACTTATTGCTATACTTATTTTTATCTTTTTTTTTTTTATAACTGTAAAAATTGGATCTCTTTTCTATAAACCCAAAAAATATAATGCAAAAATTACTATACAAAAAAAAATCGACCCCTCCAACGTTAGATTTATGGCTCTGCCCCTATATAGTAATGACTACAATGTTTTTTTTTCTGTAAAGTCATATCGTAGAGTAATGACCACAATAGAAGTCATTTCGTGCATGAGTCATGAATCATCTCGAAGATCAATTGTAGGAAGAACAATATTAGTTGAGGAAATAAAAAAAATTGAAACATTAATTTGTAATTTTTTTATTTGTTTTACAACTAAAAATAATTAGTTTGAACATGATTTTTTTGTTTTGATTTTTATATTATTTCTCATATCAATTTTCAACTTTTGTAAGTTCAAATCTTTTAGTTTAGTAACATTTTGAGTTATGTTTAAAATTTCATTGATTTATATTGCTTATTTTTTTTTGCTTAAAAAAATGGGCTGACCCGAACCTAACCCATTTAAATCGTGTGAAATTAATGGATCGAGTTGAATTTGTCTTTTTTAAATCTCAACCCAACCTAACTCAGCTTAAATAATAACAATTTGAACTAACTCAATCTACTTATTAATTGGACTAAATGAATTCATAGGACAGATTGACCCAATTCGACTCAAATAACATGTTGAGTTGAACCTCACTTGGGAAAAACTTAAAACTTGATGTTTCTTGCAAGGTAGTACTTTTTAATGATTAATTATTTGGCCTTCGTAACATGACTTATATATCTGTTGGCATGCTAATATCACACATCAATCGTCTTTAGTCTTTCACCAAAATTATTTTATTTTATTTTATCTTGGTTTGTTACTATATCAAACATTTACCAATTTGGTTGCCAGCAATATCATTCCTAGGACTGGACTTAAAGAAATATAACAAGCGTATATAATATTATTTGAACTATCATTCATTTTCTTCTTAAAATATAATCCATTAGGCAAGAATAGTAATAAAGGCACGGATCATGAATTGATGTTCAATATAGGTTAAAATCATACTATTTAATACTTATATATAAATAATTTTTTTAATATAAATTAAATTAATTTTCAAACTAAAAATATTTTAACAATACACATATTTTCGGGGTTTGTGATTATGTTCAGTGTTAGTCACTAAGGTTTTTAATGTGAAATGTATTTTTCTTTTGGAATAAGCGTTAAGGTTTGCCATGGTCTTGTTAGGACGGTAGATAATGTGAAAAAGAACAGACAGTAGACAAATGTGTTGGGAATATTGCCCCGTCAAGGTCAATGGTACAGATCATTTCCGATGGCATTAATCCTTCTAGAAACTGCATCTCATTTGTAGTACTAGTAGTTTTTTCTATGCTTCATATAAAACTGATCTTCCTTTTTAACGATATAATATTGTGTTTTGTTCGCAGCCACCGCTATGCCAAAAGTCTCAAAGGTGGTTCTTTTTTTTTTTTATGCCCTTTATTTATGTCAGACATTGATGAAAGAATTTAATTTTTTTAAAATGGTTGAAAAAAATGGAAATATAGGTAAAAATCCGTACAAGCCCAGAAGTAATAAAGGTGGGCCAGTCCATCCTGCAAGAAAGGGATAGAAGGGGCTTACAGAAGGAGCAAATGAGGAAAAATAAGTCACAAAAGGCAAGCTAATCACATATGGATGCTCTTTAATATATTAGGAGTTGTTAGTATTTAACGTAAAGAAGGATTGAAGGGTTTAAAGAACTTAAATCATGTTATATTACTTAAGATAAATAATACTAATATAAATAAAGTATATATAGAACTTCAGATCATTTTTTTTTCTTTGTTTTTGATTCAAAGGAGCCTAAGTCATGTTATTTCGCTTAAGATGTTATACAGAATAATTGATCTCGAAACCACTCAACAAAGACACCATTATGACAGTAGCATAATTCATTAGTTTATGTCAGCACAAGTGATATATATATACCCAATCATAATTAAAAAGAATAGTTGTCCTGAATTCAACTTCTTGTATTTTGTGTGCTTTTTTCGTAACAAATAAAATCGTGCTTTGGAATGATTTTATACTTTAAAAAATTAATCTTCAGAATTGAATTTGTATAAGCAACCACAACCAAAATTTCTTTTTATATATTCCAAAGAAGAATATTTACTTGTAGTAGGAAGCTAAGCACGTCAGGCTTCTGCAATGTGCTAGATCTTCCAATGATACCGAAAATGTCTTTTGAGATCATTTAAAAACATGCGGACTATTGTAGGAATATGCTTGATATTCCAATGATCCGGTCCTCCGATATCTGTTCTTTGAAAAAATTCAGGTTGCATCCCCTGTAAATGAAGTTCTTGCAAATTCTTAAGCTCTTGCAATCCATCTGGGAGCATTTGTAGACTGTCCCATCCAAAGATTATGAGTCTGCGAAGGCATTTCATGGATCCCTTTGGTATTTGACTCCATGTGGTCAAGTCTTCAGCATTGAAAATACTAAATACCTTGAGTGTTGGAAAGCTTTTTGGTTCACAAATTAACTGATTTCTATGATAACAGTTGCTAATGTAGAGAACTTCCAACCTTGGTACTTGTCCTAAAGTAATGAAAGAATGCTCGTCTAAATCACTATCCAACAACTTGATTTCACGTAGATTGTCGTGAGAGGCAATGAAATCTCCTAGTCCAGTGAAGCCCTTTAGTGTGAGCTTCTCAAGAAATGGAGAAGCTGAAAGGTTTCCTAGTTCGATCAGTGTTCCTCTCTCAGATTGAACCGCCTTCAGTATTAGCGTGTGAAGATTATTCATCTTTGCAATAGCAGTAAATATGTCTGTCCAGGACTCTTCTCCATCGAAAGATATAGTCAATTTAGTGAGTTGTGTTGTGGAGATCAGTTGTCTTGCTTGATTAAGATTTAGATGTACTCCATACAAGGATTGAAGTTGAGTAAATTCGAAAGTGATATTTGGCATTTTCGCATAACTTGTATCGGAATCTTTTATGAGAAGATGCCTTAATTGCTTGAGCTCGGCTATCCCTGTAGGGAAATTATTCATCTTCGTATTATCTCGAACATCCAAGGTTTGCAGGTGGCGCAGTTTCTTCACAGAATCTGGAAGATTACAAAGTTGAGTCCGCCTCAAACTCAAATATCTCAAATGAATTAAATCCCCCACTTCATCAGGTACATTGTGAATATTACGAACACCTTCCAGGTCCAAAGTCCTTATCAATTTGATGTTCTGTAACATTTGAGACAATGATGAGTAGAACAAGTCACCACTACCTGCTAGAAGTGAACGTACCTTTAACTTGCCAGTGTCAAGTTGCACGTTGGGTGCTTTTACATGAATGGCCAAACGCCTTTGATCTTCTGCTTCAGTACTATTTTGGTCGAGTAATTTTCCGAAGTTTTCCTTTGCTATCATGTGAACAGCAACTTCGCGCAAGAGGTCATGCATTTGGAAACCTTTAGACTCGTCCCTGAATTGTAACATGCTTCTGTTTATGAGCTCATCGAAGTAACCTCTTGCAACGGCTTCTGGTGTCTGTCGATCATCATGCTTGACAAAGCCCTCAGCTATCCACAAACGTATTAATTTATGGATGCTAATGCGAACAGACTTGGGGAACATTGCACAGAATAAGAAGCATGGTCTTCAATGAATGGGTAAATGATGATAACTCAACAACAGGACTTGATTTAGTCCAGCAAGATTCCCCTGCAATTCCAAATAAAGGTGTTGGCGGACCTTATCCCATTTTCTTAAATCATCACCTTTTGTTGACATCAACTTGCCAATGGTTAATATTGCAAGAGGTAAACCATCGCACCTGGCCACGAGTTCTTGCGCAATTCTTCCAATCGCATTGTTGGGACAGCTTCCTGGAAATAGTGTTTGAAAGCCCCGATGTTGTTGAGTTCACAGAAGTTGCTTGGCTTGTTGGACTCCAGAAGTTCCATCTCCAACTCTTCTAAAGCATCTTCGATGTCGAATGCTGCGTGTCTGGCTTCTTCCACTTCAGCCAGACTGGTATCTGGCTTTGGATTGAAAGTCAATTTTTTCAACTCTCCAACTTTATCAGTGAGCTTTTCAATTTCATCATTGATCGCCCATTGAAACTTGATTTCATCAATAGTTGCTTCCTTGAGTGCGTTAACCACGGGATCGATGATCTTAGCAACGCAGTCAACTACGGGATCAATGATCTTAGAAACGCTGTCCATCTTTTGATGAGCTTTAGTCAACTAGGAAATGTGCTTTAGTTATTATGAGAATTCAATCTTTCTTGATGTGCTTCCGCAACCTCGTTGCCTTTTTATAACCAGTCATCAATGAATTTATTTTTGTCTTTTATATTTCTCTTCTTGGCCTTTTCTTCCTTAATTCCTTTTTTGGGTTGATGGCAGACCTAGTTCTTGTCTAGATGTGGTTGATGATTTTGAGGTCATTTTTTCTTGTTTATCCTTTTCAAATTAAGCTTTTTAATTTCATCATTTGATACCCCATTCTCCCCCATGATTTTTTACATAAACCCCACATTCTCCCATTAGCTTTTAATATTACTTGAATTCCCTCATACTATTAAAGTTTGCCAAACAAAGTCTTTCGATTAAGGCATTTGGAGTTTTTCATTTTTCTAAAGATAAACTAAAAACTAACCCCCTTCACCACACACATCACCCCCACCTTTATGGAATTGTGTCCTTAAATCCCTAAAGAAATAAATATAGTCGCCTTTAGCTAATGGTTGTGTAGCTAGTTTTATCCGATATATTATATGTAGGTGGTTTTGCATGATGATTGTAGATTATGTCTCAACTCTCAATTAGGTGGAGAAGAAAATGTACACCATATTAAGATCTTGCATATGCCTTTATCTTAGCTTATTCGAATTGAAATTAATCAATATTTTCAAATATTTATAATTTCAAAATTTCTCCATCCAATTCACATCCTATATATGTGGGCAAGAGAGTATAAAATGCAAAAACGGTTTTAGTCTTTCATTCAGGCCAATTATGCCACCTATTTTCACTGAAAACATTGTAAGATTTATTGCTGAGAATTTTCATTTAAATTTTGTCGTTTTAATTTTATTTTTTAAAAAAAAATAAAAAGACCAAAATGCTCTTAGTTATAAGACTTCGTTTGGCAAGTATTTATGATATGAAAGGATTTGGATAATATAAAAAGTTAGTGGAGGAGTTTGGATTCCAGACAAGAATTAAAATGGGATTTACTCTACCAATGAGTAAAACAATTTCAATCATGTTTACGCTGATTGCAAGACACGTGGCCCGACTTTATGACAAAATTGTTCAACTTGCTCCATAACAATTTTTTTTTTTTTGTGGGGAAAAAATTTGTATTAGCACAACAACAAAGGATACAAGAAAAGGGTCAGCTTGATCCATAACTACAAAACATAATTTTGCTGTTAGTTGTTGATCTTTTTTGTTTGGTAAATTTTCCAAATGGTGACTAATGTTTATATTTTGTTTTCAACTTTATATTCATTTTTTCAAAGTAACATGTTTAGTTCCTAAAACTTGTAAAAAAAAAAATTAATAATAATTTAGTCCCTAATATTAATACATTTTTTTAATTTCATCCCCATTGTTTCAAAAGTGATCTATTTAGTCTTGAAATTTTGCAAAAAGTTTATTTTAGTCCCAGTCGTGAGATTTTAATTGTGACCGATACATAAAACTTTGGGGAATAAATTGAAAAAGTGAAAATATTGGTAACTAATTGAAACTTTTTGCAAACATTTAGATTAAGTGTATTACTTTGAAACAATAGAGAAGAAATTGGTGAGTCACTTTTAGAAAATAGAGAAGAAACTGAAGAAAAAAAATGAAAATGTTGGAGACTAAACACATTACTTTTGAAATAATAGAGATAAAATTAAAAAAATTACAAATATTGAGTAAAACTTCTAAAATTTAACCTTTTCTTTTTGTTCCCTACCAACATTTCTTGGGATTAACACAACCTTAGCTAACCATAGTTAAGGAATGTAGCCCGCCAAGTATGTTCTCTCATAACCCCAAATTTTATTTATAGTTGAATATGAATATACTACTAAAAAGGAAAATTACTTGGCTGCTTCAAGCGGGAAAGAAACCACAGAGAGATTGATCCATCATACATCCCTATTCATCAATAAAACTATCTTATTCTTTTTTGCCCAATTGAATGATTGGGACATGATAAAAACTATCTTTTTTTTCCCAATTGAATGATTGACCCATCACATATTCCAACTAATCCATTAAACTATCTTATTCTTTTTTACTAACCCCTCTTATAATTGAGGGAGACGGTAGGTAAGAAACCAAGTTAAAATCACGGCGCACAAATCTTTTATAATTGGGGAAGAGGGATGAGTTAGAAATCAACATCTAGTTAACAATTCCTAATGAACAGTTTTTGCCAGCATAATTAATTTATGCATCTTAGACGATCTTCATTGATGCATTTCAAGGAATTAGATTTTTGAGTTAGCTAATAGTAACGACCAAAAGACGAAATTAATCAATATTTTTAAATATTTGTAGTTTCAAAATGTCTCCACCCAATTCATATCCTATGAGTGCAAGATAGTATAAACTGCGAAAACAATTTGGGTTTTTAGTTTAGGCCAATGTTGCCACATATTTTCATAGAAAACATTGTAAATTTTCCAAATGGTGTAGGGGTTGGTGAGAAGCCAACATCCGCACACCATTGTCGACAATGAATAAGATATTCGGCTTACCAACTAAGAATTCGAATTAATTTATGCATTATACACACTCATCGCCACTTTCTCTGTCCCATTCGCATTAAGAAACTAGGATTTCTCATTTGTAAATGTTTGGCAGCGGCACATGTAGTGTGGCATGTGCGTGCTTCTTCGTTTGAAATAGCTTTGTTAGCCATTATCTTATGTCCTTCTTTTTCCCTGTCGGGCTTAATTATTATTTTTAGTTTAACAACTACTTAGAAATACATAAATTTTTAAAAAAATACAGTTCCACCATAAACCCGTTAATCATATCTTCAATGTGATATGGTGTCTCTCTGATTTGTTTCACTCTCACTTCAGCCCAAAACTGGTATCTTGCTTTCCTTGGTGTTGAGTGTGAAATTCCCGAGCCGATTAGTTTGAGCTGTTCCCCAATCCGAGCTGAGAACCTGCACAGGAAAAGGAAAGAGACAACGGGGAGAGTCCTCAGTTGCCACCATCGTTACCCATGGGGTCGGTAAGAAGTTATTCACTTGTCATGATCGTCCTTGTCTCACTACGCCTGAGATGGCGAATGAGAGGATGCTAGGTTGGTCTATTCCTTATGATTATAAGGTTAGGATCCCTTCCGTAGATGAACCCGCATGCCTTCCTCTGGAAAATAAAACTTGTATATATGATGTGGCCTTTGAGTTTTTTATGTTTCCTATCCCTCATTACATTGCTGACATAGTTAACCATTTCAAAATTAGCCTCGGTCAGATCTCCCCAAATGGTTGGGCTATGATGGTTGCCTTATTCGTTTTCATCCATTCTAAGGGCCTTAGCCCCACCGGGGCCTTATTCCGTCGGTTTTTTACCCTCAAACCTAATCCCCATAGTAAGGGTTGGTATTATGTCTCGGCTCGGTCTAGATGCCTCATCTTTAAGAATTGGAAATCTTCCCACAAAGGCTGGCACAACAAATATTACTTTGTTTCGAGTCCTCGGCCTTGGCATATTCCTACTGGATGGGGCATAATCGAGGACGGCAAGAATGATGCCCCAGAGCTGATCGGACCCGAAAAGGACGCCTTTACGGCTCTTCACGGCAACCGAGACCTAGACGCCTCGAAATTATTACTTGGGAGAAGATCTGGGGGTTGGGCTTATATGGTCGTCCTCATCTGTTTTCAACTAATCCCTATCCGTGTCTTTTCGTGATCGAGACTTCATCCTCTAAAAAGAGGAAGAGTTCGAAAAGTAGTAGGGGTAGGTCCAACTTTTTAGGGATCTCCCTCGTTTTCAACTTCCTGTGTTCTTATTTAGGCTTTACTAACCTTTCCGCTCAATCTTTTGCAGATATGGATCCCATGAGCGTCCTTCGAGCAGCGGCCGGGAAGTCAAAAAACAAACCCTTGGGGACCAAGGATTTTTCTTCTAGCCAAGTCGTACCTCTTCCTCCGAAGAATCTTCAGCAGAAGGAGCCCAGGGATGCTGCTTTAGTCCCGAAGGGACAACATACTCCTTCTCTTAGCAAGAAAATGAAGGCCCTATCGTCGGGCAATGATTCGATGCCTGTTTGGGGGCAATCTCATCCGGCCACAATTGTAATTGACGCTGACACCTCTCCTTTTCAAGCTCGCTAGGCCCCTAAGACCTTGGCAGCGGCTGATCCAACCCGGGACCCAAAGACAGGAAAGGTTTCGGGTAAAACTCCTCCACCTCCCGAGCAAATGGTCATCCAAGGCAAGGATGGCAAGAGTCAGGAGGTGGCTATGAATAAACATTCTTCTCTAGTCATGCTCGAAGAGTTTCTTAAGGTAGCCTCCTCGGTGCGTTTCCTGATTGACTTTTTTTTTTTCTTACCATTATCATTACTTTGGTCATTTAGGAAGGGAACCTAATTTTTTTCTCCTTTCCTCCTCATTTTTTTCGATTTGTTTATTTTTATTAGGTGGCTTCTTATGCTTCCAGCATTCAATCCCAAATGGGTATCCTCAGTGGGATATACTCTAAGCTAAATAGGAGGTATAATCACTAGAGCTCCAAACTCGAGGACATCAACAAGGATGCCCTTAAGAACATGGAGGATGCCATGAAGAAATCGGCCCATGAGAAGCAGAGAGCTGACAAAGTTGAAGCAGAGCTGAAAAAATCCATTGAAGCTCGAGTAAAGCTAGAGACTGACTTGCAGGTGGTCTAGCGGAAGCTTGAGGTCTCAGAGAGGTCTCTGACCAAGAATGTCCAAGCCCGAACCCAAGCTGTAGAGGGTCTTGAGAGAGAGAAAGCTGCCAGGAAGAAAGCGGAGGACCAGCTAAAAGAATATGTTGAGAAGGTGGGCCCTCAGGGTGAGAAGGCCATTGAAGCCTTCAAGGTTTTGCCCGAATGCGCCAAGTTTGTGGGTGAGTCTTTTGCAAATATTTTTAATATGGCCTTGGCTATCGGGACCTTCCTAGGTTCTGTCGAGGCCAAAAGGAAAGCTCAATCTTTGCTCCCTTAGTCTGACCTGAGGAATCTTCTTTCTGCTCAACCTAAAGAGGTCGAGGAACTGGACTTGCTTTCGGAGGACGCTTACTTCTTCCCGACTCCCGAGGTGACAACTGAGGGCCAAGATGGAGTGAACAAGCCCGCAGAAGCCACGGGCTCCTTCAAATCAGCAGCCTTAGGCCTTAAGAGTTTTATTATACCTTTGTAATGATCATTAGGCCTTCGAATTTTGGCCCTTTTTGTAAAACAACAACTTTCTTTTTTAATGAAAATTTTCTAAATTCCAACTCGGATGTTAGCATTCTTGTTTTTCCTTTGTTCATGTGTGCGATTGCCCGAGTCAGTAGTTAGAATAATTTTCAATCGTCAAACCTACGAATTAGTAATTCTTCTCGATTTGGATAAGTTCAATTGATTAGTTGTCTGAGGTAATCTTACTTTTTTGTTATTGGATTCAAGTACTTACTTTAGCCGACCAAGTTGATATTTAGTAGCTCTGCCTATTGGATGTGAGGGTCGGCCATTTGCATAATCGTAGTTGGTACTTCGACCATTCGCCTATTTGCGGGACTCTCGTTGGTCTAATTTGACTTATCCGTCAGCTCTTTTTAGCTTTCCTATCCTCTAGTGGGTCTTTCGTTGGTCTAGATTGACCTACTTGTCGGTGCTCTTATTCCTCTCTGCCTATTTATGGGACTTTCATCGGTCAGTTATGACCTATTTGTAGGCACTTTGAGGCCTATTTGCCCGTTTATGGGACTTTCGTTGGTCATTTATGACCTACTCGTTAGCACTTTGAGGCCTATCTGCCCGTTTATGGGACTTTTGTCGGTCATTTATGACCTATTCGTCGGGACTTTGAGGCTTATCTGCCCGTTTATGGGACTTTGTTTGTTTGTAAGGAAAAGATAAAATTCTTTAAAATGAATACACATGGTGCCGAGGAAAAATAGATTTTCATTGATATTGTAGTGCTATTACACAAAGTATTTTTTTCAAATGCTCGGTATTTCAAGCATTTTTTAGTTCTCTTCCCTCAGCGTCTTCCAGATGATAGGTTCCTGGCCAGACTTCTTTTGTTACTTTGTATGGCCCTTCCCATGTTGGTCCGAGCTTCCCTTCCTTGGTTGGCAAGAAAATGGATCTTCTAAGGACTAAGTCCTCTATCTTGATTTGTTTTCCTTTGACTTGCTTGTCAAAGACCTTCTCCATAGCTCTTTTCCCTGCCAAGGTACAGATTAGAGCCTTTGTTCTCAGCTCCTCGGCTAAATCCAGCTCTTCTCGGATGATTGGGCCATTTATTTATTCTTGGTGCATCTGGACTTGGCTACTGGGGGAGCCGATCTCGACAGGAAGAACCGCCTGTATCCCAAAGGACAGGCAGAATGGTATTTCTCTTGTCACCGTGCTCAGTGTAGTTCAATGGGCCCATAAGACCTCGGGGAGTTTGTCCACCCATGGTCCTCGTGCATTGCCTAATTTGGTCTTTAGTCCCTGCAAAATTGTTCTATTAGTAACTTCGACTTGACCTTTACATTGGCGATGTGCTATAGAGGAAAATCTCAGGCTGATCCCGAGCTCGGTACAGCGTTCTCGGAAATACTTGCTGTCAAACTACCTTCCATGATCGGTCACTATTATCCGAGGTACCCCAAACTGACAAATTACAGATTTCCACACAAAGTTCCAAGCGGACTTCTTACTTATTGAGGACACGGACTCAGCCTCGACCTATTTTGTGAAGTAATCCACCATCACAAAGACATGTCTTCTTTGTCCTCTGCCCGTGGGCAAGGGCCCTATCAAGTCCAATTCCCACTAACTAAATGGCCAAGGACTAACCATCACAGTCAACAGATTGGCTGGCTTCCTATGAACTCGAGCAAACCTTTGGCAAAGGTCACACCGCTTTACCAGCTCCTTAGCGTCTCACTCCATGGTCGGCCAAAAATATCTTGTTCTAAGGGCCTTTCTTGCCAGTGCCTTCCCCCCCGAGGTGATTCCCATAAACCCCCTTGTGGATTTCTCTTAGCACATAGTCTCCTTCCTTGGGCCTTACGCACTTCAAGAAGGGCCAGGTGAATGATCTTTTATATTGTTGTCCTCCTATCAATAGAAACCTTGACGATTGTTTTTCAATCCGTCGGGCTTCTTGCTCATCCTCGGGAAGCTCCCTACTTTCTAGGTAGACCCGATTATGGACTATCTAGTCGGGCTTTTCCTCTATCTGTACAATCTCTTCCCCTTCTAGTTGTACACTAGGTTCCATAATCTGCTCAATCTGTATAGTGGATGGTCGAACTATGCCAAGTATCAGCCTTGATAGGGTGTCAGCCTTCTTATTTTTTGACCTAGGAATCTGCCGAATGCTGAACTTCTTTAGCCCTGATATCAGCTTCTTCACCTTGATGAGGTATGCCATCATCATTGCATCTTTTGCTTCAAACTCCCTGGTCACTTGGTTTGCCACTAGCTGAGAATTTTTAAAAGCATCTATGGACCTTGCCCCGAGCATGGTTGTTGTTTTAATCCCGGCTACTAGTGCTTCATACTCTGCCTCGTTATTAGATGCTGGGAATGCCAATTTTAACGAGTACTGATATTCATTATGTGAGGGATCAAGTATTACAACTCCTGCCCCACTCTCCTGTTTGCCCGAGGCTCCGTCCACTTGGATCTGCCAAGTGGCCGAGTCATCTTCCTCTATTCTTCCCATACATTCTATTAAGAAGTTTACCATTGCATGGGCCTTTATAGCTGCCCTCGGTTGATAACTAATGTCAAACTGTCCAACTTCTACTGCCCACTTCATCAACCTCCCCGACACCTCTGGACGATGTAACACGATCTTTAATGGGACGTCGATCATCACCTTAATCGGGTGTGCGTCAAAATAAGGTTTTAATTTCCGAGAGGCCGTGACTAGAGCCCAGGCAATCTTTTCAATCGTCGGGTACCGGAGCTCGGCTAACCTCAACATCCTGCTTACATAATACACCGGCTTCTGATCTCTTCCTTCCTCTCGGATCAAAGTCGCCGCCACTGCCGTTTTGGAACATGCCAGGTATAATATAAGCTCTCTCCCTCCTTGAGTCGAGACAACAGTGGTGGCGATGTCAGGTACATTTTTAGCTCTACAAAGGCTGTTGCACATTCTTTTGTCCATTCGAACCACTTAGGCCCTCTCAGAATTTTAAAGAACGGAACACACTTGTTCGCAGACCTTGACATGAATTAACTCAACGCTGCTATTTTCCCGGCCAAAATTTGGACGTCCTTCACACACTTTGGCAAGTCCAAGTCCAAGATTACTTGAATCTTACTCGGGTTTACTTTGATTCCCTGAGCTGTTACCATGAAACTGAGGAATTTTCTTGCTTTTACCCCGAAAGCACATTTTTTCGGATTAAGTCTAATCCAAGATTTTCTCATTGTGCCGAATGCTTCTGCCAGATCCCTGACGTGGCCTCTGGCCTTCCTACTTTTAACTAGCATATCGTCTACATATATTTCCATATTTCTTCCAATCTAATCCTTGAACACTTTGTTCACCATTCATTGATAGGTTGCCCCTGCATTCTTCAAACCGAACGGCATAACCTTGTAACAGTATAACCCTTTATCAGTTATGAATGCAATCTTCTCCTTGTCCTCGGGCGCCATTATAATCTGATTATACCCTTTGAAGGCATCCATGAAAGTCAATAATTCACATCCGGAGGTGGCATCCACCAGCTAGTCAATTCTCGGCAACGGATAGCAATCCTTGGGGCATGCTTTGTTGAGATCAGTGAAATTGATGCACATTTTCCATTTTCCCGATGACTTTTCGACAAGTACAACGTTTGACAACCATGTTGGATAGAGTATCTCCTTAATATGGCCGGCATCCAACAACCTTTCCACCTCCTCGGCTATAATTTTATGTTTGTCAATACTGAAATTTCTTTTTTATTGTTACACAGGCCTGTAAGTGGAGTCAACGTTCAAGTGATGAACTATTATGCTCGAGCTTATCCCTTCCATGTCAGTATTATCCCAAGCAAATATATCTTCATTATTTAAAAGGAAATCAATTATACATTTCCTTTGGGTCTCTGTCATCTCGCTTTCCACTTTGACTTTCTTGATTTGTCGTGATAGCTGTACAGTCTCCAATTCTTTGGCTGGAGTCCCTCTTTTTCCATCTCGCATCTCGTGTGGCAGATTGGGGCCCCACTTTTCCTAGTACTTCGGTCTCAATGAAGCCGCGTAATATTCTCAGGCTGTCATCTGGTCTCCTCGGATCTCGACCACTCTTCCTGAGGTAGGTAATTTCAACAACTGGTGATAAGTGGAGGGGACCGCTCTGAAATTGTTCAATGTCACCTGGCCCAAGATGGCATTATAGGTGGAGTTGCAATCGATAATGATGAAGTTTTTCATCACCGTAACTTTATGATCATCATACCCCAAAGTCAGTGGTAGCTTGATGTATCCCTCTGCTTCACACCTAGTGCCGGTGAACCTGACCAGTGAACTCATCAGCAGCATCAAGTCCCTCCGGTCCAATCCCATCCTTAGAAATGTGTTCAAAAACAAAACATCTGTTGAGCTTCCTGTGTCAATCATCACTCTTTTGACTTCATAATTTGAGATTATTACACTTATCACTAGCGGGTCATCATGGGGGAGGATGAGCCCTCTCAGATCCTCGTATGTGAAAGTCATCATTTCTTCCCTTCTCGGGACCTTCTACAGCGGTTCTTCTCCGGCTTCCCGAACATATGTCTTTCTCGCAGCCGAGGATTCCCTTCCTGCTGTCAAACCGCCAGCAATAGTTTCGATCACCCCATCAAAACCTCTCCTTGGTCCCCCTCTCTGCTCCTGAGGGCTCATTTCTCTCTCTCTGTAATCTGTCCCCTTGCTCGGTCCATCTCTTGACATATTTCCCTAGGTGATCCGAGCGAATGAGTGCTTCTATCTCATCCTTCAATTGGTAGTACTCATTGGTGTCATGACCGTGGTCATCATGGAACCGACAATACTTTTTCTTATTCCTTTTATCTGAGAGAGTAAATATCTTATGTGGCTTCTTTAGTTCATAGTGGTTCTTAATCTCCATCAATATTTCTCCTCGAGACATATTTAAAGGTGCATACTCAGCATACCGAGGCTGGTATGGCCGGCCCAGTGCAGGTCTATTTCTTGCTTCCGGTTTACCCCGGCCAACATCCTTAGGTTTGCCTTTGCTCACCTCCTCTTTCTTTCCCGCTCCTCAGACCTTATCTTCTTCCTTTTGTGCTTTCAAAATCTCATCAGCATGTATGTAACCCTCTGCTCGGTTCATCAACTTTCCCATGGACAGAGGCTTTTGTATAGCCAGCACATCTTAAAATGGGCGGGACCTGAGCCCCTTAGTATAAGCTGCTAAGGGGCACTAAGGTTTCGAGGTTAAGGATCTTGAGGTTCTCTTTATTGAAGCGCTGAGTATATGATCTTAGTGATTTCTCATTTTGTTGCCTGACCGAAAACAGGATCGTTGTGTGTATGATCGACCTCTTGCTGCTTGCGAACCTGTCAACAAATGCCTCGGCCAACTGCCGGAAGCTCTATATCGGCCCATCTGTTAGTTCTCCATACCACTGGCCTGCGGCTCCCATCAAATACGCTGGGAATACCTTCTATTTCACCGCATTCGAGAAGTAAAATAGTACCATGTTCTAACAAAAAATCATCAGGAAATCCTCGGGGTCACCCTCTCCGTCATACAGGGTTATATTTGGCAGTTTGAACCTATTTGGTAGTAATTATCCTCGGATCTTCTACACCAACGGACTTGCGTCCAATCCAGCTGTAGCCCGGGAGATATTTCTCACAGTCCGAGTCGGTTCGTAGGCAGTAGTTGCATGTCTCTTTTCCCTAGCCACCTCAGGACGACTAACAGGTCCTGAGAATCCCCTATTATCTTATGGCCCCTATTATCTTCTGGCTGCTCCTGAAACCTTACCTACTCGGTCCTTTCCTGAGCCACATGGGGTCAGCTATTGTGTTGAGTGGTCGGGCCTTGGTTTGTAGGGATAGTTGTTTGGTGTGGTATCTGGTTATTGGTTAATATGGTCATTGTCTCCCTCATTTCCATTATCATGAGGTATATTGTGTTCATGTCTGGTGCTAGTGGGTTTTGGGCTGTTTAAAGGGGTATTCATTGGTTGGCTTGTAGCTGGGTAGGATTTGGAGTGCTGCTCGAGGCGAGGTTGGCCTGAGTGGTGTTATTTGTTGTGTTCGGATGTGGTACCATTAGGTTTAGTAGTCAGGCATTTGGCTCTACATTCCCTAGTGGCTGTGGATCCGTCATTGGGTTGTTGTGACTCCTTGTACTAACCATTGTGGATCTCAATGAGTTTGGTGTGGTTTCCCACAGACGGTGCCAATTGTTGAGTGTAAAATTCCCGAGCCGAGCAATTTGAGATGTTCCCCAATCCTAGCTGAGGACCTGCTCAGGAAAAGGAAAGAGACAACGGGGGTTGTTTCCCGCGTCCTTCATTGGGTGTGAGAATTAGTATCTTAGCTCAGCTCTGTATGAGTTCATAAATTTAATAGGTAGGTAAAAAGATTAATAAATATGTTACCTTTGTCCACTTTCCTTATGCTATTTATAGTAGTGTGATTGTATTTTTGGGGTGGTCCCCTTTTTGTTTTTACATGCCCTTTTCATGACAAGTGTCTTGCTACATGGGCCGTTTCATCATTTATGGGCTTTGAGTCAAACAAGATTTCTGGGCTATTTTTATCCATATCACTTGGATATATCCTTAAGAAAGCCTTGCATGTACTTAAATCGATCTGTGAGCTCCTTAATTTCATCATTGATCCTCAACTAAAACATGATTTCTTAATTCATAAGCAACATCTTTGAGTTTGTTAACTACGTATGAAATCAATGATCATGTCAGCCATATCTTGATGTGCTTTATTTACTAGGAGAAGTGAATCCAACTTTCTTGATATGTTTCCTCAGCGTCTTTCCTCATTATTCTCCTCTTGGCCAAAGATGAGAAAGATAAACAAACAACAGTTTTCTTTTATTAATTTTAAGTCTTTGTTATTTTTATTTTTATTTTAATCTCTTTGATCTCTCTTTCTCGCTATTTTTTTTTTCTGATTAATACTTTGTCATAATGGTCCCATATCCTAAAAGTGTAACATTATAGTCATTTACATTTTGAATATATGACATCGTTTGTCATTTTTCACTTTTTCGTTTGAAATTTGACAACATAACCCTTTTTAACTAAATTGGGTATTAACCTTTTTTCAACTAAACTGGGTATTAACCCTTTTTTCAACTTAAACTTTAATATTTACTTGATTTTGCATGTTTAGTTTGTGTTATAATTTAGTAGTTCACCTATTTGGTATATATATGTGGGTGTGTATCTATGGTAAAACAAGAGGAAATGTTCATGCACTTACTCCTTTTTAGTTTTTTAACTTCAATTTTTTTCCTACCATTGTCATTTTAATTGTTTACTTTTTTGTCTAATCATTCATCATTTTTTTAAACTTGAACTTTATTTTTACTCAATTATTTGGTCTAATTGCATTATAATTTAGGGCTTTATTGATTTTGTGGTTTTTATGCATATGACTGTGCGAGTTTTAGGGCTGAAATGACATTTTTCTTTTTAAATTCAAGTAGAATATTCACATTGTTCTTGATGCATGCTGCGACTATTCGTCGTTATAAACATTATTATTATTTGAGTTGGGAAAAATAGTATTATTCTTTGGGGGCAGTTGAGGTGTTCATTTCTATGATCTATATTACATATTGTTTAACCAAATTGGTAATGCACAAAAATTTATACAACTTATAGGGATGGTGGTGATAAGGATAGATGGGGATTGAAAATTGAAGAGAACGTGAAGATGAAAACAAAAGGGAGAGAAGTAAAGAATAGACATAAACCACTATTTTTTCATGAAAAATGCTTTAAAACAATATGATCGTCCTATCATTATTTCTTATTCATGACCCTTATGTGCCTGTGGGGTCACGCGTTTGTTTGAGTCGCATGGTCAGGCTGGATCGCTATCCAGCCTAATGTTGATCAAATGCAATGGTCAAAATTTTTAGAAGTCAATGAGAGAAATTGGATTAACAAAGTAGGTACTAATAGTTTCACCGATCAATTAGACTAGCTAATACAATATACCTAATCAGTTAAAATAACAAGAATATTGCAAACATTCATCATGGCGCCCTTCCAATTTTCTGGAAGCATTTCTGTAAGTATGCTAGAAAATATTTCTTTTAGTTCCTCAGTTTAATTATGATAAATACATCTCTAGTTTCCGAAGGTATCATATTTGAACATAGAAGTCTTATACTCGTACATTCTTTGGAAGAAAATGAAGAAAAAAGATATTGTAAGCGAATTCTTGGCTTTTATTACTTTGTTGTATGCATCAACCACGTTCCAATATATCATAACCATCAGTATTGATGAAACAAATGACATTTACATATTGATTGATCAACTTGATAATTGATGCAACAAAAATTTTTATACTACTTCTTCAGGGGATGGTTATGATCAGGATAAATGGGAATTGAAAATTGATGAGAACATGGAAATGAAAACAAAGATTAAGAGAGATTAATAAAGAATACGCATGAAAACCACTCTTCTTAAGCATTATATCATACTTCCAGGTTCTTCAACGTCTGCTGATCTTTCAGATGATCAAATATAGTTGTCAAAACTTAAAAGTCTAGTTTTTTTTTGTAGAATAATTGATACTGTAATGTTAGGATCCCAAGTCTAACATATAAATTCATGCTCGTGACTATCGTATACTTAAGGACACCCTTTATAAGTTGCAAGGCTCTAGTTTTGCAAGAAATAATGGCAAGAATAGATGAATAATAACTTTGATAAGAGATTATTGTAAGTCTCAAACTCTAAAAATAAAGACCTCCAATACATAAATTTCACAAAGTCATCCACATAATGAAAGTCTAAAACCATCAAATCATAATTAAAGTAATAGTTCGCCAAAGTAACGGAAGGTGTAATCACCTCCTCTCTACAGTTCTTTGCGTTATCAGGGCTCTACCCAACAATCCCTCTATGCCAAACTACTCCTCACATGCTTCAAAATTAGAGAAGCATAACAAAAAAAAGTAGAATAAAATGAGTACTAGTTCAGAAAGTGGTTTGTGCCCAAAGGTGCACAATAAATAAACAAATAGCATAGGACCTTGATAATGAATGGAATAATAATACTTACGCATAATAAACCTTTAAAAGGAAAAAAAAAGAATCGAAATTCACTAGGTGGCATGTAAACGAATTTTAGTTACAAGTAAATCTAAATTTGTCACGTTCCAAAACCAAATTTTCACACCTATGACATGTGACAATCGTTGCACTCTTAGTGCAAGGCTCAAAATTATTTTAAATATTTTGTATGTAATATTTCTAAATCTCCAAAAATTAAAAGTCAAATATTCTGATTTCAAAATCTATATCCAAACCACGTGAAAGTTTCAAATGCATAAATTGACACAAAGAGAAGCCCAAAATCAAACTACTCCAAGAACATCAAAGATCAAATACAACTCCTTACTAATAGTCTTGTTTCATCTCGCAATCTATGCATGTCATCTGAATTAAAAAGTTATAACAAAGAATGAGCTACACAGCCCAGTAAGTATCTATAACTTTTCTCACATGTTGACATGAGTCAAAAAGTATTTTGACAAATATTTATTTCATAAATGTATTAATATATTCCAAGCCAGAAATAGATTAATTGTAGCATATATACTAAGATAAAATGCACAAGTTAACAAGCGACTATGATTACGAAGAGTTACACATTACATTGCCATACAAAGAGTCACAAAAAGTAAAATTGAAATTAGTTTCGAATAACGTGTCTCATAGCATACACAAAGTTACAAAAATTAGCCCCTTGAATAGACACATATATATCGAAGATCAACCATAGACTTGTGCATCAAAATCACATATATAATTTTCATAAACTAACTTTTCAAAGTCGAAAACTTAACGAATTTCATATATGTCATGCCGACGGATTTAATCAAACCAAATTTATGCCAAGCAAACACGGTTATCTCATACGTATAATTTTTTGAATCTATTTCAGAAAATCAACTTTCATTAACTAAATAAAACAAAATATCATTTCAGAAACATGGTTTAAATAAAAGTGATTAGAGTTTTCATAAAATAAATTAGGTTTTCGTTTTAGCAAAGATATAATAAACATATTTGTTTGAAACAAAAATTAAGCTAGAAAAATTGTGAATCCTTGCCTACAAAGTGGAACAAAATCTTCAAATTGAAATTATGAAATTCCCCAAAGTCTATGCTCTACTTCAACCATACCCTTTTTAGTCTCTGGCAATTTTTGCCAAAGTTTTTTGTTTCACCCGTGTCATGTGAATATTACCAAAGATCACATAAATATCTTTAAGCAATCACATTGAAATGAATAATTGTAACTCCCAATGCACTATCATACAATTCATTAACTCTTAATTATGTCTATATTGTGTAGAATGTGAATAGTTATAACCCCAAAACTCAATAATTCTAAGATGAAACCCACAAATAGATACTTCTCTTATTATCACTTACGTACACACACACATATCTAAAATTCTCAGGTATTACAAAATCGCACTAATGTCAAAAGAAATTCAAATATAAGTTGTCGTCAAAGAGTTGATAACATAGAACAAAAGGTTGGCTTAAACTGCCAAACCACCAAATGAGAGTCCCATTGAAAAGTGGTACACCATACTAAATAGACGAAATCGAAATGGCCAGTATATGATCCCTACTGAGTAAGGGCCTAAACTCGCTTATCCACCAGTTAGGGCACAACTTAATTATTTAGTTATTTCGAAAATATGCTAAAGGAAATAATTGAGTTGCTTTCAAAAAGCTTTAGTTTCAAAAAGACAGTATTTAAGTACATTTTCATGCACATGAAAATTTTGTTCCCAAGTTTTCATTCTAAAATTCCAAAAAAAAATATTGCCTCAAAAGAAAATGTTAGATTTATAGTAGTAGAACCAACTAAAGAGAATATTTAGACTACCACGTGAATGAGTAAACTATGTTACTTTCTGGAAATGAATTACGGAATAGGTTTGGTAGATTTTAATAAGCTAAATGTACAAAGACAATTATATTAATCAGTAAACTCAGTATATTCTTAGCTATAATTAGCAGTACAAAATTCTTGATGGAATATTTTATTCACCAAGGTCTAACAAAGTTTATGGCTAACCATGGGAGATGAAATAAGTTTCATGAGAAGCAGGCTTTGGAGTAATTAATCAATAATGAAAAGAATAATTTATTGAGGAGATCAAAGGAATTGGCAATGAAGGGGATACATATATTTTCGAAATCATCCTCGCTAATATGCAACATGACTCGAGTTCGTTATAAGAAATCAAATTTGACATTTAAACAACCGAATCAGTTAAAGGTTTTCTAACATGAGGAAGAATCCACTAACCTTTGATACGCAATTTACTCAAATCCTTTTTTTTTATTTTTTATTTAAGGGTGGATTAAGTCATTTATATCACTTAGAATGTTACACACGAGACTTGATATCGAGATCTCTCACATCTAAAGCGAATCATACCATTAGACCAAATGGCTAGTGGCGATTTTCTCCAATCCTTAAGATTAAAAGATAAAGACTACAAAAATGTAATAAACCACGCCCTTATATATGACTCCACGAGACCCAAGTCTAACAAAATCCTGTGATTTAATGACAACATCCTATGTTTATTCGAATTTCTCTGGAGAAGATTAAATTTATACCAAGGTGATTATTGAATCAAGTCAATTAGACAAAAAGTTGGTTTTAAAAGCAGCTACCAATAGCACCTAGGCTTGTTTGATAGCTTGAAACATATTTTCACCTTGTTTTGAATATGAAGATATTACTTGAAAGGAGAATTACTTTACTACTTTACGTGAGAAGAGACCATAAGTTTTTATTTATCTATCTTGTAAAATTTAGTCACTTAATCGCACTATCTGTTACACTATGAGGAAGCATCACGGTAAAATTTTGTGGCCTTTCCGTCGTCTAAAAAGAGTAGTGACAAATAAATGGACGTCATGTCACAATTGGTGGCAAAACTCAAATTTCATTGACAATCCATGACTATATTTAGAACAAATATTTATTTTTTCGAGATCTCTCACCAAGTAAAAAAACATAAAAAATATTTAATTATTTTTCTTTTTGGTCAAGAACAAAATTTTATTGAATATACAACACAGGGCCTCAAAACGAAAGCCCACCTGAACACGAAAGACGACCTGAACAAAAACATAAAGACAACAGGGCAAGACGACCCACAACAACAAAGCCTAACAACGTAGAAGAAGACACAAATTCTTCTAAGGCTGCACCCGCGATCAACACACATGACTATGATGTTGATTGGTAGATTTTAGGAATGTGCTGAATCTTTGAATAATCTATTCGTTGAAGAAACTCCTTTGGCATGCGTAATAGGTTCAGCATTTGCAAATTCTTTAGCTCTTGCAATCCATCTGGGAGAATCTGCAGCTTGTTACACCTAGAGAAGGTGAGTTCTCCAAGGCGCTTCTTGGTTCGCTTAGGTTTTTGATTCCATGTTGTCAGCGTGGAGGAATTTGTAAGACGATATTCTTTGAGTTCTGGAAAGTTATTTGGTTCATAAACTAATTGTTCTCCAACATTAACCATCATTATTTTGAGAACATTTAGTGCTAGCAATTGACCCAGAATAATAAAAGAATCTTGGGATAAGGATCTTATGGACAGAGTGATTTCACGTAGACAGATGTGAGAGGCAATACCATTTGGTAGCCGATCGAGCGAGATTAGGTAGAGCTTCTCAAGGGATAGAGGAAGAGTAAGGTTTCCTAGTGGGAGAATTTCCCCCTCCGCCCAAAAATTTGCTCTCATTTTTAGCTTTCGAAGATTTGTCATCTTTCCAATAGCATCACATATTTCTATCCAGGACTCATCTTTGTAGTGGCATAATCTCGCCTATACCTAGTCTAGTTGTTAGTAAATAATCGGATTTGGGCTAACTCAAACCCATATGAGCAAGGCTCAGCTTGGACCACAAGACAAGATAACTCTATAAATAGACATGCCCTAGGGAGAAGAAGGGGAGAGAATGACCGTTGAGTCTTCTGGATTATGGCAAGCTTGCTAGTGCCCACTAAGAAAGAGGTTATGAATGTGGAAACCACGTGATCTAAATCATAGATCTATGGAGGTGGAAATCGCATAATTTTTAATTGTAGATTTCGAAGGTCTACAATTTGGCACCCACTATGGAGCTATTTGCAACCTTTGGCCATTCCTAGAAGATTTTAATCATCATCCCTGATCCATAGAGCATTTTTTTTTAAATTTTCTCAACATGATGTCACTTTTTCCTTTCTCTAATTGAAAATTTCTCCACAAAATTGCATGAATAGTTTGATAAGCTATCTTGTTTAATATCACTTTGTGTTAATATATCCATGAATTAAGAAATCATTAATTATTGCTTTACTTGGTCCTGCAATTTTTCTTTAAGGGCCATATTCATCTTCTGTTGAATGTCTAATGTGGTTTCTCGTTTCACATACGTGATTTAAGCACAAAGCTTGTCTTCCTGGGTGTGCTCTCTTCATTTCTTGGTTGTATAAGTTCTCCAATAATTTGATTATTAGTGCCGCCTATGTTTGAGTTTTTCTCTAGCGGCTGTCGCGGAATCTTCCGTCCTTTAGTAAGAGGTACCACACATAATTTATGAATCCAATTTTTCACCATTAGTTATATTTCCCAGATTTGTTTATTCTTTTTCTTTTGTCAAGATGCACATTAAACACCCAAAAAAAAAAAAAAGAAGAAGAGAAAATACACTGGCACAAAGGCTTGACCCACATGGCCGATCTAGTAGGCCCAATTCTGGATCAGCTTAGAGACAAAACTAGTAAAGCCCGACATACAACGGGCCAACACAAGATGCAAGGAAGGCCGAGCAGGCCGAAACATGGCCCAACAATCTATTGTTTCATGATCTGATTAATTAAAGTTTTATAGTTGCAAAAATGCCAGAGGTAAACTCTATTGTTTGTCATATGAAACTCGAGTTGGCAGTTTATTGTTCCTATGCTTTTGACAGTTCTATTTTGATGAGTTGCCTTAGCCATTGCCTGATTCGATACTTATGCTCTAAGGACATGCGGAAACCACTATTACTCTTTAGAAGCCAATTCTCAATCTTAAAGATATTTTATTGAATATGAAAACTGTTGTTCATCTTTTGGAAACCAATTTAATCTTAAGGATATTTTATTGAAGATGTAATGGGGTGCAGGTTGTGAGCCCCGGTTAATATTTCTATTTGGCTTGAATATCGTTGCACATGAGGTGTTTGACAAATGTTGAATTTTCGTACCTATTGCTTCACATAGCACTTACGGTTATATCTATCAAAAGGTTTACTCGAATGCCTTATATTTTTATCTTATGTCTTAAAGATTCAATTACTGTATGCTTCTAGTACTTATTGTGGTTTCTTTATTTCATCTCTTACTTAACCCATTCTTTCATTGAACAAGGGGTATGAGATAAACTTCCAATGCTTCCCACTTAGAGTATTCATCAACTAGCTTATATATTAAGTTAGCAACTCCAACGGGAAGTATCTACCAGAGCCTAGAGACAAAAATAGAAGATTTAAAATGAAGGCAAGGCATGCGTTAGAAGAGACAAAGCTTGTTAAAATTGTTCATGAACTTTGCTGGTATGATTAATTTACTAATCATTAGAATTACCACAAAGATTTTATGTGGGTTTGTGGAACTTTGCACTACAATATTTGGTTTTGTCTTTAACAAGAGATGATTCTATGCTGCTGTTTCTTTGAAACTTTGACTAATATATTTTAGGAGGATGGTATTAACGCATTATAAGACAGAACACTAATGTTCAAATTCTATAGGAGCTAGAGTCGTTTGATGATTTTCTATATAAAGCGTGAAGCGTCCCAAGGGGTTGCGGCTAAATACAAGCCTGAAGCATGAAACACAAGCCTGGAGCACCCTAAGGGGTTGCAGCTAAATACAAGTCTGAAGCACCCCAAGGGATTGCAGCTGAATACAAGCCTGAAGCACCCCATAGGGGACGCAGCCCACATTTAGAAGATTGAGAACCGGTCCCACAAGGGTACAATGACTAGCTACTCTCTAACTCAAAAATATTTCAACTTAGAGAATAGAGGACTTAACTGTAGTGGCATAATCTAGCTCATGCCTAATCTAATTGTTAGTAAATAATCAAATTTGGACTAACTCAAACCCATATGACCAAGGGCCCAACTTGGGCCACAAGACAAGATAACTCTATAAATATAAATGCCCTAGGAAGAAGAATGGGGCAGAATGTCCTTTGAGTCTTCTAGATTAGGGCAAGCTTGCTAGTGCCCACTAAGAAAGGGGTTATGGAGGTGGAAATTACGTGATCTAAATCATAGATCTATGGAGGTAGAAACCGCATAATCTTAATTGTAGATTCTGAGAATCTACAATCTCTAGTGGTACCTATATTTAATTTAGAGAGTTGTGTTGTGAATTTCAACTACCTTGCTTGATTGAGATTTAGATGTACCCCATCCAAGGATTGGAGTTCAGTAAACTGGGATAATGTGATATCTGGCATTTTCGAATAGCCAGCAAATCTACGGGTATAATCCATGATAAGATGTCTTAATTGCATGAGCTCTGCTATCCCTATTGGGACACGACTCATTGAACATTTTCGAAGATCCAAGGTTTGCAAGTGGCGAAGTTTCCTGATGGAATCTAGAAGATCTTTGATCAGTCCATTCCCTCTTAAACTTAAATATCTCAAATGAATTAAATCCCCCATTTTGTCTGGTACAATCCCTTGACGAAGAGCACCTTCGAGATCCAAAGTCCTTATTAATTTGATGTTCTGTAACAATTCAGAGAACAATGAGTAGAACTGGTCACTATACCTTGCTAAAAGTGAGCGTAACTTTAACTTGCAAGTGCCAAGTCTGACTTTGGGTTGTTTATCAGAAATCGCCAAACGTCGTTGATTTGAATCTAATTCAGTCTTCTCTTGTTTCAGTAATACTCTGAAATTATCATTTGCTATCATGTGAACAACAACATTGCACAAGAGGTTATGCATTTGGAAACCTTTAGACTCCTACCCGAATTGTAACATACTTCTTTCTACGAGTTCATTGAAGTAACCTCTTGCAAAGTCTTCCAGTGTACTCGATCCGTCCTTCTTGACAAAGCCCTCAGCTATCCATAAACATATCAATGTATGAACGTCGATTTGGTCAGACTTGGGGAACATTGCACAGTATAAGAAGCGTGGTTTCAAGTGAGATGGTAAATGATAGTAACTCAATAACAAAGCTCGATTTAGTTCAGCAAGTTCGCCATGCAATTGGGAATCAAGGCTTTGGATGATCTTATCCCATTCTCGTGCATTATCGCCTTTTGTTTCCATAAATTGAGCAATTACTAAAATCGCAAGAGGTAAGCCACCGCATTTGCCGACGAGCCGACGCCCGCGACTAATCAAGCGGTCAGGACAGCTTCTTCCTCCTCTTGGGATGCTATTTGAGAAAGCCACTTTATAGAATAAATCCCAAGATGGGTCAGGATTTAATGGCTTTACCTCGAGAAATTTACACTGTACCCCAAGTAAGAACCCGCACCGTTGAGCTATAGTTTTCTGACGACTGGTCACAATAACTGAGGACATCTTTGTTGCAGGAACCTCAATTTGGTAAAGAATATCAGTATCCCAAACATCATCAAGGATGAGAACATATCTTTTTTGCTTCAAGAAATCGCGTATAAGTTCTTGGAGCTCATGTTCCTCCTTCTTGTCAAGTCCATCCAGAACCTCTTCCTTCATGCTTTTGAATAACCCTGTCAGCATTGACTGCAGAACTTTTTTGATGTCGGGGGATTGCTTGACGTAGACCCAAGCCCAACAATCGATATCTTTGTTCAGTTCAACAATTTTACAAACATTTTTAACTAGAGTTGTCTTCCCCGATCCACCAGACCCCCACACTGTGATCACTAGCGTATGATCCCTCGGCTGATTCACAAGATCTCGTAGCTCCGCAACTTCTTTGTCCCTCCCAACTACATCCAAGCCCTCCACATAATAGCTTCTACCAACTAGAAGACTCTTAACTTCCTGTGACACGGTTAGGCTTCGATACTTGTCTTGTTCTCCTTCTTGAAACTCTTAACTTCTTCTTTATGACATTCAGCTGCTGATGGAACTGAAACTGACCATATGCCTTGTTGATATGATAAAGCATGAGGGCAACGATGTTCTTGACCCCGCAAAAGTTGCTTGGCTTGTTGATCTCAAGAAGTTCCGTATCCAGCATGAATTCTTCTAACACATCTTCAATGTAAATTGCTGTCTCTCTCAGTTGTTTTATTCTCTTTTCAGCCAAACTGTTATTTTGCTTTCGCTCGCTTGCATACTCAACTAAGTCTTGGAAGGCTTTAAGTCGATTGGCGATCTCGTCAACTTCATCATTGATCCCCAATTGGAACTTGATTTCATCATAAGCTGCATCCTTGAGTTTGTTCACTAGCTGATCAATGATCACAACCGCCATGTTTTGGTGTGCTTTAGTTTACTAGGATTTTTTTTTTGTATGTGTGTGTGTGTGTGTGTGTGTGAGTGTTTGTGCGTGTGTATGTAACTAGGAGAATTCAGTTTGTTGATGTGCTTCCCCAACCTCTTGCCATCTTATATCTGGTTATCTGTGAACTTTTGATAATTCTATTCTTGTCTTTTTCGTCAAATTTCTCAATCATGCCAACACTGATTGCGGGATACGTGGCTTGAGTTTATGCGATAGTGATTGTAAATACTAGTTTGTCAAAGTGATAATCTTGATTTAGTTGATCTTTGTACTCCACCATATATAGATAACTTAAAAAAGGGGTATTTTTTATCTATACACTCCAATTTAGAGAAAATGTGACAGAGACCTTATTTCTTAACAAGTGTGACCCAGATCACGTTAAATCTTGAAAATTATAATAATAATTATTATTTTTATTATTATTTTTTTTTTTGTTGTGTGTCTAACTAGGAGAAATTATTTTTGTCTTTGATGATATAGAAACGCTAAATAATTTTTTCAAATAAGTGGAACCTAATCATGCCAGCACTGATTGCGGGATACGTTGCTTGAGTTTATGCCACGGTAGTTGTTAGGACTGCGTTTACGATATTTGTGTTTGCTGCTTCACTTGGGAAAACTATGGATTTTCAAAGCAGGGTATCAGTTGCCCTGAAAATCGATTAAACTATCGTATTTTTTATTCATTTTTTTTAAAGGGGTATAACACGAGAACTTCCTAAGGGGCCAACCATCCTAATATTACTCTCACTCAAATACAAATTTCGGAGTTATGATGAGATCCAGTGTATTAATACTGGTGTGATCACATGCACTATCTTATTCGTTTTCCCCATCTGAAAGACGGATCCATCACACTTCTGTATTTTTTTTTTTTTTTTGTTCAAAAACACCTTCCACTAATTACTTATACTATCTTACTCTTTTTCTTATAAATATTCGTTGTTATATGCATTATTATCATTTGAGTTTGGAAAAATAGTATTATCCTTTGGGGACAGTAGAGGTGTTCATGTCTATGATATATTTTACATGTTGTTTAATCAAATTGATAATGCTAAAAAATTTATACAACTTATACGGATGGTGGTGATAAGGATAGATGGGGATTGAAAATTGAAGAGAACGTGGAGATGAAAACAAAAGGTTGAGAGAGTTGAATAAAGAATAGAGATAATCACTCTTTTTTTTTTGAAAAATGCTTTAAAACAATATGATCTTGTCTTTGTTTTCTTGTTCATGACCCGGGTCACGTGCTTGTTTGAGCCACATGGTCAGGCTGAATCGCTATCTAGCCTGACGTTTATCAATTGCAATGGTAAAAAATATGAGAAGTCAATGAGAAAAATTTTGGATTAACAAAGTAGGTACTAATAGCGCCACGAATCAATTTGACTACCTAATACGATGCACTTAATAATCAATTAAAAAACAAGGTTCTTCTCTCTCTCTTGTTTTGTTTTTTCTTTTTTTTTTGTCTAGGAAAACATTCATCAAGGCAAAATAAATATTACAAACATTCATCATACTGCCCTTGCAATTCTGGAAGCACTTCTGTAAGTATGCTAAAAATTATTTATTTTAGTTCCTCAGCTTAATTCTGATCATAAATATATCTCTAGTTTCTGAATGTATCATATTTGAACATAGGAGTCTTATACTCCTACATTCTTCGGAAGAAAATGAAGAAAAAAGCCATTGTAAGAGAACTCTTGGCTTTTACTACTTTGTTGTATGCATCATAACCATCAGTATAGATGAAACAAATGAAATTTACATATTGTTTGATCAAATTGAGACGTTTATGTCTTATGATATTTACATATTTTTTGATCTACCAAAAAAAAAAACATATTGTTTGTTCAATTTGATAATTAATGCAACAAAAATTTATACTTCTTCAAGGGACGCTTATGATAAGGATAAATGGGGAGTACAAATTGATGAAAACAAAGATTGAGAGAGATTAATTATAAAGAATAGGCATGAAAACCACTCTTCTTAAGCATTATATAATGCTCCTAGGTTCTTCAACATCCACTGACCTTTTAAATGATCAAATTAGTTGTCAAAAATTAAACATTTTAGACTTTTTCTTCATAGAATAATTGATACTATAAAAAGAATATATACAATATTATCGAAGAGTTGAATGGAGTTATCAAGTGGTGACACCGTTTGTTATTAGTATTATATTTCAAGTTTGAATTACAACTTTAACTTTCAATTCATGAAATTATAAAAGATCTAGAATAATATTTCGGATTACAGAAGATATATATATATGTGCATTGACCATATTTACGCCAAGACAGAAAAGTGGGGTTTTCTAGCAGCTACCAATAGTGCCTACGCTTGTTTGATAGCTTGAAACAGAATTTCAGTTTGTTTTGAATATGAAGATATTACTAAAAGAAGAATTACTTTGTTGCTTCACGTGGGAAAAGACCATAAGTTTTTGCTTTCGTCTTTCTTGTAAAATTAGGGGTAATACCAATTTGGTCCTCTTTAACTTGATTAACAAAGTGGTTTTTTCTCTTACAAAATGATATATTTTAATTCCTTATTTTTCGTCCAAGTGACACCGTTAGTCTTTTTTAGTGATTTTGCTAAAAAATTGACAGGAAACACACGTGCTAATTATGTGTAATTTGAAAGAAAATAAGAGAAATGTGCTAATCACATGCATCTTCATCAATTTTTTAATGATTTTGTACAATCTTAATTTTTGAGTATTAGTTTGGGATTTACCTTCCATTACTAGGGATTTCTAATGATGTTGTACAATCTTCTTTCGGAATGAACGAAGCGCTCTCTTGATTAGCCAAAAAAAGAATAAATATTCAAAAAAAATAAATATAGATCGTTTTCGCCATTTCGCCAATGCTTGTTGCTAATTAGTCGTGAAATTGGGGAGCCAAAATTTAGCATAGCAGCTCGCGACGGAGGGTGACAAACATGCTATGGAATAACAATATTTTAACATATTATTTTTTTATTTTAATTAGTTTACAAAAATAAATAACAAATTTAAAAAAACAATGATATGCAATTGATTTTGTGTTTGGACTATTGATCTTGTGTATTTTCTCTATTTTTTATTTATTATTATTTCCTTAAAATTTATTTATTTTGAGAAAATGGGTTTTGGCCCAATATTTTTATTAAGTAAAACTTGTGGTGTGTGTTTTTTTTTTTTGCTAAATTCTAAAAATATTTTCTTTCATCCACAAAATATTGAAAAATATGAAAAATACTTTTTATTAAAATTTTAATTGGAGAAAACTATACTAATTAGTTTTTATTTTTATTTTTATTTTTATATCATAAAAGTATGAACTTTAATTTAGAGTTTTGGGAGAACGGAGAAGTTAAAAGTGTTGTTGCTTGAATCAATTTGGTAGAAAGGCCGGAGAAACTTCTTTAGTTTTGAGGAATATGGGTTGTTTAAATAAATTGGTCATGCTTCAATACATACTGATCACATTAATAGGTTAACCTAGAAGTATCATTGTTAGAAACTTTAGTAGGACTTGTTAGTTAAAGTAATTTTGGATTAGCTAATGTTTTTGCACTATATATGAAAATACTTTATAAGATTAGCTATTTTTCTGGACTATATATGAAAATACTTTATATAGCTGATTATATCATAATTTCATGTTAAGATAAAAATTACTTTTATTATTTCAAATGAAAATTTTTAATTTCTCCTTCCAAATTGTATAAACTAATATTCAATTATATTAATAGAATGTATTCAAGAAGTACGTCCTTTCGGGTGTCTCTACATACCCTTAATTATTATTTTTAAGAGTATGATTTGACCCAATTGTACTTTATAATACATTTTATGTTTGACAGTTTTCTCAATTTTATGCTAAGTAAAATTAAGATGGTCCATTTGCATTGAAGGGAGAGTTTTTTTGAGAAATAAAAATATGGGAAGATGGATGATGATAAATAGAGAGGATTAGAATCAAAATTAGTGAGCACAAATTTATTGTAAGATTAAATTTTAATGGATTTAGGGCACTTGAACTAATTTAGAAGCAATAAAATCCTCTAGAGTAAGAATATTATAATATGAAGTCATATCAATTGTAAGTGTATGACTAGGAATTATTCATGTAGTTGCTGAGGCTTAGCTTGAAATTTACTCATCATAATCTGTTGAATCTTTTAAGTTTAGCATCAATCTAACTAAACTCCTGATCATGTTGCTAAACTAGCTAAAATTGGAAATTTTCTCAGTTAATTGGGTTTGGAATTTTCCTACTTATTATCAATCCATCTTAGCTAATTAATGACTATTCTTAAATACGATTTGATAATGTGAAAGAAAATATAATATTCAAAAATGGCGCTTGGTTAACCTTTTTATTGAAATTCTTCGGACAAGTAAGTTTAAGCGTATTTTGTAAAGATTTCGGACTAGAATATTGATGTGATCCTTGACAATTCATAATTCATTTTGTAAGGGTTTTTTTTTTTTTTTTCCCTTCTAAAAGTAAGTTAGACACTTTTTCTTATCTTATCTTATCTTAGCTTTTTTCTTGTCCTTTTTTTTCTATAATATACTAAATATGCTTCCTTAAAAAATGTGAACTTGTGGAATAGTATCTTTAGTTTCTCCTCTTTATTTTTAAATAAAAGGTGAGACCAATGCATTAGTTCGTGAATTACATATGATTCCATACACTAATCCTTAGAGGTGATCATAGTAGGCCGGCTGCCCTACCTAAACCGACCATGAGAGTAGAAGATATGCAAATTAGAATCTCAAATTAAAATTAATATAGATATTAAAATTGTTAATCAAAATTAATATAAATGTTAAAGAGAATAGATATTAAAATTCTAATCAAACTTAATAAAAATTAATAAAATCTTCAAAAATAATAATAAAAATTAGGGTTTGGCGATGGAGGGGCCATCACCGTTTCCTTTTGTGAATGCGGGCTATACAGTTGCCCTCATTTGGAGAAGTTCTTTTTTTTTTTCTTTTTCAAAATTCAACTCTCTCTATGCTCTACCATCCAATATTGCCAGCACCCAATATCACTACCACCACCTCCCACCGCGCCACCACCACCTCCCATCGGCCACTACTCAATCTCCACCACTTTACATCGGCGCCACCTCTAGGGATGGTCACAGTTTGGATAATCACAAAATATGAAAAAACCACAAAAACCATTTAACAAACCTATAACTATAATCATAACCAAAACTTAATGGGTTCAAAAACTAATAACTATAACTGTAACCGTTAAGGATTCAAAAAATCTCGATTAACCATAATCGTAAGTATTTAATTTACAAAAAATAGTTTAAATAGAAAAAAAAAACCCAAAGTAGTGTAAAAAAATGAATTTAAATATAAAGAAACTAAAAATAAAAGAATCCAACCCGGTCATAAAATTTAAAATAAATTACATGATAATTTAAATCAAGAAGTTATGAAAAAAATTCATTCACAACTAAAGTTGAGTCCACTTATTTTTAATTTAGTTCAATTTTTTTTTATTTTTTATGCAAGACAAGCAAATAACTGGATTTAAAAAAAGAAATAAATATGTCTTTACAAAGGACAAGCAGGTGAAAGCAACAAGCCTAGTTCCAAACGAGAAATGCAAATGCGAAACATGAATTGAGCAAGGAAGATAGATAGATACATATGAAAAAAAATAAAAAAATAAAAAATAAACTGCAGTAGATTCCAGATCTTCTTCTCTGATACTAATTGTAGTCCAACTTTATTAACAACTTTGGCATCTAATTGAGGACAAAATTAGAAGAAGAAATGACGAAGAATATAAACCATTCCAAGCGATTAACGGATATAACAGGTAAGCCACCAATGCTGTCCAAAAAGGCAGAATGGAGCTGAAACTTGCGAGACATCCCATGATAGCACAAACCACCAGTACAATCAGTATTTCAGCAGAGTAGTTACATGAAAACCTACGGAAGTAAATTAGAGCAAGAAGAACTGAGAAGCCGAGCATGTTGTTCATGAGAACTCCGCTATAAATCTGCATATGTCGAAAGTAGCTGTGTATCAAGCTTATAATGAAAGTGATTTTACAAATGTAGAAGTTATACAGGTAGGAAGCGATTAAACACTTTATATTTCTTGTCAAGTCCATCCGGAACCTCTTCCTTCATGCTTTTGAATAACCCTGTCAGCATCGACTTCAAAAGTCTTTTAATGTCTGGGGACTGCTTGATGTAGACCCTAGCCTAACAGTCGATATCTTTTTTTTTTTTTTTGTCAAATAACACTTTTACAAACATTTTTCACCAGGGTTGTCTTCCCCGATCCACCAGGCCCCCACACTGTGATCACCAGCGTATGATCCCTCGGCTGCCCCACAAGACCTGGTAGCTCCGCAACTTCTTTGTCCCTCCCAACTACATCCAAGCCCTCCACATAATAGCTTCTACCAACTGGAAGACTCTTAACTTCCTGTGACACGGTTAGGCTTCGATACTTGTCTTGTTCTCCTTCTTGAAACTCTTAACTTCTTCTTTATGACATTCAGCTGCTGATGGAACTGAAACTGACCATATGCCTTGTTGATATGATAAAGCATGAGGGCAACGATGTTCTTGACCCCGCAAAAGTTGCTTGGCTTGTTGATCTCAAGAAGTTCCGTATCCAGCATGAATTCTTCTAACACATCTTCAATGTAAATTGCTGTCTCTCTCAGTTGTTTTATTCTCTTTTCAGCCAAACTGTTATTTTGCTTTCGCTCGCTTGCATACACAACTAAGCCTTGGAAGGCTTTAAGCCGATTGGTGATCTCGTCAACTTCATCACTGATCCCCAATTGGAACTTGATTTCATCATAAGTTGCATCCTTGAGTTTGTTCACTAGCTGATCAATGATCACAGCCGCCATGTTTTGGTGTGCTTTAGTTTACTAGGATTTTTTTTTGTTTTTTGGTGTGTGGGGGTGTGTGTGTGTGAGTGTTTGGGCGTGTCTATGTAACTAGGAGAATTCAGTTTGTTGATGTGCTTCCCCAACCTCTTGCCATCTTATATCCGGTTGTCTGTGAACTGTGAACTTTTGATAATTCTATTCTTGTCTTTTTCTTCAAATTTGTCAATCATGCCAACACTGATTGGGATACGTGGCTTGAGTTAATGCGATAGTGATTGTTAATGCTAGTTTGTCAAAGAGATAATCTTGATTTAATTTGTTGATCTTTGTACTCCATAGATAACTTAAGAAAGGGGTATTTGGTTATCTATACACTATAGTTTAGAGAAAATGTGACAGATACCTTATTTCTTAACAAGTGTGGCTCAGATCACGTTAAATAATTATTTATTTATTTATTTTTGGTGTGCGTCTAACTAGGAGAAATTATTTTTGTCTTTGATGATATAGCAACGCTCAATAATTTTTTCAAACAAGTGGAACCTAATCATGCCAGCACTGATTGCAGGATACGTTGCTTGAGTTTGTGCCACGGTGGTTGTTAGGACTGCGTTTACGATATTTGTGTTTGCTGCTTCACTTGGAAAACCATAGATTTTCAAAGCAGGGTATTAGTTGCCCCGCAAATCGATTAAACTATCGTATTTTTTTTTTTTTAAAGGGATGCAACACGAGAACTTTCAAGGGGTCAACCATTCTAATATTATTTTCGCTCAAACACGCTTAATTTCAGAGTTATGATGGGATCCAATGCATTAATACTGGTATAATCGCATGTACTATCTTATTCATTTTTCCTAACTGAAAGATGGATCCATCACACTTCTCTATTTTTTTTTTTTTTTTTGGGGTTCAAACACACCTTTCACTAATGACTTATATTCTCTTACTCTTTTTCTTATAAATATTCATTGTTATATGCATTATTATCATTTGAGTTCAGAAAAATAGTATTATCCTTTGGGGGCAGTAGAGGTGTTCATGTTTATGATATATTTTACATATTGTTTAATCAAATTGATAATGCAAAAAAAATTATACAACTTATAGGGATGGTGGTGATAAGGATAGATGGGGATTGAAAATTGAAGAGAACGTGGAGATGAAAACAGAAGGTTGAGAAAGTTGAATAAAGAATAGACATAAACCACTCTTTTTATGAAAAATGCTTTAAAACAATATGATCTCTGTTGTGAAATATAATAGTAAATATATAGACAACTTAACTGAAAGAGTATATCAAAGCTTGCTTTTCTGTATCATTCACATCTTTTCTCACTACAAGCACATATATTTATACTATCAAAAGTAATCATTACATAAAGCACTATGATGATACTTTAACATAAACTAATATAAACTCTGACAACTTACATAGATATTAGAGAATTCAATTCTAAATTCTCTACCAGACGTTGGCGTAGCTTCAGGAACTTAGTGTCGTCTTGAGTTCTTCTCTCGGGTGACAAATATCATACAACGTATTATTTTTGACAGAATTTATTGCCAATAAATATCTATACTTTTACACCACTCCCCCTTGGATATTTATTGCTTAAAAATATGTCTCATTAAAACCTTATCAAGTAAACCTAATGGGATAAAAACTTAACTAAGGAAAAAGAGTACAATTTTTTTTGTGTATGCCTTTTATACTGCCTCATTAAAAACCTTGTCAGGAAAACCCAATGGGACAAAACCTATACGAAGGGAAAAAGAGTGTAGTGTATATGTCTCTCTCTCTTGTGGGCATATCAAGAATGATCATGGAGTCGCCGCATACCTATCTCCTATACTAACTTCTCGAATGTGCTAGTAGGCAATGATTTTGTAAACAAATCAGCAAGGTTCTCATTTGAACGAATCTGACAAACCTCAATTTCACCATTCTTTTGAAGCTCATGAGTAAAGAAGAACTTTGGCGAGATATGCTTAGTTCTATCACCCTTAATATAGCCTCCCTGTATTTGGGCAATGCATGCAGCATTATCTTCATAAAATAGTGGGGCAACTTTTGCTTGTTGAAAGATTGCATTCTCCCTCAATGTGTTGGGTCAAAGATCTCAACCAAACATATTCTCGACTTGCCTCATGAAGTGCAAGTATCTCGGCATGATTTGATGAAGTAGCAACAAGAGTTTGTTTTGTAGATTGCCAAAATACAGCAGTACCGCCATATGTGAATAAATATCCAGTCTGAGATCGTCCTTTATGTGGATCAGACAAATATCCAGCATCTGCATATCCAATCAACTCTGGTTGCGGATGTCTTGAATATAGTAACCCCATATCAGTTTTCCACGAGGATAGCAAAAAATATATTTAATGTCGTTCCAATGTCTCCGTGTTGGTGTTGAACTGAATCTTGCTAATAGATTAACAGAGAATGCAATATCTGTCGTGTATTGTTAGTGAGATATATTAAAGTACCAATGGCACTAAGATACACTTCAGAACTAAGGATTTCCTCATTGTCTACTTGAGGTCGAAATGGGTCCTTTTCTATATCCAGAGTTCGAGTAACCATTGGATTGATTACTGGATGAGCTTTGTCCATATTGAACTTGTTCAACACCTTTTTGTTGTATAAGTTGATTGGTGCAGCAAAATTCTACCTATCAAATGTTCAATTTGTAGGCCAAGACAAAACTTTGTTTTACCTAGATCTTTCGTCTCAAATTCCTTACTCAGATATGTGGCTGCTGCTGTAAGCTCCTCATGAGTTCCTATAATGTTTAAATCATCAACATAAACAACAATAATGACAAAACCACATTTTTCTTTTTTGATAAAGACACATGGACTTATAGGGCTATTAACATATCCTTCTTTCATAAGATATGTACTAAAGACGATTATACCACATCTGTCCAGATTGTTTTAGCCCATACAAAGATCTTTGTAATTTGATTGAATACATCTCTTGGGGTTTTGAGACATATGCCTCAGGCATATTTAGTCTTTTAGGGACTCTCATATAAATATCACTATCAAGTGATCCATATAGATAGGCTGTTACCACATCCATAAGACGTATATGAAGTCCTTTAGAAATTGTCAGACTAATTAAATACCTTAATGTGATTGCATCCACCACTGGAGAATATGTCTCTTCATAATCAATTCCAGGTCTTTGAGAAAAACCTTGTGCTACAAGTCAGGCTGTATATCTTACAACTTCATTATTTTCATTGCGTTTTTGCACAAATACCCATTTATAGCCAACAGGTTTCACATTTACAGGTGTTTGAACCACTGGACCAAACACTTCACGTTTTTCAAGCGATTCCAATTCACCATTAATTGCGTCTTTCCATTTTGGCCAATCATTTCTTCGTCGACATTCTTGAACGGACTTCGGTTCAAGATCCTCGCTTTCTATCATTAAATCAGTAGCTACTGCATATGCAAATTTTTCATCAATAATGATTTCATTTCGATTCCATCTTTGTCCTGTAGAGACATATTTAATTGAGATCTCATCATTGTCAATATCATCATTGTCAATATTATCGCTTTTTATTTCATTTTCAGGTACCTGATTTTCCACTGAAACTCTATTTTCAGTTATTTCTTGTATTGCGACTGTTGGCCTAAAAAGCTTATAATATTTATTTTAATAATAACAAAATATCTTAATTGTGCTTTAGTATTCTTACTTATACTCTTGGGTAAGTTATTCAATCCATCAACACAAGAATGTTTCAAGCAAGCCTACATCAACATAGTTATATTAAAAAAGGATCAAAGACTAGCTTCAATCTATTGGATCAAAGTATAAGCCCAATCAGAAAATGAATCAAAGCCCAAAAGGTAATCCTGTGACTTGTTTCATTCAAATAAAGTCCTTCATAGGAAATCAACTTATGAAAACCTAAAGAAATAGAGTTAAAGACTTGACGATAAAAAGGGAGTTACACGGAAGGAGAAATGGCGACATAAGGGGTACCGGCTTATAAAATATTGTTTGCCTAAGTATGATTTGTGTAGCTCATAATTTCTCCAAAAATGTTTTTTATAATTGACTTTTCATATTCACAAAATATCTTTTGATCAAATATTTTCAAAAAAGGTCATTTCGAATTCATCTTTGAAAAACAGACTTTTTTGATTTCAAACTCTTGTGTGATAAAATGGTTCCAAATATTTTCAAGAGTTTTTAAAATGTTTTTGAGATGCTAAAAATGCTTGAAACACTTTTGTATAAGTCCCCTTAAAAGTGCCCAAATACTTTACCATTATACAAATTGTTTTGGGGCTAAAAAGAAATCCATTTTCAACATTTTGAGCATTCGGGCATTACTAGCCTCATCTGGATGACCGGATGAAGGCCACAATGATCGGTAGAGAGCTCTGGTCTGGGCGTTACTTGTCCCATCCGGTCGACCAGATAAAAGTCTCAGTGACCGGATGGCTCAAATGGGAAAATCCGGGATTTATGCTTTATATCCGTTTTGTGTCTAACATTTCCCTCTTTTTAAGCCATGCTCTCTCACCATTTCAAGAGATATCTCCAAGCTTCAATCTTCATTTTTCTAAACAAATTCAAAGGGTTTTTTTTTTTTTTTGAGAAATCTTGAGCTGTCACTTTCATATCTTGAGCATTCAAAGTGTTCTTCAATTGTAATATCAAACTCAAATAGGAGTTGCTATTATCATTCATATTTTCACACAATCTTTGTATTACACTCTTGCACATAGATTGAGAGAACCATTGTGAGAAGAAGTGTTGTAATCCTTTGTGGACTCAAAGAAATAGAGATTAGTAGGTTGAGTTTCACCTACACTTGAAGGAGCTCGTGTACCCCTTGTGGATTCAAGAGTAATTGTAGTTGGTTTTTGCTTCACCAATATTTGAAGAAGTATCTTAGTGAAGAGTAGTTAAATCCTAAGGAAAATGAAGACCTTAGGTGGTGGACTAGGCCTCCGGGAGTGCGAACCACTTAAAAAGCATTGTGTTTGATTTATCTTACTCTACTCTCTTTATTTTCAAGTCATTTACCTTCTTGATGATATTGTTCATATTGATTGTTTGATAATTGTTGATTTATTTACTTGAAGTTTAATTCTTGAAGTTCTAATTGCTTATCTAGTGCTATATACTTGTGTGCTCGCTAAGTGTTTGATAAATTGCCTACAAGAACTTGTAAGATATTATTAACTTACACTAGACATCATTTCCATTTTAAGAAATTTTTTAAATTGCTTAATCTTGCCAAACAACCTATAACCCCACCCCCCCCCCTCCCCCCTCCCCCCTCTTAGGTTATCTAGGGCCAACAAGTGGTATCAAGAGCTAGTACTCTACATATAGCTTAACATCTAGTAGATGATCCCTATGACAAGCTCATCAATGTCTAATGTAGTTGAAGGTCAATCTTCCTTTAGACCATCATTGTTTAATGGAACAAACTATTCTTTTTGGAAAACTAGGATGGGAATCTATATTTTAGCAAATGACATAAGAGTTTGGAATGTGATAATAAATTGACCAATCAACCCTACTCTAACTAAGAAGGAAGGAAAAAAAGTTACCACTATCCCCAAACCGGAAAAAAGACTTTGATGAAGATGACTTCAAAATGTGTGAAAGAAACTTTAAAGCTATAAATATGTTATATCTTGCTTTAGATCCAAATGAGTTTAATAAAATTTCCATATGCAAAAGTGCTAAAGAAATTTGGGATCAATTAGAAGTCACATATGAGAGAACTAACCAAGTCAAAGAAACTAGAATAAACATGCTTGTTCATAAATATAAAATGTCCAAAATGACATATGATGAAAATATTGAACAAATATTTTCTAGACTTACCGATATTGTTAATACTCTTAAATCTCTTGGAAAAGAGTATTCTAACGAAGAATTGGTAGTCAAAGTTCTCCAAAACTTAACCGAGCCATAGGAAGCAAAAGTGACGGCTATTGAAGAAGCTAAAAACCTCAAAACTCTCACTCTTAGTGAACTTATAGGATCTCTTATGAGCCATGAGTTGAAGAAGAAGGATCGAGAAGAAGAGAAAAGAAATAACAAGAAGTCACTTGCACTTCTTGCATGAAAGGCTTATTCAAGTGATGAAGAAGAAGAAAACAAAGAAGATGAAGATGAGATAGCTTTTCTTACAAGGAATTTTAATAAATTCCTTAAATATAAAATGGTAAGTAAAGCTCCATCTTCCAATAAGTTTATGAACACAGGAAGAAACCAACCAAAGGAAAAAACAACATGGTTCAATTGTGACAAGACAGGCCACATAAAAGCAAATTGTGCAAAACTAATCAAAACCAAGGCAGGAAAAACTTTGAAAGCAACATAAGTTGATGAAAATGCATCAACCAATGAAGAAATCGAAAATGAAGAAGTGACTAATATCGTTTGTCTCACAGCAAAAGAGGATGAAGAGGTTACCCTAAGAATGAAGTTTGAAGGAGATTGGGTCATTGATAATGGATATTCAAGACACATGACCAGGGATCCATCTCTTTTCTATGAGCTCATCAAATTCAAAGGATGTGTGAGCTTTGGAAACAATGAGAAAGGTAAAATTATTAGCAAAGGTAGCATTGGAAATAAAAGTAATATATATATATATATATTCATGATGTGCTACTTGTGAAAGGATTGCAACATAACTTACTTAGTGTAAGTCAATTATGTGACAATGATTATATTGTTGAATTCAAATCATCATGTTGCACCGCCTTTGATAAAATGAAAAATGTGCTCTTTATTGCAAATAGATATGAAAATGTTTATATCATTGACTTCGATAGTATTTCATGTTCAAATATTGAGTGCTTAATCACAACAAATGAGGATTCTTGGTTGTGGCATAGAAGGTTAGGACACATTAGCATGGACCTACTTGCTAAACTTTCTCAAAAAGATCTTGAAAGAGGTCTTCCTAAAAACAAGTTTGAAAAAGATCATTTATGTGATGCATGTCAATTTGGAAAACAATATAATGCATCTTTCAAAACTATTAGTCATGTGACCACATTAAAAGCTTTACAAAAACTCCATATGGATCTTTTTGAACCAATAGATGTAGTAAGTCTAGGAGGATCTAGATATGTTTTTGTTATTGTTGATGATTACACTAGATATACTTGGGTTATGTTTCTTGCTCTCAAAAGTTATGCCTTCAATGAATTTGCAAAATTTTGTAAAAGAGTACAAAATGAGAAAGGCTACTACATTTCATGCATTCATAGTGATCAAGGTATATAATTCATAAATGCATCTTTCGTGGAATTATGTGAACAAAATGGCATTGAGCATAACCTTTCGGCTCCTAGAACTCCTCAACAAAATGGGGTTGTTGAAAGGGAAAACCGAACTCTACAAGAAATGAGAAGAAAAAAGTTAAAAGAAAACAACTTGCCTACATACTTTTAGGGATAAGCCATCAATACGTCTTGTTATATTCTAAATAGAGTTTTAATTAGACATTTTCTCAAGAAAACTCCATATGAATTATGGAAAGGACGTACCCCAAATATTTCTCATTTTAAGGTCTTTGGATGTAAATGCTTCATCTTAAACAATAAAGATCACCTTGGTAAGTTTGACTCAAAATCCGACGAAAGTATTTTTATTGGTTATTCTTCTAAAAGCAAGGAATATAGGGTTTACAATAGAAGAACCTCAGTAATTGAGGAATCTATGCATGTTAATTTTGATGAAACTAACCGCTTTACGTCAAGAAAAGATGAAAATGATGATATAGGTGCTCAACAAGTTGAAGGACAAAGTTAACCTATCTCTACAAATGATAAAGAAAATACATCCACAAACAATCAAATTGATTCTCAAAATGGGAAACAACTCCTAATATCAAATGAAGAAATCGAGTGAACAAATAAAGATCTCCCAAGATATTGGAAATTTGTCAAAAATCATCCGAATGATCAAATACTCGGAGATCCATCACAAGACATAAGAACTCGTTCTAATCTAAATAATTTTTATGAACATGTTTCTTTTATATCTCAAATAGAACCCAAGAATATAAAATAATCTTTATTAGATGATGATTGGATTATTGCAATGCAAGAAAAGCTTAATCAATTTGAAAGAAATCAAGTTTGAACCTTAGTTGAAAGACCTAGTAGTTATCCGATTATTAGTACAAAATGGGTTTTTCGAAACAAACTAGATGAATCTGGTAATGTAACTAAAAATAAGGCTAGATTGGTTGCACAAGGGTATAATCAAGAAGAAGGAATAGACTATGAAGAAACCTTTGCACCAGTAGCTCGACTAGAATCCATTCGAATGTTGCTAGCATATGTATGTTTCATGAACTTCAAACTTTATCAAATGGATGTCAAAAGTGCTTTTCTAAATGGTTATCTTCAAGAAGAAGTCTATGTTGAACAACCACTCGGTTATGAAAATACAAATCTACATAGTCATGTGTTTACACTTCAAAAAGCTCTTTATGGACTTAAACAAACACCTAGGGCATGGTATGGTAGATTAAGTAGTTATTATCTTGATAAAGGCTTCTCTAGAGGTAAACTAGACTCTACATTATTTGTAAAAAGAAAAGCTAAAGATATCTTTCTTGTACAAATATATGTTGATGATATTATCTTTGGTGCCACTAACGAATCCCTCTGCAAGTATTTTTCTGAATGTATGCATAAAGAATTTGAAATGAGCATGATAGGATCAAGGCACGGAATTCATAAATGTATCTTTTGTGGAATTATGTGAACAAAATGGCATTGAACATAACTTTTCTGCTCCTAGAACTCCTCAACAAAATGGGGTTGTTGAAAGGAAAAATCGAACTCTACAAGAAATGACAAGAACAATGTTGAAATAAAATAACTTGCCTACATACTTTTGAGGAGAAGCCGTCAATACAGCTTGCTATGTTCTAAATAAAGTTTTAATTAGACCTTTTCTCAAGAAAACTCCATATGAATTATGGAAAGGACGTACCCCAAATATTTTTTATTTTAAGGTCTGTAGATGTGAATGCTTTATCTTAAACAATAAAGATCACATTCGTAAGTTTGACTCAAAATCGGACGAAGATATTTTTATTGGTTATTCTTCTAGAAGAAAGGAATATAGGGTTTACAATAGAAGAACCTCTGTAATTGAGGAATCTATGCATGTTAATTTTGATGAAACTAACCACTTTATGTCAAGAAAAGATGAAGATGATGATATAAGTGCTCAACAAGTTGAAGGACAAAGCCAACCTGTCTCTACAAATGATAAAGAAAATACATCCACAAACAATAAAATTGATTCTCAAAATGAGGAACAACTCCCAACATCAAATGAAGAAATTGAGTCAACAAATAAAGATCTCCCAAGATGTTGGAAATTTGTCAAAAATCATCCGAATGATCAAATTCTCGAAGATCTATCACAGGGCGTAAGAACTCTTTCTAATCTAAATACTTTTTATGAACATGTTGCTTTTATATCTCAAATAGAACCCAAGAATATAAAATAAGCTTTATTGGATGATGATTGGATTATTGCTATGTAAGAAGAGCTTAATCAATTTGAAAGAAATCAAGTTTGGACCTTAATTGAAAGACCTAGTAATTATCCGATTATTGGTACAAAATGGGTTTTTCGAAACAAATTAGATGAATCCAGTAATGTAACTAGAAATAAGGTTAAATTGGTTGTACAATGGTATAATCAAGAAAAATGAATAGACTATGAAGAAACCTTTGCACCAGTAGCTCGACTAGAATCCATTCGAATGTTGCTGGCATATGCATATTTCATGAACTTCAAACTTTATCAAATGGATGTCAAAAGTGATTTTCTAAATGGTTATCTTCAAGAAGAAGTCTATGTTGAACAACTACCCAATTTTGAAAATATAAATCTACCTAGTCATGTGTTTAAACTTCAAAAAGCTCTTTATGGACTTAAACAAACACCTAGGGCATGGTATGATAGATCAAGTGGTTATTTGCTTGATAAAGGCTTCTCTAGAGGTAAACTAGACTCTACATCATTTGTAAAAAGAAAAGCTAAAGATATCTTGCTTGTACAAATATATGTTGATGATATTATCTTTGGTGACACTAACGAATCCCTCTGCAAGTATTTTTCTGAATGTATGTATAAAGAATTTGAAATGAGCATGATAAAAGAATTAAATTTCTTCCTTGGACTTCAAATCAAACAAACTAAAGAAGAGATTTTCATAAATCAAGCCAAGTACATAAAGGAACTCATTAAGAAGTTTGTGCTTGAAACCGCAAAAGAAATAAGCACTCCTATGGGAACTTCAACTAAGCTTGACAAAGATGAAAAAGGTAAATCAGTTGATGAAAAAAAATATCGAGGTATAATCAGAAGCCTGCTCTATTTAACTGCCTCAAGACCTGATATTATGTTTTCTGTGTGCTTATGTGCTCATTTTCAATCTTCTCCTAAGGAACCCCACTTGAATGCTATCAAAAGAATTATTAGATACCTCAAAGGTACTATTGATTTAGGACTCCTTTACCCTAAAGGCACATCTTTCGAACTTTTAGGATATTTCGATGCCGATTATGCGAGTTGTAAGATTGATAGAAAAAGCACCAGTGGTAGTTGTCAATTTCTAGGACATGTTTTAGTTTCATGGTCTAGCAAGAAACAACATAGTGTAGATCTTTCAACGGCAGAAGCCGAGTATGTAGCTATGGGTAGTTGTGTGGCACAAATTTTATGGATGAAACAAACCTTGATTGACTTCGGTCTAGAATATGATCATGTGTCGATCAAATGCGACAATACAAGTGTTATAAGTCTCTCAAAGAATCCAATTCAACATTCTAGAACTAAGCATATTGAAATTCATCATCATTTTCTAAGAGATCATATGCTAAAATGTGATATTGAACTTGAATTCGTTGATTCTATGCATCAATTAGCCGACATTTTTACAAAATCATTACATGAAAATCAATTTTTTGCTATTAGACGAGACTTAGGATCGCTTTGGGTCACTTAAATGTTTGAAAAACTGTATTTTTTTAGAAAATAGGGGATCCGGGGGTTACTGCATTCATCCAGTCGACCGGATGAAGCATGCAACAACCAAATAAAGCGCCTTTGTCGGGCGTTACTGCCCTTATCTAGTCGACCGAATCAAGGCCCTATCGACCAGATCCCGCTGGTTAAAAAACGGGATTTGGTTTATGTTTTCAAAATCTTTTCTACTAAACTTCAAATTCTCTCTATTTTTCTCAACCTCTTCTATTTCAACTCCTCAAAACTATTATCTTTTCATCACTAATTGCCTCACAACACTTCTCTATCATCAAAACCTTATTTTTGCATCATTAAAACTCTCAAAAACTTCAAAAGAAAAGCTTTGAAATCCTTTGTCTACAAGGTGTTCGACAAAATTTCTCAAAAACTATCTTCACTTAAAAGCTTCATTTTCTTGCACATTCTTAATGGTACCACCAAGAGCTGACTCTAAGAAGTGCAAGATGGGAGAATCTTTATCCTCCGCTCCTCAGATCATTGTCAATCCCGATGCCTTCCTGCAACAAAACATCCTATGGGGTAAGACTTTGGACCCTTCTACTTTGCTTAATGGTACTAGAATTATAAGACTCCTAGATGCTCAAGATTGGCTTCCTATGTTAAGGTTTGAGAACAAAGGTTGTACTTCGTGGATTAGAGAATTATATTACTATGTGAACTTAGACATTAACACCATAAAATTGAATAGTCAAGTTAAGAATAAGGTGTTGGAATTCACTGCTAGTGATTTTGCTAGAGCTTTTGGAATTCCCAATCAAGGCACTAAGCTTTATTCCTATAAGGGCATGCCAGAAGACATTCATGATGACTTAGAAGCAAGAGTTATTGAATTCTTATGGGAAAGAACGGGAAAGAATAGCACTCACTATCCTAAGAAGATGGAAATCACCCCTGAAAAGGGTTTTTTATTCTATATTCTTCATGAGATTATCATTCCACGAGAAGTTAAGGATGACTCTATTCCAAAATTCACTGCACTGTTAATGTATTTGATGTATGAAGGCAAACGAATCAATCTCCCACACATCATTGTCAACCATATCATCCATACCAAGGATGCCCAAAACCAACTTGCTTATGGGATACCTTAACACATCTCTTTGAGTCTTTAGATGTTCCAAATGATCAAGACTTTGAATCCATAAGTGCTCGATCCTATCTTCTCAATGTCACTAGCATCACCCGTCAAAAGTTGAAGCTTCATAACACCCAAGTTCTTGACATTGATGATGATACAAGTGATGATACTATTGTGTTTGAATCTCTTGATATTGATCCTGATACCTTCAAAGATCCTATGGAAAGACAAGGCGCTGGTAGAAGTGGTATTGGTAGCTCTCGAAGAACTGGATTGTCTTCCTCTCAACCCTCCACACATGATGCAATCATTGATCACCTTGATGCACATGATGTTTGTTTGGATCGTATAGAGCAGATGTTGAAAGCCTTACATGACTATCATCTTGGTTCTTAGCTTGTGGATGCCTTGAGATTATTTTTCTTCAAACAACTTTTTCAGCTTTCATGTTTTACTTGCATCAACTACTCCTTTGCATTTTCATCTCGTTTTAACATTGATTGGATATTTTGGTTCATTAATGTTTTATATTGCTTTTAGCTATAACTCCTCTTATGACTATTTGCTCTTCTATGTTCTGTGAATTATATTTTGTTGATGTCAAATAGGGGGAGAAAATGAATATTGAATTCTAGCATGAAAATACTTGTGTATGATTATACTTTATAATGCTAAAGAAATATTGAATTCTAGCACGAAAATACTTGTGTATGATTATACTTTATAATGCTATGCATTTATTCAGGGGGAGCTTGCTTTTCTTATGCAAGCAAATGAATCAATCAAGCACAAATTGAGGGGGAGACCTCAAATCTAGTTCTATCTTTTCCAAATTTAACTATTTCATGCTTACTAAATTCTATGTTTTGTCATCATAAAAAAGGGGGAGATTGTTGGCCTAAAAAGCTTATAATCTTTATTTTGATAATAACAAAACATTTTAATTGTGCTTTTGTATTCTTACTTGTATCTTGTGTAAGTCATTCAATCAATCAACACAAGAATGTTTCAAGCAAGCCCAAATCAACATGGATATATTCAAAAGAATCAAAGGCTAGCTTCAAACTATTGGATCGAACTCAAAGCCCAATCAGAAAATGAATCAAAACCCAGAAGGTAATCCTATGACTTGTCTCATTCAAATGAAGTCCTTCTTGGGAAATCAACTTATGAAGACCTGAAGAAATAGAGTTGAAGACTCGACGATAAAAAGGAAGTTACAAGGAAGGAGACGTGGCGACATAAAGGGTACCGGCATTAAAAATATTGTTTGCCTAAATATGATTTGTATAGCTCATAATTTCTCCAAAAAAGATTTTTATAATTGACTTTTCATATTCACAAAATATTTTTTGATCAAATATTTTCAAAAAAAGTCATTTCGAATTCATCTTTGAAAAACAGACTTTTTGGATTTTAAACTCTTGTGCGATAAAATCGTTCTAAATATTTTCAAGAGTTTTTAAAATGTTTTTGAGATGCTAAAAATGCTTAAAACACTTCTGTATAAGTCCCCTTAAAAGTGTCCAAATACTTTACCATTATACAAATTGTTTTGGGGCTCAAAAGAAATCACTTTTCAGCATTTTGAGCATCCGAGTGTTACTAGCCTCATCCGGTCGACCGGAGGAAGACCACAACAACTGGCAAAGAGCTCTGGTCCGGGTGTTACTTGCCCCATCTGGTCGACCAGATAAAGGTCTTAGCGACCAGATGGCTTAAACGGGAAAATCCAGGATTTATGCTTTATATCCGTTTTGTGTCTAACTTTTCCCTCTTTTTAAGCCATGCTCTCTCACCATTTCAAGAGATCTCTCCAAGCTTCAATCTTCATTTTTCTAAACAAATTCAAAGGGTTTTTTTATTGAGAAATCTTGAGCTATCACTTTCATATCTTTGAGCATTCAAAGTGTTCTTCAATTGTAATATCAAACTCAAATAGGAGTTGCTATTATAATTCATATTTTCACACAATCTTTGTATTACACCCTTGCACATAGATTGAAATAATCATTATAGTGTCCCGATCCCTCACGAGACCGGGGTCCCGATCCTAAACCCAAGGCACGAAAATTTAGGGGAAATATACAGAGTCTCCCTTGTTTATAGGACAATCCGAAAACCTACGAATAATAGAATACAACTACAAAACTATAATCCAACATTCTCCGTTCATTAGACACATAATCATGCAAAATACTTAAGCAGCATAGTAGACTATAAGATATTACATCCCAACTACAACTACCCAGCTATATAAGGGTTGAATTGGTATTATAATCTTCCATACCACATAAATACATACAAGACCACGCAAGGTTTCAAAATAGAACTTATACAAAAGTATAATATTCTTCATATGCACATCTAAACAAGTCAACCTCACAAGAAAGCATTCAAGGGACAAACTCAAGCAGTATTTCTTCTTCTTCAACAACTAGCTGGGGCCCAACCTTAGCTTCTCATGAAACATGTTAAATGATGAGTGAGCAACAATGTTGCCCAGCGAGGGAGGTGATGGAACATACCGGGGCATGCAATATGATATGCAAACACAAGAAGTCATATATATATAACATAAAACAACAATATTAAATAGCAAGTGATTAACCACATTAAAAAAGGATACGGTTCCACTTCAAGTCTTCAATCTCGAACCACGAGCCTTGAACTTCACGCAAGTGCTGACAAACCCTTACTCCAACAAGTTGGGATACTCCGGATGTATCCCGATCCTACGACCCTTTCTCCTGAGGTAGGTCCATGCCCAGCAGTTGAACCACGCCTCTGGGATAGTGGAATATGCCTCAACGAGAAGGGAATAGGCACCATGGTAGTCGAGGGAGCACGGCAAGCCCGACTCCGCCCGTGTTTCTCAACGCTACCATGTCCGAAAAGGTTGCGCAACCTCGAGACAAGATAACGAGAATCAAGAATAACAAAGATCACATAAGAAGGACGACAAAGTAGGCCGTCCTCGCAATTACACACAAATAATACGAGAAAATACAAGATAGCGAGTAAATAGTACATATAAACTATTTCAATTGCTAATCATACAATCTATAAACAAGAAGATAAGTTAAGATGTACAAAAAAAAATGAAGACTCCCTCGCCTCCAGAAGCCAAAACTCTCCCAATCTTTTCCCCCGTGCTCAAAACTAATAATTCACACATGATTTGTAATTTAGTTCAACACAACACAACTATACACTTTATAACAAATAACAACATAACATTTGATAATCATGCAAAGTCACATACAAGCAACCCTATAATCAATAGAACAACATGAAAAGTAGCATTCCAAGATATTTTTAACATTAGGCGTAATTTTGACACTTATTCCCTTTTTTCCTTTGGCACAATTCGAAGCATATCCAGCATATAACTTTAATCCATTTAAACTCGACATGCAAATAACTAACTAGTTTTACACATAGACTTAAAGGTAAGCTCGAAAATATTCATTAACATCATGAGGGGCAACTAGACTTAATTCAATGTTCATTAGCATGCAAAATACTTCAATTAGTTTAACTACACAAACATTAACTTTTATCTACTTAAGCTAACTCCACAATTTATTACAATCCTATTAGATTATGGCACAATACTTACTGCAACATTTAGAATTTAATCTAATTTAATGAATCAACTTAATTAACGACGGAGATGCTCACATACCAATTCAAACAAGGTTCTTATAAGACTAACACTATAAGCTCGTGGCAATTAAATCTCACAAATACTAATCAACTCATTTATTTAACACATAATATAACTCAATAGACACCTCATAACCATCAATTAGTTCAAATGACCTCATACTCCAAACAAATCAAGGTAGCTCTTCAGAGATTATATGACCTCACAAAAGCATATACTTTTTCCATTCCTCTAACAGAACCCTAACTTAATCAATTCGGTTACCCATGCTAATTATCTTCAAAGTTTCTGATTTTTATATATAAACGTAGCTCTTTGAGTTTAGATAACTTTAGCCTCAAACGGATCTTAATTCGGAGCTATATTTCTCAAGTTATAGCTATTTTCGTGTAACTGCGCATTATTGTCCAGTTCTAGCGAGATTCAGACTACAATTCAGAGATTATATGATCAGAGGGCTAAAACGTTAGAATTAGCATTAGCCCTAGAAATCAACATTTGCTCTAAACTTCCTAATCTAGGTTCTAAATAAATTTCGTTAAGTTTTGAGCACGTTTAATAGGTCAAAAGAGCTTCAAAAGACAGGGGCAAAGGGCTGACCGAATATGCACTTCTTGTTCTACTTGATGTTTTCATGCACTAAACTAACTACAAGCAATATCCTAGTATGCAATGTATTTCTATTCCTCTCTTAAAAATTTTAGCAAACATGTAGCCTACACACAATTGAACAAATTACCTAGCATCCACTACAACATAATACATTAAGTAATTTCACATGATAGCCAAACACGCAAGTAAAGTAAATCATTGAAAAATTTAAGGCAAGACATTCATTTAACACCTAAACTACTCATATAACTCAAGAAACCACATAAACACCCCTTATACACAAGAACACTACTCGGCCCCTTAGGTTCACCACACACAAACACACCACATTCACTTTATTTTGAGCAACTAATAAGTGATCCTAGTCTCTACAACACATATAACTCAATAACCAAGCTAAAACTAAGCATTAAGGCTCTAACTTCATTTTTCCCCCTTTTTAATTCAATAACACAATACTAGTAATGAATCAAGTTATCCAATCACATAGACATATTCTATACCCATATTTGAGAGTAAAATAAGCATAGATAAGCATATATAGTACATTATTTAACCTCAAGAAGCCAAAGAGCACAAAACAAATAAGTTTAACAGTTTCAACATCTCAGCAGTACCTCGACTTTGGCTGCACAATTACCTAAGACAACGACCTCCTATGAAATTGATTTTTATGTGTATGGAAATCTATTCGAAATTAGATAACCGTAGAATCAAACAGAACTCGATTCTGAGTTAAATTCATCAAGTTAGACCAAAACAACACAAGTGCGCAAGCTATCCAGATTGATCACGAATTCTGTCAAGCTTCGGTTTTTATTTTTTGAGAGTCACTAGATGGAGGAATGGGCCAACTCGACCTAAACATAACTTATTCTACACTGGTTTATATAGGTCCTGTAAAATTTTCATAATTTTTCAAATAGTCTAACTAGGTCAAAAACTCTACGGAATTCAGGCAAGTAAAACTGTCCAGTTCCAGTCAACTACAAAACTTCACTGATTTCAGAAATTTCGAGCAAACAAACAATTTTTCTTCACAATTCTTCCAACATGAAAGTTGTACCTCTCCAAGTCTATATTAATATGTGATTTTCCAGATTTTTCCCAAAATAATTAATTGCTCAAGCTACAACAAAATCCTGCAAACATATACATGTATAAACTTGTCTAATACAACAATTTCTTACTCAAAAACACATATATATGCAATGTAAGTTCTGAAATCAGTTTTTAAAAGATTTCCCCTTACCTTACACATGCTAGGAACGTGAGCTAAGGCACGAAAATGCGAGAAAATCGGCTCGGGGTTGTTTATTTCTTCTTCTTCTCCTCTTTCTTCTTTTGATCGATTGGTGTGTGTTGTGTGTGTGTTGCAGTATTTTTGTGTGTGTGTGGGGTGTGTTGTGTGTGTTTTCTATTAGGTAGAAATATCTAAGTGGCTCCAAAGACCAAATTGCCCCTTTAACTAAGTGTATATTTCTAGTTTGCCACCTTATAGTATTTTGACTAATCTAGTTAGCTAGTGTAGCGTAGTGTAATTAATGCACGTGAATGTATACTAAATAAAACGAATGCATATTTTCCAAGAAATATAAAAAGTAATGCTAATAATTATATGCAAACAATTAAGGTAACATGTAAATGTACGCAAATGATTAAAATAAGCATATTAATATATGCAAGTAAATAAAATAACTATATGCTCATGGTCGGGGTATTACAATCATTGTGAGAAGAAGTGTTGTAATCTTTTGTGGACTCAAAGGAAGAAAGATTAGTAGGTTGAGCTTCACCTACACTTGAAGGAGTTCATGTACCTCTTGTGGATTCAAGAGTAATTGTAGTTGGTTTTTGCTTCACCAACATTTGAAGAAGCATCTTAATGAAGAGTAGTTAAATCCTAAGGGAAGGAAAGACCTTAGATGGTGGATTAGGCCTTCGGTAGTGCGAACCACTTGAAAATCATCGTGTTTGATTTCTCTTACTCTACTATTTTTATTTTCATGTCATTTACCTTCTTGTGGATATTGTTCGTATTGATTGTTTGATTTTTGTTGATTTATTTACTTGAAGTTTAATTCTTGAAGTTCTAATTGCTTATCTAGTGCTATATACTTGTGTGCTCGCTAAGTATTTGATAAATTGCCTACAAGAACTTGTAAGATATTATTAACTTACACTAGACATCATTTCCGTTTTAAGAAATTTTTTAAATTGCTTAATCTTGCCAAACAACCTAATTCACCCCTCCTCTTAGGTTATTTAGGGCCAACAACGACATCTACAGAATTTTTAATATTTCCAACTTGCTCATTTTGCCCCTTTCTCTTTTGAGGATTTTTATCTTTGGAACCGTTTGGTTTACCACGTTTTTGATGTGCCATAGACTCATTTGCTACTATGTTAGCGAATTGCTTCTTTGAAAAATCAATTCTTGCTGGGGTATTTAAAGCTGGTATGTGTGACTTAGTCACTTTCTTTGCATCAGTAAAAGCATCTGGTAATTGATTTCCAATATTTTGCAAATGTATAATTTTCTGAATTTCTATTTCAGATTGATTCGTGCGATGATCAAAATATGATACTGATTATGCATTCCATAATAATGTTTTATTTTTCAACTTCTGTTTTTCTCCCCCTAAGACTGGGAATGTTGGCTCATCAAATTGGCAATCAGCAAAATGTGCTGTAAAAAGATCTTTAGTTAAAGGTTCAAGATATTTCAAAATTGATGGAGATTCAAAACCAACATAAATTTCCAGTCTTCTTTGAGGTCCCATTTTCATGCGCAATAGTGGAGCAATTGGAATATAAAATGTGCAACCAAAAGTTCACAAATGGGATATATTTGGTTCTTGACCATAAACCAATTGTAATGGAGAGTATTTATGATAAGCAGTTGGTCATGCTCTAAGCAATTCTGCAGCATATAATATTGCATGTCCCTATACAGAACTAGGCAACTTAGTTCCCATCAATAATGGTCTAACAATAAGCTGCAATCGTTTAATAAATGATTCAGCTAAACCATTTTGTGTATGGGTGTGAGCTATAGGATGCTCAACAATAATTCCAATTGACATGCAATAATCATTAAATGATTGTGATGTAAATTTTCCTGCATTATCAAGACGAATTTGCTTGATTGTATAATCCGAAAACTGAGCCTGTAACCAAATTATTTGTACAAGAAGTCTTACAAATGCCATATTTGTAGTGGATAGTAGGCATACATATGACCATCTTGTTGATGCATCTATCAATACCATAAAATATCAAAATGGTCCACATGATGGAATAATAGGCCCACATATATCCCCTTGTATCCTGTCCAAAAATGCAGGAGTTTCAATATCAATTTTTGTAGGGGATGACCTTTTGATCAATTTTCCTTGGGCGCAAGCAGGACATGAAAATTCATGTGATGATACAATCTTTCGATTCTTTAATGAGTACCTATGTGAATTTTCAATAATTCTTTTCATTATGACTGCGCTTGGATGTCCAAGGAGATCATGCCAAAGGATGAAACTTTGTGGATCAAGCATCTTCTGATTTATCATCATATTAGATTCTATATGATTTATCTGAGTGTAACATACTCCTGAGGATAATGTTGACAATTTTTCCACTATAACTTACTTGTCAGATTTGAGCGATGTAATATAGAGATATTCTTTTCCTTGTTCATTCATGGTTTGGATATGGTAACCAGTTTCACGTATATCTCTAAAACTCAGTAGATTTATCTGGGATCTACTAGAATATAAAGTATCGCTTATCATAATTTGTGTCCCACCAGGAAGCATAATAAAAGCTTTTCTAGAGCCATTAATGAGATTTGTAGTGCCAACGATTGTATTAACATTTGCTTATGCTAATTTGAGTTGGGAAAATAGATTCTATTTCTAAGAATCGTATGTGTCGTTGAACTGTCTGCCAGACATGTTTCCCCACCATTGATTTTATATAGATCCATATTTCTTCAAGATAAAATAAATAACATATGTGAGAACCTGTTAGCAGAGGAAATGATATATGATAATATTATTTTTAAACTGATAGACATATATTCGTACTTTAATTGAAACATGAAGAAAATAAGACAATATTACACAATATCTAACAAGATAGTATATAATAGTTCAGTCATAATGAATTTTTTTTTTCATCATCAAGCAGATGCATGTTCACTCCCTTCATTATTGTCTTCATAGAAACTAGAATAATTGAAGTGTGTATTTTGCTGTTGAGTATCATGTTTATCATGTTCAACTAAATTCGTCTCAACCTTTTTCCTTTTACCCTTCTTTGAGGCTTCGTAAAGGTCCACAAGATGTTGTACCGTACGACAAGTTTTCCACTAATGGCCTGACATGCCACATCTAAAACATATATTTTCTTGGAATGATTTCTTTTGTGAACCACTCTCACTTCCCTTGTCGTAGTTTTCTTGCCTCTTAAAATCAAAGCTTTTTGGACCATCATAGTGCCAGGTGTTATTATTACCACATCCATGAGCATCATTATGACAATTGTTATTATAACCACGACCACCTCTACGGCCTCGTCTACGACTATAACCATGACCGAGACCGCGACCACGACCATGGCCTCGACCACGATCATGATTATTAAACTCTATAACATTTGCCTCAGACAATGGTTCAGAGCCTGGTGGTCATGCTTGGTGGTTCCTCATTAACAATGCAATGTTTTGCTCCGCCACTAGGAGACATGCTATCAGATCAGAATGTCTTTTAAAGACACGCTATCTGTATTGTTGTTGCAATATTATATTTGAGGAGTGGAATGTAGAATATGTTTTTTCTAGCATGTCATCCTCTGTGATCTTTTCACTGCACATTTTCAATATTGCAGTAATATTATGTACTTTGGAGTTATACTCACGTACAGTAGCGAAATCTTGCAATCTGAGGTGTATCCACCAGGGTCGTTGCGTTGGGAGGAGCACTTCCTTTTGATGGTCGTATCTTTCTTTTAAATTTACCCACAATTCATGTGGATCTTTAACAGTAATATATTCAGCCTTTAATGCCTCATGTATATGATGGCGAATAAATATCATTACTTTAGCACGATCATGCAGATATTCTTGCTGGCCCTCAACTATGGTCTTTTCAAGACCTTTGGCTTGCAGATGTACATCAACATCCTTTTATCCATGTTAAATAATTATTGTCCGTAATGTCAAGTGCAGTAAACTCGAGCTTAGTAAGATTTGACATGATGATACTAAAAGATATCAAATAAAATTTAGTCAATAGAGATATAATTAAATTGTTAACTTTTAGACTTTAATAAATCAAGTACAAAAATTGTAAGAAATAAATTAAGCAATTTAAAGTTAGAGTCAATAACGGAAATTCGTAAATAAATAACGAAAAATAAAGTTAGATTCAATAACGTAAATACGTAAATAAATAACAAAAATTAAAGTTAGATGCCATAACATAAATACGTAAATAAATAATGAAAATTAAAGTTAGATTAAATAAATGAAATACATAAATCATTTGGAGATTAAAATCATTTATGTCCAATTCCTTGTTCATGGGTCAACAAGTGATATCCAAAATTATTCCGGTATTCAAGTTCAATCTTAGAAATTATGTCCAAAGATTGTAAATCCGAGCATGGGTTCCTCTTAGTCTATAATCAGATTATTTATGCTTATAGTCCAATTATTTATCTTTTTTGGAATATTAGATTCACCAAATATATAATTGGTAATATATAATTATATATAGAAATATATAATAGTAAATATGGATATATATACATATATATGTATGTGTGTGTTTGTGCGTGATAATATAATAGTTTGATCTAAAAACAAATAATAAGGATATAATTAAAATGAGAAGAATGACATGTACCTATTATCAAACTTTCTGAGAGTCGGGGTATAATGATCAAACTACCTGTGTCTTGTTGTTATGGTAGAGTTTCATGCTGATAACGTATTGTGAAATATAATAGTAAATATATAGACAACTTAACTGAGAGAGTATATCAAAGCTTGCTTTTCTATATCATTCGCATCTTTTCTCACTGCAAGCACATATATTTATACTATCAAAAGTAATCATTACATAAAGCACTATGATGATACTTTAACATAAACTAATATAAACTTTGACAACTTGCATAGATATTAGAGAATTCAATTCTGAATTCTCTACTAGACGTTGGCTTAGCTTCTGGAACTTAGCGTCGTCTTGAGTTCTTCTCTCAAGTGACAATTGTCATACAACGTAATACCTTTGACATAATTTGTTGCCAATAAATATTCATACTTTTACAACAATCTCGTCATTATTTTTTGTTCATGACCTAGGTCATGCGCTTGTTTAAGCCACATGGCCAGGTTGAATCGCTATCTAGCCTGACGTTTATCAAATGCAATGGTAAAAAATATGAGAAGTCAATGAGAGAAATTTTGGATTAACAAAGTAGGTACCAATAGTGCCACAAATCAATTAGACTACCTAATATGATGTACCTAATAATCAATTAAATAAACAAGGTCCTTTTCTCTCTCTTGTTTTGTTTTTTCTTTTTTTGTCTAGGAAAACATTCATCAAGGCAAAATAAATATTACAAACATTCATCATACTGCCTTTGCAATTTTCTGGAAGCACTTCTGTAAGTATGCTAGAAATTATTTCTTGTAGTTCCTCAGCTTAATTCTGATACATAGATCTCTAGTTTCCGAAGATATCTTATTTGAACGTATGAGTCTTACAGTCCTGCATTCTTTGGAAGAAAATGAAGAAAAAAGCCATTGTAAGAGAATTCTTGGCTTTTACTACTTTGTTGTATGCATCATAACCATCAGTATAGATGAAACAAATGAAATTTACATATTGTTTGATCAAATTGAGGCGTTCATGTTTTATGATATTTACATATTGTTTGATTTGACCCCAAAAAAAAAAATTGTTTGATCAACTTGATAATTAATGCAACAAAATTTATACAACTTCTTCAAGGGACGCTTATGATAAGGATAAATGGGAAGTGAAAATTGATGAGAACGTGAAATGAAAACAAAGATTGAGAGAGATTAATAAAGAATAGGCATGAAAACCACTCTTCTTAAGCATTATAGAATACTTCTAGGTTCTTCAACATCCACTGACCTTTTAGATGATCAAATTAGGTGTCAAAACTTAAAAAGTCTAGACTTTTTCTTCATAGAATAATTGATACTATAAAAAGAATATATACAATATTATCGAAGAGTTGAATGGAGTTATCAAGTGGTGACACCGTTTGTTATTAGTATTATATTTCAAGTTTGAATTACAACTTTAACCTTCAGTTTATCAAATAATAGAAAAGAATAACATTTCGGATTGTGGAAGATATATATATATATATATATATATATATATATATATATATATATATATATATATATATATATATATATATGTGCGTTGGCCATATTGATGTCAATGAGACAGAAAAGTCGGGTTTTCTAGCAATTACCAATAGCGCCTAGGCTTGTTTGATAGCTCAAAACAGAATTTCATTTTGTTTTGAATATGAACATATTACTAAAAGGAGAATTACTTTGTTGGTTCACGTGGGAAAAGACCATAATGTCAACGATTCTAATAAAGGAAGGATTTCAATTAACCTTAACTCTAGGCTCAAGACACTCAATTAATTATTTGTTTTTCAAAATTGTAATTTTTTTTTTTCTTGTAAATTTCAAATTCTACATTATAATTAGCTATATATACACATCAATCGTGTCAATAAAAATCATATTCCTGGGATACAACTTTATATGGTATCAAACCGGTTTTTCTTAATTTATTTTCTCGTCTTTGCCGTTTTCACCACTCCATCGGGTGTGTTCATCACTCAAATCTTGAGTGAATTATTTTTTATCCTGTATCTTTATCAATCTTCCAATAATATCACTCCATTGTTGAGTGATCTTTTTCTTCCATATTTTAATATCCATCCAGTCATCCTATATATCCTACAATGATGAATGCATCATCTACTTCTCCAGCAATTGGCTCGACGTCAACCTCTGAGCCCACGAACTTGAATCCTTCTAACCCCTACTTCCTTCATAATTCAGACAACCCCGGCACCATGATTGTCTCACGTGCCTTAACTGGAGACAACTATGCTACTTGGAGTCGCGCAATGCAAATGGCCCTCTCTGCCAAAAATAAACTCGGCTTCGTCAATGGCACCCTCAAGTGCCCTGATGCCAAACTTGTTCCGAACGATTATGCTTTATGGTAATGTTGCAATGATATGGTATTATCGTGGCTTCTCAACTCTATTGATGAAGATATCGATACAAGTGTTATATATATGGAGCATGCTTCTACTATTTGGTTTGACCTTCAAAAACGTTTCTTGCACAGCAACACACCGCGTATTTTTTAGATTCGTCGCGACATCTCATCCCTACAACAACACCATCCTCTGTTGCCAATTATTTCAATATGCTCAAGGCCCTTTGGGATGAGTTGGCCTCTTATCATTCATCCCCAACATGTACTTGTGGTGCCTTAAAAAGGGTCAACGATCATCTTAAAGAAGAAAAAGTTCTTCAATTTCTCATAGGTCTGCACGAATTTTACTCTGTGATTTGTGGTCAGATTCTTTTGATGGACCCTCTCCCCAACATCAATAAGACTTACGCACTAGTGCTTCAAGAGGAGAAATAATGTGAACTTTCTCACACGCCAACACAGTCTGATGCTTTCGCGCTTGTGACTACCACATCCCAGCCCCTTGTTGCCTTGAGCTCTCGCGGACATTCCGCATTTGGTCAATCCAATTCCAATCCCAGACACATTGGTTCACAATCACATGGCTCTTCAAGTTCACGCAGCTCTAACAAAAACCGTTAAATTTGTGACCACTGTCGTAGCTTGGGTATCTCGGGTGTTGTTGGCCATTCTATTGCTCGGTGCTGGAAATTACACGACTACCCGCCAGGCCATCGTTTCCACAAGCAGTCTGACGAGTCTTTGTCTAATGCCGCATCGAGCTCCTCCCAATCTGGTGGTCCTACTGCTACCTCTTCTGATGTCCATCCTTCACCCCTACTCAAAACAATCAGTTTCTTACACTCATTAATAAAGGTACACCACCTCTTATGGCCAATGCCGCAGGTATTGTGTAACGCCTCAATCTCTCACGGAACCGGGACTTCTATGGATCATGCTATTCTCACATAATCCCAAACCCGGGCAAGAAAATTTAGGAAAAACAGACGGAGTTTTCCCTATTTATAGGACAAACCAAAACATGCAAATAGAATATAAATGGACAATACCGTGTCCAACACATTCAACAACTTCTCAAGGCCATCCGAGCCTTGGTTCTCAACAAACAAACTCAAGCAATTATACATCTCCAAATTCAAAGGCTATCATTGTAACACCCCGACCCGTGCATATAATTATTTTATTGATGTGCATATATTTATATGTCTACTTTAATTATTTACGTATATTCGTTTGCATAAAATATCATATTTTTGGGTTACGTGCATCTATTTCGTTTAACGTGCATTTATATCAAACTATGTGCATACATCTAATTTAACAAGAAATTTAATCTATTAACATATATTGCATCAATATAAATGCCTTCTTATATAAGTAGGCACGTTTAATTGGTTAATGTGCATAATTCTCATTTTACATACAATTTCGGGACTTCACGAACACTTTGGAAAATCGTAGGAATCGTAGAAAATAATTAACGTAGACAATTAGGAATTGGAACAACTAAATTAGTTAGAATTAAACTAGAATGACAAACTAGTTAATAGCATTTAGTTGAAGGGCATGTTGGTCATTTGGGTTTTTTTTTTCTTTTATTATTTACACCTAATACACTACAACACACACAAACACACAAAACACACACAAAAATCAGATTTCCACATATACACACACACACAATAAAATGACTAAAACACACACACACAAGAAGAGAAGAAAAATAGAGGAAAATAAGGAAGGAGAAAAAGATTAGCTCAACTTTTGCAAATTCTTCAAGGTCTAGGTGAGGAAAAATTCATATTTTGTGCATTTGAATAGTTAGGGTTTTATATTAAATTTTCTAGATTATAATTTATTGCATTATCCTTGCTTTTTGATGCTTTAGTTGCCTTTTATTATGCGTAGAGAACACTCTTTTGTGGTTTAATAGCAATTGTTATGGTAGTTTATTGATAGAATAAAGTTTAGTTAGTTAAATGTAAAATGGTAGACAAACTGTTTGTTTAAATGCATAAATGAAGTGTAGGAATGTTATATAGGCTAAGGTAATGGTTATCGTTGGCTCAAATGCAAGAAATAACAAGAAGATGATAAGCAAGCAAAATTCAGATTTGGACACTGCGCTGCCCCTGACTTCCGAAAAAGTTTTGGTATATCAAACGTTCTTAGAATTGAACAAAATTTTTATGGAAACTAGATTAGACAGTTTAGAACAAATGTGGATTTCTAGAGCTCAGGCAAATTCTAACGTTTTGACCCCGCGAGTTAGCTATTTCCGAAATGTGTCTCAAAATCGCTGGTGCAGGGGCAGTTCGCGCAGTTGCACGGAAAAGGTCATAACTTGTGGAATTTAGATCAGAATTGAGTTTCTCTTGAGGCTAAAGTCATCTACACTCAAAGAGATACGTTTATACATAAGAATCAGAAACTTTAGAGGTCATTAGCATAGGTAACCAAACTGATTAAGTTAGGGTTCTGTTAGAAATGGGGAAAGGGCATGCTTTTGTGAAGTTCTTGCTTGATTTGTTTGGAGTTTTGAGGTTATTTGAACTAATTGATGGTTATGAGATGTCTAATGAGTTATTTTATGTGTTAATTAAGTGAGTTGATTAGTTATGTGAGATTTAATTGTCACGAGCCTATGGTGCTATTCTTACAAGAACCTTGTTTGAATTAGTATGTGAGCGTATCCGTGGTTAATCGAGTGGGTTTTTTTTTATTAGATTAAACTTTAAATGATGCCATAGGTGTTAGTGTAACTAACATAGAGTTTTTAAGTGGTTAAAACTTGATTGAACATACTAAAATTGGATTGTTCACTAAAGGGGGTTGTGAATAGGTTTGTTGTTTGGATGTGTTTGGTTGCCATAGTTAGTGTTTATTATGTTAGGTAGTGCCTAAAATGCTTTTATGGCATTAATTTGAGGGATGGTTAGGTAGTTGTAGTTCAAATGCTTTTGGGGCTTTCGGGGCTTTTATGGTAAATGTTGTTAAAAAACGGGTTTTCATAGTTCTAAGTGGTGTCATAAAGTGTCATTAGAAGTGTAGAATAACTACCTTGTGGATTATGTAACTTGTGTTTCGTTTGTGCTTCAAATTACATTAATAGACAAAGGGGAAAAAGTGTTAAAGTTAAGTTTAATGTTAGTAACTGACTTGTAGTTAGTTATTTGAGAGTTTAAATGCATTTGGATAGCTTTTGTATTCTATTAGCGAAGTTTTTGAATTGTGTGATTTAGTTACTTTGAAAGAATATTGTCTAATTCTTATTATATTGTTAAGTTGTTTATATAATGTGAACTTTAGTGTATTGACTATGAATAATATCTACGGAATTTCATGTGATAAGTATGTGTTCTACTATATGTTAGAATTCTTATTTTAACTTAGTGTAACTAGCGCTACTTAGTGGAACGTTCGTGAGTGAACGCAAGTTAATGAATATAAGAGTTTTTTAATAACGTGTTTAGGAGTTCAAAGTAGTCTAGTGCATGGTTAGTGGAATTATGAAAGTTAATGTTGCCTTCAAGCTTGTTAATTAACTTTTGATTAAAGTAAGCACATCATTTAGCCTTAGCATGAAATATGCATGTTTAGTGTTCTTAGATCATACTAATTGAGCTATATCTTGATGATTATATAAAATATGATTATTGCACGCAGATTAATTGTTTTAATGTGAATGAGTTGTCTTTAAGTTGAATAGCATTGTTGTGTTAGGTAGTGGTTTTGAGTGGTTATTCGGAGAGTATTGGAAAGATTGGCTAAATTCTCGCAGGTTTGTTTTTAAAAAGGTGAATGAGTTTTCATTCTTTTGTGCATCTTAGTTATTTTATTGTTCATAAATTGTGGAGTTTAATATAATTTCTTATACTTCTGTGTACCTTGTTCAGAATTGAGTGATTATGCTTATCTCTTGCTTATATTGTTATAATGCTTATATTGCAACTACTTGCGAGGGTGGCCTACTTTGTCGTCCCTTTTATGTGATATTTGAAAATCTTAGCTCTTACGACTTGACTCGGGCTTGCGCAACCTTTTTGGACATGGTAGCGTCGAGAAATACGGGCAGCATCGGGCTTGCCGTGCTCCCTCGACTACCATAGTGCTTATTCCCTTCTCGCTGAGGCATACTCGACTACCCCAGAGGCGTGATTCTCTTGCTGGGCATAGACCTACCTCAGGAGAAAGGGTCGTAGGATCGGGATACATCCAGAGTATCCCAACTTGTTGGTGTATGGGTTTGCCGGCATTAGCGTGAAGTTCGTGGTTCGTGGTACGAGATTGAGGACTTAGAATGGAACCATATCCTTTTTATATGTAGTTAAATACTTGTTTAATTAGCTTGTTTATTTGTGATATTAATGTTATTATCGATGTTGCATCTCATGAAAGCATACCCTTGTTTACTGCATCACCTCTCTCACTGAGTAACTTTGGTTACTCATTCCTCGTTTTAACATGTTTCAGGTACAGTTAGAACAACTATCTTGTGTGCCGTGTTGTTGGTTGCTTATTTTGCTGTGGTTGGAAGCTGTTTGTGAAGATGGGACATAATGGATTTTTGTTCTGTTTTGAAAACCCTTGAAGTGTTGTATGTATTTTGTACGGCTTGTTGAATAGTAAATTAAATTAAGAACTTATGTGGTTTGATAGAGTAGTTGACATGTAATAGCTAAAGATAGATTTTATTGTCTTTTAATTGCATGCTTGTATGGTTATGTTTTGTCTAAGGCTCGGATGGCCTTAAGATTGGGAAAAGTTGGACAATTGAAGTTGGGGTGTTGTATTGTGATTATACTTGCCGCTTGGAGGTTTTTGATTAGTCCAATAAATTAAGGAGACTTCGTCCGTTTTTCCTAAACTTTTGTGCCCGGGTTTGGATTTGGGATGAGTATAGTTTGGTTAATAGAAGTCTTGATTCCGTGAGGGATTGGGGCGCTACGATCAGAACTCTCTTCCTTTAGACAAGTATGCCCATGCTTGAATTCAAATAATACTAACCTATTACATCAACTAGGTTATCGTACCACTCTAATGACCCAATTAAACTTAAATTACATTTCTTTATTCATTGAATACATACAACTCAAGAATAACATATTTACAACCCACGCCATACAACACGTTGACACCCAAGCAAAGATCAAGCATCACAAGCACGAACACTTCCATCTAAAACTGCAATACTTGAAAGGTGGGTAATGAGGAGTGAGTATACAAAACACGTATACTCAGTGAGGGAGGGAAATAGTATATGGGAAACATTTATAAAGAGATTCGTGCAATGCAACAGTTAAATACAAATAAAACAGTTATGTAGCTAAAGTACAAATAAACAATAAGTAACCACACAATAAAAAAGATACAATTCTCTTTAACCCCAAACACTCCAAAATTCACTTGGTCTTCAATCACGAACCACGATCCTCGATCCACGAACCTCCATCAATGTGTTGGCATAAACCCCAAACACTCCAGTGGGTGCATTCCGGATGTACCCCGAAAATCCTATGACCCAACACCCCCTAGCAATCTCCGGACCAAGCGAGCGAGAGACTCAAGCACGGAGATCGAATATCCACTGGCAAGCCCGCTGCTGCCCAGTCGATATCCAATACATCCACCCCTGACACTATGGTTACGCAACTACTATGCAATGCACTTAATCCAATGACAATACAATAACAATATAAAGTAATAACACGTAGGAGGGATAACAAAGTAGGTTGCTCTTGCACACAATATGCTAAACAATAAGCACATATAATTTCAAATAATTATATCAAATCATATAATTTATGAACAATAAAGTATCTCAGATGCACAAAAGGATGTAGACTCCCTCACCACCAGAAGGCCAAGAATCCCTTCCAATTGTACCAATTCTTCTTCAATTATCACTTTAAAACAAGTTAACATGTGTGCCCTAGATGCATTTTATATACTTTAATTTAACACACAATCCAAGTAGTCAAATATTCAAGTCATAATTAGACTTTTAGTTAACCAATTATAAGACACTAATAAGCAATAAGAATAGTACAACAATATAAACAAGATACAACATATTCCGACAAAATACTATGCAAGTAAATTAACCTAACACTTTACCAATTAGTTATGCCAATGCCAATTTAGCTATTATACAATTCAATTCTTAGCAATAAAAACTATATACAATTACTTATATAATTCATATTGTCACCTAGACTAAATAATCACGCAAGAATCTTTAAAATACTTCTTTAATCTTGCCAAGGACATTAACTACATTAACATTTAACATGTTAAACTACCTAACTAATACAACTTCATTTATTTTACAAAGGAATATCAAATTAAGCATTCAATTAAGACGACTACACTTAACACTTAACATAATTCAACTATAACATGATCTAAGAATTATTATCATGCTTATTCACCCAAATACAAGATATATAACTCAATTAACAATCCAATGTAGCAAATATAGCAATTTACTAGTTAGTCATGCAACAAGTTCAAGCAATTGATAAAAATCTAACAAATCACTATCCCAACGTTTACTAATTAGGTTATAAACCTCACACAAGACATGGAACCCCCAATCTAACTTTTCTAATCTCCTCTAACCACTTTATGATGCATACCAATGCCACGAAATCACATTTTTAATTATGTTAACCCAAAAACTCCAAAAATCTCTTTAGGTGATTTTAACTACAACTACCTAATCCAATTAGCCAAACCATGCCATAACCACATTTTAAACGCTTCCTAACACATCTAAGACTAACTACCTATTCAAACAAGTCAAATTCAACATTTCGTTCCAAAGTCCCCTTTAGTTCAAGACTCAATTCAAGGCACATATTAAATACAAGTTTCCCAATTCTTAAAACAACTATACTAAACTTCTAAATACACTTTATGGCACAATTTAGAACCACGAAATCACACTTTAAACCATAATTACCTCAAAAGCCCCGAAATTCCCTTTATACATTTTAACTACAAGTACCTTAACCGATGTTCAATTATGTGACATAACCATACATTTAGCACCTCCTCACCCTAAGGACACTAAATATATCACTCAAATCAACCCAGATTCACTTTACACCCAAAATCCCTTTGTAAACTAAGCCAATTATGCATTTTTACTTAAGTTTCGGGCAATTTAAATTCATACAACTACAATTCTATGTTAATCAACATCTCTAGCACCTATAGGAAGCACAAAATCAATCTAATAATCAACATCTCACAAAAACCCTCGAAATTCACTATTCATTATCTTCTCCAACTTGTATTTATCAATTCTAGCCATTAAACTTGCTAAAAACTCATAGAAGCATGTTCTACTAACTTAATTGAAGACAACTGAAGTATAGAAATGCATATATAAGCCATAAAACATCAAATCTCAAAATTCAAGTTTATGGCTAAAATATTCAAATGCAAAAATAAGAATGAATTCCTTACCTATAAAGCTTGAAGATGCTAGAAACTTGCTTTAGGATGGCTAAATCACTCCTCATGGAGCTTGGATGATCAAATTGAGCAAAATTGGCAAGAAATCTATTCCCGTAATATGTTTTTTTGGCTGATTTTTGGTCTTTTTTGGCTTATTTTGAGCATTTTTTTTTGTGTTTTAATTGCTTTGTTTTCTATTTAAAAGATGACAAGGGCATTTAGGTCAACTAGTAAGGTCAAAGCTCAAGTTAACATTGTCAAATATTAGTTTAGTTGGTAATTAATTCTAATTCAAGTTAAAGAAATGTAATTCAATAAAAACCAACTAAAAACTAACTAAAAATAGTGCTGAAAATACTATTCATGCGACATGAAAATCTTTTTCCTAATGCACTCTCCCGATATGTTATGCACGTACTTCCAGTTTTTTCATGCCTCCTAAATGTTAAGTAACATGGGAAATATAAAAAAATCATGAATTTAAAACAGTCGAAAACGCTTATGAATAGTAACTATTCTAATTAAATATTTAAGTAATGAATGCACTCCAATATATGCAATTAGAAGAAGTATACGTGCACTCGGTCTCAGGCGTCACATCCTTTCCCCCTTTAAAAAATTGTGTCCACACAATTCTTCTTCTAGAGAACCCGCTTCAACTTAAAACAACTTCTGATTACTCTTCGACAGTTACTGAGAAAGACACGGTCTCCTCCAATGAACATCATATGGAAATGCCAAGTAGAAGTCACGAGCGAAATGTCAAGAAAGATACCAGATAAGTAGTCCGAAGAAGAAATATAAGCGAGAACCCAAATACATCCCAAGAAGACTTTAAACAAGAAACCCGGTCAAATATACTACAAGAAGTTTCATAGAAGTTTTCCAAATAAGAGCTCCAGAAAAATACCAAATAGAATAACCATATAGATCCCGAATACCGCTATCGAATGCTGAGAAAAAAGCCAAAGAAGAATACCAAATAAGAATACTGTGCATCTAGTAAGATAATCAAGTTGAATATCAAATCCTGGCTGAATGAGAAGATTGAATGAGAGTCTCGAACAATTGCACCATATACAAAACCAAATTTTAAGGCCTCATCCCTATTTGCCGAGTGAGAACATTGTACGAACTTGCCAATAAGAAAACCCAATGCGAATTCCACATAATATCCTAGATAATAATGTATAATAATTCTGATAGGAATCCTAATTACAAAACCTACCAAGGAGTGCCAATAAGAAAATACCAAAGAATACCCAATAAGAACCATCATATAGAACCCCAAAGGAAACCATTCATTCATGACTGCTGAGCACAAAAGAATGCCTTAAAAGAATTCCAATGGCCAAACTCCAAATATAAACACCGACTCCCAAATAAAGGGTTGATAAAATGCTACTGATTCTTGCTAGTCCACATACGGAAGATCTGCTACCAACCATCTCCATTCAAGGGGAGGAGGAAGATTTTATTATCACTCCAATGGGCTATACATGAATGTCAGGATATTACATATATACAAATATTCTTTAAACTATTATGCCACCATGAATATAAAAGAGTTTATAGAAACCAATTAATCAACAAAATAATTCAAATACAAATCACAATATAACTAATAAAAATTATAACATAACTTATTCCTAGACACTAAAATACACACATTACAATCAAAAGTTCAAACAAGTAACAATCCACAGAGTCAAGTCACTTCGATTCACAATTAGCCACTTCACTTTACTTGACACATATTTAGCACATAGCACACAACTATATCACATAGGTGCACCCATTTATTTCAAGACACACAATCTCACATGTAGACACACATTCTCAAGATACACTTCACAAGCACACACTTGAGGTTCACTACCCAACAGACCGAAGACCCTGTCCTGACTGAGAGCTAACTACGCTTTGATACCACCTGTAACGCCTCAATCCCTCATGGAACCGAGACTTCTATGGATCATGCTATTCTCAACCCAATCCCAAACCTGGGCACGAAACTTTAGGGGAAACAGACGAAATCTCCCCTGTTTATAGGACAAACCAAAACTTGCAAATAGAATATAAATGGACCAGTACCGTGTCCAACACATTCAACAGCTCCTCAAGGCCATCCGAGCCATGGTTCTCAACAAACAAATTCAAGAAATTATACATCTCCAAATTCAAAGGCTATCCTTAGTCTCTTCCTTTAGACAAGTACACCCATGCTTGAATTAAAATAATACTAACCTATTACATCAACTAGGTTATCGTACCACTCTAATGACCCAATTAAACTTAAATTGCATTTATTTATTCATTGAATACATACAACTCAAGAATAACATATTTACAATGCATGCCAAATAGCACGTTGACACCCAAGCAAAGATCAAGCATCACAAGCATGAACACTTCATTCTAAAACTGCAATACCTGAAATGTGGGTAATGAGGAGTGAGTATACAAAACACGTATACTCAGTGATGGAAGGAAGCAGTATACAAGAAACATTTATAAAGGGATTCGTGCAATGCAATAGTTAAATACAAATAAAGCAGTTATGTAACTATAATACAAATAAACAATAAGTTACCACACAATAAAAAGGATACAATTCTCTTTAACCCCAAACACTCCAAAAGTCACTTGGTCTTCAATCACGAACCACGAACCTCGATCCATGAACCTTCATCAATGTGCCGGCATAAACACCAAACACTCCAGTGGGTGCATTCCGGATGTACCCCAAAAAAATTACGACTCAATACCTTCTGCCAATCACCGAACCAGGCGAGTGAGAGACTCGAGCACGGAGATCGAATATCCACTGGCAAGTCCACTGTCGCACAGTCGATATCCAATACATCCGCCCCTGACACTATGTTTGCGCAACCACTATGCAATGCACTTAATCCAATGACAATACAATAACAATATAAAGTAATAACACGTAAGAGGGATAACAAAGTAGGTTGCCCTCGCACACAATATGCTAAACAATAAGCACATATAATTTCAAATAATTATATCAAATTATATAATTTACGAACAATAAAGTATCTCAAATGCACAAAAGGATGTAGACTCCTTCACCTCCAGAAGGCCAAGAATCCCCTCTAATAGTACCAATTTCTCTTCAATTATCCCTTTAAACAAGTTAACCTGTGTGCCCTAGATACATTTTATATACTTTAATTTAACACACAATCCAAGTAGTCAAATATTCAAGTCATAATTAGACTCTTAGTTAACCAATTATAAGACACTAATAAGCAATAAGAATAGTACAACAATATAAACAATATACAACATATTCCGACAAAGAACTATGCAAGTAAATTAACCTTGCCAATGCCAATTTAACTATTATATAATTCAATTCTTAGCAATAAAAATTATATACAATTACTTATATAATTCATATTGTCACCTAGCCCAAATAATCACGCAAGCATCTTTAAAACCCTTCTTAATCTTGCCAAGGACATTAACTACATTAACATTTAACAAGTTAAACTACCTAACTAATAGAACTTCATTTATTTTACAAAGGAATATCAAATTAAGCATTCAATCAAGACGACTACACTTAACACTTAACATAATTCAACTATAACATGATCTAAGAATCATTATCATGCTTATTCACCCAAATACAATATATATAACTCAATTAACAATCCAATGTAGCAACTATAGCAATTACTAGTTAGTCATGCAACAAGTTCAAGCAATTCACAAGAATCTAACAAATCACTATTCCAATGCTTACTAATTAGGTTCTAAACCTCACGCAAGAAATAGAACCCCCAATCTAACTTTACTAGTCTTCTCTAACCACTTTATGATACACACCAATGCCACGAAATCACATTTTAATTATGTTAACCCAAAAACACCGAAAATCCCTTTAGGTGATGTTAACTACAACTACCTAATCCAATTAGTCAAACCATGTCATAACCATATTGTAAACGTTTCCTAACACATCTAAGACTAACTACATATTCAAACAAGTCAAATTCAACATTTCGTTTCAAAGTCCCCTTTAGCTCAAGACTCAATTCAAGGCACATATTAACTACAAGTTTCCCAATTCTTAAACCAATTATACTACACTTCTAAATATACTTTATGACACAATTTAGAACCATGAAATCACATTTTAAACCACAATTACCTCAAAAGCCCCGAAATCTCCTTTATACGTTTTAACTACAAGTACCTTAATCGATGTTCAATTAGGTGACATAACTGCACATTTAGCACCTCCTCACCCTAAGGACACTAAATATATCACTCAAATCAACCAGGATTCACTTTACACCTTAAACCCCTTTGTAAACTAAGCCAATTATGCATTTTTACTTAAGTTTCGGGCAATCTAAATTCATACAACTACAATTCTATGTTAATTAACATCTCTAGTACCTATAGGAAGCATAAAATCAATCTAATAATCAATATTTCACAAAAAATCCTCAAAATTCACTATTCATCATCTTCCCCAACATGCATTTATCAATTCTAACCATTAAACTTGCTAAAAACTCATAGAAGCATGTTCTACTAACTTAATAGAAGACAAGTGAAGTATAGAAATGCATATATAAGAAATACAACATCAAATCTCAAAATTCAAGTTTATGACTAAAATATTCAAATACAAAAATAAGAATGAATTCCTCACATATAAAGCTTGGAGATACTAGAAACTTGCTCTAGGATGGCTAAATCACTCCTCAAGAAGCTTGGATGATCAAATTAAGCAAAATTGGCAAAAAAAAGCACTATTCCTGTAATAAGGTTTTTTGGCTGATTTTTGGTATTTTTTGGCTTTTTTGAGCATTTTTTTTTTTGTGTTTTAATTGCTTTGTTTGATATTTAAAAGATGACAAAGGCATTTAGGTCAATTAGAAAGGTCAAAGCTCAAGTTAACATGGTCAAATATTAGTTTAGTTGGTAATTGATTCTAATTCAAGTTAAAGAAATGCAATTCAATGAAAACCAACTAAAAACTAACAAAAAATACTAAAAATAGTGCTGAAAATACTATTCATGCGACATGAAAACCATTTTCCTAATGCACTCTCCCGATATGCTATGCACATACTTTCAATTTTATCATGCCTTCTAAATGTTAAGTAACATGGAAAAAATAAAAAATCATGAATCTAAAACAGTCGAAAACACTTATGAATAGTAACTATTATAATTAAATATTTAAGTAATGAATGCACACCAATATATGCAATTAGAAGAAGTATACGTGCACTAGGTCTCGGGCGTCACATATTGCCTCATCTTTTGCCCTTTCAAATGCTTATTTCACACAATCTCGGGCCACTTGGATTATCGACACTAGGGCCACATACCACATGGTGTCTCGCTCTGATACCCTTTTTAATACCTCGAATGATTACCATCCGCCCACAAATTACCCAATAGTGATTCAGTTCCTGTGTCTAATTCGGGTTCTATTTGTCTCTCTCTCCTGAACTTTGTTTACATCATATTTTTCATGTTCCTAATTTTAATGTCAATTTACTCTCTATCAGCAAACTCACAAAATCTCATAATTGTTCTGTAACGTTCTTCCCTAATTTTTGTCTTTTTTCAGGACCTTGCAATGAAGAGGACGATTGGTTTGGGTAAAGAAATTGGCGGCCTCTACTTATTCACTCCTACAAATACTACGTCATCTCAAGTTGTTCATGTTCGTGTTCTACCTTATATTTGGCATTAATGTCTTGGTCACCCTTCCTCTACTCGGATTCGTCATATTAATTCTTTAGAACCTTCTGTTAGTTTTGACAATAATTTGGTTTGCGAACCCTGTCATTTAGCAAAACAAACTAGAATTTCTTTTTCGCCTAGTTCTATTACTTCTAATAGCATTTTGGAATTAATTCATTGTGATATTTGGGGCCCTCATTCAACCCCCTCAATTAATGGTGCTTCTTATTTTTTAACTATTGTGGATGACTACTGCCAATGCACTTGGGTGTACTTGATGCGATATAAATCTGAAGCTTGTAATTTACTGATTTCCATTTTCAATATGATATCTACTCAATTTTCTTGTGCAAATAAATGCTTTCGCAGTGACAATGGTGCTGAATTCTTCTCTACCGAATTTACCAGTTTTCTTGGCCAACAGGGGGTAGTTCATCAACACAGTTGCATTGCCACACCCTAACAAAATAGGGTTGAGCGCAAGCATTGCCACCTTCTTGATGTTGCTCGTGTACTTCGTTTTCATGTTTCCCTTCCACTCAAATTTTGGGATGACTACATACTCACTGCCACGTATCTCATCAACTGTGTCCCTACATTTACTCTTGCGGGAAAGACATTGTATGAGGTACTTTTTAACAAAACTCTTTTCTATTACCATATCCGAGTCTTTGGTTGTTTGTGTTTTGCTAAACACCTTACTCCATTGCGTAAATTTAATACCCCAGCACGTCATTGCATCTTTCTTGGTTATCCATTTGGCCAGAAGGCTTATCGATTATATGACTTAGATAGGCACATCATTTTTACTAGTCATGATGTCACATTCTTTGAGCATATCTTCCCTTTTGCCTCATCATAGACACGGTTTCATCGTCTCTTTTAGTTGTAACTATCATCGCCTAGGACGAATCCATTCCCTAGGCTTACTCCATTCCCAAAACTCTTACCCTTCTACATCCTTCCCCAGATCCATCTCACTGAACTAATACCCTATCGACGGAAACATCTACGCCTCCACCTCGACGCTCCACACAGACCCGTCGGGCCCTATTGCACTTACAAAATTACCAATGTCCTATGTTGCTTACTTCTAGCCCCGCTCCACCATCATCTTTTTTGCAAGTCTCTCGTTCAAGTACTTGTTATCCTATTTCTAAATTCATTTTCTATAACAATCTATCATCCGCACACTGTTTTTTTTGTCTGCTATTTCAGGTCACAAAGAACCCGAGTCCTATGCCCAGGCGGCTAAAGATCTAAAATGGCAACTTGCTATGCAATGAGAGCTTTCAACTTTAGAAAATAATGGCAATTGGTCGCTGGTACCTTCACCACCCAACATAAAACTCATTGGTTGCAAATGGGTGTATAAGATCAACTGCAAGGCAGACGGCTCAATTGAGCGCTATAAAGCGTGACTAGTAGCAAAGGGGTACACCCAGCAAGAAGGCCTCGACTACCATGAAACATTTTTTTCTAGTTGCTAAATTAACTACTGTGCGTTGTTTCCTCGCCATTGTCGCTGCCCAAAATTGGCACTTACACCAAATAGATGTTCATAACGCATTTCTACATGGCGACTTGAATGAAGAGGTCTACATGTCTTTACCTCACGGACTTGGCAAGCAGGGGAAACTAGAGTTTATCACTTGTACAAATCACTATATGGTCTCAAGCAAGCATCCAAAAATTGGTTTTCCAAGTTCTCATTTGCCTTTCACGAAGCAGCCTACATGCTCTCACGTACGGACTATTCTTTGTTCACTCAAAATCATGGCTTTTCTATAACAGCAGTCTTTGTATATGGAGATGACATCAGAGGCAGTAATGATCTTGGTGCCATAACTCATCTAAAATAATTCATTCAAGAATGTTTCCACATTAAAGATCTTGGTTCTCTCAAATACTTTTTGGCAATAGAAGTGGCACGTTCAAAGCAAGGTATATTTATCTTGCTAAGAAAGTATGCCTTGAATATCCTCGGTGATGCAGGATAGTCAGGTGCATGCCCATGTGATTTTTCAATAGAGCAAAATCTTAAACTATCTAATGAAGATGGAACTCTTCTCCATGATCCATCCATGTATAAATGGTTGATAGGGTGACTCATATACCTGACCATTACACGGCCAGACATCTGAAGGATCTCATATATTTAGAGCTATGAACATTATCTAGCTAAGAATCAAGCGGAAGCGAAACAGGACATTCAAAAATTTCTGGAATTCAAAGCATGATGTTCATATGAAACTCTAATTTTGATATCATGTGAATAACATATGCAAAACATATATATAACAAGTATACATATTGATAAGAGATAGTAGAAGACTATACCTCTTGTAGACAACGCATGTAAGCCATAGATCTGAATTTTCGCACACGTGATGGAAGACACCTCCTCTTGAAACCACAAGAGCTCTAGTCGGTCCACACGAGCAAAGAATGGTTTCTCCATCTTCATGGCAATTTTTGTGCTAGATCTACCATGGAAGATTTATGAGCTTGTTTGTGAAGAAGAGAGCAAAACAATTTTCTCCTTCTTCTTTGTTCATGGCCGCGTTTTTGGTGAAGAAGAGAAGATAACTTCATCTCTTTTTGCTTTATATTTTTCAGCCATGTATGATGAAGATGATGAAGAAGAGAAGACATTTTCTTCTCATTTTCTTGTTGCGTTTTTCTTGATTTTCAGCCGTGAAGGCTTGACGATAGAGGGAGAGATAGATGACAACTGTAACTCATGAAAAGAAGAAAAAGACAATTCTACTTCATCTTTTTCTTTCTCCAACGTATGGAGAGAAGAGAAAGGAAGACAAGTTGTCTTCTTTTCCCTTATTTTCTCATTGTTGTCCTCTCTTTGAAAGAAAAGAGAAGACAACTTTAGTCTTCTTTTATTTCTTTTTGTCCAATTATGCATATGTGGTCCATGGCAAGTTGACTTTTTGGAAGACAAAGAATATACATATATATATACATCATATATATATATATATATATATATTGTGTAGTATTCTTTCACTAATGTAATAATATACATATATATACATCATATGCATATTGTGTAGTATTTTTCCACTAAGTCATTTAAATATTCAACCTAATCACTATTAGTTGAAATTATAAAAATAACATTTTCATATTTCTACATTAGCCCCAATACTTAATAATAATTGCATATTGACCACAATAACTTTTAAAGGTCAATCACACCATTGTTAACTCCTTAACAATTCAAGAGAAGCAAAATAATATTGTTAACACTTTAACAATTCAAGAGACAACTAAATGCAATTGTTAACTCTTTCAAAAACACTTTATGTAAAATCTAAGGAATATGTCGAGTAATCTCTTCGTATTATCACCATAGCAACGAATTCACAAGATACGAACGACATGTTCCATATGGAGAGCACATAATTGACTAGACTATAATTAACATCACAACACATATATCATCAACCATGATATCCAAGTCATCATTATTGCAGTCATAGAAAAGTGGATGCGCTCCCACTATTTTTTGCAATCACAAGGTTCATCCACATTCTAAATGAAATCTAACTCTTTAATCTCATTTGAATTGGACGAAATAATTCCAAGAAATTTACTTAAAAATGCACAAGTGGATTTTTCAAGTATATTACTCATATCTATTGATCCAAATCATTAATATAGTAACACAATGTGCTATAATGTCTAGCATAATACAAAGAGACTTAAGCACAATAATTGGTAAAAAGATTACATCATAGTCAACCTTTTGCCTTTGATGATATCTTTCAGAAACCAATCTAACTATAAAAGGTCACTAGCCTTTTCCATTAACTTCAACCTTTATCTCGGAAATCAATATCCAGATTAAGTTAAAATATATGAAGTCTAATCAATATGCTTTACATTATATTGTTTCTTGGAGTCGATATCACATATATCATTTATTTATAAATCGTAGGATCTACTAATTGATTATTATCTCAAATACACAAACAACTTTTGTGCATCCCCAAAAAGATATCCAAATATTCCTTTTAAGTATGAGATACACTACTAGATTTGCAAAAATCTTGCGTGATGACACATTCCAGACCTTATTGAATAGATTCATTATTTTGGTCTAGGTGATTTTATAGCTTTAGAGGATACATCCTCAATTTCTATTTTATTAGAAAGTAACATCTTCTTTGGACAAAACCGTTTCTTTAAGAAAGATTACAATATAATAGATCAATAGACATTGATAATTAAATATAAATTATATCCTGCAAAACTAGGATATACAATACAATCACATTTAACCAAAACTCTCACTAGTCCTTTAAAAACCTTTCAATAAAAGTAGGACAAACCAAAATTAACATATTTAATCCTTGATTGCTTTCCGACTTATATCAAACATAAAGTTCTAGCAATAGTAGGGATTTACTATTCAACATAAAATTAAATTAAGGAAAGTACAACCCATAAATAAATAGGATGATTAGTTAAACTAATCAACAAATGTACTATGTCCAACAAAGCACAGTTTCTTCATTAATAAAACTCCATTTAATTGTGGTACATCGGGCGTTGTTAATTTCAATACTATATCAAAATTTGGGATACTCAAACAAAATAGTTCTCAAGTATTTTACCTTCATGATCTAATCATAAGGCACTAATATCTTTTACTACACGAGCCTATTTTGAAATAGCTCTACATATATCAACATGTACTAATCCAAACAATTTAGTAGTTGTAATCCTTTATCAAACAAAGGATGACTACAATTGATTTGGATTATTTGACTAATCTTAAAATTTGGTGGATGGTTATAACGGTTACCAATATATTTGCAATACGTTCTTTCGTCCACATTAAGATAAATAAAGACTACACCATAATACACTTTTAAAAGCTTTAGGAATATACATTTTATTCCTAATATCATTTAGGTATAATCCTTAAAATACAAAATATGTCCAGAAGGCATCCAAACGAATTGTCTTTAGCTAACACAACAACCTTTGTTTCATTTGCTAATATTGAAAACATTCCTCGCTTCCGAATGCGCACTACTGAGATTAAGATTTTATCCTCAAACACATTCACTAATGTTTCACTAGATGCCATAAAGTAGTACCAATTACAATCAAAGAAAATTTATAATTCATAGTAGCTTTACAACCTTGACATTCAAGTTATAAAGATGCTTTGGATTAAAACCTATTTTAATGTCCAGTTTTAAGGCTATGAAAGCATCATTTACACATGCCTATACAATCCTTAATTTTCTTCTTAGATATGCTCCCACTGGCTAATAGAAATCATCTCTCTTTGCCTTTCTTCTTTGCATTACCACTAACTAAAGAAGAAATACAAATACGAGAATGAATTCTAATTATTTCTAATACCATGCCATTGAATATGTTTACCACACAACCCTTTACTAGTTTAGAATAATATTCTTTATATCTTGCATACCTTTATGCAAACTATGAAAAAATACAAATCCATAGCATATTTAATCTGTTTTACTTATCAACCATAAGTACTACCATTTTTCGTTTTGATACTTTATCAAGATGAAAAATAACGGATCATATATTTCTAAGAGTTGATTAAGTTTTTAAGAACCATTCTTAGACGAAATCATTAATTTCAAAAAGTTTGGTCCGATTACGCGATAAATAGTCTAGTTAATTAAAAACGGGTTCATTGTTGTAGTCATAAACAATTTGGTCTTATACTACACGAGCCTATTCCGAAATAGCTCCACATACATCAATATGTACTAATCCAAACAATTTAGTAGTTGTAATCATTTATCAAACAAAGGATGACTACAATTGATTTGGATTATTTGAGTGATCTTAAAATTTGGTAGATAGTTATAACGGTTAACAATATGTTTGCAATACGTTCTTTCGTCCACATTAAGATAAATAAAGACTACACCATAATACACTTTTACAAGCTTTAGTAATATACATTTTATTCCTAATATCATTTAGGTATAATCCTTAAAATACAAAATATGTCCAGAAGGCATCCAAACGAATTGTCTTTAGCTAACACAACAACCTTTTGTTTCAATTGCTAATACTGAAAATATCCCTCGCTTCCGAAAGCGCATTACTGAGATTAAGATTTTATCCTCAAACACATTCACTAATGTTTCACTAGAAGCCATAAAGTAGTACCAATTACAATCAAAGAAAATTTATAATTCATAGTAGCTTTACAACCTTGACATTCAAGTTATAAAGATATTTTGGATTAAAACCTATTTTAATGTCCAGTTTTAAGGCTATGAAAACATCATTTACACATGCCTATACAATCCTTAATTTTCTTCTTAGATATGCTCCCACTGGCTAATAGAAATCATCTCTCTTTGCCTTTCTTCTTTGCATTACCACTAACTAAAGAAGAAATACAAATGCGAGAATGAATTCCAATTATATCTAATACCATGCCATTGAATATGCTTACCACACAACCCTTTGCTTGTTTAGAATGATATTCTTTATATCTTGCATACCTTTATGCAAACTATGAAAGAATACAAATCCTTAGCATATTGAATTTGTTTTACTTATCAACCATAAGTACTACCATTTTTTGTTTTGATACTTTATCAAGATGAAAAATAACGGAGCATATATTTCTAATAGTTGATTAAGTTTCTAAGAACCATTCTTAGATGAAATCATTAATTTCAAAAAGTTTGGTCCGATTACGCGATAAAAAGTCTAGTAAATTAAAAACGGGTTCATTGTTGTAGTCATAAACGTATGCAGAAAATAAGATCGAAAGTTGACATAAAACTTGTTAAAACATTTAATTTGGTCTTTAATTAAATGATACCTTCCACTAATTTTATTGATTCCCACACTTCCTAAATGAGATCGTGAATCAAATTAAAGACTCATTAGTAGGTGACCATAGTTCTCTTTAATATGAATACTCCTCAGCTTTGGTGCATTATTGGAATATACATACAAAGAGTTAGCAACGATTACTATCTATATCACTATATAGGATATGGCCTTTAGCCCCTAAATCTCTGTAACCTCAGCTTTGGTGCATTATTGGAAACGTGATATAGTTAGATTACACCCACCATCACATTGTTGCGACAATTTGAATCCCGGACCTCAGCTTTTGTGCGTTATTGGCCTCGTGATATTGGAGCAACACAACATCACTATGTTTGCTAGGTAAATATAATACTTTCATGGAATATGTCTTCCTACCTTTGGGTTAGCCAAGACATACCCAATCGATCACATATAACTTAGGATAGTAGAGGGCAACGATAAATGCCTTTACCGCTTTACAATCTAATATGTTTGCACATCGGAAGATTTTGAATTTAATTAGGTCTCACTTTGCACATTAGTTCATTTACAAGCATACATCACATATAGGCAAATAAATAAACATACATGCAAAATCATACATCATGGTGGATCATAGACTTGGATTATGAATCAAATCAAGACAAAAATAAAATCTAAACACGCACATCTACATATCTTCTTTAGTCTTGTCTTCTTGATTTTCCTCAAAGATCCAAAGCACCTCCAACTCCTTGAAAGTCTCCAATGGTCTTCTTGCACACTTCTTGTAGAAATTACATACATTATGCCTCACTACAAATTTTTCTCAATTGCAAGAAAATAAAATGAGACTTATGCCTCAATTACATATTAATGAATGATATAATTAGTTACAAAGCCATTTAATAAAATTACAACCAATTGACCATTCATTAACCAAGTCCATGATCAAATTCACCATTTATCATCCAACATCACAATGTAAGATAAAAACTCATAAAGCATAGGATATGCATCATATACATAAATAATGAAGCTAAACAAGCAAGCTAACACAAACTAATGTATCCTATACATAAAATAAATGATAGCATGCTTGCAATAAGTTTCATATCTTGAGATTTTAACATCTCATGTTAAACAACACAAAAGAACTAGATAAAACCAATTTTAAGTCCATACTTGTTGAATAAGGCCCAATGCAAATCTTTTGTTAATTTCATGACCCAATTTGAGTTCCTAGGCTCATTTTAATCTTCAATAAAAAAAACAACCTCATCTAATCTTATTAGACTAAAGCCCACTAATTTTTAAGCCCATTGGACTTAACCAAAGTCAAACCAATTAGTCATGGCTTTCAATTTATCACCCATCATAAATCTGTTGTGCATATACCAACTATTTTGACTTGTTTAGCCTATCCACAGTTCTCCAAAAATTATGAACTGTTGCAGAGACGTATCTCTTTGAGTGTAGATAGTTTTAGAATTAAACATAACTCAATTCGGAGTTAAATTTACTAAGTTATGTCTTTCAGAACACAATTACGCAAACTGTCCAACTTTACACGAGAATCAGTGAACTTACTGATTTTACTAAAAATGAAAATCTTAACCATGAAATTAGGAGATGCATATTAGAGGATGAAATGTTTTACTATCTCTATAGTATAACATACCCAAAAAATCAGCCCCAAACAACAACATTTGGTCTCTAAAAAAAGTCACGCAAAATCAGTGCTCAATTTTTTTTTCTTCAGAAATGTTGAAATTTTTTCCTTTTTGTTTTGTGCTCAAGACTTTAAAAACTTCAAGCACACACATATGTAATCACATGATTCATCAAGCCTTGCTCTGATACCACTTGAAGGATCTCATATATTTAGAGCTATGAACATCATCTTGCTAAGAATCAAGCGGAAGCGAAACATGACATTCAAAAATTTCTAGAATTCAAAGCATGATGTTCATATGAAACTATAATCTTGATATCATGTGATTAATATATGCAAAACATATATATAGCAAGAATATATATTGACAAGAGATAATAGAAGAGTATACCTCTTGTAGACAACTCATGGAATTCATAGATCTGAATTTTCGCACACTTGATGGAAGACACCTCCTCTTGAAATCACAAGAGCTCTAGTTGGTCCACACAAGCAAAGAATGACTTATCCATCTTCATGGCAATTTTTGTGCTAGATCTACCATGGAAGATTTGTGAGCTTGTTTGTGAAGAAGAGAGCAAAACCATTTCCTCCTTCTTCCTTGCTCATGGCTGCGTTTTTGGTGAAGAAGAAGAGAAGACAACTTCATCTCTTTTTTATTTATATTTTTCAGCCATGTATGATGAAGATGATGAAGAAGAGAAGACATTTTCTTCTCATTTTCTTGCTGCGTTTTTCTTGATTTTCAGCCATGGAGGCTTGAGGAGAGAGGGAGATATAGATGACAACTACAACTCATGAAAAGAAGAAGAAGACAATTCTACTTCATCTGTTTCCTTCTCCAACGTATAGAGAGAAGAGAAAGGAAGACAAGTTGTCTTCTTTTCCCTTAGTTTCTCATTGTTGTGCCCTCTTTGAAAGAAAAGAGAAGACAACTTTTGTCTTCTTTTATTTCTTTTTGTCCAATTATGCATATGTGGTCCATGGCAAGTTGACTTTTTGGAAGACAAAGAATATACATATATATATACACCATATATATATATATATATATATATATATATATATATATATATATATATTGTGTAGTATTCTTTCACTAATGTAATAATTTACATATATATACATCATATGTATATTGTGTAGTATTCTTCCACTAAGGCATTTAAATATTCAACCTAATCACCATTAGTTGAAATTATGAAAACAATATTTTTCATATTTTTCATATTAGCCCCAACACTTAATAATAATTACATATTGACCTCAATAACTTTTAAAGATCAATCACACCATTGTTAACTCCTTAACAATTCAAGAGAAGCAAAATAATATTGTTAACACTTTAACAATTCAAGAGAAAACTAAATGCAATTGTTAACACTTTAACAACTCAAGAGAAACTAAAACGAGCTCAGTAGGAAAACCATTCACCGTACTCTATTGTATGTGACTCTCTAGATTCACCGCTATATAGCACTGGAAAAACGTTGAACATTTTCAATGTTAATCAAACTATTCGATTTGTTTAGAGAATATCTCCCGTCATTCTCAAAACACTTTCAGAGTTATTGAGTAACGATCTAGCTACCAACGTATCAAGACAATTTATAAAGCAATGAAGTCTTATTCAAGTGAATCTATTTATGGTAGCAGATTATCATGCAATCCAATCCTTCCATTAATTGTCCCGTCGAGCAAGAACCATGATCCGATTAAGTTCATAGACTCAAAATGATACATAGATCCAAATAGTAGAATGAGAGATGACACATGGAAAAACCCATTTCTATCTTTCATGCCTTGGCCAAGGACTTCCTCATTCAACAACCAAACTTGGATCGCATAGGACATCGCCTAACACTGGAGGTTAATGGATCCTATCTTGACCACTACCTATCAATCACTATACCAGACGAATAAAACTGCGAGAGGACGTATCTTATCTCGTTTGTCGAGACAAACATTATCCAAACACTAGAATCAAACCCCAATACATATGACAATTGTAATATCTCAAGTCTAAGGATTACATGCACAATCACAACGAATAACAAATTATTAATCATAAGTCATGTAATTTGTTATTCACGTTACATTTAGTGAACTATTCAACTAATAGTCACCCACATGTTTGTTAGTCGCATCTCTATGCTGTTATGGCACGTGGCTCACCATCCTTTATCATTAATATCTATATGTTAATCAAAGGTAACAACACATGTGATAGTTCGTGATAGATTATTGAAGTCCCGATCAAATAATTTAAGGACTATGAATACTTTAAGTATTTACCATATTAAGGAAATACGTCAACCTATTCTAAACGCTTTTAGAATACATTCCTATAATGAAAATACTAAGGACTCATTCATACACATAAAAGAAGGAGAATATGAATGTGCTAATTATATCAATATGAAAAACACATATATAGACATAGATGCCATAATGTACAAGTTAATGTCACAATGCCCTAATATATGTCATCCAAATATGTAGCATTAGGGCATATCTCTAACAAACTCCCACTTACACTAATGTTATGTTACATAGTATTAGAACAACATACAATGGTATCGAATATCCATCTTTTCAAAAAGAGGACCTAGCCGTGACAGATTCATAGCTACGGTTAGTCAGTCAGCTACATCGAGAGATGTGGCCGTTTTCTGCAAAGACATATCTCAATATGATTATTGGCTACAGATGCAACACATGAAGATGTAAACACCTTTCCAAACATTTGGACATACAGTGAGACTTGGGTTCCACAAGCTTGTGCAGTAGCTCCGTATAGTCGTAACACAAAATCATCATAACTTAACGATATGAACCATAACCAACTCGTATGATTTCCTCGATCCAAACAACTTCTTTCGTAATAGTACATATCACAAAAGACATGGGTTATATAATGGAATCTACAGTTTTTTCAGAACCTTTCTAACTTACTGAGCTCCCACTACAAATAAACGTGAACCCTAATATATACATTTTATTATAAGATTCAGATTAAGAATCTGAACTAGTAAATCCGTCACTACGGAATTTACCTCCTCCATGAACTAAAATATATCTTTAGTGCTTCCCAAGTACTTAAGAATATACTTCAATTCTATCCACCATTCCCAAACCTGGATTGGACTGATATTTACTCGTAACAGTTTACAATTTACGCAATATCAAGTCTTGTTCATAGTATAACAAATATGAAGTTACTATAACTTCAACATAAATTTGCTTTGCAACTAGAGTTTCTTGAACACTTTTAAAAACACTTTTTGTACAATCTAAGGAATATGTTGAGTAATCTCTTCGTATTATCACCATAGCAACGAATCCACAAGATACGAACGACATATTCCATATGGAGAGCACTAAATTGACTAGACTATAATTAACATCACAACACACATATCATCAACCATGATATCCAAGTCATCATTATTGCAGTCATAGAAAAGTGGATGCGCTCCCACTATTTTTTGCAATCACAAGGTTCATCCACATTCTAAATAAAATCTAACTCTTTAATCTCATTTGAATTGGACGAAATAATTCCAAGAAATTTACTTAAAACTGCTCAAGTGGATTTATCAAGTATATTACTCATATCTATTGATCCAAAATATAAATATAGTAACACAATGTGCTATAATGTCTAGCATAATACAAAGAGACTTAAGCACAATAATTGGTAAAAAGATTACATCATAGTCAACCCTTTGCCTTTGATGATATCTTTCAGAAACCAATCTAACTATAAAAGGTCACTAGCCCTTTCCACTAACTTCAACCTTTATCTCGGAAATCAATATCCAGATTAAGTTAAAATATATGAAGTCTAATGAATATGCTTTACATTATATTTTTTCTTGGAGTCGATATCACATATATCATTTATTTATAAATCATAGGATCTACTAATTGATTATTATCTCAAATACACAAACAACTTTTGTGCATCCCCAAAAAGATATCCAAATATTCCTTTTAAGTATGAGATACACTACTAGATTTGCAAAAATCTTGCGTGATGACACATTCCAGACCTTATTGAATAGATTCATTATTTTGGTTTAGTTGATTTTATAGCTTTAGAGGATACATCCTCAATTTTTATTTTATTAGAAAGTAACATCTTCTTTGAACAACACCTTTTCTTCAAGAAAGATTACAATATAATAGATCAATAGACATTGATCATTAAATATAAATTATATCCTGCAAAACTAGGATATACTATAAAATCACCTTTAACCAAAACTCTCACTAGTCCTTTAAAAACCTTTCAATAAAAGTAGGACAAACCAAAATTAACATATTTAATCCTTGATTGCTTTCCAACTTATATCAAACATAAAGTTCTAGCAAAAGTAGGGAATGACTATTCTATACAAAATTAAATTAAAGAAAGTACAACCCATAAATAAATAGGATGATTAGTTAAACTAATCAACAAATGTACTATGTCCAACAAAGCACAATTTCTTCATTAAGAAAACTCCATTTAATTGTGGTACACCGGGCATTGTTAATTTCAATACTATATCAAAATTTGGGATACTCAAATAAAATAGTACTCAAGTATTTTACCTTCATGATCTAATCATAAGGCACTAATATCTTATACTACACGAGTCTATTCCGAAATAGTTCCACATACATCAACATGTACTAATCCAAACAATTTGTAGTTGTAATCCTTTATCAAACAAAGGATGACTACAATTGATTTGGATTATTTGAGTGATCTTAAAATTTGGTGGATGGTTATAACGGTTAACAATATGTTTGCAATACGTTCTTTCGTCCACATTAAGATAATAAAGACTACACCATAATACATTTTTACAAACTTTAAGAATATACATTTTATTCCTAATATCATTTAGGTATAATCCTTAAAATACAAAATATGTCCAGAAGGCATCCAAACAAATTGTCTTTAGCTAACGCAACAACCTTTTGTTTAATTTGTTAATACTGAAAACATCCCTCGCTTCCGAAAGCGCACTACTGAGATTAAGATTTTATCCTCAAACACATTCACTAATGTTTCACTAGAAGCCATAAAGTAGTACCAATTACAATCAAAGAAAATTTATAATTCATAGTAGCTTTACAACCTTGACATTCAAGTTATAAAGATACTTTGGATTAAAACCTATTTTAATGTCCTGTTTTAAGGCTATGAAAACATCATTTATACATGCCTATACAATCCTTAATTTTCTTCTTAGATATGCTCCCACTGGCTAATAGAAATCATCTCTCTTTGTCTTTCTTCTTTGCATTACCACTATCTAAAGAAGAAATACAAATACGAGAATGAATTCCAATTATATCTAATACCATGCCATTGAATATGCTTACCACACAACCCTTTGCTATTTTAGAATGATATTCTTTATATCTTGCATACCTTTATGCAAACTATGAAAAAATACAAATCCTTAGCATATTTAATTTGTTTTACTTATCAACCATAAGTACTACCATTTTTTGTTTTGATACTTTATCAAGATGAAAAATAACGGAGAATATATTTCTAAGAGTTGATTAAATTTTTAAGAACCATTCTTAGACGAAATCATTAATTTCAAAAAGTTTGGTCCGATTACGCGATAAATAGTCTGGTTAATTAAAAACGGGTTCATTGTTGTAGTCATAAACGTATGCAAAAAATAAGATCGTAAGTTGACATAAAACTTGTTAAAACATTTAATTTGGTCTTTAATTAATTGATACCTTCCACTAATTTTATCGAATCCTACACTTCCTAAATAAGATCGTGAATCTAATTAAAGACTCATTAGTAGGTGACCATAGTTCTCTTTAATATGAATACCTCTTAGCTTTGGTGCATTATTGGAATATACATACAAAGAGTTAGCAACGATTACTATCTATATCACTATATAGGATATGGCCTTTAGCCCCTAATCACCGAAACCTCAGCTTTGGTGCATTATTGGAAACATGATATAGTTATATTACACCCACCATCACAGTGTTGCGACAATTTGAATTTCGGACCTCAGCTTTGGTGCGTTATTGGCCTTGTGATATTGGAACAACACAACACCACTATGTTCGCTAGATAAATATAATACTTTCATAGAATATGTCTTCCTACCTTAGGGTTAGCTAAGACATGCCTAATCAAGCACATATAGTTTAGGATTGTGGAGGGAAACGATAAACGCCTTTACCGCTTTACAATCTAATATGTTTGCACATAGGAAGATTTTGAAATTAATTAGGCCTCACTTTGCACATTAGTTCTTTTACAAGAATACATCACATATAGGTAAATAAATAAACATACATGCAAAATCATACATCATGGTTGATCATTGACTTGGACTATGAATCAAATCAAGACAAAAATAAAATCTAAACAAGCACATCTACATATCTTCTTTAGTCTTGTCTTCTTGATTTTCCTCAAAGATCCAAAACACCTCCAACTCCTTGAAAGTCTCCAATGCTCTTCTTGCACACTTCTTGTAGAAATTACATACATTATGCCTCACTACAAGTTTCTCTCAATTGCAAGAAAATAAAATGAGACTTATGCCTCAATTACATACTAATGAATGAGATAATTAGTTACAATGCCATTTAATGAAAATACAACCAATTAACCATTCATTAACCAAGTCCATGATCAAATTCACCATTTATCATCCAACATCACAATGTAAGATAAAAACTCATAAAGCATAGGATATGCATCATATACATAAATAATGAAGCTAAACAAGCAAGCTAACACAAACTAATGTATCCTATACATAAAATAAATGATAGCATGTTTGCAATAAGTTTCATATTTTGAGATTTTAACATCTCATGTTAAACAACACAAAAGAACTAGGTAAAACCAATTTTAAGTCCATACTTGTTGAATAAGGCCCAATGCAAATCTTTTGTTAATTTTATGGCCCAATTTGAGTTCTAAGGCTCATTTTAATCTTCACTAAGAAAAACAACCTCATCTAATCTTATTAGACTAAAGCCCACTGATTTTTAAGCCCATTGGACTTAACCAAAATCAAACCATTTAGTCATGGCTTTCAATTCATGACCCATCATAAATCTGTTGTACATATACCAACAGTTTTGACTCGTTTATCCTATCCACAGTTCTCCAAAAATTATGAACTTTTGCAGAGACGTAGCTCTTCGAGTGTAGAGAGTTTTAGAATCAAACAAAACTCAATTCGGAGTTAAATTTACTAAGTTATGTCTTTCGGAACACAATTGCGCAAACTGTCCAGCTTTATGCGAGAATCAGTGAACTCACTGATTTTGCTAAAAATGAAAATCTTAACCACGAAATTAGGAGATGCATATTAAAGGATGAAATGTTTTACTATCTCTATAGCATAGCATACCCAAAAAATCAGCCCCAAACGACAACATTTGGTCTCTAAAAAAAGTCAAACAAAATCAGTGCGCAAATTTTTTTTTCAGAAATGTTGAAATTTTTTCCTTGTTCTTTTGTGCTCAAGACGTTAAAAACTTCAAGCATACACATATGTAATCACACGAATCATCAAGCATTGCTCTAATACCACTTGAAGGATTTCATATATTTAGAGCTATGAACATCATCTTGCTAAGAATCAAGCGGAAGCGAAACATGACATTCAAAAATTTCTGTAATTCAAAGCATAATGTTCATATAAAACTCTAATCCTGATATCATGTGATTAATCTATGCAAAACATATATATAGCAAGTATATATATTGACAAGAGATAGTAGAAGAGTATACCTCTTGTAGACAACTCATGGAAGCCATAGATCTGAATTTTCGCACACTTGATGGAAGACACCTCCTCTTGAAACCACAAGAATCCACACAAGCAAAGAATGACTTATCCATCTTCATGGCAATTTTTGTGCCAGATCTACCATGGAAGATTTATGAGCTTGTTTGTGAAGAAGAGAGCATAACCATTTCCTCCTTCTTCCTTGTTCATGGCAGCGTTTTTGGTGAAGAAGAAGAGAAGACAACTTCATCTCTTTTTGATTTATATTTTTCAGCCATGTATGATGAAGATGATGAAGAAGAGAAGACATTTTCTTCTCATTTTCTTGCTGCGTTTTTCTTGATTTTCAGCCATGGAGGCTTGAGGAGAGAGGGAGATATAGATGACAACTACAACTCAAGAAAAGAAGAAAAGGACAATTCTACTTCATTTTTTTCTTTCTCCAACGTATAGAGAGAAGAGAAAGGAAGACAAGTTGTCTTCTTTTCCCTTATTTTCTCATTGTTGTCCTCTCTTTGAAAGAAAAGAGAAGACAACTTTTGTCTTCTTTTATTTCTTTTTGTCCAATTATGCATATGCGGTCCATGGCAAGTTGACTTTTTGGAAGACAAAGAATATACATATATATATACATCATATATATATACATATATATATACATCATATATATATATACATATATATATACATCATATATATATATACATATATATATACATCATATATATATATACATATATATATACATCATATATATATATACATATATATATACATCATATATATATATACATATATATATACATCATATATATATATATATATATATATATATATATATATATATATATTGTGTAGTCCTTTTCCTCTAATGCCTTTAAATATTCACCCTAATCATCATTAGTAGAAATTATGAAAACGACCTTTTTATATTTCTATATTAGCCCCAACACTTACTAATAATTGCATATTGACCATAATAAATTTTAAAGGCCAATTACACTATTGTTAACTCCTTAACAATTCAAGATAAACAAAATAATATTGTTAACACTTTAACAATTCAAAAGAAAACTAAATGCAATTGTTAACACTTTAACAACTCAAGAGAAACTAAATCAAACTCAGTAGGAAAAACATTCGTCGTGCTCTATTGTGTGTGACTTTCTAGATTCACCGCTATATAGCACTGAAGAAACATTGAACACTTTCAAAGTTAATCAAACCATTCGATTTGTTTAGAGAATATCTCATGTCGTTCTCAAAACATCTTCAGACTTCTTGAGTGATGTTCTAGCTACTAATGTATCAAGACAGTTTATAAAGCAATGAAGTCTTATTCGAGTGAATCTATTTATGGTTGCCGATTATTGTGCAATCCAATCCTTCCATTAATTGTCCCATGGAGCAAGAACCATGATCCAATTAAGTTCATAGATTCGAAAAGATACATAGATCCAAATGGTAGAATGAGAGATGGCACATGGAAAAACCCATTTCCATCATTCATGCGTTGACCAAGGACTTCCTCATTCAATAACCAAACTTGAATCGCATAGGACATCACCTCACACCAGAGGTTAATGGATCTTATCTTGACCACTACCTGTCAATCACTATACTAGACGAATAAAACTGCGAGATGACGTATCTTATCTCGTTTGTCGAGACAAACATTATCCAAACACTAGAATCAAACCCCAATACATATAACAATCGTAATATCTCAAGTCTAAGGATTACATGCACAATCACAATGAATAACAAATTATTATTCCTAAGTCATGTAATTTGTTATTCACGTCACATTCAGTGATCTATTCAACTAATAGTCACTCACATGTTTGTTAGTCGCATCTCTACCTGTTATGGCACGTGGCTCACCATCCTTTATCATTAGCATCCATATGCTAATCAAAGATAATAACACATGTGATAGTCCGAAATGGATTATTGAAGTCCCGATCAAATAATCTAAGGACTATGAATACTTTAAATATTTATCATATTAAGGAAATACGCCAACATATTCTAAACGCTTTTAGAATACATTCTTATAATGAAAATACTAGGTACTCATTCATACACATAAAAAAAGGAGAATATGAATGTGCAAATTATGTCAATATGAAAACACACATATAGACACGAATGCCATAATGTACAAGTTAATGTCAAAATACCCTAATATATGTCATCCAAATATGTAGCATTAGGGCATATCTCTAACAATCTCCCACTTGCACTAATGTTATGTTACATAGTATTAGCAGTACATATAATGGTATCTCATATCCATCTTCTCAAAAATAGGACCTAGCCATGACAGATTCATAGCTACGGTTAGTCGGTCAGCTACATCGAGAGATGTGACCGTTTTCTGCAAAGACATATCTCAATATGATTACTGACTACAGATACAACGCATGAAAATGGAAACACCTTTCCAAATGTTTAGACATACAGTGAGACCTGGGTTCCACAAGCTTGTGTAGTAGCTCCATATAGTCGTAACACAAAAGCATCACAACTTAATGATAAGAACCATAACCAACTCGTATGATTTCCTTGATCCAAACAACTTCTTTCGTAATATTACATATCACAAAAGACATGAGTTATATAATGGAATCTACATTTTGTTCAGAACCTTTCTAACTTACTGAGCTCTCACTACAAATAAACGTGAACCCTAACATAGACATTCTATTATAATATTCAGATTAAAAATCTGAACTAGTAAATTCGTCACTACAGAATTTACCTCCTCCATGAACTAAAAATATATCTTTAGTGCTTCCCAAGTACTTAAGAATATACTTTAATTCTATCCACCATTCCTAAACCTGGATTGGACTGATATTTACTCGTAACAGTTTACAGTTTACACAATATCAAGTCTTATACATAGTATAACAAATATGAAGTTACTATAACTTGAACATAAATTTGCTTTTCAACTGGAGTTTCTTGAACACTTTTGAAAACACATTATGTACAATTTAAGGAATATGTCGAGTAATCTCTTCGTATTATTACCATAGCAATGAATTCGCAAGATACGAACGACATGTTCCATATGGAGAGCACTTAATTGACTAGACTATAATTAACATCACAACACACATATCATCAACCATGATATCCAAGTCATCATTATTGCAGTCATAGAAAAGTGGATGCGCTCCCACTATTCTTTTACAATCACAAGGTTCATCCATATTCTAAATGAAATCTAACTCTTTAATCTCATTTGAATTGGACGAAATAATTCCAAGAAATTTACTTAAAAATGCTCAAGTGGATTTATCAAGTATATTACACATATCTATTGATCCAAATCATTAATATAGTAACACAATGTGCTATAATGTCTAGCATAATACAAAGAGACTTAAGCACAATAATTGGTAAAATAATTACATCATAGTCAACCCTTTGCCTTTGATGATATCTTTCAGAAACCAATCTAGCTATAAAAGATCACTAGCCTTTTCCATTAACTTCAACCTTTATCTCGGAAATCAATATCCAGATTAAGTTAAAATAAATGAAGTCTAATCAATATGCTTTACATTATATAGTTTCTTGGAGTCGATATCACATATATCATTTATTTATAAATCGTAGGATCTACTAATTGATTATTATCTCAAATACACAAACAACTTTTGTGCATCCCCAAAAAGATATCCAAATATTCCTTTTATGTATGAGATACACTACTAGATTTTCAAAATTCTTGTTTGATGACACATTCCAGACCTTATTGAATAGATTCGTTATTTTGGTCTAGGTGATTTTATAGCTTTAGAGGATACATCCTCAATTTTTATTTTATTAAAAGTAACATCTTCTTTGAACAAAAACTTTTCTTCAAGAAAGATTACAATATAATAGATCAATAGACATTGATCATTAAATATAAATTATATCCTGTAAAACTAGGATATACTATAAAATTACCTTTAACCAAAACTCTCAGTAGTCCTTTAAAAACCATTTAATAAAAGTAGGACAAACCAAAATTAACATATTTAATCCTTGATTGCTTTCCGACTTATATCAAACATAAAGTTCTAGCAATAGTAGGGATTTACTATTCAACATAAAATTAAATTAAGGAAAGTACAACCCATAAATAAATAGGATGATTAGTTAAACTAATCAACAAATGTACTATGTCCAACAAAGCACAGTTTCTTCATTAATAAAACTCCATTTAATTGTGGTACATCGGGCGTTGTTAATTTCAATACTATATCAAAATTTGGGATACTCAAACAAAATAGTTCTCAAGTATTTTACCTTCATGATCTAATCATAAGGCACTAATATCTTTTACTACACGAGCCTATTTTGAAATAGCTCTACATATATCAACATGTACTAATCCAAACAATTTAGTAGTTGTAATCCTTTATCAAACAAAGGATGACTACAATTGATTTGGATTATTTGACTAATCTTAAAATTTGGTGGATGGTTATAACGGTTACCAATATATTTGCAATACGTTCTTTCGTCCACATTAAGATAAATAAAGATTACACCATAATACACTTTTAAAAGCTTTAGGAATATACATTTTATTCCTAATATCATTTAGGTATAATCCTTAAAATACAAAATATGTCCAGAAGACATCCAAACAAATTGTCTTTAGCTAACACAACAACCTTTGTTTCATTTGCTAATATTGAAAACATTCCTCGCTTCCGAATGCGCACTACTGAGATTAAGATTTTATCCTCAAACACATTCACTAATGTTTCACTAGATGCCATAAAGTAGTACCAATTACAATCAAAGAAAATTTATAATTCATAGTAGCTTTACAACCTTGACATTCAAGTTATAAAGATGCTTTGGATTAAAACCTATTTTAATGTCCAGTTTTAAGGCTATGAAAGCATCATTTACACATGCCTATACAATCCTTAATTTTCTTCTTAGATATGCTCCCACTGGCTAATAGAAATCATCTCTCTTTGCCTTTCTTCTTTGCATTACCACTAACTAAAGAAGAAATACAAATACGAGAATGAATTCTAATTATTTCTAATACCATGCCATTGAATATGTTTACCACACAACCCTTTGCTAGTTTAGAATAATATTCTTTATATCTTGCATACCTTTATGCAAACTATGAAAAAATACAAATCCATAGCATATTTAATCTGTTTTACTTATCAACCATAAGTACTACCATTTTTCGTTTTGATACTTTATCAAGATGAAAAATAACGGATCATATATTTCTAAGAGTTGATTAAGTTTTTAAGAACCATTCTTAGACGAAATCATTAATTTCAAAAAGTTTGGTCCGATTACGCGATAAATAGTCTAGTTAATTAAAAACGGGTTCATTGTTGTAGTCATAAACAATTTGGTCTTTAATTAAATGATATGTTTCACTAATTTTATCGATTCCCATACTTCCTAAATAAGACCGTGAATCTAATTAAAAACTCATTAGTAGGTGACCATAGTTCTCTTTAATATGAATACCCCTCAGCTTTGGTGTATTATAGGAATATACATACAAAGAGTTGGCAACGATTACTATCTATATCACTATATAGGATATGGCCTTTAGCCCCTAAATTACCGTAACCTCAGCTTTGGTGCATTATTGGAAATGTGATATAGTTAGATTACACCCACCATCACAGTGTTACGACAATTTGAATCCCGAACCTCAGTTTTGGTGCGTTATTGGCCTCGTGATATTGGAACAACACAACACTACTATGTTTGCTAGGTAAATATAATACTTTCATAGAATATGTCTTCCTACCTTTGGGTTAGCTAAGACATACCCAATCAAGCACATATAACTTAGGATTGTGGAGGGCAACGATAAACCCCTTTACCGCTTTACAATCTAATATGTTTGCACATAGGAAGATTTTGAAATTAATTAGGCCTCACTTTGCACATTAGTTCATTTACAAGCATATATCACATATAGGCAAATAAATAAACATACATGCAAAATCATACATCATGGTGGATCATGGACTTGGACTATGAATCAAATCAAGACAAAAATAAAATCTAAACAAGCACATCTATATGTCTTCTTTATTCTTGTCTTCTTGATTTTCCTCAAAGCACCTCCAACTCCTTGAAAGTCTCCAATGGTCTCCTTGCACACTTTTTGTAGAAATTACATACATTATGCCTCACTACAAATTTCTCTCAATTGCAAGAAAATAAAATGAGACTTAAGCCTCAATTACATACTAATGAATGATATAATTAGTTACAACGCCATTTAATGAAATTACAACCAATTAACCATTCATTAACCAAGTCTATGATCAAATTCACCATTTATCATCCAACATCACAATGTAAGATAAACACTCATAAAGCATAGGATATGCATCATATACATAAATAATGAAGCTAAACAAGCAAGCTAACACAAACTAATGTCTCCTATACATAAAATAAATGATAGCATGTTTGCAATAAGTTTCATATCTTGAGATTTTAACATCTCATGTTAAACAATACAAAAGAACTAGATAAAACCAATTTTAAGTCCATACTTGTTGAATAAGGCCCAATGCAAATCTTTGTTAATTTCATGGCCCAATTTGAGTTCCTAGGCTTATTTTAATCTTCAATAAGAAAAACAACCTCATATAGTCTTATTAGACTAATAGCCATTGATTTGTAAGCCCATTGGACTTAACCAAAATCAAACCAATTAGTCATGGCTTTTAATTTATGACCCATCATAAATCTGTTGCACATATACCAACTGTTTTAACTTATTTAGCCTATCCACAGTTCTCCAAAAATTCTGAAATTTTGCAGATACATAGCTCTTCGAATGTAGATAGTTTTAGAATCAAACAGAACTCAATTCGGAGTTAAATTGACTGAGTTATACCCTTCGAAACACAATTGCGCAAACTGTCCAGCTTTACACGAGAATCAGTGAACTTACTGATTTTGCTAAAAATTAAAATCTTAACCACGAAATTAGGAGATGCATATTAGAGGATGAAATGTTTTACTATCTCTATAGCATAACATACCCAAAAAATCAGCCCCAAACAACAACATTTGGTCTCTAAAAAAAGTTGAAATTTTCTTTCTTCAGAAATGTTGAAACTTTTTCTTTGTTCTTTTGTGCTCAAGACTTTAGAAACCTTAAGCATACACATAAGTAATCACATGAATCATCAAGCCTTGCTCTGATACCACTTGAAGGATTTCATATATTTAGAGCTATGAACATTATATAGCTAACAATCAAGCGGAAGCGAAACATGACATTCAAAAATTTCTGGAATTCAAAGCATGATGTTCATATGAAACTCTAATCTTGATATCATGTGATTAATATATGCAAAACATATATATATAGCAAGTATATATATTGACAAGAGATAGTAGAAGAGTATACCTCTTGTAGACAACTCATGGAAGCCATAGATTTGAATTTTCGCACACTGATGGAAGACACCTCCTCTTGAAACCACAAGAGCTCTAGTCGGTCCACACAAGCAAAGAATGACTTCTCCATCTTCATGGAAAATTTTTGTGCAAGATCTACTATGGAAGATTTATGAGCTTGTTTGTGAAGAAGAGAACAAAACCATTTCCTCCTTCTTCCTTGTTCATGGCTGCGTTTTTGGTGAAGAAGAAGAGAAGACAAGTTCATCTCTTTTTGCTTTATATTTTTCAGCCATGTATGATGAAGATGATGAAGAAGATAAGACTTTTTTTTTCATCTTTTTCTTGCTGCGTTTTTTTCTAATTTTCCAGCTATGGAGGCTTAAGGAGAGAGGGAGATATAGATGACAACTACAACTCATGAAAAGAAGAAGAAGACAATTCTACTTCATCTTTTTCTTTCTCCAACGTATAGAGAGAAGAGAAAAGAAGACAAGTTGTCTTCTTTTCCCTTATTTTCTCATTGTTGTCCCCTCTTTGAAAGAAAAGAGAAGACAACTTTTGTCTTCTTTTATTTCTTTTTGTCCAATTATGCATATGTGGTCCATGGCAAGTTGACTTTCTTGGTAGACAAAAAATATACATATATATATATACATCATATATATATATTGTGTAGTATTCTTCCACTAATGTAATAATATACATATATATATAGATCATATGTATATTGTGTAGTATTTTTTCACTAAGTCATTTAAATATTCAACCTAATCACCATTAGTTGAAATTATGAAAATAACCTTTTCATATTTCCACATTAGCCCCAACACTTAATAATAATTGCATATTGACTACAATAACTTTTAAAGGTCAATCACACCATTGTTAACTCCTTAACAAAATAATATTGTTAACACTTTTACAATTCAAGAGAAAACTAAATGTAATTGTTAACACTTTAACAACTCAAGAGAAACTAAAACAAGCTCAATAGGAAAAACATTCGTCGTGCTCTATTGTGTGTGAATTTTTAGATTCACCGCTATATAGCACTGAAAAAACATTAAACACTTTCAATGTTAATCAAACTATTCGATTTGCTTAGAGAATATCTTCTGTCATTCTCAAAACACCTTTAGAGTTCTTGAGTGACGTTTTAGCTACCAACGTATCAAGACAGTTTATAAAGCAATAAAGTCTCATTCAAGTGAATCTATTTATGGTCGTAGATTATCGTGCAATCCAATCCTTCCATTAATTGTCCCATCGAGCAAGAACCATGATCCGATTAAGTTTATAAACTCGAAACGATGCATTGATCCAAATGGTGGAATGAGAGATGACATATGGAAAAACCCATTTCCATCATTCATGTCTTGGCCAAGGACTTCCTCATTCAACAACCGAAATTGGATCGCATAGGACATCGACTCACACCGGAGGTTAATGGATCCTATCTTGACCACTACCTGTCAATCACTATACCAGACGAATGAAATTGGGAGATGACGTATTTCATCTCGTTTGTCGAGACAAGCATTATCTAAATGGTAGAATCAAACCTCAATACATATGACAACCGTAATGTCTCAAGTCTAAGGATTACATGCACAATCGCAACGAATAACAATTTATTAATCTGAAGTCGTGTAATTTGTTATTCACGTCACATTTAGTGAACTATTCAACTAATAGTCACCCACATGTTTGTTAATCGCATCGTTATGCTATTATGGCACGTGGCTCACCATCCTTTATCATTAACATCCCTATGTTAATCAAAGGTAACAACACATGTGATAGTCTGTAATAGATTATTAAAGTCCTGATCAAATAATTAAGGACTATGAATACTTTAAGTATTTATCTTATTAAGAAAATACGCCAACATATTCTAAACGCTTTTAGAATACATTTCTATAATGAAAATACTATAGACTCATCCATACACATAAAAGAAGGAGAATATGAATGTGCTAATTATGTCAATATTAAAACACACATATATAGACATATATGCCATAATATATAAGTTAATGTCAAAATGTCCCAATATATATCATCCAAATATGTAGAATTAGGGCATATCTTTAACAACAATCGTGTTTTTTGTCCATACTTTGAGCCAATTCATGCAAACACCACGAAAGCCGCATCTAGATGCTACCATGAGACTTCTTAGATATATCTAGGGTTCACCTGGTCAAGGATTGTTTTTTTCATCTGTTAATGAACTATCTCTCAGGGCCTATTGTGATTCTGATTGGGCAAGTTATCCAATGAAAAAACGTTCAACCACATGTTTCTACATATAGCTTGGAAAATCTCTTATCTCATAGAAAATGAAGAAGCAAGCCACAATATCAAGATCCTCGGTAGAAGCAGAATATTGTGCCATGGCCAATGCAAGTTGTGAACTGACCTGGTTGAAATATTTGTTTCATGACTTCAAAGTTCTACATCCTGAATTAGCCAAATTATTTTGCAACAACAAGGCAGCACTTCACATTGGCTCAAACCCAGTTTTTCATGAAAGAACAAAGCATATTGAGCTTGATTGTCACTTGATTTAGGAGAAGATACAATCTGGTTTAATCAAGATTGATTATGTGCACACATCTCCCTAATTAGTGGATATATTCACCAAGGCTCTAGGATGAGCACAGTTCATCAGTTTGCTAACCAAGTTGGGCGTGCACAATTTTCTCTTTCCAACTTGAGGGGGAGTGTCAACGATTCTAATGAAGGAAAGATTTCAATTAACCTTAACTTTAGGCCCAAGACACTCAATTAATTATTTGTTTCCATAACTATAAATTTTCTTTTTTTGTAAATTCCAAATTCTACATCATAATCAACTATATATACACAACAACTGTGACAATAAAAATCATATTTTCCTGGGATACAACTTTACACATAAGTTTTTACTTTTGTCTTTCTTGTAAAATTAAGGGGTAATACCAATTTTGGTTTTCGATCTTTGACTTGATTGACAAAGTAGTATTTTATCTTAAAAAATGATACATTTCATTGCCTTATCTTTCATCCGAGTGACACTGTTAGTCTTTTTTAATGATTTTACTAAAAAATTGACAGGAAATGTACGTGCTAATCACGTGCAATTTGGGAAAAATAAGATAAACATGCTAATCACATGCGTTTTTCATCAATTTTTTAATAATTTTGTACAATCTTAACTTTTGAGTATTAGTTTGGGATTTATCTCCTATTATTGGGACTTTCTAATGATTTTATACAATTTCTTTCAGAATGAACGAAGCGCTTGCTTGATTAGCGGAAAAAAAGAATAAATATGTGGGAAACTTTAATGGGCAGCAGCACAATCAATATCCCAACATATATCATCCAGGATTGCGTTATCATCCTAATCTATCTTGGAAAAATAATCAGAATGTGTTACAGCTTGAGCAAAATAATCCACCACTAGAGAAGAATTTAAACTTAGAGGATGCATTGGCTCAGTTGGCAACTTCGCAAATTCAGTTTATGAATGAAACTAGGACAAACTTCCAAAACCAATCTGCACAAATCAGAAATTTTTAGAGCAGTTTACTCAAATGGCTACTTTGTTTTCTGAAAGACAACAAGGAAGTTTACCTAGTACTTCAGATGTGAATCCTGGAAGAGATGGCACAGAGCATTGCAAAGCGATAACTTTGAGAAGCGGCAAGGAGTTAGAGGAGCCAGTGAGAACCACAAAGGTTGAGAAAGGTGAAGCAAAAAGTGAGGCGAAAGATGAAGAAAAAGTAGAAGCTCAGCCACAGTCTACACAGGATCTACCTGTGGTAGTACCATTCCCTCAACGATTGCAAAAGAATAAGCTTGACAAACAATTTGCTAAATTTCTTGAAGCCTTCAAGAAACTTCACATCAATATTTCGTTCGCGGATGCGCTTGAACAAATGCCGAGTTATGTGAAGTTCATGAAGGACATCCTTTCAAATAAGAGGAAGCTTGGAGATTATGAGACAGTTGCACTTATTGAGGAGTGCAGTGATATTCTACAAAAGAAGTTACCACAAAAACTCAAAGATCCAATGAGTTTTACTATTCCATGTGAAATTGACAATGTTATTTTTGAGCGAGCCTTATGTGATTTAGGTGCTAGCATTAATTTAATGTCTTTATCTATTTTCATGAAGCTTGGTTTAGGAGAGGCAAGATCCACAACAGTAACACTACAGTTAGCTGATCGTTCGCTCAAGCACCCTAGAGGAGTAATTGAAGATGTGCTAGTCAAAGTCGATAAATCTATCTTTCCTACAGATTTCATAATGCTAGATATGGAGGAAGACAAGAAAATTCCTATCATTCTTGGAAGACCTTTCCTTGCAACTGGGGGAACACTTATTGATGTTTGAAAGGGTGAGCTTAGGTTGCGAATACAAGAGGAAAATGTGACCTTTAATGTTTTCAAAGTTATCAAGTACCCAGAAGCTAGCGACAGTTGTTTTCGCATTGATGTCGTAAAAGCTATAGTATGTAACCATGGGGGTTAATTGGATCCTTTGGAGGCTAGCTTGTTACAAGATGATTCTTTTGTTCCGGTGGGAGTGGAGAATAAGGAATATTGGTCTATTAAACAACAAAACATGGGTGTGCAAGCAGTGGGTGAGAAAAAATTCTTGCAATGGAATGAGATGGAAGGATTCTGTGATGGAGCGAGTGAGAACGCAAGAGGTTACAAGGAGAGGACAAAAGAGTGGCATAACAAACCTGTTTCGGGAAAAGATTTCTCTCCTGGGCAACAAATACTTCTGTATAACCTACAGATTCCTAGAAAACGTAAGTCAAGATGATCTAGCCCTTTTGTTGTGACTAAGGTGTTTCCCTATGGAGTTGTCGAAGTCAATCATCCAAAGAAGGGGACGTTCAAGGTCAACGAACAACGATTGAAGATTTATTGGGATGATGAGTATGATAAGCACAAGACTGTTGTCCACATCAATTCGTCATGAAAAATTTCTCTATTGAGCTATCGACGTTAAAACAAGCGCTTTTCGAGAGGCAACCCGAGTTTTTTTTACTTTTATTGATTTAATAGTTGTGTTTATTTTTAGTTAAATTTCAAGTTCTAATTGTCGTAGTTAATTTTTTTTTTCTTTGTCATGTAAGGTTCGGGAACAAGTTTGTGGGAAGACAAACCAAAGAGAAGTTTCATCAGGTCAATTCAGAGGAAAAATATGTGAACAATGGTATGTGGATGGAAGGAGGTACACTTGAAGAGAAAAACGCAAGAAAAATAAGAGCTGCGAAAGTAGCACTGTTGCGCTAAAATATAGCACAGCTGCGCTCACGGAGTTTAAAGTTACGCTCACGAGAAATTGCTAGAGAAAAAAAAAAGCGCAGGCGTAGCGCAGCTGCGCTTACATTCTTCAGTTGACGTTCGAAGGAAAAAAATACAGCGCAGACATAGCGCAGCAGCGCTTACGTCCTTTCTTTTAACGTTTGTAAAAAAAAAAATTGAAAATCTAAATTCTTCTTCTCTGAATAGGCGCACCAACTGAAACATCCACGGAGCCTTCAGCCAATGAATGACATGGATATTCAGGGAAGTCCTCTACTTTCTTTTCTTTACTTTCGTCATTGAGGACAATGTCTCGTTTAAAGTTTGGGGGTGGTTATTATGTGTTTTCCTGTGTGAACTTGTTCTTTTAGTATTTGAATTATGTGTTTTATTATTTTTATTATGTTAAAAAAAAAAAGCTGAAAAACCGAAGAAATTTTTTTTTTGAAAGTGATGCTAGAAAGATAAAAAATAGGCTGATGATGAATAGTATAAGACGTACATGATAGTAATGAGGATAATTGACTGAAACATAGCTTATTTTTATGAAAAATCCCTACCTTTTGCGCACTTAGCCTCGCCTAGTTATGTTGATACTTAGAGAAGGTTTATGTGAGTCTAAGTGAACAGAAAAATAATTATAGGACTTTAGAACTTGCTTGATTGTCACTTGAGGCCAAATCCTAGGTTGCATAGCATTAGAGAAATGATTTAGGCCATCTTTGGATCGTTTGAGCCTTTCACGCCAACCTTTGTGATAATTGAATATCCCTAGTCCACCCTTTTGAGCTTAATTAGCATTTTTTTTCTTATGCAACCTACAATATCTTCGTTACCTTGTTAAGTTTGATTTCCCCAGATCATGACCCTCCTACCTGTAACATATGATTGTTCTAGGATGAGTATATGGAGCCATGTTTTGTATTGAATGATGGGAGGTTTGATGATTTGGTGATATGTTGTATTGTTTTTGAGAAAAATGAAATATTGAGAAAAAGAAAGAATGAAAAGAAAAAAAAAGTCACACTCCTTGTAGTTAATATCAAAATGCAAGTTTGGGGGAGTGTGGATTTTTTATGTGTTTATAACTGTTGTGAGTGAATGTTGAGGAAGAAAAATGAAAGAAGAAAGAAAAGAGATATGTTGAATAATTATGGTAGTAAAAAGTAGAGTTGGCATGTGTTCCATTGAACATCCTCGAATAATTGTGTACTTACGGGTAGTTTAGTCTTGTTTTATATCCATTATCCTACCTTGACCCTAGCCACACGTTACAACCAAATGTAAAGTCATACTGATCTTTAATGCTATGATTAACCTACATTAGTGGAGAGTGACATGAAACGTAAGCCTATGAAGTCCTAAGTGATTGAGAATAACAGATTCACATTGGAAATTCGCTGAACTTGCATAAACTCATCCGGGTACAGTTGATTAGGATAGAGGCTATTCACACACTCACTTGGGAGATTTGAAGTAAAATGCAAATTATGTGAAGTTAATATTTGTCATGCTTATGATTGAAAGTCACCTCTTGAGTTGTGAAATAAAGCTACTGAGGACATAAAAACTTACTATCCTATAGCATTGCTTTCATGGTTTGTCGTGTGTCAAGTCTTTAGTTTTAGGTTGTTTCTTTCTTTAGTTGTGTCTTTTGCTTGAGGACAAGCAAAGCTTAAGTTTGGGGATGTTTGTTGGGTGTATTATTGATATATTATTTCAGTACTGTTTCACTTAAAGTTTGTTAGTTCTTGAGCAATTTGATTGGTTTTGTGTTTGTTTTGCGATGTAGGTGAATCATATGAGAAAAAATGGATTTTGAGGCAAAAAGTGAAGAGAAATAGCAAAGGATTAGCTTTCATGTACTTAGTGGAACAATTGAAAGAAAATCAGAAGTAGCGCAGTCATAGGCGTAGCTGCGCAGTATCGCAGGAAATTTAAGGGTAATTTTGTAAAAAGCGCAAAAAGAAGAAACCCTATGGATAAAAATAAGAAACACACGTTTGAGAGGAAGCTTTTGGCTGGCGGCTGGTTTTTGGCAAAAAAAGCAACGTTCCAGAGGGAGAGAAAGAGATGATTCACGAGTTAAAGACGGAGAACAATCCGGAGACGGACTTCTACCACGATTCTTCTCTAAATCCTAGTTTTCTCTATCTCTCTTATCATGTTTTACGTTACAATTGAGATTTTATTTAATTTCTTTATGATGTTCTAGATTATTTTTCTAGGGCTACGATGTAGCCGGATTTTGAATATTTGTAGCTTTTGATTTGAATTAATTGATAAACTATTCCATATTTGCGTTGAGTATTTTATGCTAAGTTTAATATTTGTGGTTGCTTGATCAACAATTACATGAGTCGTCGTTTAGTTTGAAACTGAGAAGTGATAACTAAATTAGACCACGTGTGAAATACCATTAAATCATCATAAACTAGAGATAGTTATGAGATCTAGTGCAACACTTGAATTTCTAGGGCTTAATGCGTTCCATATATTCACAGTTATCACAAAGATGTAATTAGCTTGCTTATTGTGATATGTTATTGATACTTAAGAAAGATTAATATCTACCTTAGCGAAATTGCTAGCAACGTAGGGAATAGGCGTCAATTGATTTAAATCAATAGTTTTAAGTATGATTAATCTTGGTGAAATTGGAACCCTTAGAGCATTTTAATTCTTGATTTATCCTCTTTATTAATTTCGTATTTACTTTAATTGTTAATTCTAAAAGTACTTTATTTATTAGTTTTTACACACAATCTCTCATATTTGATTGTCCGAATAAAGTTAAAGCTAAATTAATTTCGTTAGATAGTAATCACAGTCCTCGTGGGAATGATCTTTATTTATCACTTTATTACTTGTTGCGATACGTGCACTTACGTTAGAAATCACACAACACTAAGCCCTCCATATGACATGTGACGACCGAGAATTCTACCATAAATCTTTTTATAACTGTTGCATATCTATTTTCGCATTTCTACGTGCATCATCTTACTTGCTTAATTATTTTTATTAGAGGTCACTATTCATAAAATTTTCGACCGCCTCGAAAGTTCGATTTCATATTTTTCCTAGATCATAGGACATCTAGAAGGAATCGAGACCTAATTATTTTAGACTTTCGAGCTTGGGAGCGTGAGTTTAGAAAATAGATTTTATGTCATTTGAATAGTGTTATATACGTAACAACTTTAATTTTGAAATTGTTAGCATTTGATTAGAGATAAGCTCTTTTGACCAATCTTTTTATGAGTTTTGACTTAGCAAACTTGACTTATATTAACTATATTCGTAACATAACATAATACACAAGCATTTGATCATCAAAACAAAAGAAAAAAATTACCTTTGTGTCCTACCTTTGGCCGACCCACTCAAGGAAGAAAAGAGAAAATTTTGCTCCTTCAATCTTGCATCTTGGCCACCTAGCTTTGGTTTTAGAGTTTGGTTGAGCATCCTAGGGTCTCCAACAAGCCTCTTAGTCTCTTGAATGTGAGGGAGTTCAAATTTTTTTTTATAAGTTAAAGTTTATGCATCTTGTTGAATTTCTTTTATTTGTTGATTATAGCTCTAAAACTTGTTATACATGCTTATTATATGCTTAATAGATGCTATAGAGTTAACTTTTGAAGCCTATTATCAATGTTTATGGTTGAAAGTCGAGATTGAACAAAAGAGGTGATGAATAGTGCACATTTTTAGGGTTTGAATAAAAATTGCTAATTAGCTTGAATTGAGACTTCTATTAGATGCTCTAGGCCTTAGTGAAGCTAGTTGAAAAGCCATGTGAGGTTGAATCAACCAAAACTGAGCTAAATTGCGTAATTAGTTGACTTTAAAAAGGGGACTTTTCTCGTTAGGCAATCCGAGAAAGTTTGGGCTATGATTTGGGTATCCTTGAGCTAAGGAAGCACATTTGGTATTTTTGTTACGCGAAAATGGGGCTCGGTTAGTATAGTTGTAGTTAAAACCCGCTCGGAGCCTTTCCGAGCTTTATTTTCTATATTGAGTTTTTATGATCTTATTAGGTATCTTTTAGCTTAATTAGGACTATAGGATGATTAGAAGATAGTTTGGAAACCTTGATATGAGCATAGGAGAAGGAAAGTTTGGTTAAATAAAAGGAAAAAAGTAGTTTTGGCTATATTTGATGCATTTGTAACTTGTAGTTAAGTTATCTTGTATTGTAATGAATATCTAAGATATAATTAAGCTATTTGAGTAGTTCGTGGAAAATATTTATGTTGATTGCTTCTTTTGGAACCTTAAAGCTATTTCGTGCTTATATGTGAGGGCAGCCTACTTTGTCGACCCTCTTATGTGTTATGTGATATCTTGATTGCTTGTGACTTGTCTTGAGGTTGCGCAACCTTTTCGGACATGGTAGCGTCGAGAAACAAGGGCGGCATCGGGCTTGCCGTGCTCTCTCGACTGCCATGGTGCCTATTCTCTTCTCGTTGAGGCATACTCCACTCCCCCAGAGGCGTGGTTCACCTTCTAGGCATGGACGTACCTCGGGAGAAAGGGTCGTAGAATTCGGGATACATCCGGAGTATCCCATCTTGTTGGTGTTTGGGGTTTGCCGGTATATTCGTGAAGTTCGTGGTTCATGATTGAAGACTTGAGGTGGAACCGTATCCTTTTTAAAGTGGTTAATTACTTGGCTTTCTATCTTGCTAGTTTATGTTGTATATATATGTTCTTGTGTTTGCATATCATATTGCACGCTGGTATATTGCATCACCTCCCTCGCTGGGCAACATTGTTGCTCATTCCTCAATTGTCATGTTTCAAGAGAAGCTGAGGTGAATCCCCAGCTGTTAGAAGTAGAAGAAGAAGAAGAAGTTCACGTAGATTAGAATCCGTGACATTGTGTGCTAAGGTGGATCTTATGTGCAGTTTGCATGGAGTTCATGTTAAATATTGTATTTTGAGACCTTGGGGTCTTGTTTATATGTTTAGTAGTTGAAGTCTTGTATGTTAGAGAAAGATGTTGAATTATAAAAATGGATTCTAGATTTCATATTCTCTTGCATGCTTGGAGTGTTTATTATCCTACTTGTAGAACTTAAAATTATAATTGTATCTAACTACTTATGGCTAAAACCAACTTATCTTGCATGCTTGTGTGCTTAAGAAGATTGTTGTTACTCCAAGGCTCGGATGACCTTGTGATTTTGATTTGGCTTTGGAGATATTAGAAAATAGGTTGTATAATTTGTTATTTATAGATCAAATGTTATAAGTGACTATTAGAGGTAACAGGTTGTCCTTGGTACAGAGGAGACTCTATCCGAGTGACGGGTCCGAGCCTGAGTTTAGCGCGGGGTTGGGTTCGGGGCGTTACATGACACACTAATTTACTTATATAGATATTTTTGTGATTAATACAAAATTCTTATCTATCCAAAAAAAAATAAAAAAAAAATACATCAACATCATCACCTAATGCTTTCACTGTCATAGTCTTGCTTAACTAGAAGCTAGATAAGTAACCACTTATTACTTGATATGGAGGACCCGACCTGCAAGTACTGACCTCATCGTTGAAACAAATAAAGGGCAAAAACGTGATTAACGTGATTCTTGCTCGAGTGGCATCGTGATCATGGAGAACGTGCCCTTAAATTTGGCGCAAGGAGATCTTGGGGGTCATAGGGAAACATCATGGGCAGACTCACGATCCTAGCCGCTTAAAGAACTCACAATCTAAGTCCCTAGCATTATAAATTATACAAAGGACATCCAGAAAAAAGGGGTACGCTATATATCTATACAACTCACACTAATACATTCTTCTCTATTCACCATAATCACTGATTTAATCATCGAAGTTGGTCCCTGAGTCATAACCCCCGTAATTTCATTTCTTGTTTTGCAGGCACCGAACTCGCTTCATCTTAGCTCGGGATTTATACCTTATCATTACTGTTTTGGAAAGCCAGTCAACCAAGCGATTAGCGAATATATTCTGAACAAGAGTGGATTTAGGAAAGCTATTCGATGGGAATTATAATATATAATTTATTTTGCATATACAATTTTTTTCCTTTTTTTCAATAAGAACTTATTGATATTTCAAAACTAAAATTAAAGTATTTTAATATTTAAAAGAATTTCGAGTTCATGAAGATAGTGGGGAGTTGTCAGCCCCTATTGTCCCCAATGTGAATGGGTTTTGCCAGACAATTATGTTCCTCTCCGAGAGGATTACCCCTCCCTCCCCCCCAACCTAGTCTAACCCTAACGATTCTATAGCCTCTATCGATTGAGTTACTTATCCTAAGGTTCAAGAGTTGCTTTCAACACTGGGACTTCTATTATATATTGGACAGAGTGCTGCTTTTATAGTATTTGATTGAAATCGGAGTCTCATCACGAACTCATAAAGAAGGTGATCAACCTTTCTTTAGTAATAGCAAAGTTTATGAGTGACAACCTTCCTTTTTAGAGTATGAAAGTTCACTCCAGAATCTCGTGAATCAGCCTATGCTTCTGAACTAGAAAATGGTGAAATTCACAGTGGACGAGGCATGAATCAAGAAATTTGTTTCAAACGGAATGGTAATACTCATTGGGGTTCACATTATGACAGTTTAATAAGTTTGATTCTCATGTATTCCTCAATGATTGATGTCTGGAGATTATCAAGGATGATGAAGTGACTTCTGATAAAAAAGCTGAAGCTAATCGCCATTTAGACTCTATACAAACATTTGATTTTGCATTTCTTTTACATTTGATGAAAATTGTGTTAGGAGTCACAAATGAATTATCACATACATTGCAAAGGAAAGATCAAGATATCATTAACGCAATGGAATTGGTTTGTATCTCAAAGCAACGTTTACAAAATGTAAGAGATATAGTGGATGAGAATCTTTATTGAATGAAGTCTCTTTATTTTGCACAATTCATGATATTGACATTCTTAATATGGAAGAGATGTTTTTATTGAATGGGTGATCACGGCGTAAAGTTCAAAATATTAAGAATTTATACTATTTTTGCATTGATTTGTTTTATGCTATTGTGGACATGCAACTTCAAGAGTTTAATATCGTTTCACTGAGACAAATACTGGGTTGCTTCTTTGTTTGAGATACTTGAATCCAGACAACTTCTTTGATGCATTTGACAAGCACAAGTTGATTGAATTTGCTAAGTTTAATCCAAATGATTTTTCTCCCATGGATTTGGTAGTTCTTGAAAATCAGTTTGAGACATATATTCTTGATATACAAAGAAGTGATGAATTCTCAAAGTTAAAAGGGAGTGCTAGCCTAGCAGAGATGCTAATGAAGACTGGAAAGCATCGTGTTTATCCATTAGTGTATTTACTTATTAAGTTGACATTGACTTTACCTGCTGCTACAGCAACGGTAAGAAGGGCATTTTCTGCAATAAAAATTGTGAAGAATGAATTGCGTAATCGAATGGGAGATGATTGAATGAATGATTGTTTAGTCCCTTACATAGAAAGAGATGTATTTGATAACATTGACAATGACTTGATTATTCAACTCTTTCAAAATATGAAGACACGTCGAGGACAATTATAAAAATATATTTTTTGTATTACTACAATACTATAGTTACTTATTTTTCTCTCTTTTATATGCTTACATTTTTACAATTGTTATAATGTGCATAATGTGTATTATTTTATGTATAGATAAGTATTCCCCAACCCTGATTTTTGAACTCCGGTGCTTACCCTAGGTCCTAATGCCTGAGTCCACCACTGAGGACACATATATAATATAACCTTACAAAAAATAAAAAAATAATGCCTAACAAATTAATACCTAAAACTACACTTCTACCCAATGTTTATTAACCCATTAGTATGTATTCAATGATCATGTAACTTGTATTTAATCATCAATAGTGTATGATTTTCGATTCATTTTATTTTTGTGCTTTTTAGACATTTTAATTGATTTTTTCATTGTATGGTTTTAGGTTAGTTTTCTATGTAAATGAGGGTAAAATATTTTTAAACTACTAACCTATCTCTTCAATCCTGTTTTGGCTATCAAATTATCTTTGGTCTTATTTTGGCCATTTAACTATCAATTGAATTTTATTTTAGTCATAATTCCAACAATTTTTTTGTTAAAATAAACTAACTGTTAAGAGAAAAATCATAAATCAATTAAACAAATTATATTTTTGCCACCAAATTAAACTAATTTACATTTTACTTAACATGTTATTTTAATCATTTATAAATTTAAACTCCATTTGTCTCCAAACTAAAGTCCCTATTGACTTTTTATTCAAAATGATTTTTGGAATTTGTTTTTTTATGTTTTATCAATTTTACTAAGATATTTCAATGGAATAAATAACTAGATTAAAATTACTATGAAGGTATGTAAAATTCATGAAATTCATGAAATTCTTAAAAAAAATAAACCTTTTCTTTCTTTAAAAAAAAAAAAAACCGGTTTCAGGTTCGATTTTTTCGCAATTTTTTTCATTATTTTCGGTTTCAGTTTTGGATAGTATTTTTAAAACCATTCGGTTTTAGTTTCAGTTTTGCAATTTTTCACAGTTAACTGATCCATTCCCATCCTTACCAACGATTATAAAAATATTTTTACTTTTTACGTTGTGACCCTTGCAATATTTTTTTTAACCCACAACACTTAATTTTTTAGAATAACCACCTTCAACGGTTATAGGATATGAAAATGACCCGGACCACTTATGTTTTTTGTTTAGTTGTTTGTTGACATTTCACTTTATTAAATTATTACATTATTGAATTTATATTTATGTAAATGGCTAGTGTAGGCGGACCTATTCAATGTTGAGGAGGTGCAAGTGTACACCCCCCCCCCCCTCCCCCCCCTCAACTTAAAATATATATTTTTTATTTTTAAAAAAACTATTATATTTGACACTTTTGTTATATGATGGCACACCCTGATATCTCTCACGGCACGAGTGCATCCCTAAATTTGGGTACCTGAGTTCGCCACTGGTACCTTTACATCAATCTTCCCATGCGCCACACCAATCTATCCATTATATAACTTATAAAAGCTATTTTATTGCATAAATTTGATTTGATTAGGTGTTAATATTAGTGAACAATATTGTTATGAGCAATAAGCACAATTATTCAAAAACAAATTATCAGCAGATATTTTGTGATACGCTTTAAGAAATTTTTGCATCAACCTATGTAGAGAAACCAATCATTTCACGTTTAGTTTTCGCAAGTGAAAATCCAAATTGTCAAGTCGGCTTAAATAGGTTTAAAAGTATATATTTAATCTGTCAAGTATTGATCTTAACAAGTGAGAAAATAATTACATTTTCAAAGAAACTGCTCAAGGATTGTTTTCCTCTCAGCTCAGTAACTTCTCAAAAATTATTTTCCCTCAGCTTATTATTTTAAAGGTAAATTATGCATATAATTCCTATTGTTTACATATTTTTTCAAATTGATCCTTAATGTTCTAAAAAATCATATTAGTCTCAAATATTTACAAAAGTAATTCAAAATAGTCTTTATTGTACAATACTAACCAATTTAGTTCTTATTATTTTCTAAAAAAAATTCAATTTAGTCCCCAAATAGGATCACGTACAGGAACTAAATTGAATTTTTTTAAAAAATAATATGGACTAAATTGAATTCTTTGAAAAATAATAAAACCAAATTGAATAATTTTGAATAATATGAACCATTTTAAATCACTTTTGTAAACATTAAAGACCAATATGATTTTTTTAAAACATTAAAAGCTAACATGAAAAAATGTATAAACACTAACGAGTATATGCATAATTTACCCTTATTTCAATGACATTCTATACTCTGCTCTCATATAGTACTGGTCTATACTAGTATCTACAGGCATTCCAAGCATCAACAATATTCTGGGAATGTGTTGGATCTTCAAATGATCAGGTCCTCCAATATTAGTTCTTTGAATAAATTCTGGTCGCATGAAGGGTAAACATAACATCTGCAAATTCTCAAGCTCTTGCAATCCATCTGGGAGTATCTCTAGACTCTTACAGCATTCGATGGTGAGTTGTGAAGCCATTTCATGGATCCCATAGGTATTTGATTCCATGTCATCAAATTTTTGGCCTGAGAAATCTTAAATTCCTTGAGTTCTGCAAAGCTGTTTGGTTCACAAACCAATTGTTTTCCTTTATAAGCGGAGAAGAGTTTGAGAATTTCTAGTCTTGGCAATTGTCCCAATGTAACGAAAGATTTCTCAGATAAGACTCCACTGTGTAGTGTGATTTCTCGTAAGCAGTCGTGAGAGACGATAGAATCAGGAAGTCCAGCAAACGAAACTAGTGTAAGCTTCTCAAGATATGGACAAACTGAAAGGTTTTTCAGTTTGAGTGTTTCGCGACTACGAGGTCTTGGCTTCAGTTTCAATGTCCGAAGATTTGTTATCTTTTCAATAGCAACATATATTTCTTTCCAGGACTCTTCTCCTATCGCAGGTATATTCAATTTGGTTAGTTGTGCTATGAATCTCAATTCAATTGCTTGATTGAAATTTAGATGTACTTCATCCAAGGATTGTAGTTGAGTAAACTTCAAAGTAGTGCCATCTGGAAATTTCAAATACCTCTTAAATATATCAAAATCATTCACGAGAAGATGTCTCAATTGCTTGAGCTCTGCTATCCCTGCAACGACACATTTCATTTTGTTACCTCGAACGTCTAAGGTTTGCAGGTGGTGCAAATTCTTCACAGAATTCGGAAGATTCTGGATCTTTGTCCACCCTAAACCCAAATATCTCAAATGAACTAAATCCCCCACTTGATCAGGTACAATGTTTATCTTAGTGACACCTTCCAGATCCAAAGTCGTAATCAATTTGATGTTTTGTAACATTTGAGAAAATGATGAACACAACACATCACCACAGTTTAAAGCCCGACCAATAAAGTAATGCCTCATAGCGAAGGACATAATGTAAAATATATTGAAATTATATGGATTTGAACCAGCAACTTCCACGATGCATGGGAGTAACTTGACCATTAAGTTGTGTGATCCTTGTGTCCTATTGAAGCACGAATGCATTATATTCTTCATAATAAAATAGCCACCACAACCCACGATCCGCCATTCCTCTAGCCATCTTCATCAACTACCTCTGTCACTTCTTACAATCACCTCCACTAGCCATTAACGAATCTATCAGCCCAAAGATGTATCAAAGTAATACATGACAATAAGCATTTTAAAGTCATAATTTTTTTCAAAAATAGGGTTTAATTTAAAACCTAATCTTTTTTATTTTATATTTTTTTTAACTAAACCGTCCATTGTGGTGGCCGAGCAGCACAACTACGAATCATTTGTCAATATCAATGTGTAATGCCATACCATTCGTCGTGGATGTATATATATATATATATTCAATTAAAACTCAATCTCAAAGTTTAGTTTCTAGATGAAAATTATTTATAGGCTATAAGAATTTTTAAAAAATTATTAATGTTGAGTATCTAAAATTGTTGAAACGATGGCCTGTATTTGTGGATCATGCCCAATGGGCTTGTAAGCCCAACATCTATAAAGACCTAGATGTGGTAGGTGGATGTGGTAGGTAGAGTTTGTTACATCTATATAACGAGCTCCTTAGCCTTGTATCAATTGTAGCAAATATTGAGTGCATCCACGAGTGATTGGTGACGCATTGTTGTAAGAGTGATATCTATTGTATTCTTTCATCATATAGTAAAAGTTATTCTCCTACTGCCCGTAGACGTAGGCTTTAAACCGAACCACGTAAATCTGCGTGTCATATTTCTCGCATTGTTCTTTATTTCAATCACTTCACACACAATCACCCCCTCTGGTACCAACAAACTGGTATCAAAGCCAGTGGGGGTGAGATTTTCTGTTTCTGTTGTGCATTTGAACCATATCTGAAAATATTTCAGATTGCTACAGTACCCAAAAATTGGGTCTTCGAGATCGGCATCATCAGGTTATTGCGTTGACTTCGATCGGGGTTGACCGAAAGTTGACCAGGGTGTTTTCAAGGTTTTCAAACGTACTGAGTCCGAATTCGCAGTCTATTTTGTCAAATTCCAGCCCGAAGTGTGTGTTTTGAGTAAACAAAGATGGCTTCAATGTCAGGAAAGTTTGAAATTGAGAAATTTGATGGGAAAACCAATTTCAGCTTATGGAGGATCAAATTCAAGGCTTTTATGGTGATACAAGGACTTTGGAAAGTCATCGAGAAAAAGGTCCCAGAGGAGCTGAAATCGGAGGAGAAGGAAGAGTTAGAAGATAGATCCAGTACTGCAATACACATGAATGTGTCAAACGATGTATTACAGGAGATTGCTGAGAAGGCTACGACAGTTGAGGCTTGGGAGGCTTTGAAGAATCTGTATGTATCAAAATCTCTTACAAATCGGCTTTACCTGAAGAAGAGATTATACAATCTCAAAATGAAAGAAGGTACGCCAATCAAAGAACACCTTGATGAATTCAATTCAATTATTATGGCATTGAAGGACATTAGTGTTAAAATAAAAGATGAAGATCAAACTCTTATTTTGTTATGCTCTTTACCACCCCTGTATTCAAATTTTATAGATACTCTGTTGTATGGTAGAGATAAAATTAATTTGGATGATGTGAATGCTTAACTTAAATCCAAAGGCCTTCAGAAACATTTCTCGGGCAATAGAGAAGAAGTCTATGGGGAGGGTTTGGTGAGTAAAGGAAGAACACAAAATAGAGAGGGGTCTTCGTGTAAGAAAAAAGGAAAGTCAAGATCAAAATCAAGAGGAAGAAAAATACGTTATTTTAAGTGTGGAGAATCGGGTCATATTAAGAAAAATTGTGCAAAGAGAAAAGGGTAAAAATATTGAGAGTTCAGCAAATGTAGTGGACATTATTAGTTCTGAGGGAACGAGTTCTAGTAGTGCATATGATATTTTGTCTGTCAGTATAGGACAATGGCAAATCCAGTGGATTCTTGAGACAGGTACCACATTCCACATGTGTTCTAGGAAGGATTGGTTTTCTACTTATTCTGAAAAGAGTGGGAAGGTCTTTTTAGGCAATGACCGCACATTAGAGGTGGTTGGAACTGGCATTGTGAATATCAAGATGTTTGATGGCATTGTTAAATCTCTGGAGTGTTGGCATGTCCCGGAGCTGAAGAAGAACTTGATTTCTCTTGGCTGTTTGGATTCTCACGGATTCAAATTTCATAGTGAAAATAGAATTCTTAAAGTGACGAAGGGTTCCATTGTGCTCTTGAAAGGGAACTTGACAGGTGGACTATATGTTCTTCAAGGAAGTACAGTCACAGGTGTTGCAGCGGTTGCATCCAACAAAAGTGATGATGACACTACAAGGTTGTGACACATGAGATTGGGCCACATGAGTGAGAGGGGACTGACAGAGCTAAGCAAGAGGCATTTGCTTTGTGGACAGAAGATTGGAAAGCTCGATTTCTGTGAGCATAGTATCTTCGGAAAGCAAACTAGAGTACAGTTCAACAAGGCGAAACAAACAATCAAAGGTATAGTTGATTACATCAATTCTGATCTTTGGGGTCCTAACAAAGTTCTTTCCAAAGGTGGTACCAAGTACTTCATCACATTAATTGATGCATTTTCAAGGATGGTTTGGGTGTATTTTCTTAAAACAAAGGATGAAGCATTTCCAACGTTTGTCAAGAGGAAGACGTTGATCGAGAAGTAGACTGGTAAACAAATCAAGTGTCTAAGGACTGACAATGGGTTAAAATATTGCAATAAAGAGTTTGATGGGTTCTGCGCAAAAGAATGCATCGTGAGACACCGCACATGCACAGGAACACCACAACATAATGGGGGTAGCAGAACGCATGAACATGACTCTTTTGGAAAGAGCTCGATGCATGCTCTCCCATGCTGGCTTGAGTCAAGATTTTTGGGCTGAAGCTGTAACGCCTTGACCCGTATACCTGCAAAGGCTAAGGCAGGAATGCGACATTCATAACCAGTAAATCTGTAAATTGAAAGCTTAACAACCTGTACATCTATTTTTATATTCCATCAGAGTTCAAAAATCAACCAAGTCATCGGTCTTAGAAAGGTATCCATAACCTATTACATATGTACAAGACCTCAACCCTCCTGTTCAAGCATAATGTCTAACTAACATTTAGGTTTCTAGGTCTCAAAAGAATATAAGTATTTAGTTACATTAGAGTTGTCTAAAAGAATAAGTTATACATCATTTATATCTCAAGTACATCAACAAGTAGTGATCACATAAAACAGAAGTTCTCGGGATCACACCAAGGAGTTCTGTCATCATCTTGAGTGGCCTACTTAGGCTCAACCTCACCTAAAATGTTAAAAGAGGGGTGAGCTAGATCCTCACGTATAGCTAAATAAGGGTGAACAAGAAATGTTTTCGTAAAGGTTTTATCTTTTCGCAAACGATTGATAAAACATGTCATGCACATAACTACGCAAAAATATCATTATCACAAGTCTTCAATTAATAATGAGAGGGTTGAGATATACCGGCAAATCCGGAGGTCCCGTCACTTCCTTTATTTATAATGGGAGGGTCGAGATAGACTGACAAATCCGGAGGTCCCGTCACTTCCTCCCTTAACAATGGTTATAACCGCCGCACATATACAACTCGAATGGGTTTGTAATTATCAATGGATGCCAAACAATCATATAATAATAATGCATATATAGTACTTGTGGTACTTCAAGTAATGCCAAGTATCATGAGATAGTGAAAAGATATCAATAGACTACTTAAAACGGAAACAAAATGTAAACATGAGCGAAACTATGAAGCAACTTCAATATTTTTTTGCAATAGCCTAACTTAAATGGTTCATTTCCCTATACTCCCAAATTCCAATTAATCTGATTTTGATATATAATCAAAGCTTATCTAATTTAGATAACTCTAGAATCAAATGGAACTCAATTTGGAGTTTAATTGAGTAAGATATGGCCTCCGGAAAATCACTACGCAAATCTATCAAAAATCCAATCGAGTAAATCCGGTCGAGTAACTCGACCCGATCCACTCTTCCAGATGAGTGGCAGTAAGCATCCGGATGAGTAAATCTGGTCGAGTAGCTCGACCAGATCCACTCTTCCGGATGGAGGTCCGAGAACACGAAAACATGGTATTTTTGCTCTTTTGTTTGCTATCTTGCCTCCAACTCATCCAAACCTTTTACACACTCAAAGAGGTCTTCTAGGCAACATTTTTAAGCTCAAGAACAACACCATAACATTCTCAAATCAAACAACAACCCAAGAACACTTCAAGAACTCTCAAAAACCTCAAGAACACCAAGAACATCTACTAAGCATCAATGTGCCTGGCTTCCAATTCCTACCTTACCCACAAGTTAACCTAGCTCTATTGAAGCAAGAATCACCACACAACTCATAAATTTCAACCCGTTAGATCAAGCCCTAGTTCAATATACAAGATAAGCCTCAAACCTTGCAATAGATCCATACACATTCATTATCAAACATGTTCATAACCAATATCATGTTCAATACACAATTAAAACCCATCAATCAAGCATAATATGCCTTTGTAAAACATTTATAAAACTTCCCTCGCCTTTGCCTTGAATTCTAGATGTGAATAGAGCAAGAAAACTTGATGAAAACTTGATGAAAACTTGATGAAAACTAGAGAAAATGCAAAGAAAATTGCTGAATAGTGGCTGAAAATCTTTTCATTCCTCTTTTCCTTCTTTCTTCTTCTCTTTCCTTTTTTCGTCCTCTCTCTCCTATGGATGAAAATCAGTAGGGTGTATGTGTAGTGTGTGTTTTCAGATTTGTGTGTGTGTGTGTTGATATGGTGTGTGTTGTGTATGTTTTGATTGAGCAAGAATAATGTTAGGATATTTGTTATTTTACGTTAGGACAAGAGTGTAACGCCCCGATCCCTCTCGAGTTCGGAGGCTCTAAAAACCAAGCTATTCTTAACCCGATCCCAAACCCAGGCACAGATTTTTAGGAAAAACGGAAAGAGTCACCTCTGTACCGTGGACATTCTGAAAACCTGTAAGCAACCAATAAAGCCACAAAATAACCTAGAACTCCAATTCTAATTAAAGACTCAAACTTTAAGGTCATCCGAGCCTTAAAACATTCAAACAGTGAGAATCATACAAAAATGCATTCACAATATATTTTCTTTACAAACCACTATCATGCCACTCCATGATAGCCTTCAAACATTCTTAGGAATTGAACACAACCATACAACCGATCATTCACTCCCAAGCATGCAAAGTAGCTAAGAGCATAAACATAAGTTATTATATGCCACAGATACATATCATACATTACCTTTAACTTACAACTAAACAATATATACATGAACCCATAGACTCCAGAATATGACATAAGTAATACAAACAGATTCTTCATATAATCAACAGGAAACACATCCACCTTTAGTAAGTATCACACAGCAACTAAGGAAACTCCTCCTCCAATTGTACCTCCTGAAATATGTTAGCGAGGTATAAGCAACCACAATTGCCCAGTGAGGGAAAAAGACTACTTGGGACGTGCAATGCAACAATTATAATAGTTAAGCAAGAAAGGCAAGTAAAGCAAAATTGAAATTGGAAATAACCACACATATCAAAGGATATGATACACTTAACCCCAACACTCCAAAATTCTCTTATCTTTGATCACGAACCATGAGCCACGAACCACGAACCACGATCAATGTGCCGGCAAATCCCCAATCACTCCAGTGGGTGTACTCCAGATGTACCCCGATAACCTACAACCCAACACCCCGTGGCAATCTCCGGACTAGGCGAGTGAGGGACTAGGGCACGGAGATCGAATATCCACAAGCAAGCCCGCTGCCGCCCAACTAATATTTAATACAACTGTCCCTGATACTATGGTTTAGCAACCACTATGCAATGCACTTAAATCCAATGACAGTATAACAAAAATATAGGACAATAACACATAGGAGAGACAACAAAGTAAGTTGCCCTCGAAAACAATTAAGATATAAAAAGAATATAACTCAAACAATTAACTTAAGTCATACAATTTATTAAAGAGAAAATGAACCAAAATGCATAAAAGGATGAAAATCCCTCACCTTTACCAAGCTCCAAGATGCAAGAATTGGCTTCACTCTCAAACGTTTTGGATAGTCAACTGAAGCATTCTTGTGGCTATAAAATATTTCATAGCCTCCTAGATGACATTAACTATATTAATATTTTACAAAAGTAAACTTTATAACAAGCTCAATCAAATACCCTTTTTTTGTAACAACCATTAATAATCCAATAATTCATATATAAATAGCAATTTACTTGTAGGCAATTAAACTCACAATTTCAATCCATTAATATCATGAGTTAAGCAAGTGGAAATATTACATAGCATGATCCTGAAATCAGTAATCTAAGTTAGAAGCTTCTCACTAGCAAACTTAGGGTTAAAAGTAAAAGGATGACTTAACAACTCAAGAAGGGAGTGTTTCAACTAGAATATTAAAGTTAGGTGCATTTAAGTTAAAACATAGTTAACCTAAGTTAACATAATACCATACATTGTTTATGATTTTCTTCATTCTAGATTAGATAATAACTTACATGTGAAACTAGTTCAACTCCACCTAATAATAGACTAGCAATTAACTCAATTTAAGGAATCCTCTTAAGAGTTTATAGCTAAAATAAGACAAGTTCCATTAATTGTTCAATAATACATTCATTAACATTGACTTCGAAACATTTACTTCTTAAAAGACTTCTAAATTATACATTCTCTTACTTTCCAATGATTATTAGTTAGTGCATAATATTTAACTCAACCAACATTCCAGCTCTTAGTTAGCTAACTATTCAAGAAATAAGTGTTTCACTTAAAACTTTATAGCTGATAACAAACCATCATAATCATATCATTATCTAGCTCAACAAACTTTAATATAACTTATAACTCATTATTTCACAAGTAAGACACGGGATAGGGAGCCAATCTATGAATAACTTCAACACTAACTTGAAAGCAATTTAAAATAAGAACAATTTCATCTCACTTTCATAGCAAACTCAAGTTAAAGAAAATATTTAACAAGTCAATAAATAACTACTTCACAATTAACTTACATTCTAACTAAACCCTTACACAATTAAACTAACTCTTCAATTTAAAACTAAATCATAAGCTTAAAGAATAGATGCTACACCAAAACACTTGTCTTCATTTTCAATCAAATTAGCATTCAAGATAAACAATAGATCTAAATCACATTCATTTATAACTAAACAATTATTTTCATGTAGGTAGTATGACATTCAAGCTATAGTTAACCTCTACATGACTTAATAAATGAGTTCACATTTTAGCAAGACGGGTAGAAGGGCAAGGGGAAAGGCAGCTGCATTCCATACTAACTCATGATTTCTATTTACTCATTCAATCTGAATTATATCACAATTTACATAATTATAAGAGCTCCATTACGCTGCTAATCATCCAAGAACACTACACAATAAAGTCTTGATCGAAGATATCCAATTAGAGTTGAAACATATCACCACTTCTAGCAAAATAACAATGAAATTCAGATTCTCGTGCAATAGGACAGTTTTGATACATCTCACCAAAATGATCATAATTTATTCTAGAAAACTCCGATTAATGCACCATAAAAAGCATTAGACAATAGACTCGTAAGGCTTTCTAACGGTGTATAATTCAACCCCTAATCTTTCTCCAATTAATACAGTTTTAAGCTCAAAATTGCCTTAGTTTTGCTAAAAAAATATGGATAGCCACGGTTGAACACATACACATGTGCATGCGTGAATTTTGATTGGTTCCCTTACATTCCTAGCTAGTTTTAAACATTATTCAAGCATATATAACTGTTGCACACTTCATTAAGCATTTTTATCAAACATCTAGCCTACACATGTCCAAAGATAGCAAATTAACAACAACAACAAATATAACAATAACAATAGAAGCAATTTCATATAACAATTAAGCATAGTACTAAGGGGCATAATCAAGATTCACATAGAACTATAACAAAAGCTCCAAAACATCTTGAAAACACATTTAAACACACAAGGAGTCATGTCAAGGTCTTAGAAGCGTGAGACAATCGAATTTGTACTTAAACCCCTTTGTTATTCAATCCGTTTTCTTACCAAACTCATGTTATGGTTCTAGATTAGCAAGCGGTATATACCATGCTTCTAGTTAACCCCTTAGGCACCTTTAGGACCCTCGAAATCACGCGAACAACCGCATTTAGCCCACAAGATCCAAATTCTCTCTTTTGACTTTGTACTACACGTACCTCAACCGGGACTCAAATGGGAGCTAGCAAAGCTAAGTTAGGTCCTAAATAGCATAGGATTACTAAATGTGGAGGCCAATTCAACCCGGATTTGCGATAACCCCGAAACCCTTTTCTAAAAGTTGGCTATTTCCTTCTTTTACTAGGTTATGAGCAATTAAACCCTAAAGGGCCTTTACATTACTTTCATTAACATCTAAAGCACCTCTTAGAACCATTAATTCAAGCTATAAGGTCCGATTTCACAAAACCCTAACATTCTCATCACTATTCATGCCAAATATTTAACGAGCAATTTCAACCGATTAAACTACAAAACAATAGCATAAATTAGGTCTCTACTACTTATATATAACATACATAAGCATATTTGAGCATTGCAATAGCATTTAAGAGCAAAACAAGAAATTCAAGAAAGTTGTCACATTTCAAAAATACAAAAATAGCATGCAAATCTCTCACCTATTGCGCGTAAGAGCTCCTAGGAGGCTAGTAAACACCCTAAACCACTTGCACATAGCTTGACTTGGCTTGGATTGAAGATTTGTTGAGCAAAAATCTCTCATTCTCCTCATATGCTAATTTTCGGATTTGCTACAATGTTTTCAGCTTTTCTTTTTTTTTTTTCTTTTTGTGTTTTGCTAACTTATGAGCTTAGTATGAGGTGTTGAGCATATATAAGTCTATATGTTTTATTTTAGTGTGAGTATGTTGGTAAAAATATGAATTAAGCTAGCTTAAAGTGAGTCCTAAGTGCAATTTAAATGATAGCTAATCAAAACACATAGTTTTGTTACGTAATACTATTCATTAGTTTCAACAAATCAATTTCTAAACGGATGCTCCTATCACTTTTAGGTCAAATGCACATTTTTCTCATTCTTAAAATAATTAATATGATTTAAGAAAAATGCTAATAGGAATTAATTAAGTGGTTGAAAAGCGTGATAAATAGTAACCACATAAGCAACAAGCAATGCATAGTGAAAAAGTGCAAATAGTAGATGCAACAGTTAATAGGTGTACGGTAAAATTCTTGGGCGTCACAAAGAGTGCCCCTCAATTAACTTATGTATTACTAGTTTGTCATTCTAGTGTTAATTCTAATTTTCTTGGTTCTAATTCAATTATTCTAGTTAGCTATTAAACTTAGTTGGTTTCAAATATTAGCTACACGATACAAATGACTCAAATACACGTTAAATAATGAAATACACGTAAATCAAGATAAATGATCTTAACACAATATAATTACACATAAATCAATATAAAAGCATACAAAATAATTTAACCTATATGCATTTATAAAACATTTTGTATGCTTTTATATTGATTTATGTGCAATTATATTGTGTTAAGATCATTTATCTTGATTTACGAGTATTTCATTATTTAACGTGTATTTGAGTCATTTATATTGTGTAGCTAATATTTGAAACCAACTAAGTTCAATAGCTAACAAGAATAATTGAATTAGAACCAAGACAATTAGAATTAATACTAGAATGGCAAACTAGTAAAACATAAGTTAGTTGAGGGACACTCTTATCCTAAAGTAAAATAATAAATATTCTAACATTATTCTTGCTCAATCAAAACATACACAGCACACACTAATCTCTACACACACACAAATCTAAAAACACACACTACACACACACCCCACTGATTTTCATCCATAGGAGAGAGAGGAAGAAGAAAGGAAAGAGAAGAAGAAATAAGGAAAAGAGGAAGGAGAAGATTTTCAGCCACTACTCAGCAATTTTCTTTGCATTTTTTCTAGCTTTCATCAAGTTTTCTTGTTCCATTCACATCTAGAATTCAAGGCAAAGGTGAAGGAAGTTTTATAAATGTTTTACAAAGGCATATTATGCTTGATTGATGAGTTTTAATTGTGTATTGAACATGATATTCGTTATGAATATGTTTGATAATGAATATGTGTGGATTTATTGCAAGGTTTGAGGCTTATCTTGTATATTGAGCTAGGGCTTGATCTAACAGGTTGAAATTTATGAGTTGTGTGGTGATTCGTGCTTGAATAAAGCTAGTTTAACTTGTGGGTAAGGTAGGAATTGGAAGCCAATCACATTGATGCTTAGTAGGTGTTTTTGGTGTTCTTGAGGTTTTTTAGAGTTCTTGAAGTGTTATTGGGTTATTGTTTGATTTGTGAATATTATGGTGTTGTTCTTGAACTTAAGAATGTTGCCTAGAAGATCTCTTTGAGTGTGCAAAAGGTTTGGATGAGTTGGAGGCAAAATAGCAAGAAAAAGAGCAAAAATGCCATGTTTTCGTGTTCTCGGACCTCCATCCGAAAGAGTGGATAAGGTCGAGTTACTCGACCGGATTTACTCATCCGGATGCTCACTGCCACTCATCCGAAAGAGTAGATCCGGTTGAATTACTCGACTGGATTTTTGATAGATTTGTGCAGTGATTTTTCGGAGGCCATATCTCACTCAATTCAACTCCGAATTGAGTTCTATTTGATTCTAGAATTATCTACATTTGATAAGATTTGATTATATATCAAAACTAGATTAATTGGAGCTTGGGAGAGTAGGGAAATGAACTATTTAAGTTAGGCTATTGCAAAAAACATTGAAGTTGCTTCATAGTTTCGCTTATGTTTGCATTTTGTTTCCGTTTTAAGTAGTCTATTGATGTCTTTTCACTATCTCATGATACTTGGCATTACTTGAAGCACCACAAGTACTATATATGCATAATTATTATATGATTGTTTGACATCCATTGATAACTACAAATGTATTCGAGTTGTATATTTACGGCGGTTATAACCATTGTTAAGGGGGGAAGTGAGGGGACCTCCGGATTTGCCGGTATATCTCGACCCTCCCACTACTAATAGAGGAAGTGACGAGACCTCCGGGTTTGCCGGTATTTCTCGACCCTCTCATTATTAATTGAAGGCTTGTGTTAAGGATATCTTTGCATGGTTATGTGCATGACATATTTTATCAACCGTTTGCGAAAAGATAAAACCTTTATGAAAACTTTTCTTGTTCACCCTCATTGAGCTATATGTGAGGATCTAGCTCACCACTCTTTTAACATTTTAGGTGAGGTTGAGCCTGAGCAAGCCACTCAAGATGATGACGGAACTCCTTGGTGTGATCCCGAGGACTTCTGCTTTATGTGATCACTATTTGTTGATGTGCTCGAGATATAAATGATGTATAACTTCTTCTTTTGGACAACTTTAATGTAACTAAATACTTATATTCTTTTGAAGCCCAGAAACCTGAATGTTGGTTAGACATTATGCTTGAACATGAGGGTAGAGGTCTTGTACATATGTAACAGGTTATGGATACCTTTCTAAGGCCGATGACTTGGTTGATTTTTGAACTCTGATAGAATAAATGGATGTACTGGTTGTTAAGCTTTTAATTTACAGATTTACTGGTTATGAATGTCGCGTTCCGGCCTTGGCCTTTGCAGGTATACGGGTCAGGGCATTACACAGATGGTTCATTTATGTATTTGTTGTTATATGTTGATGACATGCTTATTGCTACTAAAATCATGTCTGATATTAACAAATTGAAGAAACAGCTTGGTGATGAGTTTGAAATAAAGAATCTTGGAGCAGCTAAAAAGATTCTTGGTATGGAGATTCATAGGGACAGAAATTCTAGAAAATTGTTCTTGTCTCAACAGAGATATGTTGTGAAAGTGCTTGAGTATTTCGGTATGCATGAAGCTAAACCTGTGAGCATTCTACTTGTAGCTCATTTTAGATTGTCTGTCGACTTATCACCTAAGATTGAGGAGGAGGTGGAACATATGTCTCGTGTTCCATATTCGAATGTTGTTGGTAGTCTAATGTATGCCATGGTATGCACTTGACCTGACATTTCACATGTAGTTAGTATTGTTAGCAGGTATATGGCATCGCCTAGAAAGGAACATTAGAATACAGTGAAATGGATCCTCAAATATTTGCAAGGCACTACAGATGTTGGTCTGACGTTTAGCAGGATGACTGAAGATTGTGCTAGTCTTGTGGGTTATTTTGATTCAGACTTTGCGGGTAATCTTAATAAAAGGAGATCTTTGATAGGTTACTTGTTTACTTTCTCTGAATGTCCTATCAGTTGGAAAGCGACATTGCAAACTACAGTTGCATTGTCTACTACTGAAGCAAAGTATATGGCAGTTGCAGAAACGATGAAGGAGGCTATGTGGTTGAATGGTCTAGTTCGTGATCTTGGATTACAGCAAGGTTAGAGTGTTGTCTTTTGCAACAGTCAGAGTACAATCCATCTGACTAAGAATCAGATGTATCATGAAAGGACGAAACATATTGATGTCAGATATCATTTTATCAAAGATGTTGTATCACAGGTTATCGTATCAGTGCATAAGATTTCTACACATGAGAATCTAGCAGATATGATGACCAAGGTGATTCATGTCAGCAAGTTTAGGCATTGCTTAGACTTGGTTGGTGTTTGTAGTACGCAACAATGAGCCCCGGTGGGGGCATTCTGGCAGTGGAAAAGATACATGATGATTGGATCAAATACGGTCCAAGATAAAGATTCGTTGAAACGGTGGCCCATATTTGTGGATCATGCCCAATGGGCTTGTAAGCCCAACATCTATAAAGACCTAGATGTGGTAGGTAGAGCTTGTTACATCTATATAATGAGCTCCTTAGCCTTGTATCAATTGTAGCAAATATTGAGTGTACACACGAGTGATTGGTGAGGCATTGTTGTAAGAGTGATATTTCTTGTATTCTTTCATCATATAGTAAAAGTTATTCTCCTGTTGCCCGTAGACGTAGGCTTTAGGGCGAACCACGCAAATCTGCATGTCATATTTCTCACATTGTTCTTTATTTCAATCACACTTCACACACAATCACCCCCTCTGGTACCATCAAAAATTATTTATGGTGAAGATATGTAGTGATGAGGAAGAAGATGAGTGAAAACAAGAATAAAAAATAAAAGAAAGAAAAGTTAGAAACAATATATAAGGGTATTTTGGTCAATGAACATGTGTTTTAATAGTTTTTGCAATTCTTAGTTGCATTATAAGTGTATGTATGTCACTCTTCGTTAAATTTAACGGAAAAATTGAACAAAAGGGTTATGGTACAACATTATGGATAACACAAATGATTCTACGTCACTTTTGAAAACAGAGAGTTTGTTATGCAACTTTTGCAAAACACAAGAGGGTATGGTGCATTTTACTCTTTTCTTAATTTAAGCCAGAATTAATAACCACGATATAAAAAATTATAATAAATCTAAATTACTTCAATACTTGTAACTATACTCTCGACTTGGGATATATATCCAAAAAGGTTTGCTCTTGACTATTGCACACTCTGTGAGCAAAAGATCTTCTTAGATAGATTTCTCACCATTATAAGACATGATGCAATCGGGTTGTGCGTTAAAATGTGCACAAAATAAACCAAGTTAAAATACCCGCAAGTGCACAGATTTTTGCAATGTAATGTGCTCTGCGTACGAAATCGTACCACATGGAAGTTCGTTAGTTAAGTTAGTAAAGTAGTGTGAAAGTGTTAATGCATCTAAGTGATAGTTCGCAAAGAGTTTGAGTAATGTGCGAAAAATGTAAACTAAATTAAACTAACTAAATTATCTAAGTTATACTAAGTATTAGTGGAATACGAGAGGTGGTGATCTAGGGGTTTGAACATGTAAATGAGGCAATAAATATAGGCTCGGTATCTAGTTTATCTAATTTTTCAAGGGCTTAAGCTACAAGCATACACCCGGTTAAGCTAAAAGCTATAGACCTAGTTAATCTACTTAGTTCATTTTAACCAAGTACAACAAGGCAAACTAAACTAATGAACTAACCTTACAGATATAAACTATGGTACAACCTATAGTTTCATGGAATCGATGGTACAACCTATAGATTCATGATTAAAATATTTATATGGCACGAAAATAACGCATTCATAATATTAACTACAAGTATAATATTAATGAAACAAAAGTAAGACATTCATAACATCTACTTAAAAGAATTATGTATGAATACTGAATTAAGTCAAGTCATATATTGCAATTTAAATTGAATAAACTAAATCCGAAACCATATATTAAAATACTGTTATTTACAATATTCACCCCTATATATCAATCTACTCAGACATAATTGAATACGAATTATATAAATAAGAGAGAGTCAAGAAAGGCTCCTCCATATTGATGAACACGTATTTCTGATTCCCAAAATTTGAGTAGAGGTCTGACGCAAAATAGCTATTCGGGCGGAACTAATTTTTTCCGAATAAGAGCTACTAAGAATGAATTTCCTCCGAATAAGAGCTTTCCTATTGAAAGCTATTCGGGCATAACTTCCCCTGACTAAAAACTACTTGTGTCGAATTTCCCTCGTAAAGTAGCTATTCGCGCAAAATTTTCTTGAATAAGAGCTACCTAGACGGGACTTCCTCCGTATTCTACTACTACTTAATTAACTAAAACTAAAATTAAAACTAATTGAAATTAACTCGGAATTATATAAAAAATATTGATAATACTCCAAAATTAACTCTAGAATTCTCAAAGGATTGATGCTCTATTTATAGGCAAAATTCTTAAAATAGTTGACTTTTTTGCATTTGTTGACTTTGACCAGATCGTTGACCACAGCATCTTCGGGCGTTTGTCACTGTTTTGACCCTCCAAACGATAGAATTTGGCTAAAATCTCACCGCGCGTAGGACATAAGTCCTACGTTTTTCTCAGAAGGCTGTTTCTACCAGAAAAGATGATATGATTTGCCAAAAACGGACATGGGTGTCACGCCCCGACCCCGACCTATCACTAGGCTAAGGTCGAAACATGACGTTCGCAACTCTTATTCTTGAGGTTAACAACTTAATAGCTTTTAAAACCTGTAGTTATTAATTTAATAAGTTGTACCTCCATTATAAATGCCATATAAAGATTGGAAGACTTCCAAAAATTCTACCAAAACATCGACCTTCAAGGTATATAACGTCTTATATAAATTCATAAGACATAAATCCACCCGCTCCTCATTTCAAACCTAAGTCTACAAAGTAGAATAATCAACTTAGCTAAGTATCTAACTGACCAAAAGAATATTATAATAGATTAAATATTCCTATTATACAAAGTCATGCTTATTACAACAAGGAATACATCTTCACAGGCAAGCATATCGGTCAAATAAGTAGGAAATCCAACTCATCAACTCAACAAAGCTTACAACCATATAGGAGCTTGCTCGGCTAATCTTCACCTGAAATTTTCAAAAGAGGGTAACCTAGATCCTCGCATATAGCTCAGTGAGGAGGAAAACAAGGAAAAGTTTTCACAAAGGTCTTCTCATTTTGCACCCTTCTTGGTCAAACCATGCTATGCATATAAAATAGTTAATCAAGTATAACAAAATATCAAGATTAACTTCATACTCGAAGTATAGAACAATTAACAAGAATGGAAACAGCTTGATCGAAAAGATATGAGCAACTCTTCTCATTACTTTAAAGAAAATGGGTACTCCGGAGACAACCCATGAAGAAGGTACTCATGAGGCAACCTATAAGCACGCCAACCAAGAGGGGACTCTGGAGACAACCCAACGAAGAGGGTACTCCGGAGGCAACCCATAAAGAGGGTACTCTAAAGGCAACCCACAAATTTACCATGGTAGCCGAGACTTATACCTAACGGTCCAATGCCGCAGGGGAGAATCGGAACTTTTACCATACCCGATATGAAAGGTTAGAACCTTGACATAGATATAAGTATAATAACCTAGCTTTCCAAGAAAAGACACCAAGTGAGAGAGATGTGCACGATCCAAACCTAATCAAGCATACTTAAGCAATTACATGATTCAAACATATTCAAGCGTATAATCGTAAGTGCACCAATTAGACAATCATGAAACCAATACCCATCATGCTTGAACATAATAATAACATTTAGAAGGACACAACATAGACATATTACAAAGGAAGGTGTAAAGATACCTTAAAACAACTCAAATCGACCATAAAATACAAGCACGAACGAAACTATGAAGCATTCTCGACGCTTCTGCATTAACCCAACTTAGGAAGTAAATTTATCCACTTTCCCAAACTCCAATTAATCTGTTTTCAGTCTAGAATCGAATTTTATCGAAAATATATAGTTCTAGAATCAAATGGAACTCAATTTCGATCTAAAATGACTGAGTTATAACTTATTTTGTGCAAGTACGTTTTCTGTCCAGATTGCAAGCTGTTCTTGCGTCATTTCGGGAATGGAAAATTCAGAGCATTTTAACGATAGAATCTGTCATTTTGAAAAACATGAAAGTTGTTCCTAAATTCCCAATACGGTATTTGTGAAAGTTTTGTTCATTTCCGAGATCATTTGTTATTTTTAAAACGTAAAGGAAATTGACGACAGTGAGCTGTCCAGATTCAACAAAAATTTCGTAACTTACTTCCTAGTGTATGTTTGAGCATGAAAACGATTTTTCCTTATGACACGGTCAACTGAAGAAATATTCCTCTATGAGTTTTCTACATTTTCAGAATTTTACATATATTTAAAAAATCATCTAGTCATAAAAAGGGGCTAAACTTTCTGGTTGGACAAATCTATCCAGTAAGGTCATTCCGAAATTCTTGCATGTTCTAGTTTCTAAATCATCTACATCAACTACTATACAACCAAGCAACCTCTAGCAACCTAAATAAGAAATAATCAAACATATCCACATAGTTAGATACAAGATTTACCATCAAGAACACCCAAAAATTCCAACAACATCATCTTTGATTCAAACCATCAATAACAAGCTCCAACAGCATTTCAACCATGGATTTGCAATTATAACTCCATACAAGCCTCATAAAACCATCAATATGCATTTATATATCATAAATACTCATTTTGAAAGAACCCTCACATTGCAACCCTATAGCACATATTTCAGTTACAACCTTCACTATTTTTCCTAACTTTTGTCAGTCAGTTACCCAAGTAAATGATCTCCAAATTTGATGAATCATATATCAAATCGAAGCTTTACGAATTTTTTAACTCTGACCGCAAACCTAGTTTGATTTTGATTTAAGATCTAAAAGTTAAGACTATTTCCGTAAGATTGCACAAAACTGTCCAGCACCAATACCTATCCAGAATGACCTATGATTTTTATCATTTTCGGGGGTCTTAAAGTCAAAATTAGCATTAGCCTATTTCTGCAAGATTTGTTCAAAACTGAAAAATATAGTGACCCTCAAAGTTTCAGCAAATTACGAGATCATTTTCTACCTTAAAAATGTTCCAAACAGAGAGGTCAGTGGCTACCCGGGATTTTTCAGAAATGTTCAAACATGTATTATTGGCTTCTAAGCATGCAAGACTAAGCATACACATATACACACTTGCATGAACTTAAAAACATTTTAGAAATTAGTTTAAACCCTCACCTTTTCCTTGAATTCTAGATGTGAATGGAGCAAGAAAACTTGATGAAAGCTAAAGAAAATTGATGAGTAGTGGCTGAAAATCTTTTCCTTCCTCTTTTCCCTCTTTCTTCTTCTCGTTCCTTTCTTCTTCCTCTCTCTCCTATGAACGAAAATCAGTGGGGTGTATGTGTAGTGTGCGTTTTCAGATTTATGTGTGTGTATGTAGAGATTTGGTGTGTGTTGTGTGTGTTTTGATTGAGCAAGAATAGTGTTAAGATATTTGTTATTTTACTTTAGGACAAGAGTGCCCCTCAACTAACTTATGTATCACTAGTTTATCAGTCTAGTGTTAATTCTAATTGTCTTGATTCTAATTCAATTATTCTAGTTAGCTATTGAACTTAGTTGGTTTCAAATATTAGCTACACGATATAAATGACTCACTTGCACGTTGAACGATGAAATGCACCTAAATTGAGATGAATGCACATAAAATGATTTAATTATTGCTTACGTCATCTAAATTATTCAAAAGCACATAGTTGAATTTAAATACACATTAAACGAGATATGTGCATGTAAAATGATATAAATGTACATATTTTAAAATAAAAGCACGTGAATCAAGGTAAATACACGTTAATTGATATAATTGTATATTAAATGATGTAAAAGTTTATGAAATGCTATAAAAATGCACACGAGCTCTATACGACTTCGGTATAGGGTCTCACATGGGTCACTATTTGAGATCATCTGGGTCAATGTCCGAGTCCGATTTCATGCTAGTTTCAGCCAAATTTATTCTCTATGAACTTCATTCTTCAACCGCTTCTCGTGCTTCCCCATTCTTACTTCTTGACTTGTAATTTGGATCATTTCGGGTATGATTCTTCACTTTTCAATATTTTCCTACATTGCATCTAAAGAATTAAAGTGTTGCATTTCTTCCAGAGTTAAGATGCAAATGTAGTATAAATACAATGCTTTGAGTGCTGCAAATATAGTCACATCAACATTCTCAAACCTAAACATTGATTGTCCTCAAGCAAGACTGTCTTTAAAACAAATTCAAAGTGAAATTTTCAGAAAATTTGCAAGTCAAAACAAGTGAATGCATCTATCCTAACCTTTTATCAAAAATTTCCAACATGTAGCATGAAAAATGCAATTCACTATCTTAAACCTATTCAGCAGTTAATGATAATCATGATAAGAGAACCTTTACATATTTTTCAAAAATAGATACTCTTTTTGAAAATCGACTATTGATTACTTCGGAGTACATATTTAGAAGTAAACTAAGCAAATTAAATTCAAACAATTCTCAACTTTCAAGACTTTGCAAATAGATTGGACTTTGATATTCTTGCCTTATTTGTAATCAAACTATTGATCATGCCTTCACCCTTTTTACATTTGCCAGAAATTTAAAAGTAGAACTTACAATATCTCTATATAGTGTTCAGTTTCCTTTGCTTTCTGAATATCCCATGTAGTGGGCTTAAAGGCCAACAATCCCCCGCTATTATGACTGAGGTTGTTAGGTTTTAAAGAAACCCCTACGTGCCTTAATCACCCGAGATATCTAGGCTCGAAATCTTACACAATAGCACATATCCTAAATTACAATATCTAAGATAGTGGTGCTTAGAGATTCACAACATATTCACACCAAAAATTTATTCAATAGTAAAGGTATGTACAACTTTTTTTTCTTTTTTCTTTCTCTTTTTTTTTTCTTTGTTTTCTTTTCTTTTTCTTTCTTCTATTTTTTCAGAGTGTACATACTGGCGGAGTAACATAATATAATGTACAGACATGGTATAAGGGTTTAGGTTTCAATTACAAGAAGTTCTCATAACAAACGGTAATCCTATCTCAGACCTTTCATAATCACATAGCTATCAATTGAAAAAAAGAAGAACAACTAGGTTTACTCATTAATACAATACCCCAAAGTTTTTCTTATAAAGTTTGCTCAGAGTTTTTCACAGTACATAGCTAACAACACAGGTTGTCAAACCATCTAAATCATATTCCTTACACAAGTAAGGTAGCAAACTACTCTTCTCATGAACAAAATTGGTGTATTTCTTGCATGTTCTGAAATATTATTTCATGAAATACATGCACTCCCACACTAAAACTTTGCTTGTCCTCAAGCAAATAGCAATGTAAGACAGTGAGAGTGTAATATGTAAGTAATAACAAAATGACAAATGCTACATCCCCAAACCTATGGTTTGCTTACTCTACAACGCATGTTGATTAGGTATAAAGGAAAACGTAGTAAGAAAAGATATCACCTGATGTGAAGCATTCCTATGTTGATGTCAAAGCTTTTCTACTATCTTTTGCCAAAAGATGTATCATTCTGCAATTAAAGATTAGTAGAAAAAGCATTTTACAGATTAATATCAACACATCAAAAAAAAAAGTTAGTTATACTAAATAGACAAAACAAATATATAGGGGATAAACCAAAAAGAAATATGGTCACGGAAAATAACTAATATATTAAGCAAATAAATAAACTACCCAGACCATTTAACCTCTTTTATGGGGTTCAAGAGTTATGTATAAATATATAAACGAAGTAAACACATAAGACTAAGGAAATCATAAAATCACACAGACAAGGGAAAATAAACACACATAAGCATTTTAAAAATCTAGATTGCCTCCTAGAAGCGCTAAGTTTTACGTCCTCAGCTAGGCGCCAATGTTAGAGCAATCTATGTTTAAAGTATTCGGCACATATTGTCTGATAATCGTGTCAGCACAGATTTTGGAAGAAAAATGATCATACAACAGATGATGGTTCATTGCTCCTACAGAACATGACTTTTCCAAGTCACTTTGAAAAAGTGACAATTCCCATCCCAATGTGATGTGTATGGGTATGTTCTCAACTATGTCAATAGGGGCCATAGTATTTTGTAAAACAGTGTGTTCTATTTTAGGTGTCAAGAAGAATAGAGGAATGAAAGTAGACTCAATAGACTTGTCTTGAAAGAGTGAAGACTCTAAGGAAGTGTGTACACTCATCTTCCTTGAAGAGGAATCAGAGTCGGATTAAGTCATGACATTACTAAGGTCATCATGTCCTTCTAAGTGAAGCATTTCGTCATTTTTCTCAAATTCATTTTCCCTATCAGATGTCTCCCAAATAATCTTGCTCATATCATTAGTCTGTTCACATGTTATTTCATCAAAGGTGCTCATAACAGACTGAATGTGTTGATCTAAAGATTGAGGCATGTGAGCATTGAATTGGGCAAGATGAAAAAGTTGGTCATACTTGTCACTGAATTCAAGAGCAGAGTCAATCCAATCATCCTGGTGATCATTTTGTTTGGTAAGATTAAAAAAAGGGTCACCAGAAGATTCAGATTGAAAAGGTATAGAGACTTGGCTTTCAAAGTTTTGAGAAAAATTCTCTTGATTCCAAGGTAATGGCTGGTTTTGCCATTCTGAAGTGTGTGCCTCAGACATGTTGTCTACCTTATTTCTAGTGTTACACTCTCTACCCTGATTATCTCCATTAAACACTTCTATCACCTTAACCTGGTTTTGGATAGTTTCGTGATGAACGAAACTATATTGGTCTTGCGAACTCACGACAGGTTGAACAGGGTGCTCGTCTTTTTCCCACACATTTATACTTTCGGCTAGTTGACCGATTTGTTCTTGTAACCAATCTATGGATTGGTGGTTGGATTCGGCGAGTTGGACAATTTGGCCGAACTTGTCGTTGGAGTTTGGTTCAGGCGAAGAAAAATCAACCGAGTCAGGATAACAAAAGTTTTGTTTGAAAGAATCACTTTGAAAGCTTTCGCAAAACTTGGAAGAATTGAAGTTAGGGTTTTGAGATGTATTTTCAAAATTTTGAGGCATAAAAGATGCATTATTTTGGTCCTAAAAGAAATTTTGATGATTTTGCCATTCCGGGTTATATGCATTTGAGTAATAATCATTGTTTGAAAAATAACCCTGAGTAGTAGAATCATGACTATGTAAAAATTTGGGATAATGGGGACAATTCATGATGGTATGCCCAAATTGAAAACAAATTTCACATCTATTTGGGATAGGAGATTGGATTGTTTCATTAAAAGCTCATTGATCGGATGAATCATTAAAATGAATTATTTCCCAATCTTTAAAATTTTTCCTATTTTTTTAATTTTTTTATTGTTTTATTTTTATTTTTATTTTATTTTATTTATTTTTATTTTTAAATAAAGCTGATAAAATAAACACTTTAAACAATTTCACAAATACTTTTATAAAAAACTAAACCGTGCTTCCTCGGCAACGGTGCCAAAAACTTGATGCGATCGGGTTGTGCGTTAAAATGTGCGTAAAATAAACCAAGTTAAAATACCCATAAGTGCACGAATATTTACAGTGTAGTGTGCTCTGAGTGCAGAATCGTACCACATGGAAGCTCGTTAGTTAAGTTAGTGAAGTAGTGTGAAAGTGTTAAAGCTTTTAAGTGACAGTTCACAAAGAGTTTGAGTAACATGCGAGAAATGTAAACTAAATTAAACTAACTAAATTATCTAAGTTATACTAAGTATTAGTGGAGTACGAGAAGTGGTGATCTAGGGGTTTGAACATGTAAATGAGGCAATTAATATAAGTTCGGTATCTAGTTTATCTAATTCTGCAAGGGCTTAAGCTACAAGCATACACCCGGTTAAGCTAAAAGCTATAGACCTAGTTAATCTACTTAGTTCATTTTAACCAAGTACAACAAAGCAAACTAAACTAAGGAACTAACCTTACAGATAGAAACTATGGTACAACCTATAGTTTCATGGAATCTATGGTACAAGTTATAGATTCATGATTAAAACATTTATATGGCACGAAAATAACGCATTCATAATATTAACTACAAGTAAAATATTAATGAAGCGAAAATAAAGCATACACAACATCTACTTAAAAGTATTACGTATGAATACTGAATTAAAGCAAGCCATATATTGCAATTTAAATTGAATAAACTAAATCCGAAACCATATATTAAAATACTGTTATTTACAATATTCACCCCTATATATCAATCTACTCAGACATAATTGAATACGAATTATATAAATAAGAGAGAGTCAAGAAAGGCTCCTCCATATTGACGATCGCGTATTTCTGATTCCTGAAATTTGAGCAGAGATCCAAAGTAAAATAGCTATTCGGACGAAACTAATTTTCTCCCGAATAAGAGCTACAAGGGATGAATTTCCCCCGAATAAGAGCTTTCCTATTGAAATCTATTCGGACAGAAGTTCCCCCGACTAAAAACTACTTGGGTCGGGTTTTTCCCATAAAGTAGCTATTCGGGAAAAATTTCTCTGAATAAGAGCTACCTAAGCGGGACTTCTCCCGTATTCTACTACTACTTAATTAACTAATACTAAAATTAAAACTAACTAGAATTAATTCGGAATTATATCAAAAATATTGATAATACTCCAAAATTAACTCTAGAATTCTCAAAGGGTTGATGTTCTATTTATAGGCAAAAATTTGAAAATAGTTGACTTTTTTACATTTGTTGACTTTGACCGGATTGTTGACCGCAGCATCTTCCGGCATTTTCCACTGTTTTGACTCTCCAAACGATACAATGTGACTAAAATCTCACCGCGCGAAGGACTTTTAGTCATGCGTTTTGCTCAGAAGACTGTTTCTACCCAAAAAACTAATATGATTTGCCAAAAACGGACATGGGTCACTATTTGAGATCATCTGGGTCAATGTTCTGAGTCCGATTTAATGTTAGTTTCAGTCAAATTTCTTCTCTATGAGCTTCATTCTTCAACCGCTTCTTGTGCTTCCCCATTCTTACTTCTTGACTTGCAATTTAGATCATTTCGAGTCTTATTCTTCACTTTTCAGTATTTTCCTACATTGCATCTAAAGTATCAAAGTGTTGCATTTATTCTAGAGTTAAGATACAAAATGTAATACAAATACAATGGTTTGAGTACTGCAAATACAGTCACATCAACACACACAAAAAGAAAAAAAATATATATTCTTAGATAGATTTCTCACCATTATAACACACACAAAAAGAAAAATCTAATTCTAAAAAAAAAATGATAAGGGTTGAATATCTTTCAACTCGACTTCAGCCCAAACCTGCAAAACAATGTAAATGGACAACATGTATTATTGTTCGCACACCTCCTTTGGTGTGAGAGTAAGTATGTATGTACAAGCTCAAGTAACATGATAAGGGAGAAATAACAATTAATTAGAATGAGTTACATTGGCTTAGTGCATTGAATAAACTATTTATACTAATCACAATAATGGTCGAGTAATTAATGCATAATGATGTTTTTGCACACATGTCAGATCTGAGCCTTATACCCAACAAATATTACCCAATTGTTATTGCTTTTATTCAGCGTGTAATACCTGACTTGGCTATCACAGCACTAGATTGATTCAGATATTATCAGCCGGGTCGGATCGGGTGGGTCGGTTTATACCCATATAAAAAGAAAAGAAATAGGCAAAAGTTGGAAAGGGTAGCAAAAAATAATTCTTCTAGCAACGATTTTTGGATAAGATTGCCGACAGAATTAAGGAAGGTATTGCAATTGGGAAAAAGTCATTTTAGTCCCTGAGATTTATGTTAAAAACCAAATGGGTCCCTGTGTTTTGGATAAATACCATTTTAGTCCCTCAGTTAAGTGAAAGGATGTTAGCTTTAACTGCTTCAAGGGCAAAATAGACCAAACGGGATTTAAAAGAATTGGATTTGAAAAAAAAAAAAAGACCAAACGGGTCCCTATTTTTTTTAACACTCCAAGCTCTCTCCTTCTCCAAATCGACACACACTCACACACACACACACTATAACAAAACACACACCCATGGCTATAAACCTCCATTTTTTGGCATTGAATCTTTCATGCATATATGATAATAAAGCTAAACAAATTGAGAATATATATGTATAAGCAAAATTCACTTAAAATGGTGAAAGATTCAATGCCAAAATGGAGATTTAAGGGTTTTTAATAAGACCCATATGGCCAAACCACTCAGGTATGAATAAAGGCATTGACTTTATACTTACTTGGTATGCATAATAATCTTTGGCTTGGATTTTAATTTGTTGGACTTATGTGAAATCTTGGTGAAATTTTGTATTTTGTGTATGTATGTGTGTTTGTATAGAGATTGGTTTGTGTTGAGCAATTGAGAAATTTCATTAGTGGGATGAGAAGAATTACGGCTTTTTCTTTTGAGGATTAAAGTTGATTGCTTTTTTGGGTTTTTTTATGTGAAGCTTTGAGTGATTTTGTGATGTGTGTATTGAATTTTAAGGGCTAATGTTTAATGGGTGTTTGATAGTTTTAGCATTGGTTTGAAACAATTTCATCTTAAATGGAACAACACCCAACCCCATTTTCACTCTCAATCAAGCTTATGACGCTCATGCAGAACTTTTTCGCAGCCCAAGCTCAGAATTTTATTCATCATCAAACAAACACAGCTCCAAGCCACAATCATTACCCAAGCAGTTGGATCCATCCTCCTCACAATCCCTGCAAGCTTAACACTGATGCTTCCTTTCTTCCTAGTTTGGAAGGATCAATTGGTATTATTTGCAAGAATCACAATGATGTTGTCATCCACGATTAAGCAGAAAATATTTTCTGCTCTTCCCCCTTGCAAGCTGAAGGTTTAGCTGTTCTTCAAGCATGCCATTTATGATCTTCTTTGAATCTGGAAAATCCAATCACTGAAACGGATTCAGAAATTCTATTCAAAGCTCTTTGCTCAAGCTCTTATACCCCTCCTGTGGAGATTCATCATATAGTTGAAGCGTGAAAGACCCATGAATTTGCCTGATTCGAAGCGTAAAAGACCAAGATTTTTTTTTTGAACTGAGAGAAAAAGAAACCGATAAGGATAAAAATTTGGCACCTTTTTTTTTTTTTTGGTCAGATTTCCAACGGCTGAAACAAAGGGCAAATTGGTACTTTCGTTCGGTCAACGCTTTGACCCTTAATTTGAAACTGGCGGAGAGACTGAAATGGTATTTTTTTAAAACACAAGAACCTGTTTGGTTTTTAACATAAACTTCATAGACTAAAATAACCTTTTCCCTATTGCAATTTCTGGTTGCTTCATATCTTGATACCGTGGTGAAAATAAAAGGACATTCGTGCAAATCTTACGAAAGGTCAATGTCAAGGTGATCATGACAATATAGCAAAAATGTGGAGGTGGGTTGTCTGCAACTTGAGCTGGCTTGAAATTTTGTGAAATTGACATCTTATGTTTGTCACGAATACATAACGGTCGCGCCAGGATTTTAATTGGGCCCAAAATCAAACTAATTGTTCTACTTTTTCTTGTTGTTGCTATGACATTCACACACACAAAAAAAAAAAAGATAAGAAGTCGGAACTCAGTATGTCTAAATTTGAAATTTATTGACTCAGTGTCTATATTGAAGTGCATCACTACACTTTGAAATTTACCAATTGATAATCGCTTCGTCAAATTTTACTGGTAGTTGAATTTCGCCACCTGAGTTCTTATGTAAAAAGAAAAAAAATGAAAATAAAAAGATAAGAACTTTGATTAGTAGTTTGGCTAAATAGAACAAAAAGTCCACATATGAAGGTGATGCTTGTAGGTAAGAAAAGATATTATGCAAAAGGAAAAGCGACTACTGAATCAATTGAAAAATGCTTCGGAGCTCTTCGTGTAACATAGCTGGTGGGCTATTTCAAAGGGGAAATTTTTTTTTTTTTTTGGTCAAGATTTCAAAAGAACTCTGTTGCATAGTTGTTATTTTATTTATACAAAGGAGGCAAAGCTATTACGCTTCAAAAGACTGTTTTCGGAAAAATTTATCTTCTTTTATCCGCTCAATAATATGGTGACGCAGAGGTTGGCAATCCAATCATCTCTATTTTGCATAGTTAATTAGCTCTATTGTTGACGTCGGCAAATACTTAGAAATTATTTTAAAAAGATTAATTCAACATTGTCTTTGATCTTGTTGGTAAATTTGGAATTTATTTTTTTTTCTTCTTCTAGTTCTACGGTCTTCTAGTTAATAGGAGGTTAGATTTGAACCATATAATATTACAAAATTACATTTTAATTATTTATTTTGAAAAAATTGTAACGTGATCCCTCCCTTTTTTTCTTTTTCTTTTTTTAAAATAATTTTCATAATGAATTATTGTTTGTAATACTAGATGATTCAAATTTCACCTTTTCCTAACTAGAAAATAATGGGATTTGGGGAGGATCCAAGTTCACGCATCCCTGCAATTAAGAGCACTTTTCGCAATACACTGGAGAAATTTTTCAAAAAGACTAGAAGCAAGTAACTTCTTGAATTTATTAGTTAAGACCTTAAAGCTTTAATTTTCTATTTAAATCCTTGAAAGTTTTAATACCTCAATCAAGTCCTTGACAGTTTGATTAATGTCTCAAGTACTCCATTTTCTCCAATAGCGTGAAAACTTTCAAGGGGGTATGTGGTTCACGGAATGATTTTTCATTCTCGGGAATCACATTTATGGGAATATGATTCCTAAGAATTTGATTAAAACTGTTTGGTATGCTAAAAATATTTCTAGAAATACTTTGTTAAATTCCTAGAAATATTATATTGTTATGTTTGATTTAAACTCAATATTCCTAAAAATTTTGAGCAATTTTCTAGTATACCTATAACTCAAAAAACCAAAAGATACCATAGAAAGAAAATATATAAGTCACGATACACTTTGTATACTTTTGCCAATACAAGTACGTCTAATGTACTTATAGAAGTAAAATAATAAAACTGAAATGTTAAATTTAATTTTAAAAAATTTAAATTTAAATTTTTTTATTTTATTTAAATTTTATTTAAACGTATAAACTTTAAAATTTATCATTTAAAAATTTTATTTTAAATAAAAATAATAAAAATTCAATTTAATTTTAAATTTTAAAAATTGTTTTTATTTATTTATTTTAAAAAAATAATATTTTTATTTTTTAATACTAATTTTTATTTTATTTTTTAATTCCTTTTAGGGTGAATATTTTTGTCTTTTACTTTCTTAAAACATTCCACAACTTATGAGAGTCTGATTCCCACCCCTTTACATAAAAATAAAAATTGAACAAACCATTTGGAGATATTGTATTTCCATGAATGTGATATGCCCAAAAATATCTTTTTATTCCTCAAACCAAACATGAGAATATCACATTTATCTCAAGGGTAAGATCATGATCCGTCATTTCCTTATGGAATCTAACATTCAAGGTTTTGAACCAAAAGGGCCTTTTCCATACGAAATCCAAATATCGAGGACTTCATAAAAATAAAAATATGAAGGACTTGATTGAAAGTGAAACAATCTTTAGGAATTAAATAATCATTAATGCTTCTGGTATGGTTTAGCTGTATGTGATTAACATCGCTGATGGCAGGACCAATTATGTAACAATTATGTCTCTTTCTCCAATTTTTAATGCCTATCTTCATAAAAAGAAAGATAAGTTACTAGGCTGTGGAGGATTGTAATCTCAATTCCTTTTTCTACTTTTTTTCTTTGTCAGTATTGAGATCTCAATTTTGAACGACCCAGTTAAATATCAGCAACTGGCCACTTTAAAATCGCAGCCAGAAAGTTATTGTCTTTGTATAGATCGGGCTTATCCTGCATTGATGGACGAATAAATTGTTCAACTGCAAAGAGTCGTCATTATTATTACACTCACAAGTTGGATGAAATGGTCATAGTAATGACTTGGTGTAATTTAAAGTGATGAGTTAAGAACCATGACTTCGACCTTTATTGTATCATTATAAGTGGCGAATGTGGTAGCATTTCTCAGAATGTATCTTGCTAATTAAAACCTACCAATGCAAATATTTTTTCAACTAGATTTGTAGGTCTGCTAATATTTGTTTTGTAGGAGAAATATCAAGTATGAAAAATCTTTAGAGCTCGTAGTCATTCTAAACAACTGCACCTGATAATAACACATGTCACCATCATGGTTTCTTGTCTTTTCATTTTGAAGAAAGACGTTATAACGTAGGTTAGAGGTGAGATTGGATAACGTAAGCTTGGTGTAAGGCTGGTTCAACTCCGAATCTAAATCCTACTTGATAGAGTGTAAATTCAAAATCTTTTTATTGAATACCTATTTTGTTTTATGTCAAGAATAAAACTTCATTAACTAGAAAAACAGACTTAGAATACCATCACACACTAGCTGGAGTTGAGTAAGCAGCTCAGTTAGTTTAGGTGGTACGTTGAAATTCCTATCAAAAGGAAGATAGCCAATGCTAGAAGTTTTAGCAATACAATAAGTGATTTTGTTACTTATCCTATTAAAGCAAAACAATACACTACAAGAAAATTAGTTTAGGGCGACGAAGTTTTCTCGTCGCCCTTTCGTCGCCTACACCCATTGGGCGACCAAAGGGCGACCAAAAACCAAGCGTCGAGAAAATCATTGTCGCCATTTTGTCATTTGGTAGCATTTTGGTGGCTAAATCAGAAAAAAAAAAAAAAAAAAAAAAACATTTCGTAGCCCCTTGGTCGCAATGTTTAGAAAAATAAATTATTAGTTAATTTTTATAATTAGCAATTTTATTAATTAATTCGTTAATTTTTGGATCAATTTATTATACTTGGTGGCCCCATGGTGGCCAATCTTGGTTGCCATTAGGTAGCAAATTATTTTAAATAATTTTTGTTAATTATTTAATTTCGTCTCCATGTGGTAGCCAATTTATGTAGTCATAATTTGGTGGTCATGTGGTAGCTATTCTTTGGTCACAATTAGGTAGCGAAATATTTTAATTTTTTTTATTAATTATTTATGTGGGTCGCCATTTGGTAGCCAAAATTTGTAGCCGATTTTGGTGGCCATATGGTGGCTATTTTATCATTGCCACTAGGTAGCCAAATTTTTAATTATTATTTTTTATTCATTAATTTTCATTATTTACGTTGGTCGCCATTTGGTAGCCCAAATTTGTAGTCGATTTTGGTGGCCATATGGTGGCTATTTTATCGTCGCTACTAGGTAGCCAAATTTTTTAACTATTTTTTTTATTCATTAATTTTCATTATTTACGTTGGTCGCCATTTGGTAGCCCAAATTTGTAGCCGATTTTGGTGTCCATATGGTGGCTATTTTATCGTCGCTACTAGGTAGCCAAAATTTTTAATTATTTTTTTTATTAATTAATTTTCATTATTTACGTTGGTCGTCATTTGGTAGCCCAAATTTGTAGCCGATTTTGGTGGTCATATGGTGGCTATTTGATCGTCGCTACTAGGTAGCCAAATTTTTTAATTATTTTTTAGCCAATAATAGTCGCCACGTGGTAGCTACGTTTTCGTCGCCACTTCGTTGCCACACAATAATTTTTTTTTAAAAATTAAATTTAATATTTACAAAACCAAAATTAATTTAATATATACATATTTAAGTATTTAAAAGATCTTCAAAATAAAGTACATAATATTAGATTTAGAATTTTTTAAAAAAACAAATTAAAACCTACTAATTATCGTGTTGGTCTGGATCAGGGGATGGGCGCTTGTCTTGCATGCGGTTCATGTAATCTTGCAGCTATGTCATAATGCTCAGCAATTTCGAGTGCACTAGCTACTGCTCCTCAAGCTGTCGTTTAATGGTCTCTGTTGCCTGACTGACAGTAACGTCGACTTGTTGTTGCGTTAATCTAACTGGGAGAATTGTGGATGCTTCGTGTAATCCTCTCTCAATGCGAATTCCCTGTGTGCCGAGTCCATAGACGCGTCCCATCCTCAATCCACCAGCCGCCTCGAAGAAGATCTGGTCGGGGTCAACGGGCGGCGTTATAGGGTTGGCTTGACTCATAGCCTCACGTTGCTAGAGCATCTCATTATCCCGCTCCAATAAAGAGAAATTTGAAATAATAAGTTTTCTTATTACTTTATAACACACTTGGTACATTGTAATAATATTTACCATTAACTGAGAAGCCTTTTTATCAGAGTAATGGGTTTCATCATCCACTGTTTTGCTATGCGTTGCTTTGAAAACATCGGTGTGGGTCACCGGACGGCTTTCTTTTAACTCCTGCATTATTAACGCATAATTAGTACATAATTGTAAGATAAGATAAGACATAAAATTAAATAATCCCACTTTTGAATTTATTACATAATTGTTGTACATACCATTCTTCTCTTGTACTCATGAAAAGCAGTGGCACCCGCAAAGTGGACTGATATATTTTTCTTCCTGTTTTCCTTGTTCTTCCCAGCTATACCTATCCACTTTTGATCCCTCCATTTAATTTTCATTTGCTCCCAATTTTCCTCCGTGATCCATTTAGGACACTTGTCAACTTTACGGGCCTTGTTCAATAGGTCCTTCAACCTCTCTCTTGCTTTGAAATGGAAATGACTCCTTATTAGGGCAGTGTCACACGGGTACCACTTGAAATCCATCTACACCCAAAATGAATAAAAACAAGTACATGAGTTAATACAACATGCATGTCTACATAATATATAAAAGCAATAATAAATATTTATTGCATTAATAATAATATTTTGTACCTCAAATTTGTGAAACCATAAATCCTTGACATTTTGTGGGACCTCTCCATAAGTGATCCATGGTTGCGCGTACCCGCCAGAAAAAATCATCTTGAAGTTTTGCACCACTGTCGTGTCTTCATTTATAACATTATCATCATCAACCCTAGACACATCATATTGGTTCCTTAGTCTGATCTTGCATATAGCCAACCAATCTGCTCGGTCTCTCTTAGCACCAGGATATCTAACGTAGTAAACTTGATGTACATGTTCGGCTAAGACAAAAGGTTCATACTTTGGATATCTTTTCTTCACATTTACATCAATCAATGGAAATTTCGGATGAACCTTTAATCCCTTATTAATTTGAGAATCATACCACTTACACTTGAAAAGGACAACTCTTGTATGTTTGAGACTTGGATTATGGTATTCCAACTCAATTATGTCAGTCAACAAACCATAATAATCACTCTCATCCGTATTGTCTGTTGATCCTTTCACAAAGACTCCACTATTCATAGTAGTCCTCGATGCTCCATAAGTCAAAGTGTGGAATCGGTAACCATTTACCAAGTACCCTGGCCATGTGCGCACTTTCTTACTAGGCCCCACTGATAGATATTTTACTCGATCATCCAGACCATTAGTGTTGATAAGCTATAAAACATATTAATTAAAGTCGAATGTAATATATGTCAAAGTATAAACGAACTTTATGGTCAAAACGTTAATAAGGGTTCAACATTTACTTACATGATTGCACAACCATATTGGGAAATTGTTATCCATGCTATACATCATTTCCGATTCAGTCAATGTTGGGAAATTGAGAAGAAGTTCATTTTCAAACATCCTGTACAGTATTAATTATTAAACTGTAAATGCATTCCTTCTTTTAATCTAGTTAATAGAATTAATACACATATGTCGGGTCATTAACTTACTTGATATATGGGGACACCTCTTGACAATTCATCAAAACGTACAAGTGTGCAGCCTTCATGTCTCGGTCGTCTAAATAGGGATTGTTCATTTGGCCTATCGGACGACCTGGGTAACTGAATATAGGTAAGCACCCTTCAGGGTAATTTGTATCCATGGATTCATCATTTCGACCGACGTTCGTAGTTTTAGCTTCTACATGAAGATCAAAATAATAGAAACAAAATATCGACGTGTCAAGGAGAATATATGCTTGACATATAGATCCCTCAACCCGTGCTTTATTCTTCACCCTCATCTTCAAAATATGCAAGAACCTCTCAAAAGGATACATCTACCGAAATTGTACAGGACCGCCACATATTGCTTCATAAACCATGTGAACAGGCAAATGTTCCATTGAGTGAAAGAATGATGGAGGAAATATTTTTTCCAACTTACAAAGAATGTTTGCAATATTTAATTGTATCCTTTCAAGCTCATTTTTTTGGAGTATTGTGCAACAAATGTCTTGAAAAAATAAGCTCAGTTCAGTCAAAGCTTCTCTCATATATGTTGGCAGTAACTCTCGTAAGGTTATAGGAAACAATCTCTCCATAAATACATGGCAATCATGACTTTTCATATGTGACAACTTCAAATCCTTCATGTCAACACACCGTGCTATATTTGAGGCATATCCATCAGGGAATTGCAACTCACTTACCCATTCTAAAATCAATTTCTTAGATGAAACAGGGAGTGTGTACACGGGCATAGGCATTTTGCCATCTTGAATACATAATTCTGGGCGATCACAAAATCTTTCAATATCATCCCTTGCACGTTTATTATCCTTTGTCTTACCCTTCACATCCATCACAGTGTTGAAAATATTATCAAAAACATGTTTCTCTATGTGCATGACATCCAAATTGTGACGCAAAAGATGTGACCGCCAATAAGGCAAATCCCAAAAGATGCTTTGTTTTGTCCAATTATGCAACTCTCCAAAATTAGCTAGTTTTTTTGCCTTCAAATCATTAATCTTTGGTAAATTTTGAACACACTTCCAAATCTCTTCACCAAGTGGAGGTGCAGATCTTTCAAGCGTACCTTTGCGAAAATTCTTTTTGTCGCGTCGAAATGGATGGTTACTCGATAAGAACTGTCGATGATAATCAAAGAAGCAATTTTTTCGCCCTGCAGGCAATTGAAATGCCTTAGTATTCTCCATACAATATGGACACGAAAATTTTTCGTGCGTACTCCAACCAGACAACATGCCATATGCTGAAAATTCATTAATTGTCCACATTAAAGCTACCCTCATTTCAAAGTTTAAATTGGACGACACATCATAACAAGGTACTCCCACCTATAATTCTTTCAACTCTTCAATTAGAGGCTCAAGGAATATGTCTATGTTCTTACCTGGACTTTTCAGACCTGGAATAAGAAGGGGCAAAAACATGACAGGAGTCTTGATACACATCCATGGTGGTAGGTTGTACGGTGTGATTATCACTGGCCAACAAGAATACGGTTGAGAATTAGAGTTGAACGGATTAAACCCATCTGAGCAAAGTCCAAAACGGACATTCCTTGGCTGAGATGCAAAATCTGGATAAGTTTTATCAAAGTGTTTCCATGCCTCAGCATCAGATGGATGACATATCTTTCCATCCTCGACGTGGTGTCTATACTGCCATTGCATATGTTCAGCGGTTACATGCGACAAGTATAATCTTTTCAACCTAGGAGTTAACGAAAACCACCATATTTTTTTGTATGATATCGGTCTATCGCGTTTTTTACCGACTGGGAATGGCTTGTACCGCTCGTGGCCACATTTCGGACACAACTCGAGGTCAATTCTGTCCAAGAAATACAATGTACACCCATTTACACACACGTCAATTCTTAGGCAACATTCTTCGTACAGATCTAACAAATCGATTAAAACATTGCTCAGACATGTTCTCCTCTGCCTTGATATTCAATAACTCAGACACCGCTGACAAACGACTGTATTCTTTACACCCATCTCACAATGGCTCATCTGCGGCCTTTAATAGATCATAAAACCGTTTTGCTTGCATATTAGGTTCTTCTTCATACGGATCATTGTTATTACACGTGTGAGGTAATATTTCTGGCCCAGCAGCTTCGAATATCATTGTCCTATAAGTGTTTCCTTCATCATGCCCAAAATGATCCTCGTTATTACAATCATTGGTATCCTCATTTACATTTTCATATTCCCCATGTGAAGTCCATACATAATAATGACGCATAAATCCCTTTCTAAATAGATGAAGTGTACACTCTTCGGGTTCCTCAAATTGACAATTTTTGCATTTCGCACAAGGACATCTAATTTTGGTTTTATCCATGTATTGTGGTTTGCTACATGCAAACACAACAAAATTTTCTACACCCTTAACAAAAATAGGATTCAATGATCTTCCATCGGGTGTTAAGCGATTGTTCATCCAGGACCGCCGATCCCTTTCTATTTCGACTAAATTTGTATTACCAATTTGACCTAATTATATACACAAATCATCATTATTGTATATTCCACAACTCCCAAAATAATTAACTACAGAATGTTATTAATAGTAATAGACAAAAATTAATTACAAAGTAATTTTGGTTAATTTTATTTTTCCAAAGTAACATTCCAAGTCCTTTAAATTTACCTTTTACTTAGTTAAATTCAAAGTCATTTGATTAACATTATTTCAACTATAAGGCAACATAACATTTTTAAATACAGTTATATCTACAACAATATCTCACCAACAACATTAACATTCATTAAATTCAAAGTCATTTGATTAACATTATTTCATCTATAAGGCAACATCACATTTTCAAATACAGTTATATCTACAACAATATCTCACCTACAACATTAACATTCATTAAATTCTAAGTCATTTGATTAACATTATTTCATCTATAAGGCAACATCACATTTTCAAATACAGTTATATCTACAACAATATCTCACCTACAACATTAACCTTCATTAAATTCAAAGTTATTTTATCAACATTATTTCAACTACAACGCAACATCACATATCTAAAGACAATTATCTTTACAACAATACATCTCAATTTACAACATTATATCAAATATAATATCTCAACACAAATATAAAACATATTGATTAGAAGAGTAACCTGAGTCGTAAAAGTTTGGCATATCACACTAAAAAAACTCCAATCCTTCAAAAAAAATATAGCAAACAACCAACAATTGCATAATTAGCAATCACAAATTTAAAAACAAACTAACCACAACTAACAAAACAACAAATAATAAAAACCCGAAAATTCAAAAATTAAAAAAACAAAAAAAATCTAAAATTAAAAACCCCAAAAACAGAAAATACAAAAAAAAGAATAAAATCAGAAAATAAAAAAATAAAAAAAATAGAAAATACAAAAAAAGAATAAAATCAGAAAATAAAAAATAAAAAATAAAAACAGAAAATACAAAAAAAAGAATAAAATCAGAAAATAAAAAAATAGAAAATACAAAAAAAGAATAAAATCAGAAAATAAAAAAAATAAAAAAAACAGAAAAAAATTATAATATATATATATATATATATATTTGAAGCTAAAAAATGGATACACAGACATACATACATATATATATTTTTAAGTTAAAAATGAAAAGAAAACGAAAAAAATAAGAAAATAAGAAATAAAAGAAAATAAGAAATAGAAAAAATAATAGCAAAATGCATATATATATATATATATATATATATATATATAAGATCTATAAATATAAAATAGGATCTATATATAAAAAAAAGAGAAAAATGAAAATAAAAAAAACAAAAAAAAAAGCAAAATGCATATATATAAGATCTATATATAAAACAAAGGAAAAAATGAAAATTAAGAAAAACAAAAAAAAGGCAATGCACACATATACATATGTAGTTTATATAACAAAGAAAAAAACAAAAATTAAGAAAAAAAAAAGGGAATGCACACATATATATATAGATATAGATATACATATACATATTACTAAATGTATAATGTAAAAAGTAAAATAAAAACAAAAAAATATACCTTAGAGAGGTGGGGTCTGGGGTGGGGTGGGGTGGGAGGCGGTGGGGTGGGGGGTTGTTTTTTTTTTAACTTTATGCATACTAAAAACAAGGGGTAGGGGTGGGGTGGGGGGGGAGGCGGTGGAGTGGGGGGTTGTTTTTTTTTAACTTTATACATACTAAAAACAGGGGGCAGACATTGCCCCCTGTTTTTAGTATGCTGGGCGACCAAAGGGCCCCTTGGGCCCTTTGGTCGCCCACTTAAATCAGAGGGCAACGGCGCTGCCCTCTGATTTAAGTTTGGGCAGCGACAAAAGGGCCTCTAGCCCTTTGGTCGCACAAAGCCCTTATGAATTTTTTTTTTTTGTTAATTTAAATCTTTTATATATATTAATATCTGATAATATATTATAAATTAATTACATATAAATATGTTATAATAAATTATAAATTAATTAATTTAATATTAAATAACTAAATTTACTTAACATTAAATTTTGTAAATATGTTTTATATTATCTAAAAATAACTTTTGAGTTATATTATTAATTTTATTCTAAATAAATGAATTTATTTATTTATATAAATAATTTGATTTATATTTTTAATTTGTAGCCCCTTCATATATATTAGCGACCAAATGATTACCAAATTTTTACTTTTTGTCGCCATTTGGTGGCCAATGGCCATCACAGGGCTACAAAATGATATTCAAAAACTAAAATTCGTTATAATAAATTATAAATTAATTAATTTAATATTAAATAACTAAATTTATTTAACATTAAATTTTGTAAATATGTTTTATATTATCTAAAAACAACTTTTGAGTTATATTATTAATTTTATTCTAAATAAAGAAATTTATTTATTTATATAAATAATTTAATTTATATTTTTAATTTGTAGCCCCTTCATATATATTAGCGACCAAATGGCCATCAAATTTTTATTTTTTGTCGCTATTTGGTGGCCAATGGCCACCACGGGGCTACAAAATGATATTCAAAAACTAAAATTTGTTATAATAAAATATAAATTAATTAATTTAATATTAAATAACTAAATTTATTTCACATTAAATTTTGTAAATATGTTTTATATTATCTAAAAATAACTTTGGATTTATATTATTAATTTCATTCTAAATAAATGATTTTATTTATTTATATAAATAATTTGATTTATATTTTTAATTTGTAGCCCCTTCATATATATTAGTGACCAAATGGCCACAAAATTTTTATTTTTTGTCGCTATTTGGTGGCCAATGGCCACCACGGGGCTACAAAATGATATTCAAAAACTAAAATTTGTTATAATAAATTATAAATTAATTAATTTAATACTAAATAACTAAATTTATTTCACATTAAATTTTGTAAATATGTTTTATATTATCTAAAAACAACTTTGGATTTATATTATTAATTTTATTCCAAATAAATGAATTTATTTATTTATATAAATATTGGCGACCAAAGGGCGACCAAAATTTTACTTTTGGTCGCCGTTTGGTGGTCAATCGCTACCACGAGGTTACGAACTACCATGCAAAAAATAAAATTTATTTCATATAGTCAATTCTTTTGTTTTAAGTAGATATTCTAAGCTAAATATTATCTTTTATTGTAGTCATTAAATATATATACAACTGTATACCATTGAGTAAATCTTATAATATATTTTCAATCAAAACAAAAGAGATCTTACACAAACTTGTAATGTATTTTTATTATTAATTCTTATGTTCTAAATCAACTTAAATTTTCATAAAAATGAATATTTCGTAGCCCTGTGGTGGCTATTGACGACCAAAGGGCGACCAAACTTTTACTTTTGATCGCCGTTTGGTGGCCAATAGCCACCACGAGGCTACGAACTACCATGCAAAAAATAAATTTTATTTCATATAATCAATTCTTTTGTTTTAAGTAGATCTTCTAAGCTAGATATTATCTTTTATTATAGTAATTCTTCACTTTATACTAATTTATTGATGTTAGTGTGAAATTACAATTTGATTGGTGTGCGAAAAACTAATGACATTGACACAATATTCATTATTTTTCACTTTATATTTTATAATCGCACTTTTGTTAAATATAGAATTATTAATCATTAATTCATTTTCATACTCTTATATCTTAAATATATACAACTTTATACCATTGACTAAACCTTATAATATATTTTCAATCAAAACAAAAGAGATCTTACACAAACTTGTAATGTATTGGTTATTATTAATTCTTATGGTTTAAATCAACTTAAATTTTCTTGAACATGAATATTTCGTAGGCCCGTGGTGGCTATTGGCGACCAAAGGGCGACCAAAATTTTACTTTTGGTCGCCGTTTGGTGGCCAATAGCCACCACGAGGCTACGAACTACCATGCAAAAAAAAAAAATTTATTTTATGTAATCAATTCTTTCTTTTTAAGTGGATCTTCTGATCTAAATATTATCTTTTATTATAGTCATTAAATATATACAACTTTATACCATTGAGTAAATCTTATAATATATTTTCAATCAAAACAAAAGAAATCTGACACAAACTTTTAATGTATTTGTTATTATTAATTCTTATGTTATAAATCAACTTAAATTTTCATGAATATGAATATTTCGTAGCCCCTTGGTGGCTATTGGCGACCAAAGGGCGACCAAACTTTTATTTTTGGTCGCCGTTTGGTGGCCAATAGCCACCCCGAGGCTACGAACTACCATGCAACAAATAAAACTTATTTCATATAATCAATTCTTTTGTTTTAAGTAGATCTTTTAAGCTAAATATTATCTTTTATTATAGTCATTAAATATATACAACTTTATATCATTGAGTAAATCTTATAATATATTTTTAATCAAAACAAAAGAGATCTTACACAAACTTGTAATGTATTTGTTATTATTAATTATTATGTTCTAAATCAACTTAAATTTTCATGAACATGAATATTTCGTAGCCCCTTGGTGGCTATTGGCGACCAAACGGCGACCAAACTTTTATTTTTGGTTGGCATTTGGTGGGCAATAGCCAACACGAGGCTACGAACTACCATGCAAAAAATAAAACTTATTTAATGTAATCAATTCTTTTGCTTTAGGTAGATCTTTTAAGCTAAATATTATCATTTATTATACTCATTAAATAAATACAATTTTATATCATTGAGTAAATCTTATAATATATTTTCAATCAAAACAAAAGAGATCTTACACAAACTTGTAATGTATTTGTTATTATTAATTCTTATGTTATAAATCAACTTAAATTTTCAGGAACATGAATATTTCGTAGCCCCTTGGTGGCTATTGGCGACCAAAGGGCGACCAAACTTTTATTTTTGGTCGCCGTTTGGTGGCCAATAGCCACCACGAGGCTAGGAACTACCATGCAACAAATAAAACTTATTCAATATAATCAATTCTTTTATTTTAAGTAGATCTTTTAAGCTAAATATTATCTTTTATTATAGTCATTAAATATATACAACTTTATATCATTGACTAAATCTTATAATATATTTTCAATCTAAACAAAAGAGATCTTACACAAACTTATAATGTATTTGTTATTATTAATTCTTATGTTCTAAATCAACTTAAATATTCATGAACATGAATATTTCGTAGCCCCTTGGTGGCTTTTGGCCACCAAACGGCGACCAAAAGTAAAATTTTGGTCGTCCTTTGGTCGCCAATAGCCACCACAATGCTACGAACTACCATGCAAAAAATAAAATTTATTTCATATAATCAATTCTTTTGTTTTAAGTAGATATTCTAAGTTAAATATTATTTTTTATTATAGTCATTAAATATATATACAACTGTATACCATTGAATAATCTTATAATATATTTTCAATCAAAACAAAAGAGATCTTACACAAACTTGTAATGTATTTTTATTATTAATTCTTATGTTTAAAATCAACTTAAATTTTCATGAACATGAATATTTCGTAGCCCCTTGGTGGCTATTGGCAACCAAAGGGCGACCAAACTTTTATTTTTGGTCACCGTTTGGTGGCCAATAGCCACCACGAGGCTACGAACTACCATGCAAAAAATAAAATTTCTTTCATATAATCAATTCTTTTGTTTTAAGTAGATCTTCTAAGCTAAATATTACTTTTATTATAGTCATTCTTCAATTTAGACTAATTCATTGATGTTAGTGTGAAATTACAATTTGATTGGTGTGCGAAAAACTAATGACATTGACACAATATTCATTATTTTTCACTTTATATTTTATAATCGCACTTTTGTTAAATATAGAATTATTAATCATTAATTCATTTTCATACTCTTATATCTTAAATATATACAACTTTATACCATTGACTAAACCTTATAATATATTTTCAATCAAAACAAAAGAGATCTTACACAAACTTATAATGTATTTGTTATTATTAATTCTTATGTTCTAAATCAACTTAAATTTTCATGAACATGAATATTTCGTAGCCCCGTGGTGGCTATTGGCAACCAAAGGGCGACCAAAATTTTACTTTTGGTCGCCGTCTGGTGGCCAATAGCCACCACGAGGCTACGAACTACCATGCAAAAAATAAAATTTATTTCATATAATCAATTCTCTCTTTTTAAGTAGATCTTCTGATCTAAATATTATCTTTTATTATAGTCATTAAATATATACAACTTTATATCATTGAGTAAATCTTATAATATATTTTCAATCAAAACAAAAGAGATCTTACACAAACTTGTAATGTATTTGTTATTATTAATTCTTATGTTATAAATCAACTTAAATTTTCATGAACATGAATATTTCGTAGCCTCTTGGTGGCTATTGGCGACCAAAGGGCGACTAAACTTTTATTTTTGGTCGCCGTTTGGTGGCCAATAGCCACCACGAGGCTACGAACTACCATGCAACAAATAAAACTTATTTCATTTAATTAATTCTTTTGTTTTAAGTATATCTTTTAAGCTAAATATTATCTTTTATTATAGTCATTAAATATATACAACTTTATATCATTGACTAAATCTTATAATATATTTTCAATCAAAACAAAAGAGATCTTACACAAACTTATAATGTATTAGTTATTATTAATTCTTATGTTATAAATCAACTTAAATTTTCATGAACATGAATATTTCGTAGCCCCTTGGTGGCTATTGGCGACCAAAGGGCGACCAAACCTTTATTTTTGGTCGCCGTTTGGTGGCCAATAGCCACCACGAGGCTACGAACTACCATGCAACAAATAAAACTATTTTCATATAATCAATTCTTTTGTTTTAAGTAGATCTTTTAAGCTAAATATTATCTTTTATTATAGTCATTAAATATATACAACTTTATATCATTGAGTAAATCTTATAATATATTTTCAATCAAAACAAAAGAGATCTTACACAAACTTGTAATGTATTTTTATTATTAATTCTTATGTTATAAATCAACTTAAATTTTCATGAACATGAATATTTCGTAGCCCCTTGGTGGCTATTGGCGACCAAAGGGCGACCAAACCTTTACTTTTGGTCGCCGTTTGGTGGCCAATAGCCACCACGAGGCTACGAACTACCATGCAAAAAATAAAATTTCTTTCATATAATCATTTCTTTTGTTTTAAGTAGATCTTCTAAGCTAAATATTATCTTTTATTATAGTCATTCTTCAATTTATACTAATTCATTGATGTTAGTGTGAAATTACAATTTGATTGGTGTGCGTAAAACTAATGACAATGACACAATATTCATTATTTTTCACTTTATATTTCATAATCCCACTTTTGTTAAATATAGAATTATTAATCATTAATTCATTTTCATACTCTAATATCTTAAATATATATAACTTTATGCCATTGACTAAATCTTATAATATATTTTCAATCAAAACAAAAAGAGATCTTACACAAACTTGTAATGTATTTGTTATTATTAATTCTTATGTTTTAAATCAACTTAAATTTTCTTGAACATAAATATTTCGTAGCCCCGTGGTGGCTATTGGTGACCAAAGGGCGACCAAAATTTTACTTTTGGTCGCCGTTTGGGGGCCAATAGCCACCACGACGCTACGAACTACCATGCAAAAAATAAAATTTATTTTATGTAATTAATTCTTTCTTTTTAAGTAGATCTTCTTATCTAAATATTATCTTTTATTATAGTCATTAAATATATACAACTTTATTCCATTGAGTAAATCTTATAATATATTTTCAATCAAAACAAAAGAGATCTTACACAAACTTGTAATGTATTTGTTATTATTAATTCTTATGTTATAAATCAACTTAAATTTTCATGAATATGAATATTTCGTAGCCCCTTGGTGGCTATTGGCGACCAAAGGGCAACCAAACTTTTATTTTTGGTCGCCGTTTGGTGGCCAATAGCCACCACGAGGCTACGAACTACCATGCAACAAATAAAACTTATTTCATATAATCAATTCTTTTGTTTTAAGTATATCTTTTAAGCTAAATATTATCTTTTATTATAGTCATTAAATATATACAACTTTATATCATTGAGTAAATCTTATAATATATTTTCAATCAAAACAAAAGAGATCTTACACAAACTTATAATGTATTTGTCATTATTAATTCTTATGTTATAAATCAACTTAAATTTTCATGAACATGAATATTTCGTAGCCCCTTGGTGGCTATTGGCGACCAAAGGGCAACCAAACTTTTATTTTTGGTCGCCGTTTGGTGGCCAATAGCCACCACGAGGCTACGAACTACCATGCAACAAATAAAACTATTTTCATATAATCAATTCTTTTGTTTGAAGTAGATCTTTTAAGCTAAATATTATCTTTTATTATAGTCATTAAATATATACAACTTTATATAATTGAGTAAATCTTATAATATATTTTCAATCAAAACAAAAGAGATCTTATACAAACTTAATGTATTTGTTATTATTAATTCTTATGTTATAAATCAACTTAAATTTTCATGAACATGAATATTTCATAGCCCCTTGGTGGCTATTGGCGACCAAAGGGCGACCAAACTTTTATTTTTGGTCGTCGTTTGGTGGCCAATAGCAACCACGAGGCTAGGAACTACCATGCAAAAAATAAAATTTATTTCATTTAATCAATTCTTTTGTTTTAAGTAGATCTTTTAAGCTAAATATTATCTTTTATTATAGTCATTAAATATATACAACTTTATATCATTGAGTAAATCTTATAGTATATTTTCAATCAAAACAAAAGAGATCTTACACAAACTTATATTGTATTTGTTATTATTAATTCTTATGTTCTAAATCAACTTAAATTTTCATGAACATGAATATTTCGTAGCCCCTTGGTGGCTATTGGCGACCAAAGGGCGACCAAAATTTACTTTTGGTCGCCGTTTGGTGGCTAAATTATTATTTTTTTAAAATTTTTACTTTTTTAAAATTTTATTTTTTGGTCACCATTTGGTCTCTATATAGCGACCAAATGGATACCATATTTATATTTTTTCTATTTTATAATTATTTTTTTAAATTTATTTTTGGTAATTAAGATACGAACAAAAATTAATGATAACGGTGGCCATGTTGTGAGGAATCGTATCCTACATCGGACACGGACGAGACTGGGCTGCTTGATATAAGTGCGTATGTGCGCCTTGTATCGTGGACGCGCGTTTTCCTCGTAGTGGCGAGGGGATGACAAAGCCGTGAGGCGTATGGGCGCCAAAGCGGACAATATCGACATAGTGCGCTTTTGGGCAGGTTCGCCATGGCCTCGGTGCGCGCTCGTCCCCTATGGGCGGGGTGTATCCTGCAGGCGTGGGTGCGTTGGTTTGGGGCATGACACATGTGGTCGCCATTTGGCGACGTAATGGCGACCAAAAACTAATTAATCAAAAATTATCTTTGTTTGTCGCTATTTCGTCGCCGTTTGGCTACCAAATGGCGACCATTTGTAATTTTCCTATTAACATATTTTTTCGCACATTTTAGCCACCAAACGGTTTCGAAATATTTCATTTCGTCGCCCTTTCGTCGCCATTCATTTTAAATGGCTACCAAACTTTTTTCGTCACCATTTTTGGTAGCCTCAAGGCTGTTTTTTTGTAGTGATAGTACGAGGAAAGCATGGTATAAATGGTTTTTATATACCTATAAGAATTGCAATTTTAGAGGTTATCTCATGAAGTCTATTTCAGAATCTGTAGAAACAATTATGTTATCAAGGTTCAGGGAGATGAATATGTGATGTCAGTTTTAACAACTTTGGCTTTTGCTTGAAGGGTTGTTCTACAAAGAATGTAAATAGGTAATGTCAATGGGGCAAGTTTCACCGGGAGACTTATCCTCATATCCTGTTGAATTATTTAAAAGTTCATCCTAATATTTGTCCCACTCTCAACATTCTTCATCCCAATTCTTATGGGAAATGAGAATTACCTGCAGATTTTTCGTTTATATTTTTTAAACCATGCAAAGATTGTGTTTAGTTCAAAATATATAATGTTAGAACATAAATTAAATTAACATAATTGTTAAATAAATGTCAAATATGGATTATGCATTGAGTACTATGCCTTCAACTATAAAGCAAAAAAAAACATTACCTTTTTTTTTCGGGGCAAAAATAACAATACAATAAGTGAATTTGAGGCATCTAAAACAATTTCCGACTAGAACAAGAATTGCATGCAGTAAATATTATTTCTTTGTATTTTTTTATGTATATTGATTACCATAAAATATATTTTTTTTTTGTAAAAAATAATTATTGATCAAAATTCATTTTTTTTTCTTTTACAAGGGGTTAAACTAAACAAAATCACAAAAATATATTTTCATCTAAGCGCCAAGCGCTAAGATGACTCCACACCTAGTGTCTGGCCCCATTTTCGTTGTACCATTTCATACGAGGTTGATTCCAATACCTTCATCATGTAATTTAAACATTTACTCACCTATAGTGTAAGTTAGTAGCTTGTATATATTGTCAAAAGCATTGCAACTCACCATTGGCCATTTGGTTTAGTGGCACGATTCTTGCTTTAAGTGTTTAAGGTCCCGAGATCAACTCTCAATGTATTACAACTCACTTTTAATTGTTATAATACGGACTGGGCAAATTCAGAATTATTATTATTCAGTGGGGTTGAATTTGTATATGGTTAATTGTTATCAGTGGAAGCTAAATTAATTTTAACCTAAAAATGCTTTTAAAATACTCACTTTTTCAAAAAATTACAACTCTAACACACTCATTAATAGCTCCACCCTTAGAGTTAGTGGACTACAACCCTTACTTGCCAATTAATAGCTCTGCCTATGAACCAGGGGCGAAGTCAAAAGTTTGAAGTTGGGGCAAGATTTAATAAATAAAAAAAGGGGCCCTAATGTTTTAATTTTTTAGAATATTACATATATTTATTTATTTTTAAATCTCAGGGGAAGGGGAGGTAATATATTTTTGTGAACCAAAAAAAATATTACATATATTTATTTATTTTTAAATCGAGGGGGAAGGGGGAAGGGGGAGGGGGGAGAGGGTGGTACCGCTCCTGCAATGAACAGGTGACTACTTGACCCTATCTACAGATGACATGGCACTAGAGACCAAATAGTAATCCCTAGTACAAAAAGCCATAAAGATGTCAATAGGCTGGCAACCTGCAACCTTTTTCCTCCAGAGGCGACGTACGATTCTCCATGGAATAAGAGGTATTCATAGACTATAATAAGAAATAGATTGCCTAGAAGAGTATTTGAGCATTGTAGAAAACCATACATTTCCTCACACTTCTCTGAAGAATCCATCCCTTTGATTAGTAAAAATGAATATTGCTTCTTCTGCATGCTTTTAATGCCATTTGAAATCAATTCAGAAGAATTGTACAAGAAGACATGCAGTTTCCACAACCTTATACATTTTCTTTTACTAGTTTAGAGAAAGGGAACTAAGAACAATTATTGGCTATTGCACTTTTTGTCAACTAATTTATATCAATGAATTACACTAGTGAAGTCTCACAAAAGTTTCAAATTTTATTTAATTTATTTTTGTTTGATGACGAGGAATTCATCATCAACATGCAGCAACTCATCTTAACGCATACTTTAAATCAATTTTTTTTTTTTTTTGCTTAAATGGAGGAAAGCCAGTTATGCATGAATTATCTTGAGAGATTTTTCACCTATCCTGTGACGGCTCATCAGGTTCATTCGTAATTGTTGCATGTCTCTTTGAGTATTTCAATGTGTATTTCTTATTCTTGATTATATGTTTTATTAGTGGCTACTATTCATAAGAAAATCAACTGTCTAATTTGCTCGAATTAATATTTTTTCTAGATAGTATAACTTATAAAAGGAATTGGAAACTTGTAGTTTTGGATTTTGAAGGTCGGGAACTTGTGTTTGAAAAATGATTAGTGTTTCGTTGAATAGTGTTACGTAATGTAAACATTATTTTTTAAACTAGTTAGCATTTAAATTGAGATTTAGCATAGTTTGACCAAGATTTTGTGGTAATTGACTTAAGCTAAATATACAACACATACATATATACATCATATACCATATATGCATACAAATATTCAAAAAAATAAGCCAAAAATGTCCCAAAATAGCCAAAAAAACCCTATACGGGAATAGTAATTTTTTATACAAATTTTGTTCAATTTGATCTTTCAAGCTCTTCCAAAGGACTTCAAACCATCAAAAAGCTTCTCCTTTGCTCCTACATCTCTAATTTGGTGAGGATTCCCCTATCTTTGTGCATTTGAATGTTTAGCTACAAACTTTAAATTTTGAGATTTGTTATATCTTGCTTATCTATGGTTATTTATGCTTAAATTGGCCTCTATTATGATCATGCAACATTCTTTTATAGCTATTTGAAGAATTTTGTGGTTGAAAATGAAGTTTGGAGATTTGGGGAAGAAGATGAATAGTGCCTGTGAATAGTAACTTACGAATTTTGGGGTTTTGCATTTCTAATTGTTTTAATGCTTCTAATAGTTGCTATAACCCTTGAGAATGCTATATGTATCATAAAAATGGTGATAACTTGACTAGAATTGGAAATTTAGCTTGAAATGCAAAGAGAACCTTAAAACAAAATGTTGAGTTTGGCATGTTTGATGATGTAGTTGGTCTTAGAAGTGTTAGGAAGCTCTTAAAATGTAATTATGACGCTTAATTGTTAATAGGATTAGGTAATTGTAGTTCAAATCACTAAAGAGACTTTTTGGTATTTTTGTGTTGACATGCTTAAAAATATGATTTCATGGCATTTAGTTGTATCATAAAGTGTCATTTGGAATTAGTAAAGTTAGATTTGAAGTTGGTTATCTCGTATGAATATTAGAATTTAATTTGTAAGCATTTTGAAGGAGTTTTGTTGGAGTTTATGTGAATTAGTTGAGCTTATTGCATGATTAGCTATTTGAGTTATTATAATTATTATATTTGTCTATTGAGTGAGTTATAAATTGTAATTTGGGTGAATAAGAATGATAATAATTCTAGGTCATGTTTATAGTTGGATTATGTTTAAGTATTAAATGTGTTTGTATAGAAAATATATATTTTTGAGTGAGATCTTATAAGTTAAGTATTTGTGAATATGTCTAAAGGAGATACAATCTTTGCTTGCTAAGTTATTGCTAAAGAAAATCAGTCCATGCATGCAAGAAATGGAATTAAAAACATTGAGAACTTAATGTGTGTGTGTTCAATTGTGGCTGTCCAGATTTTTCAGCAAAATTGAGGCAACTTCGATCTTAAAACTGTATTAATTGGAGAAGGATTAGGGGGTGAATTATATACCGTTAGAAATCCTTACGAGTCTAGTTTCTACAGCTTTTTACGGTGCATTAATCGGAGTTGTCTAGAGCAAGTTATGATCATTTTGGTGAGATTTGTCAGAAATCCCCTATTACGCGAGAATCAGAATTATGCTGTTATTTTGCTATAGTGATGATATAATTCAGTTCTAATTGGATTTATTAGATCAAGACCTTATTGTGTAGTGTCCTTGGATGATTAGTAACGTAATGGGGCTCTTATAGTTATGTTGTTTTCATGAATTGTAATTGAAATCTAATTGCTAGTAAAATTAATTTAAATTGAAAGATATTCTATTCGACTGTGAATGAGAAATGCAAGTAGAGTTGTGATGGTCACCACCTTTAGAGAAAGGTAATGTTTCTATATATGCTAAACAATTCAATTGTTAGAATTAGTTATTGTTATCAATGTGCAACTAGTGAACACTTAGAAGGGTTAAATAAACTATGTGGAAGAATGTGTTTAATGCTTTTTGAACCTACATATAAGGTTAATTGTAAGTTGATAGATGTCTATTATATGTTAAATGTAATTAACTTAAGTTGATCCTACTAGTGATATGTTAGAATCTTAGCTTGAAGTATAGTTATTTTGCTAAAATTGTATGTTAGTTATTAAATGGTTGATAATTAACTTTTCTATTAGTTAATAAATGCATTTCTTTCCCTATGTGCTAATGTTGGGCTATCTTCATGGAGATATTACTAACTATTGTAAGTAAAGTAGAATATGAATTAGAAGTTCATTAAAATAGTAAAAGACTGGGTAGTGTCATTGTGAATGAATGTGTCATTTGAACATTAAAGTAACCTAACCTTTATTATCTATATATTCTTTGGAGAAATTCTTTGAGTTGAGGTAAAGACTAATTTATTGCTATGTGGGGTGGGTGAATTTCTTGTACAAGTTATTAACTAAAGTAAAATGAGAAATAGTCTGAGTAACTCCAGGCTCATGTGTTGATTTTAGTTACACTAAATTCTAGCTCGGTTTATATTTAGTTATAGCATGCTGGTTGAATCATTCTCATTTATGTTTTTGAACTATCTTCTTAATTAACTTGTAGACTATTGAAAATATGGAGTACATGAGTTAAATGTTCTAATTACTGTAACTTAGAAGTTGTTTGTACTATATGGAAAAAGTTTCAACTACGACTTTGTCTAACTTGTCTAATGGTGATTTCCAATTGAAATCTCTCTTATTCTACATAGCTTACTAGCTTACAGAAAAATGCTTGTTAGGGTGACTTAGTAGTATTGTACTAATTAAACCTCAATTAGAACTAGAGTATAATTATGCATGGCCTACTAATTGTAATGTTCTTATTCCATGAGTTACTAGCTAAAAGTAAAATGTTAGATAAGTTAGGTACATAGATCATGTATTATTTGAGCTATATTAATTCTAGTTAATTATTTGGATATTCAAATGGAATTTATATAGTTAATTGATAAAGTGTTATATTTGTATGAAAAGACTAGGGTTGCACATTTGAGTTAAGTCGAGAAGGTTGGAGTTCATCTAAGCTTTACCTTGCATAATTAACCTAATCCAAGGTGAGGGAGTTACATTCTTTTGTGCATCTTAATTTGTTTTACTGCTCATGAATTGTATAGTTCAATATAATTGCTTATAATTACGTGTACTTTGATATGAATAGACTAAATATACACTTGTCTTTTATTTATATTGTTATATGGCTTATTTATTGTAAACTACGTGCGAGGGCAACCTACTTTGTTGTCCCTCATTTATGTGATTCTTGAATTATATTGCCATTGCTTGAATTATTGTGATCGAATATCGGGTTGCGCAACCTTTTCGGACATGGTAGCGTCAAGAAACACGGGCGGCGTCGGGCTTGCCGTGCTCCCTCGACTACCATGGTGCCTATTCCCTTCTCGCTGAGGCATACTCCACTACCCCAGAGGCGTGGTTCACCTGTTGGGCATGGACCTACCTCAGGAGAAAGGGTCGTAGGATCGGGATACATCCGGAGTATCCCAACTTGTTGGAGTAAGGGTTTGCCGGCACTTGAGTGATGATCGTGGTTCGTGGTTCGAGTTTGAAGACTTGCAGTGGAACCGTATCCTTTTATAAAGTGTTTAATTACTTGTTTCAATAACTTGCTTAATTGTGATATTTATGTGTTATCTTTGTGCATTTCATGAAAGCATTCCTCGGTATGCTGCATCACCTCCCTCACTGAGTATACATGTTGTATACTCACCCTCGTTTCTAACACCTTTCAGGATCAGTGCTATCAAGGATAGAAAAGAAGGCTCGAGAGTTTTGTCATTGATTATGCTGGCTTACGTGGATTTCCATTGAATTCAGTTTTGTATTTGTAAAGTTAAGTTTTGAATGTATTGATAGTTATGAATGACTTGTAATATTGTAATAACTTGTAATCTTTACTTTATTGTCTGGTAGTTGCATGTTTGCATTTTTTGACTGGTTGACGAACTTAAATTATAAGAAAGAAAACTAGATATTATTATAGTGGTATTATAAGTGAAATTATAATTATAGATGTTCAACAGTTAATGAATACATACTTTTGTGACTTCAATGTTGGATCCAAGGCTCGGATGGCCTTATGAATTGTTGTATGAGATAGTTATGGTACAGGGGATGAAGGAATGGAGTTAGATCATAGTTTTGTGGTTATAAATATTATTTACAGGTTTTGAATTGTCCTATCTATAGGGAAAACTCCGTCCGTTTTTTCCTAAATTTCGTGCTTGGGGTTTGGAAATGGGTTATGATTAGCATGGCTATTAAAGCCTCTGCTCTCATGAGGGATCGGGGCGTTACATATCCTATCCTTCTTGAGCAAGGGATGAAGAGCATCTGGCGGTTAGTTGAACATGCTTGATCCAAGAGAATGATGAAGGCTAAAGTTGGCCAGCCAATCCGCATATCTATTAACTTCGCAGAAAACATGAGTAACCCAGTACCCATCATGTCTATTGATAATCTTCACACACTTCTCAACAATAATCTTGAATGGACTATTATAGAAAGTCCCTTTTTTCAATAGGTTGCAAATGAAATGAAAATCAGTCTCAATGGTAAGATGATTCAAACCAAGGTTCTCCACCCTACAAAGATCTTCTTCCAAAGCCAAAAGTTCAGCTCGATTAATGCTACTTGCAATACACAAATTAATCCCAAAACCCAAAATTCGTTTCCTATCAGTATCTCAAAAAAGGCCACCCGCTCCAGCAACTCTAGGATTCCCCTTCGAACATCTGTCAATATTCAACTTGTAACCCATAGAAGGTTTCTCCCAACCAGTTTAGAGTTCGCTCTTGGTATGAAGTTTAGCTCTCCCATGAAATTTCCAAGCTTTCTCATACTCTATAGCATTTTTTATGATCTGATCCACGATAACTCTGAAAGGTTTTCTTAATGACCCTTTAAAGATCATATCATTACATAATCTTCAAATATCCCAAATGGTAGCTGCGAAGACACTGTTCCATTTGACCCCAAAACAACGCTCATTGGTTCGAATATTTTTGTTGAACCACACATGCCAGTCCAAGTCGAAGAACCCATGGGGCGTAGATTATGCAATATTTGTCATGGAAGGGCATAGATTTAAACTTTAGAATTTTTAATCACAATAAATCACTATCCAACCATTTTATCCAAATTATGGGATTGAAGTTTTGAATTTTATATAGACTGGACCGGTGGCTTCTAAAAGTCCTAGATTTCAATCGTCAGGTTGGGAAAAATTAAAACTTGATGTTTCTTGCAAAGTAGTACTTTTTAATGATTAATTATTTGGCTTTTGTAACATTACTTATAGGAAAATTCATACAAACGTCCTGTACTTTGGACCTTAGAAAATGTCCCAATAAGGGACTTACAGATGATAAGATGTGATTTATTTTGGCCTTCTATGCAAATACTTTTTATTAATTGCACTTTGACCCTTTGTCGTAACATGACCAAAGTACCCTTTTGTCAAATAAAACACTTTGCTGACAGCGCATTGTCCAAGATGGCATGAGATGACTTTTTTCCTATGGCACATTTAACAAGGCATTGTATGATTTGTTATATACTTTGTATTATTTTGCATATAATAGATATCATTTCACATATAAAGATATCATTTGACGTAAAACTAATATTTCATGACTTGTAATATTTCTTAACAATAGATACATCGTTCTAATGTCATTTATATTGACTTTTTTTAAGTAATTTGTGTTTGACATTTATATAAGTGTAAATTAAGAAAGTTACATTAGTTCAGAAAGTAATAAATTTGAAGATAAATATAACTACTTTCCATTAATACTAATTGATGCATTAATTCATTTGAATAAATGAATACTTATAAATTGAATCCTATGTAAATTAGTAAAGTTACATTTTACATAAGTTGTTTTGTTTTTTTTTGGTGAAAAATCTTCTTTGTTGAAGTAAAAATAGGTATATAAAGTTAAGTTATTCCTCATCTTTTATTTATATTGTTCTTGATCTACCTTGCATTTTTTGTGGAAATAAGGAACTATTGTCTGTACGTTTCATATAAATAATGATATGTTATATACATTTTCTAGTAATATTGATTTCTTGAAGTAATGATATCATGCATATTAGTTGTAAACAAAGTATAATTCCAAGTAAATATGTTATTATTATCAATAATCGACACTTATTTCCTAGTAATAGATAGATTGAATGGTTTTAATAATGGTTTGGTGAATGTCATGCGTGTTAATTTATATACTAGTAAGTTAAGTAATTTATCAATAAATTTGGTATGTTTCCTTGGATTGTTGTTTGGAATGAAAAAGTATCTGGCATTCCGCCACTAATTACAAGAAAACATATAAAGTTTATCTTAGTTGATAGTTTATTTATGTTATTTTATATTGTATGTACCTAGTAGTTAGACGGTTAAATTCTTGTTAATCAGTTATATTTATTTGTAAAATTTATTTTATTAACAGTAAAATAGTATATGTTTGTTATATTTTGAGCAGTAGACAAAATGAATGCCAACGAGATTATACACGATGAAGGTGTAGATATTACTGAATCTGACAATGATGACGTGGTTCAAGTTTTTGATGATGTTGAGGTAGAGGATTTGAGAGATTTAAGTGAAAATGACATCCTTATTTCTACATTTGAGTTTGAAAATGAACCATATGTATTCTACAATCGGTATGCCTGCATTCATGGTTTTAGTATTAGAAGGTGTATGGTTAAAAAAGATGACAGCCATCAAATAGTTGTCAGATTTTTTACATGTTCATGTGCCGGTTTGCAAAGGAAAGAATTATTAGAAATAGAGAATAAACATTGGGAGCATAGGGGAGACACAAAATGTGATTGTAAAGAACAACTTCGTATCAACTATGCGTTGGTTCCTAGCTATGGCGGCCTAATGCTATGTTCGCACAAACACATAGATCTTGGTCATATGCGCCAAGCTCATTCTATATGTCGGGCTGGAATAAACATGAGTCGAATCTTTGATCTATTTGTATATAAAGCGGGAGGGTACGATATTGTTGGATTCATTAGGAAGGACTTGTACAATGCCTTAGACCGTGACAACCGAGCATAAATTACCATAGGGGATGTCAATATTGCATTAGGATATTTGCAATGTAAAGCAGATTCTGATATGTTGTTCTATTTCTAGAATTCTTAGAAATAGAGAATAGGCATTGTGAGCATAGGGGAGAGACAAAATGTGATTGTAAAGAACAACTTCGTATCAACTATGCGTTGGTTCCTAGCTATGGCGTCCTAATGCTATGTTTGAACAAACACATAGATCTTGGTCATATGCACCAAGCTCATTCTATATATCGGACCGGAATAAACATGAGTCGAATCTTTGATCTATTTGTATATAAAGCGGGAGGGTACGATGGCGTTGGATTCATTAGGAAGGACTTGTACAATGCCTTAGACCTTGACAACCGAGCAAAAATTACCATAGGGGATGCCAATGTTGCATTGGGATATTTGCAATATAAAGCGGATTTTGATATGTTGTTCTATTTCTAACACATAGTTAACGAAAAGAATTGCTTGGACAAGTTATTTTGGACCGACGAGCAATAGAGAAAGGAGTTCGAAGTATTTGGCGATATTTTGATATTTGATGCCACTTACAAGACCAACTCTTACAAATTTACACTTATTATGATGGTTTAGGTGTTCAGACTTATCTCGTTGCTAATAGTGTGAGATGAGGTTTGTTACATCTTGTGATATTTAACTGACTGGCTTTGGACATTGTTTGTGACTGTTTGATGTTTGAGTCCACTAGGATATCGTGCAAGCACATGATATATGTGATGAAATGCGAAGGTTCAAATGAGATCCCATCAAGTTGTATCAATTAATAAACGTTGGACAACTGAGGTAAGTAAAGACCTCCGTGAAAAAGGTTTGATAACTTCTGCAAACGAAACCCATCAATTTAAACGAGCACTGAGACGTTGGAAGATCCCCAAATTGTGAGGCCAAAATGAATTAGGAACTCCCAAAAATAAACGAGCATTGAGTCGTTGTTCGAAATACAATACGCCTAACCCCTTTAATAGCTTAAACAATTTTAGTCAATTAAACCAAAAAATTTCATTTGGAGGTACAACATATAGAAATGCTAGTGGCAGTGGTATGGGCTATAGCAATATGGTTAGTGGTATGGGTTACAGATTCTTAGGCAAATTTTCGGCTCCTAAAATGGTAACGCGTCTTAAGTTCATCTTATCATCTACAAATAATCATTTTCCTTTCAAGGTGTATCACTTTATATGGTATGGTATGTAATTTATAATTTTTTTCAGGTAATTTATAAGAAATCATACAACTTCTACTTGTGTTGCGAAAATTTCGATTTCCCTCCAAAATTTCAAGATTATGTCATTTTAAATTTTGAAGTTCCCTCCTTCAAATTCTTTTACTCCCCCTAACTCAAAATCCATCAATATATATGTCTAATACACAACCTTTTTAGCTCTTTGCATTTCTATTTTCACTTAACATTGAAGAAAAAAATAGACCATCTCCACATCATAGTAATACCACAAGTTCCTCTCCACATCTATAAAAGGTGAATGTTGCTCTTTAGTGATTATCTCGTTGTAATTATTGTATGTTTTACTGTATTTCGGATATGTTTATAGTATTCCAGAGATTTTTTTTTTTTTTTGTGATAGATGTTGATTTATGTTTTCTAATTATCTTTCTTCATGGGTTTACACTTCTTCCATGAGTCTTCGTGGGTTTACATGCTTGTGCCATTAATGCACCACCGAAACAACAAATCTTCATTCCTCCCTCACTCTCTCCTCTAAGAACACAACACTCAACTCTTCACCTAGAAAAGTTGAAAACTTTTGTTTCCATTTTCAAAAACTAGAACTTCACTCATTGGATTACAACGTAAAAATGCTTTGTAAATTTCTCTCTTTGTATGATCATTTCTTTGTTTATTCTTTTACTAAGTGATGTTTTTCTGTTTGTTCAAAATCTATGTTTTTCAAAGACAAAAAGTTGTGATTTGGGTTTTAGTTTCTTTTTTTAAATTACAAAATGCAGCATTGAATTCAAATGTTTCGCTTTTCTTGCTTTTTTAATTAGTGCAATTTGATCTATTTTTGTTTTGCTTTTGGGGCTTGGTATGTGATTTTTTCTTGATAAATGTGTTGTTTTATCTCTTCCCTTTTTTTGCTTTATTAGCCTTTTGCTTTATTGTAGTTCTCCATTTTGGCATGCATAATAGTTGTTCCATTTTCAGATGGGTATGCATATCTAGAGCTTAGTTGAGATACATTACGACATAAAATAGATCAAATGGTTTTTCTTATCTTTTAGCATATCTAGCATTTGATCTGTTTGAAACTGCCACTTATAGTTCTAAATCTTTACAGGATTTCATGGCAAAAAGAATGCTTTATAGAGTTCATATGTTCAGGTCTGGATTTCTTTATTCTTTAAAGAATTCTTTATAAGGCTTATCAAAAAGAATGCTATATTGAGTTCATCTTTGAGCAATAATCACGGTGGTGAATTAGGACCAAAAGTTAGAGGCGAATGGTTTTCCAAAATTTTCGAGGAAGAAAGTTGGAAGCGATGTACATTGTATTGGTTATTAAGATTGAAGAGGAAATGGATATATATTTGTATATTGAAGATTATTCATTTTAAGCCTTAGCCATTACTGGTAATCTGCTATGGTTAAGCATCCTAAAGCAAGGGCCTCCTCCAAAGCGTGTTTCTCCATTTGTTTATTATCATCTCAAATTAACAACTTTATCCTTCACTTAACAGAACACTTAGTAGAATTGTAACAAAGTTTCCAATAGTTCTAGGGGTCTAGATCAAAAATACTCGTAAAAACGGTCTGCAGTTTTACAACTTCTCTTTTAACAAGGATAAGAAAACAAGAAAGCAAGGCAATTTTGCTATATATGTTCACCTCTAGCTGTAAAAAAAGAAGAAAGAAAAGCCTGTATTCGCTTTTTCATTACTTAATAGGCTTATAGAAAATCCAGTCGAATGCCTCTATAAGTTAAGGTGCAACAGCCCACCAAGCCCAATTGAGTTAACACCCTCTATCTGCTGCGGTGTCAACTTTGCGTTTAAAGAGACAATCTTTGAAAATGAAAGACGTGTTTAGATACTCTTCTGCGATAAAAGAAAATATGTGAGTATCAGTGTATTTTGGAAAAAAATTAATCAAATAGGAAAAACAGAATTATCAAAAATTGTATACAATACTTGGGGAGTGAACTGAACAAATCTAATGCTACAATCAACTCAGCACTCAAAATACAATTGATACTCTACGAGAGATAAGATTCTTATTAATTGAAAGCAAAAAGTAAGAAAAAAACTTGTTAAGAAAGCAAAAGAGCATGTCAATATTTACATGGAGAAGATGAATTGTTTACACAAGTTTCATTGTAATCTAGCAGTTCAAGTTGTGACTTGATCTTATTCTGAAATAAGCCATACTAACCATCCTAATTACCAATGTCATACTTTGAGCCAAAATAAGCCAATTTATATTTGTCGCCCAATGCAAGAAACATCTCCAGGTCCTAGACATTCATAGCATATGAAGCCCACGAATTGTTCTGGCAAGAGGATCTAAACTAATTATTCCCTTTTATCATAAAAAATGAACAAGAATAATAAAATACAGCTAATATCTAAAAACTAGGGATACATGCGTCTAACAAGAGACAATACTATTGTGCTCATTGATAAATTATGAACTCTAAAATAAATAAATAAAATATTAATTTTAAGATGAAATCTCGTATTTCTTTATTAGAAACTGTGTATGTAACTATCAATTCTTGATTATTTTGCGAAGAAAGCTTCATTCTTCCTAGTTCCTATTTTGTATGGTATAGTAATTGAACGCCATATTAACAAACATAAATAAGCACAACCATAAACCAACAAGATATAAAACAACAAATTGTGGCTTCTTGTTGTTTACCTTAGTGCATCAAGAATATCATCATCAACCTAGACACACAAGTACACGCATTCCACCACCACCCCATTTCCACATTTTTATCTCCTATTCCAAATACACTATGCTTAGCTAATATAACACATTACAGGAATTAAAAAACAAAAAAAAAATCATAAAACCAAAAAAATACTCAAATATCTCTGATGAGATAGTTAGGTCAACATACGTGACTATGAACCCAAAAATACATAAAAGAATAGTTTTTAAACGGGTAAAAACGCAAACACCAGTAAAAAACTAAAAAAACATTGAAAAAATACAACATATATAACTTACATATCCGATGAGACAATTAGGTCAACTAAAGGTGAAGAGACAAACTTCGATGGCCTGATTGACACTTGAACTGTTGATGTTTTCTTCTCCAATGATAAGCAATAGAGTGAGATGAGGTGAATCTTGCGTCACAGTGAGAGAACAAATAGGAAAATGATTCAAAGAGAGAGCAAGGCTTGAGAGAGAATACTGTGAGAGAGAAATAAGAGATAAGGTTTTGTGAGAGAGAAAGAAGAGAGAAGGTAAGGTGAAGAGAGTTTGCAGAGAATAGATGTGATGAGAGGACGTCTAGAAGCCTAGGGAATCCGTAAAGGGGTATTTTGGTCTATGTAATATTTTATTTAAAATAACATTTGGTTAAATAATATAATATCAATAACATATAGGGACCAAAAATGAAATAAAAAAATATAGGAACTATCCGCCATAATTTTGTGGTCGTTTTGAAGAATGACTCTTACTTATGTCTGTTTGCATGCTGATATTACACATCAATCGCCTTCAGTCTTTCACCAAAAAATATTTTATTTTATTTTATTTTGGTTTGTTACTATATCAAACATTTAGCATTGGTTGCAAGCAACATCATTCCGAGGACTGGACTTAAAGAAATACGACAAGAGTATAGAATGTTATTTGCATTATCATTCATTTTCTTTCGAAAATATAATCCATTGGGCAAGAATAGTAATAAAGGGATGGATCATGAATTTATGTTCAACATAAATTAAAATCATATTATTTAATATTTATGTATAGATAATTTTTTTAATGCAAACTAAATTAATTTTTTTATCTAAAAATATTTTGACAATACACACATTTTCGGGGTTTATGATTATGTTCAGTGTTAGTCACTAAGGTTTTTAATGTGAAATGGAATTTTCTTTTGGAATAAGCGTTAAGGTTTGACATGGTCTTGTTAGTACTAGTAGTTTTTGTGACACCTCGACCCCGAGCATATAGTTATTTTATTTACTTGCATATATTAATATGTTTATTTTAATCATTTACATACAGTTACATATTACTTTAATTGTTTGCATATATTTATTATCATTATCTTTCATATCTCTTGCAAAACGTGCATTTGTCTCGTTTAGCATGCATTCACGTACATTTACGTGTTTAAGTGTTGTAGATATTAATTATATGATAATGGGTAGCAAATGAAACTAAATTGGTTAGATTAGAATCAAATGACAAACTAGTTAATATTATATAGTTAGAAGGGCAATTTAGACCATGGGCTTTAATTAATATTCTACTTAAATAAAAAATAAAACAAGACACACAAAACACACACACACATATCAGACACACAACACATGGTTCAACACACACACAAAATTCTGCACACACACAACACACAACAAGGAGAAGAAAAGGAAGAAAACCAAGCCTATCAAGCCAATTTATTGCATCTTTTAGCTTAATCAAGGTGATGAATTGTATTTTTCTTGTATTTTATGGTAGTATTATGTTAATATAATGTTGTTTATGAAGTAGATAGTTGAGCTATTGAGTTATAAATTGCAAGTGAAGTTAATTTCTAGCTTATATGGTGTTAGATGAGTTCTCTTTTGCATGTTTTGTGAAGTGTTGCTAGTATTTTTAATGGTGTTGTTGTTGCTAGTTGGTGCCTTATACGAAGGCTAGGTGTTTGATAGAAGTCCACAATGAAGTGCATAAGTTTCCCATATTGTCAATACATGACTTAGCAATTGTTTAACTAGCTAAAATGCAAGAAGACAACAAGGTGCAAATTCGGACTGTCCACTGTCCCTGTATTTAGAAGCACTTTTTACATAGCAAATGTGCTCTAAAATTAACGAAATTTATATGGCAGCTAGATTAGACAGTTTAGAACAAATGTGGCTTTCTAGAGCTAAGGCAAGTTCTAACGTTTTGGCCCCACGATTTAGCTATTTCCGAAATGTATCTGAAAATCGCTGGTGCAGGGGCAGTTCGCACAGTTGCACGGAAAAGGTCATAACTTGTGGAATTTAGATCGGAATTGAGTTCCGCTTGAAGCTAAAGTCATCTACACTCAAAGAGATACGTTTATATATAAAAATCAGTCAGTTTGGAGGTCTATAGCATAGGTAACTGAATTGATTAAGTTAAGCCTTTGTTGGAGAAAATGGAAAATGTTTAGGTGATATTTAGGGTTTTGTGCAAAGTTGATTCTAGGATTGATTCGATGCTATCTATAGATAATATAGGCTCTAATGAGCATAGATTAGTGATTAGATGTGGTTGGCTTGATTGGAACTTTAGGAAATTTGCATAATTGGCTTAGAATTCAAAGGGGTCTTTGAAGCGAAGTGTTAGCGATGGCTTGTTTGAATAAGTATATGATCTTAGAAGTGTTAGGGAGCTCTTAAAATGTAATTATGACACTTAATTGGTAATTAGATTGAGTAGTTGTAGTACAAAACACCTAAAAGGCTTTATGTAGTTTTTAAGTTAACGTGCTTATAAATGTGGTTTCAAAGAATTTAAATGGGTCATAAAGTGTCTATAACTGATTGGTAAAGTTAGATTTAGAATTTATTATCTTGTGTGAAGATTAGAAGCTAATTTGTATGCATTGGATTGGAAAAGGGTTTTGTTGGATTCTATGTGGATTAGCTAAGATTGTTGCCTAGTTGGTTATTTGGATTACTTAATTGCTATAATTGATTATTAATTGAGTTATATATGTTGTACTTGGGTGAATAAACATGATAATGATTCTTTGATTTTGTTATAGTTTAATTATGTTTAAGTGTTAAGCATAGTTGTCTTGATTTAATACTTAATTTGATATTCCTTTGCAATATAAATGAAGCTGAATTAGTTATGAAGTTAACTTGTTAAAGTTGATATAGTTAATGTCCTTGGTAAGATTAAAGAAATGTTTTAGAGTTATTCGTTTGATTACTTAGGCTATGTGGCAATATGACATACATGAGTAATATGTGGTTATTTGGGATTACGTGCTAATGTAGAGTTCATATAATCATTTGCTAAGGTGTTATACTTAAATGAATATTCTAGGGCTTTGCATATTCGAGCTAAAGGAAAGTTGGAGTAACTAAGCCATTTTTACATCTTGAAGCTTGATAAAGGTGAGGGAGTCTTCATTTTTTTTTTGTACATCTTAACTTATCTTATTTTTTATAGATTGTATGATTAGCAATTGAAATAGTTTATATATACTATTTACTCGCTATCTTGTGTTTTCTTGTGTCATTTGTGTTTAATTGTGAAGGCAGCCTACTTTGTCGTTCCTCTTATGTGATCTTTGATATTCTTGATTCTCGTGATCTTGTCTCGAGGTTGCGCTACCTTTTCGAACATGGTAACGTCAAGAAACATGGGCGGCGTCGGACTTGCCGTGCTCCCTCGACTACCATGGTGCCTATTTCCTTTCTCGCTGAGTATACTCCACTACCCCAGAGGCATGGTTCACCTGCTGGGCATGGACCTATCTCAAGAGAAAGGGTCGTAGGATCGGGATACATTCGGAGTATCTCAACTTGTTGGAGTAAGGGTTTGCCGGCACTTGCGTGAAGTTCGAGGCTCGTGGTTCTAGATTGAAGACTTGAAGTGGAACTGTATCCTTTTAAATGTGGTTAATCACTTGCTATTTAATATTGTTGTTTTATGTTATATATATATGACTTCTTGTGTTTGCATATCATATTGCATGCCCCGGTATGTTGCATCATCTCCATCGCTGGGCAACATTGTTGCTCACTCCTTATTTAACATGTTTCAGGAGATGCTAAGGTTGGGCCCCAGCTAGTTGTTGAAGAAGAAGAAATACTACTTGAGTTTGTCCTTTGAATGCTTTCTTGAGAGGTTGACTTGTTCAGATGTGCATATGAAGAATATGATACTTTTGTATAAGTTCTATTTTGAGACCTTGCGTGGTCTTGTATGTATTTATGTGGTATGGAAGATTATAATACCAATTCAACCCTTATATAGCTAGGTGGTTGTAGTTGGGATGTAATAACTTATAGTCTACTATGCTGCTTAAGTATTTTGCATGATTATGTGTCTAATGAACATAGAATGTTGGATTATAGTTTTGTAGTTGTATTCTATTATTCGCAGGTTTTCGGATTGTCCTATAAACAGGGGGGACTCTATCCGTTTCCCCTAAATTTTCGTGCCTTGGGTTTGGGATCGGGACCCCAGTCTCGTGAGAGATCGGGATGCTACAGTTTTTTCTATGCTTCATATAAAACTGATCTTCCTTTTTGACGATATAATATTACGTTTTATTCGCAGCCACTGCTATGCCAAAAGTCTCAAAGGTTTTTCTTTTTTTTTTTGCCCTTTATTTATGTTAGACATTGATTGAAAGATTTCAGTTTTTTAAAAATCCGTACAAGCCCAGAACTAATAAAAGTGGGCCAGCCCATCCTGCAAGAAAAGGATGGAAGGGGCTTACAAAAAAAGCAAAGGCCCAATGGATCACAGGTAGCCACGATTTAAAAGGAAGACAAATATCGGTAGACCACATGATAAGTAGTCATGTGTAGCGCCGCCATGCAAGATCTCCTTTAGTAATGTGTCCTAGGTGCACAGTTTAGAACGACCAAGCTCACCACTGGAGCCTTGGGCCAAGGGTCAAATAGGCCATCATGACCTAAGTATGGACGGCTTGAGGTGGGAAAGACCAGACAAAGCCAACAGCGGATAAAAGGATAGAGGACAAATCAACAACCAATGGGAAACAAATATAGACCCTTATATGGCTAAGAAGTCAGAAGGCTCAGTGAGGGACGACCTAATAGGAGGTAGCCTGTAAAAGGAGGAAAAATAAGCCATAAAAGACAAGCTAATCACATATGGATCCTCTTCAATGTAACCTAACTTAAAGAAGGATTGAAGGGTTTAAGGACCCCTAAAATCCTAATTGTAGATTTTTTTTATTTTTATTTTTCACTAATTGTAGATGTTTTGGTCTACAATGGACATTTTCTTCGATGGATTCTTTTCTTTTCTTTTCTAATAAGTACACTGTTTATAGCATCTAGTAATACTATGATGAATTCCAATGAAATTTTGCAGCATTGATGGACAAACTCGGTTTTATTCCCTTTTCTTGAACATTTTAAACTTTTACCCAATTCAATTTTATTGCTTTAAGGGAGTGAAAGTTGGAGATGATAGTTTTTTGTTGCATTTTAAGCTAGTTCCTTTTTTATCTTTGTTTTAATTTGAGAAGTTAATCTGAAATAAATCTTACGATTAATTAAGCAAGTAATCTTGATTGTAAATAAAAAATAAAATATTAAGCAAACTCAATTGTAGCTGAACTGGTAGAGAAGTACCGATTATACAATGCTTGCTCAAGCAATTTTGTACAACTGAATGTAAGTGTCAAAAAAGAATTAGCCAAATGTATATCAAATATACATATTCAGGAGAAATGATGTTACACATGAGAATTAATCTCGAGACCACTCAGGGAACAACATTAACATTTCATTAATTCATGTCAACACAAGTGATATATATATATATATATATATATATATATATATATATATATATATATATATATATATATATATATATATATATATATATATATATATATATATATATATATATATATATAATTAAAGAGAATAGTTTTGTCCTAAATTTAACTTGTTTGTATTTTGTAAGCTCTTTTCGTAACAAATAAAATCGTGCTTTGGAATGATCTTATACTTGGAAAACTTAATCTTCAGAATTTGTAATGAGCAACTGCAACTAAAATTTCTTTTTATTCCAAAGAAGAATATTAACTTGTAGTGTGTAAGCTAAGCACACCAGGCATCTCAAGTTATCATTTAATTTGCAAAATCTATTAATATTCTAAAAGAACAACCGTTATGCCGCGTGTCAATTAATGAGCAACTCTACCAGAACAACCATATCATACCAATTTAAAATTTTGAAATGATTTTTACAAATTATAATTTACTAGATAATTAATTTTGAAATAATGTTTACCGACTATAATGTAACAGTTAATTATTAAATTCAGTATTATGTAAATCATTTTATTTGAATTTATATTATGATTTTTACAGATAATAATGTAACTGATAATTATTAAATACAATATTATTTAAATTTATATTCTATATTTTAGTATTATCTAAATTATGTTATTTGAATTTATATTCTGATTTTTACAGATTATAATGCAACAAACAATTATTAAATGCAATATTATCTAAATCATATTATTTAAATCTACATTCTATATTTTGTTAAGCTTTTCCTATCTATCGTAGGACTCTATCATATCTTCATTTAAATTTTTTTTATCTCTATCAGTAAAAATCTTTACTTTATTAGTAACGTTATCTCTACTTTATTAATAGTGTTTTCTCTACTTTATATTAGTAAATTTGAGTCAGTTGAAAATTCAACGTTTGCGTAGGTGATCTTGCTATTATAATTCAAGCACTAACTCCATTCTTTTTCTATGTGATGTTACTTTATTGGATTTATTTTTTCAATTGTTGAATTTTACGGATGTATTTGCAGTCTGCAGAGGGCGAGCTGCCATTTGTGGGCAATAAAACACAAGACTTTGAAGCGAAGGTCGTTTTCGATCAGGAATTCATCAAGGTAATCATGTTTTCAGAACCACTAATATCATAATTAAGACCTGCCTAAAGAGATCTTCCTTTGTGCATAATTTATTATTTTACATTATTCTTGTAGACTGTGGATTATAGATACGTTATGAATAATTACGTTTTGTGTTTTACATTCTGTATACATATAGAAGTAAAATCCCTTTACGAGACCAACTTGCTGATACAGTTTTGTTTTAGTGTGCCTATTGCTGAGATTAAGGTTTTTGAGGATTTGGGTGGTTTTTTTTTTATGTTTTTAATCTTAAAGCTAATATTTTTATAAAAGATTTTTTTTGTCAAATTTATAGTGTTTTTAGCTTGCTTTGTCTTAGACTACAACCTATTGCCAAGATTAAGGTTTTTGTGGATTAGGGTATGTTTTATTTGTCCACAAACCCTTAATCTTGGCAATAGGAAATATTATAATGCTAATCTGTAGTGATTTAAGGTTTTCTTTTAGCTTGCTTTGTCTTATAATTCACATTTTAGGCTTTCTTTTAATGCTATCTATAGTGATTTAGCTTGCTTTGCTTTATAATATTGCCTATTGCCAAGATTACGTTTTTGTGGATTTGGGTACATATTCATATTTTTTTAGTTGATTTTGGAGAATGGATGTGATACCCGGACCTAACATATAGACATTTTATTAATTTGCATATATTTATTTCATTAAATTGCCAATTCTTGAAAAACATGCCACGATAGCTGTTTGCATTCATTTAAATTATATTCAATTGACTTCCCCAAAATAATTATTTTATTTATTAGAATTTATTTTACTAACACTTTAAAATGATTTAATTTTACTATTTGAATGTAAAGCTCCGAACCCGGGACTAATTATTTTTATTATTATCACCATTTGTATTTATTTAAATTATATTTAATTAATTTATATAAAGTAATTAATTTATTATTTTCATTATTTGTATTTATTTAATTTATATTTAAATGACTTGTCCGGGATAATTACTTTATTATTTTATTTATTAAAATTATCTTACATGTCTTTTTAATTAATTCATTTTACTGTTTGAACGAGAAGACCAAGCCCAAAACTGAACGAGTGAATTGGTAGATTTGGCCTCTAAATATTTTCTTGCACTTGAGTTGTTGACTTATTTTTAGCCATATGTTTCAACACAAAAAAAAACTAAGTAAGCTAACTTTTGCACCACACAATCTATTAAATATCAAACCAAATACATATCAAACACCACCACCATAATTGGCCTAACAGAGAAGAAAAAAAGGAGAAGCAGCAAAGTCAGAAGCTCCTGTCGGCCAAAAAAAAAAGAAAGGGAGAAGAAATAAGGCCTCCTAGCTCTAATTCAAACTCTATTCTTGCATTTTTAGTTTAATTGAGATGAGGGGTTTCATTGTTGTTTGAATTTCTTGATTTATTGATGATGATATGTTTATATAAGTGTTAAAAATAGATGGATTATGCTATAATTAGTTAGTTATCTTGATTATATTGTTGTTTATGGAATGTGAAGTGTAGTAGACTTTCTTAATTTGTAATTCTTGTGTATTGTTGGTTGGTAGTTGATAGTTGAATAAAGATTGATGTTGTAGCTCACACATTTGTGAAATTGTGCAAGTGAGCATTGTTTTGAGCTAAAGAACTAGTATTATTATTATTTTTATATTTTTTGGCTAAAGAACTAGTTCTAAGCCTTTATAATCATTTATTGCAAGCATAATGAGCTGGAATCAAGTTCACATGTGTGTGTTTTCAACCGTGCCTGTCCTTATTTTCTAGCAAAACTGAGGCTACTTCAAGCTTAAAACTGTATTAATTGGAGAAGGATTAGGGGTTGAATTATATACCATTAGAAAGCCTTGCGAGTCTAGTTTCTAATGCTTTTTATGGTGCATTAATCGGAGTTTTCTAGAATAAGTTATGACTATTTTGGTGAGATGTGTCGGAACTGCCCTGTTACACGAGAATCTGAATTGTGTTGTTATTTTGCTATAGTAATGATATATTTCAACTCTAATTGGATGTATTCGATCAAGTCTTTATTGTGTAGTGTCCTTGGATGATTAGTAGCGTAATAAAGCTATTATAGTTATGTAAATTGTGATATAATTGAGATTGAATGAGTAATTAGAAATCATGAGTTAGTATGGAATGCAGTTACTGTAACGCCCTGATCCCTTACGAGACCAGGACTCCTATTTATCACGCTATTCTCAACCCAATTCCAAACCCCGGACATGAAATTTAAGGGAAAACGGACGGAGTTTTCCCTATATATAGTTCTATCTAGAAACCTGCCAATAGTTACATATAAGTCCTGAATCACAATCAACCATTCATACAACCTAGCTTTCAAGATTCATAAAGCCAACCAGCTCCTCAAGGCCATCCGAGCCTTGGAACCCAACAACATATCACACAAGCATGCAAAATTAAATCCATTGAAGTTCTATCTTTTTAATCCAGTTATCATACCACTCTATATTATCAATCAAGCTTTCTTATAATTTGTGTCTAACCAACTAACTAGTTTTCATCGTCCACAAAAGCATGCACAACTAAATAATAAAGTAAAGCAAATAGAAGATATTAGAAGCCCACTAGTACCTAATCATCAAACAAAACTAAAACTTTAATATTACATTCCTTGATATAACATAAATACATACATGGGTACAAAATCTCAAATACAATACAAGCATATCATGATCACATTCTTCCATGTTTTATACACTGATAGAGCAAGCAGGTCACACTGGAGGCAATCCAATCTTCAGCTTTTCCTGAAATATGTTGAAAAGAGGAATGAGTAACCAAGTTACTCAGTGAGGGAGGTGATGCAACATACCGGGCGTGCATTATGATATGAAGATACAAGAAATCATATATATAACATAAACAATAAGATTAAATAGCAAGTAGTTAACCACATTAAAAAGGATACGGTTCCACTTCAAGTTTTCCAACTCGAGCCAACAGCCACGAGCTTCACGCAAGTGTCGGCAAACCCTTACTCTAACAAGTTGGAATACTCCGGATGTATCCCGATCCTACGACCCTTTCTCATGAGGTAGCACCATATGCCCAGCAGGTGAACCACGCCTCTGGGGTAGTAGAGTATACTCAGCGAGAAAGGGAATAGGCACCATGGTAGTCGAGGGAGTACGGCAAACCCGACGCCGCCCGTGTTTCTCGACGCTACCATGTCCGAAATGGTTGCGCAACCCGACACGAATTCAAGAATTCACGAGATAATATCAAACAACCATGAGTAACCACGAGGTAACAAATAAATGATACATGTAAACTTTATCAATCAGCTAACTCATATAATCTAAAAACAATGAAATAAACTAAGATGTACAAAATGGTTAAAGACTCTCTCACCTTGGATCCGACTAATTATGCAAGAAAATAGCTTCGATTACCTCAACCTCCTCGAACTAGCTTGGACATGTACCCTAGCATGTTCATATGAGTTTAGCACTTTAGCAATTATCTATATTAATTTCTAACTTAACTTAACTTTTGCTTAACTCAATTCACAACAATAAAAGTTATATATAATCACCTTTATATCATATTGGCACATTGCCCAAGAAATCACACAAATGACTCAAAAGCATTTCCTTAGTCTTGCAAGGGCATTAGCTACGTTACCATCTAACAAGTTAAACTCCCTAACTAACTTAACTTCGTTTATACCACAAGGAATATCAAGTTAAACTTCCAATCAAGACAACTACTTTAACACTTAAACATAATTCAACTATAACATGTTTTAAGAGTCATTATCATGCTTATTTACTCAATACAACATATACAACTCAATTAAAAATCAAATATAGCAATTAAGTAGTCCAAATAACTAACTAAGCAACAAGTTCAACCAATTCATATAAATTCTAACTAAACTCTTTTTCCAATTGCTTACGGATTAGGTCATAAACTTCACATACGATATGGAACTTCAAATCTAACTTTACAATTCTCATTTAGCCACATTATGATACACCTAAATACCATGAAACCACATTTCCAAGCATGATTACACAAAAATACCAAAAAGCTCCTTAAGTGATTTGAACTACAGTTACTTAATTTGATTAACCAAACCACGTCATAAATACATTTTAGAGGCTTCATAATACGTCTAAGGTTATCTAGCTATTCAAACATGACAAATTCAAACCTTCATTCCATAGTCCCTTTTTTCAACTAGGCAATTCTATTTCCATACGAAATTCAAAACTCCAATTCTATAAACCAACCATATTACATCCCTAAGGATATCAAGTGACACCTATTAAAGCCATGAAAACTCGCTTTGGAGGCAAAAGCTCAGAAAGACCCCGAGTGGGTTTTAACTACGACTACTCTATCTGGACCCCAATTTCACGCAACGAAAGCACCATAAGTGCTTCCATGCCCCAATGATACCTAATCTAAAACTCAAACGTGCTCGAATTGCATTACGTGAAAAATCGCCTTTATAAAGTTAACAAATTTTACATTTTAACTCATTTTCAGGCAATTCAACCTCACGTGAGCCTTTGTCTAGTTTCACTAATGTCTAAAGCACTTAAAGAAAACCCCAATTCAATCTAATTAGTAAATTATATCAAAAACCCAAATTTTTGAATTTTACTATTCACTACACTATTCATCATCTTCCTCAAGTGAAATCTTGTCGAAAACTTAGTTTCAAGCTATACCAATGCATATACAAGGTCTCTAGCATGTAATAATACTATATAGAACAAGAATCAAGCATGTTATGGCACATTAATGGCAAAATTTCAAAATTTCAAAATTGAACATAAACTTTAAAACTCCATGAAAATGCAAAAATTCCTCACAATGATGTTGTAATTTATTTAGTCAAATGCCACAATTACTTGATCAAATGAGTAGTGTATTGTATATATGTATGAGTAGTTTATGATTTATTAAGTCAAATGCCACAATTACTTGACCAAATGAGCTTAAAACTCTAATTAAATGCTAACTAATTCAAACTAAGGTTGTTACGTACGTAACACTATTCAAATGATGCAGAAAACATTTTCTAATTGTATACTCCCGAGCTCAAAAGTCCAAAATGAAAATTTTCCGATTCCTATTATGGATCATATGACCTAGGAAAAAAATTAAATCACTTATCCAAGACAGTAAATTTTTTTATGAATAGTGCCTCAGAAATAAACAATTAAAGAAGACAAGAAAAGCACGTAAAATGCACAAGTAGTTTATGCAACAGTTATTTAAAATATGTGTGATAAAATTCTTGGGCGTCACATTCTCTCGCCCTTAAACAAATTGCGTACTCGCAATTTCTTTTTTTTTTTTTCAAGAGAAATCCACATATGCATCTTGAATACCCTGAACCAGTAGTTCGAATGCGAAATCACAAAGAATTCCAAGTAGAAGTACCAAGGGAACACACCAATAAGAGCCTTCATATAGAACTCCCTAGAAACCCCATCACTCTTGAATGCCAATAAGAATTCCAACAAAATCTTCAAATTAAAACTGGAAGGATACCCGATGAGAAATCCAGAGTGAGAAGTCAAAAGAAATCCCAACTTTGAATGCCAATTAAAGGCTTCAATTAAGAAATCCAATTTAGAACTCTGAATAAGATTACCGAAGAAGAAATCCAAGGGAAAATGCCAACAAGAGCTCCAACAAGAATTCCAGAGGAAAATACCGAGAAAGATACCAGTGGCTGATTATTAAATATCGAGCTCTGAGTAATGAATATTATTCACTGATCATCATAAACTACTGATCAACTGTTCTTCTTCTGTTGGTCCACCTCTTAGAAGGTCCGCTACTAGCCGACTCTTTCAGGGGAGAGGAAATTACTTACCATTTTGAAGGGTAATGCGTGTATGCAGTTGATTCTATTTAGAAATAATTTCTTAATGCACATTATTACAAATAACTAAAGTAAGTAGATACTTAATGAATAAATTAAATACACAATTAATCATATCTAATACTCATGTCACGTAACCTTCACATATTGCACCTATACACCACATAAGTGCACTCATGATCACATAATGCACATATCACATATTTCTCATTACTACACAAATAAGTCACATAGGTCTACACAAAATCACACATTTGCACGTATTGCAAATTTATCAGGTTAACACAATAAGGCACATAAGTACCCATTTTCGTACAAGCAAACACAAGGTTTACATACAAGCACGTTCCTATTCAAAATACACTTCGCATGCATGCACTCAAGGGTCGCTACCCGCCAGGTCGAGGACCCTGTCCCTACTGTGAGCTGCTAAGCTCTAATACCACTTCTGTAACACCCCGATCCCTCACGAGATTGGGATTCCTATTTATCACGCTATTCTCAACCCAATTCCAAACCCCGGGCACGAAATTTAAGAAAAAACGGATGGAGTTTCCCTATATATAGGTCTATCTAGAAACCTACCAACAGTTACATACAAGTCCTAAATCACAATTAACCATTCATACAACCTAGCTTTCAAGATTCATAAAGCCAACTAGCTCCTCAAGACCATCCGAGCCTTGGAACCCAACAACATATCACACAAGCATGCAAACTAAATCCATTGAAGTTCTATCTTTTTAATCCACTTATCATACCACTCTATATTATCAATCAAGCTTTCTTATAATTTGTATCCAACCAACTAACTAGTTTTCATCGTCCACAAAAGCATGCACAACTAAATAATAAAGTAAAGCAAATAGAAGATATTAGAAGCCCACTAGTACCTAATCATCAAACAAAACTAAAACTTTAATATTACATTCCTTGATATAACATAAATACATACATGGGTACAAAATCTCAAATACAATACAAGCATATCATGAAATATTCTTCCATGTTTTACACACTGATAGAGCAAGCAGGTCACATAGGAGGCAATCCAATCTTCAGCTTTTCCTGAAATATGTTGAAAAGAGGAATGAGTACCCAAGTTACTCAGTGAGGGAGGTGATGCAACATACCGGGCGTGCATTATGATATGAAGATACAAGAAATCATATATATAACATAAACAATAAGATTAAATAGCAAGTAGTTAACCACATTAAAAAGGATACAGTTCCGCGTCATGTCTTCAAACTCGAGCCATGAGCCACGAGCCATGAACTTCACGCAAGTGCCGGCAAACCCTTACTCTAACAAGTTGGGATACTCCGGATGTATCCCGATCTTACGGCCCTTTCTCCTGAGGGAGCACCATATGCTCAGTAGGTGAACCACGCCTCTAGGGTAGTGGAGTTTACTCAGCGAGAAAGGGAATAAGCACCATGGTAGTTGAGGGAGCACGGCAAGCTCGACGCCGCCCGTGTTTCTCAATGCTACAATGTTCGAAAAGGTTGCGCAACCCGACACAAATTCAAGAATTCACAAGATAATATCAAACAACCACGAGTAACCACGAGGTAACAAATAAATGATACATGTAAACTTTATCAGTTAGCTAACTCATATAATCTAAAAACAATGAAATAAACTAAGATGCACAAAAGGGTTAAGAACTCCCTCACCTTGGATCCGACTAAATATGCAAAAAAATAGCTCCGATTACCCCAACCTCCTCGAACTAGTTGGACATGTACCCTAACGTGTTCATATAAGTTTAGCACTTTAGCAATTATCTATATTAATTTCTAACTTAACTTAACTTTTGCTTAACTCACTCCAGAAAAATAGAAGTTATATATATTCCCCTTTATATCATATTGGCCCATTGCCCAAGAAACCACACATATGACTCTAAAGCATTTCCTTAGTCTTGCAAGGGCATTAGCTACGTTACCATCTAACAAGTTAAACTCCCTAACTAACTTGACTTCATTTATACCACAAAGAATATCAAGTTAAACTTCCAATCAAGACAACTACTTTAACACTTAAACATAATTCAACTATAACATGTTTTAAGAGTCATTATCATGCTTATTTACTCAATACAACATATACAACTCAATTAAAAATCAAATATAGCAATTAAGTAGTCCAAATAACTAACTAAGCAACAAGTTCAACTAATTCATATAAATTCTAACAAAACCCTTTTCTAATTGCTTACGGATTAGGTCCTAAACTTCACATACGATATCGAACTTTAAATCTAACTTTACCATTCCCATTTAGCCATTTTATGATACACCTAAATACCATGAAACCACATTTCCGAGCATGATTACACAAAAATACCAAAAAGCTCCTTAAGTGATTTGAACTATAGTTACCTAATTCGATTAACCAAACCACATCATAAATACATTTTAGAGCCTTCCTAACACGTCTAAGGTTATCTAGCTATTCAAACATGACAAATTCAAACCTTCATTCCAAAGTCCTCTTTTTCAACTAGGTAATTCTACTTCCATATGAAATTCAAAACTCCAATTCTATAGACCAACCATATTACATCCCTAAGGATATCAAATGACACCTATTAAAGCCATGAAAACCCGCTTTGAAGACAAAATCTTGGAAAGGCCCCGAGTGGGTTTTAACTACGACTACCCTATTCGGATCCCAATTCCACTCAACGAAAGCACCATAAGTTCTTCCATGCCCCAAGGATACCTAATCTAAAGCTCAAACGTGCCCAGATTACATTACGTGAAAAATCCCATTTTTAAAGTTAACAAATTTTATATTTTAACTCATTTTCGGGCAATTCAACCTCACGTGAGCCTTTGTCTAGTTTCACTAATATCTAAAGCACCTAAAGGAAGCCCCAACTCAGTCTAATTAGCAAATTATATCAAAATCCCAAAATTTTAGATTTTACTATTCACTATACTATTCATCTTCTTCCTCAAGTAAAATCTTGTCAAAAACTTAGTTTTAAGTTATACCAATGCATATACAAGGTTTGTAGCATGTAATAATACTATATAGAATAAGAATCAAGCATGTTATGGCACATTAATGGCAAAATCTAAAAAAAGCAAAATTAAACATAAACTTTAAAACTCCATGAAAATGCAAAAATTCCTCACAATGATATTGTAGATGCAAGGAACAAGCTTGAGCTAGGTTGAAATCCCTTGTAGAAGCTTAGTTGACATCCAAGATCAAGATTTGAAGATGAAAAAATCCATCTTTTGTTTGCATAGGGCTGTCGGTTTTAAGGGGGGGCCACTACAAAAAAAACTGGATTCTGCGACGGACCGTCGCCGATATGGCGACGGCACAGTGAAGGAAAATGTTGACACAAATTTTGTGATGCAAAAGTAACGGCACAGTTACAAGCAATAATAACTGTCACCGAGCCATCACTAAGAGTGACGGTTTCTTAGCCGTTACTCATTCAGTGACGACCCATCTACGACTGTCACTAATTTGGTGACGGCTCAGTGATAAGTTTATCCCCTTCTGATATATAGAAACGGCACGGTGATAGTCCGTTACCATGCCATCGCCAAAAAGTTTGCCGCTCAATTTCCCATATTTATTTCTACGAACAACGTCTTTAAACACTGAGTAACAACGATATGTTAAAATTGTTTCAGTGACAGTACCAATTACTAATGTATTCTTAACTTCAAGTATAGTCGTTATTTAAACACAATAATTAAATACTATGTTTGTCTACATATATAGTATTTACTACAATATTATAGAAATTTCATAACATAATTTGCAATGAACATGATTTTATTGCATAACATTCGATAATTATGGATTACATTAACCGACAGTTAACTTTATTGGAAACCATACAAAAGTGCAAAACAAGATACACACACAAATTTTCCTAATATATATCACATATATTTGTTAACCTTACTTACTACGTTTTTACATAATTTTTCACTCGAACAACTTCGGCAGAAGGAGCCGATACATTTGATCCACATTCCTTTAATGGTGTTGAGCCATCGAAATGTAACCATCTTTTTTTGGTGGTTTGTTTAGGTCAAATCGACCTTCAACTCTGCTATTGCATGCCTTCGATAAATCACATTTATTTGTCTGTTTCTCCTTTTTCACGGTAACCCTCTCACCTTGAACTTTTTTACTCATCGTTTATAAGATATTGAAGCAATTAGATTAAAACCGGTTGCAAATATGAAAGACTATGCGGGATTGTTTACTCTTTATATAGAACTCAAAATGGTGAAAATTTACGACAGCACGGTGAGGGGTCTCTCCCCAAATTATTGGTGCCATCTTCACGTGACTTTCAAACATTTGCGATGGTTTGGCGACGGCTCGATGAAGGCATGGTCAGATTGTAATCATCAAATTTTTGGAGTCATGTCAACCTCTTTCATTGGAGACCGGTTGGCGACGGCAGCCCGTCTCCACAATAGAGACGGTCCTGATGCCCGTCACCATGTTGGAGACGGGCATCAGCCCGTCTCCCTATTAGAGACGGGCCGATGCCCGTCTCCAATAAGAGGCCCACATTTGTAGGCCTCTTTAAATGGAGATGCGAATGTGGGCCTCTTATTAGCCCGTCTCCCTGTTAGAGATGGGCCGATGCCCGTCTCCAATAAGAGGCCCACCGCGTGGGCCTCTTTTAATTGGGCGGCGGCCCTGGCTTATGTCGGGCCGTCGCCTAATTGAATTAATTTAACAGAGGGTTCTGCCCTCTGTTACTTTTTTTTTTTCATTATGCAAAAAGAACCCCACCTCCCACCCCACCCCCTACCCCACCCCTCACGCCCTACCCCCCTCCCCCCCATCCCCCTCAACCTTCCCTCCTCTCTATATACCCTTCACCATCAACGATTTTGAGGTAATCATGTACCTTTTTTTGGTTTTTATACATGTTGTATATATATACATATGTATGTATGTATATATATACATATGTATGTATGTATATATATATACATATGTATGTATGTATATATATATACATATGTATGTATGTATATATATATACATATGTATGTATAGATCTAGCTATAACCCCTCTCCCCCCCTCCTATCATGCTATATACTCTCAACACATTACCCTCTTCCCCACCTTAGAAATAATTTATTTTTTTGAGTTTATTTATATTCACATTTGTATATGTATGTACATCTATGTAAATATGATACATTTTATGTGTTGTTATGAATCTATGTTAATAATGCACCTAACCTAAATATGTTAAATTTATTATTTTTTTTTTTTTGCATTTTCGGATTTTTTTTATAAAATTTACGAATTATTTTTGCAATTTTTATTTGTCTATTATTTTTGTTTGTTATAATTTTATTTTTAACACATTTTGGTTATTTTTATTTTTTTTCTGATTTAGTTTTTTTTTTATTTTAGGATTTTTAATTTATTTTTGAATTTTTTTAATTTTTAATTTTACAATTTTTTTTTTGTTTTTTTGTCTATTATTATTATTTTTTTTTGATAATTTTTTATTTTTTTTACTTTGTGTTATTTTTAACACAATTTGGTTATTTTGATTGAATTTTCTATTTTTATTTTTATTTGCAAAAATTTTTTCATTTTTTTATTTTCGGATTTAATTTTTTTTTATTTACGATTTTTTTTGTCTATTATTTTTATTTGTTATAATTTCTTATTTTTATTAATTTGTGTTATTTTAACACATTTTGGTTAAAATATGATTGAATTTTCTATTTGTTTTTTCACTATTTTTTTTTAAATTTTATTTTAGGATTTAGTTTTTTTTTTTGGATTTTTTTTTCGTTTTTATTTGTCCATTTTTTTATAATTTCTTTTTTTTTAATTTGTGTTATTTTTAACACATTTTGGTTATTTTAATTTTATTTTCTGATTTTTTTATTATCTTTCGGATATTTGGTTTTTAAATTTTTTGAATTTTTTGTATTTTCCGTTTTTCTATTTGTTATAATGTACTGTTGTGTAAATCTTTTAATTGCAGGTTATCATATATAAGGGGTGTTGCGTGGAACCTCTATCTGTTTGTCGCGTCCGGAGTTTACAGATTTTACAGTAATATTTTTTGAAACTTCGAATTTTTTTTTTAATCTTAACAATTTGTGATATATAATTTTAGATTTAGATAATCGTCAACAATAAAATTATTAATTCCAATGTCACATCCGAGCCCGGATCAACTATTAACATGTTTTATTGAATGATTCTAACTTTATTTTCATTGAGTTGTCACATATTTATGTTGAGTAACCTTGTACATTGTACTTTGGGCTCTTCAACGCTTTATTGTGAACATTGTACCTTACACACGAAGATTTTGAATAATTTGATTAATATTTGTCAAATAATTTAAAGTTAATTTCATGTATGTTTTTAGTTGCACAATTTTTTAATTTGTTATCATTTTCTGCATTTAATAACATTGTTCTTGGATTGGATTGTTGTGTATATTTGCCATGTTGTCAAACTCATGCATGATAAGTCTCACTCATCGAATTCAGATAGCTCTTTTATATAATAATGTATTACGAAATATTTAAAAGGAAATAACATTTAACAAATTGCTCAGTGTATTATTTCATGGAGTCAAATCGTGAATGGATGTATCAGAAATAGATTGACGGTAATCTTAATGAGGCCTTTATTCAAGGTGTTTCGGATTTTGTATCCTTCGCAAATAACCAACATTATTATATGGATGGTACCAAGATAAGATGTCCATGTGTAAGATGCCGGAACTTAAAATTCCAAACAACAGGAATTGTGGTTGAACATCTGTATCAGAAGGGTTTTATGCCTTTATACTATCAATGGATTGCACAAGGCGAACATGTGTATAACAATTATGTTCCAAGTGCACCAACATTGGCGTATAATCAAGAACAACAGCTTGATGAAACTAATAATTACCGAACATTGGTTTTTGACGCTGCCGATCTGCAGTTCATCAACGATCATAATGTTGAGGTTAATGAAAAACCTAACATGGAAGCACAAGCATTTTTTAAGTTGTTGAATGCCGCTAATAGGTCATTGTTTGATGGTTGTTCTAAACTTACTCAATTGTCAGCTGTGGCTCGATATATGAATATGAAGTTCGAGCATAATATGAGCAATTCCCTATTTAATAGGTTCATAGAATAATTAAGGGAAGTGATGCTTGAGAATCATAACTTGCCTGAAAACCTTTATAGATTTAAGAAACTAATCAAGCCATTGGGGTTGGGATATCAGAAGATCGATGTTTGTGTAAATGGATGCACCTTGTTTTACAAAGATCGGAGACTCATGGAAAATTATTTGCGATGTGGCCACGCATGTTTCAAGGATACAACTGGTGGTAAAAAACGGGGAAAGCCTATTTCCCACAAACATTTAAGATATTTCCCTTTGACATCGAGGTTGAAAAGATTGTATATGTCAAATACTACAGCGAGACACATGACGTGATACAAATATCACAATATGGAGGATGGGAATATTTGTCATCCATCAGATGCCGAATCTTGAAAATATTTCGACTACGTGTATCCAGAATTCGCTGTAGAACCAAGAAATGTTCGGCTAGGCCTTTGTTCAGATGGTTTTAACCTGTACAATTCAAATGTTCAACCTTACTCTTGCTGGCCAGTTATCATTATCCCATACAACCTTCTACAATGGATGTGCATGAAGGATCCCGTAATGTTTTTGACACTAATCATTCCTGGTCCCAAGCATCCCGGTAAGAATATTGATGTCTACCTAGAGTCTCTAATCGATAAATTGATAACTCTATGGTCGGAAGGAACATTATGTTATGACATTGCTACGAAGTCTAATTTTTGTTTGAGGGCAGTCTTGATGTGGACAATAAATGACTTCCCGGCTTATGGTATGTTGTCGGGATGGAGCACACATAGGAGGTTATCGTGTCCTATTTACATGGAAAAGTCAAAAGCTTTTCGCTTACCAGCGGGGAAGAAGCATTCATTCTTTGACTGTCATCGTCAATTCTTACCACAGAATAGTTCATTAAGATGTGATAGGAAAAATTTTATCAAGGATAGGCACGAGATATCTACACCTCCACCACGATTATCTAGGCAACAAATTTGGGAACGGGTGAAAAAATTCCCAACAATGCAAGAGATATCTTGCAAAAAGCTAAATGGGTTTGGTATTGATCATAATTGGACGAAAGAAGTATTTTTTGGGAATTGCCATACTGGAATACGCATATTGTTCGTCACAACTTAGACGTGATGCATATTGAGAAAAATATTTTTGATAATGTATTCAATACTATAATAGCAGTTAAGGGTAAGACTAAAGACAACCTTCAAGCTCGGAAAGACATGTACACTTTTTACAATCGGCCAGAGTTGTGCGAAGACAATACGAACATGTTAGGTGTATACACCCTCACCAGAGAAAAGAGAAAAGTGCTACTACAATGGGTTGAAGACATAAAATTTCCTGATGGTTATGCTTCTAATCTATCAAATTGTGTCGACATGAAGGATTTGAAAATGTCACACATGAAGAGCCACGATTATCATATCTTTATGGAGAGACTACTTCCCATTGCATTGCCAGAACTCATGTCGAAACAGGCTTCAGAGACATTTGCTAAACTAAGCTTATTTTTTAGCAATCTATGTTGTTCAATATTGCAAAGAACCGATTTGGGAATGATGCAACATAATATTGTCATGACGCTGTACAAATTGGAAAAGATGTTGCCTCCTGCATTTTTTGACTCAATGGAGCATTTACCTGTCCATTTGGTTTATGAAGCTATATGCTGTGGACCTGTTCAATATCAGTGGATGTATCCTTTCGAGAGGTTTTTGCAAGGCCTAAAGAGGGTAGTTAAGAATAAAGCACGTGTTGAAGGATCTATTTGTGAAGCTTATCACGTCTTAAAGACATCAATTTTCTGCTCATATTATTTTGAACAACACGTGTCAACTAAAAGTAAAAGGTTAGGTCAAAACAACCAGTATAATGAGGTAGAATATCCTAAGGGTTGCTTATCTATATTAACTTGTCCGGGTTGTTCAATTGGGGCGAATGCAGAGATCTCACTAGCGGAGCATAATCTCCAGTTGGCACACTTATATGTACTCATGAATTGCCCAGAGGTGCAGCCTTATATAAGGTATATTTGCAACGATTTGGTATGTAATTTCCTCCGTTGGGATTATTACACCTTGTTTAATGAGCAGTTTGAAAAAATTGAATGCAGATTTTTTGAGGAAGACTTGGAACAACAATACGGCCCTATTAACAACAAAGACAAATAATTGCATATTGACAAATCTTTCCCGAGATGGTTATATTGCCAAGTCAGTATTTTGTATGCAATTTTTTCCTATGTATACAAGGGCACGACTAGTTGAGTATTAACCAAATTTAATCACTTTGCAGTTAAAAGATCGGTATGATGTAGATGATCGTGTGAAATATCTCTCCAAATGGCCATACAGAAAGGCACGCAGATGGTGTAGATACATGGTAAACGGATACAAGTTCTCTACGATCGAATATGGGTCTTCAAAATCCACGAACAATAGTGGAATTTTTGTAAAATGTACAGTCGATGGTAAAGCTGGGAAAATAGGGTACTATGGGGTATTGAAGGACATTATTGAACTAGAATATCCTAATCCAACGTTACAGCATACAAGAGTTGTTCTGTTTAAGTACGATTGGTATGATACCATAAATGATAGAAGTGTGAAGTCAAATCATAGGACCGAATTGGTTGAGGTGAACGTGAAAAAAAGATATCCCAAGCACGAACCATTTGTATTAGCAGGTCAAGCCTAGCAAGTGTACTATTGTGTTTATCCAGGGGCCAAGAGAGAACGAGTGGATTGGGTGGCCGTCATTAAAATCCGTCCAAGATATTTCTATGACATGGACAGACATGAGATAGATGTGGATGATAACACAAGTTTTCAATCAGATCACATAAATGTGGCCCTAGTGGAACCGAATATTTTTTATTCTAATTCACATATTAATTATTCGGATGTATATAGTGAAAATGTAAGCGAATATCTTAATGACGAACATAGAGATGTAGAAGAATATGTAAATGACGAAGAATATGAGCATGAAATAAATGATGATTGTGATGATGATGATGATGAAGATATCCAAGATGATGATTGTGACCCATATGATGATGACAATGACGATGATAATGAGGATAATGACAAGGAGGAAGAGGGGGAATGTTCAACCTTCCACAATCGTGATGATGACAATGATGGACATGATGAATTTTGAAAAAAAGATAGGCCAGTGAAAAAAATATTTGTCATGGTTGTATTTCAATTGATCAAGCATTGATTCATAGTGTTATACATAGAAATATGACAGTTATGGTATGTTATGTTACATAATTTCATTTATTCAGTCAATATATATTATGTATATATTCTAATGCTATTGTGTCAAAACAGGCAATGAGAGGTGGTCAAGATCCAACTCGCAAGGGGAAAAAGCAATTGAAGCAGAGTAGTTTGTTAGGAAAAAGAAAATCATCGACGAATACCCCCTACTGTGCTCGAGACGTAGCGATTCAATCAGGCCGAACCGAATAACACTCAACAAATGGGTAGCCGTGGGTCTATAGGTGCACATCATATGAGTGGTCGTGGATCCACAAGTGCATATATAACAACTAAACGTGTTGGTGGTAATGTCCCTGTGGCCATTGGGCATGGTTCATCTAATTCATCAGTGGAAATGCGACATCGGATCCCAGACGATGCGCAACCCCAACAAGAGCAGCCATATGTACAGGCCACGTCCACTAGTCATAATGAACAATAACAATGTTTATCAGATGGACTGTCACAGGAGTTACAGGACTTATGTGTATATGGTGATGGCTATGCTCGAGTCATCGCACGCTGCTGAGAGACGGGCTGCTGGTATTGAAGATTGGCAATTTTATGGATTCCAGTATCAAGCCGATTATATGGTATGGCAAATGACAAGCGACGCTATGTGAAGGTCGTAGGAAACGGGTATGTAATAGTTACAATTTGAAGTTTAAATATTCTCTTTTTTGTACCCTAATATATATGTTTGGATTATGTTATGTTGTAGATGAGATCCATATAACACCGTCAAAGGGGTTACAAAAGCTCTACATACTGGGTATGTAGAGCCGTGGTTGACATAAAGACATGTCCCAAGTGATACAAAGAAATTATGGTTCGAATATTTCTGGGTATGAACTGTTAAATCAATAGATATTGTGGGAACTATTGTTTAATTGTATATTCCATTGTTGAATTATATGGATGATAGTATTAACGCTTCAGAGGGAGTACAAATGGCTTCCAATTGAAGAAGCTGAAGTTTGGCACAAATTTGAATCTACTGCAAGACGCCGAATTTCATATTTGACAAACAAAGGATGAACAAGAACGAAGAAGCCAGATTTTATATCACTTCACATATGGAACGAAATGCTGGAACAATGGAAAAGGCCAGAATGGAAAAAAATATCAAAGAGAAATTCAGCCAATCGATAGGCCAATCCGTCTATTCACCATTTGGATTCAATCCCAACCCATGAGGCAGCTAGAAGAATGGTTTTGATTTCGTCATACAATCTTGTTTACTCTTATATGTTATGTGTACGAATAAAAATTCGTAGAACTACACAATTATATGTAGGTTGATTTGGTCACTTACTATTGTAGGAAAAAGAACTAGGGAGGACAGTGACTTATGCAGAGGTTTTCAAGAAAGCTCATCGCAAGGGGATTGACGGACCGTACACAGACTCTCTGGTCGAGCAGACAATGGTATGTATTTTTCATGTAATTTTTATAAGAGGAAGCAATGCATAAGGTTTTTGTTGAGGATAATTTGGGATTCACAGTTATTGACTAAAGGTTTGTTGGTTTTGCAAAGTATTTATAATTGTTAAAGCTACAGTGACAGAGGAAAAACATACTTCGTGATTAATGAGCATGAATACGTATGTACACAGTGCCAAAACATTTCACAAATGGAATATGGTTACTTGTTTTCCTCCGTTGTGTTGTCTAATGTATTTAGAAATGTCGCCTTATGGTTGTAGTAGAACATGATTAATATGTTGAGGTTAAGTGTGGTACTGTATGAGCTTGGATACTACATAGTAGGTTGGCTTTATTCACAAACAGGTAATTGGGAAAAGTCCTAAATACAGAGAAGACTCTGTCCGTTTTTTTTTTTGACGAGTAAATATTGATTAAAGACATATGTGGTAACTTAATATTGTGTGTTGGAATATTAAGTATGTGTAGCTTATAAAAATTTGGTAGTAACTCACATCGGTTTTGTAACAGTAACTTGTTGTGTTGTCTAATGTATTTAGAAATGACTCATTATGGTTGTAGTAGAACATAATTAATATGTTGATTCATAGTGTGGTACTGTATGAGCTTGGATACTATGTAGTAGGTTGGTTTTAGTCACGAACCGGTAATTGGGAAAAGTCCTAAATACAGAGGAGACTCTATCCGTTTTTAACATTTTCTGACGAGTAAATGTAGTAAAGACAGATGTAGTAGCTTAATATTATGTGTTTCAATATTAAGTATGTGTAGCTTATAAAAATTTAGTTGTAACTCACATCGGTTATGTGACACTAACTTGTTGTGTTGTATAACGAGTGTAGAAATGTTTTCTTAAGGTTGTAGTAGAACATGATTAATATGTTGAGGTTAAATGTGGTACTGTATAAGCTTGTAACTATGTAGTAGGTTGGCTTAATTCACAAACAGGTAATTGAACAAAGTCCTAAATACAGAGGAGACTCTGTCCATTTTTTTTTTTGACGAGTAAATATTGATTAAAGACAGATGTGGTAATTTAATATTGTGTGTTGGAATATTAAGTATGTGACGCCCGAGAATTTTAGCTGTATATTCATTTACTGTTGCATCTATTGTTTGCGCATTTCCTTCTGTGCTTTATAAACTGTCTTCTTTAGCTACTATTCATCCCGTTTTCAAACTATATTCTATTAGTGAATTAGCATTTTTATTAAATCACATTAATTGTTAGAGGAGTGGGAAAAATGTGCAATTGAGCTAGAGGCAATAGGAGAGCTCGTTTAGAAAATATTTTTAGTAGTTAAGTTAATAGTGTTACGTAACAAACTTAGAGATTTAAATAACTAACATTACTTTTCACCTTAGGCTCGTTTTTAAGTTAATAACGCTCATTCTAGTAACCTTTTAAATACCCAAACTTGACACCACCTCAACTTAACCTTATATAATTCACCTAAGTTCATTAAAACACAAAAAAAAAAAGAGAACAAATGTGCATGAATTACTGTAGCAGGGCCGAAATACCAAAGGAGAAGGAAAAGATGAGATTTTGCTTCCACAACCTTGCATCTTGAGCTCCTAGCTTGATCTTGGGAGGGTTTTGAGCATCCTAGGGCCTTCAACAAGCTTCCTTGTCTTCAAAAATTGTGAGGGAGATGCATTTTATTATTTTTAAAGTTTATGTTCATATGTTGAATTTTCTTGATTTGTCAATTATAGCTATAAAACTTGTTATGAATGGTTATTATGAGTACATTAGAGCCTATAGAGTTAACTTTCATAGCTTGATAAGGAATTCCATGGTTGAATGTAGAGATTGAAGGAAGAAGACGATGAATAGTGCCTAGGATTAGGGTTTTGAGAAAAATTGCTAATTAGCTTAAATTGAGGCTTCAATTAGGTGCTCTAGATCCTAGTGAAGTTAGTTGAATAGCCCCGTGAGGTTGAATCACTCGAAACCGAACTTAATTACATAAATAGCCGACTTTAAAAAATAGACTTTTTTCGTTGAGCAATCCGGGCAAGTTTGGGCATTGATTCGGGTATCCTTGAGCTAAGGAAGCACCTCTGGTGCTTTCGTTTCTCAGAAATGGGGTTCGGTTAGTATAGTTGTAGTTCAAACCCGTTTGGGGCCTTCCTGAACTTTTGTTTCTAAAATGAGTTTTTATGATCCTAAAAGGTGCCTTTGGGCTTAATTAAGAATATAGAAAGACTAGGATATGATTTGGAACTCTTGAACCATGCATAGGAGAAAGAAAACTCGGTTAAAGAAAGGAAAAAAAGTAGTTTTGGCTATATTTGATGCAATTGGCACTTGTATTTAAGTTATCATGTATTGTATTGAATATTTAGGATATAATTAAGCTATTTGAGTAGATTATGGGAATTAATTGTGTTGATTGCTTCTTTTGGTATCTTTAAGCTAATCTTGTGCTTATGTGAACTTAAATCGTGCATATATGTGAGGGCGGCCTACTTTGTCGTCCCGCATACGTGTTATGTGATTTCTTGATTGCTTGTGTCTTGTTTCGGGGTTGCGCAACCTTTTCGGACATGGTAGCATTGAGAAACACAGGCGGCGTCGGGCTTGCCGTGCTCCCTCGACTACCATGGTGCCTATTCCCTTTCTCGCTGAGGTATACTCCACTACCCCAGAGGCATGGTTCACCTATTGGGCATGGACCTTCCTCGGGAGAAAGGGTCGCAGGATCGGGATACATCCGGAGTATCCCAATTGTTGGTGTTTGGAGTTTGCCGGCATGTTTGTGATGCTCGTGGTTCGTGGCTCATGATCGAAGACTTGGAAGTGGAACCGTATCCTTTTTAAAAATGATTAATTGCTTGGCTTATTGTCTTGTTGGTTTACGTGGCTTATATATGTTTTCTTGTGTTGCATATCATGTTGCACGTTGGCATGTTGCATCACCTCCCTCGCTGGGCAACATTGTTGCTCATTCCTCATTTAATATGTTTCAGGTGAAGCTGAGGTGAATCCTCAGCTGATAGAAGAAGAGGAAGAAGTGCTAGTTAAGCAATTTCGGTGACTTCTTGTGTGATAAGGTTGTCTAAAATAAGAAGCTTGCGTGGAGTTGTTGTTGATTACCTTTTTGTGACCTTGGGGTCTTGAGTATAAATGGTGAATGTAATAATTTGTAATCTTGTATGTTGGATATAAAGTGGAATGACATATAATAATCCATAGTAAACTTATTCTTTTGCATGCTTGTGTGATTAACAAACTTGGAAGTAGAACTTGGCTATTGTTATATCTAACTACCTATAGTTAAAATTAGAAATGCTTTGCTTGTTTGTGTGTTATATGTAATTGTTGTTCCAAGGCTCGGATGGCCTTGTGATCGCGGGTGGCCCATAAAAATCTTGGAGGATTGGTTATAAGAGTTGCTGTTTGTGGATCTAGCATCATGGGTATCTTTGCGTAGGTACCAGTTTAGTCCTATAAAGAGGGGAGACTTCGTCCGTTTTCTCCTAAAATTTTGTGCCCGGGGTTTGGAATTGGGTGAGAATAGCATGATAAATAGGAGTCCCGGTCTCGTGAGGGATCGGAGCGTTACAGAAGTGGTATCAGAGCTTAGCTAGTTAGCTAGGCGCAAGCCGGGATAGGGTCTTCGGCTTGTGGGGTAGTGGCCTTAGTGTCAATGTGTTTAGAAAGTGTATGTGCATGTCTTATGTGATAAGAGAGTTAATGTGATCAATGTGCTTATGTGATCAACATGTTTTATTTGTTGAGTGAACTAGTTGTGGTTTATGTGCTTGTGTGATAAGTGGAATGGATGTGATTAACGTGCCTTGTGTGAATTATGTGCTTTGTGTACTTGAGTGCTCGATATTCTTTATATGACTAATGTGAATATGTGATTAACTTGTTTTATGTGAAGTTGTTGTTTAAATGACTTAGTAGTTTATAATTTGTGTATGTGAACTTGTTGCTTATGTGACTTTACTTGTTATAAATTGCTAACATGATCAATGTGTTTTATGTATGAGGGTAACTCGCTTGTATGTGTAAGAATTGCGAGGACGCAATTAGTTTAACGGGGAGAGGGTGTGACGCCCGAGATTTTAGCCGTACATTCATTTACTGTTGCATATCTTGTTTGCACATTTCCTTCTGTGCTTTATAAACTGTCTTCTTTAGCTACTATTCATCCCGTTTTCAAACTATATTCTATTAGTGAATTAGCATTTTTATTAAATCACATTAATTGTTAGAAGAGTGGGAAAAATGTGCAATTGAGCTAGAGGCGATAGGAGAGCTCGTTTAGAAAATATTTTAGTAGTTAAGTGAATAGTGTTACGTAACAAACTTAGAGATTTAAATAACTAACATTACTTTTCACCTTAGGCTCGTTTTTAAGTTAATAACGCGCATTCTAGTGACCTTTTAAATACCCAAACTTGACCCCACCTCAACTTAACCTTATATAATTCACCTAAGCTCATTAAAACACAAAAAAAAGAGAACAAATGTGCAGGAATTACTGTAGTGGGGCCGAAAATACCAAAGGAGAAGGAAAAGAGGAGATTTTGCTTCAACAACCTTGCATCTTGAGCTCCTAGCTTGATCTTGGGAGGGTTTTGAGCATCCTAGGGCCTTCAACAAGCTTCCTTGTCTTCAAAAATTGTGAGGGAGATGCATTTTATTGTTTTTAAAGTTTATGTTCATATGTTGAATTTTCTTGATTTGTCAATTATAGCTATAAAACTTGTTATGAATGGTTATTATAAGTACATTAGAGCCTATAGAGTTAACTTTCATAGCTTGATAAGGAATTCCATGGTTGAATGTAGAGATTGAAGGAAGAAGACGATAAATAGTGCCTAGAATTAGGGTTTTGAGAAAAATTGCTAATTAGCTTAAATTGAGGCTTCGATTAGGTGCTCTAGATCCTAGTGAAGTTAGTTGAAAAGCCCCGTGAGGTTGAATCACTCGAAACCGAACTTAATTACATAAATAGCCGACTTTAAAAAGGGGACTTTTTCCGTTGAGCAATCCGGGCAAGTTTGGGCATTGATTCGGGTATCCTTGAGCTAAAGAAGCACCTTTGGTGCTTTCGTTTATCAGAAATGCGGTTCTGTTAGTATAGTTTTAGTTCAAGCCCGTTCGGCGCGTTCCTGAACTTTTGTTTCTAAACTGAGTTTTTATGATCCTAAAAGGTGCCTTTGGGCTTAATTAAGAATATAGAAAGACTAGGATATAATTTGGAACTCTTGAACCATGCATAGGAGAAAGAAAACTGGGTTAACGAAAGGGGAAAAAGTAATTTTGGCTATATTTGATGCAATTGACACTTGTATTTAAGTTATCATGTATTGTATTGAATATTTAGGATATAATTAAGCTATTTGAGTAGATTATGGGAATTAATTGTGTTGATTGCATCTTTTGGTAACTTTAAGCTAATCTTGTGCTTATGTGAACTTATATCGTGCATATTTGTGAGGACGGCCTACTTTGTCGTCCCTCATGCGTCTTATGTGATTTCTTGATTGCTTGTGTCTTGTCTCGGGGTTGCGCAACCTTTTCGGACATGGTAGCGTCGAGAAACACGGGCGGCGTCGGGCTTGCCGTGCTCCCTCGACTACCATGGTGCCTATTCCCTTTCTCGCTGAGGCATACTCCACTACCCTAGAGGCGTGGTTCACCTGCTGGGCATGGACCTACCTCGGGAGAAAGGGTCGTAGGATCGGGATACATCCGGAGTATCCCAATTATTGGTGTTTGGGGGTTGCCGGCATGTTCGTGATGCTCGTAGTTCGTGGTTTGTGATGGAAGACTTGGAGATGGAACCGTATCTTTTTTAAAAGTTATTACTTGCTTGGCTTATTGTCTTGTTGGTTTACGTGGCTTATATATGTTTTCTTGTGTTGCATATCATGTTGCACGTTGGCATGTTGCATCACCTCCCTCGCTGGGCAACATTGTTGCTCATTCCTCATTTAATATGTTTCAGGTGAAGCTGAGGTGAATCCTCAGCTGATAGAAGAAGAGGAAGAAGTGCTAGTTAAGCAATTTCGGTGACTTCTTGTGTGATAAGGTTGTCTAAAATGAGAAGCTTGCGTGGAGTTGTTGGTGATTGCGTTTTTTTGGCCTTGGTGTGTTGAGTATAAATGGTGAATGTAATAATTTGTAATCTTGTATGTTGGATATAAAGTGGAATGACATGTAATAATTCATAGTAAACTTATTCTTTTGCATGCTTGTGTGATTAACAAACTTGGAAGTAGAACTTGGCTATTGTTGTATCTAACTACCTATAGTTAAAATTATAAATGCTTTACTTGCTTGTGTGTTATATGTAATTGTTGTTCCAAGGCTCGGATGGCCTTGTGATCGCGGGTGGCCCATAAAAATCTTGGAGGATTGGTTATAAGAGTTGCTGTTTGTGGATCTAGCATCATAGGTGTCCTTGTGCAGGTACCAGTTTAGTCCTATAAACAGGGGAGACTTCGTCCGTTTTTCCCTAAAATTTTGTGCCCGGGGTTTGGAATTGGGTGAGAATAGCATGATAAATAGGAGTCCCGGTCTCGTGAGGGATCGGGGCGTTACAAAGTATGTGTAGCTTATAAAAATTTGATGGTAACTCACATCGGTTATGTAACAGTAACTTGTTGTGTTGTCTAATGTATTTAGAAATGTCTCCTTAGGGTTGTAGTAGAACATGATTAATATGTTGATATGAAGTGTTGTATTGTATGAGCTTGGATACTATGTAGTAGGTTGGCTTTATTCACAAACAGGTAATTGGGAGATGTTCAAAATACAGAGGAGATTCTGTCTATTTTTTTTTTACGAGTAAATGCATTAAAGACATATGTAGTATTTTCAATATTAAGTATGTGTAGCTTATGGCCCATTGGGTTGTAACTCTGTTTATTTTTTGACGAGTAAATGCATTAAAGACAGATGTAGTAATTTAATATTATGTGTTTTAATATTAAGTATATGTAGCTTGTTATCATCTGGTTGTAACTCACACCGGTTATTTAACACTAACTTGTTACTACTGCCTTTGTAGGCTCGTTACGACGAAATGCTCCAAACGGCTAGGAATGCATCTGAATCAGACTCGAATCCAACGCCTGTGGATGAGAACGCAGTATTTTGGCAGGCTATTGGACCACCACGAAAAGGTCGGATATACGAGGTAGGTTCTCAGGTATCCGTTGAGTCCGTGTCAAATACTGCATCCCATCATCGGCGTGTCATCACAGAGGAACAACTGACTGCCACAGTTACGCGTGCCACAGTGACTTTGAATGAAACTGTACAAAGTCATCGCCAGCAGATCGAGAGTCAGGACGAGTTAATCATTCAACTTCAGCAACAAATAACAAAGTAGAACAAAGTGTTGGAAGTTCTCTACGCGAAAGTATGTGGTCAACCTGAAGACCAACAATCTTCATCTTCACATAGTGATGAAGATTGAGAGTAATTTGTGAGAATGTTATCTTTGTAGTTTGATGTTTAATACACTGGCATGTACAATACATTCCTTTTGATTACAGTTTAAAATAACAGTCCGTATTTTAAATATATATAGATAATATCGTATTTGCGTCATTATTTGAATTGTATTTCATATATGAAATAGGTTCAATTTGGGACATTGTTTCAAAAATTTTGAAGGAATTATGACTAGTTTAATTAGATGGAATGGTTAAGTTGGTGAGGGCTAGGTGAAGTGAATGGTTAGTGACGGTTTGGTGAGGGGAAAGGTTGGTGAAGGCTTGGCCACGACAATTTTGTGACAGTTTGGCAAGGGGGTTAAGTTGACGAGTGTTCAGTGACAGCAATCATTGGTGACGAACGAGTGAGGGGAAATGTTGGCGAGGGCTTGTCGATGGGATACACAATGACAGTTATGAGACGACTCTAATTGACGAGGGGCCGATGACAGGAACATTTCGTGACGGGCTAGAGACGGAACATTATGGTGAGGAGTTGGTGAGGGCAGACTGTAGTGACGGCCTGGAGACGGCAGACTGTAGTGACGGCCTGGAGACGGAATGGAGAGCGTTTCCAGCTGTCGTCAAAACAGTGACGCCACAGTGAGATGAACTATTTTGGCGACAATCTCCTGTCTGATGGACAGTTCCCTTCACGGTGTCATCGCAAATTCCACATTGGCGACAGCACGATGAGGAGAACCGTCTCTCGCAGAATCCAATTTTTTTTGTAGTGGGCATTTGGGAAATTTTTGTTTTAGTTTTATGAGTATTTTACTTATATAAGTAGTGTATTGTATATGTGTATGAGTAGGTTATGATTTATTAAGTCAAATGCCACAATTACTTGATCAAATGAGCTTAAAACTCTAATTAAATGCTAACTAATTCAAACAAAGGTTGTTACATACGTAACACTATTCAAATGATGCGGAAAACCTTTTCTAATTGTATGCTCTTGAGCTCAAAAGTCCAAAATGAAAATTTCCCGATTCCTATTATGTATCATATGACCTAGGAAAAATATTAAATCGCATATTTGAGATAGTAAATTTTTTTTATGAATAGTGCCTCAGAAATAAACAAATAAAGAAAACAAGAAATGCACGTAAAATGCACAAGTAGTTTATGCAATAGTTATTTAAAATATGTGTGATAAAATTCTCGGGCGTCACAATTGCCTTCCCCCTTGCCCTTTTCCCTGTCTTGCTAAAATGTGAACTCGTTTATTAAGTTATGTAAAGGTTAGCTATAGTTTGAATTTGATTTGGTTGTGCAAATTGTTTAGCTTGGTTAAATACTGTACACTAATCTATTAATGGAAGGATTGTTAAGTTAGCTCGGATGATTGGCCTTTAACCATTGAAAAGTGGGAATGTGTAAAGATTAAAGGTATTTGGTAATCTAAGGGAGCTAGGAGATTTATGTTAGTTAAAGTGGGAATTTGAGGTCTAAGTGTTAATGTGTATCATGTTGCTTTTTTTATTTTGGTTACTAGTTCATAACCGAGTTGTGTTTCTTATTCAAATGAAGTAATTAGCTTGAATGCCATGCTACCTACATGAAAATGATTGTTTAGCTATAAATGAATGTGATTTAGATCTATTGTTTATCTTGAATGCTAATTTGATTGGAAATGAAAGACAAGTGTTAAGTAATGGTAGATCATTGGAGTGGAGTTGAAGGAATATGGCTAATAAATGTCATGCTACCTATATGAAATGGTTGAAGTAGTAAAGAATGTTTGAATAGCTATGAAATGGTTGAGCATATGTTCTATCGCTTACCTAGATTGCTAGTTGATTAAAGGAAAAATGGTAGTAATGGTCCTTATTGTTTTATTTTTGTTCAAAATAGTCCCCATTGTTTAAAAAGATTCAAATTAGTCCCCATTATTTCATAAAAGTTCAAATCAATCTTCATTGTTTTCATAAAAGTTGAAATCAATCCCCAATATTTAAAAAAGATTCAGTTTAGTCCTCATTATTTTAAAAGGTTCAAAAAAGTCCTTAATATTTTTCAAAAGATTCAGTTTAGTCCCTAATATTTCTCAAAAGGTTCCAAAAGGTCCCCAATGTTTCCCAAAAAACTCAAACTGGTCCTCACTGTCAAAACAATCATTAACTTTGATAAAATAATAATCACGTGCGTGTCACGTGACCAGTCTTTGAAGGACAATTTCGGTAAAAGAAATATTTTTTTTTTGAAATTTGAATCACGTGACCATTACAAAAAAAAAAAAGGTGACGGTCCGTCTCCTTTTCATTGCCAAAAAAGTGATGAAAAGGAGACGAAACTTTCATTACATGAATAGTGACCAATTTGAGACGGTTTGGAGACAAAATTGATATGTCGTCTCCAAATCGTCTCCCAATGGAGACGGAATATGAATGTCGTCTCCAATTCGTCTCTTAACATAAACGAAATGGAGATAAAAAAATAATTAATTATTAATTATTAAATTTTGCTTAACAATTTACTATAAACATGTATTTAAATAGTAAATAAATTAATAATAATAAATTACTAATTATCTTTATTAATTTAATTCTTCCATAAATTTTTTAAAAATAGCTCAATATTTCCTTTTTGAAAAAAATCACCATAAATTAAATACTTTATTTTAATCTAAAAAAAATCTCAAAAACAAAAGGAGACGGACCTATTGGTCCGTCTCCGAAAACTCCGTCTCCGAAAAATGGAGACAGACCCAATGGTCTGTCTCCAAAAAAAAAAAAAGGCCAGTTGGTTTGGTATGGTCCGTCTCCAAAAGAAAAGAAGACGGACCATTAAAAAAAAGGGCGGAGGGTTCAAGTGGGGGACAGCCACTTGAACCAATTCAAAAACTTTTGAAATTGGTTCAAGTGGCTGTCAGCCACTTGAACCAATACAAAATAATTTGGGGGGAAATACAAAAAAAAAAAAAAAAAAAAATTGTGCCAAATCCTTTAAAAGGACTTGGCACGGTTCAAGTGTCTCAGCCACTTGAACCAATACAAAAATTCCCTCCAAAATATTTTGGGGGGAAATACAAAAAAAAAAAAAAAAATTGTGCCAAGTCCTTTAAAAGGACTTGGCACAGTTCAAGTGGCTGGAAAATCTAGCCACTTGAACCATTTCAAAAATTTTCTCCCAAATGAATTTTGGGGGAAAATTTAAAAAAAAAAATTGAGCATAACACACCCCCCCCCCCCCCCCTCCTCTTTCTCTTAACTCATATTTTCAATTTTGAACTAACTATTAGTTTACCTTATTTTAAGGTAATTCCTTTATTTATTTTTATTTTAATTTTTGAATTTATTTTGGTTTAGTTCATTATATATATGTTTCTCTTAACTCATATTTGGATTATATATGTACTATGTATATATTTCATATATATGTATGTATAACTAATAGATTTATGAAAATACATTTAGTTTTGGTAGTTTTTTCATGATTTTAAGATTTTTTTTTTAAAATTTCAGCTTTATTTATTGTTTTTTTTCCTTTCATATATACATATATATATGTGTGTGTGAATATATATATATATATATATATATATATATATATATATATATATATATATATATATATAAATATATATATAATTAGCATAATTTTTATGGTAAAAATTTTCAAAATTTTATAGTAATTTTGACATAATCCGAATTTATTAATTTTTTTTAAAGAAATTTAAAAAATGTGACGGAAATGAGACAAAATGTGAGGGAGACGGAACGGAGATGAAATGTGAACGGAGACGGAAATGAGACGAAATTATAGGGAGACGGAAATAAGACGAAATGTAAGAGAGACGGAAAAGTGACGAAATGCGAGGGAGACGGAAAAGTGACGAAATGTGAGCGAGACAAAAAAGTGACGAAATATTTTTTCATCTCTGTTTGAGACGAAATGGAGACGAAATGCAAAAAAGGAGACGGGCCAAAAGGTGACGCCCGATTTCTGTCTCCGTTCCGTCTCCTTTTCAGATTGGAGATGGAACGGAGACGAAAATGTGCTGACTCCAAACGCGAAATTTCTTGTAGTGTGACCATTACAAATTATGAATTCTCCTTGAAATTTCGATTCTAATAGACTAAATTTTATGAAATTTGGACAAAAATTGAAGTAGTTATGATTTTTTAAAGATTATGCATAATCTGTAATTTTTTTTTTTGCATGGCATGAGGAAGAAGATAACCCATACAAAGTTGTTTTGCATATAAGTAGCGAACCAATTAAATTATGCCACATGTCAGACTGTATTATGAAAAAGAGTCTGTCAGAGTTAATAGTTATTTTGACGGTGAGGACCAATTTGAGTCTTTTAGGAAGTATTGGGGACCTTTTTGAACCTTTTGAAACAATGAGGACTAACCAAATCTTTTGAAAAATATTGAGGACCTTTTTGAATATTTTGGAAAATATTGGGGATCTTTTTGAACCTTTTAAAATAATGAGGACTAAACTGAATCTTTTGAAAAACAATAGAGACCTTTTTGAACATTTTGAACATTTTAAAACAATAGGGACTAAACTTATTTTTTTGGAAACAATGAGAACTATTCATGCTATTCTCCCTTGATTAAATATGAATAATTAGGTGTAGTTATAAAAGTTATGACTTGAAATCAAATGTGTTAAGTGTTATTAATTATATCATGGTTATGAAGTTCTTATTATAAGTGATATAGTTTAGTAAAACATATTAGTTCATTAATAAGGTTTTAGCCTACTTGCATGGTTATCTTAGTGACTGAAGAAAGTTATGTGACAAATAGTTTTTAGTTAACTATTGCTACTAGTTTACTTGCATAGTATTATACTAGTTTTGATGGCTAAGTATTATACTTATATGAATAAGCTAGGGCTTACACCTTTGAGCTAATTCAAGGAGGTTTAGAGTGAATCTAAGCTATTCTCTTGCATAATTTTGGTTGTGTGTAACTTGGTTACTTCATTTGAGGACTTGATATACTGTCTAATATTGTAGACTATGTGCTATTGTAAATGCCTAAGTGAGTTATTAAATGTCAATGTGCAAGGACAACCTACATTGTTGTTCCTCTTTATGTGCTATTGAATTATTAAATTGTTATTTATATGTGCTATGTTGTGATATTGTATCGATAGTTGCGCAATCATATCGTCGGGGTGGATGCGATAGGCCTCTCTGGGCGGCATCAGGCTTGCCAGGATTAGTTGCTCTATCTCTGTACCCTAGTCCCTCGCTCGCCTGGTCCGGAGATTGGCATAGGGTATTGAGTCGTAGGATTATGGGTACATCCTGAGTACCCATTGGTGATTGGGATGCCGACACATCATTATCGAGATCGTGGTTCGTGGTTTATAGTTCGTGGTTTGAGATCGTGGTCATGAAGTTAGAGTGATAAGGGTTATTGTATCGTATCCTTTTTAATGTGTGGAATAATTATTGTTTATTTGTTATTTTATATTGGTTTATGCCTAGCTTGTCTAATTGCATTGCACGAAAATATTTTCAAAAACTACCCGATTATTTCCCTCCTCACTGAGCATAGTGTATGCTCACCCCATTTTCTTCCCTCTTTTAGGTTGTTCGGTTCTGGAGCTTAGAAGTAGACAAGAGATTGTAGATTTGTACTTGGATGATTGCAATATGTGATTGGAGTATGTTAAAATGTAGAGTTGCATTAGAGCATGGCTTGTATTTTATTTTGTTGATCTTGAATGTAATTGTGATGTAAGAAAATGTAATTAAAGTCTAAATTATAAGTTATTAGAGTGGTATGATAACTTAGTAAATGCATTAAAATAGTATTGTTTAAGTCCTAATCCATGTATGTACCTTGTCTAAAGGAAAAGAAAGATAGGATCGTAATGTGGACCAAGAATCAAACTTATTATGTATATGTTGTGAATGTTGTTTTGGTTGATTCTTCTGCATGCAGGTTTGTAGTTTAACCTAGGTACAGGGGAGCCTCCGTCTATTTTCTCTCATTTTTAATGCCTTGGGGTTTCGGGATCGGGGACCTGATTCCATGAGGGGTCAGGCCGTTACAATGGACATATAAAACAAGGAAGTGCATATAAAGTAGCTAGTGCAACCTGCAGGAGGTGAATGTTGCATTTATCATAATAGTTTATAGTTTTGAGAAGTAAGATTTCTGATAGGGAGAAAATCTTTAGATATAAAATTAAGTCCCCAATCACATAGATGAATTTTATGTAAAAGATGTAGTTTATTTGTTCATGAAATAAATATTACGGTTTATTTGTTCAATGACTTAAACTTATTGTTATTTTAGTTTCAATTAATTTATTGCTCACACTTTCATTTTTATTTTTTATTAAGATATATGATGTTAATGGAGCTAGATCAAGTTCTACAAGTGTTTCCAATATAACAACAGTAACATTGAATGTATATCCTATTATTTATTAATTATGACTAACTTATTGCTGTTATTTTTTTGGTATTGCAAGAAGTTGAAGTAATGTCCCAATGCTTTACAAATGTTGATGAGGGGGTGAGTTCAAGTTTGTATGTCACTTCTTCCGAAAGGGTTAAGGATGAATTAATATATGAAGAGAATGTTGAAGTTAGATTGTAGATGTCTCCTACTAAGACAAGGAATGTCATTAAGAAAAAGAAGGATTAGTTGTTAAGAACCACTTTATTGATTTTGTTCTGTTTTTATCATGACGGTTTTATATCGTGTAATGTTTTATCATTTACCGTTGATATATTTTCTTACTTTATATGAACATCTTTTAAATAATATTACACATTATCTCTGTCGTTACTTATTGGAATTATTGGAGGATGGTCGATTGAATGACGAATTAAATGCAACAATCTTGATCAATTTCCTATGGTTTATTTGGTTACTTTGGTGTATTATTGGAACAATTTTAAATAAGGGTTTTTCCTTCAAATAAAATTACTTTTGTTTTTACTATTTTTATAACTGATAGAACCAAATCTATATGTACAACTAACTTGCAGATTTATTAAATATGATTATCATATTATAATATTTTAAAATTTCATTCTATCTAATTTAAACTCTTTATCTTCATTTGTAAAAGTTCTTATGTTGTGCACTTACCTAATAAGTACACTTGTCTAATGATGTGTGTTTATATCAAATTTGGGATTGAAAGACTTTGACCAAAAGAAAAATTATGCGTGGGAAGTCCCTCAATTATTGTCTCAAGTCTCATAGATATGGACTAAAATATAGTTTGTTAAATAAAAAAGAAAAATATTTTTTTAAGCAAGCTTCTCTAAAGGTAAAATTCATTTTTTTGGGTTGTTGTCATAAACATTGGAATTATATTTTATCAAAAATACAGTGATCTTCCAACACTAGTATTTTTAAAAATAACATATAAGACATTGTACATCTTTAATGGAGGATCAACCATCAAATTTAGAGAAAAAAATAAATATGTCATAGATGGTGTGATTAATGCTAAAGGTATACCACTCCAAATAATCAACCACCAATGTAGTTGTCAAATTAGAATCAAATTTATTGCTCAAGTTTAATTTGTCACAGATGGCGTAATTAATGCTAAAGCTAATTGTATATATTGTTTTGTTTACTTACATTTCAAGGAAAAATGAATTTACTCTTATATCCTCCCAAGTTAAAAAAATATTTCCTCCCATTATAAATATCTTTTAGCCTTTGACTAACAAAGAGTATTCATTTTAGTAAGTTGCTATACTACAGGGTTTATAGTCTTGGGGTAGAGGTCCAATGTGTACCTACCTAAGATGAATTCCTCATGATAAGGAAGAAGAAAAAAAAAGAAGAAGAAAAAATTTCAATTTGAATTTAAGGCACATTTGCATACTCAAAATTGAGATTAAGAAATTATATTAGTGAAATCACGAATTCAAAAATGAATTAAAATGTAGCATAAAAAGTATAAACTAGTTAAAGGCATTTTTTCGATTATTTTTGCTTTTTTTTTTTTAAGAATCTATTACTATTATAAGATAACAATCATTTTGTCACCTATAAGCAAATAAATACATCTTACAATAAAATGTTATCCTTCAGTAAGTCATATGTAAAAAAATTCTATTTCACTATTTTGAATATATTTGATAGAATCAAGTCGATACGCACAACTAACTATGAGATTTATTAAAAAAATTATTAAATTAATTTTTTATCTGTATCTTATATATCTATCTTAGGGGTGACAGGGGGTGGTGGGAAAAATGACTGTTCTCTTTTCTTTTTTTTAATTTTTTTTGTAAAAAGGGTAATTTGGTAAATTATTATAATTATTTTATTGTGAAATTCGCTAAAAACCAATAAAATCTCACTTAACGTGCGTGTTTTACACGCTCCATTAAATATGATTGGTTTTTTGATGGTAGGGGATGTTGTACATTTTTGACAAACCACAGGATAGTGTTCAAGAGTTTTTTGAACCATAGGGTATATTATACACTTTTGGCAAACCCTAGGGGTGTCTGGTGACTTCACCCGCAAGATTAACTATTGAATCTTTTAAATTTATGATGGCAGAGAATGATTTGCAAACATATCACATATACAAGGAGTAAGCATGATGTCAAACTAAGATGAGGGTATCATGTATTTTGCAAAGACAACATCGTGAAAAAATGAGATACATGTGTCTTTTGAATGACATTATCTGTGTAAAATGGTACTTATTGTCAGATTTTTGAGAAAATGAGTGCTTATTTTATTTGGTTTATTTATGTAATAGTATAATATTTAGGGTAGCTACATATTATAATATTTCAATAGTGTGTTTAGAAAGTTGAATGAATAGATTTCAAATTACACATTTTTAAATTATTTAAATACACTGATAAATTATCTATATAGCACATGTGTATCGCACGAGCATAAGACTAGTTATTATTAAGAAAACAGCATTACATTTCACCATGTTTTGCCACATCATTATACTAATATTTGGTAATTACATAAATAACTCTAAATTTTAACATATGGTGAAAAAACCCCTCCTTTCTTATCTTATCATCTTCTCTCCCGCAACTATTCCCAAAACCTAACCCGGGTAGATTCTAGGAATGTGCTGGATCTTCCAATGATCCGGCCCTCCGGTATCTATTCTTTGAAGAAATTCAGGTGGCATAAACCATAAATCAAGAAATTGCAAATTCTCAAGCTCTTGCAATCCATCTGGGAGCATTTGTAGACTCAAACATCTCCAGATACTGAGTGTGCGAAGGCATTTCATCGATCCTTTGGGTATTTGACTCCATGTGGTCAAATGTTTAGCTTGTGAAATCCGAAATTCCTTGAGTGCTGGGAAGCTTTCTGGTTCACAAATTAACTGATTTCCTTGTTAATTGTTATATATGTCGAGACGTTCCAACCTTGGTAGTTGCCCCAAAGCATTGAAAGAATGTTCGTCTAAATTACCAAACAGCAACCTGATTTCACGTAGATTTTTGTGAGAGGCAATGAAATCTTGTACTCCAGTGAAGCCCTCTAGTGTGAGCTTCTCAAGCAATGGAGAAGCTGAAAGGTTTCCTAGTTTGATCAAATGACAAGCCTTCAGTTTCAGCGTTTGAAGATTATTCATCCTTCCAATAGCAGTAACTATGTCTGTCCAGGACTCTTCTCCAGTGAAAGATATATTCAATTTAATGAGTTGTGTTGTGAAGATCAGTTGTCTTGCTTGATTAAGATTTAGATGTACTCCATCCAAGCATTGGAGTTGAGTAAATTCGAAAGTGATATTTGGCATTTGCAGAAAATCAAGTAAGCTGAATCCGTTTATGAGAAGATGTCTTAATTGCTTGAGCTCTGCTATTCCTGTAGGGACATGTTTCATCTCCGTACTTCGAACATCCAAGGTTTGCAGGTGGCGCAGTTTCTTCACAGAATCTGGAAGATCACAAAACCCAGTCCATCTCAAACTCAAATATCTCAAATGAATTAAATCCCCACTTCATGAGCTACATTGTTTATATTACGAACACCTTCCAAGTCCAAAGTCCTTATCAATTTGATGTTCTGTAGCATTTGAGACAATGATGAGTAGAACATCTCACCGCTACCTGCTACAAGTGAACGAAGCTTTAACTTGCCAGTGTCAAGTTGCACGTTGGGTGCTTCTACATGAATTGCCAAACGCCGTTGATCTTCTACCATAGTGTTTTGGTAGAGTAATTTTCCGAAATTCTCCTTTGCTATCATGTGAAAAGCAAACTTCGCGCAAGAGGTCATGCATTTGGAAACCTTTAGACTCGTATCTGAATTGTAACATGCTTCTGTTTATGAGCTTATCGAAGTAACCTCTTGCAATGGCTTCTGGTGTTTGTCGATCATCGTTCTTGACAAAGCCCTCAGCTATCCACAAACATATCAATTTATGGATGCTAATGTCAACAGACTTGGGGAACATTGCATAGTATAAGAAGCAGGGTTTCAAATGAATGGGTAAATGATGATAACTCAATAACAGGACTCGATTTAGTTGAGCAAGATTCCCCTGCAATTCCAAATAAAGCTTTGCCGCCTCGATGAAATAGTGTTTGAAAGCCCCGATGTTGTCGAGTTCACAGAAGTTGCTTGGCTTGTTGGACTCCAGAAGTTCCATCTCCAGCTCGTACTCTTCTAAAGCATCTTCGATGTCAAATGCTGCGCGTCTGGCTTCTTCCACTTTAGCCAGACTGGAATCTGGCTTTGGATTGAAAGTCAATTTTTTCAATGCTCTAACTTTATCCGTGAGCCATTTAATTTCATCATCAATCCCCCATTGAAACTTGATTTCATCAATAGTTGGTTCCTTGAGTTTGTTAACCAGGGGTTCAATGATCTTCCAAACGCTGTCAGTGATCTTACAAACGCTGTCCATGGCTTTTGGCTTTGGATTGAAAGTAAATTTCTTGATTTTTTTTTGCCTTTTTGTCGGGAATTTCTTGATGTGCTTCCGCAACCTCGTTGCCTTTTTATAACCAGAAATCTATGAAATCTTTTATAATTCTCTTCTTGGCCTTTTCTTCCTTAATTCCTTATGGAAACTCTCAGTATTTGATACTAATAAGGAGTAAATCCCATTTTCCCCTATGAATTGTTATCTAAAATCCAAATTCAATTCAACTTTGTTGATCGGGTCATCTGTGATTTTGTCAACTTATTTTTGTCGTTGATGATTCAATATATCACAGGTTCTTTTTTCTTTTTTCTTTTTTTTGGGGCAAATAACACCTTCCTCTAATCAATTATACTATCTTATTCTTTTTCTTATAAATATTGGGGGAAGGGGTTGGTGAGAAGCCAACATCCGCACACCATTGTTGAAAGGAGTAAGATTTTCAGCTTAGCACAGGTAGTGTGGGTGCTTCGTTAGCCATTATCTTCTGTCCTTCTTTGTTGAGCTAGCAATAAAATACAAATAATAATATCTTAATGTTACAGTTAAGCCACATTTGAGTACTTTTTACGTCGTTGCTATTTCCGATTCAACAAACTTAGTCTGCTTGATTGCCATTGTTTTTTATTGCAATGTACAGAAGCATTGCACTTTCCAGGTTTGGCCTTCACAAAGCCACCTTGTGGGACAAGTGCGGATTTAAGATTTTTATTTAATGAGGGTTAAAAACACACAAAGTTATGTCTCGATGTGGTTTATTTATTAGAAGTGAATCCAACTTTCTTGATGTGTTTCCTCAGCCTCTTTCCTTATTATTCTCCTCTTGGCCAAAGATGAGAATAGTGAACAAGTAACAGTTTTCTTTTGTTAATTTTAAGTCTTCGTTATTTTTATTTTTTTATTTTTTCAATCTCTTTGATCTCTCATTCTCTCTCTTTTTTTTTTTATTGGATTAATACCCATTTTAGTTTGACGTATTGGTTCCTTTATTTTAAAGTGTAACACTGTAGTAATTTACCTTTTGAAATGTGACACTGTCTATCCTTTTTCACTTTTCGGTTTAAAACTTGGCGACATAACCCTTTTTAATTAAACTGTGCATTAGCCCTTTTTTAACTTAAACTTTAACATTTACTTGATTTTGCGTGTTCAGATTTTGTTATTATTATTATTATTATTATTATATATATATATATATATATATATATATATATATATATATATATAGATGTGGGTGTGAATCTTGTGGTAAAGCAAGTGAAAATGTTCATATACCTAACTCCTTTTTAGTTTTTTTTTTTAACTTCAATTTTTTTCTACTTGTTGAGAACAGTTTACATGATTGGGCTCGAATGGCGAACTGAGCCTGGATTTCATAGCTTCGTTGATCTCTGAACCTGCAAAACAAAGGACCCAAATGTTGGGCTTGGAGTCCTCTTCCGATACTTAAGTCAGTTATAAGGACTAAATAATGCTCGTATAAAACAAATGAGTAAATAGTAAGTAGTGAGTTAAGAATTACTAATCCTTTTGAGCTAGTAGACTTAAGTATTTATAGTTGCATAGGGAGACTTATACCTGTAGCAAGGAGCTCCGATTTTGTGATTGGTCCCTGAATTATGGAGTAAATCGAGACTCATGATCTTTAGGGGTTAGTTGACATTTTGTTGAATGGGTCAGTGCTCGTTTAAAATGGCCTGGGCCGCACGTTGGGCTTCTAATCTGTGATTGGCTTGGCCTATTAGATTTTTTTTTTTGAACTTCAATTTTGTTCTACCATTGTCATTATATTTCTTTACTTTTTTGTCTAATCTTTCGTTAGTGGGACTTGCACTATGAGTAAGCTGTGATTTTCTTTAAACTCAAAACTTTAATTTTACTCTATTTTGTCTAATTGCATTATAATTTAGGGCTTTACTGATTTTGTGGGTTTTATGTATATGCGTTTGCGAGTTTTAGGGGGAAAATGATGTTTTTTCTCCGTATTCAAGTAGAACATTCACAGTGTTCATGATGCTTCCTGCGAATATTCGTCGTTATATGTATTATTATCATTTAAGTTCGAAAAAATAGTATTATCCTTTGGGGACAGTTGAGGTGTTCATCTCTATGATATATTTAATAAATCGTTTGATCAAATTGATAATGCACAAAAAGTTATACAACTTATAGATGGGTATTGAAAATTAGAGAGAAGGTGGAGATGAAAACAAAAAGGTTGAGAAAGATGAATAAAGAATAGACATAAACCACTGTTTTTCATGGAAAATACTTTAAAACATGTTCATGACCCACAAGTGTTTGTGGGGTCACGGGCTTCGTTGAGCTGCATGGTCAGACTGGATCGTTATCCAGCTTGACGTTGATCAAATGCAATTGTCAACAATATGAGAAGTCAATAAGAGAAATTGGATTTACAAAGTAGGTACCAATAGAGCCACCAATCAATTAGACTACCTAATATGATGTATCTAATCAATTAAAAAAACAAGGTCCTTCTCTTTTTTTTTTCTTTTTTTTCTAGGAAAACATTCATCAAAGTAAATAAATATCACAATCATTCATCCTGGCGCCCTTGCAATTTTCTGGAAGCACTTCTGTGAGTATCATATTTGAACATATAGGAGTATGATACTCCTATGTTCTTTGGAAGAAAATGAAAAAAAAAGCCATTAATTGTAAGCGAACTCTTGGCTTTTACTACTTTGTTGTATGCACAACCACGTTCCAATAAATCATAACCATCAGTATTGATGAAACAAATGACATTTACATATTGTTTGATCAAATTGAGGCGTTCATGTCTTACAATATTTACATATTGTTCCACGGTTATGATAAGGATAAATAGGGAGCGAAAATTGATGAGAACATGAAATGAAAACAAAGATTGAGAGAGATTGATAAAGAATTGGCATGAAAATCACTCTTCTTAAGCATTATATAATATTTTTAGATTCTTCAACGTTCACTGATCTTTCAGATGATCAAATGTAGTTTAAGCTCTTTTTTTATAAAATAATTGATCGAAGAGTTGATTGGAGTTGTCAAGTAGTAACATTGTGTAATAAGATATTTTAAATTTGAATTACGACTTTAGCTTTTAGTTTATCAAATTAAAAAAGAAAATAATATTTAGGATTGTGGAAGATATATGTGCGTTGACTATATTTATGCCAAGGTGATTCTTGAACCTAGTCAATGAGACAGAAAAGTTGGGCTTTCAAGCAGCTACCAATAGCGCCTAGGCTTGTTTGATAGCTTGCAACATAATTTAACCTTGTTTTGAATGTGAAGATATTATTGAAAAGAAGAATTACTTTGTAGGCAAGGGAGTGATTACGTCTAGTATGTCCTCTCTTATTCTCGACATGCTATAGTGCTCCGGGGTGGATAGGAGCTCCGTTACCTTTGCCTTCCCTTTATAATAATTTCAGCTCGGCTCGGAAAAGCTTTGGCAACAATAGAAAGGAAGGGGTCCATGTAACTGCTATGCCCGCCCCCTTCTTAGTCAAGGTAGAGCTTTAAGCCTTCTCAAGTAAACTTACTCTTGTATGTCTCTAATGCGAATGAGGAATGTAAGATAACATAGTTGTTTACGCCCAAAGGGTCCTCTACTGGACTGGTCCCCACTGACATCTCTTCTAATTCGTCGATACAAGAAGTAGGGAAATTCGGCATGGTGCTCACTAAACCTCCGTAGGCCGAATTGGCAATCGGCAGTCAGGTCAGAGACGGGCTTTTTCTATTGTGGGTAAATAGGAAACCCGACTCTACAAACTCGAGAAAAAGCTGCACAACGATAATAGGGGCGTTAAGACCGAAGCTTCCAAGATTTGCAATCCGATACATTTCCATTATGTTCGATCTTTCACGTGGGAAGAGATCATAAGTTTTTGTTTTTATCTTTCTTGTAAAATTAGTCACTTAATTGCACTATTTGTTATTAGGGATGGCAACGGGTATCTGTTTTATCTGAAACTGATGGGTAGTCGCTCGATAAAATTCCGATAATCGAAACCGACGGATAAATCAGTAGATTTTGATTTTTATAAGTAGTAACCGATGGGTAATTCAATAGGTTTTGGTTATAGGCTTGGAAAAAAAAAATCGAAACCCAATAACCAATTATTATTTTATTATAATAATGAATCCATAATTTTATTGTCTTAAAAATTGACCAAAAGGTTACAATTTCATATGCTTTTACCATGAATCGAGATCCAAACCAACTAAAGTTAAACGCAAGACTTAACCACATGCACCACAAGGCTTATTGGTTTCACATGGGGCAAAACCAATCCTTAATGTTTTCATACGTCTAAGAGAGATCTTACACAACACATAACTTAGCAATCCGCAGACCCTAAACTCACCCCCAATTATCAGCGCCTCCATCTTCTTCTTCTTTTTATTTTATTTTTTATTTTTTTAAAATTTTTTTTTATCTCTCTCTATCTATTGAAGATTATCCACCAAGTTCCTACTACTACACACAAGACTCTACCAGTTGATCCTCTACCCAAATTCTTTCTATTTTTCTTTTTTCTCTCTCTCACTCTCTCAAAAATGAATAGTTTGTTTGAGTTTTTTTTTATTTTTATCGTTTGATTGTTTTGTTTTTCCTAACAGATTAGCTTTTATACATGTCTGGATTTCATGGTTTACACAATATTTGTGATTTTTTCGCAATTTTTTTATATAATGTTAATATTTGATATTTTAAGTAAATTTATTTTTTTTTAAATTTCTTTGAGATAACCTATTGTATAAATTTATCAATTTGTTGGATTTTTTATTTTGTTTTTGTGAAGTTGAGTTATTCACTTATTATAGTAGATCCTCTTTAAATTAATAGCGTTAAGACCACCAAATTCTATTAATTTAGCGAAATATTAATTTATCGATAAATTAATAACTATTAATTTATAGAGACATTTTTAATTTTTTTGGCTTTATAGTAAACATATTATGATTATGATGTCTTTTTTTTAAAAAATGACATATATTTTTTCTGTCCAATTTGAAAAGATAAGTAATGAGAATAAAATATAAAATTTAATTTAGTAGGATTAAAACAAAGTTTTTTTAATCTCGTATCCAAGTACTTGTAGGATTAGGATGATAACTAATTTCTCTAATTTTGCATCCTAATCCTTGTAGGATTATCTTAATTTTTTCTCTTTAAATAATTAAATATGAGATTCAACTAGATTTGAAATTCAACAAAAGACAAACTACGCTTGATTTATATTTTAAGAAAACCCCATAGTCAATTTATTATGTACTTTTTTAGCTAATTATTAATTTATGAAATATTTAGATCAATAAAATACAAAGAAATCTTTTTAAATGTATTATCTTATAATTTTATCGAATTTATCAACTTTTTACACTGGTCCTAAGACGGGACCAGACATTTTTATTAATTAAAAGAGATTATTAATTTATTGAGTATTAATTTAAAGAGGTTCTACTGTACTTGTTAAGTTAATATTTCTTTATAGTTTATATATAGATTTATTTTAAGTTTATTTTCTTTAAACCTTTTTGTTTTGCTATTTACAGATTTTTTTCAAAAAAAATTATTAGTTTTCGTTACAATTTTGGGTAACCGCAGATTTTTTAATATTTTTCAGTTTGGGGTTTGGTTAGGATTTTTACAATCCGTTCGCTTTTGGTTATAGGGTTGGTTTATCGGTTTCGGTTTTCTAATCCTATTTGTTATTGAAATTTGAAATTTTATTTTAAAATCAATTAGTGTTAATTTAAACAGTCGTTGATCAATCGTATATGATTAATTACCCAATCTTAATGTAATTTTAAAATTAATGATATGACAGAATAATATATATTCTTTTAAAAGTTTATAATCCATCATATATGGTTGTTGTGCCCTGTAAAATGGATCAGTTGATGGTAATGGACAAGTATGTTAGAAAATATATAGTTTGCATCCTCAGCTTAAATAATATAAATAGTAAATTATACATGGTTTGCGTATGTATCATATGTATGAATAAATGATTCTTAATAGGGTTAAATTCAGTTTGTACCCTTATTTTTTATTTGTTTTGACATTTACTACCTTTTATCTTTAAAAATTCCACATATCAATCTTACCGTTTACTTACCGTTAAAACCTTAACGGAAATTATAATTCTTCTAAATGTTTGGACAAAAATAGCCCTACCATTAAACCCACACCCCCTCCAAAAGCATTACACTTTCATTCATCTTCATTATCCACGCATACACGACACACACAAAAAAATATACACAGGCACACCAACATAAACGCACACACAGATACACACGAAAAATACACACACCCCAACACCACGAGCAGACACACATACAAAGACAATCAACACACATACCACACCTAATGCTAGCATCCACACAAACATAATGTAAACAGAAAAAAAATGGTAAATATCACTCTGCCCCCCTGTGTCATACGAAATTATCACGCTACCCCTATGTGTTTACAAAACTATCACAAACCCTCCTGTATTTTTAGAAAAACCTTATACTACCCCCTTCTATGACATTTTTATCCTTTTATAAACCCCACCTCCCATCCACGCCCACCCTACCCACTCCACTCACCCCTCACCTCGCTGGTGCTGCTGTCGGCGTCAACGGCAGCAGTGTCTTTTCGCTGTTGCTGCGCCGATGGCAGCAACAAGATATGGGTTGGGGTGCGTGGGGTTGGAGAAGATGAACAATTTTTTTTTTAGTAATAAATAAATAAAATTGAAAATGAAGAGGAAAAAAGGAAAAAAAAAAAAATATATATATATATATATATATATATATATATATATTATAAAAAGATAAAAATGTCATATAGGGGGATAGTGTGAGGTTTTTTTAAAAATACAGAAAGATTTGTGATAGTTTTGTAAACACAAGGGGGTAGTGTGATAGTTTTATATAACACAGGGGGCGGAATGATATTTACCCAAAAAAAGAAGGTTGGGGTGTGGTCAATGGTTGGGTGGGGCTCTGGGTTGGCTGTCATCATGAGATAGGAGTTGGGTTTTGGTGGTCATCGCGAGGCAGGGGTCTATTGTGGGATAAGGGATGGTTGGGATTGGGTAGTGTGTTGGTTAGTGCAAGTAGGTGGGTAAGGTGAGGGTGATGGTCCGCCGCTAGATGAGGGTGAGGGTAGAGGATGTGCCATAGGGGGTGGGGGTTAGGGGATGTGCTGTGGTAGGGGTGAGGGTTTGTGGATATGTTGTGAGGGGTAGGGGTTGGGAGTGAGATTTTTTTTTCTTTTGGTTCAAAAGGGATGAGATTAGGGGGTTGTTTTGTTTTTGAAACGGGTTATTTTGTATTTAGAATTAATTGTAAGGGTAATTTAGTGAATTAAAGTTTCTGTTTTAGAATAAGTTTAATTATGTTATTATTGACCAAAGTCAAGGGTTAGTAAATGGAGTTTTTAAAGGTAAGGGTTAGTAAGTGTCACTTTATTTAAAAGATAGGGGTACAAACTGGATTTAACCCTTCTTAATACTCCTATATTCTTTGAAAGAAAATGAAGAAATTAAAACCGCCATGGTAAATGAACTCTTGGCTTTTACTACTTTCTATGCTCTATAAAAACGAATGACCTTTTTTTTGTTGTTGCTAATTTAACAAGTAATTCCATTAATGTAACGCCCCAAACCCAACTCCCACGCCTACAGGATACTCCCTGGCCTTAACGGTCCAAGCGAGTACCGAGGCCATGGTGAGCGGGCCCAGCGACGCACTATGCAGGTATTGTTCGCTTTGAGGCCCATACCCCTCACGGTTTTGTCCCTTCCTAGGTGGAACCCCACACTAGAAAAGACGCCTGAACGAATATACGAGACATCTCTATATATCCAATAGCCGAGAGAACTCTGCGTCCGATGTGGGATATTACACCCACCCCCTCTTAGGGACCCAGCGTCCTCGTTGGCCATACGAACGCGTTGACTCTGATACCACTTTGTAACGCCCCAAACCTAACTCCCACGCCTATAGGATACTCCCTGGCCTTAACGGTCCAAGCGAGCACTGAGGCCATGCGGAGCGGGCCCAGCAATGCACTATGCAGGTATTGTCTTCTTTGGGGTCTATACCCCTCACGGCTTTGTCCCTTCCCAAGTAGAACCCCACACTAGAAAAGGCGCCCGCACGAATATACGAGACATCTCTATATATTCAATAGCCCAGAGACCTCCATGTCCGATGTGGGATATTACACCCACCCCTACGCCTCAATCCCTCATGGAACCGGGACTTCTATTAACCAAACTATACTCAACCCAAATCCAAACCCCGGGCACAAAATTTAGGGGAAAACGAACGGAGTTTCTCTTATATATAGGTTTATCTAAAAACCTGTCAACAGTCACATACAAGACCTGAATCACAATCAACCATTCATACAACCTAGCTTTCAAGATTCATAAAGCCAACCAGTTTCTCAAGTCCATCCGAGCCTTGGAACCCAACAACATATCACACAAGTATGCAAAATTTAATCCATTGAAGATCTATCTTTTTAATCCACTTATCATACTACTCTATATTATCAATCAAGCTTTCTTATAATTTGTGTCCAGCCAACTAACTAATTTCATCGTCCATACAAGCATCCACTACTAAGTAATAAAGTAAAGCAAATAGAAGATATTACAAGCCCACTAGTACCTAATCATCAAACAAAACTAAAACTTTAATATTATATTCCTTGATATAATATAAATACATACATGGGCACAAAGTCTATACAATACAAGCATATCATGATCACATTCTTCTATGTTTTATACACTGATAGAGCAAGCAAGTCACACAGGAGGCAATCCAATCTTCAGCTTTTCCTGAAATATGTTGAAAAGATGAATGAGTAACCAAGTTACTCAGTGAAAGAGGTGATGCAACATACCGGGCGTGCATTATGATATGTAGATACAAGAAATCATATATATAACATAAACAATAAGATTAAATAGCAAGTAGTTAACCACATTAAAAATGATACGGTTCTACTTCAAGTCTTCAATCTCGAACCACAAGCCACGAACTTCACGCAAGTGCCGGCAAACTCTTACTCCAACAAGTTGGGATACTCCGGATGTATCCCGATCATACGACCCATATCTCCCGAGGTAGGTCCGTATGTCCCAACAAGGTGAACCACGCCTCTAGGGTAGGGGAGTATGCCTCAGCGAGAAGGGACTAGGAAACCATAGTAGCCGAGGGAACACGGCAAGCTCGACGCCGCTCGTGTTACTCGACATTACCATGCCCGAAAAGGTTGCACAACCCCGAGTAACGAATCACGAATCTCATTTTCAAATCAAGTGGGGAGGTAGCAAAGGAGGCTAGCTGTATACCCCGACTCTGAGCATATAGTTATTTTATTTACTTGCGTATATTAATATGCTTATTTTAATTATTTGTGTACATTTACATGTTGCCTTAATTGTTTGCATATAATTATTAGCATTACTTTTTATATTTCTTGAAAAATGTGTATTCGTTTCATTTAGTGTACATTCACGTGCATTTTTTTTTCTAAGTATCGTAGGAATATCGTAGGCAATAAATCAATTACACTACACTACACTAGCTAACTAGATTAGTCAAAATACTATAAGGCGACAAACTAGAAATATACACTTAGTTAAGGGGGCAATTTGGTCTTCAGAGCCACCTAGATATTTTTACCTAACATAAAATACACACAACACACCCCACACACACACAAAAATATTGCAACACACAAATACACAAATCAGATCACACACAACATACACCAATTGATCAAAAGAAAAAAGAGGAGAAGAAGAAGAAATAAACAACCCCGAGCCGATTTTCTCATATTTTTGTGCATTAGCTCGCGTTCCTAGAGTGTATAAGGTGAGGGGAATTTTTTAAAAACTGATTTCAGAACTTGCTTTGCATATATATGTGTTTTTGAGTGAGAAATTATTGTATTAGACAAGTTTATACATGTATATATTAGCAGGATTTTGTTGTAGCTACTGTAGTTTGTGAATTGTTTGAGCAAATAATTCTTTTGGGAAAAATTTGGAAAAATCTCATATTAATCTAGACTTGTAGAGGTATAGCTTTCATGTTGGATGAATTGTGAAGAAAAATCGTTTGTTTGCTCGTAATTGCTGAAAACAGTGAAGTTTTGTAGTTGACTGGAATTGGACAATTTTACTTGCCTGAATTTCGTGGAGTTTTTGACCTAGTTAGATAACTTGGAAAATTATGAAAATTTTACAGGACCTAGATAAACTAGTTTAGAAGAAGTTTTGTTTTGGTCGAGTTGGCCAATTCCTCCATCAATGCCTCTAAGAAAATAAAAATCGAAACCTGATAGAATTCGTGACCAATCTGGGCAGCTTTGCGCACTTGAGTTGTTTTAGTCATATCTTGATAAATTTAACTCAGAATCGAGTTCTGTTTGATTCGAGAGTTATCTACTTTTGAAGAGCTTTCCATACACATAAAAATCAGTTTCATAGGAGGTCATTTGCTTAGGTAAGTTTACAGCCAAATTTGAGTTACTACTGAAATTTTGAAACTGTTGAACTTGTTCATTTGTGCAATAGTTGATTATTGTTGTTTAATTATGTGCTATATGACTAAGATTGAGTACATAACATGTTATATGCTAGATTTTCCTTATTTTAAATGTTGTAGTATCTTGTTATTATGTTGTATATGAGTATATATGATGATTCATGTGTAGTAGAGCCTTAAAAATTTGTGTTTGTAATGAAATAATTGCAAAAACATGATTTATGTAAAATCTGAAAAATTAGACAGATTTTCGTGTCTGAGTTGTAGAATCAATTTTACCTAGCAAACGTTGATGAAATGAACTGAATTTTGGATATGTTGTAGTAGACTCCTAGTAGAACAAAAGTGTATTTCTAAGGCTTGACCGAATTCCAACTCTAGGTACTCATTTTTGGGTGATTTCCGAGAGGCATGTGAGTAGGTTGGAACTGGACAGATTTCTATAATTGAATTCTAGGTTGTTTCTGACCTAGTAATTGGATTTGCAGCTGCCGTGGCTTTTCACCCTTCCCTCTTGTCCTTAAATTCTATGTAAATGTAATATGAAATGTTAAGTCGTGTTGGTTTTCACTAGTTAGCTTTGAATGAACTATTGATTTGATACAAGCCTTGTATTCTAATTTAAAAGTAGATGTAGTGGATTGTTAGTTTGGCTAGTTGAGGTTAGAATTGGTTTATTGTTGCAAATGAATTATTGGATAGACAAGTTGTTAACTATTTAGTTTAAAGAGAGTTAGCAAGATATCTTATAAAACTGTCTTTTAACCATTGATAGGTGAGGAAGCCTAAATATTTAAGATAGTCCATAATTTATAAAAAGTTGGAAGTTGATGCTTGTTGGAAATGAATTTAGAAGCGTAGTTGCTAAGATATGACTTATTACCTTGTTATAATGGTTTATAACTCATTTCTTAGTTATGTCCTTGTTTTAATGGAGTAATTAGATGAAATGTTTAGTCCTTTGAATAAAAATGAATGACTGTAGCTAAAGTATAATATGTGCCTATATGAGAAAAAATGCTTAACTATAAAATGAATGAGAATATGCTCCCTCGTTAAACTTAAACTTACATATAAAGCTGTTTCCAAGTTGATAGTTGGTTACTACATGTAAATATGATTAGTAAGTGGATCCTACTGATATTATGTTAGAATTTTAACTTGTAATATGGTCACTTAGTGAATGTTGCATATTAGTTATTAAGTAGTTATAGATAACTTTTCTATTAGTTGAAAAGGCATTTCTTTTCTATGTGCTAGTAGTGGACTATCAGTATTAGCTAATAAAATGTTTCTTTTAACTTGAAGTTCTATATGTAATTTTTATCTTATATACTTGCTAGACAAATAACTAGGTTGAAGGATGTTGGTTTGTTGATTGTTAACTGGATATTTTTGGCTAGTAAGTAAATATGAATAGAATTAGTTAATTGCTAATTATAAATCTCTAATCGGAGTGACTTTATGTTAAGTAAGATGCATATTATGATTATGCTAGCTTACTTGCATAGGATTATGTTAGTTTTAATGTCTAAATGTTGCACTTGTATGAATAAGCTAGGGATTGCACATTGAGTTAGGTTGAGGAGGTTTGGCTTTTCAAAGGTGAGGAAGTTCTCTTTTGTGCATCTTAACTTGATTTATGTCTCTAAATTGAATTATTTAGTAATTGTTAAAGTTTATATGTATTATTTTACTTGTTCTCTTGAGTCTTTTCGTGTTATTGTGATTAACTGCGAGGGTGGCCTACTTTGTCGTTCCTCTGACATGATTTGATATTCTTGTTTCTCGTGATCTTGTCTAGGGGTTGCGCAACCTTTTTGGACATGGTAGTGTCTAGAAACACGGGTGGCGTCGGGCTTGTCATGCTCCCTCGACTACCATGGTGCCTATTCCCTTCTTGCTGAGGCATACTCCATTACCCTAGAGGCGTGGTTCACCTGCTGGGCATGGACCTACCTCGGGAGAAAGGGTCGTAGGATCGGGATACATCCGGAGTATCCCAACTTGTTGGAGTAATGGTTTGCCGGCACTTGCGTGAAGTTCGTGGCTCGTGGTTCGAGATTGAAGACTTTAAGTGGAACCGTATCCTTTTTAATGGGGTTAATCACTTGCTATTTAATATTGTTGTTTTATATTATATATATATGACTTTTTGTGTTTGCATATCATATTGCACGCCCTGGTATGTTGTATCATCTCCCTCGCTGGGCAACATTGTTGCTCACTCCTCATTTAACATGTTTCAGGAGAAGCTAAGATTGGGCCCCAGCTAGTTGTTGAAGAAGAAGAAATATTGCTTGAGTTTGAGCCTTGAATGCTTTCTTGTGAGATTGACTTGTTCAAATGTGCATATGAAGAATATGTTACTTTTGTATAAGTTCTATTTTGAGACCTTGCATGGTCTTGTATGTATTTATGTAGCATGGAAGATTATGATACCAATTCAACCCTTATATAGCTTGGTAGTTGTAGTTGGGATATAATAACTTATAGTCTACTATGCTGCTTAAGTATTTTGCATGATTATGTGTCTAATGAATGGAGAATGTTGGATTATAGTTTTATAGTTGTATTCTATTATTCGTAGGTTTTCGGATTGTCCAATAAACAGGGGAGACCTTGTCCGTTTCCCCTAAATTTTTGTACCCTGGGTTTGGGATCGGGACCCCGGTCTCGTAAGGGATCGGGGCGTTACACTAGCCTCACCCCATACATATCATATAACACATTTGATAACGAAAGAGAACAATTATAAACAATTTCCCTTGCAACTAATTCAAGTAATTCGCAAGATAGCATGAAAATAATACATATAGACTTTATCCATTTAGATTAAATCACATAATAAAATAAGATAATATGCACAAAAGGAATGAAGACTCCCTCACCTCTACCAAGCTCCAAGATGCCAGAAAGTAGTTTAAATTTACTCCAAAACCTCCTTTAGCTCAAATATGCAAATCCCTATTATATTCATATAAGTACAATACATTAGCAATTAACTATGTTATTTCCACATTAACACGTAATCCCAAGTAACCACATATTACTCATGAAATGAACCCATGAAAACTAGCAGCAGTAGTTAACTTAGCTATTAACTATATCAATTCTAACTTAACTATTTCTTAACTCCATCCATAATGATAACAGTTATATATAATCACTCAGGTATATCATATTCCCACATAGCTTAAAAGTCAAACAAATATCTCTAAAACATTTCTTTAATCTTACAAAGGACACTACTACATCAACATTTAACTAGTTAAACTTCATACCCAATTCAACTTCATTTATCTTGCAAAGAAATATCCAATTATATATTTAATCAAGATGACTACAATTAACACTTAACATAATTCAACTATAACATGAGCATGTATGACATTAACTATATTAGCATTTAACAAGTTAACTTCATAACTAGTTCAACTTCAACTAGATCACAAAGAAACATCAAGTTAAGTATTTAACAACTATCTACTCAGTAACAAAACATGTAACCGTAAGCAATCTATTCATATAAACAATAAATGTTTACATTTAACTTCTAAATAGATGACCAAACAATGAAACTATATCAAGCTATCATACTTAATAACTAAACACTCCAATTTATCCAACTAGTTAACTAATTAATTAAACATACTTTAAGCATGGATTAACTTAAATCAACTCAAAGCATTTACCAAACCAATAACCAAGTACTCAAGCAATTCAACTAACTTTAACACATACATTAAGCTAAGCTCATGAACATGATTGAAAACATATTTTACTTCCCATAATTTGCAAACACTCTTTGACAACTAATACTAGCATGTGCATGACTTTAATTACTCTTGATTATCTAAATAGCAAGTCACTACGCATAGTTCATCACATTTAATTTTCACTCAAAGCTCAACTTATTTAAACATTCAATGCACATAGTTCACGTTAGTCATGTATTAAACATTTAGCATTCAATGCAACTAATGTTCATTTAACCCTCATTTCACTTAAACACCATCTCCAAACATGTAATTGTTACTCTAAAGCCTTCAACTCCCTATAATCCACCATTATTCAACTCAAATTAACCTTTAGTGCAACATTAATCACTTAGATATATAAACTGAAATTTTTAACTATATTTTCTTAACTTTACTTGTTCAGTTAGAAGCCTTAATGTCCTTTAAAACTTCTAAAATTGCACATACATGTAGTTCATCAAGTGTAGATAGGTTTAGCCTCCAACAGTTCCTAATTCGGAGTTAAACTCATCAAGTTATGCCCTTTAGAAAATCATTGCGCAGCCAGCCCTGAATTACGCGAGAATCAGTCACCCTACTGTTTTGGCTCCAAAATAACGCCTTAATGATAGAATTCAATCTTTCCCCCAAAAGAGAAATTGTTCCTCAAGTTCTTAGCTACAATATAAAAAAAAATTCAACCAATTTCGACATCGTTTACTACCTCAAAACATCTCTACAAATTCTCTATGCAAACTGTCCAGCTTTCTCACTTTTGCACTAATGTCTATTTAGCTTGTTTTCTAGCATTTCTACTTGGTTTGCTCTTGGTTTTAGCATATACTATATTCATACACTTCATTGAGGCCATTTATCAAGCATGTAATCTTCACTCTTGCACTTCAACTAGCAAGACAACAATACAACCAAGTCTACTACCAACACTAAGCAAACATGCAAAAGAGGACTCCCACAACATGTATCAAGCTAGAGAATACCATTTCATGCATTTATAAGTTCATTGATTACATAACTACATCTATGCTAACATTAAAGAAACCCTAATAAGCAAAATAAATGCAAATTAAGCACCAATCCCTCACCTAGCTTGAAGAATCATGCAAGATTGGCTGGAAAATTACTTGGATTACTCTTTTTCTTCTTCCTTCCTTGTGTGTGTGTGTATTCAACGTGTGTGTGTGTCTGATATGTGTGTGTGTATGTGTAAAGGTCTGATTTTTGTGTGTATTTTGTGTGTTTGTGTGTGTTGTAGTATATTAATAGGTGTAAATAATAAAAGAAAAAAAAACTCAAATGACCAACATGCCCTTCAACTAAATGCTATTAACTAGTTTGTCATTCTAGTTTAATTCTAACTAATTTAGTTGTTCCAATTCCTAATTGTCTACGTTAATTATTTTTTACGATTCCTACAATTTTTCAAAGTGTTCGTGAAGTCCCGAAATTGCATGTAAAATGCGAATTATGCACATTAACTAATTAAACGTGCCTACTTACATAAGAATGCATTTATATTGATGCAATATATGTTAATAGATGAAATTTCTTGTTAAATTAGATGTATGCACATAGTTTGATATAAATGCACGTTAAACGAAATAGATGCACGTAACCCAAAAATATGATATTTTATGCAAACGAATATACGTAAATAATTAAAGTAGACATATAAATATATGCACATCAATAAAATAATTATATGCACGGGTCGGGGTGTTACAATTAAGCTCAACAAACTCATTATATAATGACAAAAGAAAACCATGGCACCAAACCACATTAGTCATTCACAAGTTGGTTGCCATCTATATTCCAAAAATTACATATACGGGTGTTATTAATATTCCTCCTATATTTATGTACGTTCTTGATTCTATTCTTTACAACGAAACTGATTTTCTCAAAAACTCGTTCTTCATCAAGAGATACCTGGTCATGAAGCCTTTTGTTTATTTCACTCCAAATAAAATAAATTGTGGCAAAGAATAGAAATTTAAGCATAAGTGATTGGAGCTGATCACGCCTACAAACTTCAATAAGCCACTCAAGGACATCATTCCAATCAACAGGGGTTTGAGAACAACGAGAGTACCTCAAACCCTTAAGCCAGATCGTCTTCGAAAAGTTACAAGAAAAGAAAAGATGATCTTTGGTTTATCTAAATCACCACATAGCAGACATCTGGGATTGACTTGCAAACCCCAGCCATTGAGCTATTGTTTAGTAGGAAGACGATCCAAAATAGTAACCCAAGCAACAAAGCTATGACAAGAAACACGTTGTTTAAACCAAATAAGATGCTACCAAGGGATAGAATTACCTCGAGCATGAATACCCTCCCAAGTATGATGCAAGATGAACTTTCCATGTGGGCTCAAAGTCCAAATCAGTTTATCCTTCCTGGTAACTCCTGCAATACAGGTCTAGGTGTGTCTAACAATGGAATCAATCTCAACGTTTGGAGAGAAGGTCCTTGGCAGCATAAAGATATCAGCAACTGACAAATCAATACTGATACCAGACTCAAGAACATCATCACAAGAGAATCTTTCAAGTAAAATACCATCCTTGTGCCAAAGATCTTTCCAAAAGAGAGTGTTAATATCATTACCAAGCCTATGCCGAACAAGAGGTCTTGCAATGTGTCTAACACTCGAGAGCTTCCTCTATCCCCACGAATGACCTTGTTACATGTTAATGTTTTACCGGGTCAAGCACAATCCTCAATACATAGATTGAAATTCAAACTAAATAATTAGCTTGTACCACATGCACTGTTAGAATAATGTTTAGAGCAAATAAGAGCTGAATTCAAAAGCCTAAACTGGTTTAGTGGGAGAAACTTTAGGAGATAAGATTAATTAAGTGTGAATATAGAGTATATAGAGTGGCGGAGCCATCACTCGGGGTCAGGGTGTGCATTATAGGCATCTGAGATCAAAAGTTAATAATAATTGGGTGTCGAAACACTCATTTATACATAAACTGTTTAAGCACATTATATCAGTTATAATTGGGCGTCAGAACGCTCATCAAATGAAAAAAAAATACTTGAAACAAGAGAATATTCGAACATTGTCTCTGTATATATATGGGCTTTAGTTCCACGCAACATCCCTTTCAATTGAATCATAATGTACTGAGTTTCTAAATTAGATCAATTGATCTAATAATTTGTTCATGCAATACATGTACTAAAAGACTACAAGTGAACATTCTCAGTTTCATTACCCGGTTACTTTGATGTGAATTTGCGATGTTTTCATCCAAAAGAGTTAATAAAGATTTGCTCAACTCATTTTGCCCCCCCCCCCCCCCTCCCCAACTCCAAAAGCTGCAATAACAACAGAATTACATCAATTGGGTGATATCAAATTCAAAAATATTACTTCTAGTTATCTCATGGGGAGGTCTAAGTGAGAAAAATAGTGTATTACAGTAGCCTTTACATTCTTTGATGTCAAAATTTTCATTAAGTTCTTCTTCGCTGCAAAAAAACAATAAGGTAGAAATGTTGGATTATATGTAAACGAGAAGTGACAACATAAATCCTTTCAGAACAACTAATTGTAATATTGATTTACTTTTTAAAAAATTATCCATCAATTCAAAAATCAATAACTTATATATAAAAATAACAATTACATCAATTAAAATAAATATATAAAAAGAATACTTGTAAATTAAAACAATAAACAATAATAACAACTAAATTAAAATTAATCAACTTAACTAAGACCAAAAATAAAAAATAAAAACAACTATAACTACAAAAAAAAGAGAAACTAGTGAAACTATAAATAAAAAACTTAAAACCACTATAAAAGAAAAACTAACAATAAACAAATTATTAAAAATAAATATAAACATTATGCATAAATAGAAATTAAAAATACTGAGCAAAAAAATAGACATTAAAAGCAAATTTCTTATTTTTTGGCTTGAAAAAAAAAATTACACCTAGCACAACTGGGGAGGGTAGTGTCTCACCACCTGAGGTATTATCGTTGGAGCTTTGAGGATCAGTTGTCTCCTTCAGCTGTGAGGTAGGGACGGTGATTTGTGATTGTAAAGATTGGTTGAGTTTTTTTGGCTCCGTTTGTTTGCTGTAAAATATTTTCTCAATTTTCTGGTGTTTGATAAAGACCAAAAATTTGGTCAATTGGAAAATAAATTCCAGTAAAAAATGATGGCTACATTTTTTCAAATTTCCGATGTTTGGTAATGTAACGCCCCGATCCCTCACGAGACCGGAGTTCCCAATTCCATTCCCAAGGCATAAGAAACGAGGGGAAACGGACGAAGTCTCCCCTATTTATAGGACAATCCAAAACCTGTAAACAGTATTTATAACTACCAAACTATGGTCTAACTCTATTCACCCAATCAAGCATACACGACCAATAAACAATAACATAGTCCATTAAGCTATTATAGACCACCTACAAATCAAATACTAACAAGATCCAATACAATTACAAGCCGGGTTTCTATAGTTCCAATCAAATTACAATTCAAACCACTTTACAAATTCACATGGATTCGCAGGTCCTAATAATGGAAGTCATCACAAGCAAATAGGGTAACTCTCGAGCTTTCCCTATATCACCTTGCGAAGGTGTTGAACCTGAAAGGTGTTAAAAATGAGGGTGAGTATACAACTGGTACACTCAGTGAGGGAGGGGAAACGGGAACAGTATACCAGGGTTCGTGCAATGCAGCAACTTAACACATTTAATACAATAGATAAACAGTGAATAACAATTCTAATACCACATTTTAAAAGGATACAATCGATAACCCTTATCACTCCAAATCTTCGATCCCCGATCCACGAACCACGATCTCAATCTCGATATGCCGGCATCCCTTACACCAATGGGTACTCCGGATGTACCCGATCCTATGACCCAACACACCTTGGCAATCTCCGGACCAGGCGAGTGAGGGAATAGCAGACGGAGCTAAGGCAACCAACACTAGCAAGCCCGATGCTACCCAACGAGGCCATCGCATCCACCGCGACAATGAGGTTGCGCAACCACGATGCAATGCAAGAATGATAACAATGACAATATAATCAGTAAACACATTTAAGGACAAAAAGTAGGTTGTCCTCGCACCAAGTTACAATTTAGCAACAATAAGCATATATCAATTACGCAATTATACTAAACAATATACTCTTTTAGAAAGAAAATAAACTATAATATACGTAAGGATGCAGGTCCCTCACCTCTACCGAGCTCCAAGATGTAAGTTTGAATCACATCATTTCCAGTCACCTTGAACCTATGAGCAAACATTACTTCAATTACTCTTTAACTACAACATTCATTAATTATTCAGCTAGGTTAACTAACTTATAACTTCGCTTATTTAGCATATATACAATATCTATTAGAATTCTATTTTTAACAAAATACCACTTTTATATACTTTAACTTAACATATATTCCAAGTAGTCATTTCCCACAACATAACTCATATAGTTATAAGCAACACTGTATTAAAAACAAGATACAAACATATTTTAATGAAGTAGCTATACAACCTATTTCACTAGACTTCTCTAAACAGCTACATATTACATACCATTACCATTTAAACTCTTATTTAAATCATTTAAAAGTCAATTATAATAACTACATCAATTCAAATAACCAACTAAGCACCAAGCTCAACTAAATCACATAAAAACCAAATAAAACCTCTCCACATCCATAGTATTTAAGTCATAAACTTCACACTTATACAACATATAACGCAATCATCATCAATTAGAGCGAATATAACAATATAATAACTACTAATTCAAGTAATTCACAAGAAATCCAACAAGTCTCCTTCTAAACGCTTACAAAACAAGCTCTAAACTTCACACAAGATAACAATCCTCAAATCTAACTTTACTAATCACCTATAGCCATATTATGATACACATAAATGCTGTGAAACCACATTTTAAGTCATGTTAACACAAAAACTCCGAAAAGCCCTTTAAGTGATTTGAACTACAACTATCTAATTCGATTATCTAAACCACGCCATAAATACATCTTAGAGGCTTCCTAACACATCTAAGATCATATACTTATTCGAACAAGCCATCGCTAACACTTCGCTTGAAAGACCCCTTTGTCTACTAAAATAATTGACACTCAAATGAAACACAAGGTACTAGATCCACAAGTAAGTTATTCCACACTTCTAATGACACCTTATGGCACCAATTAGAACCACAAGACCTCACTTTATACTATATCCAACATAAAAGTCCCAAAATTGCATGTAAAATGAGAATTATGCACATTAACCAATTAAACGTGCCTACTTACATAAGAATGCATTTATATTGATGCAATATATGTTAATAGATGAAATTTCTTGTTAAACTAGATGTATGCACATAGTTTGATATAAGTGCATGTTAAACGAAATAGATGGATGTAACCTAAAATATGATATTTTATGCAAACAAATATACGTAAATAATTAAAGTAGACATATAAGTATATGCACATCAATTAAATAATTATATGCACGGGCCGAGGTGTCACAGGTAACACCCAAAAATTGGTTAACTGAAAAGTATTTTCTAGTCAAATATTACGGCTAGTACAAGATATTGTATATGAGGTTTGTAAAATCCAAAAATTGAGGGTTTTACAGATCCCATGAAATAAAAGCAACACCAGTGATGGTAGATCTGGGTAAATACAGACCCAATCTACATTTTTTTCAACAAATCTATTGAAGAAAATGCAGAATCTAGAAAAAGCCAAAAAATTGAAAACAAACACAAAATCATACAGCATTTGGAAAGATTTGACGATGTTAGATCTGATAGCCGTTATAAAAAAAAACTCATAATAGCTGTTACATTCCAAAATCGTTTATATATACAACCAAAAATACCCAATATCATAATCTTCCACAAAAAAACTCAACAATTTTCGGATACAATCACAAAACTCAAAAGTTTGTTTAAAGATCTACTTGCATACACTTAAAAAAAGGTATAAAAAAAAGTTTCTAAAAAAATATTATTACACTACATTCACGATAAAGGTAGCTCAACGGTGGTGATGTTGCTCGATGGTAATGGTGGTGTGGCTGAATGTGTGGTTTGATGATGGTGATAGTGGTGTGTCAGTGGTGGTGGTTTGATGATGGTGTTGGTGTTGCGTCAGTGGTGGTGGTACGTCAATGGTGGTGGTGGTTTTTGTTAGCGGCGGGGGTTTGAGGGAGGGGGTGGTGGAAAATGAATGGGGATGGGTGTTTATCTATTTATATTTGAAAATTAAGGTTTTTTTAAAAAACTTTTAAGAGCTTGGGTTAGTTATTAATTAAAGTTTAACCCTCATCTAACTAAAATTAATTATAAATCAACCTATAGATTTTTTAATTTTGATTTTCAGGGGTCTTTTTATGTTTTACGGTCAAAATTAATTAAAAAATATCTTAATGTTTAATTAATTAAAGTTTGTGTTTAATGAATTATGTAATTACTAAATTTTATGTCTACGATTTTTTTTTGTTCTCACTTTGCTAACTATTGTTTTTTCCTTTTTTTTGTTATAATTAGTTTTAGAAGTTATGGAACATACCGAAAGAGGTTTGAGAGGTCGCAATTTCACTCTTCAAGAAGATATAGCTTCATGCCAGGTAGATGAGATTGAGGAAACGAACGGATGAGATTGAAGAAAGAAAATTCAATCAATAAAAACAAGACCGGAATATAAATCGGATATAATTAAACGCCATCCTAATTCAATAAATTTTATTTTTGTCAGAATTTATTTATTTTTTGGTTGAAATGTTCGTTAAAAAGTTACGATAATACAAATAACAATTAATTAAAAGCAAATTAACGCACGAGAAAAAATAATACATAATCAAATTACTATGTAAAATTAAAATTAACACAACATAGAGACTCAATTTTTTAGAGACCCTCACTGGGGATGATTTTGTTTGGAGACCTTGAAATTTATCTTGGTCTCTAAATGGGTCTCTAAAATGGTGGATAGAGACCCAAAAATAGAGACTCCATTGAGAATGGCCTAAGGAAGCCTATAGAAGGAGGAAAAATTAGCCATAAAAGACAAGCTAATTACACATGAATCTTCTTAATATATTTGGAGTTGTTAGTGCCTAACATAAAAATGTATTAGAAGGTTTAAGGACCCTATAATTATTATGTGGTCTATAATGGATATTTTCTTCGATGGATTCTTTCTTTCTTTTATCTTTTCCCTTTTCTTTTCTGATAAGTAGATAATAAACCTTTGTGTACACTGCTTATAGCATCTCGTAATACTATGAATTTTTCACCATTGATGGTGTTAAGGTATAAATTTGGTATGGCTAGATTTGGAAGATTGACTTGAGTTGACTTCTTTTAGCCTGCAAAAATAGAAACTGAGCTGCAAGGGGGTTGCCCTACGTTAGCACTTCGAAACTTAAGTTAGTTGGGTGCTAGAAGAAGGAAAGTGTAGATAATTGCAAAAAAAATGAATTAGTTACCTCCCTTGAAGAATGCATAAACGCATTTTATACCCTTTGGATGAGAAAGAATCCAACACATCCTGATACCTCCAGATTTTGTCGAGTGAGCTGGCACCTGGTGAGGATTTGGGATGTCATCGGAAGGTCGGATTTGGGATGTCCTCGGGAGGTCGAATTTGGGATGTCATCAGGATGTCGGATTTTGGAATATCATCGAGAGGTCGTCGAGGTACGGATGTCAATTTCTTTATGGAAGACATGCCCTTATGCAACGGATAGGGCTTCAGAGGTACATGAGTCTTTTTAGTTGAGGGCGGCAATTTTATCCTCATCAATTGTCCCCCGATTTCCTGAGCAGGTGGAGGCAGGTCGGGAAATTGTTTCCTTGCAATTTTTTGCCTAACGTCATCTTGTAACGTCATTCCAACAGGTCATTCATTGGTAGTACCACGTGTCGTCTTCTGATTAATGCGTCAATTATGCAGCTTTTTTGAAATGCTGCACTTAATGCGATCGACGCGACCTTTGGTCTTTTGACGATGTTTTAACCTCTCACCTCTTTTGTCTATAAATAGGGTTTTGTTTGAGTTTTTCAAATCGTTTCAAAACTCCTGCCTTTCATTTCTTATTTTTCTTTCGTGATCACCTTTTTCCTTATTTTCCCTGAGTCATTGTAAGCCTCCATTCACCGATTCCTTAGAGCCTCCAACTACTAGGTACGTTCATTAACCCTTACTTTTGCTCTTTTTTCCTTAAGTAATGGGTAGTAGTGGTTCTGATTCTCAAAATGAGTCTGATTACTCTTATAGGCACGATGGTAGTGATAAGAGTAATGATTCATCTTCTAACTCTAGCACTCTTGTAGAGAGAAACCCTTTAACTTCTGAAGCCAGTCACCTTTATATGATTTCTCCTATGGCTACTACTATAGGAGCCACTGTAGAAGCCACTCATCTTAGGGTTATTTCCCCTATAAAGGTTGATCTAGGTCCTTCTGCAGTACCCCCTATAGAAGCCGTAGTGCCCCCCATTGGAGCCATGAAGACTTCTAATGTCCTTGTTGTTGTGTCGTCAAGCCCTAATTCTCCTAGGAGGTCAAAGAGGCCAACCGCAGCAGCACATAGGGCGATAGAGCCACGCTTTTCTGCTTTGCAGTGAGATTGTGAGGTTGGTGATGACTTAGCCTTTAACCTTAGGAACAACGGTGTCATCCCGCCTGGTTTCTCCATGCGAGTACCTGATACAGAAGAACAAGCTTACCGACCTGGCGGAGGGGAGGTGACCTTTTACGCTGACATTTTCCAGTTCTTTTCTTTACCTATTCCTCATTTTATTAGAGCCATCCTGAACATCATCAACCTTAGTCCAGGTCAGTTGATCCCGAATAGTTGGCGAATGTTGATTGGTTTCTACATACACCTTAAGAAGTTAGGTTTTGTACCAATCCCAAACCTTTTCTTTCATTTTTATACGATAAAAATCTCTGATGGGTTGGGGTGCTACTATTTTACTGCTTAGGCAGGGAGGAACATTTTTAAGAAGTGGCCTTCATCCAATAAAGGGTAGCACACCAAATATGTTTATATCAAGTCTAACAGAGATTTGGGGGGTTAGAGCTAGGTAGCGTGTCCTGTCGTGAACTTACCCCACTAGTGGGGTCCTAACCCCTGAGGAAGAGTTGGTGGCAAACTTCTTTAAGGACCGTGCTTGTGTTGATGGTAACAAGTATTTAGATTTAGAGGAGGTGCTCAGCTCAGGACTGTATGGAGAAGTCCCTCAAGTACCTCGAGTTGAAGCACATAATGCCATACCTTCTAGATCTGCCCCCAAGGATGAAGTTGAGATGCTTGATACTCCTCATCCCCCTGCTACTGGTGAGGTTGAGTTTTGTGGGCTTCCATTTCACCTCTATATCTTTTTAGAGCTGATTGTTTCATTTTTCCTCTGTTTTTAGGTATAGACATCTCAAATGAACTCAAGACCACTTTGGCGCAGCGGGCTCGCTGGAAGGGTAAAAAGAAGGTGGAGAAAGGTGCCGAGCCTTCTAAAAAGTAACACTTCGAGGCTGTCGAGAAAGTTGAAGGGGAGATTCATGAGGTTAGCGACGAACCACCTACCAATGATCAGTTTGAGCCAGATTTCTTTGTTAATGAGACCAGGGGGCCAACCCCTTTAGAGGTACCAGAAGAAGAAGCTGTCGACCCTGGCACACAGCAGAATGCTCAGCTTGAGCCTGATATCACAGCCTTTCCTAGAATTAAGTTTGAGGTCGGTCCCGAGCCTGGTTATGAGAGGGATCCTAATTTTGAAAAGATTTTGGGTGCTTCTTCTAAGCTAGTCAATTCTCTTACCGTGAGGAAGGCTATTGAGTATTGTTTTAAACAAGTTAGCCTCTCCCCTCCGTTGAATTTTCTGGCTTTGTTGAGTTGTGCTAATTTTTTGTTTTCCTTTTGCAGCAAACCCAAGCTCTTTATGATGACGTCAAGTACTGCATTAAAGTTGTTGACCTCGCAAATGATCTAACTGGGAGAAATTATGAGAAAAAAGCATACCTCCGAGGTTATGCTAAGTACAAGGTCGAGAAAGAGCAGGAAATCCTAAACTTGAAGGCGTTGCACGAAGCAGAAATGAAAGCTTTGAAGGCCCAGCATGAGGCCGACCTTGATGTCATCAAGAATGGATTGAGGAAAACTCGGGAGGGACAAGCCTCTACTCAGCAATTTGCCAATGTACTGAGCGTTGTGTTTAACACTTCTCTGGCAAATAACGAAGCTCAAGCTCGAGAGGTTGTTGAAAGCTATGAACACAACAATGCATATCGTCAAGTTTTTACCCAAGCCTATTTCAAAGCCTGAGGTCACGATGTTGATGATGGTAAAATGATTGCTTTTGAGTGAGTTGAGAAATTGGCCAAAGCTCACAGAGTTGAGATTTATTTTTCTGTGTTGCTTAAGGAGTCTACCTCCAATCTGGAGGCTGATGAGGAGGGAAATGATGGGGATGTCAGTGGTTCATCTAATGTTTAGTTAAGACAGTTTGTTTGTCCATTTTTTGAGGTCTTTTTTGACCTGTGGTATAATCTTTAACCTTTTTTCCTGGAGGCTTGTTAGATTCTTCTTTCCTCCTCTTTTTTTTTTTTTTAAAGAAATCTATGACTCTGTGATTTCTTTAGCCTTTTCTAGGTCTTATTTTTATGTATGTACGTTTTCTTTCATGCATGATTTTTGTGTCAATTTCGCTTGACTTTTAGTTTGTGTGATCACTTGGGCGCAACTACCAGTTACTTCTAACAGCCTCACCGCTTACTAGTTTATGTAAAATTGAAAACTCTTTAGCAATTTGAGGGGGGTCGAACCTTTAAGGTTTTTGACCTTAGGTCCTGTCTTAGTGACTCCAGACCTATTATTCTTTTTAGAGATGCATTCGCAGCAATGAAATTTTATTGAGAATAATGATAGGGGAAAGCGTTGTATTTCATTGATACTTTGATCATTTTTCATACAAAATACTTCTTAAGATGCTCGACAGGCCAAACATTCTTAAGCTATATCCCTTCTAACTCAGCTAGTTTGTAAGTTCTTAGCATCAACTCTTCTATGATCCTGTAAGGGCCTTCCCAACGTGGCCCAAGTTTTTCTTGGGTAGGATCAGGTCGGAAACATGCCTTTCTCAAGACTAGGTCTCATTTTTGCAAACGTCAGGGGGCGGATGAGCTTGGTATAGCTTTGTTCTATGACTCTCTTACTTTCTAGCATTTTGATCTGAGCTTTTAGTCAGAATTCTTCCGCTAGGTCGAGGTCATCCCTCAAGACCTGACTATTCATCTATTTGTCGAAGCTCAAGGTTCTAGGGGTTGGCGAGCCCACCTCCACCAGTAGCACTGCCTCTATCCCGAACGTCAGGTAAAATAGAATTTCCCCCGTTACCGAGCTTGGGGTCGTCCTTATTGACCATAGTATTTTGGGGAGCTTCTCGGCCCACAAGCCTTTGGCGTCCTCCACTTTTGTCCTCAATGTCTGCAAAATAGTTTGGTTAGTGACCTCAACTTGACCATGGGTTTGTGGATGAGCTACGGATGCAAATCTTAGTGATATGCCTAGCTCTTCACAGTGTTTTTTAAAGTAAGCACAGTCAAACTGAGTGTCGTGATTGATGATCACAACTCGTGGGATCCCGAACCTACAAACAACAGATTACCATAAAAACTTCCAAGCTGCCTTATTAGTTATGGTTGAGGTTGACTCTACTTCTACCCACTTGGTAAAGTAGTCGACGGCTATGAAAATATATTTTTTCTATCTGACGTTGACAAGGAGCTTTCCTATGATGTCCAACTCCTATTGAGCGAAGGGCCAAGGACTGGTAATGCAGGTTAATTCAATTGCGGGCAATCTTGGAATCTTCGAGAATCTTTGGCATGTATCACATTTCCACACAAAGTCTCGCGCATCCTCATGAATGGTAGGCCAGTACTCAATATTAACCGAGCTAGAGCTCGATATCCCAGGTGATTCCTGCATATCCCTTCATGGATTTCTCGGAGCACATATCGTCCTTCCTCCCTGTCTACGCACTTGAGTAGTGGCTAGGTAAATGATCTTTTGTATAGTTGGTCTTCGATTATCATAAATCGGTGAGCTTGACGCTCAATTGTCCTGGCTTCATTTCTTCCTTCGGGGAGAACTCCATTTTTGAGATACTGGACTAGAGGCCGGGTCTAGACCTCCTATTGGCTGATTACGGCTATTTGTTTACCTTTAACCAAAATGCTAGGCTTCTCGTCCTCACTGAGCTGGACTATCGCACCTTTAGTAGTATTTAGCTCTAACCTAGAAAGTGCGTCCGCTCTTTCGTTCTCTCCTTGTGGGACTAGGGATATACTAAAGCGGCTGAATCCTGAGATGATATCCTTAACATAGGATAGATACTGGGCCATAGCGGGTTCTTTTGTTTCATACTCTCCGAGGACTTGGTGCGCTAAAAATTGCGAATCTGTCCGCACCTCTACAGCTCGTGCCCCTAGTGACTTTGTTGTCTTCAATCCTGCCACCAAGGCCTCATTATTCGATGTAGGGAAACCGAATTTGAGTAAGTATAGTATTTCTTTTCCTTCTGGGCTTATTAACACTACTCCAGCTCTGCTCTCTTGTCTGCTGGAGGATTTGTCAACTTGTATCTGCCAGGTCGGGTTAGTTTCTTCTTGAATTTCCCTAGTGCACTCGACTATGAAGTTGGCAAGTGCTTGGGCTTTTATCGCCAGCCGAGGTAGATACTCGATGTCAAATTGACTCAGCTCTACTGCCCATTTTAGTAGCCTCCCTGATCTCAGGTCTATGTAAGACTTGCCTTAGAGGTAAGTTTGTCATGACCTTGATCGGATGTGCATCGAAGTAGTGCTTCAGCTTCCTTGAGGCCGTCACTAAGGCCAAGGTTACTTTCTCAATCTGCGGGTATTTTACTTCTTCCCTTTAGAGAGCTTTGCTGACGTAATATACTGGCCTTTGGGTCTTTCTATCTTCTCAAACTAGTACTGCAGCTACCGTCGTAGTTGTTACGGACAAGTATGCCTAGAGTGACTCATCTTCCTCAGGTCGGGACAGTATGGGAGGAGAGCCCAGGTATTCCTTTAATCATTCAAAGGCTCTCTGGTACTCCTCAGTCCAGTCAAAATCTTTTGGACTCCTCAATGTTTTAAAGAGAGGTGCGCATTTATCGGTTGATTTGGCCATAAACTTGCTGAGAGCGGCTACCTTACATGCCAGAGATTGTACCTCATTCATATTCCATGGGGGGGTCATCCCGAGGATGACTTGAATTTTGTCTGGGTTTGTTTCAATACCCCTATGGGTGATCATGTACCCTATGAATTTTTTGCCCTTTACTGCAAACACGCATTTCTCTGGGTTTAGCTTAATTCCAAACCTCTTCGTGGTCTCGAATACTTCTGCTAGATCTGCAAGGTGGGCTTCTGCACTCTGACTCTTAACCACCATGTCATCCATATATACTTCCATATTTCATCCGATCTGATGCTAGAAGACCTGGTTCATCATCCTTTGGTAGATAGCTCCTGCATTTTTAGTCTGAAGGGTATTATTGTATAGCAATAGGTGCCTCTGTCGGCAACGAATGCAGTTTTTTCCTCATCTTCAGGGGCTATTTTGATCTAGTTATACCCTTTAAAAGCGTCCATGAATGACAACATTTCGCTTCCTGAGATTGAATCCACTAACTGATCTATCCGGGGCAATGGATAATAATCTTTTGGGCATACCCTGTTAAGATCAGTGTATTCCACGCACATTCGCCATTGTCCCGAGACTTTCTTTACGAGAACCACATTTGCCAACCAGGTCGAGTATTGTACTTCTCGAATATGACCAGCTTTTAGGAGTTTTTCCACCTTCTCCTTGATAGTCTGATTCCTATATAGGTGGAAGTTCCTTTGTTTTTGCTTTACTGATCTATGGTTCGGGTCCACATTCAAGTGGTGTGCTATGATATTTGGGTTTATCCCTGTCATGTCAGAGGAAGACCATGCAAATACATTTTTATTTTCAAAAAGAAAGTTGGTTATACCTTCTTTCATGGGCGGGACCAGCTCGCCACCAATCCAAACTTTTTTCCCTGGCTCAATCTCGACCTTGTCCTGCTTCTCCACCGGGATATCCTTCTTTTCTCATTCCTTCTTTTCTTTCTTGCTTTATTCTCTCACCCCGTCCCATGGACTTAGGCTTCGGATCTTCAATGCTGTAGTATAGCATTTCTTCATGATTCTCTGATCTCTCTGAACCATCGTTATACCTCTAGGGGTTAGAAATTTCATCACCTAGTGATAAGTTGAGACAACCACCCTGAGGTGATGCAGGGCTAGGGGCCCCAGTATCCCATTGTACGTCGAGTGGAAATCCATTATCATAAATTCTGTCATAAATTGGACCTGCTTGCCTTCTGGTCCAATAGTAAGGGGGAGCTTGATGGTGCCTTTCGGTCTGAACCCATTGCCAGTGAATCCCATAAGTTTACCGTGGAAAGTAACAAGTTGTTCTCTAGCCAAACCCATTTTCAGGTATGCATTGTAAAAAAGTACATCAGCCGAGTTGCCAGTATCGACCATCATTCGTCGAACTTTGTACTTCACAATCTGCACTGTGATCACTAGGGGGTCGTCACGTGGGGTTTTCACCCCTTTTAAGTCATAGGTTGAGAAGACAATCTCTTTATGGAGCTTCGACTTTTTGGGCAATGACGCTTCTCTTCCTGACCTTACATATGTTTTACTTGTCGACTTGCTTTCTCCCCCTGTTGCCGACCCTCATGTGATCATATTGATATCTACCAGTCTCCCATTGGTCCTTCGGGGACTTCTCTCTCTTTCTCGATCAACCTTTTGCTCGGGGTCCTGCCCTTTCCTTACAATGTACCTGTCCAATTTGCCTTTTTGGATCAAGGCTTCGATTTCATTTTTCAAGTTCTTGCATTCATTGGTTTCGTGAACATAATCATGGTGAAACCAACATAATTTTTCTTTTCCTTTCGTCTCTGGGTTAGACCTCATCCGTGCTGGCCATTTAATATTGAGGTCAAGTCGGGATTTGATTTCCATTAACACTTCTGACCTAGGCATGGTTAGAGGTGTATATTTATCAAATATGTTCCTAAAAGCTGAAAAGCTCAGAGCCGTGCCTGACCTGGATCCTCCTTTAATAGATCCTTTTGAAAGGATTGTGCTTACAAGAGGTGAATCACAACATATAGTGAGCTAGGTGGAAGCAAAACCTTGATTTCAAAAATTTTCAGCAACACATGTCATTTGTATTCACCATAATACCTTATGTCTAGTTCATGTAATCAACATATCTACTACATATATAAGCATATATATGAATGAACAAGAGTTATCAAGGTATACCTCTTAAAGATCTAGCCAGAAGAATGAAGAAGCACCACAAGAATGATGACCAAGCGTTCCACACGTGCAAAAGGTCTAGTTCGTCCACACGAGCATCCAAGAGCTTCTTCTCCACAAACCAAATCTTTGTACTAGCTATTTAGTTGGAAATATGAGCTTACACAAGTGTAGAAAGCAAGAGAAAATTTTTTCCCAAGAACTCTTCTCTTGGTCGAAAATGGAGAGAGAAAGAGCAACCAAAAATTTCAGATTTTTGCTCTTTCTTGTGTTGATTATTCTCTCTCTTCTCTTCATATTTTCTATGCATACTTGTGTCTTGTGCATTCCATACATATATGTCTCCAATGCATCCTAGTGTCTTATGCATTCCCAACATATATGTCTCCAATGCACCTTTGTGTCTTGTGCAACAATATAACACAAGTATATTAGATAGTGAAAAATTATGGAATTATCCATTATTCTTGCCACAATAAATCTTAGCCATAGATCTAGTTGAGATCAAATCTTGATCTTAGATTATAATTAATCTTAATGAATATTAGATTAATTAATTGGAAACTAACTTTTCATATTTATACTTTGGCCCCAATACTTTCAATAATTAAACTTTTGGCCCATTACGTTTTAAAGACCAAACACAATAACGTTAACTCTTTAACGTTTCCAAACTTATTGTAATGTATAGGCATATAATATATATTTCTTATATATATCTCCATATTTATATATATATATATATGTATATATATATATATATATATATATATATATATATATATATATATATATATATATATATATATATATTGTGTTGTATACGTTAGTGGAAGAATATGTAATTCTCCACTAACTTGCCAATTAAATCCTAGCCATAGAATTCAAATAAGATCAATTCTTGGCCCTTGGATTATAATTAATCCTAATCAATATTAGATTAATTAATTGGAAACTAACTTTTCATATTTATACTTTGGCCCCAACACCTTCAATAATTACACTTTTGGTCCATTATTACTTAATGACCAAATACAACAACGTTAACTCTTTAATGTTTCCAAACTCATTGTAAGCTCATTATAGAAACTCTATTCATGATACTCAAACGTGTGTGACTCTCTAGATTCACTACTGTATAGCAATGAGGGATGATTAAACCCCTTCAATCTATTCCGAAAATGTCTCCGTCATTCTCGAAATACCCTCACGTTCTAGAGTGACCCCTAGTAACATATCAAGACAATGTATACGGTAATGAAGTCAATTTCTTGTGAATCTATTTATAGTCGTCGATTATCATGAAATCCAATCCTTCCATTAATTGTCCCGTCGAGCAAGAACCATGATATGATTAAGTTCATAAACTTGATACTATGCATAGATCTAATTGGTGTAATGAGGGATGACACATAAAAAATCTTTTCTCCATCATTCATACCTTGGCCAAGGATTTCATCATTAAACAACCAATCTTAGATCGCATAGGACATCGCCTCACGCCGGAGGTTAATGGATCCTCTCTTGACCACTACTTGTCAATCACTATACCGAATGAATGAAACTGTGAGAGGACGCATCTTATCTCATTTGTCGAAACAATCATTGTCCAAAAGCTAGAATCAAACCCCAATACATATGACAACCGTAATATCTCAAGTCTAAGGATTACATGCACAATCGTAACGAATAACAAATTATTAATCTAAAGTCATGTAATTTGTTATTCACGTCACATTCAATGATCTATTCAATTAATAGTCATCCACATGTTTGTTAGTCGCATCACTATGATGTTATCGCACGTGGCTCACCATCCTTTATCATTAACATCTCTATGTTAATCAAAGGTAACAACACATGTGATAGTCCGTAATTGATTATTAAAGTCCTGAACAAATAATCTAAGGACTATGAACACTTTAAGTATTTATCATATTAAGGAAATACGCCAACATATTCTAAACGCCTTTAGAATACATTCTTCTAATGAAAATACTAGGGACTCATTCATACACGTAAAGAAGGAGAATATGAATGTCCTAATTATGTCAATATGTAAACGAACATATAAACACTAATGCCATAAGTAAATGTCAAAATGCCCCAATATATGTCATCCAAATATGTAGCATTAGGGCATATCTCTAACACCTTCATCTTTTCCTTTGCCATGAGATGGCGCTGTGCGGACATAGTCTTTCTCTTTTTGCTTCAGATCCACCGCATCCTCCTCTGACATGATGTACTTCCTAGCCTTCTTCATCAGGTGATCCAAGTCCCTAGGTTCGTTTCTGGCGAGAGAAGAATGAAAGTGCCTAGACCTGGTCAAACCCTACTTATACGCTACTATAGCCATGGCCTCCTCTAGGCCTCGGATGTCTAGGGTAGCCCTGTTGAACCTGTCCGTGTATTCGTGGAAGGTCTCATCTTTTCCTTACTCCAACCAGAAGAGAGAGGTGGTCGGCTTTGATGCCTTGGTGCTGCTGGTGAATTTGTTCAGAAAAATTTTAACCAGGTTAGCATAACTTCTAACACAATCTTTAGGCAAACCACAAAACTATTTTCTTGAGATGTCATCAAGTGTTCCGAGGAATGCTTTGCATTTAACTTCCTCGAGTACTCTTTTGAAAAGAATAAGGTGGTCAAAGCGTTGGACATAATCCTCCTGATCTCCCGTCTCGTCATATATGGGCAAGTTGGGCAGCTTGTACACCGCCGTTGATACCTCCCGTATCCTTCTGACAAACGAGTGAAAACCCTGGTCGCTCACTGATCTCTTTAAGTCCTCTAGGATCCTTACTAGGTCTGGATCGGACCCATCACTTTCTTGCCTTCATGGCTTCCTTACTTCTCTACTGAACGAGCTAGTGGAATCTTCCCTCAGTTGTTTTTTCTGTTTTGGTTCCTCACGTTTAAGCAGGGACTAACAATCATTTCTCGAACGAGCCTTCTATGGAGCTGGTAGCTGCTCACTAGCTAGCTTTTGTTCTTAGATGAAACTGTCCATAGTTTGTTTCATGCCATGGACCAACTGGGTGAGAACTTGTAACTCATCACGAGACGTTGGCTCTTGAACTAGTTGTTTAGTTTGAGCTGTTCCAAACGTCCCTGTTAGGCTTATCTCTAGTTGTATGGTATTGCCGGCTGGAACGGTTGCCGCTTCCAATATTAGAGTCATCCCAGAGAATTGTTGTTCGTGGTTGTTTTGTGGCGACAAGTCACTAAAGCTAATATTGCTTCTAGTGTGAACCATTGTTTTTACTTAGTGGGAACCTTCAGTCGATTCTCATAGACGACGCCAAATTGTTAAGGTATAAATTTGGTACAGTTAGATTTGGTAGGTTGACTTGAGTTGACTTCCTTTAGCCTGCAAAAATAGAAACGGAGCTACAGGGGGTTGCCCTGCATTAGCACTCCTAAGCTTAAGTTAGTTGGGTGCTAGAAGAAGGAAAATGTAGATAACTGCAGAAAAATGAATTAGTTACCTCCCCTGAAGAGTGCATAGACGCATTTTATACCCTTTGGATGAGAGAGAATCCGATACATCCTGACACCTCCAGATTTTGTCGGGTGAGCTGGCACCTGGTTAGGATTTAGGATGTCATCGGGAGGTCGTCAAGGTGCAGAGGTCAGTTTCTTTATAGAAGACCTGCTCTTATGCGACAGATAGGGCTTTAGGGGTACAAGAGTCTTTTTAGTTGAAGGCGGCAATTTCATCCTCATCAGATAGACAAACTAATTCTTGTCGTTAGACATGCTACGAAACATTACCCAAAGAAAACATGATTTTTTTCCCCTTTCCTGAACATTTTAAACTTTCACCCGCCAACCCAGTTTTATATCTTTAAGGGTGATAACATTTTAAGCGAGTTTTTTTTTTATCTTTGTTATAGTTGAGAAGTTAATCTGAAATAAATCTTATGATTAAGCAAGTAATCTGGATTGTAAAGAAAAAAAGAAAATGTTTTGCAAACTCAGTTGTAGCTAAACTGGTGGAGAGGTTATACAATGCTTGCTTAAGCAACTTTGCACAACCAAAGGAAAGTGTCCAAAAAATTTGCGAAATGTATAAAACATACATATTCAGGAGTTCAAACTTGAATAATGCAACAAACTTTATACTACCAGTAGCACTTTCTTAACATAATTTGATAGTGCTTATAAGAAACCGTACAACCTTAAAGAAAGTATTATGTATAGAACTTCAAATATTTTATACAACATTTTATACATCCATCACCATTCAGCAAACATCACCACTATGATATTATCATTTCATTAAATGAAAAATATTCTATAAATCAAACCAGACGGTCGTGAGTAGGGGTGGGTCTCACATGATGTGGACCTCACACCATGTAGAGAGTTGGATAGAGCAGAACAATGTATATAATAGTTTTTTTTACTAAATCAACGCAAGTGCTATACTTAATCCTAATCGAAAAAATAGTTTTGTCCTGAATTCAACTTATGGTATTTTGTGTGCTCTTTTGTAACAATTGAAATTGGTGCTTTGGAATTATCTTATACTTTAAAAACTTATGCTTTCTTTGTTTATAAGCAATCACAACTACAATTTCTTTTTATTCCTGAGAAGTATATTAAAGTAGCGATTGGTACACTTGAATGAATTTGGGCAGGAATAGAATAAGCCACAGAATAGAATGAAACTGGGAATAAAATGAACTTAGAAATGAGAATGACATGTTTGGTATGCTCTAGGAATTAAGAGTAGTAATGTAAATGACTTGTATAATAAGACAAGATTGCTTTTTTATTATTATAATATTAAAAATAATAATAAATATAAACATAACCGTAAACAATATAAACATAAATAATAATAATAATGATAATAATAATAATAATAATAACAACAATAATAATAATAATAATAACAAAACAAAAATAATAAATAATAAATAATAAATAATAAATAATAATAATAATAAAAACAATAACAATAAATAAATAATAATAATAATAATAATAATAATAATTATTATTATTATTATTATTATTATTATTATTATTTATTGTTATTCTTATTATTATTATTAACAAAATAAAAATAAAAATAAAAATAAAAATAAAAATAATAATAACAACAACAATTATTTTTATTATTATTATCATTATTATATTGGTATTATTATTATTTTTATTTTTATTTTTATCATTATTATTTTACTTTATTATTATTATTAGTATTTTTTATTATCTTAATCATTATTATTATTATTTTATTTATTATTATTATTATCATTATTTTTATTTTTATTTTTATTTTTATTTTCATAATACTATTATTATATTTTTTAATTATAAATATTTTTTTTATTATTATTATTTAATTTGTGAGACCCCGTACAGAGCCATATTCACTTTATAACATTTTATATATTTTTGCATCATTTAATATGCATTTACATCATTTTATGTGCATATGTCCCGTTTAACGTGCATTTAAATTCAATTACGTGTCTTTGAGTAATTTAGGTAACGTAGATAATAATCAAATCATATTGCATTACACTAGTAACTAAATAGTTAGAAACTAGTTAGAAGGGCAAACTAGAAGATAGGTTTTTAGTTGGAGGGCTTTTTGCTTATTTGGACTTTATAAAATATCTTACCAACTAATATACATACATTACACACACATTATACACACCCACACACACAAAAGCGCAGAACACACACCCACATACTAAACTACACGATTGAGAGAAGAAGAAAAGAAGAGAGGAAGAGAGAAAAAAAAATAAGAAGAAAGGAAGAAGAAGAAGGATTAAGCCATTTTCAACCATTCTCTTGCACTTGCTAGCTAGATTCAAGATCTTGCTTGCTCCATTTGCTTCATTTGCTCAATATTAAGGTAATGGTTGTTCTCTCAAATGCTTTTCAAAGATACATTGAGCATGGTTTATGGTTATACTTGTATATTGAGCTTGATTAGATGATTACATGAGGCTATATTACGCATTTGAACTTATTAGAGGTGTATTGCATTTATTGAGGATGTTGATGTTGTAAAGCTTGTATATGAATCATTGTGTTCAAATGTTACAATTGAGGTGTTAATAAGGTAGTGTAGATGTGTATATTCATGTGTTGCAAAAAAAAAAGAGGGAAAAGTTAAACACAAATCGGATATTAAGCAAAAATCCCAGATTTTACCGTTAAGCCATCCAATTGTCACCTTCTTCATCCGGTCAACCGGATGGAACAGGTATCGCCTGGATCAATGCTCTCTGCTGGGCATTGTGGCTTCGATCCGGTCAATCGGATAGAGGCTGTATCGCCCGGAAATCAAAATGCAATAAACATGTTTTAGTGATTTCGGGAGCTACAAAGGTCGAATTAGGGCACGGTCAGAAGCGTTAGAACCGTATCGACCCTAGTTTAACATACTAGAATAAAATTACGGATTTGTGTCACAATTTGAGTGCTCTATTATTGCCAATTCCTATATGATGTTTGGGAGACTAAGGAATGTAGGCAATAGAGGATGACTAATCCTTGTATAATGTCATAAATGTTATACATGAAAGATGATTTCGTGCTTGTTTAGTATGCTAGTTACTGGAGGTATTACGAATGTCTATACATGTGAATATCTTGTATACATGAAATTAGAACCAATCATAAACACCGAGCTAAAGTGGATTACTTAATACTACATGTTTATACATGTTTATATGTGGATTAGACCTAATTGAAATCTTGATATGCTTGCTTGCTATACGTGGTCGGGGCAACCTACTTTGTTGCCCCCCCTCTATGTTATTATTCATGTTATGGTTACAATGTTAATCACTACGGGTGCGATGGTTGCAACCACAATTATGGGCATGGTGGCGTTCATTTTCTCTGGATAACACTTAATGTTTGAAGTCCGGGGAATAATGATGAAGATTGAATCAAGGTCGGCCGTCTCCATCAATTGCAATTAAAACTGTATCCCTTTCAATATTATGTGTTACCACTCCCAATAGGAGCCTTTGCCCTTGGAGAGTTGGGTTATATGTTCTATTCAATATCATGTATCACCTATAATGTGTATAGTTACCTTGATGGTTTACTAACATGTTGATATTTGTTTCTTGTTAATTCTTCTTGCGTGCATGACATGGTTTTTCTAAAGGTTTCCTAATTGATAAAACACTTGTGAAAACCCCCTTCTCGTTATCCCTCGCTGAGTTAGGTGTAGCTCACCCTCTTTCTAATAATTTCAAGTGACGAAGATCTGAACGAATATCTCTAGGGAAGAAGAGGTTCTTGTGTGATACTTCTCTTGTTGTTTTAGCAAATGTTATATATACATGAACTACTTGAAGTATTGTTTAACATATGGGTTCCTGGCTTGTATTTAACTTGGTACTTTACTCTTGTAAGACCTAGATATAATAGCTTAATCTCATGCTATATTTTGAGAAAATGTAGATTTTGTAGATGTGCCTCGGGTGTTTGTAATCTTAATCTCTAGTGATGAAGACTGTATAATGTATTGTATTAAACTTAATTCTATTTATAGGTGATGTGATCGTTATACAAGTAACTTGTGTTTTGTTGTTGAGAAGTAAATTTTAACTTCATGGATGTATGGTTTTATGGACACTAAGGCTCGGGCTAGTAACTTGTGTCTTGGCGAGCCTAAGAGAAGTGATCTTCTTAAGCCCGTGGCATCACGATCCTATATCTTGAAGTTAGCATAGGATAATTGTAATCATTTTCGAGTCATTATTGTGGTATTAAAGGCTAACATAGTAATTAAGAAATAGGTCGTGACATAGTGGTATCAGAGCTTATCTTATTAGCTAGGTGCAAGCTAGGTTTAGAACCCCTAGTCAGTGGGTAGAAGCCCTCTAAGGTGAAATCAGTTGAGGTGATGTGAATATATAGGGTGAATATGGCTTAACGAAAGTTGAAGATTATGGTTGTTCGAGGCTATCCTAGTCAAAGGATTGAGTAGAAGATTGAGGATCCTTGAGTAGGAATTTAGCCGTAGAGTCATGTGATACATAAGAATTGCCTTGGATTATGAATTAAGGTGATGTTGTATCATAGGGATAAACTATGAGGGTTGAATTGGTGGTTTAGTTTCCTTACTTGGAACTTATGTGAACTTATGTGCTCCTGTGTATTACATGTAATTTGCCAGTATGTCTTATGTGTTATAAGTGAATTTTTGTGCTCAATGTATTATATGAATCATATATGTTTAACATGCCACAAATATTTCATGAACTTATATATTAGGTATAGTCATGATATATACATGCTAGAAGCATTGATAAAACACGTAATCATCTATCATACCATGTATAATATCATATAACTATAAGGGGCATCGTGCATACATCCCTATAGATGCAGGGCCTAATACTCATAGCAGCATTGGAATTCGAAGAGCAGAGAATGTTGATCAAGCTAAGACTGGAAGAGAAATGTTTAATCTGTTAGTAACTGATGTGGATAGAATGAGCCAGATTCTAGAGAATCAAGTGACTGGAGTAGGTACGGGAAATAGTGATGGCACACTGAAGGATTTCTTAAGTTATAGACCTCCCAAGTTTCTAGGCGAACCTGATGATAGAAAAGCTGAAGCTTGGTTGGCAAAGGTTGAAAAGATATATGCTGCTCTTGATTACAGTGATGAAAAAAAGGTGCCTTTCGCAGTGTTCTTGTTAGAAGAAGATACGGAGCAATGGTAGAGAACAAAAAAGCTTCGTTGGGAGCATGATGGAACACCCGTCACTTGCACTAATTTTGTCAAATCTTTCAAGGAGAATTATATTACAGAAGTAACCCAAGAAAAGAAAGAAGGAGAGTTCCTTACTATGAAACAAGGTGAAATGTCTATGGTCCAATATGAAGCTCATTTTAACAAGTTGTCACATTACCTCCCCGATTTGGTCCAAACGGAAGAGAGAAGAATCAGATAGTTTGATTCGAGGATTAAGGCCCGAGATTCTGGATTTCCTAGCTTCACATCACTTCACATCATACAGCGATATGCTAGACTCGACATCCCGCGTCGAGAAGAGGCAATGTGAAACCCGAAGTGGGCCAAGTCAAGTCAACATAAGGCCGTTCCTATCTCAGATACCACAAGGACCTTATTCGGCCCAGAGTCAAAAGCCCTGTTGCTACTAGAACACAACTAAATGCCTTCATTACCAAGATAACTTGAGGATCATCAAGTAATGCGGCCATATCTCGGAATGTTATTTGTGCTTGTTGCAATAAAAGGGGGCACACTGAAACCCAATGTTTGAGGAACACAAGCAAATGTGTAAGATGTGGGAGTGATCAACACTTGTACAAGGACTGCCAGTAGATGTAGAACATGGGAACACAGTCTCAACCTACCAGGAATACCTCAGGGCAGATAGTTCGGACCAAGTTTATGCAATGAATCAATAGGAACTTTTGGAGGCAGTAGCTATGGTTGAAGGTAAATTCTTATTTGCTGGTATTTTCACTTGATGTTCTTGGTCGGTATTCTTATTTGTTATTTGATGCTCTATCTTTGAATTTCTAAAGAGTATTCTTCTTCGGTATTCCTTGGCAGTATTCTTATTCGGTACTTCTACTTGGGATTTTCAATCAGACTTCTTATTTTGGAAATTCTTATTTGATATTCGATATTCTCTATAATAATAAATATAAACATAACAATAAACAATATAAACATAAATAATAATAATAATGATAATAATAATAATAATAATAATGATAATAATAATAATAATAATAATAATAATAATAATAACAAAACAAAAATAATAAATAATAAATAATAATAATAATAATAATAATAAAAACAATAACAATAAATAACAACAACAATAATAATAATAATAATAATAATAATAATAATAATAATTATTATTATTATTATTATTATTATTATTAACAAAATAAAAATAAAAATAAAAATAACAATAATAATAACAACAACAACAATTATTATTATTATTGTTATTTATTGTTATTGTTTTTATTATTATTATTATTATTTATTATTTATTATTTTTGTTTTGTTATTATTATTGTTATTTATTGTTATTGTTTTTATTATTATTATTATTATTTATTATTTATTATTTTTGTTATAATAATTATTATTAAATTGGTATTATTATTATTTTAATTTTTATCATTATTATTTTACTTTATTATTATTATTAGTATTTTTTTATTATTTTAATCACTATTATTATTTTTTTATTATTTTTTATTTTTATTTATTTATTTATTATTATTATTATTTTTATTTTTATTTTATTTTCATAATAATATTATTATATTTTTTAATTATAAATATTATTTATTATTATTATTATTTAATCTGTGAGACCCCGTACAGAGCCATATTCACTTTATAACATTTTATATATTTTTGCATAATTTAATATGCATTTATATCACTTTACGTGCACATGCCTCATTTAACGTGCATTTAAATTCAATTACGTGTCTTTGAGTAATTTAGGTAACGTAGATAGTAATTAAATCATATTGCATTAATTAGTAACTAAATAGTCAGAAACTAGTTAGAAGGGCAAACTAGAAGATAGGTTTTTAGTTGGAGGGCTCTTTGGTCATTTGGACTTTATAAAATATCCTATCAACTAATATACATACATTACACTCACATTTTATACACCTACACATACAAAAGCGCAGAACACACACACACTAAACTACACGACTGAGAGAAGAAGAAAGGAATAGAGAAAGAAAGAAGAAGAAAGGAAGAAGAAGAAGGATTAAGCCATTTTCAACCATTCTCTTGCACTTGCTAGCTAGATTCAAGATCTTTCTTGTTCCATTTGCTTCATTTGCTCAATATTAAGGTGAGGGTTGTTTTCTCAAATGCTTTTCAAAGATACATTGAGCATGGTTTATGGTTATACTTGTATATTGAGCTTGATTAGATGATTACATGAGGCTATATTACGCATTTGAACTTATTGGAGGTGTATTGCATTTATTGAGGATGTTGATGTTGTAAAGCTTGTATATGAATCATTGTGTTCAAATGTTGCAATTGAGGTGTTAATAAGGTGGTGTAGAGGTATATATTCACGTGTTGCAAAAAAAAAAGAGGAAAAAGTTAGACACAAATCAGATATTAAGCAAAAATCCCAGATTTTCCCGTTAAGCCATCCGGTTGTTACCTTCTTCATCCGGTCAACCGGATGGAGCAGGTATCGCCCGAATCAATACTCTTTGTCGGGCACTGTGGCTTCTATCCGGTCGACCGAATAGAGGCTGTATCACTCGAAAGTCAAAATGCAATGAACTTATTTTAGTGATTTCGGGAGCTATAGAGGTCAGATTAAGGTACGGTTAGAAGCGTTAGAACCGTATCGACCCTAGTTTAACATAGTAGAATGAAATTGTGGATTTGTGCCACAATTTGAGTGCTCTATTATTGCCAATTCCTATATGATGTTTGGGAGACTAAAGAATGTAGGCAATAGAGGATGGCTAATCCTTGCATAATGTCATAAATGTTATACATGAAATATGATTCCACGCTTGTTTAGTATGCTAGTTACTGGAGGTATTACGAATGTCTATACATGTGAATATCTTGTATACAGGAAATTAGTACCAATCATGAACACCGAGCTAAAGTGGATTACTTAATACTACATGCTTATACATGTTTATGTGTGGATTACACCTAATTGAAATCTTGATATGCTTGCTTGCTATACGTGGTCAGGGGAAACCTACTTTGTTGTCTCCCCTCTATGTTATTATTCATGTTATGGTTACAATGTTAATCACTACGGGCGCGATGATTGCAACCACAATTATGGGCATAGTGGCATTCGTTTCCTTTGGGTAGCATTAGGCTACCAGTCGGTCTCAATTACCATGGTCCCCGGTGTTTATCCGGATAACACCTAATGTTTAGAGTCCGGGGAATAATGATGAAGATTGAATCAAGGCCAGCCGTCTCCATCAATTGCAATTAAAACCGTATCCCTTTCAATATTATGTGTTACCACTCCCAATAGGTGTCTTTTCCCTTGGAGAGTTGGGTTATATGTTCTGTTCAATATCATTTATCACCTATAATGTGTATAGTTCCCTTGATGGTTTACTAACATGTTGATATTTATTTCTTGTTAATTCTTCTTGCGTGCATGGCATGGTTTTTCTAAAGGTTTCCTAAATGATAAAACACTTGTGAAAAACCCTTTCCCGTTATCCCTCGTTGAGCTAGGTGTAGCTCACCCTCTTTTCAATAATTCCAGGTGACGAAGATCTAAGCAAATATCTCCAGGGAAGAAAAAACTCTTTTGTGATAAACATAGTAATTAAGAAATAGGGATCATGACATAATCACTATTATTATTTTTTATTTTTGTTTTTATTATTTTTGTTTTTATTTTTATTTTCACAATAATAATTATTATTATTATATTTTTTAATTATTATTATTATTATTATTGTAAAACAAATTAATTATAAAAGTTATGTTATATAAGGGTATGGTAGACAAATTTATTCTCAAACACATAGGAATAAGTTATTCCTATGTATTTGGTCTGGAATGGCATTCCCATGTATGTGGGAATGAGATTCCTTTAAAAATGGAATTCCCAAATTCATTCCTTTATACCAAACATGAGAATTAAAATAAAATTAAGAATGTCATTCCATTTCTAACTCATTCCCATATATCAATCAATGCCTAACTTGTAGTGGCAAGCTAAACACGTTAGGCATATGCTACATCCAATTGAAAATCCAAGTTGACTTGTTCTCCAATTTAACTTTGGCAAGAATTTTAAATTTTGACTAAGTGAATATATATCATCTCAACATTGTAAAGCCATTTCCTAGATATTAATTAAATTCACTCGCATTAAACCAACCAAATTAAATTGTACAACTGCTGTTGGAATTATTTAGATAAAAAAATAGCAACAACCATTTTCGAGTATGCTTAATTATATTGTGTGCATTGACCTATATATAAAGAACCAGTCATTTCAAGGTTAGTACTCACTAGTGATCTTAAGTTATCATTTACAAAATTTTCATTAAGAAAGGGAAAAATAGTGCAAATGGTACCTATTGTTTCCCCCAAAATTATTTATATTATTCAAAATTAGTCAATATAGTTCCTATCGTTTTCTTAAAAAATTTAAATTCATCCATATTATTTAAAAGTAACCAATTTAGTCTCAATTATTTTTTTAAAAAAAATTCAATTTAATCCCCATTTCTTTCATATAAAATTCATATTAGTTCTCAATGCTTAAAAAAGAAATTATGACTTAATTGAAACTTTTTTAAAAATAATAAAGACTAAGTTGGTAATTTTAAACAATAGAAACAAATTTGAATTTTTTTAAAAACAATAAGGACTAAATTGATTAATTTTAAACAACAAAGATGAATTTAAAATTTTAGAGAAACAATAAGAACTATTTGAGCAATTTTCCCTTAAGAAGACAACATTACATTTCACCCTATTTTTCCATGTCATTACAGTAACATTTGGTAATTACAGAAATATTTGTAAATTTTAACAGATGGTGAAAAAAAACTCCCCTTTCTTATCTCATCATCTTTTCTCCCAACCATTCCCGAAACCTAACCCTCCTCATCATAAACCTAAACCTAAACCTTTTGTACTCTGTTTATAGCATCTTGTAATACTATGATGATTTCTAATCAAATTTTGCACCATTGATAGACAAACTAATTCTTGTCATTAGACATGCTACGATATATTACCCAAAGAAAACATGGTTTTTTTTCTCTTTTCTTGAACATTTTAAACTTTCACCTAATCCAGTTTTATTGCTTTAAGGGTGATAACAGTTTAAGCTAGTTCCTTTTGTAACGCCCCGATCCCTCACGAGATCAGGACTCCTAGTTATCACGCTATTCTCAACCCAAATCCAAACCCGGTTACAAAATTTAGGAAAAACGGACGGAGTTTCCCCTATATGTAGGTCTATCTAGAAACCTGCCAATAGTCACATACAAGTCTTGAATCACAGTCAACCATTCATACAACCGAACTTTCAAGATTCATAAAGTCAACCAGCTCCTCAAGGCCATTCGATCCTTGGAATCTCACATCATATCACACAAGCATGCAAAATTAAATCCATTGAAGTTCTATCTTTTTATTCCACTTATCATACCACTCCATATTATCAATCAAACTTTCTTATAACTTGTGTCCAACCAACTAACTAGTTTTCATCATCCACACAAGCATGCACTACTAGGTAATAAAATAAAGCAAATAGAAGATCTTCCAAGCACACTAGTCCCTATTCATCAAACAAACTAAAACTTTAATATTACATTCCTTGATATAACATAAATACATACATGGGCACAAAGTCTCAAATACAATACAAGCATATCATGATCACATTCTTCCATGTTTTACACACCGATAGAACAAGCACGTCGCACAAGAGGCAATCCAGTCTTCATCTTTTCCTGAAATATGTTGAAAAGATGAATGAGTAACCAGGTTACTCAGTGAGGGAGTTGATGCAACATACCAGGCGTGCATTGTGATATGCAGATACAAGAAATCATATATATAACATAACAACAAGATTAAATAGCAAGTAGTTAACCACATTAAAAAGGATACGGTTCCACTTCAAGTCTTCAATCATGAGACACGAGCCATGAACTTCGCGCGAGTGCCGGCAAACCCCAAACACCAACAAGTTGGGATACTCCGGATGTATCCCGATCCTACGACCCTTTCTCCTGAGGTAGGTCCATGCCCAGTAGGTGAACCACGCCTCTGGGGTAGTGGAGTATACCTCAACGAGAAGGGAATAGGCACCATGGTAGTCGAGGGAGCACGGCAAGCCCGACGCCGCCCGTGTTTCTCGACTCTACCATGTCCGAAAAGGTTGCGTAACCCCAAGACAAGACCACAAGCATTCAACATATCAAATAACACATAAGAGGGTCGACAAAGTAGGCCGCCCTCGTAATTAAACACAAATAACACGAGAAAACACATGATAGCGAGTAAATAGTACATATAAACTATTCAATTACTAATTATACAATCTATAACCAATAAAATAAGTTAAGATGTACAAAAACGAATGAAGACTCCCTCACCTTGGATTAAGCCAAGCATGCAAAAAACTAACTTACATTCACTCCAACCTCCTTGAATCTACTCAAATGTGCAACCCCTAGTTATTCATATAGGTATAACACCTAGTCACTAAACTAGCATAACACCCAAAATCTCAAAATCTCCAATTAACAACAAAGGGGCTGAATTATCACATGCATTTTTACTAGGATTTCTTGTTCAATTTGTGGTTCATAATTCATATGAAGCCTATTTCTACCACAAAACACTTCATTCAAGCATAAACTTAAACACTTGTTCTTTACTTATACCTAAAGCTACCATACTTTAATTCATTAAGCAACTAACCATGAAAACCTCTAAAACGTGCAAAAGAATGTTCTCTCTACCTCATAAGCAACAAAGAAAAAGATAGATATGCAAAACAACACAAAATCAAACTTATCTACATTTGCCCTACCTTACATAATCAATATACAACAAGAAATAACAATTAATATGCAAGAACTAACAATTCCACATGATTAAATATTACTTAGCAACAATAGATGTTAGCAAGAATTAGTAATTTCACCACTTCGTAACCCCAATTAACAATATCAAATTGTAATCCCACTAAAACATTTTCTAATTTCTTTATCAGATACTTAACTTAATCAATTTGGTTACCTGTGCTATTGACCTCCAAACTATCTTATTTTTATGTACAAACGTAGCTCTTCAAGTGTAGTTAATTTTAGGTTCAAACGGTTCTCAATTCCGAGTTAAATTCCAAAAGTTATAACCCTTACCGTGCAACTATGCCTAGTTGGGCAGAACCAGCGATTTTTTGAGCTACATTTCGGAAATGATGTGATCAGAGGGCTAAAACATTAGAATTAGCCTTAGTCCAAGAAATCAACATTTGTTCAAAATTTCCTAATCTAGCTACCATGTAAATTTCGTTAATTTTTGAGCACGTTTACTATGTCAAAAAACCTTTAGAATACAGGGGCAAAAATCTGTCCAAAACAGGTACTAACTTATTGCTTACATTTTGTGAATAATTGAGCTTAGAAACCTTCTTGAGCTAGTATAAACTCTCTTTCAAACATTAGATCAAGCACTTCATATACACATTTCATCATATACAACCACAACCCTAACCACAACTACTATAACAAAATCTTTCATGTCTAGCTAGCACACAACACTTAACCTCCCAAAAGATTCATGAAAATCAATTATTTAACTAAGACAAGATATAGTTCAACTAGATTCAATATTTCATTTTCAAGTTCCTTTTGTAATCCAAGCTATAAATCCAATTCTAGCTAAGTTCTAATTATATTCATGATACATATAGCATACTTAAGGGTTCTAGCAACTATTAGAAGCAACAAAACAATTAGAAATGCAAAAACCCCAAAATTCGCAGGTTACTATTCACAAGCACTATTCATCTTTTTCCCCAAGTCTCCAAACTTCATTTTCAACCACAAAATTCTTCAAATAGCTATAAAAGAATGTTGTATGATCATAATAGAGGCCAATTTAAGCATAAATAACCATAGATAAGCAAGATATAACAAATCTCAAAATTTAAAGTTTGTAACTAAATATTCAAATGCACAAAGATAGGGGAATGCCTCACCAAATTAGAGATGTAGGAGCAAATGAGAAGCTTTTTGATGGTTTGAAATCCTTTAGAAGAGCTTGGAAGATCAAATTGAGCAAAATTTGCATGAAAAATTACTATTCTCGTATAGAGTTTTTTTGGCTATTTTGGGGCATTTTTGGCTTATTTTTTTGAATATTTGTATGCATATATAGTATATGATGTATATATGTATGTGTTGTATATTTAACTTAAGTCAATTACCACAACATCTTGGTCAAACTATGCTAAATCTCAATTTAAATGCTAACTAGTTTAAAAACAATGTTTACATTACATAACAATATTCAACGAAACACTAATCATTTTTCAAATGCAAGTTCCCGACCTTTAAAATCCAAAACTACAAGTTCCCGATTCCGTTTATAAGTTATACTATCTAGGAAAAATATTAATTCGAGCAAATTAGACAGTTGATTTTTTTATGAATAGTAGCCACTAATAAAACATATAATCAAGAATAAGAAATGCACATTGAAATGCTCAAATAGACATGCAACAGTTACGAATGATGAGAAATCTCGGGCGTCACACCTTTGTTTATTTATTTATTTTTATCTTTGTTTTATTTAAGAAGTTAATCTGAAATAAATCTTATGATTAAGCAAGTAACGTGAATTGTAAAGAAAAAAGAAAGTGTTTGGCAAACTCAGTTATAGTTGAACTATTAGGATATGTGCATGAATTTTTATTTTTATTTGTGAGGAATCTTTCACATCTTTTCTTGTGCTCACTTTAATAAAGTGAGAATACTAGTCAATAGCATGCTTGGTCAAGACTCAGGAGTCTTGTGCTCACTTTGATAAAGTGAGAATATTGATGGTCATCATGCTTGGTCAGAAGCGTGCTCCTTAGAATCATGCATGGTCATCATACTTTGTCAGGAGTATGCTCTCTCTTGTCTATAAATTGTACTATGGAAGTAAAATTGAAGAGGAGAAGATGGACGAAATCCTATAGAGAGGATTAAGTCCTTCTTTAACATATTTGTTTATTTAGGGAATGAATCATGTAAAGTTCTAGAAGACTAGTTCTTTAGCGCATAAAGTTTTAGTAAGAGAGAGTTTAACAATTTTAGATTCGCCAGTTCTTGTAATTTGTAATGCTGCTATTACAAGAAGTTGGGTCGTTATATCGTGGGAGACTTGCGCCAGATACCGTAAGCACTGTAGCGGGACTATAAAAGTTTTAAGGAAATTGAATCAAATTCAGGTCTCCATCTCAATTTATCTTTGGTTTCTCCTTCCAATTATATCTTTAAATTACAGTTATATATTCCGTTTATCTAATTGATTTGATTGCAGGAAATTATTATTTTGAAATCATACATGCACTCCAAGCCTCAAATTTCCAACAATCTTAAGACTTTTATTGGTTTTTTTTTTTTAAACTGGTGCATGTATAATTCTTTCAAGTGCTTGCGTTCTTATCATAGTTTAATACATCATATTAAATATCTTATCATTAATAACAGTAAGATGCATGCGGGTTTGCATCATAGTATAATACAATTATGTAATATGCATATTGCTCCTGATTCAGTTTCTTTAAGTTTAGATGATTTGGATACTATTATTGTTTTTTGTATTTTGTTCGTTTTGATTGTATGTTACTGTATTTCTTTTTAAGAAATTCGGACACAATTAAAATGAAATAGAGTGCAACCATTTTTGCCGTAGTATATAATCTTGGAAGGAAAATACTTATAAACGTCCTTGTACCTTGGATGTTGGTAAACGTCATAATCTAATACAGACACGTGGCGATGTGACATTTTTTGGCCTATAGATGCAAATATTTTTTGTTAATTGTATTTTGATCCTACATAGGGATAAGGATGAATTTACCCTTCTAATGCAACAACTACCTGACATATTTGATTTTTGTGTGCGGATTCCCTAGGCACTTATTTGACTTTTATTAATTTTTTATTTTATGTTTAAGTTGTGTACAAAGCAATACAATATGTATTATACATGATATATTTTTGGTTTATTGTTATACAATGGATATCATTTTATATAAATATAACGATGACTACAATAGTGCTGTGGGATTTGAATTTTTGCGTCTTCCCAAGGCACAGTTGGCTGATTTGACTTTTATTTTATTTTATTAAATTGTGTATAAAGTAGTAGTATAATCAATATCACACATGATATATTTTTTGTTGTTTGTTACAAAATGGATGTCATGTGATGTAAATATAATGTTTCACATGTGATTTTATTTGATTAAATTAGAAAAATGAATTACAAATACCTATATTATGATAAAAGTTGCATTTAATTCAATTTGAATATGCAATTATCAATAGTTATACTAGGATAAAAAGCTGCATTTAATTCGATATTAAATAGACAATTAATTTGAAATGAAATATAACCACTGATAATAAATGTGACAATACTATGGAATCTGAAATCTAATTATATAAATCAGAATGCATAGTTAAATATTGAAAGGTAGAAGAAGTAAACAAAAGCTTGCAAATAACCAAGAAAAAAAGTATCCAAAGCTTATATTTGTTTCCCGGTTGCAAAAACTTATTACTTGAGGTAAAAATTGGTATGTTAAATTAATCTCTTCTTGTATATATTATTTATCTATTATTGATATTATTCCTCTTAAGTAGAGAATTATTATACGTATTTTGCATACAAACACTGATATATTTCGTATGTTTATTAATAGTATTGATTTATTTAAGTTAGTGTCACAAAACATAAAAACTTCACCGTAAAGCATTTTACGTATTTTGCATACAAATGCTGATATATTTCGTATGTTTATTAGTACTATAGATTTATTGAAGTTTAGTATCACAAAATATAAAAACTTCACCTTAAAATACAAAACACTGATATATTTCATATATTTATTAATAGTATTGATTTATTAAAGTTTAATTTCACTGTAAAGCATTTTACGTATTTTGTATACAAATGCTGATATATTTCATATGTTTATTAGTAGTATTGATTTATTGAAGTGTAGTATCACAAAACATAAAAAACTTCACCGTAAAGTATTTTACATATTTTGCATACAAACACGAAGATATTTCATATGTTTATTAATAATACTGATTTATTGAAGTTTAGTATCACAAGATATAAAAACGTCACCGTAATTTATAGTGATTTTACATGTTATCCAATTTTCTTTCTCAAGTAATTGGATGGTTAAACTTTCGTAAATGGGAAATGTTGAGTTGTAAAACACATATTTCTGACTAAAATAATACCTATTTTATATATTTTCAGTATTTGGAAAAATGAACACCAATGTGCCTATACACGAAAATACAGAATCAGATAGTGATAACAATATTCCAGTACTTGATGATGATGAGGTAGAGAATTTGAAGGATTTAAGTGAAGAAAACATTCTCACTCGTACGTTTCAGTCCGAAAATGAAGCATATTTATTCTACAATCGATATGCCTGTGTGCACGGTTTTAGCATTAAAAGGTGTATGATAAAAAAAGACGACAGTGATCAAATAGTGGTCAGATTGTTTACATGCTCTTGTGTCGGTTTACGAAGGAAGGAGTTCATAGAGATGAAAAACAGGCAATGGGAGCATAGGGGCTTGACAAAATGTGATTGTAAAGCACAACTTCGGATCAAGTTGAATAGAATCCGTAGTTGTTATGAGGTGACCAAATTAGTGAAAGAACACAATCATGAATTAATTCCTGGTTACGGCGTCCCAATGCTCTGTTCCCATCGACGTGTAGATGGTGGTCGTAGGGATCAAGCTCATTCTCTGAATCGTGCACGGATAAGCTCCAGTCGAATGCATGATCTATTAACACAAGAGGCGGGTGGGTATGATGGTGTTGGATTCACTAGGAAAGATCTTTACAATATGATGGATCGTGATAAACGAGCAGAAATTACAATAGGAGATGCCAATGTTGCATTAGGATATTTGCATAGTAAAACAGATTATGATCCGTTGTTCAAAATACCGGTACATAATTCATCAATTAAATTATTTTAAGGCACATTGCACCAAATATATATATATATATATATATATATATATTTATGAGTTTTACTAATTATTGTTAAAAAATTGAAGGGGAATTGGACACCAAGCTAACACATGTCAAAAACAACGCAATCCTCGAACGTATGATGCGCCTAACCCTTTTAATGGCTCAAATAATTATAGCCAAACGAACCAAAATTTTTCCTTTGGAGGCACTACGTATAGAAATGTTAGTGGCAGTGGTGTAGGCTATGACAATACTGTTGGTGGTATGGGATACGGATTCATTGGAACTAGCAGAATCGGCCAAATTTTCAGCTCCCAAAATGATAACGGGTCTTCGAGTTCATCCTATCATGTTACAAATAACCTTTTTCATTTTGAGGTATACTAATTTATGCAGTATGATATGTAATTTACAAATCTATGCAGATAATTTACAATAAATGGTACAAATTTTATATGTGTCCCGAAATTTCAATTTTCCCCCAAAATTTCAAGAAGAACTTATTTCAAAATTTTCAAGTTCTCTCCAAATTTTTCATGTTCCTTCTTTTAACTCAAAACCCATCTATAAATACTTCTAAACCACAACCTTTTTAGATATTTGTATTTTTATTTTCACAATTAAAGAGATAATCTAAGCAAGGTGAATGTTGCTATTTAATAAGTACATATTATATATTTTAAGCAAGGCTTTTTCGTTTTTGCTTTTGCCCTTATATTTCTTCATATGTTTACACCTTCATGCATAAAAACTTTCTGATTCTTAAATATTTGTACTACTTTTATGTATTTGAGGTATGTTATGTTTACACCTTCATGGGTTTACAATATTTGATGTATTTGAGATGTTCGCTTTTGTTGTTTGTGTATATTTCACTATATTTCAGCTATGTTTCCAGTATTTCGGTGAATTTTTTTGTGGTATATTTCATTTTTTGCTTTTGCCATTATATTTCTTCATGGGTTTACTGTTTACACCTTCATGCATGAGAACTTTCCGATCCTAAAATTTTAAGTTCACTCATCTAATTTCAAAATCTATCTATAAATACCACTACCCAATAACATTTTTACCTCTTTTAATTTTTAATCTATACAACACAACACCATCTCTCATAAACACTTTATGCAAGGTAAGGCTCGTTGTCTTTCCAATTTCTTTTCAATCGTTAGTTTTTTATACATGTGTTACTTTTGGTCTTCTTCTACTCCTTTTTCTGTTTTTGTTGGTTGTAACATATAAAAACTGCTATTTGTTTTTGTTAGCTCACCTATATTACTTTTTTTGTTAGTTGTGATGCCTATTTTACACCACCTTTTGTTTTTACCCCTTCCTAATTTTGTTTTATGTAATTTCTTTATATATAAACTGCTGCTCATGCTTGAAGTTTGTATCTCTTTAAGTTATTTATTTATTTATTTTTGTTGGCTAAAGTTCGCTTTCTTGTGGACGTTCCTTATGGTGTTGAAAGAAGAAGTCAAGAAGAAGACAATTGAATATCCCATGAAAAACAAGGGCCGTAATGTTGAAATGGAGTGGATATTATGAGATTTTTTTCATGTTATTTTGAATGTCATTCATTACCTTGGTTGTGGGTTGATCTTCAAATGAAGTTTAACACCAAAAACCAAACTAATTATGTAATCTAATATAATGAGAATGCAATGGTTATTATCCATGTGTGATGTTGGCACACAGAACTTGAGATTTGTTTTCCATTTTAACTGATCATGTTTGTTGGCACCAAGAACTTGAGCTTTATGGTAATCATCAGTTTGGTAATTTGGCTATGCAAGCAATTTGTCCAACTACTAACCAATTCTAACCTCACTGCCTCTACGAAATAAGGTCCGGAAGTGCAACATAAAACTATGTACAAGTACTAACCAATTCTCATTTGGCCTTGCAAGCATATTTTCCTTTACTTGTTGAATTTGGACACATGGCCTAGAAGTGCAACATAAAACCACAAAGATGATTCTTTGTGAATATTTTTTGCAATAATTTTTAGCTTCTTGACTTAGCAAAATTAAATTGTTTATCATGTTCCTTTACTTAGCTAACATTAGTTTCTTTACTTAGGCGAATAATTAGTTTTTTTCATGAGTTGCATATTGTTATAAGTTGCATTCTACACCTCAAGCATGATACTTGAAATGCTACGTAAAACTAGGCAAAATGTAAAAACCTCTTCATTAGATCTTAAAAACGAGGTGCAACATAAAAATAAGGCCATTGCGTTTTATAGAAAATACCAGCAAATACCAACACCTCAAGCATGTAGCAAATATGACCAAATTTTACACTAGCAGTAGTAACAAATGAAAATTTTCATCTTAATACATCCCACCAATCATCAACAAACATGCAAAATCCATTAACAAAAAACATATTTTGTCTCAACCCAACTTGATTGTAGATGCAGGGTTGCTCAAATTCGTCATGTGGTTTAATGCGGTCTTCCCAAGCTTCATCATCATCATCATACACACATATAAAGCATAGACAAACAAACCCATCTGTCTAGGCACCCACGATGGCTAAGATAATTTAATCACAAAGACAGTAAACATTTTCATATGGCTTGATGTATAAAATAAAAATCAGAAATTAAATATAATAAACTTACAATTTGTACCGTCAAAATCTAATGAGACTAATAGTCGAAATCTGAGCACGTGAACAATCAAAATTTGATCTAACAAAAGTTCACCGATTCCACTGATTCGTTGGTGTTTTTAGAGGAACAAGAAAGAAAAAAAACACTAAATAGTTAGCTCATTATCAAAATAAATAAAATGGTTTAAAAACACAAATAAAATATAAAACATAGAAAAATTACAAAAAACTCACATTTCCAGCAACTTGTTAATGACACAAATGGACCGGTGTTTAGTGAGGAACGAGATAAAGTGAGGAGTTGTAAAGTGAAAAACACATGATTCATTAAAAATCTAGGAGATAAATTGGGTATAAACAAAGAAAAAATATAATACACATATAAAGAAATACACTCACTTTTGTTGTCCACATTGCTGATGAAACGAATCGTGAGTGTTCTTTGATGAACAGAGAATGATGGGTTGTAACGCCCCGATCCCTCACGGAACCAGGACTTCTTTTAACCAAACTATACTCAACCCAAATCCAAACCCGGGCACAAAATTTTAGGGAAAACTGACGGAGTCTCCTCTGTTTATAGAACTAATCAAAAACCTGCAAACAACAAGTATAATCGCAATACAACACCCCAATTTCAACTGTCCAACTTCTCCCCGTCTCAAGGCCATCCGAGCCTTAGACAAAATATATTCATACAAGCAGGCAAATAAAAATCAATAAAATCTATCTTTAGCTATTACATGCCAACTGCTCTATCAAACCATAGACGTTTTTAATTTAATCACTATCCAACAAGCTGTACAAAGTACATACAAGACTTTTAAAGGGTTTCAAAACAGTACAAAATATACACCAAGTTCCATCTTCACAATAGCTTCTAACCACAATAGGATAAGCAACCAACAACACGACACACAAGGTAGTTATTCTAACTGCACATGTAACATGTTAAAACGAGGAATGAGTAACCAAAGTTACCTAGTGAGAGAGGTGATGCACCATACCGAGGCGTGCAATATGAAATGCAATCACAAGAAGTCATATATATATAACATAAAATATCAAGATCAAATAGCCAAGTAATTAATCACATTAAAAAGGGTACGGTTCCACTTCAAGTCTTCAATCACGAACCATGAGTCACGAACTTCACGCTAATGCCGGCAAACCTATACACCAACAAGTTGGGATACTCCAGATGTATCCCGATCCTACGACCCTTTCTCCTGAGGTAGGTCCATGCCCAGCAGGTGAACCACGCCTCTGGGGTAATGGAGTATACCTCAGCGAGAAGGGAATAGGCACCATAGTAGTCGAGGGAGCACGGCAAGCCCGACGCCGCCCGTGTTTCTCAACGCTACCATGTCTGAAAAGGTTGCGCAACCCCGAGACAAGTCACAAGCATTCAAGATATCACATAACACGTAAGAGGGTCGACAAGGTAGGTCGCCCTCACATATAAGCACAATATATGTTTATAATAGCACGAAATAGCTTTATAGTACCAATAGTAGAAATAAACGTAACTTTTACTCACAATCAATTCAAATAGATTTATTATACTTTAGATAGTCAATCCAATGCAAGACAACTCAACAACAAGTTCCAAATGCAACAAGAATGGCTAAAAACTACTTTTCCCCTTTTTTTAACCAAGATTTCTTTCTCCTATGCGCGTTTCAAAGTTTCCAAACCACATCCTAATCATACTATATTCTTAATTAAGCCCAAAGACACCTATTAAGATCATAAAAATTCATTTTAGAAGTTAAAGCTCGGGAAGGCCCCGAGCGGGTTTGAACTACAACTATACTAACCGAACCCCATTTTCACGTAACGAAAGCACCAAAAGTGCTTTCTTACCCCAAGGATACTCAAACCATAGCCCAAACGCACCCGGATTGCACAACGAAAAAAGTCTCATTTTTAAAGTTAACAAATTTTGCATTTTAACTCATTTTCGGGTAATTCAACCTCACGTGAGTCTTTGTCTAGTTTCACTAATGTCTAAAGCACCTAAAGGAAGCCTCAATTCAATCTAATTAACAAATTATATATATATATAAAAAACCTAAATTTTCGGATTTCACTATTCACTACACTATTCATCATCTCTTTCAATCAATCTATGCATTCTACCATAAAATTTGCTAACAAGCTTTAAAAGTCTACTCTATAGGCTCTAATAAACACATATTAAGAATTTATAACAAGTATTATAGCAATAATCAACAAATCAAAATTTTCAATATATGAACATAAACTTAGATATTTATAAAAAATGCAGCTCCCTCACTTGTATGAAGATGTAGGCAAGGTGGTGAAGCTCCTAGGTGCTCTAGAATCCTCCCTAAGCAAGCCAAGAGCTCAACTCCAAGGGTTGATGAAGAAATTCTCCTCCTATGCCATTTTCGGATTTGATACAGTATTTTCAGCTTTTCTCTTCTTTTTTGTTTTGTTTTGCCTCTTATTATGTTATATAAATAATAGACTAAGGAAATAATGGGTTTGAGTTAGTAAATTAGGTCTAATTAAACATATTTAAGGGTCTAATAAAAGTCTAAAGTCTAGCTAATTCACTAGAAGTCTAAATAAAATTTCTACAAAAAGTTACTATTCTTTCGTAATACTATTCATTCAAGACAAAAACTATTTTCTAAATGCATACTCCCAACATTAAATATACAAAATAATATTTTTCACATTCCTCCTACATGATATGTGATAGGAGAAAAATACAGTTTCAAAAAAATTAAACAATAAATTTTCTTTGTGAATAGTATGTTATGCTAAAAATTAAATAAATGCACATTAAATGCTCAAATAAGACATTCAAAAATTTAAAATGAATATGAAGAGGTTTTCGGTCGTCACATGGGTTCTCGAGAAAGGTGAATCAAAGATCAATTCTATGAGAAACAAGAGAAAGTGAGATGGAGAAGAAAACCAACAGAGGAAGAATAAGAGATGGAAGTAGAAGAAGAAGGATTGAGAGTTGGAATAGCCATGGTCTGCATAACAAGAGAGAAAGTAGAGTGTGATTGAGAGAAGGAGAAGGGAAAAGAAGAGTGTGAAGTGACGCGAGGGAAGAGTATGTGGCATAGTGCTTAGGGAATCTGAAAAGTCAGACTTGGGAAGATGTACCGAAGGGTATTTTCGTAATCTAATTAATTCACTTAAATGATGGTTGGGTCATCGACGAAAGCTTAGGAGTCAATTATGCAATTATAAAAAAATTTGAGGACCAACCGTCACAATTTTGAAATCGTTTTAAAGAACGACTCATCTTGGAAAATAGAACACGGGTATTGTGTGTATTGTGTATGTAGTATATCTATGTAGTTGATGTGTGTAGTTGTCATACATGCATGAATGAAAAACAAGCTGTAAAAATATTATTAATGTATTGCGTACATGTGAACAGTAAGAAATAGGTGTGTGTACGTGTATAATGCGTGACTCGAGCTAGGTGAACAGGTGAAGAGATAGGTAGGTTGTATGATGTATGTTGATAGTTGACCGCGCATGTGTGTGTTGGGTTGTGAGTTAGTATATCATATAGGACATATATGTAAGATGTATGCTTTAGTTGTGTGTGAGTGGCGTGCAATTATGCTTGTGTTTTCATGTGCATGAGTCAAACTTAATAAAAAGCAAAGTTTGAAAAAAAGGGGTAGTGAAGTTACAGGTGAAAGAGAATTAAGGAAAAGAATGACAATAAAGGAAGGAAAGTCAAAATAAGATCTAGGTAATGGGTCTTTGTGAAGTATGAGAAATTAATTTGTATATTTGTATTCTACTTAATTTTCATGAATCTAATGGTGCAAGTTTCATAAAATATGGGTTAAAAATGTGAAAGCTATGAATTTTTTTTAAAGATTTATGCATAATCTGGCTTTAGACACGCGACAATGGCAGTTATGGAAAAGAAAGCATTTAGCATTCTGATGTCAATTTTTCTAGCTGGCTACTTCATTTCTGATAAGTCAACGAATCACGCATGATTAATATTAGCAACTTTGCCGCAGTTTGGTTTGCTTTCTACTTGTATCTGTGCAGACTCGAACCCCGTACCATTTGGATAGCTGTGCAGACTCAATCCCCGTACCATTTGGATAGCTGTGCAAACTCAATCCCCGTACCATTTGGATAATATTGTGAAAGAATAACCACTACATCAACTAGCTACCTTGCGTCATTTGGATAGCTGTGCAGACTCAATCCCCGTACCATTTGGATAATATTGTGAAAGAATAACCACTACATCAACTAGCTACCTTTTGACAAAAAAAAAAAAAAAAACTAGCTACCTTGCGTCTTAAAGAAGCAGAAGATTTATATCATTTGTTGAGGTCATAAATTGCAGACCATAATTGAGAATTAATTCTTTAATTATGTACTATATTGTTTTCCGTTAAGAATATAATTTTCTTACTACTTTATTTAATTAATTTTCATGTATTAATTAAATAAAGGCTAAATGCATATAAAAGTAATGTAGACTTTTATTTGTTTTATTTGGAAGAAAAGTTGACTATTGAGAGGCAAAATGAGTTTTTTTTTTGAATGAGTTAAATTATATTTTCTCATTCTAATGTTTGCTCGAAATTGGTCTTGAAGCCAATAGTGGTAGGAGCAAAGGATTAGATAAAAAAACATGATAGTACATACCTTTTTTAGGATTCATATACCATGAAAAATAATTCATAAACGTGATTACAATATGTATTTTATGAGAATGACATATCTTTATATACTATGATTAAATAGCATGAAAGTTATTTCTCTAAATAACTGCAAGAAAAAGTGTTATGGGCTCTTAAATTTATAAATGGTAAACGTGTATCTGTGGGAGATACTTGAACAAAAGGTACTTATGTAATGGTTATTAAAATTAAGTTTAAAAATCTTTGTACCAATTGTCACAGTTGTGGGAGCCTTCTAATTTATGGTATGATAAATTAGGACAAATGTATTGTGATTAATTGCATAGCGGAGTATTCATAGATACAAAATCATTAGAACTTATTGAGAAGTTCGGAAACTTTAGAATTTATTGAGGAATTCAAAGTGAAGAACAAACTCACAATGGTATTTGTGATTTAAAGGTTGTGCAAATTAGAGGAAAAGAAAAAGTATTTATTACTTTAGTTGGTAAATAGATATTTTCTTTTAAGAAGTTTTACATTGAACATTGTAATGATTATCAATTGTGGATCCTTGTTCACTTCAATTAAAATAAACTTTAGTACTTAGTACTTAAGGGGAAATGCTATTTTGACAAGCAACCCATAAGTATGTTAACAAGATACCCATATGAAAGGTTGGAAATGTTGACCACCTTTCTGAATGCTCAAAATGTGGGGATATCTTGGTGCAAGAGGAGTTTCTACTCCTAGAATGGTCGAAGCTGGACTTTAAGACTATTGATTATATCTTTATTGCAGTATACAAGATTTGTTATGCACAAATTCAAAAAATTGGGGACATGCATGTCAAAGTTATTGTAAAGTCAAGGATGTAGAAACTTTACCCTCAAGAAAGTAATGACAACTCTTGAAGCTCATTTTTTGGGAAAATGTTGTTATTAGTGGATTAATTCCATTATACATACAAACTGGTGGTCTTTCTTTCAAAAAATAAACATTTAAGATGTAAATGAATATTATAAAAAAAGAATAAATTTGGTGGATCTATTGACAAGTAAAGACTAGACTTGTAATCAAGGATTGCAAGCAAAGTCTTTATTAATTGAACACATGTACACCAATTATGAGACTAATATCTTTTAGATGTTGATAGCTATTGCGGCTATGAATAATTGTGAGATACATCTAACAGATGTAAAGATAACCTTCTTAAATTGTGACTGAAATGAAGAAGTCCATTTTGAACAACCTGAGGGGTCGACAATTCCTGAAAGAGTAAAGAAGGTTTATAAGCTTGTAAAATCACTTTGGATAAAGACAAGCTACAAAACAATGACATGAGAAATTTGGTAAAAACCATATTTTCATGGCTTTTTTGTGGGATATCCAACTATATTAGAGGATACAGTGATGATAATTGGATATCTGATTCAAAAGACTCAAAATTCATGATTGGATATGTCTTTATCTTTGAGGTGCAACTATCTTAATGGAAATCCTTAAGAAAAATTTGTATAGTCGTCAGATCCATGGTGGAATTTGTGTTTATGGCTAGAGAAGAAGCCTAATGGTTACATAATTTGTTAGAGGATATTCCTAATTGGCCAAAACTTGTGCCAACTATCTACAAACATTGCAATAGTCATTCATCGATTAGAAGGGCACAAAGTGGTATGTATAAACGGTAAGTCTAGACCTATATGTCTTAAACATAATACCGTTAAACAATTGCTCTCTAATGGTGTTATCTCATTGACTTTGTGAAGTCAAATGATAACATTGTAGATCTGCTTACTAAAGATTTAAATAGAGAGCAAGTCGAGGGGAATGGGTCTTAAGCCGATTCTTTAAGAGTTGCAATAATGGAAAACCCTACCTAGTTGACAGGAGATCCCTAGATCTAGGTTCAAAGGGAAAAACTGAATTATATGCAACTCAATTAAAGCACCATGGGGGATAAAATCTCCTACCTATTCCTATGACAAGCAGACAATGCTACTTGTGTGAGTTTAAGGTTAAGTTATGTTTTTAATAATTTTTATATCTTAGAAAATCTAAGTGGACGTATTGTAGGATACTCTTTATAAGAATTACCTATGTGAGTAGGGAGGGGCCGCTCCTAAAAGAATTTTAATGGCTAAATTCTCTAGAGTGTTCATGAAACCGAGAGTTGTTCAGGGCCAAAATGAACACAACTATGAGAACTTAGAAATGTCTACAAGGATGCTGTATGAGTTCTATTGTCTTAGTTTACACGAAAGCTAAACAGTTCAAGACATCGCGTTCACTGGTTAGCAAGTAAATCTGATAGCTCTCACTAGAGAAGGTTCAAGGTCAAAAGCTACCTATCTCGAAACAGTATCTTTCTTTTTGAACTCTCTCTCAAGTGTCAGCATTTTGCATTTATCTAGTTCATTTTCATGCATGTGGGGGATTGGTAAGATATGTGCATGAATTTTTTTTTTTTTTTTTGTGAGGAATCTTTCACATCTTTTCTTGTGCTCACTTTGATAAAGTGAGAATATTGGTCAATAGCGTTCACTGGCTAGCAAGTAAATCCGATAGCTCTCACTAGAGAAGGTTCAAGGTCAAAAGCTACCTATCTCGAAGCAGTATCTTTCTTTTTGAACTCTCTCTCTTATGTGTCTGCATTTTGCAATTATCTAGTTCATTTTTATGCATGTGGGGGATTGTTAGGATATATGCATGAATTTTTTTTCTTTTGTTTTGTTTTGTGAGGAATCTTTCACATCTTTTCTTGTGCTCACTTTGATAAAATGAGAATATTGGTCAATAGCATGCTTGGTCAGGACTCAGGAGTCTTGTGCTCACTTTGATAAAGTGAGAATATTGATAAGAAACATCATTGGTCAGGAGCATGCTCCTTGGAATCATGCATGGTCATCATGCTTGGTCAGGCGCATGCTCTCTCTTGTCTATAAATTGTATTGTGGAAGTACAATTGAAGAGGAGTAAATGGACAAAATCCTATAGAGAGGATTAAGTCCTTCTTTAACATATTTGTTTCATTTAGGGAATGAATCATGTAAAGTTCTCGAAGACTAGCTCTTTAGGGCATAAAGTTTTAGTCAGAGAGAGTTCAACAATTTTAGGTTCGCTAGTTCTTGTAATTTGTAGTGCTGCTATTACAAGAAGTTAGATCGTTGTATCATGTGAAACTTGCGCCAGAGACCGTAAGCACCGTAGCAGGGGATAAAAGTCTTAAGGAAACTAAATCAAATTCAGGCCTCCATCTCAATTTATCTCTGGTTTGTCCTTCCAATTATATCTTTAAATTACAGTTATATATTCTGTTTATCTAATTGATTTGATTGTAGGAAATTCTTATTTTGAAATCATACATGCACTCCAAGCCTCAAATTTCAAACATGAACTGAAAGAGAGGTTATGCAATGCTTGCTCAGCTCAAGCAACTTTGTACAACACAATGTAAGTGAAAAGAATTTGCCCAATGTATCAAACATACATATTCAGGAGTTCACACTTGAATAATGCAACAAACTCCATACTACCAGTAGCACTTTATTAATATAATTTGATAGTGCTTATAAGAAACCGTATAAACACTTAAAGAAAGTATTATGTATAGAAATTCAAATCTTTTACACATCATTTCGTACATCCCTCAGCATTTAGCAAACATCACCATTATGATATTATCATTTCATTAATTGAAAAATATTCCATAAATCAAACGGCTAGATAGTCATGAGTATGGGGGTGGGCCTCACATGGTGTAGGTCCCACCCCATTTAGAGAGTTGGATGGAGCAGGATGATGTATGGAATAATTTTCTTTTATTAAATCACGTAAACGTAAGTGCTATACTTAATCCTAATTGAAAAAATATTTTTGCCCTGAGTTCAACTTATGGAAATTTGTGTGCTCTTTTTGTAACAAATGAAAGTGGTGCTTTGGAATGATCTTATACTTTAAAAGACTTATATTTTCTTTGTTTATAAGCAATCGCATCTACAATTTCGTTTTGTTCCTAAGAAGAATATTAGCTTGTATTGCATCACCCCCTCCGACGTGAAACGCATACTATAGACATTTTTTGTTTTGTTGTAGTCTCTTTGAAGAAGTTGATGAAGGTTTAAAAAAAAAAAAGTTGATGAAGGTTGATTCTATGGCCAAACAACAAAGGTTGATTCAAGCTTTTGGTTGGCTGACATTGAAGAGCATGTGGATCCAAGAAGACTATAGGTAGCTCTTTCTTTTTTGATGCTTATTATGGAATGTTTTTAACATTAGTAGTTCTATTTGGTTAGGATAGCCGGTTGTGCGGTGCAAAAACGGCCGACCCATTATTTCAACCAAAGGGGACCAATTTAGCTAGCCATATCCTTAATTCATTGTTCATTCCTTCTTAGACTAATTTCTCTTGGTTTCTTTTCCTTTTTCATCGTAAATGGTCATTTAGACCCTCTTATGTACATTTTATTGGCCAATGAAATACGCACTAACTGGGAAAAAAAAAAAAAAAAAATATATATATATATATATATATATATATATATATATATATTAACTTGCAGTGGCAAGCTAAGCACGTCAGGCATATGCTACTTCCAATTGAAAATCCAAGTTCACATGTTCTCCAATTTAACTTTGACAAGAATTTTAAATTTTGACTAAGTTAATATATATCATCTCAACATTGTAAAAACCATTACCTAGATATTAATTGAATTCACTCGCATCAAACCAACCAAATTAAATTGTATAATTGCCGATGGAATTATACAGATAAAAATTAAATACCAGCAGCCATTTTCGGGTATGCATAATTGTGTGCATTGACACATATATAAAGAATCAATCATTTCAAGGTTACCGACAAAAAAAAAAATAATAATAATAATAATTTCAAGGTTAGTATTCACTAGAGAATCTTAAGTTATCATTTACAACATTATTATTAAGAAAAGGGAAAACAGTGCAAATGGTTCCTATTGTTTCTCCAAAAAAAATTAATTTAGTCTTTGTTGTTTTTAATATAAAATTCAAATTAGTGTTCAATGTTTAAAAATATTGTGACTAAATTGAAACTTTTTGGAAAATAATAAGAAATAAATCGACTAATTTTAAAAATAAAGACGAATTTAAAATTTTTGAAAAATAACAAGGAATAAATTAATTAATTTTGAATAATAAATATAAATTTAAAATTTTAAAAAAATAATAAAAACTATTTGTGCAATTTTTTTCTTAACAAAACAACATTACATTTCACCATGTTTTGCCAAGTCATTATTCTTACAGAAATATCTCTAAATTTTAACAGATGGTGAAAAAACCCTCAATTCTTATCTCATCATCTTCTCTCCCAACCATTCCCAAAACCTAACCCGACCGGTAGATTCTAGGAATGTGCTGGATCTTCCAATGATCCGGTCCTCCGGTATCTATTATTTGAAGAAATTTAGGTTGCATCCACATTAAATTAAGTTCTTGCAAATTCTTAAGCTCTTGCAATCCCATCTGGGAGCATTTGTAGACTGTTTACATCTTGAGATAATGAGTGTGCGAAGGCATTTCATGGATCCTTTGGGTATTTGACTCCATGTGGTCAAATCTCTAGTATTTGAAATTGCAAATTTCTTGAGTGTTGGAAAGCTTTCTGGTTCACAAACTAACCGATTTCTTCGATAACTTCCATAAATTTGGAGAACTTCCAACCTTGGTAGTTGCCCAAAGTAATGAAAGAATGTTCGTCTAAATCACCATCCAGCAACATGATCTCACATAGATTGTCGTGAGAGGCAATGAAATCTCGAAGTCCAGTGAAGCCCTCTAATGTGAGCTTCTCAAGAAATGGAGAAGCTGAAAGGTTTCCTAGTTTGATCAATGTCTCTCTCTTAGAATGACATGCCTTCAGTTTCAGCGTTTGAAGATTATTCATCCTTCCAATAGCAGTAAATATGTCTGTCCAGGACTCTTCTCCATTGAAAGATATATTCAATTTAGTGAGTTGTGTTGTGCGTCTCAGTTCCCTTACTTGATTATGATTTAAATGTACCCCATCCAAGGATTGGAGTTGACTAAATTCAAAAGTGATATCTGGCATTTCCACATAATCAACTGAACTGAACTTCTTTATGAGAAGATGTCTTAATTGCTTTGAGCTTAGCTATACCTTTAGGAACATGTTTCATCATTGGATTATTTCGAACATCCAAGGTTTGCAGGCAGCGCAGTTTCTTCACAAAATCTGGAAGATCACGAAGTTGAGTCGCCCTTAAACTCAAATATCTCAAATGGATTAAATCCCCCACTTCATCAGGTACATTATTTATATTACGAACACCATCCAGGTCCAAAGTCCTTATCAATTTGATGTTCTATAACATTTGAGACAGTGATGAGTACAACATATCACCACTGCCTGCTAGAAGTGAGCGTAGCTTTAACTTGTCAGTGTCAAGTTGGAAGTTGGGTGCTTTTACATGAATTGCCAAATGCCGTTGATCTTCTACCTCAGTGTTTTGGTAGAGTGTTCTATAACATTGGCAAAGGTAACAGAGTTTGCATTTGGCTTGATCTTTGGCACCCCCTTGGTATTCTTAAGGACGTTTTTGGAGCCGATACTATTGAAGATGGGAGATGGAATTGGCCTACAAATCCTATATTTGATGTAATTTGTTCACATAATAGCAATCTCTAATGACACGATAGTTTGGCTCGGGGAACCGGATGGGAAATTCTCTACACATTCTCCTTGGGAGCTTATTAGACCCAAGATCACATTCCTAAGCATGCTTATTGTTCCTGGCTTTTTTGACGAAATAGAAATCCTACCAAGAGCAGACTTATCAACTGGGGAATTTATGTTAATCCTCTATGTGCATTTTGTAAGCAGTACATTGAGGATAGAGAACATCTCCACTTTCAATGTAGCTACACGAGAAGAATTTGGAGGAAAGGTATGAGAATGGCAAAAGGACCTCACTGGATCAACAATTGGGATCCAATATTCATTTGGATGAACAGGAACTGCAAAGAATATTCTCTGCATATATACTTGTCTGATAAAACTGTTCTTTCAGACAGCTGTTTACCTCATTTGGCTTGAGAGGAATAATATCCTCCACAACAACAAAATTCTCAATGAAGACCAAGTCTTTACTCAGATCTGTTTTTGTATTAGACAAAAATTGTTTAGGGCCAAACAATTTAGTAACAATGATCTGAATCTTAGGCTTTGTAGAGCTTGGACATTTGATTTGAACATTCTTAGATAGGCCTGTGTTGTATCTGTTTTATGTCTAATTTGTAATTATTTTTGTGATCAATACAAGTTTTTTCTTACCAAACAAAACAAAAAAAAAGATTTGACATTGTCTTAACTTAGCAACGAAAGAAGGGATGGAGGCGAGTGCTTGACGACTCCTCTGCGAGCTGTCATGTGGATCATCATTTCCTCTCGAACACAATCATGAGCGAGATTGCGATGGGATTGGTATGGCAGGACAAATCAGCAGCCAATGGGAAACAATAATAGGCCCTCATATGGCTAAGAGATGCGTATGCTCAGTGAGGGACGACCTAATGGGAGGAAGCCTATAAAAGGAGGAAAAATAAGGCATAAAGGGCAAGCTAATCACTTATGGATCCTCTTCAATATATCAGAAATTGTTAGTGCCTAACGTAAACAAAGATTGAAGGGTTTAAGGACCCCTATAATCCTAATAGATTTTTTTTTTTTTTTTGCTAAGTAATCCTGATTGTAGATTTTTTGGTCTACAATGGAAATTTTCTTCGATGGATCCTTTTTTTCTTTTATCTTTTCCCTTTTATTTTCTAATAAGTAGACAATAAACCTTTAGTACACTGTTTATAGCATCTAGTAATACTATGGTAATTTTCAATGAGATTTTGCACCATTGATTTACAAACTCATTTTCGTCGTTAGACATGCTACGAGATTTACCCGAGGGAAACATGGTTTTATTCCCCTTTCCTGAACATTTTAAACTTTCACCCAATCCAGTTTTATTACTTTAAGAGATAAAGTGAAAGTTGGAGACGATATATAGTTTATCATTGCATTTTAAGCTAGTTCCTTTGTTTTTATCTTTTTTTTTTTTAATTTGAGAAGTTAATCTAAAATAAATATAATGATTAAGCATGTAATCTGGATTGTAAATAAATATTATGGTAGAGAGGTACCGGTTATGCAATGCTTGCTCAAGCAACTTTGTACAACCGAATGTAAGTGTCAAAAAAGAATTAGCCAAATGTATATCAAATATACATATTCAGGGGAATTAACGTTACACATGAGAATTGATTTTGAGACCACTCAGGAGGAAACGACATTAGCATTTCATTAATTCATGTCAACACAAGTGATATATATACCCAATTCATAATTAAAAAGAATAGTTTTAAGAAAACAACATTACATTTCACCATGTTTTGCCACGTCATTATTCTAATATTTGGTAATTACATAAATAACTCTAAATTTTAATAGATGGTGAAATGTACACCATCTTCTCTCACAATTATTCCAAAACCTAACTTGTAATTTTTACAGTTGGCACCCGGATTATTCTAGGAAATTACAGCTCGCACCCGGCTTATTCTAGGAATGTGCTGGATCTTCCAATGATCAAATCCTCCGGTATCTGTTCTTTGAAGAAATTGAGGTTGCATCCACAGTAACTCAAGTTGTTGCAAATTCTTAAGCTCTTGCAATCCATCTGGAAGCATTTGTAGACTCAAACATCCCCAGATACTGAGTGTGCGAAGGCATTTCATGGATCCTTTGGGTATTTGACTCCATGTGGTCAAATCTCTTGCATCTAAAATTGCAAATTCCTTGAGTGCTGGAAAGCTCTCTGGTTCACAAATTAACTGATTTCCTTGATAATTGTCTAAAATTTTGACAACTTCCAACCTTGGTAGTTGCCCTAAAGCAATGAAACAAAGTTCATCTAATTCACCATCCCGCAACCTGATATCACGTAGATTTTCATGAGAGGCAATGAAATCTCGTAGTCCAGTGAAGCCCTCTAGTTGGAGCTTCTCAAGAAATGGAGAAGCTGAAAGGTTTCCTAGTTTGATCGGTTTTCTTGTATCATTAACACATGCCCTCAGTTTCAGCGTTTGAAGATTATTCATCATTCCAATAGCAGTAAAGATGTTTGTCCACGACTCTTCAGAGAAAAATATATTCAATTTAGTGAGTTGTGTTGTGCGTCTCAGTTCCCTTGCATGATTAAGATTTAGATGTACTCCATCCCACGATTGGAGTTGAGTAAACTCGAAACTGATGTCTGGCATTTCCTTATACTCTCCAATGAGAAGATGTCTCAATTGCTTCAGCTCTGCTATCCCAGGAACAACATCCCTTTGAGTACCTCGAATGTCCAACGTTTGCAGGTGGCGAAGTTTCTTTATAGAATCTGGAAGATCTTCGATCAGTTTACTCCATCTCAAACTCAAATATCTCAAATGAATTAAATCCCCCACTTCATCAGGTACATATATCACACAAGCACCTTCTAGGTCCAAAGTCCTTATCAATTTGATGTTCTGTAACATTTGAGACAATGATGAGTAAAACATGACACCGCTACCTGCTACAAGTGAACGTAGCTTTAACTTGTCAGTGTCAAGTTGCACGTTGGGTGCTTTTACATGAATTGCCAAACGCCTCTCATCTTCTACCAGAGTGTTTTGGTGGAGTAATTTTCCGAAATTCTCCTTTGCCATCATGTGAACAGCAACTTCACGCAAGAGGTCATGCATTTGGAAACTTTTAGACTCGTACCTGAATTGTAACATGCTTCTGTTTATGAGCTCATCGAAGTAACCTCTTGCAATGGCTTCTGGTGTTTGTCGATCATCGTTCTTGACAAAGCCCTCAGCTATCCACAGACGTATCAATTTATGGATGCTAATGCGAACAGACTTGGGGAACATTGCACCGTATAAGAAGCAGGGTTTCAAATGAATTGGTAAATGATAATAACTCAATAACAGGACTCGATTTAGTTGAGCCAGATTCCCCTGCAATTCCAAATAAAGGTGTTGACGGACCTTATCCCATTTTCGCGAATCATCACCTTTGGTTGACATCAACATGCCAATGGTTAAAATTGCAAGAGGTAAACCATTGCATCTGGCCACGAGTTCTCGTCCAATTCTTTCAATCGAATTGTTGGGACAGCTTCCTGGAGGGGTGTTATTCAAGAAAGCCGCTTTACAGAATAAATCCCAAGATAACTCGGGATTTAATGGATTTAACTTAACATCGGGAGACCCAACCCCATACCCGAGCTGAATGATAAACTTAACAGCTATATCTCCCTGACGACTGGTAACGATAACAGAGGACATATTATTTGCCGGAAGTGGTGCAATATATTCAGTAGTTTCAGGCTTCCAAACATCATCAAGGATGAGGACATACCTTTTCTTCTTCAAGTCATCGCCTATACGTTGTCGGAGCTCATTATCGCTCAAACCGAGAAGTTCTTCGTCTTTTGGGACCGGTTTACCAATGGCTCTGGATATTTCCTACATCATTGACCTCAAAACCGCAATTGGAGAGGACTGATTCACGGAGACCCAAGCACAGAAATTGATTTCACTCATCATCTTAACTCTTTCACAAACTTTATTGCCGAGAGTCGTCTTCCCTGATCCACCAGGCCCCCACACCGTGATCACCCGCATATAATTCCTCGGCCGCTCAACAAGATCTAGTAGCTCAGCAAATTCTGTGTCCATCCCAACTATATGCACGTTCTCGCCACGTTGGTAGTGACCAACTGGAGGACTGCTATCTTCCTCTTCCTCAGCTGCGGTTTGGCCCTCCCCTTGTAGAACCAGCTCTTGCTCTTGCTCTATGCTTTTGACCTTCTGATGGAACTGAAAGCGAAGCTTTGCCGTCTCGATGAAATAGTGCATGAAAGCCCCGATGTTGTTGACTTCGCAGAAGTTGCTTGGCTTGTTGGACTCCAGAAGTTCGAACTCTTCTAAAACATCTTCGATGTCGAATGCTGCGTGTCTGGCTTCTTCAACTTTAGCCAGAGTGGTATTTGGCCTTGGATTGAAAGTCAATTTTTTCATCTCTCCAAGTTTATTCGTGAGCTTTTTAATTTCATCATTGAACCCCCATTGAAACTTGATTTCATCAATAGTTGCTTCCTTGAGTTTGTTAACCAGGGGTTCAATGATCTTCCAGACGCAGTCCATGTCTTGATGAGCTTTTTAGTCAACTAGGAAATTTGCTTTTTAGTTATTGTGAGAATTCAATCGTTCTTGATTTGCTTCCACAACCTCGTTGCCTTTTTCTAACCAGTCATCTATAAACTTATTTTTGTCTTTTATAACTTAGTCCTAATGTTAACACCTTCTTTAATTTCATTTCCATTGTTTCAAAAAGTTACCTTTTTTTTTTTTTTTGCCACTAAGGCTTTGATTTGGTGGTAAAATTACTCGTTTGTTTGTGAGAAGTTGTAGTATCAATTTCTACTAGTTACATATGTGTTGTATGACCATAGGCCTCCCTTGAATCAAAAAAAAAAAGTGACCTTTTTAGTCCTTAAAAATTTGTAAAAAATTTCAGTTTAGTCTCTATTGTGAGATTTTAATTGTGACCGGTACATAAAACTTTAGTGAATAAATTGAAAAAAAGTGAAAATATTGGCGACTAAATTGTAATTTTTTGCAAACATTGTGGATTACATGCATCACTTTGAAACAATAGAGAAGAAATTGAAAAAAATGTAAACATTAAGGACTAAGTGAGTCACTTTAGAAAAAATAGAGAAGAAATTGAAAAAAAATATAAATATTAAGGGATACTTTTAAAATAACATAGATAATTTTTTTTTAAAAAAAATTGCAAATGTTGAGGATCATTTGTAAAATTTATCCTTTTCTTTTTGTTCCCTACCAACATTTCTTGGGATTCAAAAAAACTCTAGTTAACCATAAGTTACGAAATGTAGCCACCAACTATGTTATCCTAGAACCCCAAATTTTACTTTCTCTTGATTATGAAGATATTTATTTTATTTATACACGTATTTTATGTGCAACCAGGGTTAATTTTTTAATTGACATATAAATATTCTTTTTAAGTATGGGGAGACTCAAATGCAAACCATTTGTTAGCCCGTCTCTGGAAACGAAATTAAGCTTGGTATAAGCGTTTAAACTTTAGGAGTTAAATTAATTTTATATCTTTATTTATTTTGGAACAAATTTAGCTAATAGTACCTCCAAATGTCAATACGATTCATGTCCTTGTATGTCCATTTCAAGTTTAAAGCTATTTCCATGAATGCGAGTAGTTGGCAGAGGAGGCGAAAATCTTAAATGGATTTAATGAGCTAGATGTAAATGGTAGTTGAGCGTGCTTTGGTCTATTGCTGGATCCCACTATGCTTATCAGGTTTGGAAGGAAAATATGCAGCCAAAAAGATGTGGATATCAAAGAGAGCCGGGTGGGAATGCAACAAATGAAGATATCTTATTTCCTTAAATTTAAGATATTTGGATCATGTCCGTATATTTAATCATCTTCTATTTTAATTTCATTCTAACAGCTTTTCTACTTATAATAAGATCATGATCTTATTATAAGTAGGAAAATTGTTAGAATGAAATTGAAATAAGAAAATTATTAAAGTGAAACTAAAATAAATATCTGATATAATAAGATCATGATCATATTATAAGTAGGAAAATTGTTAGAATGAAATTGAAATAAGAAAATTATTGAAGTGAAACTAAAATAAATATCTGATCAGATATTTATTTTAGTTTCACTCCAACAATTTTCTTATTTTTGAGACTTCATATTTTTATTTTATTCCAATAACTCTCTTTATTTTAGTTGAACATATTATTCTAATATATTTTTATTTATATTTTTTGGTAAATAGATTTTGGTTTGTTTGTCCATCAATAAACCAACATTAAAAATTAGTATAATATAGTTAACAAATAGACAATTTGATAGTAAACTATAATTAATAAAAATAGATATACTAAACTGCAACTAAAATCACATTATTCCGATATTTTTTTTATTTATATATATTTTTTGTTAAATAGTTTTTTTTATTTATATATATTTTTTGTTAAATAGTTTTTTTTATTTATATATATATTAATTCTTAACCCAATTCTGCTCCCAATATATCAGTTCCCTACTACAAACCCTCCCCACTTCCCTATCACTCATGCCTTATCTTTTGTTGGGATTTATGTATGTCCTAAAGACCACTAACACTAGTATATCTCATGTAATGGATACTTTTAGTTTATTTTACTAAATTGTTATTTTTTATTAGAAGTATTATTTATATCTCTCTACAATATATGTATGTGTGTAAAACGTCCTTGATTCAAGTACCTTAGGTTTGTAGTGGTTATGTACAGAAAGTCTACGTCATAAATCCTTGAATCAAAATCTTGGTTCATGACTTGAAAATAGAGTAGGGCAGTTTATCATAATAAGGTCATAATAATGAGAAAATCTCCTGATGGATAGAGCGATTTACCTTGGTCATTAGAGGCTTTCTGGACTTGTCTTACTAGTGCATGTTTCGTGCTTGAACAAGACTGCTGTCGGTGTGACCACTATAACTTAGAGAGATCACTATACCTATTACTATTAAGTGGCTAGTGCTCTTAATCTTGAGCATATGCATGCAAATGAACTGATGAAGTCAGGGATATGTGTTTTGATACACTCTGAGTGAGATCCTGACCATAGATCAACATCTTCATGTGTCGAATGCATGAACTTGATCACTCAGGACATGCATATGCAATATTCAGTCTAATTTGTCATCATGTGGTAAAATAATCTCCCCTTTAGGATTATCTAATAGATTGTCTGTAACACCCCGATCCCTCTCGAGACCGGGAGTTCTATCAATCGATCTAATCACAACCTAAATCAAACCCGGGCATAATTTTCAGGGAAAACGGACGGAGTCTCTCCTGTTTCTAGGCAAAATGTAAAACCAGTGATAGCATATAAGTGGACCAATACTATGTCCAAACATTCAAAACCATCTCAAGGCCATCCGAGTCTCGGTTCTCGACAATTTAAACTCAGCAAGTATACATACATTTCCAATTTAAAAGCTAACCTATCTCTTTTCATTTTTGACAAGTACATTCGAACTAGACGGTTAAACCATACTAAGCTACTGCATAAAATAAACTATCATGCCATTCTAACTCTTTTCCTTTGGACATTACAGACATGCATTGAAGTTAAGCTATGCTAACTGATTACATAAACTAGCTTATCAATTCACCTCAGCTACTTAGCTAAATTTAAATTACATTTCTTTTGACAATAAATACAAACAACATATGAACATACATCTTTACAAACTTCGACACTCAAGCCACATAGGCACGCAAGACAACTCTTCAGGCAACGAACTTTCACGAAATCACGAACTTTCCAGCTAACATGACATTTCCTGAAATGTGGTGGTGAGGAGTGAGTATACACAACACGTATACTCAGTGAGGGCGAGACAGATATCGAATTGGAGAGAAAGAAAGTCGTGCAATGCAAATAAGACAGTTAAGCAATATAACTGATAAATAAGCAATCAAGACAAACAATCAATACAATAACCAATTACTGAAACCATTAACACAACCATTCAAAGCTATACCACACTCTGAAGGCTATGGTTCACTCATACGAGCAATGTACCATTTCACGAGCGATACATCAATCTCGAGCTTGATGTTGACAACGATGACAATAAGCGCGCAACCACCTTATAACACCAGTTTGGAATACCCCGGAAGTATCCATCAATCTACGACCCAAATCTCCTTGGGAGGCAACCCAAGCGAGAAGAGGGAATAGCTACGGAGCTAGAGCAACCAACACTGGCAACCCGAGGCTACCCAGAGAGGCCCATCACTCACGCGCTGACACTATGCAATGCAAGACTCGATACAAGGCGATAAACGAGCGATAGCACAACAATACAGAATAGAGGAGATAAATGAGATATCAAGCATTATCAACAATTGTTAAACATTTCAATCAATAATCAACTCTAACAAGCGTAATAAGCATTAACAAGCATTTACAATCAAACAAGTAACAAGAACAACACCAACTAACATTATCAAGCAATAACAAGTATTCTATAGGCATTATAAGCATTCTATAGGCAACATAAGCATTCTATAAGCAATATTCTATGAAAACACACAAAATCATGAAAATGACCCCAACTTACCAAACTCTACTACTTTCAAACGAGCCACGAGTTTTGGAAACCGACTTCACCAATCCTCCTAGGTCACTATAAGGCACGTCTAAAGACCCCGAAACCCTACTTAACCCTGGAATTCACGCAAAGTCCCGATTTCCCCCTTTGCTCATTTGAACTACAACTATACTAACGAAACACCCAACCAATGCCATAATCGCACCAAAAGTGCTTCCATGGCCTCCCGAAACAATGCCATCACGCAAAATGAGAAAACGCTAAACTCGACCTAAACGACCCCGACTTTCACCAAGGCGTTTTTCTCATTTTTTCCGTTAGGCAACCTAAATCAATCATGCATTTAGGCATTCTATCACACCTAGCACCTTTTTCACATCATCAGATACCATAACAACGCAACTTTATCGTTTCAAGGGTTTACTATTCATAAAATACTATTCAACTAACAATTTATATTCAATTTCAACATTCAACCGCAGAAAATGTTAAAAAGCTATAAATACGTGTTCTACGATTGCTAGGGAACATACTTTAAGCAATGAAACAGACAAAATAACAACCTACGGTTAAATCACAAAAATTAAAGTTTATGTTCAACATTTTCAAATGCGCAAATAACGATGAAACCCTCACCTTAGACGCTCCTAGACGCTAGGGAAACCTCGTAGGATGCCTCGGAAACCACCCCGTGCAAGCTCACGCGAAGATTTGATGATTTGTTTTGAAATTTTTTTCTTTCTTTTTCTCTTTCTTTTCCTCATGGCTTCAAGCCTTTCTTCTCTGTTTTTTTCGTTTGCATTCTGCTTATTTAGGAAAAAAAATGACAAGAAGTCAAAGGTCAAAGATTCGGTCAACCCGCTAAACCAAAACAGCTATGCGCGACCTTACGAAAACGGCCATAACTTCTTCTAGAAAACTCCAATTCACGAACGGTTTGAAGCCTCAGAAACTAGACTCATAGAGCTTTCCAACCATATATAATTTGCTACCTAACTCTTCCCCAATCGATTCAGATTTACTTCCAAAGTTGACCCAAAATTTGACTAACTTAACATTGCATTTTTTTATTTCTAATCCCAAGTTTGCCTTTTATTAAACATTTCAAAAATTTCCACCTTGTCCTAGTTGGTCAATGTAGATGAAAAGTCAACTAGTTTGGTCAAAGAAGGTGAAAGGTCAATAAAATACAATTTAAATGAACTTTAAATGCTATTGAATACATGCCAGGTTCGGGGTATCACATTGTCCAAAACTAAGCAATTAGTGGTATAACTTGTTGTAGCTATATTAGATATTAGACTTGTTGGTTGCAAGATCAAGTGTACAATGTTTCGAGGATGATTAATTCTTGAATTAGAAGTCAAAGGAGAGGATGCAATAAAAGGATTGATAGTACAAGGTACAAGACCTTGTCTTGATTGTGGGTATTTCATAGATGGGCATTTTGATTATTTGCTTAATAGGTCAAAGACAAGGGTTATATCTTGGCGCTACAAGTTTATGTTAGATATAGTGTTTGTCTTAAAGTGTCGCCATAACTCTTTGGAAGGATAAGTTAGGGGTAAAATAGTCATAATGCATTATGGGTTTAGCAAGTACAATATTTTAGTTTTGGATGTAGGATGATCAAAAACACTTTTTGGATTAATTTGAATCAAGCTACAAATAACTTGTGAACGAATTTGGACATGCTATATGAGGAAGTTTTTTTAATTTCTTTTTGTAATTTTAGTTTAATTTCTTTGAACATTAAGGAATAGTTCATAGTTTAGTGTAGGATTTTTTATATAATAGTCTCGATTTTATAGTTTTAAACTTGGTGTTAATGGTTTAATGCTTTATATATTTAGATGATTTATGTTCTTCATTATTTATTGTCTATTATTTTACTATGCTTGTAATTAATATGTGTATGCTCAATCACATAAATATAGATTTAGACTTTATTACAAAAATATAATTTGTACTGTAGTTTTTTACACTTGATTAATTGATATGTTAGTCTAGGAATTGAGGACAAATCTACACTCCAAGATAAAGAACATGGAGATAGCGTTGTACTACCAAGCTAGGTTTAACATTGTAATAGATTAACTAATTAGGCTTGTATACTAATCCCATATCAAAATATGAAAATCCTAAGTTTGTACTTAGAATTCAAATTTTACATAGGAATCCAATCTCTAAATCTTTCCAATTGTATTTACATTTCAGCTTTAACATCCATGTTTTAATTTAGCTTTTTTATTTTTATTTGTATTAGTTTTAGCTCACAATACCAAACAATCATCTGATTTACCAACAATCATTTAGGCACTTTACACATACTTTTTCACAAACTTCTAACTACTTCTTTGTGGATTCAACCAGTACTTAGTACACTACACTACAAAAATTGTTGCACTTGTGAGTTAAAACTTGTGTTATAATTGAACTTACTGTAGGTTAAGCATATCAATATATACAGATCACATATATAATATAACCTACAAAAACTAAAAGGATAATGCCTAATAAACTACCTAAAATTACACTTCTACCCAACGTTAATTAACCCATTAGTATGTATTCAATGATTATGTAAGTTATATTTAATCATCTTATTGTGTATGATTTTAGATTCATTTTATTTTTGTACTTTTTAGACATTTAAATTGATATTTTCATTGTATTTTTATTGTGTATGATTTTAGATTCATTTTATTTTTGTACTTTTTAGACATTTAAATTGATATTTTCATTGTATTTTTTAGGTTAGTTTTCTATGTAAATAAGGTAAAATATTTCTATAACTACTAAACTATCTCTTCAGTCCTGTCTTGACCATCAAATTTTTTTTGGTCCTATTTTGGTCATTCATCCTTCAATTAGGTTTTATTTTAGTCATTCTGTCAAATTTTTTTTTTTGTTAAAATAGGTCAACTGTTAAGGGTAAAATCGTAAATTAATTAAATAAATTATATTTTTGCCACCAAATTTAACTAATTTACATTTTACTTAACATGTTATTTTAATCATTTATAAATATAAACTCCATTTGTCTCCAAACTAAAGTCCCTATTCACTTTTTATTCAAAATGATTTTTGGAAAAAAAATTATGTTTTATCAATTTTACTAAGATATTTCAATGGAACAAATAACTAGATTAAAAGTATTATCAGGATATGTAAAATTTTAAGAAAGTAAAATTCATGAAATTCTTAAAGAAAAATATAAACCTTCTTTTTTTAAAAAAAAACAATCGATTTCGGGTTTAGTTATTCTCTTTTTTTTATTATTATTTTCAGTTTCAGTTTTGGATAGTAATTTTTAAAACCATTCGGTTTCAGTTTTAATTTCGGGTTTAGGTTAGGTTAAACGGTTTCAATTTCAATTTTTCAAATTTTCACAATTAACCGATACGTTGCCATCATTACCAACGATTATAAAAATGTTTTTCCTTTTTTACGTTGTGACCCTTGCAATATTTTTTTTAACTCACAACACTTAATTTTTTAGCATAACCCCCTTCAACGATTATAAGATATCAAAATGACCCCGACCAGTTATGTTTTGTGTTTAATTGTTTGTTGACATTTCATTTTATTAAAATTTTACATTATTGAATTTATATTTATATGAATGGCTAGAAGTGTACCTTTCAGTGGTAGACCTATTCAATGTTGAGGCGGTGCAAGTGCACCCCGTCAACTTTAAAAAAAAAAAACATTTTTTTTCTTTTTTTTTTTCAAAAACTATTGTATTTTACAGTTTTATCTTATGATGACACACCCTGACATCTCTCACTGCATGAGTTCATCCCCTGAACTTGAGTGTTTGAGTCCACCACTGGTACCTTTACATCGTCAATCTTCCCATGCTCCACACCAATCTATCCATTATATAACTTATAAAAGCCATTTTATTGCATAAATTGGATTTGCTTAGGTGTTAATATTAGTGAACAAAATTGTTATGAGCAATAAGCACAGTTATTCAAAAACAAACTATCAGCAGATATTTTGTGATACGCTTTACGAAATTTTTGCATCAACCTATGTAGAGAAACCAATCATTTCAAGTTTAGTTTTTGCAAGTGAAAATCCAAATTGTCAAGTCGGCTCAAATAGGGTTTAAAAGTATACATTTAAGCTTTCAAGTATTGATCTTAACAAGTGAGAAAATAATTAATGATTTAATCCTTGATAATCGATAGAAAAAAAAAGTGAGAAAATAATTACATTTTCAAAGAAACTACTCAAGGGTTGTTTTTCTCTCAGCTCACTAACTCCTCAAAAATTGTTTTCCCTCAGCTCATTATTTTAAAGGTAAATTACGCATATAATCCCTATTGTTTATAAATTTTTTTAAGTTGGTCATTAATGTCCTAAAAAATCATATTAGTCCCAAATATTTACAAAAGTGATTCAAAATAATTTTTTATTGTTTAACACTAACCAATTTAGTCCTTATTATTTTCTAAAAAAAATTTCAATTTAGTCCCCAAATAAGGTCACATGTAGGGACTAAATTGAATTTTTTTTTAAAATAATAGGGACTAATTCGAATTCTTTGAAAAATAATAAGGACCAAATTGATTAATTTTGAATAATAAAGACTATTTTAAATCACTTTTGTAAACATTAGAGACTAATATAATTTTTTAAAAATATTAAAAACTAACTTAAAAAATGTATAAATAATAACGAGTATATGCATAATTTACCCTTATTTCAATGACATTCTATACTCTATTCTCCTATAGTATTGGCCTATACTAGTATCTACAGGCATTCCAGGCTTCAACAGTATTCTGGGAATGTGTTGGATCTTCAAATGATCAGGTCCTCCAGTATTAGTTCTTTGAATAAATTCTGGTGGCATGAAGGGTAAACACAACTTTTGCAAATTCTCAAGCTCTTGCAATCCATCTGGGAGCATCTCTAGACTCTTACAGCATTCGATGGTGAGTTCGCGAAGCCATTTCATTGATCCCTTGGGTATTTGATTCCATGTGGTCAAATTTTTGGCTTGAGAAATCTTAAATTCCTTGAGTTCTGCAAAGCTGTTTGGTTCACAAACCAATTGTTTTCCTTTATAAGCGAAGAAGAGTTTGAGAATTTCTAGTCTTGGCAATTGTCCCAAAGTAACGAAAGATTGCTTAGATAAGACTCCACTGTGTAGCGTGATTTCTCGTAAGTAGTCATGAGAGACGATAGAATCAGGAAGTCCAGCAAACGCAACTAGTGTGAGCTTCTCAAGATATGAAGAAAATGAAAGGTTTTTCAATTTGAGTGTTTCCCGACTACGAGGTGATGGCTTCAGTTTCAGTGTCTGAAGATTTGTCATCTTTCCAATAGCAACATATATTTCTTTCCAGGACTCTTCTCCTGTGGCAGATATATTCAATTTGGTTAGCTGTGTTGTGAATCTCAATTCCATTGCTTGATTGAAATTTAGATGTACTCTATCCAAGGATTGTAGTTGAGTAAACTGCGAAGTAGTGCCATCTGGAAATTTCAAATACCTCTTTAATATATCGAAATCATTAATCAAAAGATGTCTCAATTGCTTGAGCTCTGCTATCCCTGCAACGACACATTTCATTATGTTACCTCGAACGTCAAAGGTTTGCACGTGGTGCAGATTCTTAACAGAATTCGGAAGATTCTGGATCATTGTCCACCCTAAACCAAATATCTCAAATGAATTAAATCCCCCACTTGATCAGGTACATTGTTTAACTCAGTGACACCTTCCATGTCAAAAGTCGTAATCAATTTGATGTTTTGTAACTGTAATGCCCCGAACCAACACTCCCACGCCTGCAAGATACTCCATGGGCTTAGGGCCCAAGCGAGCACCGAGGCCATGGCGAGTAGGCCCGAAAGCGCACTATACACGTATTGTCCGCTTTGGGGCCTATACCCCTCACGGTTTTGTTGCCTCCCAGCCACTACCAGGAAAACGCACGTAAACGATACAAGGAGACTTCCCCTTATATCAAGCCGCCCAAAGACCTCCGCGTCCGATGTGGGATATTATACCCGCCCTCCTTGGGGACCCGGTGTCCTCGCTGGCCAAGTGAACGCGTCGGCTCTGATACCACCTGTAACACTCCGATCCCTCACGAGACCGGAGGCTCTAATAGCCATGCTAATCACAACCCAATTCCAAACCCTAGGCACGAAATTTAGGGGAAAACGGACGGAGTTTCCCCTATATGTAGGTCTATCTAAAAACCTGCCAACAGTCACATACAAGACCTGAATCACAATCAATCATTCATAACCTAGCTTTCAAGATTCATAAAGCCAACCAGCTCCTCAATGCCATCCAAGCCTTGGAACCCAACATCATATCACACAAGCATGCAAAATCAAATCCATTGAAGTTCTATCTTTTTAATCCACTTATCATACCACTCTATATTATCAATCAAGCTTTCTTATAATTTGTGTCCAACCCACTAACTAGTTTTTATCGTCCACACAAGCATGCACTACTAAGTAATAAAGTAAAGCAAATAGAAGATATTACAAGCCCACTAGTACCTAATCATCAAACAAACTAAAACTTTAATATTGCATTCCTTTATATAACATAAATACATACATGGGCACAAAGTCTCAAATACAATACAAACATATCATGATCACATTCTTCTATGTTTTACACACCAATAGAGCAAGCAGGTCACACAAGAGGCAATCCAGTCTTCAGCTTTTCCTGAAATATGTTGAAAAAAGGAATGAGTAACCAGGTTATTCAGTGAAGGAGGTGATGCAACATACTAGGCGTGCATTATGATATGCAGATACAAGAAATCATATATATAACATAACAACAAGATTAAATAGCAAGTAGTTAACCACATTAAAAAGGATACGGTTCCACTTCAAGTATTCAATCACGAGCCACGAGCCACGAACTTCACGCAAGTGCCGACAAATCCCAAACACCAACAAGTTGGGATACTCCGGATGTATCTCGATCCTACGACCCTTTCTTCTGAGGTAGGTCCATGCCCAGCAGGTGAACCACGCCTCTGCGGTAGTGGAGTATGCCTCAGCAAGAAGGGAATAGGCACCATGGTAGTCGAGGGAGCACAGAAAGCCTGACGCCGCCCGTGTTTCTCGACACTACCATGTCTGAAAAGGTTGCGCACCCCCGAGTAACGAATCATGAATCTCATTTTCAAATCAAGTGGGGAGGTTGCAAAGTAGGTTAGCCTCACCCCATACATATCATATAACACATTTGATAATCAAAGAGAACAATTATAGCAATATAAATAATTACCCTTGCAACTAATTCAAGTAGTTCGCAAGATAGCATGAAAATAGTACATATAAACTTTATCCATTTAGATTAAATCATATAATAAAATAAACTAATATGTACAAAAGGAATGAAGACTCATTCACCTTGGATTAAGCCAAGCATGCAAGAAACTAACTTACATTTACTCCAACCTCCTTGAATCCACTCAAACGTGCAACCCCTAGTTATTCATATAAGTATAATACTTAGACATCAAAACTAGTATAATACTATGCAAGTAAATTAACATAACACCTTAACAATTGATTATACCAACTCCAACTTGACTATTATGCAAATTCAACACACAACAATAGAAGTTCCATAATCACTTATATATTTCATATTATCACATAGCCCAAGTAGTCATACAAGTAACCAAACATTAGTAGGTGAAACAGTGGCACATATAAAATGACTAAAGTTAGCAACTAGTAGCAAAAGTTTAGCTATAACTATTGGCAACTAATTCTCTTCAACGACCAAGCTAGCTTTGCAAATAAACTATAAGCTCACTAAAGCTCAATTATTCATACACTTAATCAACTATTGATAATATAAACATTAGCACATGGAAATGAGTATAACTAACAACTCATAATAAGTTGACTACAACTATTTGATAATTAAATTTCCCTTGCATTATTTCACATTAAAGTCGAGACATACTTTCTTTAATTCAATGTTAAGTAACATGCCAAGATATTTCTTATGGTTTCCTAGTTTACTACTCTCCATAAGTATGCTAGTCTCAAGCATTAAATTAGGTTGTCTATTCAGGCTACGATTTAGTTATACTAACCAACATGTACTACATTTTCTAGCCTTCCTTAAACTCCCTAGTTAACATTTCTACAATTCAACTTCATTATTAATTTATTTCCAAACAAGAACTTACCCAATGCCTTACTAACACGCCTATCTTTATTCACTACCTAATAACTTTAGCTTAGTCATAGTTCAAACTAATTCTAAACTCTCATTACACAAAGACATATAGTAGTACATTTTAGTCTAGTCTAGTCCTATATTATCTAGACTAACTTGCAACCTATACACACGAGGACAAGGGAAATGAAAAAAAAAACGCTGGTAGGAACTGTCCAGCTCACGCCTATTCACATGTTTCTTGGAAATCATCCAAAAAAGAGTACTTAGAGCTAGAAATTGGCCAAACCTTAGAAATACACTTTCGTTCAACTATGAGTCTACTACAACATATCCAAAATTCAGATAATTTAGTCAACATTTGCTAGGTCAAATTGGTCCTACAACTCAGGTATGCAAATCTGTCCAATTTATCCAGATTTTTCAAACTCACGTTTTTGCAATTACTTCACTATAAAACTAATTTTAAAGCTCTACTACACAGGAATCATCATATATACTCATATATAACATTTAAGACAAGGAAAATCTAACATATAACATGTTATGTAAACTTCATTAAACACCAACTAAATTATTATCCATCAATTCTTTTCACAAAAGCAAGACAAGGTAGAAATTTAAGTAGTACCAATAACTATTTCAAGAATCCAAGAAGGATAACTTCAACCTTTACTTAGGCATCACTTTAGCATGTACATGAGTCTAATTACTCTTGATTATCTAAATGGCAAGTCACTATACATAATTCATCACATTAAACATTCACCCAACGTTCAACTTATTTAAACATTCAATGCACATAGTTCACGTTAATCACATATTAAACATTTAACATTCAATGCAACTAATATTTATTTAACCCTCACGCCACTTAAGCACTCTCTCCAAACATGTAATTGTTACCCTCAAGCCTTCAACTACCTATAATCTACCATTATTCAGCTCAAATTAGCCTTTAGTGCAACATTAATCACTTAGCTATATAAACTGAAATTTCTAGCTGCATTTGCTTAATTTTACAGGTTCAATTAGCAGCCTTAATAACCTCTAAAACTTCTGAAATTTCACAGACATGTAGTTCGTCAAGTGTAGATGGGTTTAGCCTCAAACGGTTCCCAATTTGGAGTTAAACTCATCAAGTTATGCCCTTTAGAAAATCAGTACACAAAACTGCCCCTACATCAACGGGTGAATCTGACCCTACTGCTTCGGCTCTATAAATGCACCTAAACGATAGAATTTAACATTCCACATAAAAGAGAAGTTGTTCTTTAAGGTCTTGGGCATATTGTGTAAAAACATCAGCTCATTCCGACATCGTTTACTACCTTAAATCTGCTCTGAACCTCAGTTTCTCAAATCTGTCCGAAAATCACATTTTGTACTCTTTGTTCCATTTTGATATTTTCATGCACTAAGCTAACTACAAGCAATATACTAGCATACAAAGCACTTTCATTCCTCACTTAGAACTTATAGCAAACACATGATCTTCATCTAGTTGAGCAAGCTAGCAATGCAATATCTACAACATGATCAACTAGCAAAGCTTGATATTCACACACAAAATCATTTCTAGAACTTGTTTCATGCCATATATCATTTCTATTTGCATTCCTACATCCATGAATCATTCAACTACAACTAGCCAACATTTTATAAGCAAGAATTAACACTAGAAATGCATAGGAGAATGAAATCCGTCACCTATTCTTGGCTAGAACAAGCTCAAACTCCTTCTTCTTCTCTTCTTTCTTCTCTTTTTTTTTTCTCTCTTTCTTCTTCTCTTGTATGTGTGTGTTTCAACCGTGTGTTAGTGTGTGTGCAGAGATCTGAATATGTGTGTGTGTTTGTATGTTATTTGTTTTATATTTTGGTAGGTAGGATTTTAAGACAAGTTATTGACCAAAAGGCCCTCCTAACTAAATGTTATCTACTAGTTTGTCATTCCATTGAAATCTAACTAAGTTAATTGCTCTATTGTTTACCGGTAACGTTTATTTATTTACTATTATTCCTAAATCACTGAAATGCTCGTGAATGCAAATAAATGCACGTAAATCAAAGAATATGATATTTTATGCAAACAAGTATATGTAAATACTTAAAGTAGACATATAAATACATGCACATTAATAAAATAATTATATGCTCGGGCCGGGTTATGACATTCTCCTCCCCTTAAAACAATTGCGTCCTCGCAGTTCTTCCTTCATAACATCTCTGCACCTAAAGCTGCAACGACTCTGGTCCAGGTATACAAGATGAGGCACCGGATGCCAAATTCTGAACACCGTCATTGAATACCCAAGGTCACCTGCCAAATACCGATTATGAACTTCGCACGAGAATATCTATCCTCCAGTAAAATACCTTAGAGAAGTATCATATGAGAATTTCCGAGTAAAGATGCCAATGAAAGCTTCGAATCAGATATCCCAAATAAGGAACCTAAATAAGACTTATGAGAAACCCCGAGGGAGAAGGCCAAATAAAGATCCCGATAAAGAATACCACTCTGAAGTCCGATTATGAATCCCTCTGAATGTAAATACCACAGAGAAATACCAATAAGAACTACTGAAGAAATTTATGAATAAGATCCTCTAAATAGAAATTCCAGAGAAAGCTACAAATTATGACTACTGAATAGGAATACCGATAAGAATTCCAATAAAGATGCCACCAAGAATTCCGATAAGAACACCATGAAAGATTCCACATAAATATTTCGAGCACCATATAGGAATTCCACGACAATACCGAATAAGAATCCTCGTGGTTAAATTCCAATTGTCGAACACAAACGCAAAAAGGGATACCAATCATGAACTCAAATAGGCCTCTGGTTAATGGTTCCCTTCTTCTGTTGGTCTACATTCCCGAAAGATCTGCCATTGATCATCTCTTTATAGGGGAGAGTTTATTTACCAACTCACGGGTAATAAATGTATACATGCAGTGATAAGCATATAAGGGACATACATTAACAAATATGTCACATAAAAGCATACATAGTCACATATTTACATATATCAATTATTCTTCACTTATTACACAGATAAGTCTCAGAGGTGCACATTGAATCACATAATTAAACATATCACACACTCTTCATAATTCACACAAGTATAACTCATAAGAACACATTTTCATTCAAGCAAACACAATCCCACATGCAAGCACATACCTAATCAAAACACACTTCACATGCACTCATTTATGGGTTGCTACCCAATAGACCGAGGACCTTGTCCCGGCTGAGAGCTATCTAAGCTTTGATACCACCTTTGTAACACCCCGAACCAACACTCCCACGCCTGCAGGATACTCCCTGGACTTAGGGCCCAAGAGAGCACCAAGGCCATGGCGAGTGGGCCCAAAAGCGCACTATGCACGTATTATCCGCTTTGAGGCCCATACCCCTCACGGTTTTGTCGCATCCCAGCCACTGCCAGGAAAACACGCGTACACGATACAAGGAGACTTCCCCTTATATCATGTAGCCCAAAGACCTCCACGACTCCGATCCCTCACGAGACCGGAGCCTCTAATAGCCATGCTAATCACAACCCAATTCTAAACCCCAGGCACGAAATTTAGGGAAAAACGGATGGAGTTTCCCCTATATGTAGGTCTATCTAGAAACCTGCCAACAGTCACATACAAGACCTGAATCACAATCAACAATTCATAACCTAGCTTTCAAGATTCATAAAGCCAACCAGCTCATCAATGCCATCCAAGCCTTGGAACCCAACATCATATCACACAAGCATGCAAAATCAAATCTATTGAAGTTCTATCTTTTTAATCCACTTATCATACCACTCTATATTATCAATCAAGCTTTCTTATAATTTGTGTCCAACCCACTAACTAGTTTTCATCGTCCACACAAGCATGCACTACTAAGTAATAAAGTAAATCAAATAGAAGATATTACAAGCCCACTAGTACCTAATCATCAAACAAACTAAAACTTTAATATTACATTCCTTTATATAACATAAATACATACACGGGCACAAAGTCTCAAATACAATATAAGCATATCATGATCACATTCTTCCATGTTTTACACACCGATAGAGCAAGCAGGTCACACAAGAGGCAATCCAGTCTTCAGCTTTTCCTGAAATATGTTAAAAAGAGGAATGAGTAACCAGGTTACTCAGTGAGGGAGGTAATGCAACATACCATGCGTGCATTATGATATGCAGATACAAGAAATCATATATATAACATAACAACAAGATTAAATAGCAATTAGTTAACCACATTAAAAAGGATACAGTTCCACTTCAAGTATTCAATCACGAGCCACGAACTTTTCGCAAGTGCCGGCAAATCCCAAACACCAACAAGTTGGGATACTCCGGATGTATCCTAATCCTACGACCCTTTCTCCTGAGGTAGGTTCATGCCCAGCAGGTGAACCACGCTTCTGGGGTAGTGGAGTATGCCTCAGCGATAAGGGAATAGGCACCATGGTAGTCGAATGAGCACGGCAAGCCCGACGCCGCCCGTGTTTCTCGACACTACCATGTCCGAAAAGTTTGCGCAACCCCGAGTAACGAATCACGAATCTCATTTTCAAATCAAGTTGGAAGGTAGCAAAGTAGGCTAGCCTTACCCCATACATATCATATAACACATTTGATAATCAAAGAGAACAATTATAGCAATATAAACAATTACCCTTGCAACTAACTCAAGTAGTTCGCAAGATAGCATGAAAATAGTACATATAAACTTTATCCATTTAGATTAAATCATATTATACAATAAACTAATATGTACAAAAGGAATGAAGACTCCCTCACCTTGGATTAAGCCAAGTATGCAAGAAACTAACTTACATTCACTCCAACCTCCTTAAATCCACTCAAATGTGCAACCCCTAGTTATTCATATAAGTATAATACTTAGGCATCAAAACTAGTATAATACTATGCAAGTAAATTAACATAACACCTTAACAATTGATTATACCAACTCCAACTTGACTATTATGCAAATTCAACACACAACAATAGAAGTTCCATAATCACTTATATATTTCATATTATCACATAGCCCAAGTAGTCATACAAGTAACCAAACATTAGTAGGTGAAATAGTGGCACATATAAAATGATTAAAGTTAGCAACTAGTAGCAAAAGTTTAGCTATAACTATTGGCAACTAATTCTCTTCAATGACCAAGCTTGCTTTGCAAATAAACTATAAGCTCACTAAAGCTCAATTATTCATACACTTAACCAACTATCGATAATCTAAACATTAGCACATAGAAATAAGTATACCTAACAACTCATAATAAGTTGACTACAACTATTTGATAATTAAATTTCCCTTGCATTATTTCACATTAAAGTCGAGACATACTTTCTTTAATTCAATGTTAAGTAACATGCCAAGATATTTCTTATGGTTTCCTAGTTTACTACTCTCCATAAGTATGCTAGTCTCAAGCATTAAATTAGGTTGTCTATTCAGGCTACGATTTAGTTATACTAACCAACATGTACTACATTTTCTAGCCTTCCTTAAACTCCCTAGTTAACATTTCTACAATTCAACTTCATTATTAATTTATTTCCAAACAAGAACTTACCCAATGCCTTACTAACACGCCTATCTTTATTCACTACCTAATAACTTTAGCTTAGTCATAGTTCAAACTAATTCTAAACTCTCATTACACAAAGACATATAGTAGTACATTTTAGTCTAGTCTAGTCCCATATTATCTAGACTAACTTGCAACAAATACACACGAGGACAAGGGAAAGGAAAAAAAAAACGCTGGCAGGAACTGTCCAGCTCACGCTTATTCACATGTTTCTTGGAAATCATCCAAAAAAGAGTACTTTGAGCTAGAATTTGGCCAAACCTTAGAAATACACTTTCGTTCAACTATGAGTCTACTACAACATATCCAAAATTCAGATAATTTAGTCAACATTTGCTAGGTCAAATTGGTCCTACAACTCATGTATGCAAATCTGTCCAATTTTTCCAGATTTTTCGTAACTCATGTTTTTGCAATTACTTCACTATAAAACTAATTTTAAAGCTTTACTACACAGGAATCATCACATATACTCATATATAACATTTAAGACAAGGAAAATCTAACATATAACATGTTATGTACACTTCATTAAACACCAACTAAATTTTTATCCATCAATTCTTTTCATAAAAGCAAGACAAGGTAGAAATTTAAGTAGTACCAATAACTATTTCAAGAATCCATGAAGGATAACTTCAACCTTTACTTAGGCATCACTTTAGCATGTACATGAATCTAATTACTCTTGATTATCTAAATGGCAAGTCACTATACATAATTCATCACATTAAGCATTCACTCAACGTTCAACTTATTTAAACATTCAATGTACATAGTTCACGTTAGTCACATATTAAACATTTAACATTCAATGCAACTAATATTTATTTAACCCTCACGCCACTTAAGCACTCTCTCCAAACATGTAATTGTTACCCTCAAGCCTTCAACTACCTATAATCTACCACTATTCAGCTCAAATTAGCCTTTAGTGCAACATTAATCACTTAACTATATAAACTGAAATTTCTAGCTACATTTGCTTAATTTTATAGGTTCAATTAGCAGCCTTAATGACCTCTAAAACTTATGAAATTTCACAGACATGTAGTTCGTCAAGTGTAGATGGGTTTAGCCTCAAATGGTTCCCAATTCGAAGTTAAACTCATCAAGTTATGCCCTTTAGAAAATCAATGCGCAAAACTACCCCTGCATCAACGGGTGAATCTGACCCTACTGTTTCGGCTCTATAAATGCACCTAAATGACAGAATTTAACATTCCACATAAAAGAGAAGTTGTTCCTTATGGTCTTGGGCATATTGTGTAGAAAAATCAGCTCATTACATTGTTTGCTACCTCAAATATGCTCTGAACCTCAATTGCTCAAATCTGTCCGAAAATCACATTTTGTACCCTTTGTTCCATTTTGATATTTTCATGCACTAAGCTAACTACAAGCAATATACTAGCATACAAAGCACTTTCATTCCTCACTTAGAACTTATAGCAAACACATGATCTTCATCTAGTTGAGCAAGCTAGCAATGCAATATCTACAACATGATCAACTAGCAAAGCTTGATATTCACACACAAAATCATTTCTAGAACTTGTTTCATGCCATATATCATTTCTATTTGCATTCCTACATCCATGAATCATTCAACTACAACTAGCCAACATTTTATAAACAAGAATTAACACGAGAAAGGCATAGGGAAATGAAATCCCTCACATATTCTTGGCTAGAACAAGCTCAAACTCCTTCTTCTTCTCTTCTTTCTTCTCTTTTTTTTTTCTCTCTTTCTTCTTCTCTTGTGTGTGTGTGTTTCAACCGTGTGTTAGTGTGTGTGCAGAGATCTGAATGTGTGTGCGTGTTTGTGTGTTATTTGTTTTATATTTTGGTAGGCAGGATTTTAAGACAAGTTATTGACCAAAAGGCCCTCCTAGCTAAATGTTATCTACTAGTTTGTCATTCCATTGAAATCTAACTAAGTTAATTGTTCTATTGTTTACCATTAACGTTTATTTATTTACTACTATTCCTAAATCACCGAAATGCTCGTGAATGCAAATAAATGCACGTAAATCAAAGAATATGATATTTTATGCAAACAAGTATATGTAAATACTTAAAGTAAACATATAAATACATGCCATTAATAAAATAATTATATGCTCGGGCCGGGTTGTGACAGTACATTTGAGAAAAATGATGAACAAAACCCATCACCGCAGCTTGCTAGAAGTGAGCGTAGCTTTAATTTGCAAGTGTCAAGTTGTGCCTTGGGTGCCAAAGCATGAATTGCCAAACGTCGTTGGTTTGATTCCAATTTAGTGTCTCGGTTGAGTAATACTCCGAAATTCTCCTTCAGTATCATGTGAACAGCAACATCGCACAAGAGGTCATGCATTTGGAAACCTTTAGACTGGTACCTGAATTGTAACATGCTTCTGTTCATGAGCTCAACAAAGTAACCTCTTGCAATTTTTTCTAATGTCTTTCGACCCTCTTTCTTGATGACAAATCCCTCAGCGATCCATAAACGTATCAATTTACGAATGCTAACGGGGACAGACTTTGGGAACATGGCACAGTATAAGATCCCCCTGCAACTCAGAATCAAGGTCTTGGAGAACATCTTTCAAATTTTCTGAATTATTACCTTTTGTTGACATCAACTGACCAATAGCTAAAATTGCAAGAGGTAAGCCATTGCACCTCCTAACGAGTTCTCTCCCCAATGTTTCAATCAAATTGTCGGGAGGGATGTTATTCAGAAAAGCCACTTTACAGAATAAATCCCAAGATGAGTTAGGTTTCAAAGGCTTTACCTTGACAACTTTTTGCTGCACCCCAAGAAAAGACCTGAGAGCTACAGTTTTCTGACGACTGGTAACGGTAATTGAGGACGTTTTCTCTACGGGAAGTCCGAATTGTTTCAAAAGTTCAGAATCCCAAACATCATCAAGGATGAGAACATACCTTTTCTGCTTCAAGATTTTGGATATAGATTCTCATAGGTCATTCTCACCCATCTTGTCAACTTCCTTTGGAACCTCAATACCCGTGCTTCTAGAAAATCCTTTCGTCATTGCCCTCAAAATTTTTAAAATTAAACACAGCTGCTTCACGTAAACCCAAGCATAGCTATCAATTTCTTTATTCATCTGAATTCTTTCGTAAACGTTTTTTTACTAGATTTGTCTTCCTTGATCCACTAGGCCCCCACACTGTGATCACCAGCATATGATCCTTCGGCTGCTCCACAAGATCTCGTAGCTCGGCAACTTCGTCGTCCATCCCAACCATTTCCACATTCTTCATACGATGGTGGCTACCAATTAGAAGATGACTCTTATCTTCACGTTCCACAGTTAGGGTTTGGTACTTGTCTTGTTCTTCTTCTTGAACCTCTAACTTCCTCTTTATGCCATTCAGCTGATGATGGAACTGAAACTGCCAATATGCCTTCTTGATATGATAAAGCACGAGGGCACCGATGTTCTTGACCTCACAAAAGTTGCTTGGCTTGTTGATCTCGAGAAGTTCCTGTGATAAAGTGTATAAGGCGATGAAACTTATGTATTGTTCCATTAGTTTATATAATACTGATGTGCAACATATTCGGGCTACAGTTGGTACAAGAGATAAACATGATCTCAGCTATCAATAATCTACAGAAGTCGAAGTCTAAGTAGGACTTTAGCTAGGAGTCCTAGACCAAAGAATGACTACTAGCGAAGTAAAAAGATTGTACAAAGAATTCGCTAAGGCTGATCTAATACCCCCCCACAAGCTGATGGAGGTGGAGCCACGTGAAGCTTGATACGCAGGAGCTCATACCGTGGACGAAACAGCGGCTTGGTAAATATATCTGCAAGCTGATCATTAGTGCCAATATACTGCACCCGGAGAGTGCCATCACTGACCTTTTCTCTGACAAAGTGTATATCAATCTCAATATGTTTGCTCCTATTATGTATAATTGGATTAGTGGCCAGATAGATTGAACTGATATTGTCATAGTAAATAACCGGTGCCGAAGAAGGTGATAGATGAAGAAATTTCAATATTTCCAAGACCCATAACATTTCTGAGGTGAGGGAAACTAGTGCACGGTACTCGGCTTCGGCACTAGACTTGGAGATAGTGGACTGTTTCTTCGAACTCCAACATAGAAGATTCGAACCCATGCAGATAGCAAACCCCGACGTGGACCGTCTGGTAACGGGACAACCGGCCCAATCAGCATCACTATAGTCGGTGAGTTGGAAAGATGAGGTGGTAGTGAAGTGTAGACCATATGTTAATGTGCCTTTAATATAACGTAGAACCCGTTTAGCAGCCACGAGATGCGACGTACGTGGCGACTGCATAAATTGACAAATTGAGTTGACCGCATATGAGATGTCTGGTCGAGTCATCGTCAAATACTGTAAGGCACCAACCAGCTTCCAAAAATCTGTTGGATCCGACAACAACTCTCCCTCGTCAGGATGCAGCCTAGATCCCGCCATAGGTGTGGAGATTGGTTTGACACCAGCCATACCAAAAAGAGTGAGCAATTGTACAGAATACTTTGTTTGTGTGAAAGTAAGGCCACCATCATTAGACTGAACCTCCATACCAAGAAAATAACTTAAAGGACCCAAGTCCTTCATATCAAAAGTTGTGGAAAGCACCCGAATAAAATTCGAAATCACTGTTGTAGAGCTTCCTGTGATAATAATGTCATCCACATAAATTAACAAAATAAGAACATGATCTGTAGAGTGTCGAAGAAACAATGAGGCATCATGATGGGAATGTATGAAATCACAGGACAATAAGAAGTTGCTGAATTTGTGATACCAGGCTCGTGGAGCCTGCTTCAAGCCATAGATCGACTTGTGCAGCTTACAGACATGATTAGGAAAGTTCTGGTCAACAAAGCGTTGTGGTTGTTGCATAAAAACTGTCTCCACAAGATCTCCATGTAAAAAGGCATTCTTGACGTCTAGTTGACGTAAACTCCAATTGTTAGAAAGAGCAATAACCAAAATTAGACGAATCGTGCCGGGCCTTACAACTGGGCTGAATGTGTCACCAAAATCACGGCCCGGTTGTTGATGATAGCCTTTAGCTACTAAACGAGCTTTGTATCGCTCCAATGAACCATCAGACCGTTGTTTTATGCGATATACCCATCGACAGCCTACAACATTCATATGTGGAGAAGAAGGGACAAGAGACCATGTTTTGTTTTTGAGTAATGAGTTGAACTCCTCGGTCATTGCCATGCGCCAATTCGGATCTTTCGAAGCTTGTGTGTAGTAAGAAGGTTTAGTAGGTAAATTGGCAGAAATATGTAGTAGACAGTAAGGAAGATGATAGCGTGAGGATAGGAGACCCTTCGGCTTCCTGGTGCCATCCAGGTTACGGGTCCCCATGGGGTGCTGAAGGGTAGCGAGAACGGGAGGTGAGGTTGATAGAGGTTGATATGCAGTAGAAGGATAGTGTGGTGAGGGCGACACATCATCAGCCCGTGGAGAAGTGCGCGGTTGACGCAAGGCTGAAGTGGGTCACGGAAAAGAAGGTTGAGGGAAAGTTGGCGGGTCTGTGTGTGAGGAAAGAGGAGATAGTGGCATTGATAGTGGAGAGGTGTGACGTGTTTGAGAAGAGCAAGTGTGACTATTTTCAAAGGTGGAAGACATTGTGGTTGATGGTGACATATCATTTGCTGTAGAAGTCAGAGGAGTTGGTGCGTGTACATGGTGTGGAGATAAAGCTTGGGAGTTGGGCAGAGTAGAAGGTATGGACTGACCGTTGGTGATAATGTTGAAAGGTCCGTTGGAGAGCTAGATAAGCGCAGTAAGCTAGCGGGGAAAGGCTTGACATGAAATAGTGGCCCTGTAGACTGTTTTGAGTGGTTGGACCCAGCTGTGAGAGATGGTAAGAAATGACTCTCATCAAAGCAGATGTGTCGAGAAATAATAATTTTGCCCGTTACAGGGTTGTAACATTTGTACCCTTTGTGCTCCACGCTGTAGCCCAAGAATAAACACTGACAACTTTTAAAGCTCAGTTTGTGACGGCCAAAATGTGTTAAACACGGATAACAAATGGACCCAAAAACTCGAAGCAGAGAATAGTCTGATGCAGTCCCATAAACCAATTCATACGGAGTCTTGAAATTCAGCTGCTTAGAAGGCAGTCTGTTTATAAGATAAACCGCTGTAGAAAAAGCATAAGTCCAGAATTCATATGGTAATTGACTGTGTGCCAAAAGTGTTAATCCAGTTTCAACCACATGACGATGCTTACGTTCTGCGATTCCATTTTGTTCAGGAGTTGCAGGACAACTCAACCTATGAATAATCCCATGCTTCTGAAATAATTGTTTGAGTTGAAGATTAACAAACTCCCCTCCACCATCAGATTGGATGCATTTGATTTTTGAATTGCATAAATTTTGAACCATACTAATGAAAACAGGAAAGATATGGGCCACATCTGATTTTCGAACCAAGGGATAAATCCAAGAAAAGCGGCTATAATCATCCACTAAAATTAAATAATAGCGAAAACCATCGCGAGAAACTGTAGGAGATGGCCCCCATACATCACAGTGCACAATATTCAACAAAGTTGTAGAATGCCGAATTTTATTTTCAAAAGGAAGCCTATGACTTTTGCCAAGTTGGCAACTACTACAAACATTATTATCCGAAGATTGAAAAACAATCGGCAATTGATGACTAAGCTGCCGTAGAATCTGATTCGAAGGGTGGCCTAAACGGGCATGCCAAATGTTGGAACCTGCCTTTTGACCAAAGAAAGTCTTCTTGGGAGGCTGCTGCAAGCTATAAAGTCCATTACTGAGCGTCCCCTGGTGGAGGATTTTTCCTGTCTTCGCATCCTTTATAGTAACCAGAAGCATTAAAAATAAAAACGCAATTATTGTCACGACTGAATTGAGCAACAGAGATTAGTCGTTTTGCAAGAAAAGGAACATGTAAAACAGAACATGTCATAATAGAGCCATTAGAAAGACGAAGCGAAGCATGACCCGTTTGATGGATGGGTAAGCCTGCTCCATTCCCAACCATTACGGTATCCGAACCATCATAAGGAGTCTTACCCGCTAGAGGTGCATCATCCGGAGTCATGGTGTGTGTTGCTCCAGTATCCAAGTACCAATTTGAATCATTTTGATCAGTGATGGTCATAGCATTGAAAGCTTTAGCGGAAGCGGAGACAACATCATCAGGAGCCCAACATGTGTTAGCTTTGTGATAAGGATGTCCGCAACGGTAACATACGACAGCAGAGGAGGAATTATTTCGTCCACGGTCTCGTCCAGTACCGCGACCACCACGTCCACGTTTCCCAGAATTTGAAGCGCGGCCACCACGACCTTGTTGATGTACACGAGTGGATGGAACTGCTTCTGAAAAATTGGTAGGAGTAGAGCCAACATGTCGTGCGGCAGAGGAGAAAAAAGAGGCAGATTTGTCAATAGCGGTAGTGGAAGATTGTATTCGTAGTTCATAGTCAAGAAGGAGACCACAAACTTCCGCAAAAGTAGGACAAACTGGTCTAGAGTTGATAGCAGCAACAATGGGATCAAACTCCGAGCCGAGACCTCGCAATGTCCACAGAATCAAGTCATCATCGTCCACGGATTTTCCTGCACTAGCGAGAGCCAAGGATAAAGACTTGGCATGTTGAATGTAGGCATGAATCGTGAGTGATCCTTTTTGAAGAGACTGCAACTCAGTTTTCAGTTGTTGTATGCGAGCCCGAGAGTGCGAACCATAAAGAGTTTCAAGGGTCAGCCAGACATCTCGAGCTGTGGACTTATCAACTACCTGAGACAGAACAGAGTCAGAGAGAGAGATTAACAACCATCCTAAGACCATTTGGTCCAAACGCACCCATTGAGCCACTTGATCAGATGGAGAAGTTGGCTTGAGCAAAGTGCCATCAACTAAGCCAAGAAGGCCATGACAACGAAGGACTGGGAGAATTTGTGTTTTCCATAGCAAAAAGTTGTCACTGCCTAATTTCAGGGAGATATCTTGATGAATACGATCAAGAGTGGGTAAAGCGACAATGGAAATGGTTGATGGAGAAGTTTCGCCACTTGTTTTAGTGGTGTCACAGGCAGACGGGGAAGCCATGAGAAAGGCTGTTTTAAAAAAAAAAACACGACAGGAGATGTGAAAGAGTTAGGAATGAACCTTGACTTCTGATACCATGTGAGAAAGTGTATAAGGCGATGAAACTTATGTATTGTTCCATTAGTTTATATAATACTGATGTACAACATATTCGGGCTACAGTTGGTACAAGAGATAAACATGATCTCAGCTATCAATAATCTACAGAAGTCGAAGTCTAAGTAGGACTTTAGCTAGGAGTCCTAGACCAAAGAATGACTACTAGCGAAGTAAAAAGATTGTACAAAGAATTCGCTAACGCTGATCTAACAGTTCTATCTCCAACATGAACTCTTCTAACACATCTTCAATGTAAATTGCTGTTTCTCTCAGTTGTTTCACTCTCTCTTCAGCCAAACTGGTATCTTGTTTTCGCTCGCTTGTATAATCAACTAAGCCTTGGAAGGCTTTAAGTCGATTAGTGATCTCCTCAACTTCATCATTGATCCCCAGTTGGAACTTGATTTCATCATAAGCTGCATCCTTGAGTTTGTTGACTAGCTCATCAATTATCACAGCCATGTTAATTCTGGTGTATTTTAGTTTACACGGAGAAGTTTTTTTTTTTTGTTTTTTTTTTTTTGTGGTGTGTGTATAAGATCATCTTCAAGAACCTTCTTAAAGTGGCTCCTTAGTTATTTTAGAGAGGCAAAAAGGTAAAATGTTCTTCGACAGACTCCTTATGAAAAGTTTTCTAAAATGTGGAGCTCCTCTTTTCTTTACTATGTCCCTGGATGTACATCCCAAAAAGCAACCAGACTTTGTAATTAAAATACAAAAGCTCTCCAACGGTTAATAAATTATATTTTTAACTTAATAATTAAAATAATATATCATCATTAAAAATAAAAAAAATTAAAATAGTGTGTTTGATATAAAATAAAGATATATTGGAATAAAAAATAATAATAAGAAAGCTATTGGAATGAAATTGAAATAGAAAGTCCTAAAATAAGGTAGATTAAAAGTAGGGAGGCTATTAGAGTGAAACTGAAATAAAGAGCACCTAAAGATAAAAAAAAACAAGCTTAAACTCTCTACGTGTAGAGAAAAAAATAAAAAAATTGTTGAATTTAATCTAACTAAGAGAATTCAATGCAACTTTGTTGATATGCTTCCCCAACCTCTTGCCTATCTATATCCGGTCATTTGTGAACTTCTTGTTTTTTTATTTTTCACGCATGGTCTAAATTTAAATTTTTTATATAAAATAGTTAGGATAAAATATGTTCCAGACTATTGGGAAGCACTTCAATCATCACACTGATTGATTCGATTCATACATGTTGTGTGGGTTTCACACAAATAAATCTCATCTCACATTAATCTGGATCAGACTATACTGAATATTTTTCCTTGACAATTTCACTTAATCAATGCATTCTAAGAACTTTATTTTAACCTTTGATTATCCTACTCTAGTCTTTTTGCTGATCATTTTTTCAAACCTACTGTGGAAACACTAAATAATTTATGTCAATGACAATGAGTGGAAATCTTTCAATCAAGCTAGCACTAATTGCGGGATACGTGGCTTGAGCTTATGGCATAGTGATTGTTAGTACTATTTTGTCAAACTGATGATATTAATTTAGTTGATGATCTGTACCAATAATGCGACTTATTAATTTCATTATCTTGTACTTTTTTCATCCGACAAAAAAAAAAAAATATTGTCCTTTTTCCAGAACCAAATTTTACCCAACGCACCTCGGTTAGATTTGTTTCATATCCTACAAAACATGATTCACATCGCTTTGAATATGAAATTATTATTGGTGTTGAGGGTGAAAACTTACGACTATCTGAGCTCAATGTCAGTCCTTAGTTGCTGAACCTGCACAAAGAAGGAAAGGAAAAGCGGGGGTGATGGCTTGTATTTTTTTTTCGGGTATGAAAATAATTAGTTCGTCCGAGCTAAATGTTTAGTTAGTTGAGAGTATTAATTGTACGAGAATAATTACCTCATAAATGTAGAAAATAGCTCTATATATACTAATCTTGAATCCAAACAGCAATTAATGTCTAATGCTGCCCGATACGCTACCGGTCTGCCTGCACCGTATGTCCACTGGACGAGGCTATTACCCTGTGGACCGAGCCAAGGCACGTTGGTCTGAGTCAGGTATCTATTTTATGTCACATTTGAATTGCTGTCATGACCGTTAGGGTTCACTCGGATCAAGTATGGATTAGATCATGTAATTAGATCAGTTGGTGACCTAATTGTATTAATTTCAGCTCGAGTATCCCTCCTCAATTGGAAAAGAAATACTTGGCTGCATGCTTCACGTGTGGGAAGAGACAACATTTTTTTATTATTCTTGATAAGGTAAAAATCAAAAAAGTAATATCGAGGTACAATTTGAGCTAATTTATAAAAAAAAAAAAAATAATGGATAGGATGGATTTTGATGATCAGTGATAATTATATAAAAATCCTAGGTGAAATAATTTAAAAAGAATAAAAATATTTATAATTAGTTATTTATTATGTGATCTGCAATAAAGTACTTATACTATTTTCAGTAACTTTGTTCAGAATTTATTGGTGCGTAAGCCCTCTACCAAGTACCACTTTGCACATAAAAAGGGATCTTTCTCTGACAAAACCATTAAACTAAAACCTTATTGTATTTTCACAGTTTCGACAGGCATATATCATATTTGAAGTTTGAACGTAGCTAGGACTCTTACTGTAACATCCCTAATAATTCCTTTAGATTTTGGACTAATTTAACACTTTTACATGGGCTAAGCAGGGAAAAAGGATAAAGTTAGTGGGGCTAAATCAATTGGCAAGAGAAGAATCATGTTAGAAGATTACTATTACCGTTGACATGCCTTATTAATTTTTCAGCAGTTCACATGCAGTAAAAAAAAGGAAATTAAATCTCCACGCAAGAACTAGCAAGCAAGCACTTGAAGTTCAAGTTTTTGAATGTTAGACCAACACTGAATTCGTTTGGCTAGCTAAATATTTTGCTCCCCATAGTTATATTGTGTTATTAGAACTTTCAAAATCCATTCAAGATTTCATGGGGCATAAGAATCGAGTATGGATGAGTTATATGTATATAGATTAACATTTATATAAATACTCGATTTGTGAACATAAATTCTAAAAGGTCGATTTTAAAAAAATACAAATAAAATAAAAAAATAAAACCTTAGAGATTTGAAGTTTTATTCTTAATTCATTAATGTTTTAAGTTGATTGATTTTTATCTTTGAAAAATATCTATATTAGTTTCCAATATGGACATCATTTTTCCGAATTATTGAACTTTTTGATATTAGAACTATATTGTGCAAATTCTAAAATTTCTTGTCGTAGACTTGCGATATGTGTGATTTAAATCAAAGTTTCATAAAAGATTTTATATTTCATTTTGACTTTAAACAAGAAGATAATATTTTGGCATTGAATCATGCTTATCACTGTTTTAAAAGATAAAATGGAAAAATTGGTAACCGTTACTGTTCATGTGAACAGTGAGTGAAAACTCCTTCGATTATCGATAAATGAGACTTAGACCCTTATTTATTGAAACGTGAGAGATAAATCCCTTCAAGTAAGAATTCATCCAATTTTACTTTAATTAGACAGCTGTAATTGTCTATTATACCCTTCATTTTATTTTTCTTCCTTTTGTTGTCCTCTGTCCTTCTCCTTTTCTTAATTTTTTTTAATCTTTTATTCCATATTCGTTTCCCCTTTTTTTCCCTCTGTCTCTCTCACACACACACACACTCACACTCTCCCCCGGTCCCTCCTTTTGCGTCATTGCCAACTACCCTTCATCCTCGTTCAAGTCCTCTCCTAATCCTCCAAATTGAAGTTTTTGTTTGCTTCTATTCCTTGGAACTTAAAGACTGCCCTCTAATATGCACAACAACACTTTACTTTACATTAGTCTCGAAATTTTCATATGACACTGCTTTTTTATATAGGATATTAAAGTAAGTAATATTTTGAATGGAAAAGCAAAGCACGCATGAGCACATTAATTATTAGCTTATATAGAACCAAAGTTTGACGCTCCCGCTGAGGAGCTTTTAAGAAAGGCATGAGGATATGAACGCGAGAATATGGTGTAGAGGGTTGGGATGTCCTAGGGTTGCTACCACTGTATGGGAGAATCTCGTCAAATGGCTTCAGTTTAATATATTTGGCAAGAAAGGAGCAAAATTAGGATTCCTCAGCATTGTCTCACTTCATGGTTGCTAAACATTGTCACTTCACTTCATTGTGTTGTTTCTAAAAGAATTTGGAAATTGGGTCTTGATTTGGTGATGCTGCAAGACAGTTTTTCAGATTGGGAGATAATATTGGGGTTTAGGTGAATTCCTTCCGTGTTAAAAATGACTTGCAACTTGTTGCTTCTGTTGTATTGTGTATTTTATCTGGAGGGAGATAAATCAGAAAATTCATAGACAAACTTTTAATCCTCAGGAGTCCATTCAAGAGAGTATCAGACATGCTATTAGATTGAAATTAAGTGTTAGTAAGAAATTTAGTCGAAGCATTATCAACATTGAACTTTTTAATTGATGGAAACTGAATGACTCTCGTCTTGCCAGTTAATATTTTTGGATAGGAATCTTTGTACTTTGTTTTGAGTTTGAGCTTCAATAATGTACTTTTATTTTTCTAACAAAATATACATATATATATAGGACTCGGTGGTGCAGCAGCCCAATGGGGGGTTGCAACCCCTGCCAAGTGGATTGATGGTGGCATTCTTCATTAGTTGTGATAAATCTTAATTTTTGAGTACTAGTTTGGGATTTTATCTCCCATCACTAGGGCCGTGAAATTATTTCGTACAACCTTTTTTGGAATGAACGGAACGCTTGTTTGATTAGGAAAAACAAAAACAAAAACAAAAAAAAATTACATTACATGAGCACAAGAACAACAATTAAATAACTCAACTAGCAATTGCATTTTCATATAATATAATTACATGAGCAAAAGCACACCCATCAAAATACAAAGTACCTGCAGTTGCAGTTTCGTACAATATAATTACATGAGCAAAAGCACACCTATTCAAATACAAAACATCTTTAACAATTAAAAAAAAAAAAAGAAATACAGAACATCAGCGGTTGCATTTTTTTACAATATAATTACATGAGCAAAAAGCACACTTGTTCACATATAAAATACTCGAAGTTACATTTCTTTACAATATAATTACAAGCAAAAGCACACGTCTTCAAATGCAAAATTTCGCGAAGGCATTTCATGCGTCCCTTGGGTATTTGATTTCATGTGTTCAAATTTTCAGCATAATTAATCATGTGTTCAAATTTTCAGAATAATTAATCTCTAGTTCCTCGAGTTCTGGAAAGTTGTTTGGTTCACAAACTAATTGTTCATCAATGGCGAAAATTTTGAGAAATTTCAGTCTTGGGACTTGTCCCAAAACAATGAAAGAATCTTCAAATAAGGATCCAAAGTGTAGTGAGATTTCTCGTATATAGTTGCAAGAGAAAATAAAATCTGGTAGTTGATCAATGAACATTATTGTGAGCTTCTCAAGAACCAAAAATGATTAAATTTTTAAAAGTTTTGCCTCGATTTTTACAAAATTATTAGCAATATTGGAGAATTTTTAAAAATTTCTAGGAATTTGGAGGAATTTTGACAAAGTTTCAATAATTTTTTTGGTACTTATAATAATTTTGTAATAAATTAGAAAGCTTTTTTTTTTCAAAAAATTCACTTTTATTTAATAATTTCCTAGTATTTTTAAGAATCTTCAATAAATTCAAAGGGAATTTGAAAGAAATTAGATGACTCTTATAAGATTTTGAAAAAAATGATAAAATTTTAATAGTTGTCTAAGAAATTGAGGATGAATGTTTAAGATGGTTTAAGAAATTAGGAGCAATTTTGAAAAAATTGATGAATATTTAAGAGTTTTTAAGAAATTTAAAAACAAAATTAAAAGATTTTAAATAATTCTTTTACAATTTTAGAATAATTTTAAAGAATTTTGAAGTAATTTATGAGAAATTTCAATAAATAATTTTAACTAATATTTAATAATCTCTTAGAAAAACAAAATAACAAATTTTTACTTTTTTTATAACTTTTAAATAATTTTGAAAAAAATTAGGATAAATTCTATGACTTTTCTAGAATTTTGAAGAAATTTAGGAGAAACTTTAAGATTTTTTAGTAGAAATTTGAAGGAATGTGAATAAATGGGGTATGTTGTATGGTTGGGGCAAAAGTGTGAATAAAAAATATTTGGACAAATTTTTGTAATTATTTTGGTGCAATTAACTATTTTTTCGTGTGAATATTTCTCATTTAAGGCTTTTTCACTATAAAAACTAATGGAATGGACAAACTAAAGCCATTTTATAAAAGTAATGATCCCGTTAGAACAAAAATATTTGAATATCCAAGACATGATGATCTCTGGGATAATTTACTCTGTCAGGATGACTCTCTAGACCCAAGGGTGGAGGCAAAGGAGGACCAGGAGGAGCCAAGCTCCTCCCAAGCCTCCAACTTTATTTTCGAAAATTTATGTATTACTTTTTTTGAAAAAATTAGGGGCCCCATTTTTTTTTTTGTCAACGAAATCTTGGACCTTCCAATATTAAATTCTAATTCAATCCTTGCCTAGACCTATCCTCTTTGAATAAGACGAAGAGAGAAAAAAAGAATAAAAATCAATTGGACAGAAACCAGTGTATCCATACTGTATATAACTCTTATCAACATTTGTATCATAAATATTTAATGAACATGAGAGCTTTTGTAGAGTTTAAATGTTTTAGTAAGGATATATCCAATGGGGGCTCTAAAATTAGAGACCTTTTAAAATTGGATAGTTTTAGAGCCTCAAATGTCCAAAAAATAATACTATTCATGACAAAAGTATGTGAGGTCCACCATTTTTGACTTAAAAGATACCAAAATAGAGACTCAATCTAATTTTTGGACTCTAAATTTGATGACAAAAATGTAAATTCAAATTTAGAGTTATCTCACATTGATAGAGTCTTTAACAAATGTGATGAATATAAAAGTGAGGAGTTGGGAGAAAGTTATTATAGTGATAATACATGTAATAAAGATCATACATGGAAAATACCATTTATTAGTCATAATTGGTCAGGAGCTCTTTCACCATAAAACATCCAAGAAGAAGGTATCAACAATTCATTGTTTTTATTACGGTAAGTCATTTATACACATAAATAAGATTTGCTTAGGTTAAAATGAGGGAACAAATAGTTATTGCTCTTTAATAATTGCATTTTAGTACTAAATAATTATAAAAGTAAACTCGCATGTATTCAGATACAAAATACCAACAGCCATTTTCTCATTCACTTAAGATTGTTCACCTTAACATAGAAATAGTGAACAAAATAGTTTATTTCTTGAATTTTCATTTTAATTTTTTTCCCCTTTTCTCTCAAGAACCAAATTTTATTAAATAAAACTCACCATACAACACAGGGCCTGAAAACGAAAGCCCAGTTGAACAAAAACATGGACACAATAGGGCAAGGCCTAATACAACTGTCACGCTCCCAAATTTGCCAAGTAAATTTAGGAAGACTGCCGCAAACTTAAAAATACAAGTTATCCTAAACTCGCAAGGCTCTAAATCCTCGATAAAACATGCTATCAGTCCATTAATACGAATATCAATAAATAATCCAAAGAAGAAAAAAAAATACTTTAATTAAATACCAAAAATACTAGACCTTTAATTACATAAAAAAAAACTTAAAAAAAAAAAACAGATAAAAGATCTTAATAAAATTTATTCTGATTTTTTGCATCTTTTCATGAAACTTCTTGCTTAGCAACCCCCAATTAAATTTGTCATATGCAAAAATAAAAAAGAGAAAGGGTTGAGCAAAATAATGCTTAATAAGTAAAATCTACCATAAGAAACGGTGAGGCTCAAGAACGATAAACAATAGAGGTCGATAAACTCAATCACAACAATAACAAGGCAATAACAATATTTTCAAGCACTAACAAAATATATACAAAGTTGTGGTTGCTTAGCAACGCTCACATAATTCACAATTCAATACACAGTCAATAACGGATGACGACTTATTAACTCTCAACCGTCTAAAATTTGATACACAACTTGCATAGTTTGTAAGGCTTGGGGCTTGAATCCCTGACAACTCGTAATATAGTTTTCAGAAGAATCAATACGACAAACTAAAAGGAAATTATGAACCAAGAGTGGAGTAGCGATAACTTGAATAATTATTACAAATAAACAAATGGGGTAGTCAAAGAAAATGGTAAGTTCTATTTACTTCAATTATGAAATTACAAAGCCAAAATTCTAAAAATTAAAATAAATTCTTTAAATTCGAAGCCCTAGAATTACAATACATAAAACATAGAAATCAATATTTAATCTCATGGTAGATATCTCCCAATTTCATGTCTACTCTTAGCCTACACAAGAATTCTTAGTGTGGAAGAATAAAATAATAATTTAGTAGACTTACTAGCTTGAACTCCGACATACAGCAACAAAGCTTTCCTATAAGTCTTTGGTTTAATTTACTTTTTCTTGGTCTTTCTCTATTTTTTTATTTTTTTTATTTTCCTGCCACTAACAAACCTTACCACATGTTTTATAACTAAGCACTAGTAACACAAAACCACGTTATCCATTTTCCATATTAGATAACAATTAGTCCACTAATTTAGTTGATCAAGTTTTTAGGCTTCAAATCCCCCAAAATCAGCAATAAAAATATTTTATTATCTCACATTATCCACTACCTCTCAAATTATTATGTCAAAATTTTAAAATAAAAGAAAAAGTCAGCACCAAAAATTTCGGGATTGTTACAACAACAATGCCCAACAAGGCAGAACAACACACAATTAGATCAAACATAATAAGAATTCAGCCAAAGCATACTAATACTAAAACATAAAAAAAAACAACAGCCCACAGGCCTAGACCCACAACAAGCGGAAATCTTGGAGAAAATGCTAAGGCCATACCAGAACTGTTGTTTGCTGGATTCTAGGAATGCGTTGAATCTTGGAATAATCAGGTCCTCCAATATCTATTCGTTGAAGAAACTCCTTTGGCATGTATAATAGGTTCAGCATTTGCAAATTCTGAAGCTCTTGCAATCCATCTGGGAGCATCTGCAACCTTCTACAAAAATTAATTGTGAGTTTGCGAAGGCACTTCATGGATCCTTTAGGTATTTGATTCCATGTGGTCAAATAGTGGGGAGAAGAAATCTCAAATTCCTCGAGCTCTGGAAAGCTGTATGGTTCACAAATTAATTGTTCTTCTTGATAACTGGAGTCTAGTTTGAGAACTTTTAGGCTTGGCAGCTGTCCCAAAGTAATGAAACCATCTTTGAATAATTCTCCATTGGATAGAGTGATTTCTCGTAAACAGCCGTGAGAGACGATGCCATTTGGTAGTCGATTGAATAAGAATAGTGTGAGCTTCTCAAGACACGGAGGAACTGGGAGGTTTGCCATTTGGAGTACTTCAGGCCTCCCGATACCTGCTTTCAGTTTCAGCGTTCGAAGATTTCTCATCATTCTAATAGCATCATATATTTCTCTCCAGGACTCTTCTCCAGTGGCATATATATTCAGTTTAGTGGGTTGTATTGTGGATTTCAATTCCATTGCTTGATTGAGATTTAGATGTACTCCACTCAAGATTTGGAGTTGAGCAACCTTGAAAGTGATATCTGGCATTTCCAGATAATCACCTGATATACCAAAACGCTCCATGAGAAGATCATCTTTCCAGAAGGTTGAAGCCTAAAAGGATGAATTAACTCGCGATCAATGAATATGGAAAGAGATCATTTCATTATAAAGTTGGTGGAAATTCCTGATTACCTGAGCTGCAGATTCTTTGAAACTGTCTGCAGGCTGAATTTGCAGGCTTGAATTTCGATCCATAGCAGCATTCATATGGTTCATTGAGAGGGGCACTTTTGTTCCATCAGGAATGGAACTATGCAAGTTTGGTACTTGCTGCAATTGGAATGAGAAAGGCAATGCTGATGCTGAGGTATCCGATGCATACGCGCCATGAGGCAATGATGTACGAGACTCGAACATCTGAAAATGGGGGAAAAAAATGAACGCTCAATGCCAAACTATAGTTGGAACATTTTAGATTAAAAACAGAACTGACAAATGTAAGCTGATCTTACATCTTTTGACAGAAGAGCTTCTATGTTGACATCCATTCTTGGATTAATGGTATGTAATTTCATCGAAAGGAACTGTTTGACAGGATCAGAAACACAAATGTTATCAGATTACTAGAATTTGCAATGAACACTAAAGCTAGTGAATTTTTCGATCATAATTTACCTCGACTTGGCGCTGCAGTGACTGCACATAGTTTATAATCTCATCAAGCATGACAGCTTTCCCAGTAATCTATAACAGAAATATGTCAACAATTCAGAAAACTGAAATTTTTTTGAGTGATTATATATGTGATGAGTGGCCTAATTGAGCTTTAAAAATATGCTTTCTTATTAAGACCTTGTTGCACCTTTTCTCCCTTCTTACCTGCCAAAAAAAAGTTAACAGAAAGGGATATTTGTTAAATTGAATTAGATAAGATAAAAATAAAGAAAGAGCTCGAAGTAAAAGTTTTCAATATTCATACCCTTTCAGCAAGACTATGAGCATCAGTGGCCTGACCCCTTGTAGCTTTAACATGAATGTATCCTTGTGGAGGCTCTCAAGCCTTCTGGTGGTCCTGATTTCCGTCCCCTGCAGTATTAGCAGAGCCATTTAGCTCTGCTTTTAACTTATCAACTTTGTCATTTGCATTATCTTCGTCTGACTTGATTCTTTTTGCACTTGATTCATTGTTCTCAGCTGCAGCCTGCATTAGTTCAAATTCATCAATTACCAACAAATAGTTGAAAAAAATCAAGGAATTATAATCAGTTGTTTATAAACAGACACATTACATTAGCATCTTTGGCTGATGTTGATGAGAGAACATTTTTTCCCTTTTCCTTTGGAAATTGATTTCCTCTTTCTTGATGTATATCAATTGTTATCTATACAAATAAATCAAATACTTGTTATGAAACGTATGGCCTACTTGATTATGTGGGATTGATTTCTTTACGGTGTCTCTCACTTTTCAGTCAAGTTTCATGACTTTTGACACTTAACAGTAACTGCCAATTATTACCGCAAGTCTAATTAAAACTTTGATGAATTAACAATATAAGAAGCAGGGTTTCAAATGAGGTGGTAAATGATAGTAACTCAATAACAGAGCTCCATTTAGTTGAGCAATTTCAACCTGCATGAGGTAAGCCATTGCATCTCTTGACAAGTTCCTCTTTTTTATTTTTCACGGGTGGTTTAAATTTAAAAGCTTTATATAATATAGTTAGGATAAGATATGTCCTATATTATTGGGAAACACTTTAACGTGAGACGAATTAATTCAATTCACCCATTTTATATGGGTCTCACACAAGAGAGTCTCATACCACACTTTCTGGATCAGACTAGTTAGACAACCGAATATTTTTCTTTGAGATATTTCACTTAATCAATGTATTTTGAGAATTTTATTTTAACCTTTGATTATTCTACTCTTGTCATTTTTGCAGATCATTTTTTTCAAATCTACTGTGGAAACACTTAATAATTTATGTCAATGACAATGAGTAGAAATCTTTCAATCAAGCTAGAACTGATTGCGGGATACGTGGCTTGAGCTTATGCCATAGTGATTGTTAATACTATTTTGTCAAACTGATGATATTAATTTAGTTGATGATCTGTACCCCAATGACGACATAAAAATAATTACTTGGCTGCATGCTTCACGTGTGGGACGAGACAACAATTTTTTATTACTCTTGATAAGGTAAAAATAAAAAAAAAGTATAAGAAAATAATGGGGTTTAATTTATAAGAAAAAAACGGAATCGCATGCAGATGAATATGACTGAATTAAGAGTTTAATTCTAATATCATATAAAGATAACTAGGGTTCAATTTTAGAACCAATTAGTGTCAAGTGCAGCAACCAAAGATCTTATAAAGTGATCTTAAAAGTTTTTAATTTTTCGATATGAGAGAAGTATATATTATAACAAAGAGAACATGGAGATGAAAACAAAAAGTTGAGAGGGATGAATAAAGAATAGACATAAACCACTCTTTTTTATGAAAAATGCATTAAAACAATATGATCCTGTTATTGTTTCTTGTTTATGATCCAGGTCACGTGCTTGTTTGAGCCACATGCTCAGGCTGAATCACCATCCAGCCTAACGTTTATCAAATGCAATTGTAAAAAATATGAGAAGTCAATGAGAGAAATTGGATTAACAAAGTAAGTACCAATAGCACCATCAATCAATTAGACTACCTAACACTACAAAAAAAATTCAATTTTGCGACTGGCCGTCGCCATTCCGTCACTAATATGGCGACGGCTTGGTGAAGGGAAACGTTGACGCCAATTTTATGACAGGACAGTGACGGCATAGTGTGAGACGGAAAAAACCGTCACCAAGTCGTCACCAACAGTGACGGCATACTTCGCCGTCTCCAAAATTGGAGACGGCAGCGCCTCCCCTCACCGAAATTGGAGACGGCAGCGTTTCCCGTCTCCAATTTTAGAGACGGCAGCGTTTCCCCTCTCCAATTTTGGAGAGGGGAACGCCGCCGTCTCCAATTTTGGAGACGGGAAACGCTGCCGTCTCCAAAATTGGAGAGGGGAAACGCTGCCGTCTCCAAAATTGGAGACAGCAGCGCCTCCCGTCACCAAAATTGGAGACGGCAGCGTTTCTCGTCTCCAATTTTGGAGACGGCAGCGTTTTCCCTCTCCAATTTTGGAGACAGGAACGCCTCCCGTCTCCAATTTTGGAGACGAGAATGCCTCCTGTCTCCAAAATTGGAGACGGGAACGCCTCCCGTCTCCAATCCATACCCATCCTCTCTACTATAAAAAATAAAAAAAATAAAAAAAAGAAAAAAATCAAAATAAATAGGATCAGCCCCCACGAGCTGATCCAATTTAAAAGTTGGAGACAGCCTTGCCCGTCTCCATTTATGGAGACGGACATGGCCGTCACCACCAACATTAAAAAAAAAACAAAAAACAAATGCAAATTAAAATAGACCACCCAACATACAAAAATAAATAAATAAATAAAATACATTGGATTAGCACCAAGAGCTGATCCAATTTAAAAGCACTTACCCCCCACCCCCACCTTGCAGCTAGCCCCCCACCCCTCACGCCCACCCTACCCCACCCCTCCCCCCCCCCCCACGCCCAACCCACCCCACCCCGCCCTGCAGCCATCCCCCACCCTGTGACCCTACCTTCACCCCGTGACCTCGCAGCCACCCCATCAATTGGATCAGTACCACCTCGCAGCCACCCTATCAATTGGATCAGCACCACCTCGCTACCCTACCACCGTTTTCAGGTATTTATGAATCGAAACTCTTATCCGATTGAATGTTTAATTTTCTACATGTATTGTGATGTGGGAATCATCTTTTGTGTGACCTAAAAGTGCTGAGAGATTTCTTATGTTGTTGTTAATATGGTAGCCTTTGATCTTGAGTTGAATAAATGATGTTTGATAAAAGGTTTATATGAGATGAATTTGGTGTGAACCATGTTAGGACTAAGTGCAATCAGATCCACTAGCAAGCAAATAAGCGAATAGTATTTTATATATATACTAATGTGTATGTGTTATGGCTCTCGGCCATTCTGAATCAGCGCCGGTAGTGGCGCCAGCGTTGATCCGTTCCGGCAGTCCACTGCCAGCAGTGGACTGCTAGTATTTTTTCTTTTTCTTTTTCTTTTTTCCTCCCTTGTTCCCTAGCTGCCTTATGTTATTATATAAAGTGTTAGACAATGTTGCATTTATGGTTCTTGGGAGGACATTGTGGGATTATGCTAGCCACAAACCAAGGCTGAACCATTTCTTTAACGAAGCTATGGCTAGTGATTCAAGGTTGGTGACAAGTGTGGTGATTAAAGATTGTCAGCAAGTGTTTGTGGGGATAAATTCACTGGTAGACATTGGAGGGGGAACAAGAACTATGGCTAAAGCCATTGATGATGCATTTCAACATTTGCAGTGCACTGTGCTTGATCTTCCTCATGTTGTTGATGGCTTGCAAGGAATTAAAAACTTGAGCTATGTTGGAGGAGATATGTTTGACTACATACCTCCTGCAGATGCAATTCTATTGAAGGTAAGAATCCTACTTTTATTCTTTTCCTATGAAACTTAAGCTAAAGCTTTGGTATAAAAGATTTTTTTTTTCTTTGGTATAAATTAAAAGACATTGGAGATCATCATTTTCCAAAAAAAGTCTCAGTTTTATCCATTGTTCATTTCTGACTCTTATTATTTTGTTTTGTCTCACTTATAGTCTTTTACTTTATAAGCAAAAGACACATATGGCCTCATAGCAATAAATAGAAAACAGGATTCTTTGAAGGAAAAATGGAAATTTTAAAATGTGAACTTGGTCAAATGTTCAATTTAAGGGTGAAAGTGTTATTACTATTTTTAGATAAATATTACTTTACCCTCTTAATGTGTATATAGTGTAACATTTTTCCATAATATTTAAATTAGATTACTTAACCCCTCGTACTTTACTTAAGAAATATCTCCATTATAGTCTTTGTAAAATATAAAAATCCACAAAAATACTCCATCATAATTAACAGCACAAAAGAAGCTAAGTGATACAAAATAAATATGTGAGAAAAAATGTTACATAATATTATTTTTACATTAAGGGGGTAAAGCAATATTAGCCAAGAATTAGGTAGGTAGCATATATGAAGTTTTCCATTAGAATAATTTGCAATACATTTGGTAATGTTATAATAATAATATATCACCTTGTACAAATGACAAGCAGTGGATATTGCATGATTGGAGCGATGAAGAGTGTGTAAAAATATTGAAGAAATGTAAAGAAGCAATTCCAGGCAAAGACAAGAGAGGTAAAGTGATAATCATTGACATGATAGTTGACAACGTAGAAGGAGATGCTGAATCGATAAAAAGTCAACTATTCTTTGATATGCTCATGATGGTCAATGTTACGGGTAGAGAAAGAAATGAAAAAGAATGGGCCAAGCTTTTCTTTGATGCTGGCTTCAGTGAGTATAAGATTACTGCTATTTTAATGTGTGGAAGTCTGGGACTACAGGTATTTAGTGTTATCTAAGTTACTGCCTTAGCTAGTAATTGAGCTTGTGGCATTAACGTCCCTTGAGAAATTGTAAGGGAAGCTAGAACAATTGGATAGAAGTGAAATTAGCATAAAGATAATGACTATTACATATTATTTGACAGTAAGAAGAGATTTAACCTAGAGTACTTTAAAGAGTTACCTCATCCTTTTATGTCTAGTAACTATCATTAAACACCAAAGGCAGTTAGTTGCCCCATAGCTCGTGGTTGACTATTCAATTGATTTGGTTTTTATGGTTCACGTAATCTATTATTGCTCAATAAAGACCAATTATTTGTATGAACAGTGGAGATATGTGTTTAAATGAAGTTCATTAATGGATATTTGATTTTAATGCTACGTGATTGAGACAACCTACTTTGTTGTCCTCATTTTTATGCTTATTAGAAATAAAAACTTTATGTGCTAGCGTTATCTTTGGGATATAAATGGCCTATGTTTACTTGTGAATTCTTGTGTGTCGATTTCTCTGATAGCAGGTGTTGAAATGCCCTCAAAACAGGGGAGACTCTGCCGTTTCTCCTTGTTTGTCGTGACCTTGGATTTGGAATCGGGGCTCTGGTCTCATGAGGGATCGGAGTGCTACAACAAACATGCACTTTTGGTAAAAATTGCATCCATTAGAGAAGTGGTTCTGGGTGCCCCACTGAGAGAAGTTTGAAACATCTTCTTTCAATGTATTGGTACGTGAAAGAAGATCCTTTAAATGATTGGTGCGTGACAATAATAAGAGTCTTAGCTACTAATTTTTCCTACTACTGATGTTGTATTGCTTCTAATCCTTTGCTTTTATACTACTATCCTGCAGAGCCTTAATGATGGTCAGAGGACAAAAAAAATCTCTAAGTTGAAGATGGTGAAACCTCATTACCTGGTGGAGTTATGGAAGATACCTCTTTGGATGACTCCTTAGGAGAAGGTATTTCTTTCTTTTGCAAGCGGGAGTGCTATATTTAGAGAATGTATTGGCTATTATGCAGCCTCATAAAAGAGGATGAAGAAGGGGATTGCTAAAATGCTCTGAGCCCTGCCAATAAGCACTTTGTACACATTTCCATTGCTGTTGTAAAAATAATGGTTTTCAATGTATTTTGTTGAGAATTGTATTTATGAATTTGTGAGCCTTGCCAATAAGCACTTTGATGAGGTTTTGATGAATGATGTATCAATAAGAATGAGCTTTTGTGGGTTGGTTGAACTGAAGTAATCTGACGAGGTTTGAAGGATGCTTTTCTGTATTTGTATGAGATGCTATAAATGCAACTTTTGTGGAATTATCGTATATTGTTCTTTGATTGCTGATTATTGTAATTGTTATGGTCTTTTACCACCTTTTTCTACTTCCATTTTGACAGTAATTAGGTTTCATTTGATAGTTTTTTGATAGCACACCTTCTAATGGAGTATCCCATTTGACAGTTTTTCACTTGAATGATAAGGCAAGAAGATTTTTCATTCAAATAGTTCATAACTATGCCAATTTTATCATACATACATCTGCTTCATTGTTCATTACATTAGTTTTTAATAAAGTTTTGATCTTTTCATGATTATGTATGAATGATCTGTGCTTAAAAAGTTACAATATTTTAGTACTAGAACTACGAAAAGTCGATTTAAATTCATTTTATTCTTGCTCAAGTTGAGTTTAGTTGTGCTGCTAATGATACGATTACGATGGTTTGATATTAGTTATAAAGTTTTAAGTGAAACACTTCTTTCTTGAATAGTTAATTACCTAAGAGTTTAAAATTTATGAATTTATTATGAGAAGTTCAATTATATTGAAAGGTTAAGTTAGTGAGGGTTTGGTGACGGGAAAGGTTAGTGACGTATTGGGGAGGGAAAAAGATTGGCGGGGACTTGGCGATGACAATTTTGGTGACGGTTTGGTGACGAGTTAAGTTGGCGAGTGCTCGGTGACGGCAAGCATTGGTAACGGCCGGGTGACGGGAAAGGTTGGCGAGGATAATTTTTGTGATAGTTTGGGGACAAGTTAAGTTGGTGAAGGCACGGTGACAGCAAATTGTTGTGACGGTTTGAGACGGAAGAATTGGAGACGGGCTGGAGATAGTTTCGCAGTCGTCGACAAATTGGTGACGGCACGATGAGGGGTAAGATTTTGGCGACCACCTCGTGTCTGATGGACGTTTCCCCTCACCGTGCAGTCGCAAATTCCAAATTGGCGACGGTACGGTGAAGAGAACTGTCTCTCGCAAAATCTAATTTTTTTTGTAGTGTAATACGATAATGTACCTAATTAGACTGTCCAATCCTTCTCTCTCTCGCTCTCTCTCTCTCTCTTTTTTGTTTTTTGTTTTTGTTTTTGCTTCTTTCGTCTAGGATGTAGACTCATGAAATCTACAAATAAAACTAGAGTTTAATCCAAATCCCTTTTATCAGTAGGGGTTCTAATAAGTGAGTGACGTCAAGATCTTCTAATAACTTCTTACGGTAGAGGACTTAGAGGGTAGGGTAGTGTTCAGGGTAAGGATTGCATGCCTGTGGTGGACCATCATGCCACTTTAAGTAGCTGTGGAAGGATCGTTAATTCTAGCACCAAATTTGGGTTGGGCCCAATCACAGCACCAACTCTTGCCAAACCGTTCTCCTCGATCCTCGCTCGCAGGTCTCCAATTCCTTCATTCACGCCTATTAACTGTTACCGAGAGATTCTCGATCCCCAGCACCAAACTGAGGCCCTCCCTTAGTGGGCTGTCTGCTGAGACTCATCTGTTGGCCTTCGGTTTTGGGCCTGCTATTTATCTCCCTTCAACCCTTCGGAGGGGAGGCGTGGGGTTAGCCCACTACATAGGAAAACATTCATCAAAGCAAAATAAAAATATTACAAACATTCATTATGGCGCCCTTGCAATTTTTTGGAAGCACTTCTGTAAGTATGCTAGAAATTATTTCTTTTAGTTGCTCACCTTAATTGTGATAGATATATCTCTAGTTTTCGAAGATATCATATTTGAACATAGGAGTCTTATAGTCCTACATTGTTTAGAAGAAAATGAAGAAAAAAGCCATTGTAAGAGAATTCCTGGCTTTCACTTCTTTGTTGTATGCACAACCACCTTCCAATAAATCATAACCATCAGTATAGATGAAACAAATGAAATTTACATATTGTTTGATCAACTTGATAAATTTTTTTTTTTGGTCAAAATCAACTTGATAATTAATGCAACAAAACTTATACAACTTCTTCAAGGGACGGTTATGATAAGGATAAATGGAGAGTGAAAATTGATGAGAACGTCAAACGAAAACAAAGATTGAGAGAGATTACTAAGGAATAGGCATGAAAATAACTCTTCTTAAGCATTATATATATAATACTTCTAGGTTCGTCAATGTCCACTAACCTTTCAGATAATCAAATTAGTTGTCAAAACTTAAAAAGTCTAGGTTTTTTTTCATAGAATAATTGATACTGTAAAAAGAAAATAACACTATCAAAGAGTTAGATAGAATTGTCAAGCAGTGACACTATATAATCAGTATTATCTTTCAAGTTTGAATTACAACTTTAACCTTCAACTTATCAAATTGTACAAGAAAATAATATTCCCGATTGCGGCAGATATGTGTACTGACTATAATTATGCCAAGGTGATTCTTGAACCAAGTCAATGAGACGCAAAAGTTGGGTTTTTTAGCAGCTACCAATAGCGCCTAGGCTTGTTTGATAGCTTGAAAAATAATTCACATTGTTTTGAATAGGAAGATATTACTGAAAAATGAGAATTACTTTGTTGCTTTACGTGGGAAGAGACCATAAGTTTTTGTTTTTATCTTTCTTGTAAAATTAGTCACTTAATCACACTATTTGTTATTGAAATTTGTAGTTTCATTTTAAAATCAGTTAATGTTTGTTAAGGTCAAAATTTGATCCATGTTTGATAGGCTCGCCGCTTTACTCCGACAGTGAGTAACCTGCAAAACAAGCCTAGCTAGCTTGTGGTGTGCCTAGGTATCATATGTATGAACAAAGGATTCGATGTTGTATGCATAGCCATGCTCCAAAAAGTGATAAGCATTAGCATCAATGAAAACGAATGACCTTGTTACATGTTAAATATGTTTTACTGGGTCAAGCACAAACCTCGATACATAGGTTGAAATTCAAATTGATTAATTAATTAGCTTGGGCACATGCACTATCAGAATAATGTTTAGAACAAATAAGAGCTGAATTCGAATGCTTAAACTGCTTTAGTGGGAGAAACTTATGTAGTTAAATGCAACACAAAAAAAAACCGCTGCTTAGAAGAAATTTATTTTGTGAGATATCTTGATATATTTTATTCATGAAGAAATTTGAGTTTAATTCATTGAAAATGAGAAAGTATCACAACTAATTATTTCAAAAATAGAGAAAAAAATGTTGATTAATTATATTTTCTTTTTTACCCCCTTATTTCATCCATTTTTTTGTCAAAAAATGAGATTTCTCATTGCTTCTTAGTTCTAAACTATTGTTGACGTACTAGTTAAAATCGGTGCAAGTTCATGAAAAATAGCATTACAATTGTAAAAACTATTATTTATGTTTCTTAGAAAAGTTTCAAAAATGTTGACTATTAGAGATATAAATGAATAAAATAAGCTTTTTTATAACAACTTAACTGATGGATGAGATGATTAATTTGACATAGTTATAAAGTTCGTTATCAAAAGGTTTTGGGTTCGAGTCTTATCCTACCTATTTAGAAGAGTATATCTAAGTGCAATTCAATAAAGAATAAAGAAAGAAAATCTCACATATATATTATTTTAAGAATAACGACTACTTGCAACTGTTATATAACCGTTGCTTATGCTTTTGAAAATCGTTATAATAACTAACATCACAAAACGTATTAAAAATCGTTGTTATTTTTTAAAACCGTTTGTAAATAGCAAAATATGTATTATGCAGTCTTTAGAAAAAAAACCATTACAAAAAGAATCACTTGCAATAGTTTTTTGATAGTTACTATTTATTTGCAAAACAAGCATTGTAGGAAAAAATAGGCAACAAGAGCGGATACAGTAAGAAAACCATTCTCTAAAGTCAATTACAACGGTTTTTAACTTTTTTACAATGGTTTTCAAACATTTCATGAAATAAAAGACGTGGTAGTGGAATTAGGTGATATAAGAAATTCTCATATGTACTTTAGCTTTCCTAAAAGTTAATGCATACACTTTAGCTATTTGAGAATATTCCTTCTCTTTTGTCATTGATGAATAACCTTTGGCAAAGTTTATAAGACATCAGTAGATATATAACCTTTTAAGGATAGTACAAGAATGACATCATGGACAATTTCGCAAGTATTTCTATGATCAAATCTTCAATCAATTTAGCTAGATAGACTAAAGATTTGATCACAGAAATACTAGCGAAATTATTTGTGAAGTCATTATTGCGTTCGCAAATATCTCTCTCATTAAACCAAATGCCCTAAGTTCACAACATGTGTTAGCGTATATACATTATTGTACAGTTGTATTATTGTCCTGGTTGTACTATTACTTACCATATGTATAGCGTCTTGAGCACCAAGTAACTCTATGCCTATATAATGGCATGTTGTATATCATTGTATGACAGACTTCAGATAAATCAATATAAGTTTCGTTCTCTTTCATGTCTTCTTTCTATTTCAACATGGTATCAGAGCTACCATCCTGGTAGCCTGTGCCACTGTCTTCATCTCTTCAATTACATCACGAAAAATCAAACTCATCCGATAATTCCAAAAAAATCAGATCTGTTCGGGCTCTTTTTTATCACCTTGGTACACGTGCCACACCAACAGAAAGCTCTCGTCAAGAGCTTTCTAGTGCCATCGGAATCGCTGCCATCAGACCACCTACGCGCCGCCTGAATCTCTGCCGCCGCTGCTATTTTATTTCATTGTTTATTTGTTTTTTTTATAATATTCCGCTAACGTCAGTACTGCGTCAGCCCTACCCAGTCAGCTCCACATCAGCCGCTGACTCTGCACCACATTAGCAGTCTTAGCCACGTCATCACAGTTCAAAAAAAAAAAAGAAAGAAAAAGGGGTAGACCCTTCCTAAGGTTTTTCGACGTCCTGAGTCCATTTTTGCCGCTTGTTTCTTCAAATTCTTACTCTAAATATCAGTTTTGGACCTACAATGGAGCATATAGATGTCTCAATGAACAAAACAACATCTCACTTATCCTCTCAACAGGAGTATAAGTACTGTCATCTCTCGGGTCATTCTCTCTTGCATTGTCCTACTCGAACGTGCTCCTTTTGCAAGAAAATTCGTCCTGACCATTACCTACATGAGTGCTATTAGAACCCCGATAGAAATTCTCAGGGATATCGACCAAATGATGGTTCCTTCAAGGCTCAGAGTACATCATACATCTCCCTTGATTCTTCTTCCTCAGTTGCTGACCTCCTTAAACAGGTTTTATCTCAGACTAATCATTTTTCTTCTACTGCTCTCTCAGCCACACTTGGTAAGTCTTCATGGTTCTTTGACACTGCTTGCTCTACCATATGACTTCTGATTCTTCTTACTTGACCAATAAAGTCATCAATTCTTCTGCACCTTCTATTTACACTGCCGACGGTACATCCATGCCCATAAGTCATATATGTTCTGTGTCCACATCTCATGCTTCATTTCCAGATACTTATCTTGTCCCTAAACTTACCCTTAATCTTATCTCTATCGGTCAATTGTGTGAACTTGGTCTAACTGTCACTTTCTCTGCTTCTAGTTGTCATGTGTAAGACCTTCAGACAGGACAAACCCTTGAGATAGGTCAAAAGGTTGGACGTCTTTTTGAACTTGTTAGTCTGCACCTCCCTTCTCGCCTCAACACTGTTGCCTCAGTTACCACCTTATCGGACTCTTCCTCTCTTCACTTATGGCATTCTAGATTAGGTTATGCTTCTTTAGGAAAATTGCAATCGTTAGTATCTAGTGTCATATTAGGCAAACTCTCTATGCACCCCCTTGATTGTTTATCATGTTATCTTGGAAAACAACCTGTTTTACCTTTTAGTAAAAGTGATTCTCAATCTACTGCATGTTTTGACTTGGTTCACTCTGATATTTGGGGTCCCTCTCTTACACCTACTATGGGGGGATCTCGGTACTTTGTGATTTTTGTCGATGACTTTTCTAGATTTACCTAGATATATCTTATGCATCATGGGTCTGATCTACCCCGTATTTATTCTGAATTTACCGCCATGGTATTCACCCACTTCAAACAACGTATTAAGATCCTTCATGCGGATAATGCCATAGAGTATAAAGAGTCCACCATACTTGCCCTCTTCCGTCAACATAGGACTATTTCACACTGCTCTTGCCCTCATACATCTCAACAAAATGGGCATGCAGAGCGCAAACACCGCCACATTCTGGATATTACTCGTACCTTTTTAATCTTTGCCTCCTGTCCCGACCGCTTTTAGGGAGAAGCTGCTCTCACCGTTGTTCACGTTATCAATTGTTTGCCCTCTCCTACTATCAATAACATCACTCCCTATGAATGTCTCTATGGTTGTCCACCTGACTATGGTCATCTTCATGTTTTTGGTTGTGCATATTTTGTTGTCCTTCTTCCCCAAGAACGTACCAAACTTGAACCTCGAGCTCGGTTATGTTATCTCTTAGGGTATGGTGTTGAACACAAGCGGTATCGGTGTTGGGATCCATTATCTAAATGCTTTCGAGTCTCGCGTCATATGATTTTTTGGGAAAATAAGATGTTTTCTTCACTCTTCCCATTTTCTCTTCCTCATGCTGTCCCCACTCCATATTTCACCGATCCTTCTCTTTCCTTATTTCCTGATGATGATAGTGACACAGGTACAGCTACAGGACCAAACCCCATACTTGACGCGGCTCTTCCTGAGGAGACTGTCCCACCTGATGGGTCTGTGCTTGACGACGAGTCATCTCCTACTACTTCACCTCTTATCTCTACTGAGTCATCTCTCCATCGATCTACACGAGTTAGAGTAATTCTTTCTCATCTTCTTGATTATCATTGTTTTTCCACTATTCTTTCACTTCATGAGCCTCAAACCTATCGAGAGGCCAGTTTTGACCCTTTATGGCAGCAAGTTATGACAGATGAATTACAGGCCTTGAAGAATAAGAACACTTGGGATTTAGTTGATCTTCCTGCAGGGAAAAATGCTATGGGATACAAGTGGGTGTACAAAATTAAGACCAGATTTGATGGCTCAGTGGAACAACATAAAGATCATTTGGTGGCCAAAGATTTTACTCAGGAATATGGTATTGATTATGAGGAAACATTCGCACATGTTGCTCATCTTACTTCAGTTCAAACACTCATTGTTGTTGATGCTATTAAACAATGGCAGTTGTTTCAGATGGATATCAAAAATGCATTCCTCAATGGGGATCTTATGGAAGAAGTCTTCATGAAACCTCCTCCCGGGTATCCTCATCCTCCCTATAAGATGTGTAGGCTCTGTCGTGCCTTTTACGGTCTCAAGCAAGCCCCGCAAGCTTGGTTTTCAAAGTTCAGCTCAGTTATTACTGATTTTGAGTTTACTTCCAGTAATCATGACTCTGCATTTTTCATCCATCGCTCTGGTTCTGGCGTGATTCTGTTACTCTTATATGTGGATGACATGATCATCATTGGAGATGACTTGGTTGGTATTACGGATTTCAAGCAGTTTCTTAGTTAGCATTTTATAATGAAGGATCTTGGCGTTCTCAATTACTTTTTGGGTATTGAAGTCTCCTCTGATTTTGGTGGTTATTATCTCTCTCAGGCCACGTATTCCTTCGATCTTCTTGCTCGTGCAGGCCTCACAGGCAGTAAGACTACTTCCACCCCTCTGGATCCTAATATTCGTCTCACTCCGATGGATGCGACACCTTTTCCGGATGCATCTCTGTATCGTCAGTTAGTTGGCAGTCTTATCTATCTCACAGTGACATGGCCTGACATTGCCTATGCCGTTCACTTGGTCAGTTAGTTTATGTCTGCTTCTCCTACCTCTCATTATGCCACTGTGCTTCATATACTTCGTTATGTTAAAGGCACTTTGTTTCATGGTCTCTGTTTCTCCACCAGCTCCTCCTTAGTTCTCCGTGGTTTTTCTGATGCTGATTGGGCAAGTGATCCAACAGATCGTCGTTCTGTGACAGGGTATTGCTTCCTTTTTGGTGACTTTTTTCTCTCATGGCAAAGTAAAAAGAAGACTGTTATTTCTCGCTCCAGTACTGAAGCTAAATATCGTGCTCTTGTTGATGCTACTCAAGAAGTTATTTGGCTTCAGTGGCTCCTTACTAATATGGGTATTCCTCAACCTCAGGGGACAGTCCTTCATTGCGATAATCAAAGTGCCATCCAGATTTCTCATAACGATGTCTTTCATGAGCGCACTCGTCACATCGAGTGTGATTGCCACTTCATTCGACAACATATTGTTCAGGGCACTACGAAACTTCAGTACACGTCTTCTGCTGCCCAACTTGCCGACCTCGTCACTAAAGCTCATCCCCCAGGCCATCTTTAGGATTTGATCTCCAGCCTCAAGCTCGTGTCCTTCACACCACCTTGAGTTTGAGGGGGGGTGTTAGCGTATATACATTATTATACAATTGTACTATTGTCCTGGTTGTGCTACACCTTAAGTTGTACTATTACTTACCATATGTATAGCATCTTAAGCACCAAGTAACTATATGCCTATATAATGACATATTGTATATCATTGTATGATAGACTTCAGATAAATCAATATAAGTTTTGTGCTCTTTCATGTCTTTTTTCTATTTCAACAACATGCATATCAAGCATGCATATACTCATAATGAAATTTGGGTTTTTGGTTAAATTGTGGGGCTTTGTAGTTAATTTTAATTAGTTAGTTGTTGTTGTTTATTAAAATTTGTTTAATTGTCAATTGTTGTAAATTATTGTAATTTGTAGTTAATTATTGTTAATTGTTGTAACTTATAGTTTTTTGTAGTTAAATATTGTAAAATGTTATTAACTGTAGTTAATTATTTAATTGGTAGTTAATTATTGTTAATTATTATTTTATCATTGAATTTTACTCCATATAATCAAATAAAATTAGTAGATAATTAATAGATTTTAGGTTTTTCTTGTCAATTTCTAAAATTATTTTTATATATTATTTCGTACATTTTCTAAATATTAACATATGTATATCAAATTTTATTTTTTTATAAATATTAATATTTTATTTTAATACTTCTTTTTAAAATAATTAATGGAGATGAAACGGGGACGAACATGGGGTGGACCCATCGGAGAACATAGGGCGAATCCATCGGAGAACATGGGGCAATGACTTGGCAACAAAAAAATTGGCGACCACGTGATGACAAAAATTTTGGCGATGGTACGACACCAAAAATGTGGCAAGGATATGGCTACAACATCTAATAAATAATAGAAACAACATATTAATTAATAAATTTAATTCCCTTGAGTACATAGGATAAGGACTACAAGAAGCCTGAGATACCAAAAACTGAGAGGAGATCAGCTTATAGACAAGAACAATGAGAAAGCTAAACTAGCAGCTAGCAAAAAGATAGAGGAAACATCATCCGACTAGTATGAAGTAGTGATTTCACTAAAACCCTCACAAGAAACGATAGCAAAGGTTAGACCACCTTCGATTTTGGTGAAGGAAACAAAAAACTTAGTATAAGAAATCCTAAAACAAACTTAGATACGAGCGAGAACAAAGAGCTATGGGAAACCGAGAATAGTAATATGGCATGGAAAGCACGCCGGCAATGGAGGCAAGGCAAAAGATTGATATAGGGAGAAATGTCTTTCAAAGAGAGAGAAAATTTTAATATTCGTTCTTTCTTTTTTCTTTTCCTTGATAAGGCATTATGTTGAGACATGAAAGCAACAGATCCTATTTTGACCTTGAGATGCAAAATTATCTTGTTCCATATGTACTGAGATTGTTTATGAGATAATTAAGATCCAAGTCTACTGACAAAATTTAAATTGAAAAACATTCACCGAGTCATTCTATCTAGAGGAGAACTCAGCTAACTTATCAAGATGCAGCCTTTAAAGAGCAAGCTTGGCTCGTATTGTTGTGATATGCACATATGTTTCATGAATTTTCTGGGACTTGATCTTTCACATGTCGTTTCCTAGACCTGAATATATAAGTATCTGCTACTGCTAAACCATATGGAGTCAGTACCCGAAAAATGAAAGCTTGAAGTATATTACTTGAGGGATGAGTTGTGACACATACTGTATATGAAACATGAATTGAGCAAGGAAGATAAATACATATGAACAAATAAATAAATAAACTATAGTAGATTCCATATCTTCTTCTCTGATACTAATTGTAGTCCAACTTTATCAACAGCTTTGGTACTAATTGAGGACAAGACTGTTAGGATATGGAAGAAGCTATTTTATCATAGAGAGAAAAATAAGGAAAAATAATATGGAGACTCTAAACAAATCTTTATTGCTATAATATTTGGTATATCTACAATTCAAAGAATTGACCCCTGTTTATAGATTCACAAAAAGTCTATGCCAATTAGGATATGGTTCTAGGAAACAATTACCTACTAAGAAAAGACTATCTAGTGAAAAAATCTATTTATCACTAACTAAAACTAATTTAATAGAGTCTTAATCATAATCAAGTTTATCTTCTAACATCCCCATTAAACTTGATTTGACTCTCGTAACTCCAAGCAAAGCTCTAAGCGTCATGAACACGTCACTCTTGAGTGGCTTTATAAGAATGTCTGCAACTTGATCTTGAGACTTCACATACTCTATCTTCACTTCCTTTCTTGTGATGCATTCTTTGATGAAATGATAATGTGTGTCAATGTGCTTGCTTCTTTCATGAAAGACTGGATTCTTGGCTAAGGCAATTGCATAGTTGTTATCAACATAAATCTCTACTGGCTTTTCTTGAAGCATCTTAAGTTCTTTCATCAGATTCCTTAACCATAAAGTATGACAGACACATCAAGTAACAGCTACATATTCAGCTTCACATGTAGATATTGTGACAATAGATTGTTTCTTATAACTCCAAGTGAATGTTGTATTTCCCACGAAGAAAAGATATCCATTAGTACTCTTTCGATCATCAAGATCACCAGCCCAATCAATATCACTATACCTCACAAGTTTGAAATCCTTAGAGTGGGTGTGTAAAAGTCCATAGTCAAGAGTTCCTTTGATGTAGCGAAGTATTCTCTTGGCAGTCTTCAGATGATATTGGTAGGAGCCTCCATAAAGTGACTTACAAGTCCTACACCAAAGAGAATACCGGGTCTTGTGCAGGTCAAGTATCTCAAACTTTCAACCAGACTCTTAAAAAGTGTTGGATTTACATGCTCTTCTTCATCATTCTTTGACAATTGTACTCCACATTCAACAGGAGTGTTGATAGATTGACAATTTTCCATCTTGAATTTCTTGAGAATTTTCCTTGCATAACCTTCTTGAGAAATAAATATTCTTTCATCTGTTTGATTCACTTGAATTCCAAGATAATAAGACATCAAACCACTATCAGTCATCTCAAATTCTCTTGCCATTGTCTTCTTGAAGTCTTCAAATAAACTTGGATTGTTGCTAGTGAAAATTAAGTCATCCACGTACAAGCAAACAATCAACACGTCTCCTTTCTCATATTTGGTGCAGAGAATATGCTCATGCGAATACTTGGAGAAATTATTATGACGGAAGTATTCATCAATTTTACTATACCAGGCTCTTGGAGTTTGTTTTAGGCCATAAAGAGCTTTCAACTTTTAAACTTTATTTTCACACCATTTCTCCACATAGCCTAATGGTTGTTGAATATATACCTCTTCTTCAAGAAAACCATTCAGGAATGCAGATTTGACATCCAATTGATAAATCTTCCATCTGTGTTGAGCTTCTAGAGATATGCTAAATCTTATAGTTTTCAAGCATGCAAAAGGAGCAAATACCTCATCATAGTCAATGCTAGCTCGTTGACTATAGCCTTTTGCAACCAGTCTTGTCTTGTACCTTTCAACTTCACCTTTAGCATTCTTGTTCATCTTGTAAACCCACTTTACTCCAATGGCTTTGTGGCATTTGGGTAAAGTTGTAAGCTCCCAAGTGTCATTCTTCTTTATTGCTTTGATTTCTTCATCCATGGCTTGTCTCCATCTTTCACTCTTATTAGCTTCTTCAAAGCTTATTGGCTCGCAGTCATCAAGTAGACAAAAAAGAGTCAGTTCATCACTTAAATTGCGAGTTACTTCATAAATTTCATTCAAGCTTCTGAAATGGGGGGTCTTTTCATGTGAGCTTGAACTTGTTGGAGTTATGATCCCTTGAGATGAAGTTGGAGCTTGATATGGAGATGGAGTTTGAGTTGGTGTTAGAGATGGAATTGGAGATATAGAATCTTCATTGACTTCTTCTTCTTGCTCTTGTAGAGGTAAGAATTTGTTTTCTTTTTGCTCTTTGACATTCCAATCCCATTCAGCTTCTTCATCAAATTGGACATCTCTACTCACGATAATTCTACCATTAGTAGGATTGTAGAGCTTGTACGCTTTGGAACTCTTTTCATACACAATGAAGACTAGCTTTTGGCTTTTATCGTCAAGCTTGATTCGATTTTGATCAGGAACATGAGCATAAGCAATGCTTCTGAATACCCTTAAGTGCTTGATTGTTGGCTTTCTTCCACTCCATGCTTCTAATGGTGTCTTGTTAGAGAGGCTCTTTGTGACACAACGATTCAACAGATAGACTGTACAATCAATTGCTTCAGCCCAAAATTCTTTAGGCATTCCTTTAGACTTCAACATGCTTTGAACCATCTCTAGAATCACTATATTTTTTCTATCAGCAACTCCATTCTGTTGAGGTGATCGAGGAGCTATCAAAGGATGACGAATGCTATTCTTTTTACAACAATTGTTGAATTCTCTTGATGTAAATTCTCCGCCTCTATCAGATCTCAAGGCTTTGATCTCCCAACCACTTTCTTTTTCAGCAAGAGCTTTAAATTTCTTGAACTTGTAAAAAGTTTCTGATTTTTCTTTTAAAAAATAAACCCAATAATCAATAAAAAGGATAAAATATTTATTTTTGCCGTAGGAGCAAGGATTAATTGGCCCACAAATATCAGTATGGACAAGTTCTAATGGTCTTGTTACTCTTGATGTAGCCTTGTTTGAAAAACTTTTCCTAGCTTGTTTTCCAAAAAGACAACCCTCACAAATATGTTCCGAATGATTGATGGAAGGCAATCCATGCACTATATTTTTTCTTGACATTAAACAAAGATTTTCAAAATTTATGTGCCCAAAACTCAAGTGCCATAACCAAGAAATTTCTTTTACACAACCTTTAAGACATTTTGCAACATCGTTGAATATTTAATAAAAACAATCTATTTATTGTCATGGGCACATTTGGTATCAAAAAATTATTTTCATCCCTTATTACACAATGTTTATTTTCTATTATAATCGTATAATTTTTCCATTAAAATTTTACTTTTGCCTTCCACTGAGATCATAGAGGCATCTCCAAATTTCACATTGCCCTTGACAGTTTCATAGAGTTCTGCGAATATGCTCCTTTGTCCAGTCATGTGATTACTTGCACCTGTATCAAGATGACATGCAGTATTTCCTTCATCTTGTTCGCCATAATGAGTCATCAACAAGGTAATCTCTTCTTCTCCTTCTTATCTTTCAGCAAAATTCACTTTTTCGTCCACAACTTTAGGATTACTTCTACATTCATTAGCATAATGATCATATTTTTTACAATTGTAACATTGAATTTGTGATTTGTTGTACCTTTGTCCTGAATAATTGCCTCTTCCACGCCCAGGTTTATTCGAATTTTGACTTTTCTCTTATTGATTAAATCCTCATCTTCTACCACGTTCTCATCCTCATCCTTGGCTTTGGCCTCAGCCTTTACCACGTCCATATCCACGTCCGTGTCCTTTTTGTCCTCTGTCATTGCCAAAGTTTTATTCTTTCTACAAAGCGAGATTACTTTGAAGAACTTTTTCCAAGACTCGTTGGTTCTTCTTTTTGTGTTTTTCTTCATGAGCTTGTAATGATCCCATGAGTTCATCAACTTAGATGTTTTCTAATTCTTTTGATTCTTCAATGGCTACAACAATATATTCATATTTTGGATGCAAAGAACGAAAGATTTTTTCTATAATACAAGTATCTTTTAAATCATCTCCATATCTTTTTAGTTGGTTAGAAACCACCAAAAACCTTGAAATGTAATCTGAATTAGATTTACCATCATTCATATGGAGAGATTCAAACTCACCTCTTAAAGTTTGTAGACGAAATATTTTTACCTTGGCTACCCACTTTTATGATTTTTGGAGAGTTTCCCATGCTTGTTTGACAGTAGTCGCACATGAGATTTTCTCGAACATAGTTTCATCCAAACATAGATGGATAATAGAGAGAGCTTGTTGATCCTTCTTGCAATTCTTCACCAATGAGTCTTTTTTATTTTGACTCAAAACTTCATCTTCTTTAGGTTCTACGTAGCATTTTTTCTACAATCTCCCAAGCATCTTGTGAGCCAATGAGAGTCTTCACACGAATGGACTAATTATCATAATTGTCCCTAGTGAGGCAAGAGACTTGAAAAGGAAACATACCATTCCCTATCATCTTTACCTAGCTCTCGATACCACTTTGTTAGAATATAGAAGAGGTTATTTTATCGTAGAGAAAAAAATAAGGATAAATAATATGCAGACTCTAAACAAATCCTTATTGCTCTAATATTTGGTATATCTACAATTGAAAGAATTGACCCCTATTTATAGATTCACAAAAAACCTATGCCAATTAGGATATAGTTATTCTAGGAAACCATTACTTACTAGGAAAAGACTATTTAGTCAAAAAATAAATTTAAAACTAACTAAAACTAATTTAATAGAGTCCTAGTCCTAATCCTAATCAAGTTTATCTTCTAACAAAGACTAGGAGAACGAGAAAAAATCACGAAGAATATAAACTATTCCAAGCGATAACACATATAACAAGTAAGCCACGAATGCTGTCCAAAAAGGTATAATAGAGTTGAAACTTGCAAAACATCCCATGATAGCATAAACCACCAGTACAGTCAGTATTTCAGCCTGTAAATTTCTGGCCCTTAATCAATTTGATAATTGAACAAATCAACAAAGTAAATTTGCAGGAAAGTAAATTTGTTGCAACAAATGTAAGGACACATGGGATGTTAGACCAACCAGGTCTATATCTATGAGGCCACTCCCTGGCCTAACAAACCAATATACTAAGTTTCAAGAGATTACAGACACCAATGGAACTTACGCAATTGAAGACTCCCTCTTAACCCTTACCGCCTAGGTGTAAGACTAATTTAGTAGATTCTCTAGTTTGGCAAGCTCCCCTCGACTTACAAAGTTCTCTCTGAGAACACACATTCTTCTCCCGAAGAATGAATACTAAAGACATAAACCAAAGAGTCACACTACTCTGGATGGATCGATCAATTTATTTATCTAAAACAGACAGTGTTGTAACACTAACTAGAACATCTAGTACACTCTGTTTCATAATATGTTGCACCACAACTTGACACAGACTGCCTACATCTAATTTACGATTCTGCTATTTATTCACTACTCACTAGTCGCTCCCCTTCAATTGAGAATTAATACACCTATTTATAGGGTTTGGTGTAGATGTCGAGTATAGGTAGAAGTGTCTTCAAGTTTATCTTTTTAGCTCAAGAGTTCTTGATAGCTTGAACCTTATCACCTTATTACCTTATCCCTAAAGATGTGGAAACTCTTCATAGCATAAACTCTATTTGAACTTGAACTCTTCATAGCTTGAAAACTACTTGCACTAGAACTCCTCAAAACTTGAATTTCTCTTGCACTTGAATACTTCATAGTAACTTACCTGCAATAACAAAACTCTACACGCAGTATCCACACAATAATATTCATAATTTTTGCTAAAACACAGCCAATAAAAAAATTAATTAAAATCAGATATTAACAATCTCCCCCTTTGGCTTTGTTTTGGTAAAAATTCACAAGCAATGGTTAGTATAACAGTCAACCAAGTCAATCATCAAAATAAACAATATAACAAATAATTTAGTAAAGCCCAAAACATAAATCATCAAACAGAAACATATACCAAAAAAAAAAATTATAAACCATCCAACTAAATTCAATCATCATCCAACCATTGTCTTGTGGGGTCCATCTCCCCCTTTGCTAAAAGAAACCAAAGTAAAAAAGCAAAGTACCGGACTAAAGGCTCAAAAAATAGAACATCAAACTGAAACATAGACTCAGAGCAAAGTAGCAGAATTAAAATATAGTAAAGTATCAGAGAACTAAAAATAGTAAAGTATCGGAACGATAATCATCAAGTAAATCAATATTCAAGCAGTGTATTTGGAGACGAAATTGAGTAGGGTTTGTTGTCCTTGCATCAACTTCCCAAGGTAAGCCATTATCTTCTACTTATTGGCTTTAACGGTGGATTGATCTTTGCGCAGCTCATGGATTTCATCCTGAAGTTTTTGCACCTGTCACAACAACACATCAGTAGATGTTGCAGAAGCTGGTCCAACATTGCCTTCAACTCAAGGCTCTCCCTAAATATCAACTTTATGGTAACCTTGCAAAAACTTGTGAGAAAAATGTAATGGAGGGGACAACTTCACAGGGGGTTTAACCTAGTTATGTACAACCTTTTGAGCAATTAAAACACCAAAGATCAAAGCTAGATAAGGTAGATATTAGTTCTTCACTTCCTTGGCTGCCTATTCAACAATTCTAGCAAAGACAATCTTACCAATATCTAGGTTAATCCCAATCCCTATCTTGTACAAGATTCTCACTATCTCGGCATTGATGCTTGTGGTATGCTTGTTGGGAAACTAATTAGACAGGACCATACGATGCAAGACTGCATATTTTTCTATTAACGAAGTTGTATTCATCATTCCTTCATCTAACCAATAGACCTCACTTCCAACCAACGCTTTTGCAATTATATCAAGTGTAATGTTCTCCTCAGGAATAACCTCTTCAAATGGGGCAGATTCAAGGAATTCATTTATGACCGTGGTGGAAAATTCAAATGCATGGTTCCTTATAAACACATGATGGTACAACCTAGATGTTGCAACACCTATGTCCTTGTTTATGTTGGCATAGAATTCATGTATGACAGAGGCTGAAAAAGGCTTTAATTTGGCAAAAGATTTTAGTAATCCCCTTTGTTCGAACAGCTCTAAAATCCTATATCCCCTATATAAAACCTCATTAAGGGGTTTTTTCAATCTGAAAAGGTCTTTGAGACAATGTCTTCCATCAAATTTTACTTTCAGCAAAATAAAATTTCTTAGAGAAAGTGGTTGAAATGTCATACCAATGTCTCTTTTGTTGCTTTGATGTGCCAGTGGGTGTACCAAACTTCCTCTTGTATTTTTCTACATGCTTTGTCTTTGCTTTGATCTTTAAATCTACCACAGGTTCTGCAATTGTTGCATCAGCCGAAGGTACATCACTTGCAGACACCTTCTTGGTTGCAGTTTCTTTTGTGGGTGTTGTAGCTGTTGGCGGCACATCCTCAGGCATAGAGGTGCCTTCATCAAGCTGGGTTTTACCTTTGGTTGGAACAGGCTTCTCAGGCATTGCCAACAAGTCTGATGACTACTGAAGGCTTACAGATGGTATTGGGACATTACGTGCAACACCTGGTGTGCGTTGTCCTTGGACATCAAGTGTTATTTTCTCTATCGATTGGGTGGCCTCTTCTGATCCATGAGACGAATTGGATGAGTAAGGTGGGTAACCAGATGATGAATGTTGGCCACTGACATTCGTTTCTTGAGGACTTGACGGAGTTAAGGGAATAACAGATGGAGTTGCTTCAAAATTAATTGGAGTGCTTTGGTTGCCACCTGGTGCACGTATTTTGCGACCCCAACGCCTTACTCCCACATTTCCGCCATGTCATCAAAACAGATTCGGCACCAAAAAAAAACTTATTTTCTCTTTTTTTATTTTTTTATTTTATTGCACAAGTTTAGTGAGCTGGGATATTTCAGTACATGTTGCAACATAACTTCACCAATCAGCCACTTAAGCACTTAAATTAATGAATTATTTCTTAAACATGAAAAATGAATGTCACATAAAATCCACATTGGTTGTGATTTCATCAACAAGAAATTTGATTTATTCAATACTTAAACCACACAAGAATTTGTAACTTGAACCATGTGTGTGTGTGTGAAAACTATATAAAGATCTTTCTTGAAATTCCTCGGAATCAGGATTTGCAAGATTTAGAATTTAAAACAACCTGTTCAAACAACCTTATCGTCTATTCATATTGCAAAATTTTTGTTTTTCAAATGAATATTGGACTTGGTAGCTTTCACTTTAGAACCTTCAAGTCTAGGTAGCGTCTTCCAGTCTCCACCTTTTTTTGGTTTTTGTTTATATCTTTTTCCATTTCATGAGTTAATAGAGTACAGGAATGGATAAAGAGACTTCTCTTTATATCCAAAGTCACTAGGAAGTTCAACTTCCTGCACTTGAAAACCATTAAAATCAGTTTCTAAATCAGATCAAATATAGTGTGCACAAGAAGTATGGTTCAAATAATAAATCTCAAGTTGATTTAATTATTAAACTGCCACATCTTTTAAGACTTATCACTTTCATATTTCAATGCATGTGCCAATATTAATGGGTACTAATACCAATAGCTTTTCTCAAAACTTCAAATCTCACAGAGTGCCTTAACGAAAATGTCTGTTGGCTGATATTCTGTTGCAACATATTCTAGAACAACCTTTTTTGTTTCAACAAGATCACGAATGAAATGATGTCGTATATCCAAATGCTTAGTTCGTGAATGTTGCACAGGATTTTTAGAAATGTTTATGACACTAGTATTATAAAAAAAAAATAGTAAAAACTCCATGTTAAATACCATAGTCTTCCAACATTTGCTTCATCCACAATACTTGAGTACAACAACTTCCAGCAGCTATGTACTCAGCCTCAGCAGTTGACAAAGAGATCATATTTTGCATTTTGTTGTACCAAGACACAAGATTGTTTCCAACATAGAAACAACCTCCAGTTATGCTCTTCCTGTCATATGCATTTCCTGCCCAATCAGCATCACTAAAACTAGCAAGATTTGCATTAGTATCATTTGTGTACCAAATACCATAATTTGTCGTCCCACTTATATATCTTATAATGCGTTTAACTGCAATTAAGTGTGACTTCTTTGGGTTGGATTTATATCTAGCACACACACCAGCACTAAAACAAATGTCAGGTCTACTTGCTATAAGATACAACAAACTTCCTATCATGCTTCTATAGAGAGTCCCATCAACTAATTCTTTATTCTCATTCTTGGTTAACTTAACATTTACTCCCATGGGTGTTCTTATATGTTTTGTTGATTCTAGTCCAAACCATTTAATCAGGTTTTTTGCATATTTTTCTTGTAAGATGAAAATACCATTATCACATTGCTTAACCTGCAAACCTAGGAAATAAATTAATTCACCAACCATGCTCATTTCAAATTCATGCTTCATTTGCTTCATAAATTCATCAGCCTTGTTTTTAGATGTTGCACCAAAAACTATATCATCTACATAAATTTGTGCAATCAAAATTCCTGAACCAAATTTCTTAATGAATACAGTTTTATCAACACCTCCTCTCTTGTAGCCTTTTTCAATCAAAAACTTGGTCAATCTTTCGTACCAAGCTCTTGGAGCTTGTTTTAACCCATACGAGGCCTTTTTCAATTTATACACATATGTGAAATAGTGTGGATCTTCAAAGCCTTTTGATTGTTCAACATAGGCTTCTTCATTTAAAATGCCATTTAAAAATGCACTCTTTACAACCATTTGGTAAATCCTTATACCAAACACGTATGCTATGGACAACAATAACCTAATAGATTTAAGCCTTGCGACTGGGGCAAAAGTTTCATCAAAATCCACACCTTCTACTTGTGTGTACCCTTGAGCAACTGACCTGGCTTTATTTCTCGTTATGTTACCACACTCATCAGTTTTATTTTTGAAGATCCATTTTGTTCCTATCACATTTATGTCTTTCGGCCTAGGCACTAATGTCCATACATCATTTCTAACAAACTGATTCAATTATTCATGCATGACATTAACCCAACATTCATCTTCTAAGGCCTCTTCGATATTTTTTGGTTCAAACTGTGAGGTAAAACATACATACCTGACCATTTCCCTGTAGTTCATTTTAGACTTACCTCGAGTTTTGACCCCTTCATGAATAGAGCCAATAACATCTTCTGTTGAGTGATTTTTGTGAACATGAGCAAGTGGTTCCTAAGCTTTTGACTGCAAATTAGTGCTTCCAAAAGTTTTTGATTTTTCCAGATTTGTTGCACTTCCTATTGCACTAGCATTTGAAACATCATCGCCAGTTGCTTCACCTATTGTTACGACATTTTCTGCAACATAATTGGTTTCCATACAGTTAACATCATCTTTTGGAGCATCTGCTACAACCTGTTTGAAATCATCAATCACAACATTAGCAGATTCCATAATAGTTCTAGTGGCCAAGTTAAACAATCTAAAAGCTCAACTATTTTTGGCATATCCAAGAAAAATACCTTTATTACTTTTTGCATCAAACTTACCTCTTTGCTCTCTACCATTCAGAATATAGCACACACTTTCAAAAATATGAAAGTAACTGAGTGAGGGTTTCTTACATTTCCAGATTTCATATGGGGTTTTGCATATACCTGATCTAAGATAAACTTAATTTATTGTGTGACATGTTGTATTAGTTTCTTCAGCCCAAAACCTATGTGGGATGTTCTTTTCATTTAGCATGAAACCTTATTCTTTCTTTCAACTACACCATTTTGTTGTGGTGTTTTTGGTGCTGAAAACTCATGTGTTATTCCTAGTTCAATGCAAAATTCAGAAAATGAAAAGTTCTCAAATTCCTTACCATGATCACTTTTTATTCTAACAATCTTTCTTATGTTGCAACTTTTCTCTGTTTTTAACCTTAAGCACAATTTTTTGAATGCATCAAATGTGTCAGATTTTTCTCTAATAAAATCTACCTAAGTGTATCTAGAAAAATCATCAACACATACAAAAACATACCTTTTTCCACCAATACTTGCTGTTTGCATTGGATCCATAAGATCCATATGTAACAGTTCTAATGTTCTTTTGGTTGAGATATGTTGCAACATCTTATGTGTTGTCGTTACTTGCTTGCCGATCTGACATGGTCCATATAACTTGAATTTTTTACAATTCAACTTTAGAATACCTCGCACTGCTCCTGTGTTTACAATATTGTTTAGCATTTTATAATTTAAATGACCTAACTTTCGATGCCAGATTTTAGCATTATCAAGTGAATTATTTTGACACAACAAAGTTTGTTCACATGGTGAGGTCAACAAATAACAATTGTTTGTCGATTTAGTTTCTGTAAGAACTCAATTGTTAGATTTATCAAACACTTGACACTTATCCTTGTTGAACTTAACAAACAACTCTTGATCATACAACTGACTAATGCTTATGAGATTTGCCTTCAACCTTTCAATATGCAGAACCTTCTTTAATCTCGAAACACCTTCAATAGCAAGAGTTCGTTTCCCAAGAACTCGACCTTTCTCACTATCACCAAAAGTTACTTGACCTTCTGAGAAATTTTGATAATTTGTCAACATACCACGATCTCCTGTCATATGTCTAGAACAACCACTATCAAAATACCATGAGTTAGTGGTACAAACTTATAATAAGGTGTATTCATATTGCAAAATTTTTGTTTTCAAATGAATATTGGATTTGGTAGCTTTCACTTTAGAACCTTCAATCTGTTCTAGGTAGCGTCTTCCAGTCTCCATTTTTTTTTTTTTTTGGTTTTTGTTTATATCTTTTTCCATCTCATGAGTGAATAGAGTACAGGAATGGATATAGAGACTTCTCTTTATATCCAGAGTCACTAGGAAGTTCAACTTCTTGCACTTGAAAACCATTAAAATCAGTTTCTAAATCAGATCAAAATATAGTATGCACAAGAAGTATGGTTCAAATAATAAATCTCAAGTTGATTTAATTATTAAACTTTTACATCTCTTGAGACTTATCACTTTCATGTTTCAATGTATGTGTCAACATTAATTGGTACAAATACCAATATCTTTTCTCAAAACTTCAAATCTCACAGTGTGAAGCGCCTTAGTGAAAATGTCTGCTAGCTGATGCTATGTTGCAACATATTCTAGAACAACCTTGTTTGTTTCAACAAGTTCACAAATAAATGGTGTTGTATATCAATGTGCTTAGTTCGTGAATGTTGCACAGGGTTTTTAAAAATGTTTATGACACTAGTATTATCACAAAAAATAGTTAAAACTCTCTGTTCAATACCATAGTCTTCCAACATTTGCTTCATCCATAATAGTTAAGTACAACAACTTCCAGCAGCTATGTACTCAGCCTCAGCAGTTGACAAAGATATCATATTTTGTTTTTTACTGTACCAAGACACAAGATTGTTTCCAACATAGAAACAACCTCCAGTTATGCTTTTCCTGTCATCTGCATTTCCTGCCCAATTAGTATCACTAAAACTAGCAAGATTTGCATTAGTATCATTTGTGTACCAAATACCATAAAATGCAGTCCCACTTATATATCTTATAATGCGTTTAACTGCAATTAAGTGTGACTTCTTTGGGTTGGATTTATATATAGCACAAACACCAACACTAAAACAAATGTCAGGTCTGCTTGCTATAAGATACAACAAAGTTCCTATCATGCTTCTATAGAGAGTCCCATCAACTGATTCTTTATGTTCATTCTTGGTTAGCTTAACATTTGCTCCCATGGGTGTTCTCATATGATTTGCTGATTCTAGTCCAAACCTGGTAAACCAGGTTTTTTGCATATTTTTCTTGTAAGATGAAAATACCATTATCACATTGCTTAACCTGCAAACCTAGGAAATAAATTAATTCACCAACCATGCTCATTTCAAATTCATGCTTCATTTGCTTCATAAATTCATCAGCCTTGTTTTTAGATGTTGCACCAAAAACTATATCATCTACATAAATTTGTGCAATCAAAATTCCTGAACCAAATTTCTTAATGAATACAGTTTTATCAACACCTCATCTCTTGTAGCCTTTTTCAATCAAAAACTTGGTCAATCTTTCGTACCAAACTCTTGGGGCTTGTTTCAACTTATATAAGGCCTTTTTCAATTTATACACATATGTGGGATAATGTGGATCTTCAAAGCCTTTTGGTTGTTCAACATAGGCTTCTTCATTTAGAATGACATTTAAAAATGCACTCTTTACATCTATTTGGTAAAGCCTTATCCCTAACATGCATGCTATGGACAACAATAACCTAATAGATTCAATCCTTGCTACTGGGGCAAAAGTTTAATAAAAATCCACACCTTCTACTTGTGTGTACCCTTGAGCAACTAACCTGGCTTTGTTTCCTGTTATGTTGCCACACTCATCAGTTTTATTTTTGAAGATCCATTTTGTTCCTATCACATTTATGTCTTTCGGCCTAGGTACTAATGTCCATACATTATTTTTAACAAACTGATTCAATTCTTCCTACATGGCATTAACCCAACATTAATCTTCTAAAGCCTCTTAGATATTTTTTGGTTCAAACTATGAGGTAAAACATACATACCTGACCATTTTCCTGTAGTTCATTTTAGACTTACCTCAAGTTTTGATCCCTTCATGAATGGAGCCAATAACATCTTCTGCTGAGTGATTTTTTGTGAATATGAGCAAGTGGTTCCTCAGCTTTTGACTACAAATTACTGCCTCTAAAAGTTTATAATTTTTCTAGATTTGTTGCACTTCCTGTTGCACCAGTATCTGAAACATCGTCGCTGGTTGTTTCACCTGTTGTTACGACATATTCTACAACATAATTGGTTTCCATACAGTTAATATAATCTTTTGGAGCATCTGCTGCAACCTGTTTGAAATCATCAATCACAACATTAGCAGATTCCATAATAGTTATAGTGGCCAAGTTAAACAATCTAAATGCTCGACTATTTTTGGCATATCCATGAAAAATACCTTTCTTACTTTTTGCATCAAACTTACCTCTTTGCTCTCTATCATTAAGAATATAGCACACACTTCCAAAAATATGAAAGTAACTGAGTGAGGGTTTCTTACATTTCCAGATTTCATATGGGGTTTTGTATATACTTGATCTAAGATAAACTTGATTTATTGTGTGACATGATGTATTAGTTTCTTCAGCCCAAAACCTATGTGGGATGTTCTATTCATTTAGCATGACTCGAGCCATCTCCTAAAGAAGCCTATTCTTTCTTTCAACTACACCATTTTGTTGTGGTGTTTTTGGTGTTGAAAACTCATGTGTTATACCTTGTTCAGTGCAAAATTCAGAAAATGCAAAGTTCTCAAATTCCCTACCATGATCACTTTTTATTCTAACAATCTTTCCTATGTTGCAACTTTTCTCTGTTTTTAACCTTAAACACAATTTTTTGAATGCATCAAAAGTGTCAGATTTTTCTCTAATAAAATCTACCCAAGTGTATATAAAAAAATCATCAACACATACAAAAACATACCTTTTTCCACCAATACTTTCTGTTTGCATTGGACTCATAAGATCCATATGTAATAGTTCCAATGTCCTTTTGGTTGAGATATGTTGCAACATCTTATGTATTGTCGTTACCTGCTTGCCGATCTAACATGGTCCGTATACCTTGAATTTTTTACAATTCAGCTTTAGAATACCTCGCACTGCTCCTGTGTTTACTATATTGTTTAGCATTTTATAATTTAAATGACCTAACTTTCGATGCCAGATTTTAGCATTGTCAAGCGAATTATTTTGACACAACAAAGTTTGTTCACATGGTGAGGTCAATAAATAACAATTGTTTGTCGATCTAGTTCCTGTAAGAACTCAATTGTTAGATTTATCAAACAGTTGACACTCATCCTTGTTGAACTTAACAAACAACTCTTGATCATACAACTAACTAATGCTTATGAGATTTGCCTTCAACCTTTCAACATGTAGAACCTTCTTTAATCTCAGAACACCTTCAATAGCAAGAGTTCATTTCCCAAGAACTCGACCTTTCTTACTATCACCAAAAGTTACTTGACCTTTTGAGCAACTTTGGTAATTTGTCAACATACCATGATCTCCTGACATATGTGTAGAACAACCACTATTAAAATGCCATGAGTTAGTGGTACAAGCTTGTAACAAGGTGTAAGCAACTAGACAAGTGTGTACAGATTTTCTTACCCAGATTTGTTTCAAGTTCTGTTGCGACACATCAACCCTTACTTTTGGTGATTTTCTAGGCTTACCATAAAAGAAGGGATTGACAGATATACCTATTTTCAGATCACCAATATACCTATATCATTGTGGTCTGATATGTCCATGAACACCGCAGTAATGACAGATTGGGACAAATCTCTTTCGTTTTCCTTTTGAAATTTTTGCCTTTGTCGTAGGAGATGTTGCAACATGCGGTTCCAGCTTCGGTTCCTCAGTTTTTTTGACAAAGATAGTTTTACTAGTTGAAATACCTTCTTGGAACCCAAGTCCAGTATGATCTCCATTTGGCTTTTGAATTGACAACTTATGATCAAGCTTCAAAGTGTCTGAGTTCAACATCTTCACATTCCGCTGAGTCTGTTTTAGCTCCAGTTGCAACTCTTCAATCTTCAGTTGACTCTTGGTGCTTGGATCCGATGGTTTCTCATAGATTTTGTTAAGTTAGCTTTTTGTTCCTCCAATCCATTGATATTTTCTTCTAGCTCTTGATTCTTCTTGCATACAGTCAGCCATTTTTCATACATCTCCTTGTATGCTTTCATGATTCTTTCTTCGTCCAGATCATCATCACTATCTATTTATGAATTCGTGCTGCTGTCATCTGATAGCACATGTTCTGTTGTGGACGTTCATGCAGCAGATGGTGCGATATTTGCTAAACTAGACTTTCTGTCATTATGTCCTATTGTAACAGTGAACACAACATAGTTACTGGTGTGTCCCTTGTCACTTTCAGAATAGTCATCTGAATCTTCATCACTCCAAGTTGTATTCATGGCGTTGTTCTTTTTCTTCAAAGTATTTGCACATTCAGCCTGTATATGACCAAATCCTTTGCTCTCCCTGTACTGAATACCTTTATTTCTCTTTTTCTCCTCGAACGTTTTTCCATTTTGCCTTCTGAATGTCTCAAGATTTGTTGTAACAGTCTACTTCCTTTCAAAAATTGCTGGCCTTGATCCACTTATCTGTTTCTTCCATTATTTCAGCACTTTGTTAAAAATTGTCGTGAGTAATACTAGAGATTCAGTGATCTCTGCGTCTTTATCATAGTAAGAGCTTTGATCATCTTGCTTTTGGACTTCTGCTTGGAATGCAATATTTTTCTCTTTTCTCTTTTGTTTAAATTTTATCTCAAATGTCTGAAGTGAACCCATTAATTCATCCAGCTTCATGTCATCAAAAACTTTTGCTTCTTCAATGGCAGCAACCTTGATGGCAAATCTATCGGGAAGTGATTGCAAGACTTTCCTTACAAGCTTTGAATCTGAGTATTTTTCACCTAATGCAAATGCCTCATTAGCAATGTCACACAACTTGCCATTGAAATCAACAATAGTCTCATCCTATTGCATCTTCAATTCCTCAAATCTTGTTACAAGAATTTGAAGCTTGGACACTTTGACGGATGTAGTTCCTTCATATGCAGTTTGTAAAATAGTCCAAGCATCCTTAGTAGTTTCACAAGTTGAGATCAGCTTGAATTGATTTAGATCAACAACATTGAAGATATCATTTAAATCCTTGGAATTATTGTTAGCCAAACGATCTTCATTTATGGACCACTGATCTTTAGGTTTCGGCACATCAATTCCTTTATTATTCTTCATTGTAGGATGTGCCCATCGTATGATGACTGCCCTCCAAGCTCCTTCATCAATGGATTTGATAAATGTTCCCATCCGAGCCTTCCATTATGAGTAGTTTGATCTATCCAATAGTAGTGGTATGTTAATTGAACCTCCATCACGAATTTTGTTCATACCTGTAAAAATAGCCAGAAAAACTTTCCCAAAGATCTAATTGAGTTAGTTTAGTAACCTGCTCTTGATGCCAATTGTAAATTTATGGCCCTTAATCAATTTGATAATTAAACAAATCAACAAAGTAAATTTACAGGAAAGTAAATTTGTTGCAACAAATGTAAGGACACATAATTTTTAATGTGGTTCGACCAACCAGGTCTACATCCACGAGGCCACTCCCTAGCCTAACAAGCCAATCTACTAAGTTTCAAGAGATTACAAATACCAATAGAACTTACGCAATTGAAGACTCCCTCTTAACCCTTGTCGCCTAGGTGTAAGACTTCCTTAGTAGATTCTCTAGTTTGGCGAGCTCTCATTGACTTACAAAGTTCTCTCCCGATAACACACATTTTTCTCTCGAAGAATAAATACTAAAGACATAAACCAAAGAGTCATACTACTCTAGATGGATCGATCAATTCATTTGTCTAAAACAGACCGTGTTACTATACTAACTAGAACATCTAGTATACTGTGTTTCACAATATGTTGTACCACAACTTGACACAAACTGCCTACATCTAATTCACGATTCTGCTGCTTATTCACTGCTCACTACTCGCTCCACTGCTCATTACTCACTCCCCTTCAACTGAGAATTGATACGCCTATTTATAGGGTTTAGTGCACATGTCGAGTATAGGTAGGAGCGTCTTCAAGTGTATCTCTTTAGCTCAAAAGTTCTTGATAGCTTGAACCTTATCACCTTATTACCTTATCCCCAAAGATGTAGAAACTCTTCATAGCATAAACTCTATTTGAACTTGAACTCTTCATGGCTTGAAAACTACTTGCACTAGAACTCCTCAAAACTCAAATTTCTCTTGCACTTGAATACTTCATAGCAACTTACCTACAATAACAAAATTCTACACGCAGTATTTACACAATAATATCCATAATTTTTGCTAAAACATAGCCAATAAAAAAATTAATTAAAATCAAATCTTAACACAACCGAGTAGTTCCATAAAACTTGAGCGGTGTGTAGTAGACAATAAATAAATATAACAAACCAATCTTTAACAAGTTAAGTGTTTAGATGAGTTTTCTGATTTTACAAACTTAAAACATTCAAGATTACATTGTTAATTTGCTGCATATCAAGCAATTTATCCGTAGTAGTATAAGTATTATATGTTGCATGCAGTATTCTAATATTCTTGTTTTTATTTTCCTCTACTGTGAGTAGAAAATGGAGAGGGACTAAGCGCAACTAGTGATAAAGCCTTTATCCATGCCAGTGAAGATCTATCAATGGTCTTCTTCACCAGCTTGTCAACTTTTTCCCATCTTTTCTGCATAAGCATGTCAAGGTTTTCATCAATTAATTAACATCAGAAAGATAATGAAAATGGGTGAATAACTTAATCCTTCAGGTAGATCATATGTTTCGAATTTGAAATTCCTCGCAAGGGCAAAGCCATTCACAAGTCAGCCCAGGTCCCGCATAATGCAAGTGTTAATGGAACTATTAAAGAATGTGTTAAAACTGCATTCTTTTGAAAAACGTGTGTACTTTTAAATTATTTGTATACAAAAAAAAAATTTGCATTCAATGAAAAAAGTTATCTATAGATGAATACTAAATTCTGTATATTGTTCTGGATCCTCTCTTGTCCCCTCATGTGAACAAAAAAGAAAGAGAAAAGGTGATGGGGGCATTACTTTACTACGTACTTGGATACTTTCATCTTCACTTTCCTCTGATTTAGGAGCTTGATTCAGCCACTGTGACAACCCATTGACGAATTCATCCATGCTTATCAAATGATCTCCATTTTCATCGAATAATTCCATTATTTTGGAAGCTGCCTCATCGGTATTTTGTCAAATTGTACCAAACTTGATGTTTCTTTTTATTCACTATTATAGTTTCCTCAAGTGAAAATAAATTACCTCATAGATATGTTTCATTGATCCTTGTGAATGATATTGTTTATCCATGGCATGTTTTCATCGAGCCATTTCGTTATTGCATTTACAAATTCATCCTTAGTTATCCGATTGTCCACGTCGTGATCAAATTCCTTCATCAACTTTGTTGCTATTCTGTCATTGTCTAACAAAGATTCCCCTAAATTGATTTCTTTCAAAAATTCTTTTAGCTCGGATGTCGACATAAAATGGTCTCAATTATGATATGCTTATTCAAATAATCACTTTAACATAGATAGCGTGTAATTGGGCCGGATTTAGAGATTCTTGAATTTTCAATGGACCTATACATGTATAATGTAATATATGTATATATAATGCACATTAACATAGATAGTGTTTAATTGGGGCAAATTTAGAGATTCTTGTCAGTTGAGCTATACATGTATATATAACTTAATATATATATATATATATATGGACTTCAGTTTGGGGACAAATGGAGTATAAATTCATAAATAATTGAAATAACATATTAATAAAATGTTTGACTTTTTATTCAGAATAATTTTTGAAAATAAATTTTTTTTAATCAATTTTAGTGATTAGATATCACAACGGAATAAATAACTAGGTTAAAAGTATTGTCAAGTTAATATGTAAAATTATAAGAAAGTAAAGAAATAACATTAAAAAGAATATCACCTTGAAAAATTTCAACCAAAACTAGCAAAATTTACAAAAGCATTTCGAGGTGAATAGAAAAGGAGAGGGATACTATTACACTTAAAACCATGTTGTTGACAAGACAAAGTTTATATGTCCTAGAAGATCAAGAACCATACTTGCTTATTACTTGTACATTTGGTGCACCATTATCTGTAAGAAGTCTGTTGATGGTATGATTCTGGACATGCTTTAGTAAGTCTACTTTCAAGTGTTCATTCTTAGATATTCTAGTAGTCTCCTTTGGATCCAAGGCTGAAACCCTTGCAACAATTTTGGTAAGTACGACTTACAAGGTGAAACAAATTCAACGCTCGAGTTGTGGAGGAAATGATTCTAATAAGGGGCGGAGACAAGACCTAGAGTCGTGACAGGTCCATTCATAGAGTAAAAGAGATTAATTGGTGAACTCATATAATGAGAGTGGTCTAATATAATGGTTTTATTTTTACCATTTTTTTTCTAATTGAGGGTGAGTATGTCACATCCTTAAGAGACCATATATGTGACACCGCCACTGATTCTAATTAATTAGTGTTCAAAATATTGCACTCTCCCTAGACTTTAACTTTGTTAACAAAAGAGATAAAATGAAGACAATACACTGCACTTAATATGCCCCTGTGTTTTTCCTAATAAGTTAGGTATTATACTGTCATACTGAATGGTCTCGTAAAACTTTATCCTCCATTTAAGATACAGAAAAACACATATTGCTTATCATCATAAGCTAGTTAGCACTCTGTCATATAAGCTAATTAACCGTATCTATCTTAGTCAAGTGATTTTTACAAAGGTGAATTACACAGGACCTCCTTGTGCTTTTCTAAAACCACAGAACCCTCTGTGGTCTAAAAACCATCAAACACCTCCCCTATAATTTTGAAAATGCATCACACGTGCTCCCTCCCTACTTGGTAAAAGACGTAAATACCTATATATATATATATATACACACACACACACCCACACCCACGTATATACATATATGTTTCTTTTTATTTGGAGTATGTAAATATTTCTTTTTTTGGTGTGGTATGTATATATATATATATATATGTATATATATATATATAGAACACATAGATTTAAGAGACATCATAATAAAAAGTATGATAAACCTTTTAGATCATTTACGAAAAATAAGCATTACCAGAAGTTTCCCCATAATAAATGGAAACCTAGGTATAACAAGGATAATAAAAAACAGCAGAATTCTTCTGTCTATTTACAGTGCGGCAAGCCAGGCCACTTCGCCAAAACTTGCGGGTTGAGATATATATATATATATATATATATATATATATATATATATATATATATATATTTGTTGTGGAGATCCCTGAGAATCAGAGAACAAATGGGCTTTAACACTGAACTCAATTATTGACCCAAAATCTTAAACTATTAAGTCTTGAGCCTACACATGTTTATTAATAACTTATTATTCTCCTAATCTTTCCATGTGGATAAATTCTTCTCTTTGCTCTTTAGTTCACCATGTGAAACTCCTAACAAATCTCTCATTTTTTCTCATGTGAACTTCAATTTGGGTCTTAACTCCCCTTTGATCCACATTTATCGCCGATGAATCCATCTTCATAACTCTCACAAGTTATTTAGATCTTATTTTGCACCTTAGCTACTACCATGCTGGCTCAGTGACTTTTCCCCGTGCACCTTAGATCAACCATGCACCTTCCTGTCACTTTAGATCAACCATGCACCTTAGCTACTACCATGTCACCTCTAGTAGCTCTTTCCCGTGTACCCGAGATCAAACATGAGGCTCCGGGATCTTACACTCGTACGAGCTTGCTTAGAATCACCTAAATCAACCAAGTCTTACTTCATCGCATTACTGCAACCTCATACAACTTTGAAAGTATAACCCAATAATTATGCTTATCGTATCCAAACTCCATCGTTTGATCCCACTGCTTAGCTTCTTCGAGAGTCCATCAAGATAGTCCACCATAATTCTTCGAGAGTCTGGGCCAAGATCGTCAAACCATCGACTCTAATACCACTTTCTTGTGTAGAGCCTAGAGACTCTGAGAACAAATGAGACTTAACACACATATATAGAACTCAACTATTGACCCAAAAGCTTAAGCTATTGGGTCTTGAGTTTACACATGTTTATTAATAGCTCATTATTCTCGTAATCTTTCCATGTAAGAGAAATCATTCTCTTTGTTCTTTAGTTCATCATGTGAAACTCCTAACATATATATATATATTTTGTTTTTGGATTTTTCTGGTGTGGTATGGGGGAAGATGACTGATCTGTTCGAATTTTTTTTTATTTTTTGGTTGAAAAAGTTATTTTCATCAATAAATATACTTATTTTATTGACAAAATTGTTTAAAAGTAATTTGTTGTTCAAATTAATGCTTTTATTGACGAAGGTGCCGACAAAGATGATGCGTTTTTCAAAGCACATGGGAGGTGTTTGGTAGTTTTTGGACCACAAAGGAATCTTGTGCAGTTTCGATAAAACACAAGGGGGTCCTGAATGATTCACCCTTCTTAAAATGTTGTACAAGATCCCCTACTATCATCATTGCATATACTGACGATCTAAAGTCATACGGTTAGATCATAAGAAGCACACACAGTTAATTGGGACGGACCAATAATGCATAGTAGGCTAGGGGTTACATGCAATACTTTAGAAACACGCGTGGTGATAAGTCATTACAAAATGATAGGAAGATAATTAACTAGCTTAGTCGGCTAACTATAAAAGAATATTGTGCCCTTATTCCTTTTAACAAGCTAGTATTTAACTTTTCAAAAACTAGTTCAAATACGGGCCCTTAATGTGTCTCTCAATTTAAATAAGATTGCAATGTACTTCAGAGAGAGAGATAGGGATCAAGTTTAAATCACATGACTAAACAATGTTAGAAGAGTTATAATTCAAGGAACTGAATAATACCTGGTAGATGAAGTAAACGATTAGGAATCCAAAAGAAACAATAGAAGATATTGCGATGACAACTTGCTGCCCAGAAGAAGATAATTGGAATATTCTTGCAATTTGGATGATAATAAATGGTATCACTGAGATGATCATTATTCTTGCTATGTCATATGTATCCAAATCTGTCACTATACCATGACCTGTAACAAAACAAAATTAAACTCAAAAAGTTTATGCACAAAAGAGGGGGTGAATTTAAAATCTTTTTTTCTAGTGCAGACGACGCGCAATTAATACTCATATAAATAACTCTATTTTTAAGAAATTGACTTATTGATTTTTCAATCTAAAAATTCTCGGCTTCAACCGTCCGATAGCTACAAACGCCCTTCTCAAGAAGTTCATGATGAAATTAAGGCAGAGAGGAAATGAACAAACCAGTCCTTTGTGACAATAAATTCTCGAAATCATTCATTCTATAAGCTGGGTCGCTTGAAGGTTTTGACTTCAAATCTTCACTGCCAAAGATGACACAAGTTCCCCATACAACTATGAGGACCAAGATTGTTGATCCAGCAAGTAGACCAACTCCGGTTAGGATGTATTCTTCAACATCATCTTTACTTACTCTGAGTATTGTAACTAAGAAGAGCCATATGGAAATACAAGGGAAAACAAAAGCATTTAAAGTTCCTGGTGAAAATATAAATTATTCAAAACATATGGCAGTTAATTAAAGTATACGTTGATTAAATGGTGTTGTTATAAAAACCTAAACTAATAATAGGAAAATTTGACATGATTGGAACATAAAAATGAAGTGCTAAACTATATGCTGATTAGAATTTTAGGTGTTTATAAGTCCCTTCCTATTAAAGCAATTTAACCAAAATATGTACAATTTATCCTCTTATCAAATAAACATTTTTCTCTTATAAATGCTAAACACAATGATAAGTAGCTAGTGCTTGTAAACTCTCCTTTTAACCTAAATTGAACCTCCTTATAGTCACATCTAGAGGTGGCATTTGGGCTAGACCAGTACAGCTCGGCTAAATCATGGGTTGATAAAACTGAGCCCGGCTCGGCATAGATGTTTAGAGGGCTGAGCTGGGCTTATTTATCAAAATATAGGACCCAGCTCAGCCTACGAGCCTACTACCATGAGTTGCGAGTTGGGTTGGGCCAAACTATATTTTTTTATTACTCTCTTTTGAATACATAATATAAATTGTAATATAAAAACACATATACATATACGAACACCAACATATATATTAATAATTAAAAAATAAAATTTAAATTTATTTGTTTTTAAGAAAAATTAATTTAACTATTGACGAGACAATATACAAGTTGATTGATAACATTAATAATTAACATAAATAATAAAACACTATATAACAAACTACAAGTTAATGAGACACAATATATTAATGGTGTAAACATAAAAATAAAACATTACATAAACACTTGAAGAAAGTTAGTGCAAAAGTTCTCTATTTTTTTATGCTCCTTTTACGGTTGTTCAACCTGTTGTTAGTGGTAGTAAGCTTGGCGGTGGCAGTTGTTGAATGTTGGGTGTATTATTGACACATTATTTCAACACATTTCTACTTAATTCTTGTTAGTTCTTGAGTAATTTTTGAAGCAATTTGATGGGTTTTGTGTTTGTTTTGCAACGTAGGTGATTTCCATGAGAAAATCTAAGTTTCAAGGCAAAATTGAAGAAAAATAGCCAAGGGCTAGCTTGCATTCAACTTATTAAGCATTTGAAAAAAAATTAGAAGTAGCGCAGTCATAGCGCAGCTATGCAGCATCATAGGAAATTTAAGGGCAATCTTGTAAAATAGCTCGAAAAGAAGTAAACCTTAGGATAAAAAGAAGAAAACACACGTTAATAGGGAGTTTTTAGCAGCTGTTGGTTTTGGGGAGCAAGAGCAACGTTCTAGAGAGGAGAAAATGCGAGGAAATAACAAGATTGACGAGGAATGACATATCAGAGACAAGATTTTGCCACGACTTTCTTGAGATTTCTAGGTTTTTTTCTCTCTCTCTCTCTCTTCATGAATTGTAATCAATTTTGGATTTCATTTACATTTATTATGATGTTCTAGATTATTTTTCTAGGGCTACGATGTAGCCCGATTTTGAATATTTGAAGCTTTTCATTTGTATTAATTTATGAACTATTACATATATACGTTGAGTATTTCGTGCAGAGTTTAATGCTTGTGATTGCCTAATCAACAATTACATGATTTGTGATTTGGTTTGAGACTGAGAAGTGATAACTAAGTTAGACCACGTGTGAAATACCATTAAATCTTCATAAGCTAGAGATCGTTATGAGATCTAGTGCAGCGCATGAATTTCTAGGGCTTAATGAGTTTTCTAAGTTCACAGTTATCACAAAGATATAGGTAGCTTGCTTAGCGAGATATATTATTGATACTTGAGAAAGATTAATAACCACTTTAGTGAAATTGCTGGCAATATAAGGAATAGGCGTCAATTGAATTAAATCAATAGTTTCAAATATGATTAATCTTGGTAAAATCAGAATCCCTATAGCCTTTTAACTACTGAACTACCATCATTTGTTAATTTCGTAATTGTTTTAATTGCTATTTTTCTAAGTTCCATAAGTTATTTAATTGTTAGTCATAAATTCTCAATTCGTGATTATCCGAATAAAACAAGAGCTAGATTAATTTCGGTAGTTAATAATCACAGTCTTCGTGGGAACGATCTTTACTTATCACTTTATTACTTGTTGTAATACGTGCACTTGCGTTAGAATTCACACAAGTTTTTAGCGCCGTTGTTGGAGATTTCATAGTGTTGGATATGGAGGAAGACAAGAAAATTCCTATCATTCTTGGAAGACCATTCCTCGCCACTGGTAGAGCACTTATCGATGTTCAAAAGGGTGAACTCCGTCTGCGAGTACAAGAGGAAGAAGTAGCCTTTAATGTTTTCAAAGCTTTCATGTACCCAAAGGCAAGTGATAGTTATTTTCGCATTGATGTCATAAAAGCTATAGTGTCTAACCATGGGGGCAAATTGGATTCCTTGGAGGCTAGCTGGTTACAAGATGATTCTTTTATTCCGGTAGGATTGGAGAACAAGGAATATTGGTCTACTAAACAACTAAATATGAGTGTGCGAGTAGTGGGTGAGAAAGAATTCTTGCAATTGAATAAGCTAGAAGAAATATGTGATGAAGAATACGAGAATGTAAGAAGTTACAAGGAGACAACGAAAGAGTGGCATGACAAACCCGTTTCGGGAAAATATCTATCTCCTAGGCAACAAGTACTTCGTTATAAACCAAGCATTCCTGGAAAACGCAAGTCAAAATAGTCCAGACCTTTTGTTGTGACTAAAGTGTTCCCTTATGGAGCTATCGAAGTCACCCATCCAAAGAAAAGGACATTCAAGGTTAACGGACAACGGTTGAATACTTATTGGGATGATGAGTTTGATAAGCACAAGACCGTTTTCCACCTCAACTCATCATGAAAAATTACTATGTTCGATTGTCGACGTTAAAACAAGCGCTTTTCGGGAGGCAACCTGAGTTTCCTTACTTTTCTTGATTTAATAGTAGGGTTTGTTTTCAGTTAATTTTCAAGTTGTAGTTGTCGTGGTTAATTTTAATTTTAGGTTCAAGAACAAGTTTAGGGGAAGACAAGCGAAGAAGAAGCTCTACCAAGTCAATTCAAAGAGAAAATGTGCACATAATGGTATTTGGGTTGAGGGGGATGCGTGCCTTGAAGAGAAAAATAGAAAAAAATAGAGCTGTGAGGTAGCTTTGTTGCCCTAAAAAGCAGCGCAGCTGTGCTGACGATGTTTAAAGTTACGTTTGTAAAGTAGCACTGTTGCGCCAAAAAGTAGCACAGCTGCGCTGACGGTGATTTCAAGTTAAGTTCATGAGTAGCGCTGTTGCACTAAAATTTGGTGCAGCTGAGCTGACGATCTTGCAATTGACGTTCGAAAGAAAAAAAAATTTTAATTCCTCAGCCCCTACCCAAACCCACATAACCAACCCAATAACCTACATATAAACCCAAATCCTCTAATCCTACCAAACCTAACTACCCATACAAATCCAAACCCAATTCTTACTTACCCAATTACCACATCAGATCCAACCCTTAAAACTACACATAGCCAAAACAAACCCACCCCACCAATTGATCACCTACGCCGACGAGCTCATACCCATGCCGACGTCGGAGCAGTGACAACAGCGAGCCCAGCAACCTCTCCGTCTCTCTCTCTTTCACCCTCACAAACTCAGGTCTCTCTCTCTCTCGCACCTACTCTCCCTCTCACCCACCCAACATACATCGACGGAGGCGCTCCACAGCGGCCACAGCTAGTTTTTGGTCTCTGGTGAGTGTTTTTTTTAATTGTGTTGCACACAAGTTTTTTTTTTTAAGTTGGTGGCATTGATATTATTAGTTTTTTAGTGGAATAGTATAGGGGTATTGGAGGTTTGTGTTTGTTAGGTGGAGTATCACGGGTCTTGCTTGAATACTAATGGTTTGATTAAAGTTCTAAATGAGGCAAAAAGTTTTTTGAAACCTTGTAGCTTTGAGGCCTGTTTCTATTATGAATCGATGTGTTGATCGAGCTATGTTATGGTGGCGAGCGTGCCATTCTTCGCTTGTAATTGAGTTGTGAGCTGTAACAGACCTGTAAAGTGGTGTCCCTGGTTAGTACCGAGTAGTTGTGGTTGAAGTTGTGTTTGTTGGGTGGTGTCAACTCGAAGGAGTGTTTCTCATATCAACATATCAATAACATCTACTGGAATAAGCTACTTCGTATAATTGGAGCTGAAACATTTGAGGAGCGTTCGGACAATGAACAACATGGATATTCAGGGAAGTCCTCTACTTTCTATTCTTTAATTTTTGTCATTGAGGATAATGTCTCGTTTAAAGTTTGGGGGTAGATATTTGATGTCTATCTATCTAACTTGTTTTGCTTAGAGTATGTATACTTTTATTTTCTATGTGTTTTGTTATTCCAATTCAAAAAATAATAATAATAATTTTGAAAAGAAAAAAACAAAAAAATAATTTCGGAAAGTGATGCTGGAAAAATAAGAAATTAGGCCGATAATGAGTAGTATAAGAATAACATGATAGTAATGAGGAAAATTGACTGAAGCATAGTTTCATTTTACGGAGAATCCTCACCCACCGCACACTTAGCCCCGCCTACTTTTGTTGTTGCTTAGAGAAGGTTTATTTGAGTTTAAGTGAACAGAAAGAAAAAAAAAAAAGGACTTTAGAACTTGCTTGATTGTCACTTGAGGCAAAATCGTAGGTTGCATAGCATTAGAGAAATGATTTAGGCCATATTTGGATAGCTTGAGCCTTCCTAGCCAACCCGTTAATGATTGAATATCCCTAGTCCACCCCTTTGAGCCTAAATTAGCATTTTTTTTCTTGTGCAACCTGTAATAACTTCCTTAACTTGTAAAGTTGATTTCCCCAAATAATGACCTTCCTACTTGTAACATGTGATTATTCTGGGATGATTATATGGAGCCATGTTTTGTATTGATAGATGGGAGGTGTTATGACTGGGTGATATGATGTATTGCTCTTGAGAAAAAATGAAATATTGAAAAAAAAAAGAATGAAAAGAAAGCAAAAGAGTCACACTCCTTGTAGTTAATGTCAAAATGCAAGTTTGAGGGAGTATGGATTCTCTATGTATTTATCAATGTTGTGGATGAATGTTGAGGAAGTGACAAGAAAGAAAAAAGAAAATAGATGTGTTGACTACTTTCTGGGTGTGAGAAGTAGAGTTGACATGTGCTCCATTGAACATCCTAGAATGGTTATGTGCTATTAGGTAATTTAGCCATACATTGATATCCATTATCCTACCTTTACCCTAGCCATTCAATACAACCAAATTTCAAGTCCTAATGATCTGTGATGCTATGATTAACCTACATTAGTGGGGAGTGGCATAAAAAGTGAGCCTATGAAGTCTTAAGTAATTGAAAATAAAAGATCCATATTGGCAATTCACTTAGCTTACATAAACTAATCTGGGTACAATTGATTAGGATATAGGCTATACACACACTCACTAAGGGGATTTGAAGTAAAATGCAATTTATGTGAAGTTGAGATTTCTCATGCTTATAATTGAAAATTACCTTTTAAGGTTGAGTTGTGAAATATTGCTACTGAGGTCATGGAAATTTACTATCTCACAACATTGCTTTCAAGAGTTGTCTTGTGTCGAGTCTTTAGTTTGGGGGTGTTTGTTGGGTGTATTATTGACATATTGTTTCAGCACCTTTCTACTTAATTATTGTTAGTTCTTGAGTAATTTTTGGAGCAATTGGATGGGTTTTGTGTTTGTTTTACAACGTAGGTGATTTCCATGAGAAAGTCTAAGTTTCGATGCAAAATTGAAGAAAAATGGCTAAGGGCTAGCTTGCATTAAACTTATGAAGCATTTGAAGAAAAATCAGAAGTAGCGCAATCATAGCGTAGCTGCGCAGCATCGCAGGAAATTTAAGGGCAATCTTGTAAAATAGCGCGAAAAGAAGGAAATCCTAGGATAAAAAGAAGAAAACACATGTTAGAAGAGAGCTTTTAGCAACGGTTGGTCTTGGAGAGCAAGAACAACGTTCTAGAGAGAAGAAAACTCGAGGAAATAGCAAGATTGACGAGGAATGACGGATCAGAGACAAGATTTCATCACGACTTTCTTGAGATTTCTAGTTTTTTTTTTTCTCTCTCTCATCATGAACTGCAATCAATTTTGGATTTCATTTACAAATATTATGATGTTCTAGATTATTTTTCTAGGGCTACGATGTAGCAGGATTTTGAATATTTGAAGCTTTTGAATTGAATTAATTGATGAATTATTCCATATATACGTTGAGTATTTCGTGCTGAGTTTGATGCTTGTGATTGCATGATCAACAATTGCATGATTCGTGATTTGGTTTGAAATTGAGAAGTGATAACTAAGTTAGACCACCTGTGAAATACCATTAAATCATCATAAGCTAGAGATAGTTATAAGATCTAGTGCAGCGCATGAATTTATAGGGCTTAATGAGTTTCCTAAGTTCACAATTATCATAGAGATATAGGTAGTTTGCTTAGCGAGATATGTTATTGATATTTGAGAAAGATTAGTAACCATTTTAGTGAAATTGCTGGCAACGTAAAGAATAGGAGTCGATTGAATTAAATCAATAGTTTCAAGTAGGATTAATTTTGGTAAAATCAGAATCTCTAAAGCCTTTTAACTATTAAACTACCATCCTTTGTTAATTTCGTAATTGTTTTAATTGCTATTTTTCTAAGTTTCATAAGTTATTTAATTGTTAGTCATAAATTCTCAATTCGTGATTATCCGAATAAAATTAGAGCTAAATTAATTTTGGTAGTTAACAATCACAATCCTCGTGGGAACAATATTTACTTATCATTTTATTACTTGTTGTGATACGTGTACTTGAAAAAAAAATTTAATATATATATATATATTTTTTGTTAAAAACATTAATTAGTCCCTACTGAAAAAAAAAAATTATGCTCATATAATTAAAAAATTGTGTACTTTAACCTCTCATTGAGAAAAATTTCCGAATTCGTCCTGGCTGTCGCAATGGTGACCTAGCAGTAATTAGCATGACTCCACGACTGGTTACTTTGATTTAAAATGAAAGTTATTAGCCTTTGTTCAATTGTACCTTTTGTGCTCACAATATTTATTCATAACAATGCCAGTTTCAAAAACTGGATTTAATCAAACAAATAAATCGGAAATGAACATTTGACTTGAAAGATAACACATATTATAATACTATTTTTCGTTGCGTATCTAGTAATATTAGGCTATCTTAAATTATTAGACAATTTTGGTGTTATTCTCAATAAGAAAGGTCAACGATCCATTTTGTCATCCGTATTGCTTACTAACTTCTACTTCAAAGATGCGTTCTTAAAATTGACATTATGAAGGATTATGATACTCTTAATTGGTCTTTTATTCTCAAATGTTTGAAAGCATTCAACTATCCTGATGTGTTTATCTCTTGGATTGTGTATTATCCCACATCAGTAGAATATAGTGTGATTGTGTAATTTATAAGTGAGTGTTGTGGGTATAAAGAATAATTTGGATTAACCATTTTGGACCAATTGAAAAGGGGCACAAGTAGTTGTTATTTATACCTACAATACCTAGTTGTGCTTGCGAGCCTAGGGTCTGAGCTCAGGGTGTGACAGATTAAAATGTGTATTATGTTTCCATCCTACTCTAGGGTGCTTAATGGAAATATGGAAGGATTCTTCTCGGGAAAAAAAGGCCTACGACAAGGCGATCTTATTTCGCCTTTTTGTCTTGCGTATGGAGGTGTTGACTGAACTTTTGAATAGATGCTCAGAGATGAGCGGTTTTGGTTTCCATCCGAAATGCAAAAAAAGTCAAGTTGAATCATCGAGCTTTCGCGGATGATTTGTTGATATTCTCCTGTTTGGATTGAACGGAATGGGCGGAAGGAGAAGTAAGGGGCGAGATTAGAAAGTTCTCTCCCTTATTTGTTTTGAAAGTTTTCTAAGGGGGAAGGAAGTGGAGGGGTCAAAGCAACCCCTTCCAAGCTCACTTTTTTTTCCCCCTAATTTGATGTAAAATGGAGAGAAGGGATAGTAAATCTCCTTTATGAAAGTTATTTTACACATTAAATTCATCCCTCCCTTCTATTTTCTTCTTAATCCAAATAAAAGACACTCATACTCCATTATGATACTCTCCGATCCTTTCCTCAAATTATCTAATCCAAATATGATTTAATCTTCTACTACTCTCCTCTCCTTTATAATTCTCTCATTTCCTCTCCTTCATTAAATTTTCCCCCCTCAATCCAAACACATTGTAAGGCCAACTTCCAATCTCTTAAATTGATTCATAAAGCTCTTATTGTGTTCTCTAAGTTGTCAGGCCTAAGAATTAATAATCTCAAGAGTGAAATTTTCATCGGGGGCTGTTGTGATAAATTGAAAACTCGTCTTGCAGAAGTTATGAATGTCAAGATTGGCCATCTTCCTTTCAAATACCTTGGCATCCAGCTGATTACAGGTAGACTCAATAGACATGTCTGTGATATCCCAAAAAATTACGGATCGCATTGATCACTGGGCAAACCGATGGCTCTCTTTCGCTGAAAAGTACCGCTCATTAAATCAGTTTTGTCTAGCCCTAATTATTATTGGTGCAATAGTTTTCTCATCCCTAAGGGTGTAATTCATGACATTGAGAAAAAGTTCGCAGCTTTCTTATGGAAAGGAGGTGGAGACAATGCAAAAGGAGCTAAAGTTGCGTGGTCTGAGCTTTGTAGACCCAAATATGAAGGGGGCTTGGTCATTCGTGGATTAAATGACATCAATCACGTCGTTCTTCTTAAATAGTTCTGGCATTTTTATTTAGATGATCAGTCTCTTTATTCAACAGCACTTCTAAAAAAGTCTCTACTCTAATTAAAAGTTCTACAGTTCAAAGGCTAAAATTTCACAAAGAGGTCAAACAGAGCCAAAACCTCTATTCAAAGTAAATATGTTGATAACATAGAAAATAGGATTTTGTGCATAGAATGGAAACTTATGGACAGGCTAATCTGATCAATTACTTGTAAATATAATCTATGTTTTTGGAAGTGGAATGAAACGAATACTTGTGTAGCAACAAAAAAACTTTTAGTTCAAACGAGAAATGCAAGATGATACAATTGTTATTTACTGGATCCCAAAATCCCTCAATAACTTTAGTTGCAATGAAAACACAATTGTTAAATCAACTCAAACAAATGTGTTAATACTAAAACCAATGAGTTTCCTTGTATTATAATATATAATTATGTTTTTTTTCCTAAAAGAAACTGTTTCACTTCCCAGATAATGAAATAAGTAATAATCTCAAAGAATAAAAAAAATTGAATTTCGCTTTAGCTATGATTAAAGTTGCTTTCAAGAGAGTTTATTTGAGTTGCATTGGCATGCACACCTTCAAAATGCAACATATAGCTTGCTGATATTTATATATCTTTTGTAATAGAAAACAATCAAAGTATGTGTAATTAATTGAATGGTTTTTTTAAACGATGTAATGATCTTTCTTAATCAATCCACTAAGAATTCCAAAAATATAGAATAATATGTAATTATGTGACATCTAAAGTACATCAATAAGTAATACGACTAATTTATTAAGTTTTTCTGCACGCCTTTTTTCCCTCTAAACATTTATGTCCTGGATTTGAAGTTTCCCTAAACATAAAAAGGATAGACTTTGCAAACCTAAAGTTTAATTTCTATTTTTTTAATTATGTGTGTTTGTGCTCGCGCTTGCGTGTGTATAATATATATATACTTCTAGAAAAAAAAATTAAAAAAAAGAAAAGAAGAAGTATGAAAAGTCAAGGCAAAAATAAAGGATAAATGGCATGATCCTCTCATGTGGTTTATGCAAAATATACGTTTGTCCCCTATAGTTCATAAAGTGCATGTTTTTTTCTTGTGGTTTGATAAAATAATGGACAATACCCTTAAAATCTGTTCAACTTAATGACATTTGTGCTCCACACGCGCTATTTGCAAATTTATAAGTGATTCACTTAAAAAATTATTTTACTGACCCAAAATACCCATATTTGGATATAATAGTCATTTTGTTTTTTTCTTTTATTCTCTCGCCACCAACTTTACAAAAAAAAAAAAAAAAATTTGATGTGCATCATCTCCACCTCCCACAACCCACCCCCATCAGCCCCACCCTGTCAGCCCCCCACCCCCACACTAATAGAAGCCACACACAAGGACAAGAATGTACTGTTGTATGAAATTTTTTGAAACATCTATCAGATAATCTGACAAATAGGGAAGCTTGTACAATTAGTAATTTCGCTTCGCTACATGCCTAAAAATGGGGATGGGTGGGTGCGTTAAGATTTTATTTTATTTTTTTGTTCAAAGACTCTTTCTGATTTTTTTTTTTAAGGGCATAGTTTTTTCTAATTGATTTCTTTTGTTCACCTTTATAAAGTGTATAATTGTCAAATAGCTACTGCCGTGAAAAAAGTTAACAACGAGTAGACAAATGGAAATGTGTGCATAGTTTTAATAAGCAAAGGGGAGTATTAGTAACTTTATAAAATATAAAAGGTAAAGGTGTAAATAATTATTACAAGGGGGTTTCATGCCATTTACCCAAGAATATATAATGATTCTAAACCACAGAAGAAATTCATACCAAGAAGTATCAAGGCTTCCGGGAGAAAGACAAGGATGTCAAATGCGATTGCACCGAAGATGCCAAGGCCAAGAATTTTGAATATCCTTTTCCCTGCGGAGGCGACGTATGATTCTCCGTGGAATAAGAGGTATTCATAGACTATAATAAGAAATAGATTGTCAAGAAGAGTATTTGTGCATGGTAGAAAACCATACATTTGCTCACACTCCTCTGAAGAAACCATCCCTTTGAGTAGTAAAAATGAATATTGTTTCTTCTGCATGCTATTAATGCCATCTGAAATCAATTCAGAAGAATTGTACTGTAATGGTCGACTAGTGACCCTGATGGCTGATAGGAGCAGAAGAAGACATGAAAAATATGCAGTTTCCTCAATCTTATACATTTTTCTTTTACTAGTAGAGAGAAAGAGAACTAAGAACAATGGACATTTTCACTTTTCTCAGCTAAGCCTGCTAATTTATATCTATAAATTACACCAGTGAAGTCTTGTAGAAGTTTCGAATTTTATTTTCTTTTATTTTCTTTTTTGATTTGGATATGATCACATTAGGATCATCCCATGGCTATAAATTCTCTAACATAGTAACACGCTTTAACACATATTTCAAATATATTAAAAGTCTGACAATATTTATAATAGATTAGATAACTTTAAATTTGAAATTATTTGTTGTTACCAGTTACTACTGGACCACCCTAGACATTCTTGGGTGCAAAGTTTCGAATTTTATATTGATAAGACCGTTGACTTTTGGAATTCCTAGATTCCAATTGATATGGTGCCTATAGTGCATTATATATTGAACCTCGTGTTGGGAAAAATTAAAAGTTGATGTTTCTTGCAAGCTAGTGCTTTCTATGATTAATTATTGGACTTTGTAACATTATTAATCTATTGGCATGCTGATATCACACATCTATTGTCTTCAATCTTTCACCAACATGTCTTTTCCAATTATTTTATTTTGGTTTGTTCATATATGAAACATTAAGCATCTTACTACTGGACTAAAAGAAATATGACAAGAGTAGTGTATATTATTTCCACTATCATTAATTTTCTCTCGAAATTCTAATCCTTCCAATAGGCAGAAATAGTAATAAAGGAAAGGATTCAAGATTTATGTTTATTGCAAGTTAAAATCATACAATTTAACACTTATATATAAATAACTTTTTAATGAAAATTTAATTAATTAAGGACATGCATGTCAATACTATTATAGGGTCAAGGAGTGCAGAATTATTTGAGAAATATCTATCCTTGTAAGGTTGTATAAGAACAAAATTTATCATTATACTATGAATAGTAGTTATGAAAATGATATAGGGAAAGAGTTTATATTAAATGACTCATCAAGACGTAGCACGAGAGCTAAGATGTCTAAATCTTTTGGTCTAGATTTAGTAAAGAATAAGTCTCGTACTTTTAAAGAAATGGTGTCAATTCCTCAAACTCCTTGTCAAAGAAAGACTTTTAATAGCGAATTTGATTCGTCATAAATGCCACGATGGATCTTCCTCCTGAAAATTAACCTTTAAGATGTAAATGAATCCATTGACAAATATAAGACTAGACTTGTAACCGAGGGTTACAAGAAATGTCTTAATTAATTTTGCAGAGTCATGTGTCATTGTTTGTTTCTATGTGGACGACATGTTGATTAATGGGAGCAATAATAATGTCATTGAAACTACCAAAGTTAGGAATGATAACGGGTCGGATACCTTCTAAAATTTATAAAACCAAACCCGAACCCGTTTAAATTATATTTGACCAAACTTATGACAGAAACCCGTCGAGTTTAGATTTTGCTTACCAAAATCGAACTTGTTAAATATTCAAAAACTCGCGGATACTCGAGCTAATTCATTAATGAATAGAAAAAATAAATTTTCTTATAAGAAAAACTTAGAAATTTTTTTAAAGAATGAAAAGAAGTACTAAAATAATGACAAATCGCAATGAATTAGAAAAAATAAAATAAATTTATTATCTATTATCAAACTTAAACTTAATAGAAACATTCAACAAAATCTTTATGCTGAAAAGTAATCATACCTCCATAATAACATGAAATAATCTGAAGAAAAAAGAAAATAAAGTACTTGTCACTATTGTAAATTATCATTCTCATTTAAATTATTTAACAATTGAGCAGTTGTATTAGTTGAATTAGATAAAAAGAATAGGTAAACATAAACTATGAGGGTTAACAATTTATAATAAGAGTTGGACTATAACCCACAACTATTAATCTTGAACCAGTATTTAAAAAAATATATTTTCTTAAATAATATATTATTTGTAAATATATGTAAATATATAAATATTTTTATTAATTTATTTTTACTAAATTACTAATCGGGTTATCGAGTTTCGGATTTTTTTAAATTGTTATTATCAAACCCTATCGGACTACCCGTTAGTAATTACTTGTAAAAACTAAACTCTAACGGATACTCCATCAATTTCGTAAATGGGTTTATAATCGGTCGAATACCTATCGAATTCGGATTTAGACCTTACTCGTTGTCATCCATAACCAAAAGAATCTTATCAACTCATTTTGAAATAAAGAATATTGGTGTAACAAATGTAGTTCAGGGTTTTAAAAGCACCAAAACGTCTGATGACGAGGAATGTCCCAATCTTATTATATAGATAAGACACTAGATAAGTTCAATAAGAACGATGATAGTCTTGCTCAGACACTAATTGAAGTAAATGTTTATCTTTTTAAAAAAATACTAGTGAAAGAATATCTCAATTAGAGTATTCGAGAATTATTGGTAATTTAATATATATAATAAATTGCACAAGTCTTGATATAGTATTTGTTGTGAGTAAATTGAGTAGATATACTAGTAATCTTGGACAAACCCATTGGACAATTGTTATAAAATTGTAATCCAGGGCAAGCCTACTAGACAGTTGTTACAAAGGTACTAAAATGTTTTAGATACACTTTAAACTTTGAGTTGCACTAATTTAGATATCCATACGTACTAAAGGATCAAATTGATGTGAACTAGATATAAGATACTATATATTCTAATGGACATGTCTTTACCTTTGGAGGTGCAGCTATTTCTTGAAAATCTACCAAGAAACATGAATAGCCAAATCCACGATGAAATCTTAGTTTATAACTTTAGATAAAACTATAGAGGAAGCAGAGGGCCTTCGACAATTCTTAGAGGATATTACAAATTGGCCAAAATATGTGTCAACTATCTGTATACATTGTGATAGTCAATCAACGATGGAATGACATAAAGTAATATGTATAATGATGAGTTTAGACATATTCGTCGTAGACATAATACCATTAAGAAATTACTTTCTAATGGGATTATCTCAATTGATCACGTAAAGTCGAAGGAAAATATTATAGATCCACTTAGAGGCCTAAATAAAGAACAAGTATATAAGTTGTTGAAGGAAATGAGTCTTAAGAATATATTTAAAGAGCTACCATAATGGAAAGCACTACTTAGTAGATAGAAGATCCCTAAATCTAGGTTCACAGGGAAAAACTGAATCATGCACAACTTAGTTGGAGCACTATAGGAGTGTAAAAGCTTCAACCTATTTCTGTGATAAGTGGATAGTGCTACCTGTAAGAGTGTATGTAAATATATAACAGAAGATAAAAAATTAGAAAATTTAAAAAAAGAAGTAACAAAAGTCAAGGAAAAAATAAATAACGATTCTACACCATAGAAGAAATTCATACCAAGAAGGATGTCAAATGTGATGGCACCGAAGATGCCAGGGCCAAGAATTTTGAAGATCCTTTTTCCTCCACCCTGATGGCTGATAAGAATAGAAGAAGACATGGAAAATATGCAGCTTCCACAACCTTATACATTTTTTTTACTAGTTTAGAGGAAGGGAGCTAAAAACAATTAATGGAAATTGCACTTTTTGTCAACTAATTTGTATCAATGAATTACATCAATGATGTCTCACAGAAGTTTCAAATTTTATTAAAAATTTTTTTTTGATGACGAGGAATTGATCAACAAAATGCACCAGCTCGTTTCAACGCATATTTTAAATTAATTTTTTAAAGGTTATGCAGTATTTGTCATGGAAAGACATAAATTAAACTTATAACCTTTGATCACAATAAATCACTGTCCAACAATTCTATCCAAATTTTTAGGATGAAGTTTTGAATTTTATACATCGGACTGGTGACTTCTAAAATTCCTAGATTTCAATTGATATGCTGCCTATGGTTGAACCTCATGTTGGGAAAAATTAAAACTTGACGTTTCTTGCAACATAGTACTTTCTAATGATTAATTATTTGGTTCTTGTAACATTACTTATATATTTGTTGGCATACTGATGTCACACATCTATCGTCTTCATTCTTTCACCAACCTGCCTTCTCCAATTATTTTATTTTATTTTGGTTTGCTCGTATATCAAACATTTAGCATTGGTTGCAAGCAACATCATTCCTAGGACTGGACTTAAAGAAATATGAAAAGAGTATAGAAAAGTGTATTTTCTTTCGAAAATATAATCCATTACGCAAGAATTGTGATAAAGGGATAGTTCAACATAAGTTAATAGCACATTATTAATACTTATATATAAATAATTTTTTTAATGGAGGTTAAATTAATTTTTCAACCTAAAAATACTTTAGAAATACACATACTTTTTAGGCTTGTGGTTATGTTCAGTGTTAGTCACTAAGGTTTTTAATGTGAAATGGAATTTTCTTTTGAAATAAGCGTTAAGGTTTGACATGGTCTTAAATTATTCCTACATATGTTAGAGTGGTAGATAATCTGAAAAAGAACAGATAGTAAACAAATGTGTTAGGAATATTGCTATGATAATTACATCTTTACTAACATTTCGGTACGACTTTTCCTTCTGCTAAATTACAGAAATAGAGTTTTGACCTTTGAACTTTTGTAATATCGTATCTTGATACTAAGCCTCATCAAGGTCAATGGTACCGATCATTCCCGATGAAATTAATCCTTTTAGAAACTGCATCTAATTTATTCTATGATTTATATAAAAATTGATCTTCCTTTTTGACAATATAATATTGCGTTTTGTTCGCAACCACTGCTATGCCAAAAGTCTCAAAGGTTCTTCTTTTCTTTTTTTTTTCCTATCCCGTTATTTATGTTAGACATTGACGAAAGATTTCAGTTTTTTAGAATGGTTGACAAAAATGAAGGTATAGGTAAAAATCCTTACAAGCCCAGAGCTAATGAAGATGGGCCACCTCATCCAGCAAGAAAAGGAAGGTAGGGGCTTGTAGAAGTAGCAAAGGCCCAATGGACCACGGGTCACCAAGATTAAAGGAAGACAAATATCCATAGGTCATGCGATAAGTAGTCATACGAAGTCTTGCCATGCAATATCTTATTTGGTAAGGTGTCCTATATGCACTGTTTAGAACGACCATAGAGCCTTGGGCCAAGGGTCTAATAGGCCATCATGACATGAGTATGGACAGCTCGAGGTGGAAAAGGCCAGATAGAGCCAGCAACCGAAAAAGGAATAGAGGCAAGTGCTCAATGACTCAGTTATGCAATGCTTGTTCAAGCAACTTTGTACAACCGAATGTAAGTGTCAAAAAACAAATTAGCCAAATATATCAAACATACATATTCAAGAGTTCATACTTGAATAATGCACAAACTCCATGTTATAATATACACGGTCACATAACACTCATACTTACCAGTGGCACTTTCTTAGTATTATTTGATAGTGCTTATAAGAAACTGTACAAAGTTAAATAAAGTATTACGTATAGATATTATGTATAGAACTTCAGGTTTTCCTTTTTTTTTTATTCAAGGGAGCTTAAGTCATTTTATATCACTTAGCATGTTACATATGACATTATGACTTTATTAATTCATGTCAACACAAGTAATATATATACCCAATCATAATTAAAAAGAATATACACTACAAGAAAATAGCTCTTGGGAGATGGAATCTTTTTAGTAGTGATTTTGGCTACGAATAGGCCACGAAAAAATAAACTCTATAGCATTTCCGTGGCCAAATTAGATGCTATGAAGTGGCGACAAACATTTGTGTTATTGAAAGAAAAATTAAAATATAAAAGTCCGTATTCAATCCATAGCAAATTAGCTATATATGGATTGGCTACGGACAATATATGTTATTGAAAGAAAAATTAAAATATAATAGTTCGTAGGCAACCCGTAGTAAATTAGTTACGGATTTGTTACAGACAATATATGTTATTGAAAGAAAAATTAAAATATAAAAGTATGTATCCAATCCGTAGCAAATTAGCTACGGATTGGCTACGGATAATATATGTTATTGAAAAAAAACTAAAATATAAAAGTCTGTATCCAATCCGTAGGTCATTTGCTATGAAATAGTGACGACGGTTTAATTAAATAGTACTAAACTATTAATATTAGAAAATAAATAAATATGAAGGTCTGTGGCCATGAGCTACGGATTGGCTGCGGACAAGTTGAAGTCCATAACCAATCCGTAGTAACAGGAGATGGAATGGCTACGGACTTCTACTTGTCCGTAGTCAATGGCCACTAAGTGAATCCATAATTTCTTTTAAACATTTTGTTAATGTTAATTAGTGTTTAATATAATAGTTAAAAAAACTCTCACATTTGGTTTGAACTTCATAAACATGAACAATAGGAAGATATTAACACGTTTTGATACTGTTTTCCTATTTATTGTCAAGTTAAACATAGATTGTAGACCTTTAAACAAAATCAAAGTACATGCCCTTTAATGTTAACTATGGAAGTGTGATTCGATCTACAATGGAGAAAAATGTCACATGATTTGTAAGATTTTCAAATAAAAATAAATTTGGTCCGTATTTCAATACCATGCGTATTTTTATAAATAAAAAAATCTCATACGAATTGATTAACCTTTTAAATCAAACTTAATATGTTTTCATTAAACATTGCGTTAATATTAATGAGCGTTGAATTTTATAGTTTAAAAAGTCTCATATTTGGTTTAAACTTCAAAAATGAGAAAAATATGAAAATGTTAACATGTTTTTATACGTTTTTCCTATTTATTAACAAATTAAACATAAATAATATTAAATTTTCATAACCAATCTGTGGTCATTGGTTACGGATTGGTTACGAACTACTACGTGTCCGTAGCCAATCCGTTTCTATATGTCCTTAGCCAATCCGTAGCCAATAGCTACAGATTGGCTACGGACTTTTAAACACAAACAAAGTAGATTGCTTTTAATGTTAATTATGAAATTGCTTTTCAACCTACAACGGAGGAAAATGTCATGTGACTTGCAACTTTTCCAATAAAAATAAACTTGGTGCATATTTCGTTACCATACGTATTTTTATAGAAAAATCTCATCTGAATAAAAATAATCATTTAAATCAAATTTAACATATTTTCATTAATCATTGAGCTAATGTTAGTTGACAGTGAATCTAGTTGTTTAAAAACTTTTATTTGGTTTGAACTTCATAAACAAGCAAAATATGAAAATATTAACACGTTTTTATACGTTTTTTATATTTATTAACAAGTTAAACATAGATAGTATTAAATTTTTGTAGCCAATCCGTGGCCATTGGCTACGGATTAGCTACAAAAATTTAAATTAATTATAATTTTTTTCAGATAAAAAAAAATTTATGTGGCCCTTTCCGTTGGGCGATGAAATTTCGTTACCCTCGGTGGAAGAGGGGCGCCGGTTAGCAGGCACCTCATTCCGACACAGTCTACGGAATAGCTACGATCATTCCGTCTCCCGCTTTTTTGACTACAAAATGTTTGTAGCGATTCCATCGCCTGCTTTTAGTTTGCTACGGATGGTCGTAGCCACTCCATCGCCTGCATTTCTTTTTCACCTACTACTACGAAAAGTTTTTAATTTTTTTCATTTCCCTATCTTCTTTCTCGCTACGAAATTTTCTCTCTTCTCTCTCTCTAAGGCACTACCATCACCAAGTGTACCACCACCTCCACCACTACCACCAAGAGCACTATCAATACTACCTAGGAGACCACCACCACTACCAAGAGTACCACCTCCATCACCACTACCAAGGGCACTACTAACACTAGCAAATGCACCACTTCTATCCGCAACAGCTCTACCACTACCACCAACACCACCAAGGGCACCACCAAGAGTACCATTAATTGAGTCATGTGCTAATTCAAAATTGAATATGTTGTTTTGTGGCTTTCCAATCTATAATTTTATTTCTTTTTAGCAATTGAATAAATAAAATAATGGAGTCATGTGCTAATTTAGAATTGAAATAATGGAGTAATGTGCTAATTTAGAATTAAACTAAAAGAGCCATATGCTAATTTAGAATCAAATAATGGAATCATGTGCCAGTTTATGTTTTTTAACTATATACAATTGTTGTAGTTCAATATGTATGTGTTGATGCCGATGTATTAAATATGAAATATTATTTGGTTGGTAGTGCTATTCTTTTGTTACATTGTGAGAATTGAATATGCATATTGTATGATAAAATATGTTGTTATGTATTTTCTCAATCCATATTTTTATTTCTTTTTAGCATTGAATATGTGAAATAATGGAGTCATTTGCTAATTTAGAATTGAAATAATGGATTAATATGCTAACTTAGAATTAAAATAATAGAGCCATGTGCTAATTTAGAATTGAAATAATAGACTTATGTGCTAGTTTATGTTTAGTATGTATCATGCTTATAGTTCGATATGTATGTGTCAATGTCAATAATATGTATATGTTAATGCCGATGTATTGAATATGAAATATTATTTGTTTGGTAGTGTTATTCTTTTGTTATATTATGATAATTGAATATGCATATAGCAAGATTAAATATGTTATTTTGTAGTTTCCCAAACCATAGTTTCATTTCTTTTTAGTGCTGAATATGTGAAACAATGGAGTCATGTGGTAATTTAAAATTGAAATAATGAAGTAATGTATTAATTTAGAATTAAAATAATAGAGTCATGTGCTAATTCAGAATTGAAATAATAGTCATGTGCTAGTTTATGTTTTTTAAGTATGTACCATGCTTATAGTTCAATATGTATATGTCAATACCGATAATATGTATATGTTAATGTCGATGTAGTGAATAAGAAATGTTATTTGGTTGGTGGTGTTATTCTTTTGTTATATTTTGTGAATTGAATATATTATTTTGTAGCTTTTCAGTCCATAGTTTCATTTCTTTTTATCATTGAATATGTGAAAATAATAGAGTCATGTGCTAATATAGATTGAAATAATATAGTCATGCTAAGTTAGAATTGAAATAATAGAATCATGTGTTTACTTATGTTTTTAAGTATGCATCATGTTTATAGTTCAATACTGATAATTGGTTAATAGATTCAGGTCACGCGGAGTTCACATTGGTAGGGAAGCACTTCCAGTTTATTGTTGTTATTTATTGTATATTTGTTTGTTGGTGTAATAGGAGATGATTTTTTAAGAGTATGAGAAAGTATTCAAAGATAAAAAGAGAGCTTTGCAGGCAATGAAATCATGTGAGCGAGATGATTAGAAGACAATAGTAGATCAATTTAGATTTTTTTGTAAATTGGAAATATTTTGTTTATATAGAATTTGTAATTTTTTGTAAATAGTTTAACTTTGTTGTAAATATTATTTTTTTTTTTTGTAAATTTTAATTAGTATATTTAATTTTAATTTTTTAAAATTAAATAATTAGTTGGCTACAGATTAACAATGGATATGTGGCTACAAACCTTGAATTGGCTACGAATACGTGGCTACCGAAAGGCTAGGGATTGGCTACGGATACGTGGCTATGCAACATTTACGACCAAGTTGGTTACGGATTTGTTACGGACGTTAATAATTAATAAAAGTGGGAAAAAAAATTAATTGGAGACGGAATGGTTGCAGGCATTTGGCGACGGATGTAAAAAAAACAAAATACAAATTAATTTCTGAATTTGATTACGAATTGACTATAGAATTTTAATTTGGCTATAGGGCCATAACCGACGAACGAAATGGTTACGGAATTGGTCTGTAGCCTTATGCCTTTTTTCTTGTAGTGATAATTTTGTCCTGAATTCAACTTCTATATTTTGTGTGCTCTTTTCGTGGCAAATAAAATCATGCTTTGGAATGACTATATACTTTGAAAACTTAACATTCAGAATTTGTACAAGCAATTGCAACTATAGTTTCTTTTTATATTCCTAAGAAGAATAGTAATTTGTAGTGGCAAGCTAAGCACGTCAGGCATCTCAAGTTACGATTTACAAAATCATTAGTAAGAAAACAAAATTACATTGCCCCATGTTTTGCCACGTCATTATACTAATATGTGGTAATTACAAAAAAATTTCTAAATTTTAACAGATGATGAAAAGACCCTTCCTTTCTTATCTCATTATCTTCTCTCCGAAACCATTTCTAAAACCTAACCCCTCATCATCATAACAGTAATAAAACCTAGCAGATGGCGAGATTTTTCCTTTTTCGCCTCTTGTCAAACACTGTCATGAGATGCTACCGGCATATAGGAATGTGCTGGATCTTCCAATGGTCCGGAATTCGGTATATGTTCTTTGACGAAATTCACGTGGCATTCGACTTATATCAAGTTCTTGCAAAATCCCAAGCTCTTGCAATCCGTCTGGGAGCATTTGTAGTCTCTTACATTTTGAGATCCTGAGTCTGCGAAGGCATTTCATGGACCCTTTGGGTATTTGACTCCATGTGGTCAAATCTCTAGCACCTGAGATTTTAAATTTCTTGAGTGCTAGAAAACTTTCTTGTTCACAAATTAACTGTTTTCCTGGATAAGAGCTACGAAGGTAGAGAGCTTCCAGCCTTGGCATTTGTCCCAAAGTAATGAAAGAATGTTCATCGAAATCACCATGCCACAACTTGATTTCACGTAGATTGTCGCGAGAGGCAATGAAATCTCCTACTCCGGTGAAGCCCATTAGAAAAGCTGAAAGGTTTCCTAGTTCGATCAGTTGTTCTCTTTTAGAATGACATGCCTTCAGTTTCAGCGTTTGAAGATTATGCATCATTCCAATAGCAGTAAATATATCTGTCCAGGACTCTTCTCCATTGAAAGATATATTCAATTTAATGAGTTGTGTGGTGGGCCTCAGCTCCCTTGTTTGATGATGATCTAAAGGTACTCCAACCAAAGATTGGGATTGAGTAAATTCGAAAGTGATATCTGGCATTTCTAGATAATCATCTTTACCCAACTCTTTTATGAGAATGTCTTAATTGCTTGAGCTCTGCTATCCCTGTAGGGACATGTTTCATCCACCTATTATTTCGAACATCCAAGTTTTGCAGGTGGCGCAGTTTCTTCACAGAATCTGGAATATTCCAAAGCTGAGTCCGTCTCAAACTCAAATATCTCAAATGAATGAAATCCCCAACTTCATCAGGTACATTGTTTATATTATTAACACCTTCTAGGTCCAAAGTCCTTATCAATTTGATTTTCTGTAACATTTGAGACAATGATGAGTAGAACATCTCACCGCTACCAGCTAGAAGTGAACGTAGCTTTAACTTGCCAGTGTGAAGTTGAAAGTTGGGTTCTTTTACATGAATTGCCCAACGCCGTTGATCTTCTACCTCAGTGTTTTGATAGAGTAATTTTCCGAAATTCTCCTTGGCTATCATGCGAACAGCAACTTCGCTCAAGAGATCATGCATTTGGAAACCTTTAGACTTGTACCTGAATTGTAACATGCTTCTGTTTATGAGCTCATCGAAGTAACCTCTTGCAATGGCTTCTGGTGTCTGCCGATCATCGTGCGTGACAAAGCCCTCAGCAATCAACAAACGTATCAATTTATGGATGCTAATGTGGATAGACTTGGGAAACATTGCACAGTATAAGAAGCAGGGTTTCAAATGAATGGGTAAATGATGATAACTCAATAACAGGGCTCGATTTAGTCTACCAAGATTATTTGGCAACTCCGAACTAAGGCCTGTGATGACATCGTTCCATTTTCGTGGATCATCATCTTTTGTTGCCATCAACTGAGCAATTGCAAAAATGCAAGGGCTTATTGCTAAAATTGCAAGAGGTAAGCCCTTGCATTTTTTAAGGAGTTGACGTGCCGATCTCTTCAAGTAGCTGGGACAGATTCCTCTTGGGTTGCTATTATAAAACGATACTTTATAGAATAACTTCCTGGATAAGTCACGATTTAATTTCTTTACCGGGAGATATTCTTTCCCGATCTCAACGAAAGACTCACGAGCTGCAGTTTTCTTACGACTTGTAACGATAATTGAGGACATATTATCTACTGGAAGTCCACTTGGGATGATGTTCTCATCCCAAACATCATCAAGGATAACAACATACCTTTTATGATCCAAGATTTTGGATATAGATTGCCGGAGTTCATGCTCGTTCATCTTGTGAAGATTGTCCGGCACCCTATCACCCATGTTACTGGAAAATGCTTCCACCATCGACCTCAAAACATCAATTGAAGAGGGCTGCTTCGCGTAGACCCAAGCACAGCAGTCTATTTCTTTATTCTTCTCAACTCTCTCATAAACGTTTTTAACCAGAGTTGTCTTCCCTGATCCGCCAGGCCCCCACACTATGATCACCTTCATTTGATCCCTCGGCAGCTCAACAAGACCTCGTAGCTTGGCAAAATCTTCGTCCATCCCAACTACATCCACGTTCTCCATACGATGGTCCCTAGCTTCTTCGTCTTCCTCAGGTGCGGTTTGGCCCACCCCTTCCGCTTGTAGAACCAGCTCTTGCTCCATGCTCTTGACCTTCTGATGGAACTGAAAGCGAAGCTTTGCCGTCTCGATGAAATAGTGCTTGAAAGCCCCGATGTTGTTGAGTTCACAGAAGTTGCTTGGCTTGTTGGACTCCAGAAGTTCCATCTCCAGCTCGTACTCTTCTAAAGCATCTTCGATGTCGAATGCCGCGTGTCTGGCTTCTTCCACTTCAGCCAGACTGGTATTTGGCTTTCGATTGAAAGTCAATTGTTTCAACTCTCCAAGTTTATGCGTGAGCTTTTCAATTTCATCATTGATCTCCCATTGAAACTTGATTTCATCAATAGTTGCTTCCTTGAGTTTGTTAACCAGGGGTTCAGTCATCTTACAAACGCAGTCAGCGATCTTACAGAAGCAGTCCATGGCTTTTGGCTTTGGATTGAAAATCAATTTCTTGATATGCTTCACAACCCTGCTGCCTTTTTATAACCAATGATCTATGAATTTATTTTTGTTTTTATAATTCTCTTCTTGGCCTTTTCTTCCTTAATTCTTTATGGAAACGCTCAGAATTGGATGTAAATTCCATTTTCCCCCATGAACTTTTACCTAAAATCCGAATCCTCCCATTAGCTTTTAATATTATCTGGATTCACTCATATTATTAAAGCTTGCCAAATAAAGTCTTATGACTGTAGGGTATTTTGATTTTTTTTTTACCTTTCTAAAGATAAAACTAAAAATGAGAAAAACTAACCCCCTTCCATACACATAACACTCCCGCATTTCTAGATTGTCTCAACTCTCAATTCGGGGGAGAGAAAAATGTACAAGCTATTTAGGTTTTTGCATATGCCTTTATCTTAACTTATTTGAAATGAAATTAATCAATATTTTCAAATATACAGTTTCAAAATGTCTCCACCCAATTCACATCGTATATATGTGTGTAGGATAGTATAAAATGCAAAAACGATTTTAGTTTTTCATTCAGGCCTATTTTGCCACCTATTTCCACTGAAAACATTGTAAGATTTATTGCTGAGAATTTTTATCTAAATTTTGTCGTTTTTAATTTTATCTTTAAAAAAAATAAAAAGACCAAAATGCTCTTAGTTATAAGACTTCGTTTGGCAAGTATTTATGGCATGGAAGGATTTGGGTAATATAAAAAGTTAGTGGAGGAGTTTGGATTTCAGACAAGAATTAAAATGGGATTTACTCTACCATTGAGTAAAAAATTTCAATCATGTTTACGCTGATTGCGGGACACGTGGCCTGACTTTATGACAAAATTGTTCAACTTGCTCCATAACACTTTCTTTTTTTGGGGAAGAAATTTGAATTAGCACAACAACAAAGGATATAAGAAAACGGCCAGCTTGCTCCATAACTACAAAACATAATTTTGCTGTTTGTTGTTGATCTTTTTTGTTTGGTAAATTTTCCAAATGATGACTAATGTTTATATTTTTTTCAACTTTATCTTCATTTTTTCAAAGTGACATGTTTAGTTCCTAAAAATTATATAAAATAAATAAATAATAATGTAGTCCCTAATATTAATACATTTTTTTTAATTTCATCCCCATTGTTTCAAAAGTGATTTATTTAGTCCTGAAATTTTGCAAAAAGTTTTAGTTAATTTAGTCCCAGTCGTGAGATTTTAATTGTGACCGATACATAAAACTTTGGGGAATAAATTAAAAAAAAACTAAAAATATTGGTAACTAATTGAAACTTTTTGCAAACATCTAGATTAAGTGCATTACTTTAAAACAAGAGAGAAGAAATTGAAAAATAAATGTAAACACTGAGGACTAAGTGAGTCACTTTTAGAAAATAGAGAAGAAACTAAAAAAAATATAAATATTAGAGACTAAATACGTCACTTTTGAAATAATAGAGATAAAATTAAAAAAAATACAAATATTGAGTAAAATTTCTAAAATTTAACATTTTCTTTTTGTTCCCTACCAACATTTCTTGGGATTAACTCAACCCTAGCTGACCATAGTTAAGGAATGTAGTCCGCCAAGTATGTTCTCTCATAACTCCAAATTTTATTTCTAGTTGAGTATGAATATACTACTAAAAAGGAAAATTACTTGGCTGCTTCAAGTGGGAAAGAAACCACGGAGAGATTGATCCATCATACGTCCCTATTCATCAATAAAAATTATCTTTTTTTTTTTTTTTGCCCAATTGAATGATTGACCCATCACATGATGTCCCAACTAATCGATTAAACTATCTTATTCTTTTTTACTAACCCCTCTTATAGTTGGGGGAGACGATAGGTGAGAAGCCAAGTCAAAATCAAGGTGCGGACCTTTTATAATTAGGAGAGAGGGGTGGGTTAGAAGTCAACATCCAACTAACAATTCCCAATAAGTAGTTGTTGCCAGCAGAATTAATTTATGCATCTTAAACGATCTTTATTGATGCATTTCAAAGAATTAGATTTGTGAGTTAACTAATAGTAACGACCAAAAGAACAAAAAGTTAGCTAATGCTAGCTTCCGATGTCAATATGATCGTGCCCTGTGTGGAGTAGAGAAGCTACAATCGAAGATTCTGATGACTAAAGCTAGCCAACAATACCCCCTTCCCCACACGCAACACCCCCACATATCTAGATTATGTGTCAACTCTTAATTAGGTCAAAAAAATGTATACTGTATTAAAATCTTGCGTATATAAGCCTATATATATCTTTGCTTATTCGAACTGAAATTAATCAATATTTTCAAATATTTGTAGTTTTAAATTGTCTCCATCCAATTCATATCCTATGAGTGCAAGATAGTATGAAATGCAAAAACGAATTTAGTTTTTAATTTAGGCCAATTTTGCCACATATTTGCACAGAAATCATTGTAAGAGAAATCATTGTAATATTTATTGCTGAGAATTTTTATTTAATTTATTTATAATTTTTATTTTATCTTAAAAAATAAGAAAAGATCAAATTACTCTTAGTCATAAGATTTCGTTTGGCAAGTTCTTATGGTATGAGAGAATTTGGGCAATCTAAAACATGGAGGAGTTTGGAGATATATATATATATAAATATATATATATATATATATATATATATATATATATATATATATATATATATATATATATTGTTAATTTAACAAGTATATCTATTAAACTCAACAGAATATTCTCATTTTAATTGGAGTTTGGATATTTTTCTATTATGTCGACGCTGAGTGTGGGACATAATTTCGTTGTTTGTTGTTGTTGTTATTGTTTTCTTTTTGCTAATTTTTTCCAAATGGTGTCTAATGTTTATATTTTATATTTTATATTTTTGGGGGATGGGAGATGGGGGATGGGGAAAAGGCAGGGCCGGCCTAAGCTAAGGGTGGCTTGGGCCTGTGTCCAAGGCTTCCTTAGTTTAAGGGCCTCAATTTAAAGGAATTGTATCTCAAAAGTTAAGAAAAATAAATTTTATATAAGTTTATCTTTTTGTTGACTTGTAATATTATGATATTTTATAATTCTAATTTTAGTATTTTTTTTAGCTTACCAGCTAAGAGTTCGAATTAATTTATATTCTCTGTCCCATCGCATTAAGAAACTAGGATTATCTTCTGGCAGCGGCACAGGTGGTGTGGCAAGTGGGTGCTTCGTTGGAAATAGCTTCGTTAGCCATTATCTTCTGTCCTTTACAAATAATAATATCTTAATGTTAACATTTAAGCCACATTTTACATTGTTGCTATTTGAGATTCAAACTCAATTGGAGGCTTTGGCAGTCAGCTTTGAATCAGTCTGAATAAATGTATCGAGATGTCCATTAATCTTCGTCCTTCACAAAGATGTCCATCCTTCGTCCTTCACAAAGCCTCATTATAGACAGGAGCGAATGTAAAAATTTTGTTTAATGAGAATTAAGAACACATAATTGAATATTCTTATATGATTTTTTTTCTCTGTCGGCTTAATTATTTTTTTAGTTTAACAACTGCTTAGAAATACATAATTTTTCAAAAAATACAGTTCCACCATAAACACGTTGATCACATCTTCAATGTGATATGCTGTCTCTCTGATTTGTTTCACTCTCACTTCAGCCAAAAACTGGTATCTTCCTTTCCTTGGATGTATCCTTAAGAAACCCTTGCCTGTACTTAAGTTGATCTGTGAGCTCCTTAATTTCCTCATTGGTCCTCAACTAAAACATGATTTCTTAATTCATAAGCAGCATCTTTGAGTTTGTTAACTACGTACGAAATCAATGATCATGTCAGCCTTATCTTGATGTGCTTTATTTACTAGGAGAAGTGAATCCAACTTTCTTGATGTGTTTCCTCGGCGTCTTTCCTTATTATTCTCCTCTTGGCCAAAGATGAGAAAGATAAACAAACAACAGTTTTCTTTTATTAATTTTAAGTCTTTGTTATTTTTATTTTTATTTTAATCTCTTTGATCTCTCTTTCTCACTTTTTTTTTGTTTGATTAATACTTTGATATAGTGGTCTCTTATCTTAAAAGTGTAACATTATAGTCATTTACATTTTGAATATATGACACAGTTTGTCCTTTTTTACTTTTTGGTTTAAAGTTTGACGACATAACCCTTTTTAACTAAACTCAGTATTAACCCTTTTTTAACTTAAACTTTAATATTTACTTGATTTTGCATGTTTAGTTTGTGTTATAATTTAGTACTTCACCGATTTGGTATATATATGTGGGTGTGTATCTATGGTAAAGCAAGTGGAAATGTTCATGCACCTGACTCCTTTTAATTTTTTTTAACTTTAATTTTTTTTTTTTTTGCACCTTACTCCTTTTTAGTTTTTTTTAACTTCAATTTTTTTTCCTACCATTGTCATTTTAATTGTTTACTTTTTTGTCTAATTATTCATCATTTTTTTTAAACTTAAACTTTATTTTTACTCAATTATTTGGTCTAATTGCATTTTAATTTAGGGCTTTATTGTTTTTGTGGTTTTTACCCATATGAGTGTGCGAGTTTTAGGGTGGAAATGACGTTTTTCTTTTTAAATTCAAGTAGAATATTCACATTGTTTGTCGTTATATGCATTATTGTCATTTGAGTTCCAAAAAATATTATTATCCTTTAATTTGGGGGCAGTTGAGGTGTTCATGTCTATGATCTATATTACATATTGTTTAATCAAATTGATAATGCACAAAAATTTATACAACTTATAGGGATGGTGGTTGTAAGGATAGATGGGGATTAAAAATTGAAGAGAACGTAGAGATGAAAACAAAAGGTTGAGAGAGAGAAATAAAGAATAGACATAAACCACTCTTTTTTCATGAAAAATACTTTAAAACAATATGATCGTCCTATCATTATTTATTATTCATGACCCTTATGTGCGTGTGGGGTCACGTGCTTGTTTGAGTTGCATGGTCAGGCTGGATCGCTATCCAGCCTGACATTGATCAAATGCAATTGTCAAAAATATGAGAAGTCAATGAAGGAAATTGGATTAACAAAGTAGGTACTAATAGTTCCACCGATCAATTAGACTACATAATGCGATGTACCTAATCAATTAAAATAACAAGAATATTGCAAACATTCATCATGGCACACTTGCAATTTTCTGGAAGCATTTCTGTAAGTGTGCTAGAAATTATTTCTTTTAGTTCCTCAGCTTAATTTTGATAAATATATCTCTAGTTTCCGAAGGTATCATATTTGAACATAGGAGTCTTGTACTCCTACATTATTTGGAAGAAAATGAAAAAAAAAGCCATTGTAAGTGAACTCTTGGCTTTTACTACTTTGTTGTATGCATCAACCACGTTCCAATAAATCATAACCATCAGTATTGATGAAACAAATGACATTTACATATTGTTTGATCAACTTGATAATTGATGCAACAAAAACTTTTATACTACTTCTTCACGGGACGGTTATGATAAGGATAAATGGGAATTGAAAATTGATGAGAACATGGAAATGAAAACAAAGATTGAGAGAGATCAAGAAAGAATAGGCATGAAAACTACTCTTCTTAAGCATTATATCATACTTTTAGGTTCTTCAACGTCCGCTGACCTTTTAGATGATCAAATGTAGTTGTCAAAACTTAAAAAGTCTAGACTTTTTTTCTGTAGAATAATTGATATTGTATTGTCACTACACCAAGTCTAACATACAAATCTAGGCTCATGACTACTGCATACTTAAGAGGAAAACCCTTCCTAAGTTGTCGAGGCCTTAGTTTTGCAAGAAATAATGGTGAGAATAGAACAATCATAACTTCGATAAAAAATTATTGAAAGTCTCAAACTCTAGGAATAAAGACCTCCAATACATAAATTTCACAAAGTCATACAAAGAATGAAAGTCTAAAATCATCCAAATCATAATTAAAGTAATAGTTCACCTAAGTACCGTAAGGTGTAAATAGGAATCCAAGCATCACCTTATCTCTAAAGTTCTTTGTGTTATTAGGGCTCTACCGAACAATCCATCTACGCCAAACTACTCCTCACCTGCTTCAAAATTAGAGAAGCAGAACAAAAAAAGTAGAATAAAATGAGTACTAGCTCAATAAGTGGTTTATGCCCAAAGGTGCACAATAAATAAAAAAAACAGCACAGGACCTTGATGATGAATGGGATCGCAATACTTATGCATAATAAACCTTTAAAAGGAAGAAAAAAAAAAGAATCAAAATTCAGTAGGTGGCATGTAAACTAATTTCAGGTCCAAGTAAATCTAAATTTATCATGCCCCAATATTTCTTTGCTTTCTAAATGATAAGTTAGCTTGGACATCAGTAATATTTCTTTGCCTTCTAAATGATAAGTTAGCTTGGATATCAGTTATATCACTTTGTCTGGAGTCCCATTCTTCCTATCCATTTTCTTCTCAGTGTCCTTGCCTTCCAAGGTTTTTTTTTAAAAGGAAAAATTGCTGTAGATTCAAATTAAAACAAGTCTATTAGAAATCACCCAATAAATTTAATGATGAAAGGCTCAATGCTTTTAGACTAAAAGCAAAACACCAAGAGATATACCTACTGACTAATTACTACTCATTCCTCCTGAACTATGGTTCCCTTTTCACTGACATAGATACCGTCGAGGAATTTTCGGATATCTTTGTTCTTCACATGGCATTTCTGGTTAATCATGGCACAAGACCGAGAAACAAGTTCAATGTCATTTCCATCCAATACCAATTCATCCTTCACCTTCTCAGATCGAAGGATGCTGACACCTTCAAGCATATCCCCCTTCCTCCCCCTCTTCTCGCCAAGGAAGTTACGGATCTCAATGGAGCGACTGTTGTTAGTATTGGAAGCATTGATCGCAACATTCAATTGCTTGTTGGACTCCAATAAGAGCAAATGATCCACAGGTACAATAACTTCAACACTTCGCCATTAATGAGCAAAACAACAAAGCAGAATATGCAAACAAGTTGCAGTTTGTGCGTGTGGCTGAATCGCGAACGATTCAGTGAATCATTTGATACGATTCACATACGATTCACGTTGATTCACGATTCTCTCATTCGATTCGTATCGATTCTTTGCTGAATTGTATCGAATAGTCGCGAATTGTAGGATTTCGACAACAGAGTGTATGACACATGAAAATCGTCGCACTCTTAGTACAAAGCTCAAACTTATTTTAAATATTTTGTATGTAATATTTTTAAATCTTCAAAAATTAAAAGTCAAATATTCTAATTTCAAAGTCTATATCCAAATCATGTGAAAGTTTCAAATGCATAAATTGATATAAAGAGAAGCCCAAAATCAAACTACTCCAAGAACATCAAAGATCAAATACAACTCGTTGCTAATAGTCTTGTTTCATCTTGCAATCTATGCATGTCTTCTGAATCTGAAAAGTTATAACAAAGAATGAACTACACAGCCCCATAAGTATTCCACAACTTTTCTAGCAAATTTTCTAGCATATTGACATGACTCAAAAAGTATTTTGACAAATATTTCTTTCATAAATGTATTATTATTCCAAGTTAGAAATAGATTAATCGTCGCACGTTAGCCTAAAGGGCTTCTAAATCTTGATTTTGATGATTACAAACCATAAATGTATTTAATGAGTTTGTTTAAGTATGCATAAGTAAAGATGAATCAAGATTGACTCCAATTTCAAGTTCATCAAGCTGAAGAAGGAAGAAGAACATCCATCAATTCAAGGAAAAGATTCAAAGAATGAAGATGGAGTTATAAGGATGGAGACGGAAGTCTAAGAGGTACAGGTTGGGACTTCACCGAGGTTTGGGTCTTGCAAATGGTATATGCTCGATGATGATTTTTAAAGTTGTTCTTGAAACAATTGAAAAAGGCTTTACAAAAGACGCTCAAAAGAAATGTTTTCAAAAACTCAACCCTTGCAGTTTTAAGCCCACCGGATGACCCCATGGCAACCGGTAGACCGGTGGCCAAAGGGTCGTCCGCCCAAGGCCTGTCCACTGGACAAAGGTCTCTCGACCTGTCGATCAGTGGAATAGGGGTCGACCAGTCGGGCCAAAATGCTAGTTTAAAATATAGCCGTTTTATGAACATTAGAAAGCATTAATTACACATTTTCAGCTCTATTAAACTATCTCAACTGAAAAACTTTCAAGTATTGATTCAAAGAAATTACTCTTGAGTTCTTTTATTAATTTCATCTTTGAATCATCATTGAGCTATATTTGAGCAAGAATTTGTGAGTAATATTGAGAGAAACATTCATTATATTCATCTACCCTAAAAGAGAGTTTTTATTATGAATCTCAAACACTTATCAAAAGAGAGAGTTAAACACTTTGAAATGAATGATTTCTTTGTCAAAGGTGTTAGGGTTAAAGCTTTGTATTGAGAATATTTTTCTATCGTAAAAGCTTGAACTACCATTGTAGTTGGTTTATGGACTCACCAACATTTGAAGAGCCACCATAGTGAAGATTGTTGAAATTCTAAGTAAGGAGTTTAGGTCGTGGACTTTGGCGGGAGCTGAACCACGCTAAATCACAATTTGCAATCTCTTTATCTCAACTCTCTCTTTGCATTATTTTCTGCATACCAAGTGTTTGATAAATTGCCTCACTCACATTTTATATTGCTAGAGTACATATCTATTTAATATTGTTTTTGATTAATAATTGCTAGTATATTTTCTAATCGAAAAAGTAGTATTATTGCCTATATAACCTAATTCACCCCCTCTTATGTTTAATTAAGGGACAACATGTGGTATCAAGAGCTAGGGCTTTACATATAGCTTAACATCTTGTAAAGTCAAGATCATGGCATTTACTACTTCATCACCTCACATTGAAGGATATTCAATTGATAGACCTCCTATGTTTACAAGAACTAATTTCATGAGGTGGAGAAATCATATGGCAATATACATTCAATCCGTGGACTATGCATTGTGGCATATTGTTGAGCATGGGCCATACGAAGTTGAAGATGAGTCAACTGAGCAAAACATTGCCTAATTGACCAAAAATGCTCAAGCTATGCATATTGTCTATTGTGCTTTCAATGATCAAGAGCTTGAACAAATTCAAGAATGTACATTCGCTCATGAAATATGGAATTTTCTTGAAAAGCTTTATCAAAAGGAAGAAGAAGATGCTAAAGAAGAAAATGAAACATGCATTGGTACATTTAATGAAAAGGTATGTCTATCTCACGAATCAAATTGCTCCTCATTTATGAATAATGATCTTGCAATTGATGAACTAGAAGAAGCCATCTCGGAGATTCAAAATGAATTGATAATTGCAATTTTTAAAAATAAAAACTTGATTAAAGAAGTTAGATGTGCCTTATTTGAGATAAATGAGATTAACAAGAAAAAGACTTTAATTAAAATAGATGGTATTTCCTTGATTGATAAAGTATTTGAAAATGAGATCTCATGGTCAAGAAAGATGTGCAATGAATTGAATGAAGAAATAAAAAAAGAAAAATGGGATATTATGCGTAATTCACAATACATGGTATGCAAATTAAATGCATTTGGATATAAATCATGTCTCATTCAAAAGACATTAAATAATTGATTTCTCAAAAGTTTAAATCATGATGTATCACCTTGTGCTTTTACATACTGAGATAAAATAGAACAACTTGCTTAACTATTTCATGATTTGAAACAAATTGATGATGGAACAAAAGTTCCATGGTGGCTACAATACAAATGGATTGTCAAAGTCATAACAAATGTAACTCACCCTCAAGGACCCAATTGAAAATGGGTACCTAGATCTTGCTTTATTGTAGGAATGTCTAGCAACACCAAAGAAGATGGTGATGCAACTTATGAAAAAGGCAAGATCACTGAGATAAATAAGCACTGGTAACATTGAAATTATTTATTTCTATATGTGCCTCTTGAGAATGGTTTAAAATTCAACTCGATTAATCAACTATTTGTTTTTCTTACATATGTGATTGAAAATGATGATGCATTATTTGATTGAGTGAAAAGGCTCATGCTAAATGTAGTAATCTTGACTAGAATATTCATTTTCTCAAAATTCCTTAAATTTATCAAATTAAGTCATTTTAGTGAAAATAAATCTGAGGTACCACCAAAGAAAGTTAAAAAATAACATTGAGAAAGCTAAGAAACGGTTCTTTGTTGTGGAAGATGACATGAACATATATAGAGAAGATTATGAACTAGTCTCTAGTGGTGAAAGATGGAATTCAAAAGAATCTTCTCATCCATGTAACCTATGAATCAATTTCTTTTGTTTAAATTGTGTAGTATAAAAAAATAAATTGATTGAATGAATACTCATGTATGAATGTCATATGAAGTGTTTAGAAAAATGAATATCTTACAAATGAATTTTATATACTTGGTTGTGATATTATCAAATTGATGTAATTGAATTGGTGTAAGGTGTATGATAAAGATGATAAAGTGTTGTTTGTTGGAAATAAATGTGATAATGTGTACGTGATAAATTTCCATGAATTAAAATGTCAAAATGTGATATGCTTAATTACCATTAATGAAGACTCATGATTATGACATAGAAGACTTGGTTATGCCAACATGGATTTACTTACTAAACTTTCTAGAAAAGAACTTGTCATGGGTCTTCCTAAGACTAGATTTCAAAAAGACCATTTATGTGATGAATGCCAATTTGAAAAACAACACAAAAGATCTGTCAAAACAATTAGCAAGGTAACCACATCAAGAGCTTTACAAAAATTACATATGGATCTTTTTGGTCCAATGGATGTGGCAAACCTAGGTGGATCTAGATATGTCTATGTTATCATAGATGATTATACTTGATTCACATGGGTAAGACCCCTTGCACATAAAAATGATGCCTTCAATGAATTTGCTAAACTTTGTAATAAGGTACAAAATGAGAAAAGGCTATTATATAAATTGTATTGATAGTGACCAAGGCACCGAATTTATAAATGCATCTTTTATGGACTATTGTGAAGTACGTGGCATTGAACATAATTTTTCGGCTTCTAGAACTCCTCAACAAAATAGGGTAGCGGAAAGGAAGAACCAGACTTTACAAGAAATGCCAAGAACAATGTTGAAAGAAAATAACTTGCCAACATATTTTTGGGGTAAAGCCATAAATACCGCATGTTATGTGCTAAATAGTGTGCTAATTAGACCTTTTCTAAAGAAAACACCTTATGAATTATGGAAATGTAGAATACCAAATGTGTCTTATTTTAAAATATTTGATTGTAAGTGTTTCAACCTAAATACAAAAGAACAACTTGGAAAATTTGGATCTAAATCGGATGAAGGACTTTTTATGAGTTACTATTCAATAAGCAAAGCTTATAGAGTTTTTAACAAAAGAAATATGCTTATTGAAGAATCTATGCATGTGGATTTTGATGAAACTAATCCTTTTGCCCCGAGAAAAAATGATGATGATGTAGGAATTCCCGAAGTAGACATTCAAATCCTACCTACAACTATTGGCAATTAGGGAATCCCAAGTGATCCAAAGGAAACAAATGTTGAAAAGGGTCAAATCTCAAAGGATGGTGAAGTTCTAACAAATCCACAAGACAATAAACAACCAATGCAAAATGTCTAAGAAGCCACAAAAAATGATGATCTACCAAGATGTTGGAAGTTTGTGAGGGATCATCCAAATGATCAAATTCTTGGTGATCCTTCAAAGGGAGTAAGAACTCATTCCAATCTAAATGCTTATTGTGAACATGTTGCTTTTCTTTCTCAAGTAGAGACTAAAAATGTTAAAGAAGCTTTAGATCATGAAGATTGGATAATTGTCATGTAATAAGAATTAAATCAATTTGAAAGAAGTAAAGTATGACATCTAGTTGAAAAACCTAAGGATTATCCTATAATTGGTACAAAATTGATTTCTAGGAACAAACTAGATGAATCCGGGGTTGTAATTAGAAACAAAGCTAAACTAGTGGCTCAAGGGTAAAATCAAGAAGAAGGCATAGATTCTGATGAGACTTTTGCCCCCGTAGCTAGACTTGAATCCATTTGTATGCTTCTTGCCTTTGCATGTTTTATGGACTTTAAATTATATCAAATGGATGTAAAAAGTACCTTTTTAAATGGCTATCTCAAGGAAGAAGTTTATGTGAAATAATCACCCGGATTTGAGGACTCTAGCTTGCCAAATCATGTATATAAACTAGATAAGGCATTATATGGCCTTAAGCAAGCACCTACAGCATGATATGATAGGCTTAGCAACTACTTGCTTGAAAAAGGGTTCACTAGAGGCAAATTAGATTCCACTCTCTTTGTTGAAACAAAAGACAAAGATATATTGCTTGTGCAAATTTATATTGATGATATAATCTTTGGTGCTACTAATGAATCTCTTTGTGAGTATTTTTCTAAGTGTATGCACAAAGAATTTGAGATGAGTATGATGAGATAATTGAATTTCTTTCTCGGACTCCAAATCAAGCAAACACAAAAGGGTACTTTCATCAATCAAGGCAAGTACACTAGAGAACTCATCAAGAAGTTTGAGTTTGAGTCAGCAAAAGAAATGAGTACATCAATGTCAACATCAATCAAGCTTGACAAAGATGAGGAAGGTAACAAGGTAGATGAAAAGAAATATTGAGGTATGATCGGAAGCCTTCTTTATTTAACTGCCTCTATACCCGATATTATATTTGCTGTGTGCTTATGTGCTCGTTTTCAATCTTGTTCTAAAGAGTCTCACTTAAATGCAGTAAAAAGAATCTTAAATATCTTAAGGGGACTATAGATTTAGGATTGTGATATCCGAAAGGCACATCATTTGAACTTATAAGATATTCGGATGCGGATTATGCAGGAGATCGAGTAGATAGAAAGAATACTAGTGGATGCTGTCAATTTCTAGGACATTCATTAATCTCTTGGTCTAGTAAAAAGCAAAATAGTGTAGCTCTCTCTACGGCCGAAGCTGAATACGTATCTGCCGGAAATTGTGTTGCCCAAATTCTTTGGATGAAACAAAATTTGCTGGACTATGGCCTTGTGTACGATAATGTGCCTATTAAATGCGATAATACAAGTGTCATTAATCTCACTAAGAATCCCATCCAACACTCTAGAACAAAACATATTGAAATTAGGCATTATTTCATTCGCGATCATGTTCAAAAAGGAATATTATACTTGAATTTGTTGATTTCGTGCATCAATTAGCTGATATTTTTACTAAACCTCTGCATGAGAATCAATTTTGCATGATTAAAAAGGAATTGGGCATGCTTAAAATGAGTTAACATTGTAAAATCTTGAAGTTTTCCTCGTGAGATGCACTTCCTGGCAGAAAGTGCACCACCAAAAGAGGGGGCTTCCACCGGACGATCGGTGGAGCATACTCTCGTCTGGTGGATGTGCCTCGGGCAGACGAGGGTTTGGCACCGGTCGACCGGGGCGCCTACCTGGTCCGGTCGTGGCACTGACGGGAACGAAGCTTAAAACCCAAAATTTTAAACTTTTTCAATTATTCTTTTTCTTTCAAACTCTATCCATCTTTCGCATTCAAATCCCATAAACCCTTATCAATTTTTACAAGCTTTAAACATCATATTTTTACTACAAATGGAAGATCAAAACTTTTCAAATCCCAAAATTGACTCCAAAGCTTCTCTTTCTCTTCAAATCTTTGTCAAAAATCTTCAAATTTTCTCTTGCCCACCAAGTGTTCGACAAAATTACCTAACCAAACTTTCTTGCATTCTCTTCCAATTTCTCTTGTCTACTTATGGCCTCTTCATCCAAACAAGCATCCAAGAAGCGGAAGACTAGTTTAGGCCTTATACCATTGACCCATGGGATCCTATGCACGTCATCGCACCGGGTGATTTCTCTAAAAAAGAAATACTATGGGGTAAACTTGTTGATCCTTCAAATTTCTTGAATAACACTCGTCCACATAAATTGCTTAGATATCAATGGTGGCTTCCTCTGTTTGGACTCGAGGACATCAATTGTGATCAATGGGTTCGTGAGTTCTATGCTTATGTGGTAGAAGGTGAACATGAGGGTGTGAGTGGGCTAAAGAGCTGGGTCAATGGAGTTAACATATTTGTGAGTGAACGGGACTTGGTTAACTTGCTTGGCATTCCAACTAGTGCTCTAAAAATCTACTCCCTTGCCAACTTACCAAAATGACTACATGACAACGCTCCAACGGAGATGTTTACTACTTTGTGGGAAGGCTTGGGAAGGTCGGAAGACTTCATGTCTAAAAGAGATCACCTATGTGCTGAAAAACGATTGCTCCTCTATATCTTGAATCAAGTTATCATGCCTCGCATTGTAAAGGACGGGTCTATTCCATTATTCACAGGTTATGTGATGCATCTCATGTACAAAAAGGTAAAAATCAACCTCTCACACATTATGCTTAGTCACATGTTGGCTTTCAAAAAGAAGTCCCTACCTTATGGGATGATCTTGTGTCATCTTTTTCGTCCAAGAGATATTGCTCATGTTGGTCAATTTGAACCTTTGAATGCTTCCACCTATCTCATTGACAAATATTGCCTTGATAGACAATACATGGCTCATGTCAGTAACGACATCGTCTACATTGAGCAATGTCAATTCCGTAAGGTTCAATCTGAAATAGTTGATGATCTAGAAAACTATGACCTTGGGGAAGAGGGAGATGAAAGTGAAGCCGCAAGCGAGAGTGATGAAGGAGATAAGAAGGAAGAGATGCCGACATTGGGACTTCACAGGCTGATATTGGAGGTGCAAGCTCTTCTACAAGGATAAGATCTCGCCCAGCCACTCTTGAAGAAGTAAATACCAAGGTTGATAATTTGACTTCGAAAATTGATTAGTTATCTTTGACTATTGGAAAAGTCAACTCCGAGATGAAGGGCATGAAGACGACGCTTGAAAAGCTTTATGAGAAGTTTATGAAGGACTAAGGCCATTTCCTTGAGATGCATAAGATGATCCCTTTTTCCCCTATCTCATGGACTTTGCAATTTTTTTTTAAAAAAAAAACATCTTGTTTTACGTTGTCGTGAACTCTCTCTAATTGTTTCAGTTTTTTCTTTTTCTTTGTTCTTCCAATCTACTTCCATTATCTTGTTCTTTTGGCTTCAATTGCTATATCTTGTTTTACTTTGCTTGCTAATACCAAATAGGAGGAGATGAAATGTGGATGTAATTGATTTTCTTTGTTTTGCTAATGACAAAAAGGGGGAGAAAAAAATGTAAACTTGAGCCTAAAAGAAGACTCATACATTGAGGAGGAGTAAGAAGTTAAAATATGCACAAGTTGAGGGGGAGTTTTGAACAAACTTATATCTTACCTATTTTAGGTTCAAGCAAACTCAAAATGCACTAAATGCTAAATGCTCTCAAATTTATTTATGCTTACATTGTTATTATTTGGGATAAGTTTTGTCATCATAAAAAAAGGGGAGATTGTTAGCCTAAAGGGCTTCTAAATCTTGATTTTGATGATTACAAACCATAAATGTGTTTAATGAGTTTGTTTAAGTGTGCATCCGTAAAGATGAATCAAGATTGACTCCGATTCCAAGTTCATCAAGCAGAAGAAGGAAGAAAAACATCCATCAACTCAAGGAAAAGATTCGAAGAGTGAAGATGGAGTTATAAGGATGGAGACGGAAGTCATAAGGGGTATCGGTTGGGACTTGACCGTGGTTTGGGTCTTGCAAATGGTATATGTTTGATGATGGTTCTTAAAAGTTGTTTTTGAAAAAATTGAAAAAGGCTTTACAAAAGACGCTCAAAAGAAAAGTTTTCAAAAACTCAACCCTTGCAGTTTTGAGCCCACCGGACAACTCCATGGCAATTGATCGACCGGTGGCCAAAGGGTCATCCACCCAAGACTTGTCCACCGGACAAGGGTCTCTCGACCGGTGGAATAGGGGTCGACCGATCGAGCCAAAACGTTGGTTTAAAATATAGCCATTTTATGAACATTCGAGAGCATTAATTACACATTTTCAGCTCTATTAAACTCTCTCAACTAAAAAACTTTTAAGTATTGATTCAAAGCAATTACTCTTGAGTTCTTTCATTAATTTCATATTTGAATCATCATTGAGCTATACTTGAGCAACAATTTGTGAGCAATATTGAGAAAAACATTCATTGTATTCATCTACCCTAAAAGATGGCTTTTATTATGAATCTCAAATATTTATCAAAAGAGAGAGTTAAACACTTTGAAATGAAGGATTTCCTTGTCAAAGGTATTGGGTTAAAGCTTTGTATAGAGAATGATTTTTCTTTCATAAAAGCTTGAACTACCATTGTAGTTGGTTTGTGGACTCACTAATATTTGAAGAGCCACTATAGTGAAGATTGTTAAAATCCTAAGCGGGGAGTTTAGGTCGTGGACTTAGGCGGGGGTCGACCCACGCTAAATCGCGATTTGCAATCTCTTTCTCTTAACTCTCTTTTTGCATTATTTTCTGCACACCAAGTGTTTGATAAATTGCCTTACTCACATTTTATATTGCTAGAGTGCATATCTATTTACTATTGTTTTTTTATTAATCATTGCTAGTATATTGCTTAATTGAAAAGGCAGTATTATTGCCTATATAACCTAATTCACCCCCTCTCTTAAGTTTAATTAAGGGACAACATAGCATATATACGAAGATAAAATGCACAAGTTAACAAGCGAATATGATTACGAAGAGTTACGCATCACATTGCCACACAAAGAGTCACAAAAAACATAATCGAAACTAGTTTTGAATAACTTGTTTCATAGCATACACAAAGTTACAAAGATTAGCCCCTTGAAAGGACACATATCGAAGATCAACCATACACTTATGCATCAAAATCACATATATAATTTTCATAAACTAACTTTTCAAAGTTGAAAACTTAACGAATTTCGCATATGTCATGCCGACGGATTTAATCAAACCAAAATTTTGCAAAGCGGACACGATTATCTCATAAGTATAATTTTTGAATCTATTTCAGAAAATCAATTTTCATTAACTAAATAAAACAAAATATCATTTCAGAAACATGGTTTAAATAAAAGTGATTAGAGTTTTCATAAAATAAAGGTTTTCATTTCAACAAAGATATAATAAACATATTTGTTTGGAACAAAAATTAAGCTAGAAAAATTGTGGATACTTACCTACAAAGTGGAACAAAATCTTCAAATTGAAATATGAAATTCCCCAAAGTCTATGCTCCACTTCAACCATACCCTTTTTAGTCTCTGACAATTTTTGCCCAAGTTTTCTATTTCACCCGTGTCATGTGAATATTACCGAAGATCATATAAATATCCTTTTAAGCAATCATATTGAAATGCACAATTGTAACTCCCAATGCACTATCATCCAATTCATTAACTCTTAATTATGTCTATATATATTGTGTAGAATGTGAATAGTTATAACCCAAAACTCAATAATTCCAAGATTAAACCCACAAATAGATACTTCTCTTATTATCACTTGCACACACACACACACACACATATATATATATTGCCAAAACTCTCAGGTATTACAAAATCGTACTAATGTCAGAAGAAATTCAAATATAGGCTGAGGCCACAAAATTGATAACACGTAACAAAAGGGTGGCTTAAACTGCCAAAGCACCAAATGAGAGTCCCAATGAATAGTGGTACACCACACTAAATAGATGAAATCGAAATGACCAGTATATGATCCCTACTGAGCAAGGGCCTAAACTCGCGTACCCACTAGTTAGGGCACAACCTAATTATTTAGTTATTTCAAAAATATGCTAAAGGAAATAATTGAGTTGCTTTCGAAAAGCTTTAGTTTCAAAAAGACAGTATTTAAGTACGTTTTCATGCACATGAAAATTTTGTTCCCAAGTTTTCATTCTAAAATTCCAAAAAAAAATATTGCCTCAAAAGAAAATGTTAGATTTACAGTAGTAGAACCAATTAAAGAGAATGATAGGGACCAACATTCTAAACATCAATCCTACAAGTTTGAAAATATTTTAGACTACCACGTGAATGAGTAAAGTATGTTACTAGTTTGTTGGAAATGAATTACCGAATAGGTTTGGTAGATTTTAATAAGCTAAATGTACAAAGACAATTATATTAATCGGTAAACACAATATATTCTTAGCTATAATTAGCAATACAAAACTCTTGATGGAATATTTTATTCACCAAGGTCTAACAAAGTTTATGACTAAGCAAGCAATAACAGTGATGAATGACTATTGAAAATAAATAACCATGGGGGATGAAATCAGTTTCATGAGCAGCAGGCTTTGGAGTAATTAATCAATAATGAAAAGAATAATTTATTGAGGAGATCAAAGGAATTGGCAATGAAGGGGATACATATATTTTCGAAATCATCCTTCCTAATACACAACATGACTTGAGTTCGTTGTAAGAAATCAAATTTGACATTTACCTTTGACATGCGATTTACTCCAATCCTTTTTTGTTTTTTTGTTTTTTTTGTTTTTAATTTAAGGGAGGCTTAAGCCATTTATATCACTTAAAATGTTACACACGAGACTTGATCTTGGGATCTTTCACATCTAAAGTGAGAATCATACCACTAAACCAAACAGCTTGTGGCTACTCCAATCCTTAAGAGCAAAAGATAAAGACTAGAAAATCGTAATAAACCACGCCCTTACGACTCCACGAGACCTAAATCTAACGAAATCCTGATTTAATGACAACATCCTATGTTTATTCGAATTTCTCTGGAGAAGATTAAATTTATGCCAAGGTGATTATTGAACCAAGTCAATTAGACAAAAAAGTTGATTTTAAAAGCAGCTACCAATAGTGCCCATGTGACGCCCAAGAATTTTATCACACATATTTTAAATAACTATTGCATAAACTACTTGTGCATTTTACGTGTATTTTTTGTCTTCTTTAATTGTTTATTTCTGATGCACTATTCATAAGAAAATTTACTGTGTCGGATATGCGATTTAATACTTTTCCTAGGTCATATGATACATAATACGAATAGGAAAATTTTTATTTTGGACTTTTGAGCTCGGGAGCATATAATTAGAAAATGTTTTCCGCATCATTTAAATAGTGTTACATACGTAACAACCTTAGTTTGAATTAGTTAGCATTTAATTAGAGTTTTAAGCTCATTTGATCAAGTAATTGTGGCATTTGACTTAATAAATTGTAACCTACTCATACATATATATAATACACTGCTCATATAAGCAAAATACTCATCAAACTAAAACAAAAATTTCCCAAATGCGCACCCCCCGGCCTCTTAAAACCGACAGCCCTATGCAAACAAAAGAGAGATTTCTTCATCTTCAAATCTTTATCTTGGATGTCAACTAAGCTTCTACAAGGGATTTCAACCTAGCTCAAGCTTGTTCCTTGCATCTACAACATCATTGTGAGGAATTTTTGCATTTTCATGGAATTTTAAAGTTTAAGTTTAATTTTGCAATTTTCGGATTTTGCCATTAATGTGCCATAACATGCTTGATTCTTGTTCTATATAGTATTATTACATGCTAGAGACCTTGTATATGCATTGGTATAGCTTGAAACTTAGTTTTTGACAAGATTTCACTTGAGGAAGATGATGAATAGTATAGTAAATAGTGAAATCCGAAAATTTGAGGTTTTGATATAATTTGTTAATTAGATTGAATTGGGGCTTTCTTTAGGTGCTTTGGACATTAGTGAAACTAGACAAAGGCTCACGTGAGGTTGAATTGCCCGAAAATGAGTTTAAATTCAAAATTTGTTAACTTTAAAAAGGGAATTTTTCATGTAATGCAATTCAAACATGTTTGAGCTTTAGATTAGGTATCATTGGGGGTATGAAAGCACTGATGATGCTTTCGTTGCATGGAATTGAGGTCCGAATAGGGTAGTCGTAGTTAAAATCCACTCGGGGCCTTTCCGAGTTTTTGCCTCCAAAGCGGGTTTTCATGGCTTTAATAGGTGTCATTTGATATCCTTAGGGATGTAATATGGTTGATTTATAGAATTAGAGTTTTGAATTTCGTATGGAAGTAGAATTGCCTAGTTGAAAAAGGGGACTTTGGAATGAAGGTTTGAATTTGTCATGTTTGAATAGCTAGATAACCTTAGACGTGTCAGGAAGCCTCTAAAATTTATTTATGACATGGTTTGGTTAATCGAATTAGGTAACTGTAGTTCAAATCACTTAAGGAGCTTTTTGGTATTTTTGTGTAATCATGCTTGGAAATGTGGTTTCATGGTATTTAGGTGTATCATAATGTGGCTAAATGGGATTGGTAAAGTTAGATTTGAAGTTCCATATTGTATGTAAAGTTTAGGACCTAATTCGTAAGCAATTGGAAAAGGGTTTTGTTAGAATTTATATGAATTGGTTGAACTTGTTGCTTAGTTAGTTATTTGGACTACTTAATTGCTATATTTGATTTTTAATTGAGTTGCATATGTTGTATTAAGTAAATAAGTTTGATAATGACTCTTAGAACATGTTATAGTTGAATTATGTTTAAGTGTTAAAGTAGTTGTCTTGATTGGAAGTTTAACTTGATATTCCTTGTGGTATAAACGAAGTTAAGTTAGTTAGGGAGTTTAACTTGTTAGATGGTAACGTAGCTAATGCCCTTGCAAGACTAAGGAAATACTTTAGAGTCATTTGTGTGATTTCTTGGGCAATATGCCAATATGATATAAAGGTGATTATATATAACTTCTATTGTTGTGGATTGAGTTAAGCAAAAGTTAAGTTAAGTTAGAAATTAATATAGATAATTGCTAAAGTGCTAAACTCATATGAACATGCTAGGGTACATGTCCAAGCTAGTTCGAGGAGGTTGGGGTAATCGGAGCTATTTTCTTGCATATTTAGTCGGATCCAAGGTGAGAGAGTCCTTAACCCTTTTGTGCATCTTAGTTTATTTCATTGTTTTTAAATTATATGAGTTAGCTAATTGATAAAGTTTACATGTATCATTTATTTGTTACCTCGTGGTTACTCGTGGTTGTTTAATATTATCTCGTGAATTCTTGAATTCGTGTCGGGTTGCTCAACCTTTTCGGACATGGTAGCGTCGAGAAACACGGACGGCGTCGGGCTTACCGTGCTTCCTCGACTACCATGGTGCATATTCCCTTTCTCGCTGAGTATACTCCACTACCCCAGAGGCGTGGTTCACTTGCTGGACATATGGTGCTACCTCAGGAGAAAGGGTCGTAGGATCGGGATACATTCGGAGTATCCCAACTTGTTGGAGTAAGGGTTTGCCGGTACTTGCGTGAATTTCGTGGCTATCGAGTTTGAGTATTTGAAGTGGAACCATATCCTTTTTAATGTGGTTAACTACTTACTATTTAATCTTGTTGTTTATGTTATATATATGATTTCTTGTATTTGCATATCATAATGCACGCTCGGTATGTTGCATCACCTCCCTCACTGAGTAACTTGGTTACTCGTTCCTCTTTTCAACATATTTCACGAAAAGCTAAAGATTGGATTGCCTCATGTGTGACCTGCTTGCTCTATCAGTATGTAAAACATGGAAGAATGTGATCATGATATGCTTGTATTGTATTTGAGACTTTGTGCCCATGTACGTATTTATGTTATATCAAGGAATGTAATATTAAATTTTTAGTTTTGTTTGATGATTATGTACTAGTGGGCGTGTAATATCTTCTATTTGCTTTACCTTATTACTTAGTAGTGCATGCTTGTATGGACGATGAAAACTAGTTAGTTGGTTGGACACAAATTATAAAAAAGCTTGATTGATAAAATAGAGTGGTATGATAAGTGGATTAAAAAGATAGAACTTTAATGGATTTAATTTTTCATGCTTGTGTGATATGTTGTTGGGTTCCAAGGCTCGGATGGCCTTGAGGAGCTAGTTGGATTTATGAATCTTGAAAGCTAGATTGTATGAATGGTTGATTGTGATTCACGACTTGTATGTGACTGTTGGCAAGTTTCTAGATTGACCTATATATAAGGGAAACTCTGTCCGTTTTTTCCCTAAATTTCGTGCCCGGAGTTTGGAATTGGGTTGAGAATAGCATAATAAATAGCAGTCTTGGTCTCGTGAGGGATCGGGGCGTTCCAGCCTAGGCTTGTTTGATAGCTTGAAACATATTTTCACCTTGTTATATTACTTGAAAGGAGAATTACTTTACTACTTTACGTGAGAAGAGACCATAAGTTTTTATTTGTCTATCTTGTAAAATTTAGTCACTTAATCGTACTATCTGTTACACTATGGGGAAGCGCAACGATAAAATTTTGTCGCATTTTTGTCGCCTAAAAAAAGGAGCGACAGATAAATAGACGTCATGTCACAATTGGTGGCAAAACTCAAATTTCATTGCCAATCCATGACTATATTTAGAATAAATATGTAACTTTTCGATGTCCCTCGCCAAGTAAAAAACATAAAAAATATTTAATTATTTTTCCTTTTTTTCCTCTTTTTGGTCAAGAACCAAATTTTATTGAATAAAATGCACCATACAACACAGGGCCTCAAAACGAAAGCCCACCTGAACACGAAAGACGACCTGAACAAAAACATAAAGACAACAGGGCAAGACGACCCACAACAACAAAGCCTAACAAGGTAGAAGAAGACACAATTTCTTCTAAGGCTGCACCCGCGATCAACACACATGACTATGATGTTGATTGGTAGATTTTAGGAATGTGTTGAATCTTTGAATAATCTGGTCCTCCAATATATGTTCGTTGAAGAAACTCCTTTGACATCCATAATAGGTTCAGCATTTGCAAATTCTTAAACTCTTGAAATCCATTTGGGAGCATCTGCAGCTTGTTACAACTAGAGATGGTGAGTTCTCCAAGGCGCTTCATGGATCCCTTAGGTATTTGAGTCCATGTTGTCAAGCTGGAGGAATTGGTGAGACGAAATTCTTTGAGTTCTGGAAAGCTATTTGGTTCATAAACTAATTGTTCTCCAACATTAACCATCATTATTTGAGAACATTTAATGTTGGCAGTTGTCCCAGAGTAATAAAAGAATCTTGGGATAAGGATCCTGTGGATAAACTGATTTCTCGTAGACAAATGTGAGAGGCAATACCATTTGGTAGCTGATCGAGTAAGATTAGGTAGAGCTTCTCAAGGGATGGAGGAATAGTAAGGTTTCCTAGTGGGAGAATTTCTCCCTCCGCCCAAAAATTTGCTCTCATTTTCAGCTTTCGAAGATTTGTCATCATTCCAATAGCATCAAATATTTCTCTCCAGGACTCTTCTCCAGTGGCACTTACATTTAATTTAGTAAGCTGTGTTGTGGATTTCAACTGCGTTGCTTGATTGAGATTTAGATGTACCACATCCAAGGTTTAGAGTAGTAAACTGGGATAATGTGATATTTGGCATTTCCGAATAGCCAGGAAATCTACGGATATAATCCAATAGAAGATGTCTTAATTGCGTGAGCTCTGCTATCCCTTTAAGGACACGCTTCATCGAACATTTTCGAAGGTCCAAGGTTTGCAAGCGGAAGTTTCTTGATGGAATCTGGAAGACTTTCTATATCAGTCCCTTTCAAACTCTAATATCTCAAATCAATTAAATCCCCCACTTTATCTAGTACAATCCCTTGACGAAGGGCACCTTTGAGATCCAAAGTCCTTATTAATTTGATATTCTGTAATAGTTCAGAGAACGATGAGTAGAACTGTTCACTATGCCTTGCTATAAGTGAGCGTAACTTTAACTTGCAAGTGCCAAGTCTGACTTTGGGTTGTTTATCATAAATTGCCAAACGCCGTTGACTTGAATCTAATTCAATCATCTCTTGTTTGAGTTATACTTTGAAATTCTCTATTGTTATCATGTGAACAGCAAGATCGCGCAAAAGCTCAAGCATTTGGAAACCTTTAGACTCATACCCGAATTGTAACATGCTTCTTTCTACGAGTTCATTGAAATAACCTCTTGCAATGTCTTCTAGTGTGCTCGATCCACCATCCTTCTTGACAAAGCCCTCAGCTATCCATAAATGTATCAATTTATGGACCCCGATTTGGTCAGACTTGGGGAACATTGCACAGTATAAGAAGCATGATTTCAAGTGAGATGGTAAATGATAGTAACTCAATAACAAAGATCGATTTAGTTCAGTAAGTTCGCCATGCAATTGGGAATCGAGGCTTTGGATGATCATATCCTAGTCTCGTACATTATCTCCTTTTGTTGCCATCAATTGAGCAATTACTAGAATCGCAAGAGGTAAGCCACCGCATTTGCCGATGAGCTCACGCCCGCGACTAATCAAGTGGTCAGGACAGCTTCTTCCTCTTAGGATGCTATTTGAGAAAGCCACTTTACAGAATAAATCCCAAGATGGGTCAGGATTTAATGGCTTTACCTCGAGAAATTTACGCTGTACCCCAAGTAAGAACCCGCACTGTTAAGCTACAGTTTTCTGACGACTGGTCACAATAACTGAGGACATCTTTGCGGCAGGAACCTCAATTTGGTTGAGAATATCAGTATCTCAAACATCATCAAGGATGAGAACATATCTTTTCTGCTTCAAAAAATCGCGTATAAGTTCCTGGAGATCATGTTCCCCCTTCTTGTGAAGTCTATCTGGAATCTCTTTCTTCATGCTTTTGAATAACCCTGTCAGCATGGACTTCAAAACTCTTTTCATGTCCAGGGACTGCTTGATGTAAACCCAATCCCAACAATCGATATCTTTGTTCAGTTCAACACTTTTACAAACATTTTTCACTAGAGTTGTCTTCCCTGATCCACCAGGCGCCCACACTGTGATCATTAGCGTATGATCCCTCAGCTGCTCCACAAAATCTTGTAGCTCCGCAACTTCTTTGTCCCTCCCAAATACATCCAAGCCCTCCACATAATAATGCATGAGGGCACAAATGTTGGGCTTCCTGTGACACGGTTAGGCTTCGGTACTTGTCTTGTTCTCCTTCTTGAAACTCTAACTTCTTCTTTATGACATTCAACTGCTGATAGAACTGAAACTACCCATATGCCTTGTTGATATGATAAAGCATGAGGGCACAAATGTTGTTGACCTCACAAAAGTTGCTTGGTTTGTTGAGCTCAAGAAGTTCTATATCCAGCATGAACTCTTCTAAAGCATCTTCAATGTAAATTGTTGTCTCTCTTAGTTGTTTTACTCTTTCTTCAGCCAAACTATTATTTTGCTTTCGCTCACTTTCATACTCAACTATGCCTTGGAAGGCTTCAAGTCGATTGGCGATCTCGTCAACTTCATTGATCCCCAATTGGAACTTAATTTCATCATAAGCTGCATCCTTGAGTTTGTTCACTAGCTGATCAATGATCACAGCCGCCATGTTTTGGTGTGCTTTTTAGTTTACTAGGATTTTGTTTTTTTTTTGTTTTTTTCTTTGTGTGTGTGTGTGAGTGTGAGTGATTGTTTGTGCATATATAACTAGGAGAATTCAGAACAACTTTGTTGATGTACTTCTCTAACCCCTCTTGCCATCTTATATCCGGTTATCTGTGAACTTATGATAATTCTATTCTTGTCTTTTTCTTCAAATTTCTCAATCATGCCAACACTGATTGGGATACGTGGCTTGAGTTTATGCCACAATGCTTGTTAATACTAGTTTGTCAAAGTCATAATCTTGATTTATTTCATCTTTGTACTCCATAGATAACTTTAAAAAATGGGTATTTTTAATCTATGCACTCTAGTTTAGAGAAAATGTGATAAAGACACTATTTCTTGGCAAGTGTGACTCAGATCATGTTAAATCTTGAAAATTATAATTATTATATATTTTAATTTTATTATTATTATTATATTATTATTATTTTGTGTTTGTCTAACTAGGAGAATTTGTTGACTGCTTAGGCTAACTCCAACAGTTTTTTTATCTTTCTCTCTATAAATAGGGTATTAAAAATACTTTTCCTACATGACCATAATGTTTTTAGAGGCGGAGGGAGGGGGGACCTGGGGGTTGACACCTCCAAAAAATGAAGAAATATTTAATATATTTTTTTAAAAAAAAAATAGGCGTGGCTCCCCTTTCAAGTAAAATGTCAAAAATGTATAAATTTTTTTGAAAACATGAAGTTAGTTTGGTGGTTAGTCATAATTACCTTTATATTAAGGATATGAGTTCAAATCACCACAGTTACATTTTTTTTGCCAGTGTTTTGCTAGCATGTGTCTATCACTGCTTATTTTGATTTTATTTTTCCATTAGATAGATAGATATATATAACTTTGAGGTATGTGATATACTTGTTTTTATCTTTTTTTTTTATAACTGTAAAAACTGGGTCCCTTTTCTTTAAATCCAAATAATATAGTGCAAAAACTACTATACAAAAAAAAAAAAAAACATCAGCCCCTCCAACATTAGATTTCTGGCTCTGCCCCTATATATATATATATATATATATATATATATATATATATATATATATATATATATATATATATAGTGAAGTTAGATTGATGTGTGTCTATTACTGCTTATTTTGATTTTATTTTTCTATTAGATAGATAGATAGATAGATATAATTTTGAGGTATTTAGTGCTATACTTATTTTTATCTTTTTATAACGGTAAAAATTGGATCTCTTTTCTATAAACCCAAAAAATATAGTGCAAAAATTACTATACAAAAAAAAAAAAAAAATCGACCCCTCCAACGTTAGATTTCTTGCTCTGCCCCTGTATAGTCAAATTGTATAGTCATGACTACAATGTTTTTTTTTTTTTTTCTGTAAAGTCATATCGTAGAGTTATGACCACAATAGAAGTCATTTCGCGTATGAGTCATGAATCATCTCGAAGATCAATTGTAGGTAGAACAATTTTTGGTTGAGGAAAGAAAGAAACTGAAACACTAATTTCTAATAGTTTTATTTGTTTTACAACTAAAAATAATTAGTTTGAACATAATTTTTTTGTTTTGATTTTTATATTATTTCTCATATCAATTTTCAACTTTTGTAAGTTCAAATCTTTTAGTTTAGCAACATTTTGAGTTATGTTTAAAATTTCATTGATTTATATTGCTTATTTTTTTTGCTTAAAAAAATGGGTTGGCCCGAACCTAACCCATTTAACTCGTGTGAAATTAATGGATCGAGTTGAATTTATTTTTTTTGAATCTCAATCCAGTCTAACTCAGCCTAAATAATAACGATTTTGACTAACTCAATCTATTTATTAATTAGACTAAATGAGTTCACGGGACAGACTAACCCAACTCGACTCAAATAATATGTTGAGTTGAACCTCAGTTGGGAAAAACTTAAAACTTGATGTTTCTTGCAAGGTAGTACTTTTTAATGATTAATTATTTGGCCTTCGTAACATGACTTATATATCTGTTGGCATGCTAATATCAAACATCAATCATCTTCAGTCTTTCACCAAAAAATATTTTATTTTATTTTATCTTGGTTTGTTACTATATCAAACATTTACCATTGGTTGCCAGCAATATCATTCCTAGGACTGGACTTAAAGAAATATAACAAGCGTATATAATATTATTTGAACTATCATTCATTTTCTTCTTAAAATATAATCCATTAGGCAAGAATAGTAATAAAGGCACGGATCATGAATTGATGTTCAATATAGGTTAAAATCATACTATTTAACACTTATATATCAATAATTTTTTTTTAATACGAGTTAAATTAATTTTCAAACTAAAAATATTTTAACAATACACATATTTTCGGGGTTTGTGATTATGTTCAGTGTTAGTCACTAAGGTTTTTAATGTGAAATGTATTTTTCTAATGGTCTTGTTAGGACGGGAGATAATGTGAAAAAGAACAGACAGTAGACAAATGTGTTGGAATATTGCCTCATCAAGGTCGATGGTACAGATCATTTCCCATGGCATTAATCCTTCTAGAAACTGCATCTCATTTGTAGTACTAATAGTTTTTTCTATGCTTCATATAAAACAGATCTTCCTTTTTAATGATATAATATTGTGTTTTGTTCGCAGCCACTGCTATGCTAAAAGTCTCAAAGGTGGTTCTTTTTTTTGGCCCTTTATTTATGTCAGACATTGATGAAAGAATTCAATTTTTTGAAAATAGTTGAAAAAAATGGAAATATAGGTAAAAATCCGTACAACCGAGAAGTAATAAAGGTGGGCCAGCCCATCATGCAAGAAAGGGATGGAAGGGGCTTACAAAAGGAGCGGAGGAGGAAAAATAAGCCACAAAAGGCAAGTGAATCACATATGGATGCTCTTAAATATATCAGGAGTTATTAGTACCTAACGTAAAGAAGGATTGAAGGGTTTAAAGAATTTAAATCATGTTATATCACTTAAGATAAATAATACTAACATAAATAAAGTATATATAGAACTTCAGATCTTTTTTTTTTCTTTGTTTTTGATTCAAAGGAGCCTAAGTCATGTTATTTCACTTAAGATGTTATACAAGAGAATTGATCTCGAGACCACTCAACAAACAACACCATTATGACAGTAGCACAATTCATTAGTTCATGTCAACACAAGTGATATATATATACCCAATCATAATTAAAAAGAATAGTTGTCCTGAATTCAACTTGTTGTATTTTGTGTGCTCTTTTCGTAACAAATAAAATCATGCTTTGGAATGATGCTATACTTTAAAAAACTTAATCTTCAGAATTGAATTTGTATAAGCAACCACAACCAAAATTTCTTTTTATATATTCCAAAAAAGAATACTTACTTGTAGTGGGAAGCTAAGCACGTCAGGCATCTGCAATGTGCTAGATCTTCCAATGATACTGAAAAAGTCTTTTGAGATCATTTAAAGACATGCGGAATATTGTAGGAATGTGCTTGATCTTCCAATGATCCGGTCCTCCGATATCTGTTCTTTGAAGAAATTCAGGTTGCATCCCATGTAAACGAAGTTCTTGCAAATTCTTAAGCTCTTGCAATCCATCTGGGAGCATTTGTAGACTGTCACATCCACAGATTATGAGTCTGCGAAGGCATTTCATGGATCCCTTTGGTATTTGACTCCATGTGGTCAAGTCTTTAGCATTGAAAATACTAAATACCTTGAGCGCTGGAAAGCTTTTTGGTTCACAAATTAACTGATGTCTATGATAACATTTGCTAATGTTGAGAACTTCCAACCTTGGTAGTTGTCCCAAAGCAATGAAAGAATGTTCGTCTAAATCACCATCCAACAACTCGATTTCACGTAGATTGTCGTGAGAGGCAATGAAATCTCCTAGTCCAGTGAAGCCCTTTAGTGTGAGCTTCTCAAGAAATGGAGAAGCTGAAAGGTTTCCTAGTTTGATCAGTGTTCCTCTCTCAGATTGAACCGCCTTCAGTATTAGCGTGTGAAGATTATCCATCTTTGCAATAGCAGTAAATATGTCTGTCCAGGACTCTTCTCCATCGAAAGATATAGTCAATTTAGTGAGTTGTGTTGTGGAGATCAGTTGTCTTGCTTGATTAAGATTTAGATGTACTCCATACAAGGATTGAAGTTGAGTAAATTCGAAAGTGATATTTGGCATTTTCGCATAACTTGTATCGGAATCTTTTATGAGAAGATGCCTTAATTGCTTGAGCTCGGCTATCCCTATAGGGAAATTATTCATCTTCGTATTATCTCGAACATCCAAGGTTTGCAGGTGGCGCAGTTTCTTCACAGAATCTGGAAGATTACAAAGTTGAGTCCGCCTCAAACTCAAATATCTCAAATGAATTAAATCCCCCACTTCATCAGGTACATTGTGAATATTACGAACAGCTTCCAAGTCCAAAGTCCTTATCAATTTGATGTTCTGTAACATATGAGACAATGATGAGTAGAACAAGTCACCGCTACCTGCTAGAAGTGAACGTACCTTTAACTTGCCAGTGTCAAGTTGCACGTTGGGTGCTTTTACATGAATGGCCAAACGCCGTTGATCTTCTACTTCAGTACTATTTTGGTCGAGTAATTTTCCGAAGTTGTCCTTTGCTATCATGTGAACAGAAACTTCGCACAAGAGGTCATGCATTTGGAAACCTTTAGACTCGTCTCTGAATTGTAACATGCTTCTGTTTATGAGCTCATCGAAGTAACCTCTTGCAACGGCTTCTGGTGTCTGTCGATCATCGTGCTTGACAAAGCCCTCAGCTATCCACAAACGTATTAATTTATGGATGCTAATGCGAACAGACTTGGGGAACATTGCACAGTATAAGAAGCATGGTCTTAAATGAATGGGTAAATGATGATAACTCAATAACAGGACTTGATTTAGTCCAGCAAGATTCCCCTGCAATTCCAAATAAAGGTGTTGGCGGACCTTATCCCATTTTCTTAAATCATCACCTTTTGTTGACATCAACTTGCCAATGGTTAATATTGCAAGAGGTAAACCATCGCACCTGGCCACGAGTTCTTGAGCAATTCTTTCAATGGAATTGTTGGGACAGCTCCCGGGAGGGGTGTTATTCAAGAAAGCCGATTTACAGAATAAATCCCAAGATAACTCACGATTTAATGGATTTAACTTAACATCGCGAGACCCAACCCCATACCCCAGCTGAATGATAAACTTAACAGCTATATCTCCCTGACGACTGGTAACGATGACCGAAGACATATTATTTGCAGGAAGTGGTGCAATATATTCAATAGTTTCAGGCTTCCAGACATCATCAAGGATGAGGACATACCTTTTCTTCTTCAAGTCATTGCGTATACGCTGTCGGAGCTCATTCTCGCTCAAACCGAGAAGCTCCTCGTCTCTTGGGACCGCTTTGCCAATGGTTCTGGAAATTTCCTTCACCATTGACCTCAAAACCTCAATTGGAGAGGACTGATTCACGGAGACCCAAGCACAGCAATTGATTTCAGTATTCATCTTAACTCCTTCAAAAACTTTATTCACCAGAGTCGTCTTCCCTGATCCACCAGGCCCCCACACCGTGATCACCTGCATAGGATTCCTCGGCTGCTCAACAAGATTTAGTAGATCGGAAAATTCTGTGTCCATCCCAACTATATGCGCGTTCTCGCCGCGTTGGTAGCGACCAACTGGAGGACTGTTATCTTCCTCTTCCTCAGGAGCGGTTTGGCCCTCCGCTTGTTGAACCAGCTCAGGCTCTATGCTCTTGACCTTCTGATGGAACTGAAAGCGAAGCTTTGCCGTCTCGATGAAATAGCGGTTGAAAGCCCCGATGTTGTTGACTTCACAGAAGTTGATTGGCTTGTTGGACTCCAGAAGTTCCATCTCCAGCTCGTACTCTTCTAAAGCATCTTCGATGTCGAATGCTGCGTGTCTGGCTTCTTCCACTTCAGCCAGACTGGTATCTGGCTTTGGATTGAAAGTCAATTGTTTCAACTCTCCAAGTTTATGCTTGAGCTTTTCTATTTCATCATTGATCGCCCATTGAAACTTGATTTCATCAACAGTTGCCTCCTTGAGTTTGTTAACCAGGGGTTCAATGATCTTACCAACGCAGTTAACTACGGGATCAATGATCTTAGAAACGCTGTCCATCTTTTGATGAGCTTTAGTCAACTAGAAAATGTGCTTTAGTTACTATGAGAATTCAATCTTTCTTGATGTTCTTCCACAACCTCGTTGCCTTTTTTTATAACCACTCATCTGTGAATTTATTTGTCTTTTATAATTCTCTTTTTGGCCTTTTCTTCCTTAATTCCTTATGGAAACGCTCAATATTTGATACCAATAAAAAGTAAATCCCATTTTTACCCATGAATTTTTACCTAAAATCCAAATTCTCCGATTTGCTTTTATTATTACTATTAGAGTACATTTGGTTTGCAAAATCTTACAGAATTCTCAAGAATATGAATTCCAAAATATGATATTCTCATATTTAGTTCGTAGAATAAAAAATTATTTTTTAAAATATCGTATTTCCAAGAATGTTATATTCTCATAATTTGTCCAATTTCTATTCACATGTGAGAGGGTGAAAATGTCACATTTTCAAATTGTGAGAATGTTTTGAAAAAAAAAGACACAAATACCCATCTTAAAAATATGTAAAATTAAAATAAATTAAATAAAATAATTAACAACTAAAAAGATAAAATAAAATAATAAAAATAGAAAATAAAAATATAATATAATATAATATAAATAATATAAATAATATAAAATCAAAAAAAATAAATGAAAAATTGAAAAAAATAAAATTAAAAAACATAAAATTATATAATAAAATAAAATAAAAATAAAAATAAGATAAAATAATAAAATTGAGATATGAAATAATGAGTAATATAAATAAAAAGGAAAATAAAATAAAATAAGTTTAAGATAAGATGGAATAAAATAAAAATAAAATAACTTAATACGAATAAATGGAATAATAGTAAATAAAAAAATCAAAATAAAAATAATTAATTTTTAAGTTAAATTAAAATCCTATAATTTATATTTATATTTAAAATATTTTTAGTGTTAACTTCTAAATTTTAAAATTAAATTTTCAAGAAAATTTAAAATAATAATTTTATGTTTCTAATTTTTGAAGTATAAAGTTAAAATTTACAAATAAAAAAATAAGTTTTCTTTAATTGTATAAATACATTAAACATTTTTTTGCTCGCGTGTTAGTAAAAATATGTGAAATTTATCGTTATTTATAAAATTTTTATGGTATTTTTATCTTTTTGAATTAGGGACGTTGTTAAAAAATTGTTTAAGATTCGTAAGAATATTGGTCTAAACTAGACATAACAAAATAACATTTCTAGTAATTTGACAAAATATTCCTAAAAATATTTTAAATTTATTAAACAATTTTAATCATATTTTTGGGAATAATATTCTGGGGAATGACATTCCTAGTATTGTTATTCTCGAAAATAAAAAATTAATACGTGAACCAAACGACCTCTTAAAGCTTGCCAAACAAAGTCTTATGACTAATGGTATTTTGAATTTATTTTTTTCAAAGAAAAACTAACCCCCTTCCTCTTACCCCCACATTTCTAGATTGTCTCAACTCTCAATTAGGTGTAGACCAAAAAAAAAACTCTCAATTAGGTGGAGAGAAAACTGTACACGGCTTTAAGATCTTGCATATGTATTTCTCTTAGCTTATTCGAATTAAAATTAATCAATATTTTTAAATATTTGCTGTTTCAAAATGTCTCCACCCAGCTCACATCCTATATATGTGTGCAGGATAGTATCAAATGCAAAAATGATTTTAGTTTTTAGTTTAGGCCAATTATGCCACCTATTTTCACTAAAAACATTGTGGGATTTATTGCTGAGAATTTTCACTTAATTTTTGCCTTTTTAATTTTGTTTTAAAAAAAAAAATAGAGCAAAATGCTATTAGTCATAAGATTTCGTTTAGCATGTAGTCATAACATAGGAGAATTTGGAAAAAGGGGAAAAATCAATTTTGTCCCTAAGGTTTATTATAAAGATCAAACAAGTCCCTGTAAAGTCATATTTTTTTAAAGTACAGGGATCTATTTGATTTTTATGCTAAAACTCAGAAACTAAATTAAGTTTTCCCGTAATATAAAAAGTTCGTGGAGAAGTTTGGATTTTAGATTTGAATTAAAATAGAATTTACTCTATCAATAAGTAAAAAAATTTCAATCATGTCAACGGTGATTGCGGGCCACGTGGCTTGACATTATACCAAAATTGCTCTGCTTGTTCCACAACTACAGAACATAATTTCGCTGTTTTTTGTTGTTCTCTTTTTATTTTTATTTTTTTTGGTAAATTTTCCAAATTGTGTCTAATGTTTATCTTTTTTTTTTTCAATTTTATCGTCATTTCTGACCCTCCCAAAAAAAAATTATCATCTTTGTTTCAAAGTGCCGTGTTTAATTTTTAAAGATTGCAAAAAGAAAAAATTAATTAGTCCCTAATATTAATTGGTCCCTAAGTTAAGAAAAGTAATCCACTAACTATGTTATTTCAGAACTCCAATTTTACTTTTTGTTGAAAAGGAAAATTACTTGGATGCTTCAAGTGCAAAAGAAACCGCCGAGAGATTGATCCATCATACGCCCCAAATAATGAATAAAACTATCACGTTGTTTTTGGCACAATTGAATGATTGGCACATGATAAAACTATGATTTTTTTTTTTTTGCCCAAGTGAATGATTGAGTTTGTCCAAAAAAAAAAGTGAATGATTGAGCAATCACATGTCCCAACTAATCGATTAAACTATCTTATTCTTTTTAACTAACCCCTTTTGAAAGTGATGCTTTGCTTGTCCTCAATGCAATCAATTCATCCGCAACTGATGGTCCGTGGGCTATCAAATCTATTGTCGATGACATCAAGTTGATCGCAGCTGGAATCGACCAAGTTAGGTTTCAATTTGTCAAAAGGACAGCTAATCGTGCAGCTGATTGGTTGGCTAAACAAGTTCTGATGGAAAAGTTAGGTTTTGACTGGATTTCTATTATTCCCCCCACCCTTATGGATATTCTTGTTAAAGATATTGTACCTACAGGTGTAGGATAAACTTTTGTAATCTCAGATTTCATTTTAATGAAATTTTTCTTTGACAAAAAAAAAAAAAAACCTTTTATAATTGAAAAAAAGGGTAAGTGAGAAGTCAAATCAAAATTAAAATGCTTTGACCTTTTATAATTGAGGGACAGGGGTGGTGGGTTAGAAGTCAACATCCACACACCCTTATTGACTAGGGTTTGAGCGATATAATTTTTCAAGTTGTTGCCAGAAGAATTAATTTATGCATCTGAGACGATCTTCATCGATGCAGTTCAAGGAATTAGATTTTGAGTTAGCTAGTAGTAACGAGCAAAAGAAGGAAAAATTCTGAGTCATGTTTAGGCTGTTTGCGAGACACGTGGCATAACTTTTTTTTTTGTCTTTTAATCGGGAAGAAACTTGTATTAGGACAACAACAAAGGATACAAGAAAAGGACTAGCTTTTTTCATAACTACAAAACATAATTTTGCTATTCGTTGTTGATCTTTTTTTGGGTAAATTTCCCAATGCTGTGTAATGTTTATATTTTTTTTTCAATTTTATCTTTATTGTTTTAAAGTAACATGTTTAGTACTTAAAGATGCAAAATAATAATAATAATAATTATTATTATTTTAGTCCTTAATATTTGCACCTTTTTTAATTTTATCCCCATTGGTCCAAAAGAGACTCATTTCTTCCCGAAATTTTGTAAAAAGTTTCAATTAGTCCTTATTGTGAGATTTCAATTATGAACGGTACATAAATGTTGAGAAATAAATTGAAAAAAGTGAAAATACTGGTGACTAAATCACAACTTTTTGCAAATATTGGGTATTAAGTGCGTTACTTTGAAATAATAGAGAAAAAACTGAAAAAATAATTAAACATTGAGGACTAAGTGAGTCGCTTTGAAAAAATAGAGAAAAAACAGAAAAAATGTAAAGATTGGAGACTAAACACATCACTTCTAAAATAATAAAGATAGAATTGTTAAGATAACTGAAGTTCCATCTTAAAACCAAATGGTGTCAAATGGAGTAATCCAGAATCTTATAAGATAGTCTAAGAATTTATGATTTTTTAAAGTGGGACAAGTGCATATTTTAACACTCCATCTCATGTGTGACGTGATTTAATGGAGAGGTCACACGTGGAAGATAACATTGAACACGCGTAGACCTAATTTAATATAGGTTACACATAGATAAACACATGTGGAAAGGGCCGCATGTGAAAAAATAAATACACGTGGGGCACGAGCAAAAGATGAATATCAAGGGCCAACCTCTGATACTATGTTAACATAACCGAGGTTGCATCTTAAAAATAAATTGGTACCAAGTGAAGTAGTCAAGGATCTTATAAAGTTGTTTAAAAATTTATAATTTTTTTTATGTGAGACAACTGCATATTTTAACAAAAATTAAGAAAAAAGTGCAAATATTGACAGAAATTTCTAAAATTTAACCTTTTCTTTTTGTTTACTACCAACATTTCCAGGGATAACACAACCCTAGCTAACCATAAATTAAGGAAGGTGGCCCACTAACTATGTTATCCCTGAACCCCAAATTTTACTTTCTGTTGAATATGAAGATACTACCGAAAAAAGAAAAAAAAATCACTTGTCTGCTTCAAGTGGGAAAGAAACCACCTGAGAGATCACAAGTCCCAACTAATCAATAAAACTATCTTATTCTTTTTTGTCCAATTGAATGATTGGGACATGATAAAACTATCATATTCCTTTTCGCCCAATCGAATGATTGACCCATCACATTTTCCAACTAATCAATTAGACTATCTTTTTTTTTTTTTTACTAACCTCTCTTATAATTGGGAGATACAGTAGATAAGAAGCCAAGTCAAAATTAGGGTGCGCAAGAATCAGCATCCACATACCCTTGTTGACAAGGGTTTAGGCAATATAATTTTTCAAGAAGTTGTTGCCAGCGGAATTAATTTATGCATCTTAGACGAGCTTCATTGATGCATTTCAAGGAATTAGATTTTTGAGTTAGCTAATAGTAACGAGCAAAGGACGAAAAAGTTAGCTAATATACAAGCTTCCGATGTCAATATGATCATGCACTGTGTGGAGTAGAGAATCTACAGTAAAAAATTCTGATGACTAAAAGCTTGCCAAACAAGGTCTTATAACTAAGGATATTTTTACTTTTTCATTTTTCTAAAGATAAAACTGAAAATGAGAAAAATTAGCCGCCTTTCCCACACACAACACCTCCACATATGTAGATTATGTCTCAACTCGCAATATTTTCAAATATTTGTAGTTTCAAATGTCTCCACCCAATTCATATCCTATCAGTGCAAGATAGTACAAAATGCGAAAATGATTTGAGTTTTTAGTTTAGGCCAATTTTGCCACATATTTTCCCAGAAAACATTGTAAGATTTATTTCTTATTAATTTTTTTTAAAAAAAATTATCTTTAAAAAAATAAAAGAATAAAAAAACTCTTAGTCATAAGACTTCGTTTGGCAAGTACTTGTGGTATGGGAGAATTTGGGCAATCTAAAACATTCATGGAGGAGTTTGAATATTAGCCAAGAATTCATGGAGGAAAATCGAATTTACTTTACCAATAAGTAAAAACTTTTCTATTATGTCGACCTTGATTGTGGGACACGTGTCTTGACTTTATGCTCAAATTGTTCGGCATGTTCCATAACTACAAAACATAATTTCGTTGTTTGTTCTTCTTGTTGTTTTCTTTTTGGTAAATTTTTCTAAATGTGTCTTAAGGTTTATATTTTTTGGGGGGTAGGTGGAAGGGGGTGGTAAGAAGCTAACATCTGCACACCATTGTTGATATTGAATAAGATTTTAGCTTACCAGCTAAGAATTTGAATTAATTTATGCATCTTTACACGCTCATTGCCACTTTCTGTGTCCCATTCGCATTAAGAAACTAGGATTCCTCGTCCGTAAATGTTTGGCAGCAGCACAGGTGGTGTGGCGTGTGCATGCTTCTTCGTTGGAAATAGCTTCGTTAGCCATTATCTTCTGTCCTTCTTTGGTGAGTTGGCAATAAAATACAAATAATGATATCTTAATATTATAGTTAAGCCACATTTAAGTACTTTTTACATTGTTGCTGTTAAGGTATTGGACTGTGTGTTGACTCTTTGTTGGAAGTTGAGCTTCAATGACCTGCAAAAGAGATATTGGGATTGTGTCTCTTAATCCATCCACACCAATACTTAAGTTAGCAAGGTAGAGGAAAAATATTTGAATGAAGTAAAAGTGAGTATAAGAAGTATTAATTACCTCCCTATATGTGTAGATACTTATATTTATAATGTTCATGATGCTATGACAGGATGTTACGTGTCTCACTAATTCTTGGAGATCAGGCATCTGAAGATCAGCGATTACCTGAGGTCTAGGCTCAATGACAATTTTGCCCACGCTCTGCAGATGACTTTGGATCCTTGGCTTAGGATTGGGGTTCCATGGATGGATTATCGATTAACATCTTTTACATATCCACAAGGCTTGATCGATTGAAGGCTTTGGCAATCAACTTTGAATCAGAGCGGGATGCATGATTTTAGTGAGGTTAAAAACACACAATTAAATACTCATATATAATATTTTTTTTCCAGTCGAGATTAATTAATTTTTTAGTTTACAACACCTTAGAAATACAAATTTTCAAAAAATACAGTTCCACCATAGACACGTGGATCACATCTTCAATATGATATGATGTCTCTCTCTGATTTGTTTCACTCTCACTTCAGCCAAAAACTGGTATCTTGCTTTCCTTGGATGTATCCTTAAGAAAGCCTTGCTTGTATTAAAGTCGGTCTGTAAGCTCTTTAATTTCGTCATTGATCCTCCACTAAACATGATTTCTTTATACGCAGCATCTTTGAGTTTGTTAACTACGTACGAAATCAATGATCATTTCAGCCATATCTTGATGTGCTTTATTTATGAGGAGAAGTAAATCCAACTTTCTCGATGTGTTTCCTTAGCCTCTTTTCTTGTTATTCTCCTCTTGGCCAAAGATGAGAATGATTAACAATGTAGGTACCAATAGCGCTACCAATTAATTAGACTACCTAATACGATGTACCTAATCAATTAAAAAAATAAGGTCCTTATCTTTTTTTTTTTTGTTGGCTATCATCGAGGCAAAATAAATATTACAAACATTCATCATGGCGCCCTCTCAATTTTCTGGAAGCATTTCTGTAAGTATGCTAGAAATTATTTCTTTTAGTTCCTCAGCTTAATTCTGATAAATATATCTCTAGTTTCCGAAGGTATCATATTTGAACATAGGAGTCTTGTACTCCTACATTATTTGGAAGAAAATGAAAAAAAAAGCCATTGTAAGCGAACTCTTGGCTTTTACTACTTTGTTGTATGTGTTGGGAATCGTGCATTAATAATTAATAATTAGAATAAACGCAGCGAAAATTAATATTAAATACACATGCATCTGTTCATGGCTAATTATGTAGATTACAACATGCATAAATAATCAACTATTAATTACGCATTAAAGATTTTAGGATTACCTTTCCATGACGACAAATCTGTTGTAGAAATTGATCGAATCCAGAGCTCCCCAATTGTGAAGCCTCTGAAAGTATCCACATGAGATCCAAGCCATCAATCAGCAAAACCCCCACTACGAGTTTTAGAGAAAATATTTGCTATGAAAGGCAAGATTTGTGCTAGTTATTCTGTCTGTCATAGTTTCTTATTTATAGAAAACCTTTGACAAATTAGGTCTAGCTTTGGGGCCAGTCCTAGACATTGGACTTGGACTGATTAAATGATTGGACTAATATTCCAATCTAATCAGTTCTAAGTCCAATTAAATAGTAGACTCTTCTAATATTTAAATTATATATTTCTCGCTGATTAATTTCGAGTCTCTTTTGTGTGTGATCTCTCCGGTTCATAATTAATTGGCAGCGAAATAATATTAATCTAATTAATATTTAATTAGAACTTTGCTAGTTTAATTCTCACAAGTCGTGAGTGATACCTAGTAGTATATTACGACTACCCAACTAATGATGAAGTGTAAATTCTACGAACCCTTAGTAACAATATGCAATCAATTCATTCTGTCTAAATTATTCTGATTGAGCCAAAGTCATGGATAGGGTCGTCAAACTCTATTACTCAATCATATACATGGAACGACTTCTACTATTCTACCTCGACCAAGGATTTCTAGTTACTCGATTAATAGATTGCATAAGATCCCTAATTGGCAAATTCTATATCTACACATATCTATCTCCATGCCGAAATAGATCGTAACCACTTAGTACATTATCCAATCCTTGATGAGGACTAGCTTTATTGCACCAGCAAATTATGTTATCCTTAACACAAGATAACCATGGTGTCTCAGGTCTAAGGACTAATTATACCATTACAATGTACAACGAATTATTGACAATTCCATGTAATTTGTTGTCCTAGCGGTCATGTCCAGTCATTTGTTCTCAACAAGCACTTATACATCTACCCTTACGATATGAGACTAATCGTCCAAATCAACATCCCAAATTATTTGGATGGTAGACTATAATTCGATCTTTCCGGATAAATTAATGCCCAATTAATTTATCCTACGATCGGGGACTATTTTAGAATATATTTATGAATATAGATTCTATCACTCATATCCTTACTCTTAAAGATAAAATTTATAAATATTATTCTAAGAACTTTTATTTCAAGGGTTAATCGCATTAATGATATTTAAATAAACTGCCCACAATAAATAACACTACAAAAAAAACTGGATTTTGTGACGGGCCGTCGCCATCCCGTCACCAATACGGTGACAACTTGATGAAGGGAAATCTTGACACCAATTTTGTGACAGGACAGTGACGGCATAGTGTGAGACGGAAAAAACGTCACCAAGCCATCATTGTTAGTGATTGCATAATTCACCATCTCCAAAATTAGAGACAGGAACGGCTCCCGTCACCAAAATTGGAGATGGAAAAGTCTCTCATCTCCAAAATTGGCGACGAGAACACCTCCCGTCTCCAAGATTGGCCAAGATTGGAGACGGGAAAGCCTCCCGTCTCCAAGATTGGAGAGGGGAACGCCTCCCGTCTCCAAAATTGGCGACAGGACCGCCTCCCGTCTCCAATCCCTCACCCAAAATGAAATAACAGAGCGCTAACCAGCCCTCTGTTATTTCATTTTCATGATCCTCCACCCCTTTCAAACCCCAACCCCCCCATCCCCCACTTGTGAGACACTGAACCTACACACATACATGCATTATTTACTTTCATGGCATTATATGTGCATTTACCACTTTAAAGGCAATTAGTGACGGCATGAAGACGACTTATCTATGTCGTTTTCAAACCGTCACCACTTGGCGATATCATGGTGACGAGTTATCAATGTCGTCTCCAAACTATCTCCAAAAGAGTCGAATTGGCGACTACATAGCTACCACTTGGCGATATCATGGTGACGACTTATTTATTAGTACCCGGTCATTAATTTTTTGTTAATAATTAATGCTTAAGATTTATTAATGAAATATCTTAATTTAAATTTTGTTTATGTATTTATTTTAATTACAATAATTAATTAAACTAGTAATGTTAAGCGTTATAGTTTGAAAAAAGGAAAAAATTCATATAATTCTATAGATATTTTCAATTTTAAAAAATTAGCTTAAATTATTTTAATATGTTATTTAAAAATTAAAATTTTTTATAGTACTCGTAGTATCCCTCAAACAAATATAATAAAAAACAAAACCAAAAAAAAAAATTGCTTATTTGAAGATGGACTATTGTAAATCGTCTCCAATTGGTCACTATTTAGAGATGATATTGTAAACCATCTCCAAAAGTATCCATTTAATTATTTGATTAATTTAGAATTTGTATTCATTTGATAAATATTAATTACATAGTTCTCTAATTTTATAAATTAGTAGTAATAATTTTTTATTAATAATTAATTTAATAATAACTCATGCTCAAGATTAATTTTAAATACACATTAAAAGGATATAGGAAAATAATAGAATAAAAAAAATTACACATTATTGCTACATATTGAGCCATAAAATGGAGATGGACCAAGCTGTCTGTCTCCAAAAATTAGAGACGAACCTGCTTGGTCCATCTTCAATTTGGCCAATTGAGCCATTTTGGTGACGGACCAAGCTTGTCCGTCTCCAAAAAATAGAGACAGACCAGCTTGGTCCATCTCCAATTTGGGCTATTGAGCCATTTCGGAGACGGACCAAGCTTGTCCATCTCCAAAAAATGGTTGGTCCGTCTCCAATTTGGGCTTTTTAACAATGATAATAATAATAATAAAAAAGACATCAGATTTTTTTTTTAAATTTGAACTTTCCCAAACTCTTGACCAAAAAAAAAAAAAAAACTTCCCCAAACCCCCATTCCGTATGATGGTACCCCACCCCCACCCCGTAGCACCTCTACCCCCGTCTCCCACCCACAGCACCCCGTAAGCAGCACCCCCACCTCCATACCCAGCAACCCACATCCCCTGTAATATCCCACATCGGACGCAGAGGGTTTTGGGCTATTGAATATATTGGGAAGTCCTGAATATTTGTGCACGCGCGTTTTCCTGGCAGTGGTTGGGAGGCGACAAAACCTTGAGAGGTTTGGGCTCCAAAGCGGACAATACGTGCATAGTCCGTTTCTGGGCCTACTTGCCATGGCCTCAGTGCTCGTTTGGGCCTAAGTCCTAAGGGGTATCCTGCAGGCATGGGAGTTAGGTTCGGGGCATTACAAAGTGGTTTCAGAGCTGCCTGTTCGTTGTGCCAGCGAGGACGCTAGGTCCCCAAGGGGGGGCAGATGTAATATCCCACATCGGACGAGGAGGGTTCTGGGCTATTGAATATATTGGGAAGTCCCGAATATTCGTGCACTCGCGATTTCCTTGCAGTGGCTGGGATGTGACAAAACCGTGAGGGGTATGGGCTCCAAAGCAGACAATACGTGCATAGTACGTTTCTGGGTCTGCTCGCCATGGCCTCGGTGCTCGCTTGGGCCTAAGTCCCCGGGGGTATCCTGTATGTATGGGAGTTGGGTTCAAGACGTTACAACCCCCCACCCCCGCGACCCACAGTCCCCTCCCTCACCCCAAACCTGCAGCTCCCTCCCCTAACAATAAGGTAATTTTATTATATATATATATATATATATATATATATATATATATATATATATATATATATATATAATACTTTTTTCTCTCTTTTCATTTTCTTTTTTTTATGTTATTTTTGGTTTTTTGAACATTTTTATTTTTTTCAGTTTTTTACTTTTAGGTTTTTAATATGTTATGTTTTTTATTTTTTTATTTTCGATTTTAATTAAATGACATACTTATGTAAGGGGTATTTAGGTGTGATAGTGACCATTAAACTTGGAACCTGCTTGTTCTTTTTTCGCTTTTCAGGATGGGATTGAAGAATTTATTGAGTGAAATTCATATAAGTTACATAGTAGACCGTCGACATATACAATGGTAGATTATTTTTTTTGCAGGAGACTATCAAATGGTACAGCTTATTGGGGTTACTGATTTCTATTAACTCTAAGTATTTGTCATGTGACTGTGCAATGCTGATTGAAAGTTCAATTCACGAGCAACTTTCACTATTTGTCAATTGTTGGGTTTGGTCTTTCAACTTTTCTTTAAATTGATTTCCTAATTTTCTTCATCTATATATATGTGTGTATGCATGGTTGTGAATAGTTTAGATAGTTTATTTATATTCAATTATTTTATAGGTCATAGGTAGTAAAATATGTAAGTATAATTGTGGTGTAGTTCTTTGCATGAGTAGAATTCTTGGATATGTACTAAAGGGTATTTTTTTCCACTGTTTTGTCCTGTCGAACATATGATGTGGATTTTAATGTGAAGGCACCCGATGCACGAAGCTCTTGCTATTTATGGGAGATCCAAGAAAGGGTTGGGCTCTCTTTGGAACCCATTGTGCCCGTAATGCAAAAGATTTAGTATGGTTCGTTCTTATTCTTGTGAATTTTGTTGTGGGTCCATTCAATTATAGAGTTAGAATTGGTTGTTTATGTGGACTTGTATCACATAACTGCATGTATGTATATGGAATATGGCATTGTTTGATGGAGAAGAATATATGCGCCAATTGCTAATGTAATTTGATTATAGGGCAGGAGAAGGTTTCTTGATAATGGAGCTTCTGAGCATTCATATTGATAGCTTGTAAAGTTGCAAAAACTGGAAAAACGAAGCATTTCAATTATATCAGAAAGTTAACTTTACAAGTCTAATATCTTTTATGTTGAGGATAACACAGGATAGTTTTTTTGACAATTAACAATAAGATAAACAATGCTTAACTCTCCGTCTTGCAATTGGAGGACTGTATTTCGGCAGTTTATTTGGTTTGCAACAATTACCTATGTTGTTCAATTTCTTATTTACCATATAAAAAAAGAAATTAAAGTTCTAAGTTGTTTGCAGAATTGTACTGTAAATGGTTGCTACTTGACAATTCCTTAATTTCAATTTGAAACTGGTATACAAGAGTATGTGCTAGGTGAGTTTAAATTTGAAGGATAACATCTTCCTGAATAAAGTTGTGATTTTATCAAGGGAATTTACTGAAGAGCAAAAGAAGTTTATCCTTTGGCTGATTGTAGATTGGTTTTTATATTGTGAAGCATTTCTTATACCTCTCTTTTATCTATGTAACTTTACTACTATTGCAAAAATCCAAAATATTTCAATTTATTTTTGTGGGGAAGTAGGCTCTTAAATCTTTGTTGG